>OZ007500.1:74215706-76615706 GCA_963931805.1 Microdon myrmicae | reverse complement strand
AAAGAAATGTCCATGTGCAAATTGCCATTAATTAATTATCGTTGTAATATAAATAATAAACAGAGTAATAAATAATACAGAAAGATGGAAAAACAAAACAAGTGCTTTTATAAGAAAATTTCGAAACAACACTTTGCAAAATTCATTTCGTAATTCATTTCCCAATTCTTACTTCGCATTATCTGTCAAATCGATGAATGTTTTTTTTTATTCGCAATACATTCATTTTAGAGAGAGCTTTAGCTTCCGGGGATTTTTTTATTCGTTAAGGATTTTTTTGGATATTAATAAACGATGGACAAAGACCGATTCAAGCGAAGGAGGAACGGAGGTGCCACAAGGAACGGCTATATCAACTTCCTCCAAGACTTCCGCAACCAGCAGCCTGGATTGACCGCGAGAGAGGTGATTTCACTTGGTGCGAAAGCATGGAAATCCCTTTCTCCGGCAATCAAAGCCAGGTACATCCTTAAAGTACGTAAAATATGCATTTTAATATTACAATAATTTCATAAATAAATTAATATATTACTAATTTACACCTTTTAATAATTCATAGGCGAAGAAGGTACCCAAAAAACGGCCTTCAAATGGCGACCGGTCTCAAAATTGTTAAAAGTAAAGAGGAATTAACAAAATCTTCAGTATAACAAATTCGATCGTATGTTCTATAAATTGGTGGAAGTAATTATACTATGACATAACTATAGTATGAACTAATTATGTTTGCACATTATTAAATTATATTTCTGGTTTTTAAAACAATTCTCTTGTTAATTACTCTTTCATGTCACACAACTGCGACAACGGCAATATTTGTTACACTCAATGTAAAAGAGGTGCGAAAGCAGATGGGCTCAGTGATTTAAGGATCGATTTAAAATGGTGTGTTGGTTATTATATCCTCGGCCCAGCCAACACGGATGGTCACAAGAATGACAATGTTTTAGGAATATACCGATAAGACAAATTGGTTCAAGATACGGTGTAAGCTTTATTAACAAGAAGTTTGAATTTTGAAGGAGTTATGAAACCCATCTTCTCTATGCAATATAATGTACTTATGATTCCATGTGAAAATAGGCGGTTTGCCATTAATTAATGGACAGTGAAATCAGGCTCCTCGATAGTATAGTGGTTAGTATACCCACCTGTCACGCGGGAGACCGGGGTTCGATTCCCCGTCGGGGAGCCTCTGGCGCAAGACTAATGACCTTGCCCGCAAAAAAACAAATCATTATGGAAAATTTAACAATGCCTCAGGACTTGCTTAAATAAGGCCAAGACCGGTTCCCGGTTGTAGTGCCGATGAAGATGATGAAATCAGCCAATTCGGCACTGTAATCTCTATTGCATGAGTGCACTATTATAATGTAATGGCTTTTCCATTTTTACATAGTTGCAGTTCCATTTCATACTTTCGTTTATTGGTGCTTTCTTTTCACAAATCACCAAAGAAAGTGGTCGAGACGTGTTACATGCAAAAGGTGCAACCCCCAAATATATCACCTAACCATTGAGGCTGCCCCCCACACTAATCTAATTCACATAAGGTGCATTGACTTTTGCTCTTTGATGTATACATAGCCAATTTTGATCCTCGTCTGGGTTGATTTTAAACAAACACGTCCATCTTTCTTTCCATTTTTCGTGATCTTCCGCCAGAGACATCATATTTATTTCTTTTAACGTGAGGGCATAAGTTCCCTCACGGAGTTCATCTTAAGACTTTGTGAGTAAACTTGTGAAATACAAAATATCTGAAATGCATCAAGAGACAACGAAATCATAGATTCCGGTTATCAATATTTAGAACACCCTCTATTGTGACGCTCCTGAAATAAAGAAATAGTAATATACAAATCGGAAAATATACACAAGTACCAGCAATAAATCAATGATCGCAATGCAAACAATCGTTCCAAATCTTGGATGTTTAGATCATATCCGTAGATTATGTTCGCTGAGTATCATCATCATCGGAACTACAACCGGTAACCGGTCTGACAGGCGGGTATACTAACCACTATACTATCGAGTAGCCCAGGAAACATAGACCATTGGTTAGTAAACAAAATGCAGTGAGGTACTGTGTGTTTGCTTTGATTTGCTGGTGGGTCTGTGGCGGTCCCGCCAAACTCCACGGTACGCTTTCCTTAAAAACCCCCGTAACATCCATCTTCCCATATAACTTCACCAATGCAATCGCATTCGGCACACAAAAACGCTGCACGCATTATATAGATCACCATCTGTAATCTTAAAATCCCTATAAAGAAAACTTACCTTTTCATGCATCCCTTTGCATACAGTTTTCTGTAAGAATTCTTCTTGACCGTTTTAGGAACTCCATAACTCCCATTGTTTCCCGCCAATGCATTTGCATTTGCCCCAGAAAACATTTCCTTTTCCAAGGACATGAAATGCTTTCAAGCATTATCTGAAATTCCTAAAATTGATCCTTAATGTGCATCATCATCATCATCGGCACTACAACCGGGAACGGTCTTGGCCTTATTTAGCAAGTCCTGAGGCTTGTTAAATTTTCCATAATGATTTGTTTTTTCCGGGCAAGGTCATTAGTCTTGCGCCACCTTAATGTGCATATGCACCATAAATACCAAACATTCGATACCCTTTGTCTGAGTTAAAATACTATGTCGTCAGCTTGTTTTTACAGCTGCAACACTAGCGATTCAATAGACAAACTATGATGCATTTCTTTCGTCGCCACCACTAATTACTTGGAATACCTAAATGCAAGCAAGGGAGGCGTATCGGCAATTAACTCAAGATACGATATACAATTTCCATGATATAAAGTATCGTATCCCGTTAACACCTTTTTACCAACGTCCGTCATAGCGACGTTGCATAAACATGACCCTCATTACGGAGCAAACCATTTGGTCGCCTTTTCCTTTGTTCTCGCCGACTGCGTTTCTCGTCGTTCCACTGCTTTCACGAATCTGTTCGATCGCGCACATATACCACTGCACCAAAAAGATCGCATTTCTTAGTGGCCACACCCTCAAGAGAAAATTTTCTCTTTCCCCTCCATATGTCACCCTTAATTGAAAATAGAATTCAAGTCAGAGTTCTATCCTCACGGAGTCTTATCCCAACCACTGAACAGAGCGGTCGAGCCGTGTAGGGGTGTGCTCGGAGTGCACACCCTGGAGTTGCAATTTTCCTTTCCCTCGTAGCGTGCGAGTGCCAAAAAGTTCCGTGAACAATTTAATAGTAATAATAGATTATAAAGTGAAGTAATAAAAATGCGGTGATCACCAATTAAATCTGTGCGTTTTAATGTGTTTTCTTTCTTCCCGGACGTTTTGGTTTTCTTTTGTTGCCTCTTCCGTGTTACCTTTTAGTGACTATTCGGTTGGCGGAACATTGCCTTATAGTGATGATGGAGGAGGAAGTAGAACTCGCACCCATGACGGTGCCACGACTTCCTCCCCACAGGTCTACATAGGGCATGGCATGGGTAAGATTGCCTAAACAATGATCTTATCCATGCCCAAATTTCATGACCGGTTGATAGCCGATAACGGGGAATTGTCGCAACTGTCGCGGACCTAAGAGTATAGGCGCGATATATAATTGTGAACTGTGAAAAGAATATCGGCTACAGCTGTGTCAACAGATACGCTGGCCAGCGTGTATTTGTCGACTATAATTGCTGACAAGCTGAGCCGATAGGGGGGTATCGAATGGTTCAAGTATCATGAACCAGAACAATTCGCCAATATGCATGCCAGTTTGCTTTCAGTAGAAAGACTTGCTTGGGAAGTGAGGGACAGGTAAAGGGGATAGGCGGTTCTTGGGAAATGGGGTAAAGAACCTCCACAAGCTCTTCGAGGGCGACTCATACTTCTGCAAAATTCCATTCAAGTGGTACCACAACACCACATCTGGAAGCTGCACTTTAAAATATCAAGCCAATAATCAATCCGACTTAGTGCGTTTATAGGTTTAGCCACATCGTGTCGCAATCTGATGCACAAGCGATTTGGACTACTGAATTTTGACATATCAATGCCGATGAGAATTCGTATATCCTCGACTGTCCAAACGACAGTGCCACTGAACTCATGCCATGAGTTCGGACCCGGTGCATTTTCGTCAATCTTCGGCTCGGGAATAACTGGGCCCAATACGGGTAATGGGGTGTAAACACCATTTACCATTTCAGTCGCCTATCTTACATGCCCGCTTTAATCAAAGGAAATTTGTAGAATGTAACCAATTTTCTTTCATAATTTACATCCTATAACCTACAACTGAATTAGGCAATCAAAAAACTGTCAAGGAATTTCCTTCAATTCAAAATGTCATTTTTCCAAAGAGCACAACTCAGAATTTGTTTGATTATTGCGGCCATCTAGGTTAGAAATAATGGATTTCTTTTTCATGCATCCCCTGTCTATATCGGTCTTTACTCTACCTTTTACACTGCGAAGTGCTAAGAGTCTCGGAATATAAAACAGGAAGGAAAATAGCTCTTGACTGACTGTCCCTAAAGTCCTTTGAATGGAATCAAAATTCAACTGCTTTTAAAAAGACTGTTTCTTTGGGGAATGGGCGTACATAGTAGAGGAGCGTCTTTCACTATCCGTCCGCAGGATATATTTCAAAAATTTGCAATGCAAACGCTGATATAAAAATTAAAATAAACTGAATAAATAATTAATATGTACAATGCTTTGAAGTCGATAGGTGTGCATAACTTACACCTTAACTCCTGGCTTAATCTAAAGATGAACGTGTTGGAATACTACATCCTCCAACTATAGGCACTAAAGGAAAAACTTGATTATAGAACTTTTTGGCAGAGTTAGATTTTTGAAGACTCTCGCAGGCTTCTTGGCTGGCCGACGTCTCGATCTGGTCGTAAAAGGTAAATAAGTTTTGTGAACTCGTAGGCGATGTAACTTTTTAAAACGTAGTTTTGAGATGTTCCCGTGCTGGTACTTATAATTGGTGTGCATTTCATTGGCTCTGATTGCGGATGTGAAGTGGGATAATAGCGCGAGGACGGGACTTAGCTCGTTAGTTTGGTATCCACATTTGGAGGCACTCTTTTATCTTAAAGCGATGATACTTGTACGACGACAATTTAATTTTTCGGTCCGTTGACTGCTCGGCGTTATGTCAGTCACGTCGGATAACTTTGAGAGAAATCACTCTGGCATCCTGAACTGAAACTTTGTCGTAGCTCCAGTGTTAACATAAAGTATGATACAATTATCTGTCGCAAATACCTGACAATAATTTAGATTTCAAAGCTGAGGAACCGTTTACATTCCAAGGTAAATCTAAAATAGGTTAAGTTAAGTAAATCGCTACAGAGAGCCTCACATTGTCGAATACGCACAGAGACCTTACATTTGAGCTTAAGCTTCAACAATTCAGGATTGACTTACACGGGCAATAGAGTCCTTGTAACTTTGACATTCCGATCGGAAAATGGAGACTTCCGAATACTCGTGCCGTGAATTATAATCAGGTGTGCCAATACACGCTCCTGAAGGGGATTAGCAGACAATTCATCAAGGACTGCGAAAATAACTTTTCTCTCCTATACACTTGAAGGATTTGGAAAGTAATTATTGTCTCATAAATAATCCAAGTATACACTTGCCAATAATCTATGAACTTGGTCTTTGTAAAAAAAAAATACTTTGAGTTGATGGTACAACTGATCAATCAATCCTCAATTACACCTCTGGCAGAAAATATGCTGCTCGTGCAAAAGTTTAGTTGTATTAATTCCCTAACCTCCCTCTCTAGAGAATGTTTCAGTTGGTATTGCTTGTGGACCAGTAATCCGTGAAATGGGCTCTGTATCCATTCTGTTCCTCCCGTATGACAGCTTGGGCTGAAAATTTTGGATGCAGTAGGCTGTAATCAGACCACAACCTCGTTAAAGACGCAGCCTCTCACCCCTGTGCTCTGTTTTGGGACATTGCTACGAATGGTTCTCTTCTTCTTATGAAGTGTTGCCCCAACGGTGGGAACCACCTCCCTCCAAGTCTCTTCCTTTCTTTGTGTTAAGCCAGCGATGGAGGAGGATCTCTGCTTCCTTGATTAAAAATACTTTTTTTTATGTATAACTTTTTATGTGCGGGTAAACCTGAAATTTTTGAAACGAAAGCAGAGTATGCCATGCAAGGAGAAACATAAAGCACACGCCAATAATGAACAGGAATGGGGACATGCGTTATCAGCAAGTCTGATATTTTGACAAATTGGAGACAGTCGAAAAGTCAGGCAATATACAATATAATACAAACTGTGAAAGCTAAACATCCTGGGATGAACTGCAATAGATAAACATCTGATACGTTTGAAACAACAGTTGTTGGCAGAACGATAAAAGTTCAGGGGCGCTTGAGCAGCAAACCGAATAGTTCGTAAAAGTGGGGAGAGTGAAAGGGCCGAGCAATATATGTGAGTGTAGAGGGTTTTGGTATGTAGTCTCTAATTTGTTATGTATTTTGTAATTCAATGATTAATTTTTTCTTGTAGTACTTTCGTATCACAGGTCAAGCGATATGTTACGATCAACGACTATCGGTCATTGTTATATTCGTAGTCCGGCAGGGATTTTCGTCGAACAAAACTATTCAGAACGGGCACTACTTTAAGGCGTCGGAAAATTTATAAAGCTTCACCCTAGGACTTGTCGCGGCTTGTAAATTATGATCCACAAGTCTGCTACAGACTCTATAATTTTAAATACTCTACAATTTCAAATATTCTCTTTTTTTGCATATACTCTGTTGTGGAACTAAAGCTCATGAGGAGAGGTGTGTACCGCTTGGGTTAGGAGAGAAAATCATCCACTAGACGGCAGTATAGCTAGACCTTGGCAAACGCGTGAGTGTTGGATTCTTTTGTTACCAGCGAACTGTAATTTTCACACGATGTTTACGTTTACATTCTTGTGGGCGGTGTTTACAGCCACCACTAACATTATACAAACAGTCTCATTTGTTTATCATTTCATTATTAGCATTCATTGTTTTTTTTTAATTGAATGCGTCCCTTGTTTATTATTATGGTCTTTATTTTAGGGTGTGAATTCGTAACAGACGTCTCTCCCCATCAAGATGAATTATTCTTAGAAGAGGAATAATACACTAACGGCATGAATAGAGTTTACGTATTATACGTTATTGGCGCATGACTAATGACCTTGCCGGGAAAAAACAAATCATTATAGAAAATTTAACAAGTCTCAGGACTTGCTAAATAAGGCTAAGCCCGGTTCCCGGTTGTAGTGCCGATGATGATTATGATGGTGTTTATACGTTATTAATATATCAAAATATATAAGTTATCTCATTCTTTTCCACCGCAAAAACTGAATAAAAAATTCGAATTATAAAAAAACGTCAGAGCGACTCAGTAGTTCGAAGCCGAAATATATATATATATATCAAAATGTTTGTGCTTTGACGCTTTGAAAAATTTTGTAAATCATTTAACAAATCTTATTTTTAAAGTTTTAAAATGAAATAAGAAAATAGCTGTAAACACATAACACTTAAAAGTAAATGAAGAGCAGAACTTTTAAAATAGTAACTAGTTTAGTTTATTGAGCGACCCCATTTATTAGCTTAGTGCAAGCTTACAAGAAGATTCTTATGGGCTAACTTACGAACTAACTAATTAATCAATTAATAACTTAACTTAACAAATGAGAGGGGTAGAGTGGGAGAAAAAACAAGTTAGAGGGAGACATTTAGGAAGCGGTGTTTTAGAGTGACGGCATTAATATTGAAGTCAAATATGGAGGACTTGGAGGTTACACTTCGCAGGATTCGAGAGAGGGGTTTGTTGGAGCCCTAAGCAGTGTAGTGAGAAGAATGTAGAGCGAGCAGGATTATCTATTATATATTGTTGAATAGGGTTGAGTTGAGATGATTGGTGCAGTCGATCGAGCCAGAGAGAAGTCTGTAAATGAATAAAATATCGGACAGGATTCTGCGTTCTTTTAAAGCTTTTAGGTATATAAGTTAAGATGGTTATGCAACGGGACAAGATTAGAGGGTTTTCCCATGCTATTCCACTGAGAGCGAAATGTAAGAAACGACGCTGAATGCTATCAATTCAGCGAATGTGAGCCTACTGATAGGGGGACCATACCTGACTAGCACATTCGAGCAGTGGACGGATAAAGGAAAAGTATAGGCATCGGGTGACATGGAAGTTGGATAATCCCTCAGACCACCGTTTTACAAACCCGAGAGTTGACTTGCCATTAAGGATCCTCTCGTCAACATGTAGAAGGAAATTTAGTTTCTATCACATAAAATACCAAGTTCGCGGATCGATTGAACGATGGTTAGGGTTTGATTATGAATGGAGTAGGAACGGGGAGGAGAAAGTGCTCTTTCATGAAAAGGTAATAGAGTGGCAATTTTCTCAGTGGCGATATTAAACTAAGCAGTTTTTGGGACAGCAAACCGAGCAGTTGTAAAGGTCAAAATCAGGTAGTGACATGATAGTCTTATAGAATTTTGTGTCATCAGCATAGAGAGACAAAGAGGAGTACTTGACGGCCCTAACAATGTTGTTTGCAGTTAGAATGAAAAGCAGAGAACCTAGCTGAGCGTCTTGAAGGAACTCAGAGGTAGCCAGAAGAGATTAGATATCGCGGATTTGAAACACTGTAGAGTCAATTTTCCAGGTAGGGTGAAATCCATTTTAACAGAATGGGTTCAAAACCGAGGGTGGACAATTTAAAATGTACAAGATTGTGGAAATTTTGTTGAAGCCCTTGCTGAGATCAATTGTACCGCTATCGACCTCCTTGCCACTCTCTAGGGTTGACAGTGTGAAAGATGTAAATTCGATGAGGTTGGTGATTGTTGATCTGCCTGGAAGAAATCCATGTTGTCTAGGAGAATTGAGGGATTTGCAGTGAAAGCCTAACATTTCATACAAAAAGCTTTAACAAAGCTTAGGAATATAGGTAAGCTTAGAAATAAGGTAGTAGTTCGTAACAACTACTATTTTTACTATTTATGGCCTGTAGGAACCCGGAAGTTCAAGCTCTATGTACACACCAAGAAAGCGAAAGCTCTATGTACACACCTAAATCGAAGAACGTAATATCCATGCCACTCAAAGGAGTAGATCCGAGTACAATGATCGTTGTAAATCAGATTGGTTTTCTACAGTTCCGCGTACTCTCGAATAGTGCCCGAGTCCAGAGTGATTCTATTCTATTTATCGGCCTGTAGGAACTCGAAAGTTCATGACCTCACCGACTCGACCCCGTGATCGTTCCATGTCCTGTGCATTCTCCTTCCACGATTGACCATCTGATCCGATCTCCTCAGGGTCAAACCTTACATTGTCCTACCATCTCCGTCGCGGCCTTCCTGCCGGTTTCTTTCCCGTTGGTCTACCGTCAAGAATTCTACGCACGGTCCTATCGTTGCCTATTCGCGCCTCATGTCCGGCCCATCTTAATCTTCGCGAATTGATTACTCGTAACATCATCATCATCGGCACTACAACCGGGAACCGGTCTTGGCCTTACTTAGCAAGTCCTGAGGCTTGTTAAATTTTCCATAATGATTAGTTTTTTTCGGGGAAGGTCATTAGTCTTGCGCCAGCATGAAAAAAATAAGAAGCGCCGGGACAAAAACCGTATCGTGGTCGGCTTTGTTCCGTCGGAAAGGTGACATTTTTTGGAGTGAACATAGTGGCCGAAAGCGGTAAGGCCATTCGACACATTTTGAAAAGATAAATTGAAGTTTTCATGGAATTCTATTAACAATTGGGAATGCCGTTATAAACCCTCTTGTTGATTAGACATCATTTAGTTCTAGATTTACCTTCAAAGAAGACAGAATCCGATTCATCATGAAGATACGGCAAAAAAATCCGAATGTTGTCATATGTTTTTCTATCTCTAAGTTTAGAAAGTGCGTATCGTCATTCGGTAAATTCGGAGGATAGCTGAGTGATCCTTACT
Organism: Microdon myrmicae; assembly: GCA_963931805.1. NCBI lineage: Eukaryota > Metazoa > Arthropoda > Insecta > Diptera > Syrphidae > Microdon > Microdon myrmicae. Next base: position 76,605,709 of record OZ007500.1, on the reverse strand, counting down.
GCGGGAGGTATAAGAGGATCGGAAATGGGTCGAGAGGAGGGAGAAGTTGCGAGGGGAAGAGGTGAGGGCAATGCCAAGAATATGGTGTGGTGCTAGAAATGTTATAGGCGTCTGAGGACTGGGCGGAACCTGAAGTAGATGATATCTTGGAGATTGAATGTTGAGAATCGTTCGCCATATGGGATCTAAAGAAATTTGTATACCTGACTCTAGTTTTATGGATGAACTGTGGTATAGAACTAAGGTAGGCGCATGGACTTGGGGTTGTAAGGTCATACGAAGAACAGGTGGGAATGGAGTATGCCATTACATAAACCCCATTTCACATGATAATCTAATCGCACACGATTCGCTCTTAATCGTTTCCTCTTGCCCACCTGTGATGCGCAGTCATCTCCTACTCTGAACTATCCGATTACGACTACGTTTTCTTGCATCGTATCGTATATCGTCATTCATATCTAAAAGCAAACGCCACACCTGCCATGGGTGATTCCCTGGCAACTGCTGGCGCCTCCACCAACATATGCATAGGGACAAAAACCGTATGCCAGGTGAGAATTCCCATAAAAATGCTTATGAGTACGAAATAAAGTCATACGGATAATAACGAAACGCCACCCGGTAATTCGAAGTGACGAACCGAGTACTTGAACCAAGGCCACTGCACTTTAAGTGGATCTATTAAGTCGAAATATCAATTAAGGAAAATATGCTTGAACCAAAGCCATTGCATGTATTGATTAACTGGAAATATCAATTAAGCGAAATATGCTTGAACCAAAGCCACTGCACTTTAAGTGTATTGATTAAGTGGAAATATCAATTAAGCAAAATATGCTGGAACCAAAGCCACGTCACTTTAACTGAATCGATTAAGTGTAAATACAAATTAAGTGAAATATGCTTGAACCAAAGCCAATGCAATTTAAGTGGTTCGATTAAGGGGAAATATCAATTAAGCAAAGCAGATGGCATGTGCCGGCCATTTGCACTCAATATGGGTCAAAGCCGACTGAGCGGAACTGTGCCAGGGTAAATGACTTTCGCTTGAGGTTATGCCAAGTGGAGAGGAATAGAATGCATCGTTTTCGATTCTTCCTCGATAATTCGGTTATAAAAGAAGTAGTTGCTCCAGGAAGCGGGGCAGAGTAAATTGGAGACCTGCAGGAGAAAGGTTACAACAAATCATTAAAGAATTAACTAAATAAATCAAGAATTAGCCAAATCAATCGAGTTGATTAGTTATTATGGTAAATAAGCATAAGTACAGCTGGCCTTTTTACTAAATAAATAAATAAAAAGTTAAGTAAATAAAAAGTATCAGTACAAAAAAAAAGGATAAAACCGACTTTTTTAATATAACTCTCCGCTCAGAAACTCTGCCCTTAATTGATTAAGGAAACACGGTTATGACGCGTCACAGGAGGGCGGGTGTTGGGTTAGTAGAAACTACGGTGGCGGAGGTTTGATATAAGGCGTTTTATTATGGGCGCGTGACACTATTTTGTGTACGCCTTTAGGATCTTTCGAGACAGCATGAACTTCGGTATTGGATCGATATGGTTGTGTAATTGGTGTAATTGGGGTAATTCGGAGGGGGGGACAGTGGGCGGACTATGAGACTTAGGTGCCCAGCTTTAGCGGCCATGTTGTTTCTATAAAGATTTAAGGGCCAGTTCGATTATGAATTGGGGGGTTGGGTTTGATAAAGAAGAATTATTTTTACAGCCAGTGTTTATTGTTGAAAATATCAACTTTAACATTTGAATACCCTTCTAATTTTAGTGCATCTCCAGCTGGATTGAGAAACATCCATTCGTACCAGGAAGGAATGTAGAAACGAAATGAATTCGAATTGCTATTTGGGAGTATGCTGATGTTTTTGATGCTGATACCATAATTGGTTTGGAGACATCTTTCCAACTAAGAGGTGCGCGCAGTTTCTGGGATATCATCGATTATGAAGGCGTATAGGTTGTTGGTGTTTAGTTTACGGAGTCTTTCATTTCATGTTTCGGTCCTCCATGTTCATGTCCGGGGGTTCCTTTACGGCCAAAGTTTAGACGTTGTTAGATGGGGCATATACTATAATAATATGTTAAATATTTAAAGTTATTTAAAGAACAAAGCTTTTAAATTAAAAATTGTTAACACTTACAATTAAATGAAAAACATAATTATTATAATAGCATACGTTAAACCTTTAAAATGGCTCAAAGCTAATAATCTTGCCGGGAAAAACAAATTATTATGGAAAATTTATCAAGCCTCATACTTGTTAAATAAGGCCAAGACCGGATCCTGGTTGTAGTACCGCTAATGATGATGATGAAATCTTTAAAAAGAAACTCTTAAAATAAAACATGATCAACACCCGAAATTAGATGAACAATATATTAAAAAAAAATTATTCAAATTGTAAAAGCACAAACGTTTGGTTATAATAATAATGTTTAATATGCATGTTCATGCTTAAATGGTATTATTCCTCTTCTAAGAATAAATCTCATCTTATTGAAGAGAGACTTTTGTTACAAATTGACATTGTAGAATGAGGACCATAACAATTAAAGAGGGACAATTTAATGAATTAATCACAATAAAAATAATAATTTATCTAAAAAAAAAAAATCTTTATTCGAACAACTTTGGTGGTGGCTGTAAATACCATCCATAACAAACTCTTGTAAAAAGCATGGAAAAATTACACGTTGTTAAACGTGAGAGCCTACGTGAACGGAAATAACTGAATCCAACACTCACCCATTTACCAAAATCTAGCTATACGTGCGTATAGTGGAGGGTATTGTCGTCAAGCCCACACGGCCCACATTTGTTCCGAATTATAACTTTTAGTGCATTGAATAACGTATAATAAGTATTTAAATAATATATATATATAAGTATTTATATTTGAATTAAACATTCCTACATGCTTTCAACAGCAATGGTCACTTACTTGTTTAAAAAGCTCAGATGTCTAGGTATGTTATACAGAGTAGCACCAGAGATGATCGTTTCCGGAAATTGTGCCTGCTTGTCGGAGATGGAACCTGAACTAATACAAAAGTTAATAGAAATAGAAAAACCTGAAAAAGAGATGGATGGAAGCAGCTTCATGGAATTAAGGAACCCAACTGGAAGCATCCGAATGGTCCGACATCAGCGTTTTAATAATTCCTACCCATGGAATCGGCTGTCCCGTGAATGGTATTGAATCCAAAGATTTTATCGAACACGGTCCCATCATAAACTATTCCGATGGCATTGCATTTTACTTCCTGGTTACTGTGCAACTGATCAGCACGAGGGTAAGTTTGAAGTAGTTAGTAAAACAATATTATTCTAATTTAAGTATCTTTAATATTTTTTTGGTGTATCAAGGTAACGTCTTCAATTTTTATTGATTTTTATAAATTTTTGTTGCTGTTGATCGCTGATGTGAGCAAATAAAATGGTTGTGGAATTTTGGTGTTTATTTTTGATTGTTGGTGTTGGCATTGGTCTTATACTCTTCTCCTTTTATTTATTATTGATTGCTTATTGTGGATTTGTTACTATTGTTAATGTTTGGTATTTGGTGCTTGCTATTGTGGGTATTATTGATTTTTGTTTTGAACTGATTTGAATTTTCTTAGGCAGGAATTGATTTCAATTTTCTAAGTTCAGTTAAAGTTGGAAATTGTAGTTTATCATCAACCTTAGGAACTTGATTTAGACCGCGTACTTGGGTATCGCATTGCGTGGTGTTTCCTAGATCAGTTGTTCCGTTTAGGTCCAACTGAAGTGGTGGATTTTCTTGGCGATGCACTTCATCCGGAGATGAAGAGTTTTCGCTATTGTTATCATCGCGATTTTTATCAATAAAATTGAATTCAACATTGAGAAGACGTTGAAAACGTCGTGGACGTTGAGGAGACATCAATGACATACAATCCTTCTCTTCGATTGCTGCGATCATGGTTTTCTTCTTGTTGTTTAATTTTACCATTTTGTTCCACTTATTGATATCCTCACCTTCGCCCGCTTTGCGAATATTAAACTGCGGCTTAACGCGGTTTTTATTTTGGGCCTTCCATTCATCTAACGTCATTTGCTGTGGTGATTCGTTGGTAGGATGTTGTTCGGAAATGCAATTAGTTTCCGGATCTCTATCAGGAGCCGCAAATTTTTTTACGGATTTCTTAATGTCCTTAGCGTCTTGCTTTAAGGATTCATTATTGTGGGCGTCGGATCCGTTGCGTTTATCAATAGCTTTACCTCTGGTTTTTCCCGAAACACATTGGGCTTCTAAATCGGGTCTTCCGGACGCAAAGCGCTGCAGTGGTCCATTGCCTTGATAATAGTTATTATTTTTCTGCCAGGGGTTCTGGGGCTGTTGCAGCTGGGGATAATTGAAAGCGTTTGCATTGGGTAAGGAAAAGCTTACCACGGACGTGTAACTCGGACGCGCATAACCTGGGCCTTGGGGCTCTAAGGACAGCTGCTTCTGCTGAAGTGGATTATTGTATTCAGGTGGTGGTGGAACACGAGTATTGATGGTATTGGTATGAGCAGGCTCTCCATACTTTACCTTTTGCGATAACGTTGTTTTTGTGGTCGGATTTTTCATCACTGATGAAACGCGACTATTACCGTTACCAACCCCACGATTTGGATTATTATTACGAGGTGCGACTTGGGCATCAGATTTCTTATTTATTGCAACCGATAACTTTGCATCGTCTACGGATTGCGCTTGCTTCTTTCTATTCTTCGATCGTTTTTGACTACACTTCCAACCAAATATATCTGATGGATCATTTTCCGTTTTTTTAGCATTGTCAGATAAAGCATCGCCACCGTCATCAAGTGTTGGAAAAATGTCGAAACTCTCTTTTCCAGGATTATCCATGTGTATGCCGGGTATACCTAAATGCTAAAGGCGAATGAATCAAATAAATTTTTGGAACAAGAATATCTTTTATCAAAAACAATTACGTACTTAAAGATTTCAAAATATATATACTTATAACTTCAACGACTCCGACCGTCCAAACAGGAAAATGAAATGTTCTTCACTAAAAAAAAGAAAAGAAACAAACGGAATTATGATGATTATGTCGGGACGTTGATATCAAAATAAAATTTTCATCGACATAATATCACAGTCAACTAGTTTAAATTAATATTGTCCCACTTGTTCACGTCTCAGTTTCATGTTTAAATACTTGCTGTGTACAATTCTATGTAGGTTGTAGACTGCTAGATAGTTTTTGTTTAAATAACAAAAGTAACCTCGTTGTTTTAAACGTCCCCTTTAAAAAGTAATTCATTTAAACACTGACAAGGTTTCAATTGTTAGTTAACGTACTTTGTGTTACGAGCTGATAGCGAGTCGTTATGTGGAACAGGAGCACGGTAATTCCGCTTAATTTCCAGGTGGAAATGGTCAAAAAATAACAACTTACTCCGATTTCCTCGGTCCTTACGCGACTGCAAGCAGTGTCGGCTGTAGTCACATTCCGATTACATGCATTACTTAAGGCGAAGTCTTTCGTTACTTCGACATTCCTCCGGATTTGAGTCCAATATAGTTTTTCTTTTCTTTTCCCTAAGACTTATCCTAAACTGTTGACTTGTTATAAAGGCCTTGTTTGGCCTCAACTGCAAATTTACCATTACTTTCATGTTTATCTTAAATTTCCAGCCTACATTAAACTTGTGCCTTTCTTCTGTACGAAGTGCTCAAATGGTATTTTCAGGTACTTTTAATCGTCAAATCGGTAAAGGGATAATACATTCAGGGATCCCACGCATCGACGACCGGCTCGCGTTTTTCTGTCATACGCCCGTGAAACACATATCTACACAGCTAGTTTACGACACATGGTTCGTAAAAACAATATTGTCTGGCATCCCGAATTCTGGATAAATGCAGTTAGTCAAAAGAGATACGCTTAGTTAATATCATAATCGTCAAGTGCTATCACTAAGTGTTGATTATCGGCGGAAATCTCAACTGATAAGAGTACAATTAAAAGTGCATCAAACGAAAGCAAATATTACGACGATCCTGCGTCGAACGCTGCGCCAACTGGGCTTCCTTGCACGGAAACTTTCCAATGGGAATTGCGTTAAAAACCGTTAAAATTGATTTAGTACACTTCCTATATTGTGGAGCTCAGTTTACAATGTATCCTTTATCAGTGAGAACAACAAGGAATCATCAATCGCACTGCAAGAATTCGTTACCAACATAGAACACCGTAAAATTGTGAAACTCTACCATGATCCTGTGGGGAAGACGAATGTGTCTCTTCTCTTGTTTTGTGCCACGAGGGCACTGGTTCACAATACCCCAGCTTAACAGGACTGATTACGCGCGACACCTGAAACTGTGCTTGTTTTCAAAGCGTCGCCGTTGGAAAACAAAAAAAAAACTCAACTTGCCTCCTTTCTTTGTCCTTATCAATGTCTCACTATAATAACCATCCATATAAACAAGCTTACCTTTAAGAACTGAACTAAATATAACACAAAAGTCACTTTCGTTACAATGAAAGAATTAAACAAACTAAAATGTAGCTATACGTTTCGCTTCAACAATAAGTAGTCTTGGTGCACATTTGGGAACACTTAACCAGGTATAACATAAAAATCTCTTTCGTTCCAAATAAAGAATTAAACACACTAACATGTAGCTTTACGTTTTACTTGTAAAATACCCGTGGCATGAAAACGTTACTTTTATACAACACCAATTGCTACAACCGACCGTACGTTGTAACGGCTGAATTTCGACTCCTATATTTAACGTGGAGGCACGACTTGCCTCCACGGAATCCGTATCGCGATTACTATATCAACCGAAGCGACAGAATACCAAAAATTCCATTCATCGCTTCGGTGACCATATAAGGGATGATCTTAGATGGTGATCACGGAGACGGTGTGCACACACACAGATGCGGTTACCTCGCACGCTCATGCTGCGCATGAGCAAGCGAACCGTGGATATATAAATGCCATAAAAGGAAATGTTTATCCGATTGGTACCGCGTAAGGGATCCATTCTTATTGGGTGGACGTTGCTGGCGTCCTTTGATGCGACTTGCCATGCACGTGTGTGGGAAAAAATATTTCCTTTCCGTGTGCATGGACAAGTTTGAGGATTCATATCGGTTACGTAATGCCGTAATCGAATTGGATTCCTAGGAATATGCTGCGTTGTATGCAGGTATGCTCCTGGTGGTAATGCTTTTCGGACGTTGATGCCTGTCGATCGGTTTACCGACCGATGTGCTTGTAGGTCAACAAGAAAGGAAAGAAATATCTCTTGCATGTGCGCAGCAGAATTCTTCGGAGGCATGTGTAATGAAATGGTTCGGGTCATGTTGGTTGCTTGGTGGTGCAACCAAATTGCTTATAAAGAACGTGTCTGTTTCGTGCTGATGGATTTTGCATCAGAGAATATTATGGATTTGCAGCATTTCAGGTATTTATAGTACAAACTATGTAAAGGTAAGTACATGTTTTCCAGGTTTTTATGCTTTCTGTAAGCCCTAGGGGGAAGTTGGATGTCGAACCTGTAAAAGGCGAGCGTTGGCGTTATTGAAACCGCCACAATCCTGATCGCATCCACGACCTTGCTTGATGCGTGAGTTACATATCTATGGTATACGGTGGCCTCGACTCATAAACATGCCGGGCAGCAAGCTTAAGCTTTTGCGACATAATGATCAGCACATTTATGTTGGGCAATAACCGAAAGTCGTTCCGATATAACGTGCTATGTCAAAATATTTATGTAGGTCGGGCAACAATCTTAAGTTGTTGCTGCATAAATACATTTTCATTATCTCCAATTAATTTTAAGGTAGTATCGGGTCAACCAATGTATAATTTTTGTTTCATACCCAATAAAGAGACTCCATGAAATCAACTTGTGTTTTTAATTAGTTCTTGTGTGCGTAACATGGATCCATATCTTACAAAAGAATCAGAGTTTACTCAAGATCAAAGGAGTTTATGTCTAAATTTGAAGTCCATCGCGATAATAAACTCAGTTCGTGCAAGGAGTGAAAGTGCGCATTGCGAAGTCAGATAACGTAGAATATAATAATCGAAATGAATAAACAAAGCTAACAAAACTAAATGTATATTTTAATTCAGGGTTCGGCTGTACTATCACGATTTGTGCGTAACTGATCGCACAAAAAATGTTCTTTTATGAAACACACTTTCCGTTAAACAATGCATTTACATTAAAAGTTTTTACGGTATTCTTATAATTATACTAATACACGGAAACGTTATTCCTAGTTTAAATATGCGGCGTTACACATGAAATTTAGCATTTGCAACAATTTGTTGATTTTGTTCATTCACTTGAAACTGATCCCAAGAGTTCTTTGAACTCAATTCTTGCTAACGTATCTAAATCGTTTCATCTCTTCCCACCTTAATTTAGCACATGCTTACATTCGTGAACTCTCTACTAATTTCTTCCAACAAACGGTCGCGGGTGTCCTTGTCGACGGTTTAATAGCGACCCTCTTGTAAACATGACCGTCTTCTGCAACTGCTCCATCTCGACTCCCAAAAATGCGACCGTCTAGGTCGGTGTTTCATTTTCGACTTTTCGTTTCAGTGACTTAAAAATTCTCCAATTTTCAGACATGAAAAATGTCACAATTACCGGGAAAGTCGAATCGTGTTTTCGAATGATCTTCAACACAACGATTCGGAAACCACGAAGGCAACAAAAAATGTTTCGGTACATTGTTTTAATTAATTCGATGCTAATCTTTACGATAGGGAGTAATTACAGGTGTGGTTGCCCGGGTGGGACCGGGTAAAGATTTTTTTGCGTGGCTTAAGAAACATAAAGTAACAACACTCTTCGCACCTTTCATTCAACCGAGCGCTATCGGATCTCCGATATGGGTTTGGCAGGTTGTGATCGACCATGCCATTAAATCAGTGGTCGATATGACAGCCGAAACAAATAAAAGCCAACAGATGAAAATAAAGGAGGAACAAAGAAATAGTGGACCGTGGTAACATAGGACATCAAAAACGTCTTTAAGCCGACCATCTGGTTGTCAACCAGAAGAGCACGTAATTAAACGAGCACACCTCTCTATCTCCCAAAAACTTTATAAGTAAATTCAGCAACTGAGAACTAGTGTAGGATACAGACGAGGACAGAAAATTCTATAGGATTTCGACAGGTGTTCCTCGAGGTGCGGTACTTGGCCCACTGCTATGGAATATTATTCCAACCCCGAGCCAGATAGTGAACCCTATCCCGCACCGTTTAGTACTTTTATATAATCGTATTTAAAAACATAAATCCGCCGCCAGATACCATGTCTAATGGAATCTTACAACGCATCGTGGGGAAATTACTGGATAGGCTAACGACACGCAGGTGTAGTATTTACTATCCATATACACGGTATGGAAGCGGTCGATAATGAGGCAGTTGGTCTAATTAAAGACTGAAAACAATCTGCCGGACTAAAACTAGCCGACCACACAACGAAGACTATCCTAAAAAGTAATCGAAAGCGTGTGGAATATGTTAACTTCCAAATGCGACACCGAACCACGCGGCCGAAGGAAGCTGTGAAGTACTTGAGAGCTGTACTCAAAAATAGGCTAGGGTCTTGTGGGGGTTCTTTAAAGCTTACTTGAAGAACCACTCATAATTTCAGTTTAACTTCCCATCCCCAAACCTGCAAATATTCCTCTCCAAGGCCATAATCATTTACCTTATCGGCGCGCCTGTTTGCAAAGCAATCCCGCTGCACATGTGCACACCACATGTCCCTGGAAATTCCACGGCCTCGGCAGCCTTTTGTCCAGGCGACAAAAGCAAATACACGCATCTAGCGTCTAGCGGCCACAAATCGAATTCTTTCGCATATAAACATGCATACAAAAATTCGATCCTTTACGTTCAGCAAGATGCTATAGCATCATTTGCCTAATTGCAATGCGGCTATTTACCCGGCTGCATTGTACCCGACCTACGATCCTTTCATCCAACCGATAAGCCATCGTCGCTTCTCGCGCTTTGCCGCCGAAAATCGAATTCTTCTGCATACACAAGATGCAAACAAAAGAAGTCTCCCAGCCGGCAGAAATACTATGCATTTTCCCATTGTGTATGGATCTCATCACCATTAGCACCCAATGCTTTCCTAATGAGATACAGCTCGTTTACTCAGCTGCATTCTCATCTTGGTTACTGCCTCAGTGCCGCATCGTGCAAGGCGCTGGACTTAGGATCAACTGGACGTGCGTTCAACTTACGGCGGAAACTCTCTACACGAACTTCTTCTTTTTATATTTTTTATCTCGTGTTTATATCATAAGAACGTTCCGTCTTTTATTCTCTTTATCTTTTAGCGTCACTTTTGTTGTTTAAATTTTATTTTTTAATATAAGATTTGTTAGTTTAGTTTTAATCCTAATACTAAGTAATACTAATACCTAATATTGTTGTTCTAGATCCTAGTTTTTAAGTTCTCTACATTTACTTATTGTAAATTTAAATTTAAAATTAATTTATAATCTTTAATTTTTCATCTCTTTAAGTTTTAATATAGAATTATATACCTCTACACGCCCAGCTTCCCCAGTCAGTGTTGGGTTCTCCATTTCCCCCCTTCCAAACCGCACTGTCTTTTTTCTGGCCACTTTTTTTCTGCCCCCCTTTTCTCCTCCCATAACCGCCATCCCAAGCATGTCATGTGGCAACCAGACTTGTGGGATTAACAAAACCAATGCCGACTTCGTTCGCTGTAAAGGCGCCTGCGGCAAAAAATGTCCATGCCACCTGCCTGGGCCTGAACAAGCGTAACACGCACTTCGCTAAAGAATTTCCAGACAACCTCTTATTTTTCTGCGATGAATGCAACGATGTTTCGCTTTCCCATGTCCTATTGGCAATCAAAAGCCTAGGAGACGCAATCGCCGGCGCACTAAGTACCAATCACAAAATAATCTCTGATATAATTTCACCCCTCGAGAGTAGCATAAGGTCCACTCACGACCCCGGCTCTCTCCACCATATGTCGCTCTCTGATATCACCTCCCTCATAAGGGACAACAACAAAACAATCGTCAATAAACTTACCCACTCGTTCAATGAATCCCTTAAAGAGAGAACTCATGAATTACTCCGCGCCGTTCGTTCCGACTTGGACAGATTCCAGCAATCGACGTCCAAAAACCCGCCTGTTCACTTTACCAGTCCCCTTCGTGATGACATTCTCTGTAAGCTTAACAGCCTTAGTGAGGAGGTCGCTTTGTCGCACTCTTCCACTCGTAGCCGCCTTATCTCGGCCGATCCTAACCCGTTACTCGAGCTTGTTCCCCACAAACTCGACTCTGTGTCTGCTGAATTTTTGGCTTTTCGTTCTTTGATGGGCCAGCAAGACACCGCTATAGCTTCAGTACAGTCGAAGCAAACAAACCCCTGCCCCTCACCACGATGCGTATCATCCCTACACGATGAACTCCAGAACGTACCCACACCCTCGTCTCTTCCCACGACACCCCAAATTACCTGCCCCACTCATCTCCCATCCCCTATTTCAACTCTAGTTTCCAAGACTCCCCAAGCTGATTCTCCACTAATAGTCCACTTGGGCACATCTTGGACACCTGCTGAATGGCAAACTCGGCTCAATAAACTGGAGCACTCAAATCTAGCAGTTACTTCATACCTGTTAAAGGGCGCACCTTAAACAGGGAACCACGCTTGGATTGCTGAGATCTTACTGATGAAATTCAGTATTCCTGTAAATGAATGTTACTCGCTTCTTCCTCCCTCCGAAACGGTCCATTTTCCACGTATCTCTTCCCTCCAGGTACGACTGGATTTTCCACCCGAATAAACCCGGTTGCTGCAGGATTGCCAGGCTGCCAATGACTAGAAGCAACCCCATCCAACCAACAAAACTCCATTCTCCCTTTCCTATACTCTGAGTGCATAGTATTAGCCGCCCCTGTCCTAAATCTGTCCCCAACACCAACCCACCTGGATGTCCGCCAGTGGCTCCTCCCTCCCCAATTACAAATCGTCCCCTGCCAAAGCGTACCCGCCCCCCTCCCCGCATACCCACCCCAGCCCGAACCGGTCAGGGGATGAGCCGATCCACAAAATACCCTGCGCCTAACCGTTGTTTAGCTCTCCCCCTTGCCCAATCACGTCGGCCACTTTCACTCTGGACCCCCCACCTCGTCCGCCCGTAATAATAGCAAACCTGCTCGCCCCACACCACCCCCCGCCCCTATCTCTAATTCCATCCCCCTCTTCAACCTCAAAACAGGCGCGAAGTATTCCAACTTCCACAGGTCACACGCTCTCAATCGTCCGCCCTCCCATCTGGACGCGTCTCACTCATCCACAGAACCTAACTCGAGGCCGCCCCTCGCACCACTCCCTCCCACGCCCAGTTCTCGCCCCCGTCCATCTCGCCCCCTCTAGACCTTTAATTGACCCACTAATACCCCCATATGCCAAACTCACGCAGCAAACCATTCATTCTTCTGACAACTGGTATGCCTTGTCTAAATTTAGGAACAAAACGACCTACGAGAATATCCGCCTCTATCTTTCATACCTCCACGACAAATCTGACTCTGTCTGTTATGAAGGTAAAACGAAAACCAGCGTAACGGCCTCCATCCAACAGGAAGGTCTACCCACCGACTTTCCTGGCCTTCGCAGCCTGTTCGTTAAGTTCCATAAAAATCTCGGTATGCTCCCTAATAAGGTCCTAAAAGATCTCTCGGCATTTCGCCAATATATCGACAACAAAATGACCTATCCCAATAATGGCAAGCACTTTTGACCCTAATCAGTCGCCCCCCCCCCCCCCCCTATCATCTCAATACCCCCAATACGCTCCCCATAACCGTCTACTATCAGAATGAGGCCTCCGCTCCAAAACACATTCGACTCTGGAAAAGGCACATTCCCACCCCTTCGACATATACGCTCTGACTGAGACCAACCTTATCCCTAGTATTAATAGTCTTGAACTATTCTCCCCCTCCTTCAATGTTTTTCGCGATGATAACGCTCATCGAGAAGATCCCCATTCCCCATGCCGTGGAGTGCTGCTTGCCACTCATAACAGACTCGCTTTGTCTCTAATTGCCATCTCTTCTTCTCCAGACCTTGACTACGTCGGAATAAAAATCGACAAGCGCCCTAAGTTTCTTTTCATTATCTGCTTCTATATATCTCCTTCGCGACCCAGCCTGTCATACGAACTCGCAATAGAAGCGCTAGATAACCTAACCGAGTTAAGCAACTCATTAGACGATATCGCCGTTCTTGGCGATTTTAACCTCCCCAATTCCAATGGACATTGGCTGACGAACAAGCTTTCTACCTCTCAAACCCCACTAGCTCCAGGGAACGTATTTTTATAAACGGTCTTACCGGCTCATGCCTCCATCAAATAAGCAATGTCCCAAATCATATGGGGAGACAACTGGGCCTCGTGTTCATAACGGACCCACACAAGTCCTCAGTTGTCCCTAGTCCACATGCCCTCTCCACCATTGATAATTACCACCCCCCGCTGCTCTTATCCATATATCTTGATCATGAAACCCAGCCTTCTCTACCTCATGACAGCTTTTCCTACAATTTCCACAAAGCTAACTTCCGCCTTTTAAATGAGCATCTTAGCAAAACAGCGTTCCGCTTTGAAGCTACTGTCACTCTCTATAAGGAGATCTACTATGCCGTCGCCTTATATGTCCCCTATTCTCGTTACAGGTCATCAGTTTCATCGCCGCCATGGTACAACCGCACACTCCGCGCTCTTAGGAACAAGGGAAATAACTTGTGGAATATTTTCCTCAAAACGTGTTGTTCCAAAACTACTCCAACTATCTCGGTTCCTTTTATACATTTTCCGAGCTCTACAACTCCCTCTACACCAACTACCTCACAAAAATACTATCTAATATGATCAATGACCCCAAATATTTTTTCCACTTCATAAATTACAAACGTAAATCCGACGCCTATCCTAACTCTCTTTCTTATGGCGCGACTACTTCGACCGACGCCCTAACTACTGCCAATCTATTCGCTTCGTTTTTCAATAAATCCTTCACAGACATCTCCTTCGAACCCAATCCATCTCACTTCAAAGACTTGACCGAATTCTCCCTCGGCCCCTTCACCTCTCAAATTATTCAGCGTCACGTAGTTGAGGAGAAATTAAATTTACTCAAAGACGAGTTCAGCCCTGGGCCTGATGGACTCCCGGCTGTATTTTTAAAGAAATGTTCCACTTCCCTTTCCCTCCCGATATCAATGATATTCAATCTATCCCTTTCAGAAGGGATTTTCCCTAGTATTTGGAAGTCCTCCTATGTCACCCCCATACATAAAAAGGGACCTAAAAACGATATAAGCAACTACCGTCCCATAGCCAAACTGTCTCATATCTCCAAACTGTTCGAAGGAATTCTTTACAACGTGTTATCTTGCCATTGTAAATCCATCATCTCATCGAACCAGCATAGTTTCCATTCGGGTAGGTCGACCACAACGAATCTTATCGAGTTCTCATCCCATACTCTCCGTGCCTTAGAGAATGGCAACGAAGTCGATGTAATCACCACCGATTTCATCAAGGCCTTTGACAAAATCTCCCATAATCTCATCCTTTTTAAGCTGTCCTCCCTAGTTTTCGAACGCCTATTGATCAAATGGTTATCTTCTTATCTGAAAGATCGATCCTACCGTGTCAAATTTAGATCCTCCTTGTCCAATTCTTTTCTTCCCACGTCAGGGGTTCGGCAAGGCAGCCATCTAGGTCCCCTCCTATTTATCCTTACCATCAATGATGTTGACTCCATTATTAAATACTCATCCATCTCCCTCTATGCGTGCGACGCAAAACTCTACAAAACGATCATCTCTCCTCTCGACTCCTCACTTCTCCAAACGGACCACGACAGCTTCTCAACTTGGTGCCGTAATAACTGGCTTGAACTCAACGTTGTCAAATGTCACTCCATCACCTTCTCCCACAAACGTCCCCCTGCCCCTCCAGGTTCCTACTTCCTGCTAAAACAACAGATATCATCTGTACCCTCGATACGCGACCTCGGGATCTTATTTGACAGGGAGCTTAGCTTCATCCCGCATATTAATGATACTATTCTTAAGGCCAACTCTGTCCTTGGGTTTGTGAAACGCTGGTCTAAAGAATTCTCTAATCCTTACATTTCCCGTTATCTCTACATAGCCTTCGTCCGCCCCCTTCTTGAATAGGCCAGTCAGGTCTGGTCTCCACACTACTCGTCCCATGTACGCAGAATCGAAAGCGTGCAACGTCGTTCTCTGCGTTTTGCCCTCCGCGGACTGAACTGGGCGAATTCTCGGATTCTCCTCCCATACACAACCTGGCTCCATCTGATCAACTTCAACACACTTGAGGAGCGCAGAACTCATGCCGATATCCTTTTCGTCCACCGTCTCCTTTCAGGCGCAATCAACTGCCCAAGTTTGCTCTCCATCATTCCACTTCACACTAACCCCCGTAACCTACGAAACCCTCATCTCTTCTATCAGCCCACCCACCACACTTCTTACGGCTCTAATGAACCCACTTCGCGAATGCTACCTCCTTCGATTTCAACTTTACCTCTACTTATCTCAAACTTCATCTCTTCTCTTTCCCCTCCTGACCGCGCCCACTCCCCGTCTACACTCTCACATCCTGTACTAAGCGAGGTGAATGAATGAGTGATAATTGATGGATAAACCCATTAACCAACTCGCCAAACATACCCCCCCTTCTTTGTTTTTTTTTCTTTTTAACCATAGTTTATATATATGAGAACAGTTTTAAGATAGTTGTTAGTTTTATCGCTTCTACTAAGCTGAATATATAAGGGGTTCTGCCCTCACTATACTAAACTGCACCTGTATTGGTGGCACTGAACCTGTGTTGGACATTGTGGCATCGTCGACATTGTGGGCTCCAATTGGTAATGACCTCGGGCGGTCATGAGTGTCAGCAGGCGTTTTTGTGGTTGAGTGCATGACTGCTGGCGACTAGGGCTGTATCGGGTGTCGTGTTCAAGGCGTCGAACAGATACCTCTGGTAAATGACGTATAGTTTCCGTACCTCCCCAAAAACGTCGTTGATCCGAAGCAGCTCAGCCTTGAGATCGGTTCATGTTGGCTGTAAAGCCCATCTGGTTGTTACGTTCCAATGTGGCAATGCGTGCTTGGAGGTAGCATCTAGAAGCCTTACCCTCCTTGGTTGCTAGCTGGGAAGTCGCCTGGTCACTGTTCATCTACACTAGTAGGTCTATAAGAAGGTTGCTCATCGTATGATTGAGATAGTAAATCATTACTACGAGTACTTACTCAGCCTTTTCCGCTTGCTTGTCTCGGATCCTAGACGACAATAAGTTAAATGTTATTTTATATTAAGGACCCGGCCTTGTCAGCCCAAGACAGAATATATGGGTGGCGATCTGTACGGTTAACAGGTTATTGTAACGTAACGTGTAGAGTTAGACATCCATGCGGGATTATCTGTGTAATGTGTATTGGGTGGGGTTCTGTGTAGAGTTGTTTCCCGTCGAGGTGTGTTATGAAATGTGGAGTAATACCCAGTCGGATTAGTTGTGTTATGTAGGAATGAGGAGAACCACATGCGGTCGAAATATTTATAATGTGTTGTGTTGTAGTGTGATGTATTGATATAAATATTCGCCGACGAATGGGGTGGAATAGGGAGAATATCCGACTGATAGTCTTAAATTCATTTCATGTATTTCTTACGTTATATACTCTCCACTGAGATCATATTTGTTACATATAGGATGGACATACCCCATGTAATGCACAGTTAGTCAAAATATTTCGGTGTAAACAATAACCTAACCGATTCGACTTTCTGCTATTTTCGAATAATGTTTTGAGATGATCCAACATTGATTTAGTGCTCAGATGTAACTTGCCAGAGATCGGCTTCGTTCAAATTATAAAGGCATATCCGAATGGATGATGTGTGGCTGAGCTCCAAAAGTGTATTCCGTTTCATCTACAGGATCGCTTATCCAATGTAATCCGGCTCGAAGGACCAATGTTAATTTTTCTGTGATGTGTCGTGGTATGAGTGTATGGGGGCTCTCTAACCTTACGCAAAGAACCACCCACAATTCCAACCCCAACTCCCTTTGCAAACCGGCAAACATTTCCTTTTCAAGGACACTTAATGCATCACCCAAAATTCACTGTAAAGAATTCTCATCATTTATGCATTTAATGCATCATTCAAAATTCTCTGGAAGAATTCTTTACACCAGGCATAACCATAGATTGGAAAAACTTAACGGCGCCCATGTCAGCCAGCGTACCTTGCCACACACGTGCGCAGCAAATTTTCCTGGCTTATCTTCAGTCTCGGCAGCCTTTTGTCCAACCGACAAGAGCGATTACGCATCTAGCGTCTAGCGCCAAAAACCGAATTCTTCAGCATATAAACATGCATTCAGAGAATTCGACCCTTTTCGCCAGCAAAGATACAGTGCACAATCACCATTGTGTATCTGAATTGCTTTAAGTACCAATTTTCCTAATGACTATTTACGCAGGTGCACCATGTCTTCAATGATGTCCTTTGTTCTATCCTCCTTTCTCAGTTCGTTTTCCCATGGCCTCGTTGCATGAGTAAACAATGGATCATTAGCACACTAGCTAAGATCGACCCGGAGAGATCTTCTCCAATTCACCACCACAAAGAGAAACTTCACGTTTCTCTCGAGGAAAAGAAAACTCACCCTTAGCTAAGAGAGGACTCACCACAGAGTCTCTTGAGGTTAAGAACTGGGTAAGGAACGAGTCGGTCGCATTTCACCCTAAGTAGAGTGCGCACACCCCCGTGTCATTTTTAATAGTCGTGTTTCAACTACGAGTGTGCGTCCGGAAGTCTTCATCGGTTAGTAATATTTTTTATCCCAGATAAATTCAATTCAATAGAAAGTCGATGTGACTTAAAATCAAATTAAAAGACAAACAATAAACAGTTTATAAATTTCGTTAACGGAGTGATTTCCAAAATAAAAAAAGTAAATAAAATTCAAGACTAGACTACATCCATTGATGAAGTGCCCACTAAAACGCCAATTTATGTATAATTAAACATCGAAGAGAGACCAAAAAAAAATTCCAACAAAATCAGTGTGTTTCATTTTTCCTTTTTGCGAACGGTTTGCGACGTTGCTCAGTGTTTTGTTCACCTAACTGAACAATTGGGGATATTAGTGAACCCGTTCCCGTGCCGGTACACCGACTAATATTTACCCCCCACAAGTGGACTGTAGTTTTACTTCAAGGATGTAGTTGCAAGCGGTGAGCGCTTTCCTCAGATCAAAAACCTAGCGGTAGCTTAATCCGGAACGGATTCTAAATTAATATCACTGTTATTGCCTTTTCGTTTTGTGTATAATTCTTTATTTTCTGTCGAATGTAGAGATAGTCTAATTCCCGAATATTTCAACAATATATTTGGATTGCAACAATTCAGTTCATAAGTGGGACACACACTCGACACAGGTCAATGCTCTTGAATACACTTGAACTTCAATTTCGAGATCTTTACTCGCCACCTTTTCCTTCTCGTTATTTCGTCCTTCGCCTTGTGCGGTGGGTGATTTCCTTCTTCCTAGTGTAGTTGGTGGCCACAAAACCTTTCCGTGGAATCCACTTGATCTTCCTTTTGAATGGGTCAACAATAGACCTTGCTTGAATTTCGAATTCGCCTTGATAAACCCCATTTTTTCTTGTGTCGTGGTTCCTGATCCGTTCCTCGGTTTTCTCATATTTTTTTCATCATCATCATCGGCACTACAATCGGGATCCGGTCTTGGCCTTATTAAGCAAGTCTCTCCACCGGTATCCGGTCCATATCCGAGACTTGTTAAATTGTCCATAATAATTGATTTTTTCGGGCGAGGTTATTATCCCTGCGCCAACCTTTCTCGGGATGTCGCTGCATGTATTGGTTCACTACTTGGCGGGTGCCAAAGTAGCTAGCCAGGGGTGTCACGTGGAGACGGCATGTCAACTTGGATTGAACAGGGACAAGGATCGTCCTGGCCTTCGCCGGGTTGAAAGCAGAGACTTTGCCCTGTATGTTCGCTCCCACTTCCCTCTCATATTTTTTTATATGTTATTTATTTGTGTGGTGTTGAAATTTTTAACTTGCTGCACCCAAACAAAAAATACACTTTTTTCTTCCAACTTCAAACCGTAATCAATTATATCTCGCCCTGTTATATTTGGATGTCTTCTTAATCGCCTCCTTCTTTGTTTCTTTGTTGCATTGAGCCAAAAACGTTATAACGCTCCTCTTCTCTTCGGGGCTTTTTGCTGTTTACGGTTAAGAGCAGTACTATTGCACTGTGCTCTTGAAGTCGCCCCAGTATTTCTTGTGTCACAGCTCAATGTAAGGAAACTGAACTAATCGGTTGTGACACAAGCTGGAGTGTTATTACAAACATGTTATCATACGGAGCACCCTCATCATTACTGGTTGCAACATGCAAAACTGCCCTATAATAGATCTAGTGCAGAATAAGCTATATGAACTCTTAAGAGCAAGACGAGGGGTCACGTGGCCTAGAGAGTTAATCAACTCCGTGAAGGAAAACCCAAACTCAGTCTCATGGGAAGAGTGGCAAAAGGTGAAGCGTTGTCTTCGAGTCCGAAGGTAAAGGGTTGTTACATATAACTTTGAATTGTAATTATCATAGACTCGAGCCTATGATTTCATTAGAAGGATACGCACCTTTCGGAGCAACCATAAAAAATATTCGCATTATTAAAAGTGGACATTCTATCCCATTCTGCTGTTCTACATTTTTTTCAGTTTTCATTTTTGATATCTTTTTGTATTTCTTCCTCTTATTATAATTTACTTACTCGCTGGACAAATAAGATTAAACTCTAGCTTATGGTGTGGGGTACCAATTAATTGTGCCGAACACGGGCACGCGGTTCACTCGGAGTACCATCAAAGTTTCTATGAATATCCACTTCACAAAAGGTACAAAAATATCCGGAGAAAACCATGAATAATGATGCACAGATGTAATTTTGTTAATAAAATTTCTTTTTTGTTTTCGTTGATTCTATGTCTATTGCTAATTATACACTTGTATACATTCACATTGGGCTCCTCGATAGTATAGTGGTTAGTATACCCGCCTGTCACCCGGGAGACCGGGGTTCGATTCCCCGTCGGGGAGCCCCTGGCGCAAGACTAATGACCTTGCCCAGACAAAATAAATCATTATGGAAAATTTAACAAGCCTCAGGACTTGCTAAATAAGGCCAAGACCGGTTCCCGGTTGTAGTGCCGATGATGATGATGATGATACATTCACATTTGGTGAGGTTGGTCCGTACGTGCGTGCGATAATCCAAGAATACGGTTGAGATAAAACAGCAGAATGTTAGGCACGCCAACACACTAAGAGAGTACGCCACGGTGGCATTTCCGCGAGTTGAAACTGTATGTATTATAAAAATTTAACAATAAAAACTTGCTGACCGAATGGAATTAGAATGGATGTAATTTAAAATAGAACTCGTTTTAATTCTTTAACGGGAAGGGTTGTTAGTACTCAAATTGCCGACAGACACGTATTTCCTTTTGCTTGTGGTGCTCGCAACGCTGCGGTTGTTGAATCGCGACCGATCTGGTAGATGGTTGTTAATCGACTGTCTGGAAAAGGGATGAAGTTGGGTAATTTAATTTTCGCACTTTACAACCAAAAGAGAACACTCCTCGCGGTGGATTTGGTTGTCTGTGCTGGTATCAAATGCTGTTTCTGAGAATGACTTACTGCCCTATTGTTACGGCTGTGGTGATCTCAGAGAGCATTGAACCGTATGGAAACAGAATTATGGAGGAGAGGAAATATAGCCGGTGCTATTCACCTGCAAAAAGAGAGAATTGATCCGCAGCGAATGAAGTGTCTGGAGAAAATGAAAAGGACGCTGACTTGGCTAGGGAAATCTGATCATGGGAACTAACTTAAATGCTTTCATAAAATCCCCAGCGGTCGCAAGATTAAACAACCGCGTCGTTTGATCAGACTATGCCGTTGCTAACCGACATGTTGCGATTTCCTGTGGAAATCTCATGGGTTAGCGAAATGGGGTTGCCGTATGGCGAAAAAGTAGCTAAACTCAATTATGCATTATCTGCATAGGATAATGAGTTTAGCTATGCGACCGTTTAACATGTTTTACAGGTGGAATAGCTTATAAGGGGAATGGGTAGAAATGACGCGCTGAAAGCGGTCGAAATAAGGTATGGAATTGTGGGTTGGTTCTCCATGTGGTATAGAGAACCCTCACAATGGTATCTTATTACCTAACTGACTGGTCCCTTGCGGACTCTCTAAGTTAAGTCTTAAGTCTATAAAATTCGGTCTTATTATAAGTCAATGTCTGGTCTTTTTATTTAGTGTTTTTTAAGCTTTTGGTATGTCCTTAAATTCTGACTTAATGTCAATTCCCGCTATACCCTGGAACTTCTCGCTCCCCTCAAATTGCTTGCTTTGTAATGAACTTCTGCCTTTTTTAAAACGAAATGCACGCACAAATAGACTTTCGTGGTATCTCAACCGGGGTGGCCGGTGGAACCAAACCAACCAGCAACCCATCTTGGAAAGGTGGTAAAGAATTTCTCCCGACCATTTCATGGGTCCTACATCATGATTGACTGACCTTTGGTATTCGATCTACAATCTACAAAGTTGATGACAGAGATATGAAATTATAATAATACTATCGTTAGGGCGCACTTTTATATTGTAATTTTGTAATAATAACGGACAACGTCCTTCCTTACCGGTCAATGCACTCTTTGCGTTACCTTACGGACACATAAAGGGACTATAAACTTCCAATCGTTAATTTCGTGTATCTGCTACGACTTCCTCGCTCCTCTATAGTTGTTCGACAGGACAATAAGCACTATCCAGACAATGATGTTCTTATTGTTTGCTATCTAAGCTATTCATCTTGTTGAGCAAGCTGCCTTTTGTTCCGCACCCAGAACTTTGTAACAGTCTGAGAATGGTGGGAAATGTTGCGAAAAAATCCTCCTTCACAAATGAACTTCCATGGCATACTTTATATGAGGATGAGAATCATCGCCAACGGCGATCCATCAACAAATGGCTACTTAGGGGTGTCGTGACATTGTGTTCTCGATTAGAACACCACCATCATCCACTTAGCTGCGTATAGCAGGAGAATAGCTTCTACATCATTTCTCCTATGATGCGGTTAATCTCCTGACGACACTTTTTAAAGCTGATGAAAGCCTTGGCTTTACACTCCTGCTTTTAAACCCCCCCCCCCCCCCCCCCCCCTCCCCCGCGCCATTGGCGTTAGCTTTTTTTTCATTTGTGAATATGGAAGTCGCATTTTCCAACCGACGACCTAATAGGTTTCGTGTATACCTTCACAATCCAGGTGGATATCGCATGATACAGGAGGTATAGGCCAGATCAGATGCATGGGGAATATAGGGCATATTGAAAACCAACCAAGCAGTCCTGTAGATCACATAAGGGAAGGGTTCAAGCTTACTAAGAGTTTGAATTTGATTTGAATATACCAGGTATCTAGTACAAGTCGAGAGAACTGAGAAGCTCAGGATATGTTGCAAGTATAATATGTCTTATCTTAAACTTTTGACGGTTGGGATAAGCCAGGACTTAAGGAAAAGTCAGTAGTTTAGAATGAGCAAGAAGTTTAGGAAATGGTGGAAGTGTTACCCGCAGAATGTACATACGCTCATCTAAATCCAATAATCAACCCTAACATTCGCGTACACATAACATGTATACGCATGTATGCTGTACGCAAGTTTCAAATAATCAATTATAATAGTATCCTGAAATTCATTAATCAATTCCTAAAGCCAATTGTCAATACCTATAACATATATCATTCGCATATGTTCAAAACATATAGCATTGCATGCAAATTGCACAATGCAATTTGAAACATGATTGAAATGCAACACATCCCATGTTGCACACCATTAGCCAAGGCAAATCCGAATGCCATCAGCTAAATGCATTTCCATCGCTATATCTAAAATTGCAATTCTGCAATTCCCACACCCAACATTCTCAGACCCAACGCCCAATCACCTGCAAAGTAATCTTACCTGCATACCACTCGCTATGGGAAGATCAGATTCGCGTCACCGTGAATCGAAATGTACTCATGGCCTTGAGATAAAGCATTATGCAAAAATGCTGTGGGTTTATATAGCTTGCCCTACTATTATGAGGGGCTTTGCTCTCGTCTCGATAGAGTGTCCGTCCGACACAGGTTCACCGAGACGTCCCGACTGCTTGCTCGATCGTCGTACTGCGATGTTCAATATAAACCACTGGTGTTTCCTTAAGTCTATTTTATTTATTCTTTCTGTGAAACTTAATCTAGGTGAACATAGATCTTTATAAGATTACTAATTACAATCCTTATGCGATACCAACTGTAGTAATATTTGTGTGACTTATTTTAGATAATAAAAAAAAACAATATTGGTATTCACAAATAAACTTATGTTTCGTATGTTACACTTATTTAAATCTTTACTAACGATTTATCTTATGTTGCACACAGCGCAGTTAATTCTTACGTTAAGCTTCTATTATGTTGCAAACAATATTTTAATAATTTCAATAAAATTCATTTCACATGTTACACTGTATTTAAATCTTTACTTACGATTTATCTTATGTTGCACACAGTGCAGTTAATTCTTACGTTAAGCTTATATTATGTTGCAAACAATATTTCAATAATTTCAATAAAATCCTTTATGTGTTACACAGTACTTTTATTATCACTAAACTTCCATTTAGGTTGTGGTGATATTTTGGTGGCACCTTGGTGTACCGTTGTAACGTTATCTCCAACAATTTAACCGAAAAAAAGGTTCAAAAATGTAGCCGTGGTAATTTCCAGATCTTTTACTCGGGGCAGACGTAGATACTATTTGCGGACACGGTGGTAATTTCACCTTGAACAATTTAAACAGCGCAAAAGGATTGTTTCACCACGGTATTCACGATATCTGTTGACTTCGGTTAGAAATAGTATTTATTTTACCGACGCGGTCGTAATCTCGTCTTGAACAATTTAAACAGCGCAAAAGGATTGTTTCACCGCGGTATTTACTATATCTGTTGACTTCGGTTAGAAATAGTATTTATTTTACTGACGCGGTCGTAATTTCGCCTTGAACAATTTAAACAGCGCAAAAGGATTGTTTCACCGCGGTATTTACTATATCTGTTGACTTCGGTTAGAAATAGTATTTATTTTACTGACGCGGTCGTAATTTCGTCTTGAACAATTTAAACAGCGCAAAAGGATTGTTGCCACACGGAATCTCTAATAAGACTGGTTAGTTTATCGAAGCGACAGAATACCTCGTACCCAATCGTCGCTTCGATGCCCATATTTGGTCATTTTAACTTTCCGAGCTCCTTGGTATTTACTCTCGCCACCAAAACGTATCACCTTCCCTTGGTGTGGGTAACCGCATTATACCCCTGCCTGTGTGTATTTTTTATTATTATTCGCACGGGGGTGAGCGCCATTGCGTGTGTTTACTCGTTGTACCATCTTATGTGTAGGGACGTTCATATTGCTTATACGTGCAATGTGATGCTGCTACATGGGCATGCGTTATATCTCACGTATTTGTATTTGTTGAGATGTGTCCTTTAAAGGGCATGCGTTGTAGGTTTCGTCGGTTTTCGCGCCTTCTGGTAATTCCAGGAATTAGTCGCAGGCTTGCGCAACCGCATTATGTTTTTCTTGGTTGTTCTGCCACATCCGATCGTTGGTTGATGTTTTTACCAGATCGATGTGCAGGTGTCCCATGCTCTCCTCTGCTATTTAGTTTCTTACCATTGGTGCTACGTTGTGCTTGGTCAACATGACATGATTTTCGTGATTTATTCATTTCTACTTTTAGGAAGATGCCTGTATTGCACATACGCTTGTATCAGCGGGCTTGTGGTTATTTACATGCTAATGCAGGTAAGTATTCGATTTTCTGGCGCCGACAGCCTGCGAAAAGAGGTTACCTGGTGGTAAGTAGGCAGGTGGGTAGTGGCGTTCGCGCTAACCGCCACGGTACTCCCCCCCCAGTGACATAGTCACGATAAAACGAAAACATAACAAAAACGAAGAGGTGTTGAGACTGAGGCGTGCTCTTGGTTGGCCACGCGACTGGTCCCCATTGGTTCTGTCGTTACCATCCTGGTGGTAACACTTGTCGAGTGCGCAGTCTTTTACGACTTCGCGTAATGGGCCCGTTATATTGTTCTGGCACGCCCGCCGTGGTCGGCGGCGTCTTTTTCTGCACCTCAGCATGGTGAGAAGTGCACCCCTGGTTACTTTCTTCCCAAAAGCAAGGTTTTAGCCGTTCCACGCTGATTGTGGCTGCTTTCCCACGCATGTCCACCTCGTAGACCCGTTCGCTGATTCTTTTAATCACTTTGAACGGGCCCTCAAACGGAGGGTCGAGTGGTTTCTTTACTTTATCCACTCTAACGAAAACGTGTGTACAGTTGCGCAACTCTGGATGCACGAAAACTCTCTTTGACCCGTGTCGGGCAACCGGCCTTGGTCGTACTTTCCGCATCAAATCACGCAGGTAACCCACGCTCTTCGTCAGCTCCGCAGGTGCCTCGCCGTCGACGAAAAGCTCCCCGGGCAAAACGAGGCTGGTACCGTAAGTGAGCTCGGCTGCTGAGGCGCCCAGGTCTTCCTTCATGCTGGTCCTCAAACCAAGGAGGACTGTGGGCAGTGCGTCGAACCACTGTGTGTCATTATGGCACATTAAAGAGGCCTTCAATGATCTATGCCAACGCTCTATCATTCCATTGGCAGCAGGATGATATGCTGTCGTACGCTCTCTTTGACAACCCAGCAACTCCGTAAGCTGTCTGAAGATCGTAGCCTCGAACTGAGGTCCCCTATCCGAGGTAAGGGTTGTGGGAACGCCGAAACGCGTTACCCACGTTGAGTAGAAAGCCCGAGCCACGCTCTCTGCGGTTATCACACGTAATGGGGTAGCCTCGGGCCATCGCGTAAAGCGATCTATCATCGTGAGCAGGTACGCGAATCCTCTGGAGGGAGTTAAAGGGCCGACTATGTCGATGTGTACGTGGGCGAAACGCGCCTCGGGCAGCTTGAATTGTGCCGGTTCCAGTACGTTGTGTCTGCTTATCTTACAACGTTGACACTTGAGACACGCCCGCGCCCACCTCGTGAGGTCCTTATTCATATGTGGCCAAACGAACTTACGTCGAATCGCCGCAGCCGTCGCGCGCCCGCTGGGATGAGCTGGGCTATGAAAGGTCTCATAAATGCCCCTACGCAACACCGCAGGAATGTATGGCCTGACTGTACCCGTTGAGACGTCGCACCAAACGGTTTTCCCGTTGGTGTCGACAGCGAACCTACGCAGTTCCAGTGCTGTGTCTGCTGTTACGAGAGCTTTAAGTTGGCTGTCGTTTTTCTGGGCTTGCTCCAAGTCAGCGTCAGCTAAGGCTGCGCGCAATTGAATCACATCTATGCGAGATAGTGCGTCTGCTATTACGTTCTGATTACCAGGAACGTACTTTATCTCGGTGACGTATTGGCCTATGAGGTCCAGATGCCGCTCCTGTCGCGGCGATGCATTTCCGGATTTCTTCCGGAAGGCGTGGCTCAATGGTTTATGGTCCGTTCTGACGATCGCCTGACGACCCTCGACCATGTGTCGGAAGTATTTGATGGCACTGTATATGGCTAATAACTCTCGGTCATAGGTGCTGTACTTTCGTTCTGCCGTACTGAGCTTTCTAGAGAAAAAACCCAGCGGCTCCCAGCTACCGTCGCTCTCCTGCTCCAATACCGCCCCAATAGCGGTGTCCGACGCGTCGCATTGTATTGCTAACTGTGCGCCCTCTGCCGGGTAACACAGCAGGGTGGCGTTTGAAAGTTGCGCTTTTGCCTGCCGGAATGCATTACTTGCTGCTTCCGTCCAGACGATTGGACGTTTGTCGTTTTTTTTTGCCCCCTTTAAATATTCATTTAAAGGGGCCTGGACATGCGCGGCATTTTGTAGTGTAGGCCGGTAAAAATTAAGCATGCCCAGGAAACGTCGTAATTCGCGAACGTTGGTAGGACGTGGGAATTCGTTGAGAGCTTTAACTCTGTCCGAGAGAGGCCGAATACCACGATTGTTGATATGATAACCCAAATAGCTCACCTGCTCTTTGGCAATTTGGCATTTGTCCGGGTTAATCATGAGTCCGTAACGGCGGAGGCGTTCTAACACCTGTTTAAGATGTTGCTGGTGCTCTGCTCCGTTTTGGGACGCAATCAGGATATCATCGATGTAGGCGTAACAAAAATCCAGTCCACGCAGGGCTGAATCGATGTACCTTTGAAATGTTTGTGCGGCGTTTCTAAGGCCGAAAGTCATTACCTTGAACTCATATAGTCCAAAAGGGGTAATGACCGCGGTTTTTGGGATGTCTTCGTGTGCCACTGGTATTTGGTGGTAGGCCCTGGCGAGGTCCAGGGTCGTGAAGACTGTGCATCCGCGCAATTTGTATGAGTAATCATACAAGTGTGCGATGGGGTATCGGTCCGGGATTGTGACCGCGTTTAACTGTCGGTAGTCGCCACACGGGCGCCATTCGCCGCTTCGTTTCTTAACTAGGTGAAGCGGACTGGCCCATGGGCTTACTGAAGGTTGGCAGATTCCTTGCTCCAGCATGTAGTCGAATTCTTCGCGTGCTGCGCGCAATTTGTCTGGTGCTAGTCGACGCGGACGTTGGCTTACGGGTGGACCCCGTGTCTCGATGTGATGGTATACCCCGGACTCTATGTGCTCCTGGTTGGGAAGTGGTACTGTCGAGTGTCTATACTCTTCCAGTAGAGCCGGAATCTCATCGCATGTGATATCGGCCTCGTGTGGCGTCCGTGGGGCCTCCCCAGGCGGATGACCGAGTAGCCGTTGTTCCACCAATCTATTGTTCGCTGTATCGACTAGCAATTTGTGGCACGATAGTAAGTCCGACCCTATCAATGGTTCGGAAACGTCCGCCACTATGAAGTGCCAACCTATGGGGTGCCGCAATCCTAGATCCAGTCGTAGGTACTTACGTCCGTAAGTAGCTATGGATGTGTTGTTCGCTGCTAGTAATTGGAGTCTGCTAGGCGTTTTATTTTGCGAAGCGTATGACTTAGGTAAGACTGATATGTCGGCGCCAGTGTCGACCGTAAAACTTATATCCAATCTCGGGTCTTTTATTGTTAAGCGGCTTACTTGGAGTGTGCCGACCGTTTGCGCTGAGGTTGCGGTCGGCCGTCCTAGTTTAAATTCGCATTTGTCGCTGGATTAACGGGCTTCCACCCGCAGGGTTGTGTACATTTGCGGGCCTTTGCCCCAAACCGCCGATGATATGAACACCACGCGGGTGTTAATGCCCTTTGAGGGTTCGCTGTTGGCTGTGGCGCGGGTCTCCCGCGCGTGCCAGTGGCACCTCTCAGGTTTTCGCGTTGCCCAGCTGTGGGCTGGGTCTGGGGTCTCTGATATGTTGGGCGATTTTGGGCCGTGCGCGCGAAGTCTCGCAATTCGGCCCGTAATTGAGCGATTTCGCGTTGTAAACTTAATTCATAGCGCGAGGGTCCCGGTTGCCGGAAGTGGGGTTGTTCTGCGTCCCGAGTATGCGCCAATGCCCGTGCCGAGTCTGTGGCGAGTGGTTGTGACGCGTTGGTGCCTCTCTTTTCGCGCGGAATATTCTGGGGCGAGGCGTAGTATCGCGCAGACGCTTCCTCCGGACGATTAATGGTCGCCACATGAAAGGCGGGGGACTCCTCTCGTTGGTCAGCGCCCTCTACGATCGCATCCGCGATCTTAGCCAGCCAACTCAGGCTTTGATTGGTTTGAGCGATCACAGTAGGACGCGCTTGTTGCGGAAGACCCCTAATGAAGTGTGGTCTGATGACATCATCTGAGATCCCCTTCCCCGCTATAGACCGCAAATGAGTGAGAAAATGCGATGGCTTCATCCCTGTAAAATTATTCTCGTTGTACAATCGTTGGTGCCTCTTGGCTATTGACTCCTCGAGCGCGTTGAGGAGCGTTTCCCTCATATTTGTATACGGGCTATTACCAGGAGCTCTTATAATGTGTGCCACATGTGTACGCTGGTTTCGGTTTAAAACCCTCATAACCTCAAGCGCACGTGGTCTCTCCTCGCTCACGCCCGCTGCCTCGAATATGAGGTCCGCCATGGTGAACCAGAGCTCCGATTCCTCCTCATCAAAAGGAGGCAAGCGCAAGTCGCGCGAGGCAACATGTAGTGCCTGCACTGTTGGAGTCGCACCAGCGGATAACAGGAACTCCGTTCTGTGAGGGCGTGAGTCGCGGGCTATTTCGTGTAGCGAGTCCGTGGGCTGTTCTACGCTGAGGGCGTCCACGAAGGCCGGGGACTCGGGACGCGGTACTCCTAGCTCCCGTTGTAGCTCCGCCCGTGGGACCGTCTGTGGTTCGGTATGCGCCTCCCGCAGTGATTCCGGTTGGGACTCCTGTTGAGCCTTCTTTGACCTCGTAAACTGGGCCATTTTCTACAAAAGGTGATGGGGCCGCCCCCCGACGCGAGAACCACAAGAAATGTAGGAAAAGGTTGGTGGGGAGTGGAACTATAACTCTGCGCCGTGGCGACAAGCTAGTCGCTTGCGGCTGTTTCGATGGGCGCGAGTGAACAATTTGTACGTGAGTATTGGTTAATTTACTGTGTATGGTTTTCCGGTGTAACATCCGTATCGGTTCCGATTTTTCGATGCCCGGAAGGGGCCTACTACGCGAATTTGTTGCTATGCTCGTTTGTACCAATCAATTATAAAAGAACATTTTAGACTACTCTTTAAAAATAAAATGACAGAAAAAGAAAAATATTGTGTTTTAGCTGGCTCTGAAGGAGCTCAGCGTATATATAGTTCAAAAGAAGAAAGAGGAAAAAAAAAATTTTTTTGCGTCACCTGGAGTCCAACGTTGAGGTTTTGGTTTCGTCAGGTGTCGTTACTCGCGCTGTGTTGAGGATAGCGCCGCGATCTGACTCCACTTGTGTGCTCCCTGGGCAGGATTGATCTTCCGCACGTTGTCTCGGTCACTAAATTAGGATATATTGATGACTGTGCGGCAGGGTTGTGTGTTCTTCTTCACTTGGTAGGTCACCAATTGTGGGTTTAGATAACTTGCTCTACTATTATGAGGGGCTTTGCTCTCGTCTCGATAGAGTGTCCGTCCGACACAGGTTCACCGAGACGTCCCGACTGCTTGCTCGATCGTCGTACTGCGATGTTCAATATAAACCACTGGTGTTTCCTTAAGTCTATTTTATTTATGCTTTCTGTGAAACTTAATCTAGGTGAACATAGATCTTTATAAGATTACTAATTACAATCCTTATGCGATACCAACTGTAGTAATATTTGTGTGACTTATTTTAGATAATAAAAAAAACAATATTGGTATTCACAAATAAACTTATGTTTCGTATGTTACACTTATTTAAATCTTTACTAACGATTTATCTTATGTTGCACACAGCGCAGTTAATTCTTACGTTAAGCTTCTATTATGTTGCAAACAATATTTTAATAATTTCAATAAAATTCATTTCACATGTTACACTGTATTTAAATCTTTACTTACGATTTATCTTATGTTGCACACAGTGCAGTTAATTCTTACGTTAAGCTTATATTATGTTGCAAACAATATTTCAATAATTTCAATAAAATTCATTTCACCTGTTACACTGTATTTAAATCTTTACTTACGATTTATCTTATGTTGCACACAGTGCAGTTAATTCTTACGTTAAGCTTATATTATGTTGCAAACAATATTTCAATAATTTCAATAAAATCCTTTATGTGTTACACAGTACTTTTATTATCACTAAACTTCCATTTAGGTTGTGGTGATATTTTGGTGGCACCTTGGTGTACCGTTGTAACGTTATCTCCAACAATTTACCCGAAAAAAAGGTTCAAAAATGTAGCCGTGGTAATTTCCAGATCTTTTACTCGGGGCAGACGTAGATACTATTTGCGGACACGGTGGTAATTTCACCTTGAACAATTTAAACAGCGCAAAAGGATTGTTTCACCACGGTATTCACGATATCTGTTGACTTCGGTTAGAAATAGTATTTATTTTACCGACGCGGTCGTAATCTCGTCTTGAACAATTTAAACAGCGCAAAAGGATTGTTTCACCGCCGTATTTACTATATCTGTTGACTTCGGTTAGAAATAGTATTTATTTTACTGACGCGGTCGTAATTTCGCCTTGAACAATTTAAACAGCGCAAAAGGATTGTTGCCACACGGAATCTCTAATAAGACTGGTTAGTTTATCGAAGCGACAGAATACCTCGTACCCAATCGTCGCTTCGATGCCCATATTTGGTCATTTTAACTTTCCGAGCTCCTTGGTATTTACTCTCGCCACCAAAACGTATCACCTTCCCTTGGTGTGGGTAACCGCATTATACCCCTGCCTGTGTGTATTTTTTATTATTATTCGCACGGGGGTGAGCGCCATTGCGTGTGTTTACTCGTTGTACCATCTTATGTGTAGGGACGTTCATATTGCTTATACGTGCAATGTGATGCTGCTACATGGGCATGCGTTATATCTCACGTATTTGTATTTGTTGAGATGTGTCCTTTAAAGGGCATGCGTTGTAGGTTTCGTCGGTTTTCGCGCCTTCTGGTAATTCCAGGAATTAGTCGCAGGCTTGCGCAACCGCATTATGTTTTTCTTGGTTGTTCTGCCACATCCGATCGTTGGTTGATGTTTTTACCAGATCGATGTGCAGGTGTCCCATGCTCTCCTCTGCTATTTAGTTTCTTACCATTGGTGCTACGTTGTGCTTGGTCAACATGACATGATTTTCGTGATTTATGCATTTCTACTTTTAGGAAGATGCCTGTATTGCACATACGCTTGTATCAGCGGGCTTGTGGTTATTTACATGCTAATGCAGGTAAGTATTCGATTTTCTGGCGCCGACAGCCTGCGAAAAGAGGTTACCTGGTGGTAAGTAGGCAGGTGGGTAGTGGCGTTCGCGCTAACCGCCACAATGCAACCTTGTAGTTCTCATCGTCGTTGGCTTGGCCTTCGAATGAGACTGGCGTCAGGTGGCTGATCGTGGGAAGATATGTGGTTTTCTGATTTAGGTTTTTTATATAAATAGGGAGTTCCGTTAGGAGAAATTGAATTAGAAGCAGACAGCCAAGGCCATGTCGATTTAAACTTTAAAATCGAATCACATTGAATTAAACTCAATAGAACAAAAACACCAAAGGCTTCTTATTTGTTGAGCAAACATCGGGGACGCTGCTAAAATGTCACAAGGGGTTGGACGCACCCTGTTCACCTTCTTTCACTCCTCCGGTTCGACCGGGTACTCGAAAGTGATCCGAAGAAGACAACCAGGTAAGCAAACACAGCAGAGTAGCGCATCCGCGTCAAAAGGATTGTCCCAAAAAGGAAGTCCCCGGCCAATGTACTAGCCGGAAGATCGTCCCCAACCAGGAAGACCCCGACCAATATACAAGCCTGAAGCGGGACAAAAAGCAGGAGACCCCAACCAACGTCCCTTGTCTAGGGAGGTCACACCTACGGACTAACAGTCAGAAGCCGGAAGAGGACACACACGGGCCAGCCAGTAAGTTGTGTTTGAAATGTTAATACAACAGAAGCTATTGGAGTACAAGAAGTGAAATTATGCGATAAGTCAGAACTTTGCATGTTGGAAGGATATGATCAGTCATAAATTTACGTTTAGTCATAAATGTATGGCAAGCTAGACGTTTACAGAAAACCAGCAGAAAGAAAAAAAAAAAAAAACAGCTAGTCGTCTAGGCCAAATCAGAGTGATTGAGAAGTTTATGCTATGACAGACATTTAGGCAAACACGGACGTTTGGTATAAGCTAGGAGTTTATTAAAAAAAAAACAGTAGTATAAAATGAGCATGAAGTTTATGATCAGAAATTAACGAAAACCAAGAAGGTGGAGATAGAATCACAGGATAAGTCAGAAGTATGTCGGAAGGATATGTTAGAAGTTAACGTTCAGTCAGGAATTTACGATAAGTCCGAAATTTACGATAAGTAAGACGTTTGCAGTCTAATACTACTACTATTTATTGGCTTGTAGGAACTCGGCAGCCCCATTGTGCCCTGTCCTGTGCATTCTCCTTTTACGCTTCGCGCTCTGATCCGATCTTCTCAAGTTCGCGCCTTACTTAATATCGATGAACGGTACTTGCATCGACGAAGCCAATCAATTATTAATCATCGGCACTCGAATTAATTCGACTCTTAATTGGAGCAGCTACATTTTTGAAGTTGCGAAAGGTGCGACCAAATGTATGGGGTTGCTTAAGAGATGCAAAAAATACTTCACTCCATCCAACCTAGCTACTATTTACAAGGCGTATATTCGTCCCAAAATGGAGTTCAATTCAAATATTTGGTCAGGCGCATCCAAAACTGCACTACACGTGCTCGATAGGATGCAAAAACGAGCAGTAAAACTTATTGGGAACCAGTGGTAAATCTTTTACCAACACCGAAGAGAAATTCATTCGTAACAAGCGCAATAGAAAATCCTCGTCACTCGCTGGTAACCAAAACAAGAAATCAAACACCGGCTTACAGTCACAGGATATTCTTTATTGTTATTATTTAATAAATAAAACCTAACCGGAACTAAGGAACATCTCTTCATAAAAATTTTAAGAAATACTGTGTTTAGGAATTAAACTTTTAATGTACTTTTATTTTATTAATAAACGGAATTAAACTTTTCATATACTTTTAGGAAGTACTGAGAATTCACCTTAATTACTAACTATAGTCTATACACTTTTATTTTATTAACAAACGGAATTAAACTTTTCGTATACTTTAAGGAATTACAATACTGTCTGACAATACCGAAGACCGGCGCACTGACTCCACTGGTAGTTGTATTCTGACTCACTCCGTCTTTCGTTTTACGTGGAACGATGGGCTATTGCCACCGAAGCGACAGAACACCAAAATTCCATACATCGCTTCGGTGACCATGTAAGGGATGATCTTAGAAGATGATCACCGAAAGGATGTGCACACACACAGATGTGGTTACTTCGTACTCTCATGGTGTGCATGAGCAAGCGGACCGTGGATACAATAATTCCATAAGGGGAACATTAGCTGGCATGGTTGCAGCTGGTGCCATTATCTCGACATAGAGATTTAGGTGTTTACACGATCAGCGACTGCGTAAAGCATTTATGCTGATCGTGCACATCTTGGCGGCATCTCCACGTAGTCGAATTCTCGATGGTAATTTTCCATTTATGAGAACTCGAATTCCTTGGGCGGTCAGCCGTATGCCATCATGTATTTGTCGATCGGATGACCGACCGATGTGGGCATGTATGAAAAGGAAAAGATGAAACATCTCCTGCCCGTGTGCGGCTGACGCGTAAGGGTATATCTTGGTGATATGGTTCGGACAATGTTGGTTGCTTGATGGTGCAACCAAATTGCTCTTACTTGTGGAAGATACCTACAATTGCTGGTGGAATTCAATCCGAGACATGAGTACTGAATTGGTTCGGTTCATGTTGGTTGCTTGGTGCCGCATGTTATACTTTCACACTAGGAAATCCGATGATGCAACATACACCCGACGAACTACTTTCTAGCACATGATGCCCGTGAGGAAAATGTCTCTTGTGGTTCGAGCTATTGAATTAGCGGAAATATGGTTTAGGAGACACTTTAGGTGGGTGACAAAAAGGTAAGTACATGCTTAATTACTAGGCAAGCAATCAGTACTTGTTTTATCGGTTTTCGGTCGCTCTAAGTGGAAGTTATTACATGGTTAATGGGAAGATGAGTAGTGGCGTTGAAGGGAACCGCCACAAGCCCAGCTGTGAGTCGATCAATTCCGTCGTTAGTACATAGGCGCAACGTATCATGCCTATCTTTTTTCTATAGGTATTACCACGGTCGTGGCTCAACTGAACTTGCTGGATGTGTTCCGCCTCCACAGATATTTTCCCGCGATACCTGTCAATCTGAGAATGCCCATAAATTCACGTTGAAACTGAACTTCAGGCGCATAGATAAATATAGAGAGTCATTCTTTAGCCGAACCACATGAATGTGGAATACACTATCTGATCATGTGTTTCTCGTTATTGTAATGCCCAGGTATTTAAGACCAATGTGCATCGATGCCTCCTTTCCTTACCCACTTCCTCTCCTTCCGCTCGCACAGTGCTCTGACATTTACGGGTACTCCAAAATCCCCTTTTGTGCGCGCCTTTGTGTAAAAAAAAAACACTGTCCTCCCATCTTCATCGCGGTCTTCCCACCGGTCTCTCTCCCGTTAATCTCCCGTCAATAATTCTACGTTTACAATCAGTCAAAAATTAACGGTCAGCTAAACATTTTCCATAAGACAGTAATTTACGATAAGTCATGCATTTATGGCAAGCTAGAGAAATTTATAAATAGCCGAAAAGGTTGGGATAAAACAGATGTCCAGGATAAGGCGTATCTGGGATATGCCAGATGTTGGGGATAAGTCGAATGTTTGGCGTAAGTCAGATATTTGTTATGTACCCAAACCCTAGAATAACGACCTAAGTGAATTAGAAAGTTAGGGAAGGATAGAAAATGTAAATCGAACAACATTTCTGGAAAAGCCACAAAATCCGTATGAGTTAGAAGTATAGAATATAACATAAACCAGCGGTTTAAGATAACTCCGTCGTTTATGAGAAGCTAATTGTTTATAGTTTACAAGACGTTGAGGATATATCCGAAGGTAGGGAAAGCCTGGAAGCTTACGGCTAGATCTTAGGACAAGTCCGAATTTTATAATAAGTGAGAATTTAACGATAGGTCAGAAATTCTTGTAAATTCAGACGCCTAGGATAAGGCCGAGTAGGTGGAAGCTTTAGAAGATTAACATCCGCCAGGAGTCTAGCAGGTCCCGGGTGTTTATGATGCGACTAAATCTTAGTGTAGAGCAGATGGTTAAATTAAAAATTTAGTAAAGGACAAAAACTGAATGTCAGCCAAATTTTAGAACAATTATGGAGTTTCATGATACCCAGAATTTTACGTCAAAAGATTACAAAGGACCAAGTCACCTAGAACACATGAGAGCGATTGAAAACTTTCAGCTATGTGAGAAATTTAACATAACACAAATGTCTAACATAAACGAGTTTAGGAAAAACCAGAATTTTAAAATGAGGAAGAAGCTTGGGGTCAGAATTTAAGACAACCAAGAAAATGAAAGTAAGGTAATACGATAATTCAGAAGTTTGCAGTATTGCGGACAGATGTTATGCATCTGTAATTTAAGTAAAGGCTGGAGTTAACTTAAGTCAGAAGTTTATGGTAAGTAAAATGTTTCCTATAAGTCGGGAAATTATGATTAGGCAAATGTTTACAATTCGTCAAAAAATTTACGATAATTCAAAAATTTAATATAAATTAGAAAATTATAATAACCCAACAAATTATGGTAAGCTAGAAAAATATAAAATAAGTCGGATCAGTCAAAAGTTTATAAAAATGCAACATCGTACAGTAAATAAAAACCTGAGGATTGGTCAGAAACTGAAGGAAAACAATAAGGTGAAAGTAACATTTTAAGATGAGTCAGACATTTTGAGTGAATCGGAAATATAGGATGAATCAGTATTTTAGGATAAGTAAGAAATTAGAGATATGTCAGAAGGCTACGATCAGTCAGCAATTTATGAAGGGACAACAGCTTATAGTAAACAAAACTCCGGATAACTCGGAAGCTGTGCGAAGCCGGGAAGGTGAGGGTAAGAGCTTACGACATGTCACTATTTTACGAAAAGTCTGAATTTTATGCAATTAAATACGTCTATGCAAACTATGATAGACGCTGATAACAGAATAAACTGGATAAATTAGTTAAAACATCTGTCAAAATTTAAGAAGAGCCTAGGAGATCAGTAAAAGCTAGAAGATGAAGAAACACCAGCACCTCAGGATGAGCAATAAGTCGAGCATAAGTTACAAGGTAGTGAAATCGAAGAAAGTGAAGGTAAAATCATACTATAGGTCAGAAATGTAGGATAAGGCAGATATTTACAACTAATGACGAATTTGCGATAAGTCGTAAGTTTGGGATAAGTCAGAAGTATTCGATAAGTCAGAAATTTACTATCAATCGTTAGTGCGCTATAAGTGAACAGTATGCAAAAAGTCAGCAACTTAGGGTAAGTCAGATGTTTAAGATAAGTCAGCAATTTACTAAGACTCAAATGTTTACGATAACTGAACATCATCATCATCATCGGCACTACAACCGGGATCCGGTTTTGGCCTTGTTTAGCAAGTCTCGAGTCTTGTTAAATTTTTCATAATAATTTATTTTTACGGGCAAGATTATTAGCCTTGCGCCAACTATAAGTGAACAGTAGGTCATAAATTAGAAATTTACTATGAATCGGAAGTTTGCTATAAGCGAATAGTATGCAAAAAGTCTAAGATGTCTAAGATAAGTCAGAAATTTACTAAAAATCATTTTTTTGCAATAAGTGAACAGTATGCCAAAAGTCAGAAATTTAGAGTGAGTCCGAAATTTGCTATGAATAAAAAGTTTACTATAACTAAACAATTTGCCAAGAGCCAGAAATTTAGGGTAAGTCGGATGTCTAAGATAAGTCAGAAATTTACTAAGAATCGAATGTTTACATTAGGTGAACATTCGGTCATCAGTCTGAAATTTAGGATAGTTAACAAGTTTAGGATAAGTCAGAAATTTTTGATAAGTCAGAAATTTATTATAAATGGGAAGTTTGCCATAACTGAACAGTTGGCCAAAAGCCAAAAATATATGGTTAGTCAGAAATTTACTATGAATGGGAAGTTTGCTGTAAGTAAATAGTTTGCCGAAAGCCAGAAATTTAGGGTAGGTCGGATGTCTAAGATAAGTCAGAAATTTACTAATAATCGAATGGTTGGGATAAGTGAACAGTATGTCATAAGTCAGAAATTTAGGATAAGTCAGACATTTACTATGAATCAGAAGTTTACCGTAAGTGAACAGTATGTCAAAAGTGGAAAATTTAAGGTAAGTCGGATGTCTAAGATAAGTCAGAAATTTAATAAGAATCAAATGTTTGCGATAAGTGAACAGTAGGCCATAAATCAGAAATTTTGGATAAGTCATAAATTTATGACAAGTCAGAAATTTACTATGAATCGGAGGTTTGCAAAAAGTTAACAGTACGTCAGAAGTCAGACATTTTGGGTAAGTCAGATGTGTGAAATAACTCAGAACTTTACTAAGAATCAAATGTTTGCAATAACTGAACAGCAGGATATCAGTCAAAAATTTAGGATAAATCAGAAATTTTTGATAAGCCAGATATTTATGACAAGTCAGAAATTTACTATGATTTGAGAGTTTGCGATAAGTGAACAGTATGCCATAAGTCAGAAATTTAGAGTGAGTCCGAAATTTACTATGAATAGGAAGTTTGCTATAACTGAATAGTTTGCCGTAAGCCAGACATTTTGGGTAAGTCGGCTGTCTAAGAAAAGTCAGAAATTTACCAAGTATCGAATGTTTGGGATAAGTGAACAGTAAGTCATAACTCACAAATTTAGGATAAGTCAGACACTTACTATGAATCGGAAGTTTGCTATAAGTGAACAGTACGCCATAAGTCACAAATTAGGGATAAGTCAGATGCCTTAAATAACTCAGACATTTTCTAGGATTCAGATTTGGCGATAAGTGAAAAGTAGGCAATAAATCAGAAATTTAGGAGAAGTCAAAAATTTATGATCAGTCAAAAGTTTGTGAAGGTTTGTAAATTATGTCAGAAGTCTACGATCAGTCAAAAATTTATGAAGAGACAACAGCTTATAGTAAACAAAGCTGCGGATAACTCGGAAGCTATGGGAACCCGGGAAGGTGAGGGTAAGAGCTTACGATACGTCACTAGTTTACGAAAAGTCAGAATTTTAGCCAAATAAATACGTCTAGACAAACTATGATAGACGTGGATAATAGAAGGATAATTAAGTTATCGCATCTGTCAAAATTTAAGAAGAATCTAGGAGATCAGTAAAAGCTAGAAGATGAAGAAAGACCACTAACTCAGGATGAGCAATAAGTCGAGCATAGGTTACAAGCTAGTGAAAATCAATAAAGTGAAGGTAAAATAACACGATAAGTCAGAAATATACCATAAGTCAGATGTTTACGACTAATGAGAAATTTACTATGAGTCAGAAGTTTGCGATAAGTCATGAGTTTGGGACAACTCCAAAGTATTCGACTAGCTAGAAGTTTCAGATCAGTCAGAAGTTGATTCTGAGCCAACAGTTTGCAGTAAACAAAAAGTTTGATGATATGTCAAAAGCTTGGGGAGGTAAGATGTTACGATAGGTCACAATTTTATGAAAAATCAGAAGTTGGTCTAGGATGAGGCGGAGTGGAGTGGACGCAAATCTTACAAAGTCCATATGATTAAACTACAACTAGGAGATCGTAAATCTAGATGTTTAAGAAACACCGGTACTTGAAGATAAGCATGAAGTAGAGAATAGATAAAAAGCTATGAAAAGCCAAGTAGGTGGAGGAAGGATCTGTTATTTTAGAAATTTAGGGGAAGTCAAAAATGTACGGTCAGTCCAAAGTTTAGTATCAGCCAGAAGTTTGTGAAAAACCAACAATTTAAAATAAACAAACCGTAAGGATACGCCAGGAACTAAGCAAAACCAAGAAAGTGAAGCTAAGGTCAGACGACAAGTCAGAATATTCGAAAAATCAGAAGTTCTTGCGACGGCTACTATAAAGCGGAGTAGGATAAACGAGAAATTTCAACATAGACCACATAATTAAATTAATAGTTCAGCCTGAATTTTAGACAAACTAGGAAGTTTCGTAAAAGTTAGAAGTTTCGGAAAAACTAACAATTTAAAATGAAGGAGAAAACGAGGATAAATTAAGGTAAGGCTGGAGGTAAACTCGTAGGAGAATTTAAGGTCATACAATAAATCAGAAATGTAGGATAAGTCAGAGGCTTATGAAAAATCTGTCAGTTAAATCAGAAATTTATAATCAGTCAGAAGTTTGCGATAAGTCACTGTTTTGCGAGTAACCAAACATTTAGTCTAGGTCACAAATTTACGGTAAATGGGAAATTTACGATAAGTCACAAGTTTGCGATAAGCGACGATTTTGCGACTTATCAAACGTTTAGCATAGGTCAAAAATTGACTGTAAATAAGAAATTGACTGTAAGAATAAATGTCGGAAGTTTGAGATACAGATTTACTTACTTATTGGTGTGTAGGAACATGAAAGTGAATGACCTCACTAAGTCGGGTACGCCACCGTTCCCAGTTCTGCGCTCTTTCTCCCCACGTTTCGACACCTGATGCAATTCTTTGAATGTCAAAAATGTACAATATGGCAGAAGTTTACAATCAAGTAGGAGTTTGTGAGGTGCCAAAAATTGATAGTAAGCAAAACGTTGAAAATAGGCCAGCTGGAAGGTGAAGCTAAGAAGTTACGATAAGTCAGAAATATACGATGATGTGTCAGAAGGTTGTGAGGTTGGTGTTGCTAATACGCCTTTGCGGGCATGGGTCCAGTAATACGCCCACAAGACGTCGCGAAAAAAACCAAGTTCACCAAAGAAAGCAGAAAATAAATGAAACGCACTGTTCTGTTCCTAGATCATTTTTATTTATTTTTAAATTAACATAAGATGTCACAAACTAGTTCGTTAATTTAAAAGATGCCAAACGAAAATTAAACTGACCGAGTTTGTCTTTTGCCCACAATTTTCTTAATTAAAATTAACATAAGGTGTCACAGACTTGTTCGTTGATTTAAAAGATGCCAAACGAAAATTAAACTGACTGAGTTTGTCTATTGTCCACAATTTTCTTAATTTGTATTACGAGGGTTCCCTTTTATATTTCGGGATTAGAGAACAAAAACAAATATTGATCATCGAAAATCACTTTATTGTTTTTCAAAATATTCCCCATGAAGATCTACACACTTTTGCATGCGTTTGAACCAATTGTCGAAGCACTTTTGCCACTCTGATTGAGGTATCTCCAACACATGCATTCTGAATGCAGCAACCGCTTCTTCAGGTGTCGAAAAACGTTGACCTCTCAGTTTGTTTTTTACGTACGGGAATAAAAAGAAGTCATTCGGTGCCAAGTCAGGACTATACGGCGGATGACCCATCAAATCGATGTTTTGGGTGCTCAAAAATGCAGTTGTCGCAGCCGATGTGTGAGAGCTCGCATTGTCGTGGTGAAGAGTGATCCGTCTTCGGCGGTTGGTTTTCCTTATTTCTTGGAAGACAACTGGCAAACAAATGGTTGTGTACCACCCAGAATTGACTGTTCTGCGTTGTTCTAGTGGTACGGTTGCGACATGTCCAGTTTTTCCGAAAAAACAGGCGACCATTTGCTTGGAAGTGCTTCGTGCGCGAACAACTTTTGTTGGATTTGGCTCATCTTGAAACACCCAGACAGTCGTCTGCTGTTTACTTTCGGGCTCATACGCGTAAATCCACGATTCATCACCTGTCACGATGTCATAGACGTGTTTCGAAGCACCGCGACCGTATTTTTTGAGCATTTCTTTCGACCAATTGACACGAGCCCTTTTTTGGGCGATTGACAAATTGTGTGGAATCCAACGCGAACAAATTTTTTTGACAGTCTAATGTTTATGCAATATTGAATGTATGCTGGTCCCACTAACGCCTAAGGTTGTCTCAATCTCACGATAGGTCACATGACGATTTTCCAATATCAGTTCGCGCACAGCATCAATGGTTTTCGGAACAACAACTGATTTTGGACGACCTCCACGAAATTCATATTGGAGTGAACTACGACCACGATTGAATTCACCATACCATCGATAAACACTGGTCCTTGATGGAGCTTCATCGCCAAAAATTGAATTAAGTTCATCCATGCACTGTTGCTGAGTTAACCCACGCCGAAAGTTGTAAAAAATAATCGCACGAAAATGTTGA
Organism: Microdon myrmicae; assembly: GCA_963931805.1. Taxonomy (NCBI): domain Eukaryota; kingdom Metazoa; phylum Arthropoda; class Insecta; order Diptera; family Syrphidae; genus Microdon; species Microdon myrmicae. The sequence goes on along the minus strand of OZ007500.1, from coordinate 76,563,458 downwards.
CGATTTAATTCCATTTTTGGGCCGAGATGAATCTTTTAAGTTACTGTAAACAACACAAATAGCGCTCGTATGTCAAAACGTTCTGAGAGCGTATAACCTCAAAAATGTCCAACTTTACGACAGAGCTGTCAATTGCCGGATTGCAACGCTAGGGTTACCAAATCCCGAAACATAAGAGGCAACCCTCGTAACATAAGGTGTCACAAACTTGTTCGTTGTACATTAAATCATTCGAAAGATCTACCATCACTTATCACTCAGCGCACAACTAGAACAATCGAAATAACAAAAATATTTACAATGGACTTACACGCAGTGCACAGCTATGACAATCCAAAATGCCGCGACTTCGACTAGTCTCCTGGGCCGGTTAAATCTGACTCCCTTATGGATGTTACACTCGACATACCACTACATGCACCGGTGGTGAATTTCCACCGATATGGGAGGAGCAAATCCGATATTTTCTTTGGTGACGACCAATGAACGATCAACTTGAGTTTTGTTGGAAGAATTTCCATGTGATCGTGCAGATCTGATTGGGGTGTCCATACGCTGGAAGTGCGGACAACGATGATGCATCGGCGGTTACATGTAAGGGATAGCGATCAATCCTGCAGCTGTTAAAATAAATGAGCAAGCAGCAGAGGCTGCAGGCATCGCCGTCGTAAACAATAGTGGCGATCGCTGGATGCAGAAATAGATTTCTGTGTATTATGTAAACAGAAACGCTATTTCGGCGGTCAAGCACTAAGATGCGCATTTGTTTGCCTTAGCCAATGCAAGATGGGAACTTCGGTTGTTTACATGATCGATTAAAATCATGCCGTTGCAGGCAATAGATTTTTCTGTCACGTTTAGAAAACAGAAGATTTGTTCACCATGGCAATGGCTAGGGTGGAGATTGTTTGGGTTAGGAAAACGGTACGTGGGACATGATCATTGGTATGATTGTTTGAATAACAATCATGGTCGTGTCCAATTCGACGATCGGTTGTCGCTTGGGCGATCGATCATGGGAAATTGGGCTCGCAGATGTGCAAGCAAACAAGATGCTTGACGTGTCTTTTTTGGACCAACGGATTGTTGGAACAAGAACACACTGAAGGATTGGCGTGTGTTTGATGGGCATGTGGCCGCCTATAGAAACCGATCGGTTCATGATAGATTAACCGAGATGGTTTAGTTGATGCAATTTGTTAGATGCCATGGCAAGATGTTAATCTTGCCGTGGGCTTATGTTGCAGGTATGAACAGATCGAAGGAGAGCTTTAAGATGCTCCTATCCATGTAGGAGGCTTTGATGGGTACACTACAGCACGGTTGGGAAAGGGGAGTTGGATTAGGACGATGGGTGGTTCTTCGGGCGAGTCTTAAAGAACCCCCACAAGGTTATAAAGAGCCAACAATTCAGAGTAAATAAAAAGTTGAGGATAGGCTAGAAGCTAAGAACATGCTGGCGGGTGAAGTTAAAATCTACGATAGGTTAAGATTTTAGAAAAGTCACAATTTATAAAGCTAAGATTTTAGTAGACGCCAGAAGTTTTTGGCGCCAGCACTGTCAGAAATGTAGATTTCTAGAATAACTGTAGAAGAACTAGCACCCGAATCGTGAAAAATTAAGTTCTTATAGAATTTTCCTGGAGAGTTTTGCAACGGTACGGCACTCCTTGCAGAACGGAATCGTCCAACACTATGATTAAATCAAAGTTTAGTTGAAAGCATCATTTTAAATAAGTTGCAGTAAAGTTGTAATATATAACGCACGCATTAAATAGCTAAGTCATAACTATTACCCGTTTTATAACAATTTTGTTGCCGGTTGAATAAGTAAGAAGCTATTTCTGAACACATTTTCGATAGAATTTTTCACTAATTTAAGATGAATCGATGAAACCTTAAAGCCTGAAGCTAATACTTTAACTGGTCATGTAGCCCTGAAAAACAAAAAGCCCTTCCGTGGTGTTCTGAAGTGCCATCGTTACGTAGGAGTGGTTATACCATCACCTGGAACTAATTTGTTTCCAAAGCTGTGAAGAATATTCGATCAGATGATTGATGGAAGATTTATGCCCAAGGACTTCGATTGGCATAGTATTTCGATGTGTTATGTGTCAGTGGGCATCGTCATTACAAGTCATATTTTTCTTGGAGGCCCATTAGTCCAACACAAGAAGGGCCGGAATAAGATGTGTATCGAATATTGTGCTGCCTCGAAGACCCACAATTCGATACGTGCCATATGGTCAGTTTGAATGGCTAAGATGAATATGTTTCCACCATAAGGAGGATGAAAATGGTCTGCTTATTACGTTTTGCTAAAATTGTACACTACTTGTTTAAGAACTAAGGGATCGTGAAGAGTTGCCTCTGATTTTACGTTTCAGATGCCGCATTTATCCAACTGTTATTAACTGGTGGATGGAAAATACCTTAAGGACTGGTGAGCAAAGTGACGAGCTTGCGTATTCTTTTAGAAATCCATTGTATTTCACTCTAGTGGAGCAGTAGACTTGAAGGGATATGCACGCGGTGGTATAAAGGTTCAATTGACATCTGTGGATGTCAGAGGAATGTGTTCATTGTTCGTTAGTCAAGTATCGTGACCAAACGTGGAGTACTGCACTTACTTGTAGCACAAACGAATCTTTTACCAAAGTTAGGAAGAAGAGGTGTAATGGCTATTTGTCTCAAATTGGAATTATGGGGAAACATGATCTGACCATACGACACCGGAAAAGACATTAGCCGTTTTTCTTCGTTTTGAGGCCATACACATCCAACTTCTTGAATTCTACAGAAGTGCATTCACATCCTATGGAAAGGCATTTAAAAATATGTATTGACTCGGGGAACTCCTCGAAAACACTTACGATGTTTCGAGCAGCACGAGCGACATTTCCGACGAATTCAACCGGCTGTAGATTAAAATAGGCAGACCCTTCCAGGAATTCGGTCCAAATTTCAATCAGCACCATTTATGCCCAATCAACACGATTTATGCCCGAATGGAAAACACCTTATGCAAAGAGCAGCTGCCCTCGTCCCACAATAACTCGATTCATCCGCAAGAATCCTATTTGAAGTGCAAATGTTGACCCAGCTGCCCTAATTTAAGATCTACATAGATTTGCAGTATTAATCTGGTCCACTTCGTCAAGTACTTCGGGGCCATAGGTCGATGGCTGACAAGTAATTCTTGTTTCACTATATTCCATTGGCCCACCTAAGAACATTAAGTGTACCCCTAAATGAAAAGTAAATCTTTGTAACCGGTCTTGCACTTATGTACATGAAGGGCTCTCCCTAGGTAGAGTCCAATAACTCAAATCCCTCTTGGGGCCTTTTAACATTCTTTTTGATAGTAGAATTATTTCCCAATGATGCGCAGCTGGAGGGGATTTCGGTGGCAACCCCCCTAAAAGGATGAATTATGTAGTGATACCTTGTTCCTCTCGGCACAGAAATGTACCGCCGAGGAAAGCGAAAGCAAGGGGTGTCGTTTAAGACAGTTCGAAGCCACAACGACTGGCTTGGAAATAAGTAAAGTATTTTGTTAATAGAACACGATGACGTTACAGTTTTATTAGCATGGGGTGAAGTTTGATTTGTGTTTCGTAGTTCTCAGCTTGATGATTGGAACTCGTTCACCGTTATTCCTCTTACATGGTGATTGATGGCCATACGGCAAACATCGATATTAAAACCAAACCAGGTGGGGAGAAGGACGTAACAACCCATAGAAATCGTATTGATGTAGAAAGATGATGAAAGCAACATTATAGCGTTTTAAATAATAGTGAAGAAGATCGTGTGATTCGAACTGACGCTATGACAGCTCGAATCACGAAAAAAATTTGACCTAAGCGTTACACACCAGGCTACTAACCGTGTTTAGAATTTGATTTCCAAACTCGCGTATATTCCACTGGTTTGAATTATTTTTATTTATCGCTTGGTATACGGTTCTGATGTATTTTTCTTATTCGATTTTTTTCGTTCGGTGTTCTTCACTATTTTTGCTTGCTTGTGAATTGTGTGTATCTGTTAGAATCGCTACAACATGATATGGACGAAGAGAGACGGAGACAGCATGATAATAAGAGAAATGGAAAGATGTGCAGACGAATATAGACAAAGAGAGAGAAATAATGCAGCATACAGATAGGAAGAAAGGGTGTATTGGAACAGACTAGACTGACAAAAACAAGGTGGAAGAAAAGGATCAACAGTCGACGTTCAGCAGTCGAGGAGAAGCAGTCGAGGATCAACAGTCGAGGATCAGCAGTCGAGGAACAGCGGTCGAGGATCACCAGTCGAGGATCAGCAGTCAAAGATCGGCAGTCGAGGACCAAGGGGAATAAAAAAAGAGTTAGATCAACAAATAATAATCGAAGAATAACCATCGAAGGCCAATAGTTGAAAAAATATTTCCTTTTTAATATACTTCTCTCGGGAGCAGCGAACCTATAGCGCCGACACGGCGCCCCGAGATGCCACAATACAACTGTTGCAGTTCTTTTTGAACAGTTGCAGCTTGTTATGCTCCGGGAACACCTGCACGAGAAAGGAATTCTACAGCTTCCCTGCTCTGTAACGGAACGAGTTCTTATGCAGGAGGTTTGTAGCGGTTCCCTTGAACGCCACCAACCATCTTCCCATTACCTAGGTAAAAACCCCCATCTAGGGCATACAACCTGAATTAAAAAGAAGTTAGATTGAACGCCACTACTTACCTTACAGGTACAAAGGTAACAGTTTCCTAAAATACACTAAAAGTGTGTACTTACCGTTCATGCCGTACCTGTAACATTAGAAAAACCTGTGAAACATTAATTCTCGCTGATATGAAATTCCAGCGGCAACAAATCTTATATTCTCAAAGCAATTCGGTTTAACAACCAAGCAACCAATATTGCCCGTGCAATATCTACACGATATTCTTTTGCGCGCCAGCTGCACACCAGCAGGAAAAGTGTATCTTGGCTTGCCACAGCATGCCCACCTCGATCGATCACCCGACCGACCGATACATGAGGGCATCCGGCTGACGCCCTGGCAGTCGAATTCGCAAATGGAAATTTACCATCAGAATTCGACTGCGAGAATATACCAGCGAAATGTACACGATCAGCAATAATGCTTTACGCAGTCGTTGATCGTGTAAAGATTTCAACCCCTTTTTGCCGTTAAGATACTCGCACCTGTTGCGAACATTTAGATGGGACCTATGCTATGTCCGCATACTTGCGGACGCACACGATGAGCAGCTGAAGCAATCATCGTGTGTGTATTTCAACCCCTTTTGTGTTGATCAAAACGCAAAAGGGATATCTTACCAAATATGGTCATCGAAGCGATGATGGAATATGTGGTATTCTGTCGCTTCGATGAGCTTATTTAATCGCGTTCTGGATTTCGCGGAGGGAAGTCGGGCCTCCACGTTAAATAAATACACAAGTGTCGGGTTGAGTTTTTGTAGCCTCGTGTCGTGTCCTAGCCTGGATGTGCGGTCGTGTCCTGAAGTCAAATAGAATTTGCTTAATTTATACAAAAAATTAGTATTTAGTCGTTCTAATGTTCCGTGAGTCGATATTGGATCAAGAGACAAGAAGTGACGATACATTTAATTATCTATTTACTTAAAGTGTACAGAAAATTAATATTTAGTAGTTGTAAAGTTTCGTGTGCCTATATAAATTAACCGACAAGAAGTGTCAGCCTAATTGATTCTAAGTTTACTTAAATTGTAAGAGACAAGAAATGTCAACATAACTTTATTTGTAAATTACCAGAATTATCAATTACAGCCAATTATCAATTAGTGTTTTATGTTAAGTTGTATGTATGTTTTGTTTACATGGATTCTTTAAGTGACAATAAATCTAATTGAATGGTGATCAGTTCGAAGTCTATGGATTACTCAACAACACACACTGAAGCATATGGGATGGAAGTAGAACCGGCGCAGTACGCCTGCACAAACTTACTTACACCCCCGTAGGTTCACGTTGTAAGGTTATATTTTTATTTATTTTGTTCTTCTTACCTCGGTGGTTTAGCTTCCGGGCCTTTTGGGTCATGTCCAAGATGAAAAGAGGAGATTAGTGTTTTTTAATTAATTTGCTTTGTATTTATTTTATTATTTAACTTGTGGCCGTTGCCTCGGCCTCTGGATTTCGACTGATCACGAATCCAAAATGTGCCGCCCTTTTATACTCTGTGCCGACAGAAATTGGTTAAAATTTTATTTAAAAAAAATGGTTGTCTGGGCGCAAGGCGCTCGGACATTATATTCGTGACAACGTATCCTAAATATGTAACATTGAATATACAAGTTATTAAATCAAAATTAAAGTGTTTTTTTCCGAATGCCTCCAAGTGTAGGGATTAATTTTGGTTTGCTTAACGAAATTTTACAAGTATTGCAAACTACTGTGTATTCGTCATGACACAGTTGTCGATTTTCTTTTGTGTGCCAGTCCGAAATTACGTTCATCTGTTGCACTGTGATCGGTTTTAAATCGCGTTCAAACCAAAGTTTATCGCAAACAGAGCAAGCATACCCAAAGTCATTGTCAAGAAACCTCAATTTAAATCTTGATATCGATTTGTTCCATTTCATGTCCCATACCTCTTGCGCCGATATAACTGGTTGTATTGTAAAATACACGGGTTCTGCTGCTGAAGGCTGTTGTAGGTTTACAACCTGTAGTTCTTGAACGTTGTTTGAACTTGCCGCTGCGAAACCACTATGAACAGACAATTTGCTATATCCGATTTATTTAATGCTGCAAGGCGCTGCCTGCATTCGCGTTGTCTCTGTGTATTTTTTGTCTTTACACTTTTAACCTGTACAGCTGTTCTCGACAGTGCAAGGCGCTGTCTGTATTCCCGTTGTCTCTCGCTCACTGCGACTCGTGCGTTATCGGTTATCGTTATCGTAACGCTACAAACTTTTTTCCGAATGCCTCCCAAGGTATACCGATTTATAAGACGTTGTCACGTCAAAATTCCAAGAAGCAGGAACAAGATTTTGTGTGCTTCAATTGGAATGAGTTTCTGGGAAGTTGATAGGAATTTATTTGAACAAATTCCCGGAAGGAGAAACTACGAAATGCATTTAGGATTCGGCATTTCATAATGTCAACGGTTATAGGGAATTGAATCAATGTACGCCAAATGGACTTTCATTTAAATTTATCGTGCATATGATTCAATTGGATTATGAGTAAGGGTAAGGTAATTGGAAATTGAATCAAGGTGCGACAAATTAACTTTTGCTTTAACTTGTGGCTCATATGATTCACTATGGGAATTGGATTGGGATTATAGGTAATTGGGTAAGAGTAGTGATTTAGGATCACTACAACGTCATCGGGAGATGAATCGCAAATAGGTGTGATTGTTTTGTAAAGCGCATGAAAATCGAATCGCGCGGTATAATCGAAAACCGACAATCTAAGAATAACAGTTTAAGAATAAGAGTCAAGAAAACACATAAGGCGAAGAGCAATCAAGGAACAGCAGTCGAGGAAGAAGGGCAACAACCACCTTTCGTCAGCGTTTCCTCCTCGACCGCTGTTCCTCTTCCGTATTAAGTTAACACAGAATAGTCGAAGATTAACAGTCATGGAACAATATTCAAGAAAAGGCAGTCGAGGAACATGGCGGACAATCTACTAGTCCAGTCGATACAGAAAAGTCGAAGAGTATCAGCCGAGGAAGAACAGTTGAAGAAGAGCATTCGAGAAAGAGCCCATAACGAAGAGCAGTCGAGGAAGGTTGTGACTGGGTTTAATTCGTATTCGCCGAACACATAAACGACAGGCCACTTTATCCTTACTCTTTTCCGACCAGCTTTACTTAGTTTCTTTAAATATTTGTTTTATTTATTTTATTATTATTATTTGCGTCGAAGTTACGGCACAGCCGACTTCCTTCGTATTTTATTATTACTTCAATGCCTATTATCGATGTTAGACTATCGGCCATTGACTCTGGAGTTCAACTAGCTCCTACTCCCGTAGGAAGAAACTCAACCCCCGGTTACCCCGGCTCTCCATTGTTTCAATTTCCCATCCTATGGAATCCTCTCTCTTCTAAGGGTTCTCAATTTTACCAAGGATCTCCTCTCATCCCATTCGCAGAGTTAACGTGTGGATACACCCACACACACGCATATGTCGTAGACTCGCCGGGGATCGTTTTCAGACTTGTGCGGTATCTCTTTCAGGTATATTTCCCTCTAGAGGTTTACTACCCTTTTTAATAATTCCGGCCAGATTCGTGCAATCGAGCAAGAGCAATCGAGAAAGTGCAGTCAAGGAACAACAGTCGATTAACAACATTCTGGGAGTTACGGTCAATCGATGGCAGAAGTTTGGGAAGGAAAGTTGTGGGAGGGCAGCCGAGGAACAACGATCGAAGAAGAATAGTTGAGAAACACGAGTCAAGGAAAAATAGTAGAGGAAGAGCACTCTACGAAAAAGAGCCTAGGAGCTATACGAGGGTTGCCTTTTATATTTCGGGATTAGAGAACAAAAACAAATATTGATCATCGAAAATCACTTTATTGTTTTTCAAAATATTCCCCATGAAGATCTATACACTTTTGCATGCGTTTGAACCAATTGTCGAAGCACTTTTGCCACTCTGATTGAGGTATCTCTAACACATGCATTCTGAATGCAGCAACCGCTTCTTCAGGTGTCGAAAAACGTTGACCTCTCAGTTTGTTTTTTACGTACGGGAATAAAAAGAAGTCATTCGGTGCCAAGTCAGGACTATACGGCGGATGACCCATCAAATCGATGTTTTGGGTGCCAAAAATGCAGTTGTCGCAGCCGATGTGTAAGAGCTCGCATTGTCGTGGTGAAGAGTGATCCGTCTTCGGCGGTTGGTTTTCCTGATTTCTTGGAAGACAACTGGCAAACAAATGGTTGTGTACCACTCCGAATTGACTGTTCTGCGTTGTTCTAGTGGTACGGTTGCGACATGTCCAGTTTTTCCGAAAAAACAGGCGACCATTTGCTTGGAAGTGCTTCGTGCGCGAACAACTTTTGTTGGATTTGGCTCATCTTGAAACACCCAGACAGTCGACTGCTGTTTACTTTCGGGCTCATACGCGTAAATCCACGATTCATCACCTGTCACGATGTCATAGACGTGTTTCGAAGCACCGCGACCGTATTTTTTTAGCGTTTCTTTCGACCAATTGACACGAGCCCTTTTTTGGGCGATTGACAAATTGTGTGGGATCCAACGCGAACAATTTTTTTTGACAGTCAAATGTTTATGCAATATTGAATGTATGCTGGTCCCACCAACGCCTAAGGTTGTCTCAATCTCACGATAGGTCACATGACGATCTTTCAATATCAGTTCGCGCACAGCATCAATGGTTTTCGGAACAACAACTGATTTTGGACGACATTCACGAAATTCATCTTGGAGTGAACTACGACCACGATTGAATTCACCATACCATCGATAAACACTGGTCCTTGGTGGAGCTCCATCGCCAAAAATTGAATTAAGTTCATCCATGCACTGTTGCTGAGTTAATCCACCCCGAAAGTTGTAAAAAATAATCGCACGAAAATGTTGACGATTTAATTCCATTTTTGGGCCGAGATGAATCTTTTAAGTTACTGTAAACAACACAAATAGCGCTCGTATGTCAAAACGTTCTGAGTGCGTATAACCTCAAAAATGTCCAACTTTACGACAGAGCTGTCAATTGCCGGATTGCAACACTAGAGTTGCCAAATCCCGAAACATAAGAGGCAACCCTCGTAGTCATCACAGAATAGTCGAAAACTAACAATTCCTGAAACAACATCGAATGAGTTACACTCAACATACAGTAGTCGAAGAGTTACAATCAACACACAATTGTCGAAAACTAACGGCCTAGGAAACGCAACCGAGCAAGAACAATCGAGGAAGAGCAGTTCGAGAAGAGGAATGACAGTAGAGGGAGAGGAGTCAACGAAAGGTAGTTGAGGAAGGACTGTTGAGAACAAATAGTTAAGGAAGAACAGTCAGAGTGAAACAGTTGGCGAAACATAGCCTTAGCGAAGCAGTGATGAGCGTATTCGAAGTCAAGCTATGAAAAGGTTCGAAACAAAACACCAGCGCATTATATCGCGACCGCGTGGGCACAAGTATGCCTAAACTCATTACTTAAGCTATGTGATCGCTCCGTTAATGCACTACTATGCAACGCTGACACATTTTGTCAATTATATTTTGGTTCTGTATTCTACACTACGATTAAGTTCGCGTAATCTGTTAGAATCGCCACAGATTAATAGTCGAGGACTAAGAGTAATCGAAGTATAGTGGACAACGAACAGCTGACGAAAACAGTTGGAGACTAATCGAGTGAAATCAGCGAGTTACGGTTGACATAGAATAGTCAAAGAGTAATGATGGAGGGCTAATAGTTGAGAGAAGATATTTGAGGAATACTAGTCGAGGAAGAGCAGTCGAGCAGAAACAGTCGAAGAATAACAATTGACGAATACGAGTCAAGGAAAAACAGTCGGGGAATAGTATTCCATAAAGAAAAGCCTAGGAGTTACAGTCAACATAGAATGTTCAAAGAGTAACAGTCGTGGAACAACAGCCTAGAAGTTACAGTCAACACATACCAGTCGAAGAGCTACTCTCAACACAAAATAGTCGAAGAATAATAGTCGAGGAAAAGCAATCGAAGAAAAGCAGTCGAAGAAGAACAATCGATGAAGACCTATCTAGCAGTCACAATCGTGAAAAATGTAGGAAAAGAATAACGGTCGAGGAAAAATAGTTTAGGAAGAGTAATTAAGACAGGATTGTCGAAGACTTGCATTCGTAGATCATCAGGTATTGAAGTTCAGTCGGAAAGGGTCACTGAAAGAAGAACAGCGCAGGAAAAACTATTGAAGAACAACCATTCAACAAGAAAAGTCACAGAAAGGTGTCCCACGAGACAGACGAAGATTAGTTTGATGGAAAGACTCAGACAGAAGAAAGGAATATATCTGACGGCAGTTGAAGAAGAAAAAATTAAGTAATCACAGTAGAACGATATTTGTTTATGATATATGAACGAGCAATAAAAACCATTGGTAGTCAACGAAAAGTAGGAAAAGGATCGTATTCAACGTAAAGGGGTAAGTGAGTTCACTTGACTGATTCGAGCTTACAGCAGCATTTGAACGAATAAAGATCAAATTTATTGCCCATCGTTGGATACATTTGGTTGCAGAAATCGCGCAGAGTTAGGATATTTGGGAATAAAGCGTATTATTATTTAACGCTTGCGCGGAGTCGGTATCAGAGATTATTCTCCTGGGGATGGAGATGTATATTCCACATTCCATCAAACGAAGTTCGTCTGATAAACCTTGGTTTGACAACAAATGCGAGCTGATTACAGCGGCAAAAAATAGAGCTTTTAAGCAATGGCGCTCCAATCCCACCGATGTTAACAGAACGAATTTTGTTAGAATCAGAAACGCGTGCAACCAGGCGATTGATACCGCGAAGAAGACTCACAACGACAGGGTGATCAATAAGCTCCTTCGGTGCCCAACTGGTTCGCGCTCCTTCTGGTCAATGGCAAAGGCTGTCAGCAGTAATTTTGCTTCCTCCTCTTTCCCTCCGTTGGTGACAGACAGCGGGACGTTATTCACGAATCCGAGGGATAAAGCTAATGTGTTCGCGAATTTATTTTCCGCGAATTCAAACCTCGATCCCGGCCTTTTGGAGCCACCTGTGATCTCGCCGGTACGGTCTTCCATGCGGGATGTGAGATTTCGTCCGTGCACTATTCAACGCATTCTACGTGAACTGGATTGTAGGAAGGCAACCGGCCCGGACGGAATAACAGCAATACTCCTTAAGAACTGTGCTCCAGAACTATCGCCAGTTCTTGGCAGACTCTTCCGCTTATCTTATGCACGGAGGACCGTTCCTGCCTGCTGGAAAATCGCTCGTGTTCAGCCAATCCCAAAGACGAGAAAAAAGTGTCTCCCAGAAAATTACCGTCCGATAACATTACTGTCTATTTTATCTAAGGTAATGAAAAAAGTCATCAATACAAAGTTGGTTAAGTATTTGGAGTGCAACGGTCTTCTGAATGATCGTCAATACGGATTCCGTGGCAGGCGGTCCACAGGAGACCTTTTGAGACTTATAACCGATATATGGACATCTGCGATTGAACGGCATGGTGAGTCAAGGGCGGTCGCATTAGATATCTCCAAGGCTTTTGACCGCGTCTGGCACGGGGCATTGCTGAGCAAACTTCGTTCATATGGACTTTCCCAACAACTTTGCAACTGGACGAGGAGCTTCCTCGAGAATCGATCGATCCGGGTTGTTGTGGACGGCGAGTGTTCGGATCTGTATCCTGTTAATTCGGGGGTGCCGCAGGGTTCTATTTTAGCTCCAACCTTGTTCTTGCTTCACATAAATGATTTGTTGGAGACAACGGATAACAAAGGTTCAGTTTTGCGGATGATAGTACGCTTGTTTCCTCCTTTTCGAGTGATCGGCCGATTGGTGCATCAACGTCGCACCAGCTGAGATGTAGACAGATTGACTCTCTGAACCAGGATCTAGATAAAGTCCTGCAGTGGGGAAGGGCCAATCTTGTCGACTTCAACACAACGAAGACCCAGTATACAACATTCACAAAGAAAAATGGTTCATCGGTTCCACAGCTGATGATGAGTGGCCGGGCCCTCGAGGCTGGGGAAAGTTTGAAATTGCTCGGCGTCACGGTCTGTGGGAATGTATCATGGCATAAACACGTATCGGGTATCGCCAGATCAGCCTCAGGAAAACTGAGTTATCTTTTTAGAGCCAAGAAATACTTTACTCCGGCCCAACTTCTTCTCCTATATAAATCTCAAATTAGACCCGCGCTCGAATATTGCTCTCATGTTTGGAGCTCGGCTCCTAAACATACCCTCGACCTACTTGGAAGCGTACAAAGACGAGCGATCCGCCTGATCGGGGACTCGGCGCTGACGTCGGGGTTACAGTCGCTATCACATCGAAGGCGCGTAGCCGACCTCTGTCTGTTTTACAGATATTATCACGGGTGTTGTTCTTCGGAGATTCTTGGCATTGTTCCACGCAATTCGGTCTATATGCGCTCCACAAGACAATCCGACGGATCACACGCGTTTGTGGTTCATCTCCCGACAGCGCGAACATCCCTGTATCAGAACTCGTTCCGTTACAGAGCGGGGAAGCTGTGGAACTCCCTTCCCACGGGAGTGTTCCCGGAGCATTACAACCTGCAACTGTTCAAAAAGAACTGCAACAGTTATTTGATGGCATCTCGGGGCGCCCACTCGACGCTATAGGTTTGCCTCTCCCGAGAGAAGTCTAATAATAAAAAAAAAAAATAAAAAAAAAAATATATATATATATATTGTGTTAATTTTGGGGCACTCTTTACCTACGCTCCATTCAATTTCCACATAGTGTACGAAAATCAAAACTAAAAAGTGGATAAAAATCTAAACAGATGGGAATCGAAGTAAACTACAGGAACCTGATAAATCTGTTAACTCGATAGTACTCAACCCGATGTCCTTGTGGAATTACGGTATGAAATAAAGTCGTGATGGCGGAATTGCAACCGACCGAAGAACAGCTTAATTCCAGAGAGAGAATTTCTCTAGCGTCATCAACAATATTGCTATATAAAAAATATGGATATTTTATTCCACACTAAGTGAAGAGATTGACGAAAGCCCTGATTTCACCGTTCCAATTTCTTGTTTTCACCTTCTTATTCATAGATCCCCTTCAGGAATTCGTTAACTAAACCAAATAATGCATAACAGACTCAACACTCCCCAGGTGAGAGCACAAGCCAACTCCTTGACTAACACCACCACCGAAAACCTTCCATAATTCAACCTCGTGCAAGTTCAGTCCTCTGAGGATGCTTCTCAAGCTTCCACATTGTAACTAATCATCACTTTTGTGCTCCATTGCCTCGGAGACCAAACTCTTGATTAAGTTATCTCAATGCATCTAAAATTCATACGGAGCGTTTTACATCAACACCATTCAATCGAGTAGTAAATTTTCTATGACGCCATCACGCGTTTAAGTCAACGGATTATTAATCGTACACATCACGCATCTATTTTATATGTGGTAAATTTATTCTCCTTGGCAGGGGACTACACTGCGTCAGAGATTGGTTATTTGATATGAATACCACGCCACCCAACGTATCCTGCCACTCTGCATCAGCTTCGAGAATTAAGCTGAGGGATTTTCCCACTTTAGTCAGACATAACTACAATCGACCAAATGGATTTTAGGGCTAATCATGAAATAATAATTCTGTTATTCTGATTCCCATTGTGGTCGTAGAAACTGTCCACTCTGTTCCCTCACCTCATGAAAACGCTTGCGTATTCTACGAGGCCCTTGTCTCCTCAAGTCCTTCTCCCCTTGTAAATACCATGTGCATTCTGGCGCGCACCACCACATAACAACCGAATCGTCCTGAAATAATTATTATGATTGTTATTATTCACAGATTAATAAAATGGTTGGCAATTATATCACATCGACAACAGTGGAACTGGGTGGCATGGGCCCGACAGGACTCACACGATACTGCCTCCCTAACCATAAATGAATATCCGATGACAAATGAAATGGTAATCAAAACCGTTCTGTCCACCCTCCGGTGCTGGCGTATCATCTATTAAAGCTCACTATGATTATTCTGATACCAATGTGCTGTTGCCGTGGTCGATGTCGTTGTTGTCATCGGAAATTGGATCAGAGAATCGTGAATTCCAAAACGACATCGATATTAATTAATTTGGTGAAGTCGAAAAGGTATTGGGACCATTGAGCGTGTCTCCTCCATATTCCTTCCAGTTACCACCAACTTAGTACCTTGGCTAAATAGTCCGAACAAAGTTTCTTGATTAAATTTGCATTCGACCATGTCTCTGTTCATTTCTCTAAGGATTTCTTGGTTGACAACTTGCTCTACTGAGCGAAAGAGGACTTTCCATACAATCCAAAGTAAATGAACGAAAAAGCCTTTTATCCTTTTCTCTTTTTCGTTGCTTTTTACTTATTCATTTTTCTTTTCTGTTGTGGCAAACATGTCGGCTTGTTTGAACTTTGTTGCCAGAGAGTTTTTAACTTTAATTTTTTCAAAAGTCGGTGAATTTTTTTTATGTTCATATTCTGTGGATGGGAATGATGGAGTGAAAGAGAGAGAGACAGTGAGAGTGAGTGAAAAGAAGGTAAAGAAGCAGGAAGAGAAAGCGAGAGAGAGAAAGAAGAACTGACAGAGAGGGAAGTATTCAGGAAGAGCGTGAGTGAAGGAGAAAAGATGAGAAGCAGAGTAAGAGAAAAAAGTTGGCGAAAAAGAGACGGCAATAAAACCAGGATAGATGGTTGCTATGAACGAACAACGTCTTGTAAAGCTGGTATTCCAGACAGGAGGTCCACCTAAATGATCAATGTGATTCATACTTAATCCAACGTTAGGTGGCCTGAATACGTCTTCCCACGTGTATTGAAATTGACACATTAATTGCATTACTTATTTTTCTATTTAATTGATTTCTTTTGATTCTGTTTCCATTTCGATTGACTCGCAAAAATGTGATGGTAGTAAGACCGACAAGGGTAAGTATATCCTTCATCATCTCTCCAAACTTCTGGGTGTCTTGCGACCACCAGAATTACCCACATCTACGAGAATGTAGGGGCGGTCTCAGGATATTATAGAAATTGAAGGTTATCTACTGTTAGTTTCTTTTCTTTATAGAGGCATTTAGTGCTGTCTCCGTCCAGTCCTTCATTACATTTTTTTAGGGTGGTGTGTGGTTTATCGGTTTCCTATTACGCGACATTCTTCGTTAAGAAGCGTCGGTAAAGTTATTCGTTCCATCCTGGAGCCCCGCCAATATAAATAGCATGATCATTACATTGTTGCCGTACCTTCAGGGCCCCTGTCTGTCAGAACCTAAAGGATAACAACGTAAACAATGCAGACATAATATCAAAAGATATTTATATTGAAACAAATTTAATGTGAGCTCTACGGCTGATTCCAAAGAAGAAGTGAAAGAAAATCAGTCAAGAGTTACATGTCGCATTTCTAAGCCCAATCAAAAGGAAAATGACTACTTTTAACATTTTATCCTGTATCAGTACATTGTGATCGCGCCACTAAATGTCGTTTCTACACGAACAAAGGTGAGGAACCCAAGTGGTATTTGGCAGTTTGTTGCGGTTCCGCCAAACCCCACGGTTCGCCTTCCTGAAAAAAACCCCAATAACTGCTACCCAGTCTGCATCAGCTTTGGCTAATGCAATCGTATTAGTATCTTAAATGCTCCACGCATTAAAACAATCAAATGTATATAACCTAAAAGTCCCTGGAAAAGAAAACTTACCTTTCATGCACCTCTTCGCATACTATTCCTGTAAGATTTCTTTCTTACCTTATCAGGAATCTCAAACTAATTCGGCACCTTCGGCGTCAAGCAAATCTCCGTAGACGAATTCCTGTAAACAAAAGGATATGAATTACATATAATGTAACCTTTACCAGGGGCCATAAACATTGCGCTGTCTATTTTTCCGGTTCGCCATGTGTATGATAAATCTTTTAACGTACACATTGGCCGGTGACCTTTTTCTCCCAGCAATAATATACCAGCAGCTGCATTCAATTAGCGCAATCGACGCTGAAGCCTATTTCCCTAACTCACACCATAAGTAAACAAAAGACTGCTGTGTTTCATCAGGCATTGTGGCGATACGCAAATAATTCAATACCTACCCTTACTAGCTATGCCATGAACACCATTTCCCAGTAACCTAGACAAAACCAACTTGCACATTTCCACATGGTATCTCGTCTCTTTGTTTAGCCGCGACGCACATGTTCCAACAAAGATCCCATTAGCATCCGACGATTTCAGTTTTATTTGGTTTACCGAAATCGTATCCTATGAATGCACTTATGCCATTTCTTTGTTCTAGGTTCGTTCTCATCCATGAAAGAACCATGCATACACACCACTGCACTGAAAGAGTGCATTTCTGTGGCGGCCGTACCCTTAAGAGAAAAGTTTTTCACTCTCTTCCATTGTTTCTTAGCCCTAACCTAGGATGGAATTCATGTCAGAGTTCCATCCTCGGTGAGTCCTTTACCATCCGCTGACCGCCGGCTGCGGAGACGGGTAAAAATACCGGAGTCGTGAGTAGTATTTTTGAACTTGTCGGTTTTCAATTGTTCGGCGAGTTTGTGCCACAGTTAGTTCTAGGTAGCAAAAAAGAATTTATAAGTGAGAAAAGTAACTATAAATTAAAACAATAAACTAGAACATTTACTTTCAAAGCAGTGCGTTTAACTTCTCCTCCAGTGTTTATTTCCGCTCTTCTCTGGTGGACATTGTGTTGCGTAGGTTTTGTTTTGTTTCGCTTCTACGGTTTGTGTTCCTGTAAATCAATGGGGGAACATTCGTGTCGGTTGTGGACGACGTAGAACTCGCACCCTTGCCTGGCGCCAAGACGCGTCCTCCACAGTACTATGGCGTGCATACGTGTGCATGCATATTTATTATCTGCTAAATAGCATCGGAGATTGGATGAAAATCGTAAAGGATGGGAGTAATCAGATGCTGAGGACTTGCGTTTGAAAAGAGGCAAATGGAATTGAATGCCCGAAGACGAAAAAGTTCATTCATTGTGTTTGTTCAAAAAAAAAACCCTAAACCTTTTGAATAACGAAGGATGACGGCTACTCTCCAATAGGTGGCACGAACGTCAATGGACCAACGAAACATCATACGCAATCGACATCAGGGAAACCGGTATACCCCCGATACTACCAAAAAAGTACGTTTTATCACAGGTCATTATTTCTGACATTCATACACGGACAATGGATGCTGGAACTCAGCTCACGTTTGCCTACACCCAAAATGGGTGCTGGGGTTCCTCGATAGTATAGTGGTTAGTATACCCGCCTGTCACCCGCGAGACCGGGGTTCGATTCCCCGTCGGGGAGCCTCTGGCGCAATACTAATGACCTTGCCCGGAAAAAACAAATCATTATGAAAAATGTAACAAGCCTCAGGACTTGCTAAATAAGGCCAAGGCCGGTTCTCGGGTGTAGTGCCGATGATGATGATGATGATGATGAAAAAAGGTGCTGGATCATCGAGTGGACAAGTGCCTATTACAACTCATTTTCGACAATGTCTTACTTGTGCTCGTATTCGTGGCATTAGGTCGCAACAGCTCATGGGTCACCTTCCAGAGCCACGAGTCACACTCTCTCTGGTTTTCGAGAACACTGGTGCTGATTATGCCATTCCGATATCACTCAAATTCTATCAAGGACGCGGTACATGGTGATATAAGGGATGGATAGCTAGATTCGTATATAATTGCATATTGGAATAAAATTTAATTGAAGCAACAATTTTTTTCTTGAATTAACTTTTTTAACTATTATTTGATTTTATCTCGACGACAAACCGACCCTGAACAGCATCCGCGGTGCTTGGGTGGCCGAAGTCAATTGAATTAATTTTTACTATCAGCAGCAACAAAAACTGACGCTATGATTGATGCGGCTATACTGTTCTTTTCTAACTATCGCATGCTCTTTTAAGGAAGTACATTCGGCTATTCTAGGGTATAATAATTCGACCAGTAGTCTGACATACATCTCATGTCCTCACCTTTTCGCCAAATTTCATCAATTTTGAAGCCGCAATACAGAATTCCTGTAGAGTGCTGTATAACATAATAATGTTAAGAAAAATGCTCCACGTCACATTTTTTCATATTCCCCTATCACTCTTAAAATTGCAATCCAATCTTCACTACAACGATTATCACGCTCTTTCCTCTGCATCATTAATCGCCACCCTAGATGAGTGACCATTACACGTAAAGTGGAGTCTGCTAGAAAACACCTTAGTTCAGAATCGTGAACATTAATATTAAGTGGTATCTAGGTCGCCAAGGAATGTGTCAGTTGAACCAAACCTACCAACCCGTTGAGCTACAATCCCACTAGTTGTCGTTGTACGTACGAGGGATTATTCTCTTGGCGATGCTCCAAAATGCCTTCACCGCCAACTATCACCCTCTCATAACTAATGAATTTACGTTGACTACCAAATATATTATAAGCTGAGCCGTATCCTTAACTCACGAAACACATCGCTGTCCTTTCTGAATTAATTTTCTACCACCAAGTAAATGTCTACCATCAAATTCCTTTACCCCTTAGCGCACTTGCCTTTCAATTGAGAGCGGGACATTAAAAAGATTGTTCGGCATTACAAAGAAACAGTTATGCGAATAAACACTGGGCGAATGGTATTCCCTGTGTTACAACCTAACCTAACATACCTGGAATACAACAAAACCTAAAATAAAGGATACTGAACACCGGAAAGGGCACAGGGACGTGATTGCAGATTGTAATCGTCAATGGATCGTAAATTGTTACGTGACATTCTGTTGAGGAATCAACTCGTCGCTGAAGCCGGCGATATGACAACAGAGAGAGTATAGGACACGAGGTGCTTCACGGGTTTCGTGTGTTCCTACCGGGCCAGAAAAAAAATTTATTACACTAATGAGGGCATTACAAAAGATACTTGGGCCTTCAGACGACGAATCCAGGCCCCAAGAACAAAGAAACCCTTTTCATATTGTAGAAGAGGATATCAGACGTGGGTCGTGACAATTTGGGTCACCACAAATACTCTTTATACGTATATAGTTTATTTATTTTGTAACAATTCGGATTGGGTATTGAGAAGGCTAGCCGAATTCATAGCAGACAGGATAACGAAAGTACGAGAAATTCCTTGTTTGAATGACTGGTATATCCATAGCAGAAAGTACACTGACTAGAGGTCGATCATCCCACTTATACTCGTACTCCCCGGTTAACACCAGTTCCAACATTATCTTATAGCGAAATGAAAGCAATGAAATAGGTACAAAGGTAGGATTTCGCACAGAAGGAGAGCAACCCAAGGACGATCATGAAAACAAGACCGTAAAAATTGATACCCTTGTGAGCTCGCGCTCTGTGCCGAATAGTCGAACAATGTTGAATGGGTACTTGTTGAGACTCTCATATTTCAGATAATTGATTTCCAGGGAGTCACGTCTATGACAAAGATGGCTAGTAGAGCCAATTTGGCTATGAATCATATAAATAAGCTTTCATGGAAAGGACCAGTCATACTGTATTTCTCCGGCAGTAAAAACAGTCCTATTATTTGCCAAAATATGAAACAATGGCTACTGCAGATGATGTTTCTAACTTCAAGAGATCGGGGAATAGTAAAAACGGAATCCGGTAGGATCGTTTGGATTTTACTTTTTTTGTTGTTTGAATTCCAAATTTTTTTGGGCATAAAATTACAATTTCTTCAAAGTTGGATTGTGTACTAATCTAATTACAACCATTATTTTCTATCATAACTTATTGCCTCGTCACAAACGCTCTAAGTTTCAAACCAGTCGAATAGTTCAAGCACGTTTCGGGGCATTATTCCTCTCCCTTCTTTTTTTGGTTTGTAATGTATTTTATTAAAAATTTATAATTCAAAATACATATAAAAAACTACATAATTAACAACATTAAACAGATAAAATTAAATCAACCAACAACACAAAAAAAAAAGAAATAGGTTGTCACGTGTCTACCACCACGGGTAGAGGAGCTTGTTGATTGAAGTTGGACACCATGAAGTGAAGGTTGGTTGGACAATTTCCGAGCAGGTTCCTGAGCTCGATATATAAAATATCTATTCCACGTGATGTTATTATCATTATCATTAGCATACTAGTTTTTATTATTATTTATTGATTCCTAGGAACCCGACAGTTCATGACCTCACCAACTCGGCTACGCCACCATTCACTATCTTGTGCACTTTTCCTCCACGCTTCGTCATCTGATTCAATTTGTTTAAGGTCATGATTTACTTTATCCTTCCATCTCCGTCTGTGTCTTCCCATTGCTCTCTTTTCCGTTGGACTTCGGTCAAAAATTCTACAGACTGTTCCATCATGGAATAGATAAAGATGAAACGCGCTTTCACCGTCGATTCGTACTTTTCTAAAGTTCGTTTTCCTTGACCAGCACGCTCGCCTGATTTAGGCCCCTGTGGCTTTTTAATGAGGTTGTCTGAAATTACTTGTATACGAGGAACGTTCCCTGAGTCATCTAAGGAGCCACACTCGTCTGGCAGTCAGTTCGAAGTTCTCACAGCGAATTACAATAAAGTCTCGCAATTAAAAGTGAAGGAGGAATTGCAGAGTCACGAAGATAAAAACAAATCATTAACTATTGAAATCTTCAGAATCATCAGCAAACTGGACGACAATGTGACTGATATCAATGAAAAACTACAAGTAGCCCTAAAGTCTAATCAAGACACAATATCGCAGCACCAACTTGAAAGTTTGAAAGTACAACAGGATCTACACAATATCAAGTTCCATAAGGAACTGTGGCGGTTGCGCCAAACCCCACTGTCTACTTACCGTAAAACCCCCATAACATTCAGCCAATTTCCTAACTTCACTAATGCAATCGCATTAGTACCTGAAAATGCTTCACGCATCATATATATCAAATCTATGATCTTAAAAAGTCCCTGTCAAAGAAAACTTACCTTTCATGCATTCTCTTCGCATACATTTTCCCATAACATTTCTTGCTTTACTTATCTGGAATTCCAAACCAATTCGGTACCTTCAGTACCAGACAAATTCCTGTGAAAAAAATGATTCGGTTTGCATACAATGTAACCGTGATGACTGTGACCATAAATATTGCGCTGTCTATTTTCCCAGCCGCGCCATGTGTACAACAATGTTCCCTACATACACATTGGCTGGCGACTTACACCCAAGGGACCAAAGCAAATAAGCATTTCGCGTCTCTTGGTATCAATTAAATCCTACAGCATAAACAAATGCAAATATGAATTCAATACCTACCCTTACTAGCGATTCCATAAACTCCATTTCATAGTAACCTAGCTAAAACCCACGAGCACATTTCCACATCGCATCGTCGTCTCTTTGTTTAGCCGCGACGCACATTTCCAACAAAGATCCCATTAGCATCCGACGAGTTCGGTTTTATTTGCTTTACCGAAATCGTATCCCATGAATGCATTTTATGCCCTTTCTTTGTTCTAGGTTCGTTCTCATCCATGAAAGAACCATGCACACATACCACCATGATCACGATTATCGAGTGAGCTCTGCACGAGCAAGATATCGCTGAGTCGTTTTCCATCCACTGACCGCCATGGTCACGCGTCACTCCCGCTCTCCGCCGGCAGCGGGGACTCATAAATACATACCCGGAGTCGTGTGGGTAATAGTTTTAAAGTATTTTCGTAAAGTTGTAACGTAACGTAACAAACCGCAGACGTGTCGGCGATCGTGTCAAAGTTGGTGAAAGTATTAGTTAAAGTTTTGTCATTTTATGTGTTGCTCCATTTTGATGTACATTCAAAACTAAAGAACTTATATGTGAGAAATGTAACTTTATTGTAAAACAATGAACTCTAAATTGCTGTTGATCGGTGTACTCTTTGCACTGGTCGTCGTCGTCGTTGCTGGTGCCTGTTATAAAAAACACAAATGTATTACAATTAACAATCAATAAAATAATATTAAACTAAATCCGTGCGTTTAATTGTCCGCAGTCCTGGGTGTATTTATTTCTTTTGTGTCGTGAGCAGTGTCCACGTGAACAATTTATGATGGAGGAGGAAGTGAACGGAGTTCCCGTGTATTGGCACAATACTTCCTCCCCACAGAACACTTGATGGACCAATTTGAAAAGGAGAAAAAGGACAAGTTTAATATCATTAGTGAATTTGAAGAGTTAAAAATAAAATACAAAGTGATGTCTGACGCTAATGATAGACTAAGTAATGATTTAAGATCCAATATAGAAAATGTATCACTGCTAGATGACGAGCATCTAAACATATCACAAGATTTGGATAATATTAAATCGAATTATTAGGATTCCTTTAATAGATATGAAATGGAGAAACTGAAAGAAAGACCAATTTCACTAGTGAGATTGAAGAAGCTTAATCAAAATACACCGATGGGTTGGATGCCTATTCAAAACTGCAAAACGACTTGAAATCGATTCAGGAGATCTCATCGCAGCTACAAGGTGAAAATCAGAAACTTTTCCATTATCTACAAGCTATAAGATTTAATTACGACAATTTAATTCAAAAATATGAACAAGAGAAGGAAACCCCAGAGGAGAAAGAAGAGAAATCAAACATCATTCGTAAGTTTGAAAACATCAACTCAAAGGAGAAACTACAAGAAGATTTGAAAACTAGTCATGAAACAATTTCACAACTTCGAACGGAAAACCTAACAATATCTCAAGAAGAAGCTGAATTTAAAACATGGGTATGAGCAATTAATTGAAAAATATGAACAGGAGAAAAGCATTACAGGACGACATCGACGAAGACGTTAAGGAAACAAATAAAGCATACTTCGATGCTTTATTTGTTTCCTTAACGTTATTTACTTTACAAGAACAGGAAAGTAATCGGATTGAGAAGGACATGCTTGATGATGTCAAAGTCAACACTCCACTAGACTCAGTTTTGCTCGACATGAACGAAAAGATAAAATCTTATTTGAAACTAAAAAAGAACTATTTTCAATAATTGGAACTACGTAATTAAACAGAACAATGTTATCTAACGATGTTCTCAATCAACTTAAAGAAATTATTAAGGATTTCATTGTGCACACTAATTAACAACTCCCAATCAGAAGTAAATATAAACGACAATAACCCTAGAATCCCAATCGTCAATTGTGACGATCTATTCAAATTGAATCAAAAACTTCAAATACAACTCATTGTATTAAAATATAAGATGAATGCTTCTGAATCTGATTCCGAAGTAGCTAATTACGTAGATCAAAATGTAGATACCAAAATAACAACATCAGAATCCGATCCAAGCTATATTTATATAATCAATTTCAGAAAATTCATTATTATTATTATTATTTACTGACCTGTAGGAACCCGGAAGTTCATGACCTCACCGACTCGGCTCCGCCATTGTTCCCTGTCCTGTGCCCTCTCCTTCCACGTTCGACCATCCGATCCATTCTACTCGAGGTCCAATCTAACATTGTCCTCCCATCACCGTCACGGCCGTCCTGTCGGTCTCTTCCCCGTTAGTTTGCCGTCAAGAATTCTATGCACGGTCCTATCATCGCCCATTCGCGCTACGTGTCCGGCCCATCTTAATCTTTTCGACTTGATCACTCTCACTATTGTAGGTTTGCGGTATAGCTCTTCCAATTCGTGGTTGTGGAGTTTCCTCCATTCTCCTGCTTGCCCGCCATATTTACCACCAAATATACCCCTTAAAACTTTATTCTCGAATACGCGGAATTTGTTTTCTTCCCGTTTTGTGAGAGCCCATGTTTCGCATCCGTATGGTTCTATAGACACGGAGCTTTATATTACGTGATAGCAGTTTGGATTTTAATAGTTTACTGGCTGCATGCCAACTAGCTTTGCCGGAATGTACTCTTTTGTTAATTTCCTTTGACGTTTCGTTTCTGGTCTTCAGTATCGTTCCCAGATATTTAAATTCTTTGACATTTTCAAATATCTTGCCCCTGACATTTATATGTGTTCTCTGAGGTCCACCTGCTCTCGTCGTAATCATGTATTTCGTTTTGTCTTCGTTTATTTCTAGGCCCACCTCTTCTGCCGCTTGCATGATGATTTCACAGTTTTTACTTATAGTTTCGAGATTATCGACCAGAACGGCGATGTCATCCGCATACGCGAGCACTAGTGTGGCCCCGTTCAGGGATGATCCGGTCGTGTTGTTGTCTTGTACCTTTCTGACAACATACTCGAGGACATGGTTAAAAAGGCATGGTGAGAGGCCATCCCCTTGTTTTAGTCCATCCCGGATTTCAAATGGTTCTGAGAGGTGCTTTTCTATTCTAACTCGCCCTTTGTTTTCGTTCATGCAGATTTGAATGAGGGCGGCATATTTTTTTGGGATCTCCAGCTCAACCACA
Source organism: Microdon myrmicae (assembly GCA_963931805.1). Taxonomy (NCBI): domain Eukaryota; kingdom Metazoa; phylum Arthropoda; class Insecta; order Diptera; family Syrphidae; genus Microdon; species Microdon myrmicae. The sequence continues at coordinate 76,538,300 of OZ007500.1, read as the reverse complement.
ATATGGTAGAGTATTTGCCTTGCGACTGAGTCGTAGGCTTTTTTCAAGTCAACGAACAGTTGGTGAACCGTCTCTCCGTTTCCCACTTCCTTTCCAGCAGTTGCCTTATTGTGAACATCTGGTCGCTTGTTGACCGGTTCCTACGGAATCCGCATTGGTAGTCTCCCAATATTTCTTCTCCGTACGGTGTGATTCTTGCCAGTATGACATTTGTTAATATTTTGTATGTGATTGGGAGCAATGATATTCCTCTGTAATTTTCGCAGATCTGTCGCCTTTTTTGAAAATGGGGACGACTATTAAAGTTTTACATTCTTCCAGAATGACTTCCTTGTCCCATATTATTTTAACCAGTTGGTGGATCTTTCGAGCGGTTGCCCCTCCTCCATGCTTCACAAGCTCTGCCGGTATGCAATCGACTCCGGGAGCTTTGTTGTTTCAATCGATTTATCGCGTCTACAACTTCGTTGAAAGAGGGCTCTGGGATCTGGGGCTCGGCTGTATGTACGTCTGGTGGGTTTACTTGTGGTTGGTGGGTGCGCACATTGAGCAGGTTTTCAAAGTACTGCTTCCATCTTGTCGCGATATTTTTTGTTTCTGTCACCAGACAGCCGTTTGTGTCTCGGATTATTTTGGCTCTCCCTCGGTAGCCGTTTCTAATTGAATTTATGCCGGCATACATACCTCTGCTGTTCTTTGCTCTGGCATTTTCTATGATTTTTTCGATCCGAGTCTTCTCCCATTCGCGTTTTTTGCGTTTGAAAAGTCTAGTTGTTTCTTTCCGAATTGTCGCGTATCTTTCTGCGTTGACTTCATCATATGCTTCTAAGTGGATCATTCTGAGGCGTTTACGTTGTTCGATCTTTGCCCTGGACTCATCGTCAAACCAAGGTTTGGACTTAGTTGTTTTTTTAAATCCTAATACCTTTTGGGCTGTTTGTTTGATTGTGTCTCTGATCGATGTCCATTTAGTGTCCACACTATTGGCTTCTTCTTCCTCACTACTGCCATTCTCTAGGATGCTAAATCTATTCGTTAGTTTGTCTTGATATTCCGCCCTTTTACGTAGGTCTTTTAGTTTGTCAATCTCGAACTCTTTGCTCGTCTCCCGTGACTGTCCATGTGGGTCTGCTGCAAGCCGACTTTTAATTTTGCCCATCACTAGAAGGTGATCGGAGTCGCAATCTGCTCCTCTATATGATCTTACGTCAAGGATATTCGAGTGGTGTCTTTTGTCTATGAGGAAGTGGTCAATTTGGTTATGCGTTATGCCGTCGGGTGATATCCATGTGGCTTTATGGATTTGCTTGTGCTTGAACATCGTGCTTTTCACTACCAAATCTTTTGACGCTGCGAACGTGATAATTCGAATACCATTATCCTTTGAAACGTCATGTAGGCTTTCTTTACCTATTGTTGGTTTGAAGATATCTTCCTTTCCAATGTTCGCATTGAGGTCGCCGAGGAGGATTTTAACATCGAATGATGAGATCCGATCAAATACTTTGTAGCGTTCTATGAACGCACAATTCCGCGCAGGCAAGGTTCCTACCTTCAAAGAACTTACTTACCTGATAACGCAGCGCACGTGCCCACAGACGCGTTCCCCAAAGTCCCACCATAGGGCCTGCAACTCGCAGCCAACGTTGAGACCGACACCAAAAAGCAAGGAACTGAACGTCCCCAAAGCTTTTTAGGTCAAGCTCAACAATTATAACTCATCATGCCTGAAACAAAGGTATAAACACCCATGCGTTCTATTCCTAAAAAAAGAAAAAACAATTCCCAAAATGCCATACATGCTGCCTGCGCCCAGGAACATCTCATTGAACCGGCAATTCCGAAATTCGATACAAAAGAATTGCTATCATCAAAGAATGAACCGATCAACGGATGCACGTGCGGGTAATCTAATGCAAGGACCACCCAAATCCGTGGAACAACAGAAGGCAGCCACGACCTATCGCAATCGAATATATCTCAACGAGATATCCGATAATTTATGAGGAGTTAAGCCAACAGAGGCAATACTCCGGTCCCACGGCCACGCTAGAATTTCGCACCATTATAAAGATCTAATGGATTTCGATTCCGGGTACCAAGTTCAAATAAGACCCACGGACTGCACGTCAAAACAATCCCCGAATATCTCTGGTCTGGGCGCCAGATGTTCTGTGCAAACAGAAGGCCGTGGAAATGAAATTCTATCAGCGATAATAATGATGTATGCAAAGATGACTTTCCCCTTTCAGGAAACTACAAAATATCCCGGGGGATGTGATAACATGCTGCTAACAGAAATTCGGAAGTTCTGTTAGCAGAGCGAATAGGGAATATTTTCCGGATAGATACAGATACCAGTTTGAATCTGGGTATCTGTGTGAGCAGGATATTGTTGAGGTTTGAGATAGGCAGTGAGATTTTGATCGTCAACGCGACGAGGAGGACAGCGCGCCCCACCGAGGAGGTCGGACATTGAGAAACCTCAACGAGAAGGTCATCGGCATAACGCGTGAATACGATAACGTAAAGAATCGCGTTTCAATGTAACTCGGATGTATTTCAAGTCGTGTGTTGCGGGGTATCAAAATCCGGTGTGTGAAGTAGTTAGTATGTTGTGCTAAACAAAGTTCGAACTAAAATAAATAACTGAAACCGGGCATCCAAGTGTTTAACGTAGTAAAATTTAATAATTCAATAAAATTTACAAATAGAAAAACAATTTCTTCCGTGTTTAATTGTGCTGTTTCGCTTTGTGGATTTCCTTGTGTGTTAGCAGTGTTCGGCGGAACGCTGCAACAAAACCTTCAACCGAAGGACAACAAACTTTCGCTCCAGTATCAACCTACAATACGCAATAATAGTTCCGCCAAAACTTCCTCTAGGGTCTCGTAGAATGTGTCCTTCGTTTCTTCGTCGGTATATTCTGTTGGGGCGTGTACGTTTATAAATACATAATTGTACCATGGGTCCTGTATTTTTAGCACCGACATTCGGTCATTAATAAATTGCACATCTTTTACATGGGGCGTTATCTTCTTGCTTATGATGAAGCCAGCTCCGAGGCTGTGTGTATCGGTCCTCCACACACCAGTGTAAAGCCGTTGGTTGCGATTACTTGATGTGGGAGTCGAACTTCCTGAAGCGCGACGATGTCAATTTAATATTGCTTCGCGTTTTCTACGACCGTCTGTATCGCGCCTGGTTTATATAACGTTCGAGCATTCCACGTGCCAACGCGTATATCCCGCTTTTTCCGTTTTTGCCCACGTCTTCTTTTTACCGAGTCGGTGTTTTCTTGATGATTTTTTCCCTTATGGTAGTGTCGGCTCATCACACCTACGCCTACCGGGTTTTTCGTGAGATTGTTTTTTGTATATTGGTTATTCATTTTTCATCCCACGAGTCTTGGGGTTTCAAATAGTCCGCCACATCAGAGCCCCGTTTTGATATGGTAAGGTCTGCTTACTGCTCTGATTCGATCTGGTGTCAGAGAGGGGCCGTTATAATACAGCCGGTATACCCCTGGCTGCAAACTATCCAATAGGCACGGTGACGCGTAACACCCTGGATTAGGGGTGGTAGATCTTAGTGTGTTACTCCTCGCTAGCCTATCTGACATGGGTGGCCCTACTGGAAGCATATGCTTCCGTCAGCACAGCCTGAGTGATTCATTGTAATTTAAGCCCCCGCACCACGTCAAGGTGCGTTCTACCAAGCGGGGGTCAGAAAATTCAGATATATTTAAATCCCTTTCTAATTAAATAGAAACAGTAAACAATAATATTTCATCCAATTAAGAGTGGGATGACACTGACACGTTAAATACGTTTCGATTTCATAGATCTCGCCCACAATATTGATACATTTAAATAAAAGTACAAAACGTTTAACAGTCACGCAAGTTATGGCTTTCGAGTACTAGCCGAAAACTAGAGTCACGTCGCCTAGGGTATGGCGACCAAATCTTCCTTTAATAACACAACAACAACAACAAAATTCTACGTAACAAAAGACAGAGTCTGTAGCGGTTCCGCCAAACCCCACGGTCCGCTTACCTGAAAAAACCCCCATAACTACTACCCAACTTCCTTAAGTTTGCTAATGCAACAGTATTAGTACCTGTAAATGCTTCACGCATTATATAGATCACCATCTATAATCTTAAAATTCCTATAAAGAAAACTTACCTTTTCATGCATCCCTTCGCATACAATTATCCGTAAAATTTCTTTCTTTGCTTATCTGGTATTCTAAACCAATTCGGTACCAGACAAATTCCTGTAAACAAAATGATTCGGATTGCATTCAATGTAACCGTCATGACAGGGACCATAAATATTGCGGCGCCTATTTTCCCAGCCGCGTCATGTACCTTTTCATGCACATTGCCTGGCAATTTTTTTTGTTTTTCTTATCAATAAACAACCCTAGCAGCTGCATATAATTAGCGCAATCGACGCTGAAACCAAATTCTCCAGCATTTCGTAATGCAAACATGAACCCGGTTTCTACTTCAGCCAGAGATGCCATAAACATCCAATTTGCTTTTAGCACCTTTTTCCTCCCAACGTCGATAATAGCGACGAGGCATCGCGTAAATGATGACCCGCATTACCAAGGGCGCATTTGGTCATTTCTCCCTTTTGTCTTTGCCGCCTGTCTGTTTCGTTGTTCCACTGCTGTCGAGCACGTGTGAATAGCATCGATCTGAACGATCGCACACATACCACCATGACCTTTATTACAAGATCTGGTTTCCTATACCACCAAGAGAGACTTTACGTTTTTCTGGTGGTAGGTAAAAACGATATCCTTATTGGAGAGGATATCGGTGAGTCTTAATATAACCATCAAGGCGGATGGTCGCTCCGCCATGCACCGTACCGGCGCCGGTACGGTGTGAATCGATAAACCGGTGTTCTAGTATTTGTCGCGATTTGTTGAAGCAATTAGGGTGTTGTATATTGCAACGAACTAACAATCATTAATAATTTTTAAATCCTAGTTTTGCAGTGCCACGAACCATGTAAATAATAAGAACATTAAATTAAAATAATCGCGAATTCTTTTATTCATCAATAAACTACCCAGTTAATTAATAAACAATAAAAAGAGTGTTAAATTTTACTTCCCTCGTGAGCGATCTTCCTTCGGTGATGTTCGGCGATCAGGTGCTGCACTACCTTCTCCGTTCATTTTACCGCGTTGGTGGACAATTTGGGTACTCGCATTGGCGGCAGAACAGTGGATCTGTCTTTCAAACTTCATGACAGTGATGGTGGGAGAGGAAGTAAACCAGTGCAGTACGCCCGCACAACATACTTCCTCCCAACAAGTCACTCTTTGCTTTTCATTCACTTTTATTGTTTCTTTTATTACATCAATTTACATTTTCTTCTTTTTCTTTAGTCTATTCACAATTTCCTTCAGGCAATAATTCGGAATTCACTATATACCTCTTTCTGATACATCAATTGACTTTTATATATTGTTCTTTAATCCATTCACAATTCTCTAATAATTAGGAATTCACTATGTTCATCTTTCTGTTACTTCAATTAACTTTTATGTATTGCTCTTTATTATATTCACAATTTTCTTCAGTTAATAATTTGGTTTTCACTACACTTATCTTTCTGTTACATTAATTAACCTTTACATATTATTCTTTTATCTGTGCACAATTTTCTTCTGGGCTCTCTCGGCACTTTCGCTTCACGTCAGATTCACTACCAGCCTCCTCTCATCAACACCCGACTCAGTTAACTTTTTGTCCGATCTCTCACCGACAACCTTTCCGATCGCTATCTCCAATCTTTCTCCCTGCTATTTTTCTTTTGTCCCTGCTTGTTACTTTGGGGTCAACACCTCCCGCTGACGATAATGCAATTTCATTTCGCAGTGACATAATTTCCGATTTTCAATTTCAATTCGCAATTGCTTTGTACAGCGGTGTCAGTCAATATTTCGCATCCGCAATTCCGAATTGACCCAATTAATTATTTTCGTTTTGTGGCTTGTGCCGGAATATGCAGTTAACTGCTTTTGCATTATCTGGTAATTGTTTCGGCCTATGCAATTAATTGCTTTTATGCGATTTGTCAATTGCTCTGAAATATGTACTTAATTGCATTATCGTTCTGGGGGTCATTCGAGTTTAGAATCGGGTGGCGTTTTTCTGCTTGAGTGTGTCAATGACCTCATGCACATCATCTTTGCCTATGATGTCACCGACACACTTAACACGCATCACCTAGCTCACTAGAAATACCGTTTATATGCCTTCCAAATCATGCCACGACATTTTTGAAGGCCAACATTTGGAACAGGCACTTCTAATTATTATTATTTATTGGCCTGTAGGCACCCGGACTTGACTCCGCCATCGTTCCCTGTCCTGTGCACTCTCTTTCCACGCTTGACCATCTGATCCGATCTCCTCAAGGTCGAACCTAACATTGTCCTCCATCTCCGTCGCGGCCGCCCTATCGGTCTTGTAGGTAGTTTTTATGATGGCATCAGCAAGGATGAGGGTTCCATAAAAACACTACCGATGTCCGCCTAGAAGAAATGTTCGCCAGAGGATTCACAATAAGTAACCAGGGAAAACAATGAATGAAAACGCACAGGTGTAAATGTTCTTTTAACTTTGTTATTGTTCAGTTGGTATATATCTACCTTAGTTGCCGATTTACATGTGGGAGTCTTAAAAGCACTTATTTATTAACTATTGGCACAACAATCACTGAATAGTTGACACTTGGACATTCATTCATACTCCTTCCCTACGAATAACGATATTTTCGATGAAGCGTGCTCGACAATGTTTGTTAGTGGTGTTTGTATTTTAAGCACGTCTATCGACCGAGAAATTCAGTGCAACGACCCCGACACGTGTTGCTGGTTGTAAGGTTAATATCTGACTCAACGATGCAATTCACATCCACCAGATTCAATGGCCGCGAATTGCATCGTTAGGGGAGGATTCTATGTGTCGGTATAGGACAAGTACGATGCCCTGCGATGAGGACGATGGTCGACGGACACCTGATTAGACAGACGTACGATGATCGGGGGCTGCGGCGATGTACCCATACATTGTTGATGATGTATCGGGGATCTAAATAGATTTTTGTTTCAAAGTAAACAAAAACACTATTTCGCAGGTCAAATGGTGGCACACATGATGTATATGATGTGCCTATGGTACAATGGGCTCGTCATGGTATTTGCCTCAGATTCCTTGGAAACACCGATGCAGGCAATATCCAATCTAGCCGTATGGCTCCGGTGCACAAGGAGGCAAATTATTTTGTTGACATAAGTCAACAGAAACCTCGTCGACGGCGGCAAAGGGTCAGGCTGGTTGGCCCTATGTTTGAATTAATATGCGGGTAAGTAACGAACACAGTGAGATACTGTATGTTTACTTTAGGTTTTCAGGCGGGTCATCATAGGCATGACATGGGTAAGGTTACCTCAACAATGTTCATATCCATGCCCAAATTCATGATCGGTTGATAGCCGATAACGGGAAATTGTCGCAACTGTCGCGGACCTAAGGGTATAGGCGCGATATACAATTGTGAACTATGGAAAGAATATCGGCTACAGCTATGTCAACAATACGCTGGCCAACGTTTGTTTATCGTAATTGAACACAGGTTGAGCCGATAGGAGATGAACTGGTTTATGGAATATGAACCAGGAAAGTTCAAAATGTGTGGATGCCGTCGGGTAGGTTTTCTTTTCAGGTATGATGCTGCAGGGGAGCTTACGCTGCCCCTAATTGCAGGTAAGTACCAGAGCTTTGCTTAGAAGGAGGTAGGTGGTTAATTTAAGAGGATGGGCGGTTCTTTGGGAATGTATTAAAGAACCGCCACAGTCTCTTTTCCGTTGGTTTACCGTCAAGAATTGTACGCTTGGTGCTATCGTTGCCCATTCGCTCTACATGTCCGGCCAATATTAATCTTCGCGACTTGATTACTGTTACTGTTAGGTTTGCGGTATAGCTCTTCCAATTCGTGGTTTTGGAGTTTCCTGGAGTATCTTTGGTGGTAAATATGACAAGGAGACAAGACAATGGGGAAAACTCCACAACCACGAATTGGAAGAGTTATACCGCAAACCTAAAATTGTGAGAGTAATCAAGTCGCGAAGATTAATATGGCCCGGACATGTAGCGCGAATGGGCAACGATAGGACCGTGCATAGAATTCTTGAAGGTAAACCAACGGGAAAGAGACCGGTAGGACGGCCGCGACGGAGATGGGAGGACAATGTTAGGTTTGATCTTAGTGAGGTCGAACCGGATGGTCAAGTATGGAAGGAGAGGGCACGGGACAGGGAACGATGGCGGAATCGAGTCGGTGAGGTCATGAACTTTCGGGTTCCTACAGGCCAATATATAATAATAAATAATAAATAATGAATTCATACAATCTTATACACGATAGAGCGCTGCACGGGACAACAGCGTGCTTTTTCTGTAAAACACTGTACGACGCCTATTTAGAATTGAATACGGATTACGGGGTTGTATTTCACTGGGCGACAGAGCGTTGGTTCCCCACCTACTACTCGGCCTTTAGTCGTCTCTTACGGCAAGCAGACCTAGCTGTGAGTATATTCGAACGCCCTACTCACAAGGGCATTATGCCACCCTCACACCATAACCCAACTTAAAGGCTCAACAATGGTGCGAGAGCATTGATTCTTGAGGGAAGCCACAGAGGTCCGAAAAAGAATATGTAGTAACGAAACGGATATACGTTTTTTCCACGCTATAACTAGGAGGCATATGTGTATATGGGTGGGCCATGCATTTTTGCAAATGGCAACACCTGATTTCTTAAAAACCGTTAGAGAGGGGGGGGGGCGCCTTGCGAGTGGCGTGGAATTCTGCGTCGCTTCATGCTATTTTAGTCACGGTGGAGCGCTTCATGGGACAAGGACGTGCTTTTTGGGTAAAACAATTTTACAAAAACAACGATTCCTACGTTACTGTACGAAGCATATTTAGAATTGAATAACGGTTTCCGCCGTGTAAGTGAGTGCCCAAGTGTTGATTTAATCAAAGCTTGGGTCAAGAAGTTCGAGCAAACGGGGTCGACAACGAATATTAAACAAACAGGGCAGCCACGCTCAAGAAGAAGCGATGAGAACATTCGAGAGGTTGAAAATTCCGCAGCAGTGCCAACGACGAGACCGGGCATACCTCGACGATGTCATTTAAAAAAATAAATTTCAATAAACGTTTATTACGTTAAATAAATTATCAACAAAATAACATTTGTAATTTTATTTCTATTCATGTTTCAATGTGCAAAAATGTATGGCCCACCCTATACATTAAAACAACAACAACAGGAGATTATAGTTTTATGTTTATTAAGACTAAGAAACAAAAAAAAATTAATAGTATTTAAGTAAAATAAATAAACGTTAAAAAAAGGAAGCCTTTCATTTCTTCATTAAAAATTAGGCGCATTGTACGAGTGCTGCCTTTTATATTTCGGGATTAGAGAACAAAAACAAATATTGATCATCGAAAATCACTTTATTGTTTTTCAAAATATTCCCCATGAAGATCTATACACTTTTGCATGCGTTTGAACCAATTGTCGAAGCACTTTTGCCACTCTGATTGAGGTATCTCCAACACATGCATTCTGAATGCAGCAACCGCTTCTTCAGGTGTCGAAAAACGTTGACCTCTCAGTTTGTTTTTCACGTACGGGAATAAAAAGAAGTCATTCGGTGCCAAGTCAGGACTATACGGCGGATGACCCATCAAATCGATGTTTTGGGTGCTCAAAAATGCAGTCGTCGCAGCCGATGTGTGAAAGCTCGCATTGTCGTGGTGAAGAGTGATCCGTCTTCGGCGGTTGGTTTTCCTGATTTCTTGGAAGACAACTGGCAAACAAATGGTTGTGTACCAATCAGAATTGACTGTTCTGCATTGTTCTAGTGGTACGGTTGCGACATGTCCAGTTTTTCCGAAAAAAACAGGCGACCATTTGCTTGGAAGTGCTTCGTGCGCGAACAACTTTTGTTGGATTTGACTCATCTTGAAACACCCAGACAGTCCACTGCTGTTTACTTTCGGGCTCATACGCGTAAATCCACGATTCATCACCTGTCACGATGTCATAGACGTGTTTCGAAGCACCCCGACCGTATTTTTTGAGCATTTCTTTCGACCAATTGACACGAGCCTTGTTTTGGCCGATTGACAAATTGTGTGGGATCCAACGCGAACAAATTTTTTTGACAGTCAAATGTTTATGCAATATTGAATGTATGCTGGTCCCACTAACGCCTAAGGTTGTCTCAATCTTACGATAGGTCACATGACGATCTTCCAATATCAGTTCGCGCACAGCATCAATGGTTTTCGGAACAACAACTGATTTTGGACGACCTTCACGAAATTCATCTTAGAGTAAACTACGACCACGATTGAATTCACCATACCATCGATAAACACTGGTCCTTGATGGAGCTTCATCGCCAAAAATTGAATTAAGTTCATCCATGCACTGTTGCTGAGTTAATCCACGCCGAAAGTTGTAAAAAATAATCGCACGAAAATGTTGACGATTTAATTCCATTTTTGGGCCGAGATGAATCTTTTAAGTTACTGTAAACAACACAAATAGCGCTCGTATGTCAAAACGTTCTGAGTGCGTATAACCTCAAAAATGTCCAACTTTACGACAGAGCTGTCAATTGCCGGATTGCAACACTAGGGTTGCCAAATCCCGAAACATAAGAGGCAACCCTCGTATGATGTCTATCTCTTTTCTTCAGGTATTATCACAGTCGTTGGTCATCTGAACATGCAGAACTTATACCCCCACTCCAAATATTTTCCCGCGATACCAGTCAATCTGAGGTGCACATTAATTTACGTGAAAGACCACTTCAGACGCTCAAATAAACTCGAAGAATCGTTTTTTAGCCGGACTACACAGATGTGAAATGCTCTACCACTGACATTACGGAGTCCCTCAAAAGCCCCTTTTGTGCGAATGTTTTCTGATGAAGGAAAGGTTTACTTTTGAATTAAAAACAACGTGATTTTATAAACTGGTCATATGGATAGTGAGGTGGTACATTCACAGGTTTAACTGATTTTATTGTACTATTGTATGGGTTGGCTAATAAACTTACTATTTATGCATGTAAAATGATGGCCAGTTATGGAATTTGAAATTAATTCGAAGGAGCTGTCCGAGGGCACCATTGTTAGCGATCTCCATTAAAGGTATGAAGCAAGCATCCCTATTGCAAGTATCCCCACTGCAATTTCGGACACCATACAAGTTGTAATCATTCGTTTGCCATGTGTATAACTGTAATCCAAATAATATACTAGTTATAGCTCAATGATTTTAGCTGTGTATGTCTCCTTCGAAGCCTTAAGGCTGTCATTTCATGGACTTGCTTAGTAATTATATGCAAGAACGACAGGTTTCGTATTAATTCCCCGTTCTTTCGCCCTTCAACTTCTCATTTGCCCACACAAATCCAGCCACGTTATTCAGTCGATATTGATCGAAATTTTATCTTCCCGAAAAAACATTTGTATGCATGAGATTTATAATTCCATCTGATTTACGTTTGAATCCGGCGGCATTAGAATTGAATTTATGCATCTAATTATCATCTTTGGGTCATTTGAATTTGTTCTCTGTATCAGTTGAGGTGGAGTTGAGATGAGAACATTGGGGTGGATGGCAATCGGGTGGAAGTTGACCTTGCACCATGCCACGATCAACTCTGACCAGTTCGACAGTCCTTGTTGCAGAGCAGATCGTTAAACACAGGAACTTAATCGGATAATAACACACATTGAGGAACATTAAACTGTGTTAGATCCTTGTGGCGCATAATAAGATTGATATGTCAGCTTCTTCCAGAAATTTAATTTCACATTTAGGCCAAGGGATGGCTCAAGCGCTCTATCCGGATTGTGATCAAAAGTTCATTGTTTGCAAAGGTAAGCCACAAACCTGTTATGTGACAAAAAGGATGTCGTGTCTTTTACTTCAGTTTTTCTTACATTCAAAACACCTATTTGCACTTGACTAAGCGAAAACGCTGTTGTTATAATTCTTTGGCCTTTCCCGTCCATCTTGTGAATTCGAATTCGCAGGTTATAGACCAATCTAAAAATTGAGAAACTAAAATAAAGTGTTTGGAAATGTGCTGACGTCTCGTATGGTACGAACCATGAATGGCGAATGTCGCCCTTGTCGAAACACAACTTTATTCAGCACTTCGACCAAACGTTCGTTTCTTTATATGCCAAATTAATAGGTGTCTCGTGACACCTCCCATCACTTCTCGATTCGTAACAATCAGTTATACCTGTGCCACCAAATTCGGATGCACATAGAGCAAGTTCACACAGTCCTGTGAGGCTAAACTAGAAGGAGGGAAATGTTTGTTATTCGATGCGCGTGCATCATAAGATTTTGTGCATGTCCCGAAAGTTGCGAAACGCGGAAGGTGGACATGAAAGCAGACGGAGAATTTAACCAAGTGTCGTGAGTGTTGAAATTTTGAAAATGCCACATTGAAGTGACAAGTTAAAATATAGACGAAAAATCCTCCCAAAGTGGGCTACGATATAGTTGGCGAACACCAATGGTTCCAGTATAAAACAATCAGTCCGAGGTAAGAGACAAAAACCAAACAGTCGAAGGAGGTAGAGGCAGAAAACTTCAAGGTTTCTAAGGCAATATTACCAAATGCATATCTATCCTGGAAGATTTTTTTTTATCCTATCCTGGAGGATGTGGGCTCCGCGATAGTATAGTGGTTAGTATACCCGCCTGTCACGCGGGAGACCGGGGTTCGATTCCCGTCGGGGAGCCTCTGGCGCAAGACTAATGACCTTGCGCGGAAAAAAAACAAATCATTATGGAACATTTTTAACAAGCCTCCGGACTTGCTAAATAAGGCTGTGGCGATTCCGCCAGATCCCACGGCTCGCCTTCCTGAAAAAAAACCCCATAACCATAACCCGGGTCTGCACCAGCTTTCGCTAATGCAATTCGCATTAGCATCTTAGATGCTTCACGCATCAAACAGACCCAATTATTATAACCCTAAAATCCCTATAAAGAAAACTTACCTTCATGCATCCCTTCGCATACAATTTTTCATAAGATTTCTTTGTTTGCTTATTTGGTATTCTGAACCAATTCGGTACCAGACAAATTCCATAAATATCGCGCCGTCTATTTTCCTAGCCGCGCCATATACCTTTTCATATACATTGCCTGGCAACCTTTTTTGTTTGTCTTACCAACAAACAACCCAAGCAGCTGCATATAATTAGCGCAATAGACGCTGAAACCGAATTCTCCAGCATTTCCTAATGCAAATATGAACCCGGTTTCTATTGCAGCCAGAGATGCCATAAACATCCAATTTGCTTTTAGCACCTTTTTCTCCTAACGTCGAAAATAGCGACGAGGCATCGTGTAAACAATGACCCGCATTACCAGCGGCGCATGTGGTCATTTTTCCCTATTGTCCTTGTTTTCGAACACATGCAACAACTTTGAATCTGCTCGATCGCGCACATATACCACTGCGCCACTAGTTACACCCTTAAGAGAAACGTTTTTCTCTCTCTTCCTTTTTCTTCCTTAGCGAAATCATCTCTGCATGAGATGACGATCGCGGAGTCCAATTACATCCGCCGACAACCACGGTGGTGCTATCTCCTGCTCCCCGTGACGACGCGGGGACGCATATATCCGAAGTCGAGTCGGGAAAGCGCGCTTTAATTTAAGTGAATTTTTATTCATGTTTTGCATTTAATCAACCACGAAGTAACTATCGGTTAACTTCAACAAACCTTTTAATTAACAAGTAACAAAAACAAATGACTTTTAATTCATGTTTTGCATTTAATCAACCTTAAAGTAATTATCCATTATCTGCAATAAACTTTTTAATTAATAAACCATAGACAGTGCGTTTTATTTTTTTACTCTCCTGTGCTGCAGTTTCCGGGATGTTTTCGTTCATCCTTCCGCGTTTGTGAACTGTGTTCTTTCAGTGTTTGGCGGAACATTTTTGTAACCTTAGTGACAATGGGATGGAGGAGGAAGTGAACCGTGTGCCCGTGTCAGGTACAATACTTCCTCCCCCACAGTGGTGACCTCAGGTTGAACACCGCAACCTTTAAACATTCGCGCTTTTAACCCTGGCGACCGCGAAAGAACTCGATATCTCCTGAACATTGGTGCTCGTGAACAGTGACAGTGATGAGTGCTTGTGCAAAACAAAACATAAAGAAAGACAATAAAAGGGTAGCCCAACGCAACCGCCGGACCTTATACACCTTTAACAACGTTCGAGAGTCGCAGAGCAGCCATACCAACATCACCTGGCCGGGAGCAGCACCTGCCTCAACAGCAACGGCCAGGGTTTCGTAAGTTATGTAATATTCCTTACTTTTGTTTCTCCAAATAGCGATTCAGGCAACACCACCAACTAACCATGTCATGAGCAACTCATCATTCAATGCTCCAAGAATGCAGCGTAATCTCAGAAACTGAATGAGATGGCGAGCATGAACCAACCGAGGCATTTATGGTGCACTTTAACGATTCCCGCATCAGAAAGATCAGCGTGCTATCGAGGAAATGCAAAAATTAACCGACAGCCGAAAACAAAGTTTTACCCAGTCCGAAACAATCCCAACAACACGAGGTGCAGGATTTGCGACACCATGGCAGTGTAGTTGTAAACTTTTATTAACTTACTAAATTACACAAACTTTTTTTGTTTTGTAAATACGAATTTTTCATATTGTTTCATCAAAAATATATTTCGGAGAAATGTTGTGCCCTGTTTTTCGTTAACTAAATAAATGTATATATATTTGACAACACAGGAAAAATTTAGAAACAAACTTAAATTGTTAATTGTATACCAAGAAAATTACATACAAACAAACACGCACAACCGTCAAATATATTTGTTTTCATATATCCTGTTGTTTTGCCGTTCTCCCCAAATTTCTGTTTTTCTGTAGCTAAATTTAATAATTTGTTCATTAAACAAACAATACTGCAAGTTATTTAAAGGGAACAAGTGAACTGTCCCAAAATATAATAAATAAATGCAAAAGAAAACCAAAAAATACTTTAAAATCAGGCAACAAGAATAACATGTATTCCCTATGCCATCACCACTTATCTTTACATTCAAAGCGCATTTATATACACATTACTTAGTACAGACAGTAACGAAATAATAATTTACATATATAAACAATACATGTATGGAATTTAAATATACATAATCATTCATTTCAAGGAGTAGAACGAAACAAAGAATTATGTAATAAACTGCTAGTCGATCGATTTCTGATTTTCCCTAAAATTTAGCAAGAGCAAATAAAAAGAGACAAAAATGTAAAACTATAAAAGTTAAAAGTAAAAATATAGCACACAACACAAAAAACTCGATTACGCACTTGCCCATATTTGTACAACCGATTATCGTTATGGATTGTTTAGGTAGAAATTCCCCCGGATAATTATTGCATTGCAACAACATCCAAACAATACACTATCATTTCATTTTGTTATTTTACACAACTTTGTATAACAAATTAAAATCTTTTTGCAGACTTTATGAACGATCGCCCAATTCCAAAATGGCATTTAATCCGTAATTCTTGTCAGTGTCCGGAATCATTTTGAAATTAAAAAACGAAATCTACCTAAACTTAAAACGATTAAAAAACAAAATATAAATATTGTAAGCCCCTTCAGGGTATTTAGCAGTCCACAACCGTTTCGACAATATTCACAGCGCTATTCGACTCCGTTTATTCACATCACACACTCGACTTTTCGACTCCATCGACTTTACCCTTTCGACTCCGCTCGACTCTTTTTCGTAGTCTCTCGACTCCATTCATTCCTTCGACAATACCCGACCACCTTTTCGACTCCACTCGAGAGCTTTCGGCTCCCTTTGGTCCCATCAGTCTCTCTTCGACCCTTTACACCATCCAACCTCACTCGACCCATTTCAACACCCGTTCGGTTTTTCTCACTATTGGCTCACAACGCCACCATTTGACTCCACGCAACCTAGCTCGCTTTTCCTCGTCTCTTCGCAACCCTCTCAATTTAACTCCTTCAAACCGGCTCCTTATGTAACAATAGCTGTTCCGCGCAGCACATAATCAATAGGACGTCTGGTTTCGTCTCGCTCGAACATTTCGACCCCTTTCTGGCCTTCTTTAAATACTGGCAAAACTCGCCTCTATCCACCCTGTTAAGACCCCTTTTTCAAATATTGGCGCACACTCTCGCCACTGCTCAACACCCATTTTTTTGCAAACCGGCCCCTTAGCTAACGACAGCTACTACGCGTAGCATATACCCTATAGGACGCCCGGTTTTGCCTCGCGTGAAACACCTCACCCTTTTCTGTCTCTTTTCTGAAGGTTGGCGCTCACGCTCACCAACCATAGCCTTCACGCAACCCCAAGCAACCCTTCTCGACTCTGCGTGACCTCTAACAACTTTTTCTGTCTCTGGCCAAATATTGGCGTCCATGCACGCCAAAGACAGTTATCACGCGACACCGTTCATCAATGCTCGACCTTCTACCCTATTTCAGCAAGCCAGCTTCCCTCGTTACCACAGCTACTACGCGTAGCAGCACCCATCAGGGCACCTGGTTTTGCCCCTTTATTTAAATTTCAGGACATTCGTCCTTAGATCTCCTACGTCTCCCAAATGTCTCAGCAACACCGGTCCACAAATTAAACCGATACCACCGGACTGAGACAACATACCTGGTTCCCCAATCCTTTAGCCACCATGGCTCCCCTTTAGCGGCAACTAAAGGCTATACACGCCCCTCTACGCCGCCTCAAATACCTAGGTGCATAATACTTCGGAGAGTGCAGCAGTTACTCTAGGCCGCCTTGTGGTTAGACACAACCAACCATACCCCAGGAGCCCCGTAATCTAAGTCGCCCAACTTAAACGAGCGCGATTGGCCGGCCCTCCCAACAAAGCGCCGCTTGGTCGAGGTTGCGGTCGCCGTTTATCAAGCTCCGGGGTCGACACCGGAGCCGATATATCGGACCTCCCTCGATCGGTAAGCCGCGCAACTGGAGCGCCCGCCCCCTTTTTACCAGTCACAGCGGCAAACAATTTGCCATACAAACGTATGGACAAAAGACACCCGCTCTGGACTTGGTCCCTTTCCATTCCGCACACGGCAACCCGTCACTGCGGATGGGAATTACCCTGGGATAAGTTCCCCTCCTTCTCGCACACACTATTTCGTCACTGCGGATGTGAGCGGATTTCCGATAGGTTCCGACCTATTCGGGCGATAAGCCTGTTGGTCCACGAGACCCATAACAGGCCGATGGACCACGCCGCACACATTTGCCCTTGATGGCATCAAGCGGTAACAACTGTGTCCATCTTATCGATAAAGGCCCAAACAATAACCAGGAACTGGTCACAACGATAGTCCTGTAACATTACCACAGCGCATTCCGAAGCAACCTCCCTATCATCACAGCACCCACCATCGAGCATTCCCTCGCCCCTACCTTTTTTTTCGTGACTACGTCACTGGGAGGGGAGTACTGTGGCGATTCCGCCAGATCCCACGGCTCGCCTTCCTGAAAAAAAACCCCATAACCATAACCCGGGTCTGCACCAGCTTTCGCTAATGCAATTCGCATTAGCATCTTAGATGCTTCACGCATCAAACAGACCCAATTATTATAACCCTAAAATCCCTATAAAGAAAACTTACCTTCATGCATCCCTTCGCATACAATTTTTCATAAGATTTCTTTGTTTGCTTATTTGGTATTCTGAACCAATTCGGTACCAGACAAATTCCATAAATATCGCGCCGTCTATTTTCCTAGCCGCGCCATATACCTTTTCATATACATTGCCTGGCAACCTTTTTTGTTTGTCTTACCAACAAACAACCCAAGCAGCTGCATATAATTAGCGCAATAGACGCTGAAACCGAATTCTCCAGCATTTCCTAATGCAAATATGAACCCGGTTTCTATTGCAGCCAGAGATGCCATAAACATCCAATTTGCTTTTAGCACCTTTTTCTCCTAACGTCGAAAATAGCGACGAGGCATCGTATAAACATGACCTTCATTAAAGAGCGAACCATTTGGTCGCCTTTCCTTTTGTCTTTGCCGCCTCCCTGTTTCGCTGTTCCACTGCACGTGTGAATAGTGATCTCAACGATCCCACACATACCACCATGAACTGTATTACAAGATCTGGTTTCCTATACCACCAAGAGAGACTTTACGTTTTCCTGGTGGTAGGTAAAAAACGATATCCTGATTAGAGAGGATATCGTTTGAGTCTTATCCCAACCACTAAACAGAGTGGTCGAGCGGTTCATCATCCCTTGTAGGGTGTGCTCGTAATGCACACCCTAGCGAGTTTCTTTTTTTCCGATACCAGTCTTGCGTGTTATCCAGTTCCGCGAATTTTCAATCCTTAAAGTTAAACATACCGTGAAACGAACAATTAATAACCAAAAAGGTATACGGTGTCGGTGGAGTGTCGGATGTGAAACAATCTAATTAAACAAACAATTCGCAACGAATCACTTCACCCGTGAAGACAAAAAATCATCCTAATTTATCAACGGTTCTTAAATGTAATTTCAGTTTAAGTACTTGTTACTAACAATAATTTCCTCATCAAGCCGCTCCTCACAAATTGTAAATCTCCACGTGAAAATAAAATACATTAGCAATAAATGTTTCCTTTTACTTGCTTCTTGTGGACGGTGTGTTGCAGAGTTTAGTTTTGTTTTGTTTTTCTTGAACAAATTTCTTCTCTCGGAGTTGGCGGCGAAATGCCTGAGTTGTGAGGACGAAGTACAACCCTGCGCCCATGCCGGCGCTATGACATCGTTCACCACAAGGCCAAGACCGGTTTCCGGTTGTAGTGCCAATGATGATGATGATCCAGGTGGATGTAATAGCAAATATGTCTTGGTTATCAAGCGTGTAACCTAATTTTTCTGACCAGAAATATGTTAAGTTAACTAGCTAAGAAGTAATTCGACTAGTTCATACCGAACTCGCCGTTACCTGCATAGATAAAATACACTAAAGGAACATCACGCATGTAGGCTAAATCCCCCCGTGATTACAAGCACATTTTTAAGTAGAATTTTTGGTCATTTCTAAATCTGTTAACAGTTTTTCTGGCAATAGCAAAGGATTGAAAATCTTCTGTTCTTCTGTTGTAGAAGGTTAGGTGTTTCATTCTCTTTAGTCATCCTGTTGTACCATTTGTGTCAAACACTTGTGTTGCCTTAGTACTGCAAGGCTATCGCTTACCATAGCGATAGCTAGGTCAAAGAGAGTGCAACTGCTGCTTAGGAACCAGGGCACTTTAAATATGTCCACAAGCAAAGGGTTTTTCAAACGGAACATAACAATTTTGTTTTTTAATACGAACTCACCCGTAAACTTTTTCAGAGTCTGTTAATGCAAAAACCTCATTCGATATCTACATTTTGATCACGGTGAAGTTCACGAACGAATTCGTGCTCAACTATCAGGGTAGTGGAGCACGAATTTGAAGTAGTGCAATCCTTTAACTACCTTGGGTCAATAGTATCAGCTGATAACAATATGGAAGAAGAATTACGCGAACGGCTGATCAAATCCAACAAAGCCCACTATGGCTATCAAGGCTCTTTAAATCCCGACATTTATCCAGAACATCCAAGCTACTACTGTACAAGACCATGGTCTTACCAGTACTCATGTATGGATCTGAGACGTAGGTGCTCAATAAAAGGCACTCTGAACTCTTAGCCGCGTCCGAGAGGAAGGTCTTAAGGATAATTGTTGCCCCCGTGGCGGTTCCGCCACACCCCACTGACTACTTACCTAAAGAACCCCCATCCCTACAACCCAGTTTGCATAAGCTTTCGCTAATACAATCGCATTAGCACCTTAATTGCTTCACACATCAAATCGATCAAGTTCATTTAGCTAAAATCCCCTAGAAGAGAATTCTTACCTGCATGCATAACTTCGCATTTAAAATCCCCTATAAGAATTCTCTCCAAGCTTATCATAAATTTCCTGAAAGAAAATTCATCGGTTCATATATAATACAACCGCATATCAGGGAATCTTACCCTTGAGTTGGCTTATCCCAACGTCATCATGTGTATCATAAATCACCATACGAACACATTGGCTGGCGACCTACACCCAAGGGACCAAAACAAATATACGCATCTCTTGGCACCAATTAAATCCTACAGCATAAGCAAATGCAAATAGGAATTCAATACCTACCCTTACCAGTGATGCCATAAACACCATGTCCCGGTAATCCAGCTAAAACCCATTAACACCATTTCTTCGATGCGTCGCGTCTATTTATTTAGCCGCGACGCACATCTCAAACAAAGGTCCAATTAGCACCCGACAAGTTTTGGTTTTGTTTGCTTTACCGAACTCGTATCTAATGAATGCACATTTTCCCTTTCTTTGTTTCAGGTTCTTTCCCATGGCCCTGTGTATGACAAAACCAATGTGATCTTCACTCACACATCCACATACATTGCCAAGTCTTTCTTCCTTGTTTTCAACACGAGAGAAACACTTTATCTCTCGGGAAAACTCACCCCAAACGATTGAATATCATTGAGCCGTATTTTAACATCCAGCCACGCTGGTCGGTTTTTTCTTCTGCTCCCCGTGACGCCACGGGGGCGCATCAGTCCTGGAGTCTTCTTTATCAACCCCGGAGAGTCATCTCTAATATATTGAGTTTCACCTAGTCAATCAAAGCCAAAAATTTAAGACGCGGTGAATAACGTGTGAATTATCTGTATTAACACTTTTATAGTAGCGGGCAGTGAATTTGATTTTACATAACTACAAAATGTAATAGGTGTCGAAATTAGAATTGTGAACTCTAAAAATATTTAAGTGTAATTTCTGTCCATGTTTTTGTGTTGTTATTAATCAATAAAGTAACCTCTTAATAAATAGACAGTACTCAGTGTATTTTATTTCCAAGCGGCAGTTCCTGGGTGTTTTCTTTTATACTTTTCACTTGTGCGACCAGTGTTTCGATCTCTCAGCAGTGCACCAACCAGCGAACAATTCGTGGGACAAAGTGGAACCCCGTGCCGTACGCCGGCACCATGACTTCGTACCCCACAGCCCCATATGTGAGGGAGGACGCTTCCGGAGACGCTACAACCATGAGTTGTATGCAATCTACCTTGAAGCTGGTAAATACAGCTCGCTAGACTCCGGTGGGCGCGACACCTAGCTCGAATGGGCGAAGAGGAGCCTGCCTGGAAAGTACTTTGTGGCGGAATGTATGGACGGAGACAGCGCGACAGACCTTGTCTGCGATGGAGGGATGGCGTAGACCAAGACGTCCAGAGCCTGGGAGTGCCAAACTGGATGACATCGGCTCAAGATCGGGACCGGTGGAGAGATTTGTTAAATAAGGCCAAGACCGGATCCCGGTTGGAGTGCCAATGATAATGATGAAGTACACGAACGAGCAACGTCTAGGAAAACTTATCAACATTTTGGTCGCAACTTTAAAAGTGCTTATTCCTTATTTCGGTCACGTTATTCGTATTTCGTGGTATTAAAGCGTTTAGCAAGGAGAATGAAGAAGGTGAATTGATCACACGATGAAACATGTGAGAAGCCAGCCATTGAATCGTCAGATTAACGCTTGCGTGTAGGAATCCGATCGTTATTCTCAAGTACACTTGACTGATGTGTAAATGCTTTCATTGCTATGGTGTATGGCTCTGATGGTTTGTTTATTCGATTTTCATTTGGGGCTCGTCACTATTTTCTTGTATATTGTGTGTGTATCTGTCAGAAACGACACAGAACAGTTGATAAATCTGAGTCAAAATATTCACTATTATTCCATCCTGTCTCAATCAGACAAAGCATCGATCAAAGTACCGAAAATAACGTAACCGTAAATGCTTCACTTCAAAATAAGCTAAATCAATTGATTCCATGTGGTTCACTAGTATTGGAAATCTCTCAAACTACATCCTGGCGAATTCTGCAAAAAGATCTTAGCCGCCCCCTTACAGGATTAAATTAACTCAACTGAAGCCTCTTGATTATTTGAAGCGCCGAAACTTGTCCGATTGGGCACTACAAAACGTTGGAGAGGTCCTGGTTTTCATCGAAAAACAATCTATATTGATTGAGCTCAATTTTTGCTTAAGGGTTTTGGTAAGTCCAGGGTTTTTCAATAGGCGACGACACTAGAAAATAAACATAACTCAATTCGAGAGGCTTGTGAGGGTACTCTATATTACATGGAGAACCAAACCACAATCCTAACCTAATTTCGACCGCTAACAGCGCGTCACATCAACCCCTATACCACGGTTCGAGCTATTCACCTGAAATATCATATTTCCCAAATGGACGCATAGCTTAATTCATTATTCTATGCAGATAATGCATAATTGGATTTAGCTATCTTTCTGCCATACGGCAACTCCATTACCCTAATCATGAGATTTCCACCTCAAATCGCATTCATATTGGTTAGCAACAACCAAGTCGAATCAAACGACGCGGTTGTATCAACATCCAATGGCTTGGGCAATTACCGCATTCCTTAGCGTTTTTTCCCACGGTGATATTTCCCTAGCCGATGTAGCGTCCTATCGACTTTGGATCAATGATCTCTTTTCACAGGTGAATAGCACCAACTACATTTTCCTCTACTTCGTAATTCTGTCTTTCCATAGTTCAATGCACTCCGAGATCACAACAGTCCCCGCACTAGGTCAGTGAAACACCCTCGGAGGCTGCATTAATACACGCACACCAAGCCAGATCAACCCTGGGGTATCGCGTTTTCCCTTTTGATTTCTTCATCCTTTCTGCGCCCATCGACGTCGAACGAATACGCAAGTATTTTTATCCACTTTGATGAGCGTAGATAATTGAAGCATACACAGGAGAAGCGCGATTGCCATTGGCCGATCGTTGTGCAAATCAAAAATCCAAATTTCATCCCTAATTCCATTGAGTCGTTATTGAACTACCGCAGCGTGCGGTATTGTCTCTTTTCCTTCGTGCTGGACCATTTTCGTTTGACTACGTTGGGGAGGAAAGTGAATCAGTGCCCGTGTTCTGGAACACATACCATCGTACCCCACAGGCTCATCTGTCACGAGTTTATGTATGAAGTTTTGTCACATTTCGTCAATTCGTTTACAAGCTACAGTCAGTTTTAAGTGACACTACTTTCGCCTTCATAAAAAAATGGAAAAATAGGAATATCGCATCTTGATCAAACATTACTTTTTGATGGGACAAACCTCTGAACAATCAATGCAATGGTTGCAGAAATATTATCCCATATCTGCTCATTCGAGAAAAACAGTTTATCGGTGGTTTAGTGAATTTAAAATGGGTCGTGCAAGCACCAAAGACACACCTCGCTCTGGAAAGCCAAAAGAGGCTACGACTTCGCAAATCGTAAATCAAGTGCATCGAATCGTTTTGAGTGATCGTAAAGTAAAGTTGCTCGCGTTAGAAGAGGCCGTGAGCATCTTAAAAGAACGGGCGGGGGTAGATTTTGCACGATCTTTTGTAGATGAAAAATCTATCGGTGCGATGGGTGCCGCGTTTGCTGACCGTCGAACAAAAACAGCAGCGCGTTGATGATTCAACCGCCGGTTTGGAGTTGTTGCAGCGTAATCGAGCGGACTTTTTTCGACGGTTTGTGTCAATATATGAAACGTTTGCCCATTACAATACGCCTGAGTACAACAGATAGCCACAGAGTGGGTGGAAAGGTTATGACCTCCGTGTTTTGGGATGCCCATGGCATAACTTTCATCGATTACCTACCTGTAGAAGGGAAGAACAGTCACCGGAGAGTATTATGCAGAGTTGTCAGACAAACTGAACGATGAAATAAAAAAAAAATAGCCCTATATGGCGAAGGGAAAAGTCCTGTACAATCACGATAACGCACTGTCACACATGTCCTTGAAAACGATGGCCAAATTGGACCAATTACGATTTGAATGTGTTTCTCACCCACGGTATTCACCAGATATGACCCCTGGCGAGTATTATCTGTTCCCAAACTTCAAGCGGTGGCTCCAGGGAAGGAGATTCAGACCGAACGAGGAAGCCGTCGCGGAAACCGAGGCGTATTTCGAAGTCTTATACATTTCGTACTACAGAAAGGGCATCGAGATGCTAGAAAAATCCAATTGTATCGCCTTCCAAAGCACCTATGTTGAGGAATAAATATAACTTTATTCAAAAAACCGCTTGTTTTAAAAATGCCGATACTTCAAAGTTGCTATGTCCCTATTGACCACCCCGATATGTCATTCTGGGAGATTTCTTTGCTCGCTTTTACACGAAGCGCACGCACACAATATATTTCGTGACATTTTGTGTCCAAAAGAACAGTAGCTACTTTGGTAACTTGACGCACTAGGGGCAAACTCCATTACACAATATCGTAAGGAGGACTTATTTTCTCTAACACCAAATATTTGACAGAAAACCTCTGTCAAAGGCAAAACTTTCCATTTACTCCTCCTTATCCTAGACATCTGGTTTATACGTATTGTGTAAGACTTCAAAAAATTCTGACTTGTTGTAAACTTCTGACACATCATCGATTTTTTCATCGCATTATGGATTTTTGTTAGCTTCTGGCATATCCTCAACTTCTGACGTATTCTCTGCACTGCTGGATTTAATTTGTCTTTGGACTCAACATAAATATCTAACTTCATCATCATCATCATCGGCACTACAACCGGGATCCGGTATTGGCCTTATTTAGCAAGTCTCTCCACCGATATCTGGTCCATATCCGAGATTTGTTAAATTTTCCATAATAATTTGTTTTTCTGGGCAAGGTTATTAGCCTTACGCGGAATAAATATCTAACTTATCCCAACATAAATATCTGCTTAGGTCGGTTATCCACTTGAAATGCAAATGGTTGCGCGACCGATACCAAACAGTGATCTGTGTTTCCCAGTGGCGCAGAAACCTCGACGGTATAAATACTCGGTTCGGATGTCAAAAACAGATCCAGGGTGTTCGCATAATCGCAACTCGCGTGGGTTCCTCCACGGGTTGAGTCAAGTTGTGACTAATAGCGAACATCTTGGACAGCCTCCCAGCCTCGCCGGTTCTGTTAGAATGCACCAACCAGCTGGAATTGTGTACATTGAAATCGCCAAGGA
Source organism: Microdon myrmicae (assembly GCA_963931805.1). Lineage (NCBI taxonomy): Eukaryota > Metazoa > Arthropoda > Insecta > Diptera > Syrphidae > Microdon > Microdon myrmicae. The sequence continues at coordinate 76,512,983 of OZ007500.1, read as the reverse complement.
CGATAATTTCAAAAGCCGGGTGGTTGATCTGTATCCAGTCGACGGTACGTGAAAGATGTCCGAAAAATGCCGCTGGTCGATTGTCATTCGAGGAGCGGTAAAGACAACAAAGAAACTTAACAGAATTCCCCAGCCCGACATTCAACCATATGATGTCCGTATTATTGGGTTCCAACGCCTCTATCCTCTGGCAAGCCAGATCGGACCGCGCGAAGTCGCAGACTCCGCCCTTAAAACGGAATCTCGAATGTAAGTCGTATCCTAACCCACGAAGATATGTCGATTCAGTTGACCAATCGCCCTGGGTCTCGGTTAAGGCAAGGATATCAGGTTTCGCTGTTTGTAAATGTTGGCGGACGGCGTTTACATTCGTATTGGTGAAACTGATGCCCCTGATGTTACAAAATGACGGAATCACTGATTAACCGTCAACTTTCGAAATATCTGGTATCAAATGGCATCCTCAATGACCGCCAATATGGCTTTCGTAGCAACTAGTCCAAAGGAGCTTTGATGGTGCACCTTACTGAAAATTGGAGCCATTCCATCCACTACTTCGGAGAAAGCAGGTTGTTGAACTGGATATTCCGAAAGCCTTCGACAGAGTTTGGCATCCAGCCCTTTTATCAAAACTACATGAATATGGATTGGACAATTCCCTGATCCAATGGGTAAGAGACTATCTTTCTGGACGTTGAATCCAAGTCATTGTTGTGGTGTTGTGGCGGTGCCGCCGAACCCCACGGTACACTTACCTAACAACCCCCATAACCTCATCCCAAGTCGCATAAGTTTTGCTAATGCAATCGCATTAAGCACCTGAAAATGCTTCACGCATTAATTAGATCAAAGCTATAATCGTAAAGTCCCTGTAAAGAAAAATTACCTTTTCATGCATCTCTTCGAATACAATTTTCCGTAAGATTTCTTTCTTTGCTTATCTGGAATTCCAAACCAATTCGGCACCTTCGGTACCAGAGAAATTCCTGTAAACAAAATGATTCGGTTTCCATACAATGTAACCGTCATGACAGGGACCATCACTATTGCGCCGTCTATTTTCCAACTTCACCATGTGTACGATAAATTTCTTTACGTACACATTGGCCGGCGACCTTTTTCTCCCAGCATTAAAATTCTCTAACTCGCACCATGTGCAAACAGAAGAACGCTGTTCCTACATAGGTTTCCTGCGATACCATAAACAATTCATATCGTTTGTGGTATCCGCAAGACATTTTTTTTTCATTTAATGAGGGGCTGCTATTTATTTAGCTGACCCTCATTACCGAACGATGCATAAGCAAAACCATTAGTATCCGACGAGATTCCATTTCTTTACACACATCTCTTGGATGCCCATTATGCCTCTTCTTTGTGTTCCACGTTCGTTCTAGTGGTTTTGATCCTTGAAAAGAATCGACGTACACCCATACATGTGCGCCATGACGATCTCCTCTAATGAGATCCGGTTATCCCTACAAGTAGAGTAAATGCATCCAATAATTCTTTTGACAGCGACTTAATATCGCTGAGTCTCATCCCAACCACCGCTTGCGTCGGTAGGTTTTTCTCCCGCACTCCGCAAACTGCGGAGGAGCGTATAACCCCAGAGAGTGTGTTTGCGAATTCAGTTGTTGTCGTTCGAGTTTGTTGTTTCCGCGTTTACGTGCTGTGTATTTGCCTTAATGGCAGCGTCATTTACCTTGGACGCCTGACCAATAATAACATTAACGATAGTCATAAGAGACCTTTTGTTCAAATTAATTTTAACCCGTAAGTGCAACGACCAACAATATTAAATAAAGAAACCTTTTTAACATAAACCGGCAATCAGTGAGTTTGATTTGACTTGTGGGGCTTTTCAGGGCGCGAAGAGCCATGCATCGCTCGATCCCCACCATTCCCAGCGATGCGACTTACCTTGAAGTCGAATCTTCAGCAAGGTTACGCAACCTTGCTACGGCATTAACCGCCAACCAATTCGCTGGAATTAATTCGGTTATCCCCATGGATAACCGACATAAATATATATATTAGGCAGCTTACCTTTTTTGGGTGCTTTTCCAAACCTCTTCCCCACGGTCGTTCCTAAAAGCACAATTCACGGCAAGATTATCATCTTGCCATGACATCAACCCATCAACCGAGCTTCCGCGACCGAACAATGGATGGCACATATCCACCAACACACGCTGATCTTTCCGTGTGTTATTTTCGTACCAATTCATTGACCTAGCATTATTTCGGGTTGCTTGCACAGCTGCAAGCCAGATTTCCAACGGCATGTCTACGATCTTTCTTTCCTTAAGTAAAGAAGATCAAATCAAACATTGGCCTTTCAGGCGCGCATATTTTGCTTGGATCTAAGCATGACCGATTTTATGATCCGTTGCCGTTTCTTGGAACTATCACCAGCATCGGTCATGGCCACCAATTTTAGTTTACACAAAGTAAACATTCAAGCGGATACTTTCGCCTGACAGTGCCTTTCAACGGGATTAACACATCCCTAACATAACATGCATCGAGTCATACGACCGAAATTTGTTTATGCTAGATGATCTCACAACGGCCATGCCCAATGTTCGATACATTTTTCCAAGATAGATTTCTGCCTTCGGCAAGGGCTTTATTGACTCACGTCAATCAAGAATCTATCCCTTGCGTATGGCGGCCGTTTATCTTGCCCAAACATGTAGCAGCCGATTCGATCTGCTACATGAATTTTTCTCTTTTCCTTTTTGTTTTGGACCTTCGCCATTGGCGGCGAATCCTTTAGTTTCGTTTTCGTTGGATGTCTGTAAAGAGACATCCAATAATCAGTCAGAATTTCGTTAGCGGAGGAATTACGTCGTCGCGAGGAGTCGTGAGCGATCAATTGAAATACAAATTTATGGATTCGTGCGGCGATTAATCTTTTTAAGTTAATGTTCAACCATTGGATTCTCTTAAGTGTTTTTGTTTTGTTGTTGATGAATACTTTAACCCAAAGAACATATTATATAAATTGAGACAACGAAAGACCAGTGCATTGTGTACATTTAATCCGCGTTTAATTGTGTGAGAATTCGTTTATAAAAAGTGTCAGACTCTCCCTAAAAGTAGTCAAAAAAAAGTTTATAATATACTAACGTTCAAGATAAAGTGTTTTATTTTGTCCAATCGTTTCGTTGCTTCCCTCGGTGCAGCATTGACAATTTTTTTACCAGCGGTGTGGTGATCGCCTTCTCTGTCGATGGAAAGTTGGTACAACCGGTGCCCGTGTTTTGGCACAATACTAGCTTAACCACAGACTCTTCTCCCGTGCTGCAGTTCCTGGGCGTATTCATCTTTTCTTTCGGGTGAACAGTGTGTTTATTTTCCATCTGTCTGTGACGTGTGTTGTGTCCGCTCTGCGCTTTAACATTTAGTTGTCTGTGAACATTTAAAGAGCCCTCGTGTGTGATGAGGAGGAAGTGAATCACCACCGTACGCCCGTGCAACCTACTTCTCTTCCCCACAGCGTCAAATCTGCGTCCCATCAAATGAAGACAGGTGTTCCCCAAGGTTTTGTACTCTCACCCACTCTCTTCCTCATATTTATGAATGATCTCTTGTCAATTACTCAAAACCCAATTCACTCGTTTGCTGATGATAGTACGTTGAGTTTCTCCTACTCATACGAACATTCCCGGCCAAACTCTTCGAACGCCATTACCAATCAACTTCTTATGCTTAATACATTGAATTCCGACCTCAACAAGATATACCAATGGGGATTATCTAACCGAGTAGAATACAATGCCTTAAAAACTCAGTGCTGTCTCTTGTCGTCAAAGTAAATGTATTGTCGATGAACGGCACTTGCATCGACTATCATTCCTCGGCGATCGAATTAATTCGTCTCTTAATTGGAAGGACCACATATTTGACGGTGCGGAAAGTGCAGCCAGTAGTATGAGGTTTCTTAAGAGATGCAAAAAAATACTTCACTCCATCCAACCTGGCCGTTATTTACAAGGTGTCTATTCGTCCCAAAGTTGAGTTCAACTCCCATATTTAATCAGGCGTATTCAAAACTGCATTGCACCTGCTCGAGATCATGCAAAAACCAGCAGTGAAATTTATTGGGGACCTATCTGTAAGTCGATCAATTTCGTCGTTAGAACATAGACGCAACGCATCATGCCTATCTCTCTTCTATAGATATTATCACGGTCGTTGCTCAACACTTGCTGAATGTTCCGTCTTTGTAGACATTTTCCCGCGATACCCGTCAATATGAGAATGCGCATCAATTCGCATTGAAAATCAACTTCACGCGTACAAATAAACATAGAGGGGCACTCTTTAGCCCAACCACACGAATGTGGCATGCTGTACCTGATCATGTGTTCCCTCGTCGTTGTAATGTCCAGACATTTAAGGCCAATGTGCATCGATGCCTCCTTTCCCTATCCACTTCCCCTCCGCCCGCTCGGACTGTGCTTTGACATTTAAGGGTACTCCAAAATCCCCCTGTGTGCGCGCGTTAGCGTAAAAAAGAAAAGCGCCATCTACTTTTTCTAAGACACCTATTTGAATCATTCTATCGATCTCTTTCTTGACATCGTCTTGTATGGCGTGTGGTATGATACGCGGATCATTATTTTCAAACCCTTGATTCTCGATCAATGTCATATGTAAATGTTTTAATACAACCGAGCCCAGCGAAACAATCTCAATCTTTTTTTTCAATTTTAAGTTTAAATTTTTCGGATGCATTTTTTCCTAAAATTGGACAAACGGCTTTGTCAACCACTTTAAAGGACAACATTGCTTTTGTGTTTCGCACTGTACCACTAAATGTCACAACACGGAGAACACTGATTTTACTACTTGCAAAAGAAACAAACTTTTTTGTGCTCGATTGATTTAATGTGACGCCATTAAGGTTGTCGAGAATTTTTTTCGGCAAAACGTTGCACGGTATTTAGTGACTGCACGTACCACTTCTCCGTTTCTGTGTAATTCATTGAGTTGATTCGCCGCCATTTCACTCACCCTACAAAATTTAATTATATCGTTTAATGAAACCACTGTTTTTCCAATAATTTTTCCCTTACTGCGTCACTAAGAATGCTGTCTAGAATTTTGTCACGTGTTAAGTCGTCTATTAAAGTGCCAACCTCGCATTTTTTACCCTGCCTTTTCATCTTTGTAAAGAACTCATCAAAACGATCATCCTCGTTTTGAGTCATTTTCTTAAAGACGTATCTAGCAAAAGTGAGACTTATTTTTGGGGCAAAATGCCATTCAAATTTAGCCACAACGATCTCTAAGCTCTTGCTTTCTTCTGACGCAAGCGTGAAGGAATTGTAAATGTCCAGCGGGTCAGACCCTGAAACAGACATGAACGTAGCAACTTGTATTTCAGGCAGTTTTTGTTTTGATTGAGACGTGGTTACAAACCATCTATATTGTTGCAACCATTTTTTCCACGATAGAGCAACATTTTATCGTTCACCTCCAATGGTTTTGGGGGTTTAGTGTCCATACCGGTGCACGATACCTGTGGATTCGTTAGTATTAGGCATATTCGCGAACCAAGTTCTATTCGCAAAATCACAACACTGACACCATGTAACACGAGACAGATAAGAGGCAGACGACGGATGATTATCAAATGAACTTTATTAAAGTATATAATATTGTAAAAGGTTAGTTTTCTTCATTTATTATAGTAATGTTAACAAATGGTCTTATATTTCTATTAGTAATCGTGACGCTCACCGCCGGAAAAAGAGAGACCGAGTGTTCGCCATACGCCCTTTTTATACTGCATACTCAACGAACAGTGAAGTTAGCGTTCGTTCAGTTCCCGAGAACACAAGTAGACGTCAGCCGCGGCAGAGTCGGGGTTATACTGAGCAGAATTGTTCTTCACCATATAAAATTACGGCTATAAGTGGGAAAGGTGTATAACACTGTGGCGGTTCCCTTGAACGCCACCAACCATCTTCCCATTACCTAGGTAAAAACCCCCATCTAGGGCATACAACCTGAATTTAAACCAAGTACCGTGGCAGTTACATTGAACCCCACTACTTACCTTACAGGTACAAAGGTAACAGTTTCCTAAAATACACTAAAAGTGTGTACTTACCTTTCATGCCGTACCTGTAACATTAGAAAAACCTGTGAAACATTAATTCTCGCTGATATGAAATTCCAGCGGCAACAAAACTTATATTCTCAAAGCAATTCGGTTTAACAACCAAGCAACCAATATTGCCCGTGCAATATCTACACGATATTCTTTTGCGCGCCAGCTGCACATCAGCAGGAAAAGTGTATCTTGCCTTGGCACAGCATGCCCACCTCGATCGATCACCCGACCGACCGATACATGAGGGCATCCGGCTGACGCCCTGGCAGTCGAATTCGCAAATGGAAATTTACCATTAGAATTCGACTGCGAGAATATACCAGCGAAATGTACACGATCAGCAATAATGCTTTACGCAGTCGTTGATCGTGTAAACATTTCAACCCCTTTTTGCCGTTGGGATACTCGCACCTGTTGCGAACATTTAGATGGGACCTATGCTATGTCCGCATACCTGCGGACGCACACGATGAGCAGCTGAAGCAATCATCGTGTGTGTATTTCAACCCCTTTTGTGTTGATCAAAACGCATAAGGGATATCTTACCAAATATGGTCATCGAAGCGATGATGGAATATGTGGTATTCTGTAGCTTCGATGGCGATCTTTAATCGCCTTCGGGATTCCGTGGAGGCAAGTCGGGCCTCCACGTTAAACAAAACCAAGCCAGTCTGAATATCTTTGGAGTTGCAGTCGGTCCTGTTTTTAAGGTTGTGCACAAAGCGTTCGTTTTCTGTTACTTAAACTGAAACCTATCGTTGCTTTTGAATAATTAAAGTCTTATTCTCACCTTTAAGTTTTGTGAATAATTAAAGACTTATTATCACCTTTAAGTTCAGTGAATAATTAAAGACTTATTCTCACCTTTAAGTTTAGTGAATAATTAAAGACTTATTGTCACCTTTAAGTTAAGTGAATAATTAAAGACTTATTCTCACCTTTAAGTTTTGTGAATAATTAAAGACCTATTATACACTTAAATTTTTTGTGTGAATAAATAAAGAAACAAAGAATGTGTTTTATTCGCTTTTGACGGATAGAACCGTATCCACGGCAGTGCTTTCCACGAATCGATCTTCCGCTCAATTATGAACGAAGCCATAATCGAACGTTTACCTCCCAAGTTTGTGACAATAGAGTGCGCGACACTATGGTGGTAGAAGTAGGACCGGCACTAACGACAGCGAAAAGATTTACGATGGTTGCCTCTTATGTTTCGGGATTTGGCAACCCTAGTGTTGCAATCCGGCAATTGACAGCTCTGTCGTAAAGTTGGACATTTTTGAGGTTATACGCACTCAGAACGTTTTGACATACGAGCGCTATTTGTGTTGTTTACAGTAACTTAAAAGATTCATCTCGGCCCAAAAATGGAATTAAATCGTCAACATTTTCGTGCGATTATTTTTTACAACTTTCGGCGTGGATTAACTCAGCAACAGTGCATGGATGAACTTAATTCAATTTTTCGCGATGAAGCTCCATCAAGGAACAGTGTTTATCGATGGTATGGTGAATTCAATCGTGGTCGTAGTTCACTCCAAGATGAATTTCGTGAAGGTCGTCCAAAACCAGTTGTTGTTCCGAAAACCATTGATGCTGTGCGCGAACTGATATTGGAAGATCGTCATGTGACCTATCGTGAGATTGAGACAACCTTAGGCGTTAGTGGGACCAGCATACATTCAATATTGCATAAACGTTTGACTGTGAAAAAAATTGGTTCGCGTTGGATCCCACACAATTTGTCAATCGCCCAAAAAAGGGCTCATGTCAATTGGTCGAAAGAAATGCTCAAAAAATACGGTCGCGGTGCTTCGAAACACGTCTATGACATCGTGACAGGTGATGAATCGTGGATTTACGCGTATGAGTCCGAAAGTAAACAGCAGTCGACTGTCTGGGTGTTTCAAGATGAGCCAAATCCAACAAAAGTTGTTCGCGCACGAAGCACTTCCAAGCAAATCGTCGCCTATTTTTTCGGAAAAACTGGACATGTCGCAACCGTACCACTAGAGCAACGCAGAACAGTCAATTCTGAGTGGTACACAACCATTTGTTTGCCAGTTGTCTTCCAAGAAATAAGGAAAACCAACCGCCGAAGACGGATCACTCTTCACCACGACAATGCGAGCTCTCACACATCGGCTGCGACAACTGCATTTTTGAGCACCCAAAACATCGATTTGATGGGTCATCCGCCGTATAGTCCTGAGTTGGCACCGAATGACTTCTTTTTATTCCCGTACGTAAAAAACGTCCCCTCAGCCTGCATATTGGCAAAGACGAAAAAAACACCTGAATACACATGTAATGAATAGCAGGCATTATGAGATACGAGATAGCGAAGTTGCCGAAGGGAGAAATAGGTTCCTGTGTCCTAAATAAACAGAAACGATATTTCAAGGTTCAAACGATGTGATGCACATTATTTGTGATTTAGGCGATGCTATATGGGATTATCGGCTATTTACATAATCGCCCCAGACTTATGCCATTACAGGCAATAGATTTTTGTGGCGATAAGCAAACCGAAGGTTGCTCGCCTATGGTCAGGGCTATGGTTGCTTTTGTTTACTCTAGTTAAATGGAACATGGGTATGATGGCGAGGAATGTGACTTGCAGACGTGCAAGCGTACGTCTCACCCTGAGGAAAGATGGACAGCGGTTGGTAAGTAGCATAAACACAGTGATGCTACGGTGTTTGTTTGTTTTACAGGCCGGATCATCGTTAGGCATGATTTAGGGTATGATTGTCTAACGTCAATCATTTTCGTGCCCAAATCCCATGATCGGTAGATAACCGACAAAGGAAATTGGTCGCAAGTGTTGCGAACCTTGGGATTGGGGCAATATTCACTCATGAACCGTGGCAAGAATACCGGCTACAGCTATGTCAACAATTACGCTGGCCAGCGAGTATTTATCTTCTATAATTGCTGACAAGCCGAGCCGATTGTCTGGCACGGTTCATGTATGAATGAAATAATTTGTTTGATGTGCATGCTTGATAAGGTTTAACTCTCAGGTGTGATGCTGCAGGGGAGCTTACGCTGCCCCTAATTGCAGGTAAGTACTATGGGTTTGGAAAGTGGTTAATTTAAGAGGATGGGCGGTTCTTTGGGAATGTATTAAAGAACCGCCACAGTACTAATGCAATATGGTACCCTGTTATAGATATTGCCGTGTACATACGGCCGTAGTCTGATGCATCGGTGCTTTGGTTGTATTACTTTCAAAGCATATATTTGAATCATATTCCTCACTACTATGGCTAAAGGCCATAAACCAATGAAGCAACATTAATCACTTTGAGAACCTTGCTAGATTTCGTGAAAAAATAACAAACAAAAAATGGCCCGATTTGTGGGTGAAACACTATAGATTGCCTCTTTCATGACAAATCATCAACGCAGGCCACGGTACAGGAGGATGAACTTGGACGCTTTTTAATAGTTGTGAAAACTCTTGAATGTTGTCCAGCAGTTAGTAGAAAATGCGAACCATACCTTTCATTCCTGTTACATTGATCAGGAAAGACATTCGATAATATATTATCTGCAACGTATCACGACAGGCAAACTGCAGGTATTTATTATTATTTTGTGTATTATCTTGCATACATAGGTCAAATAACACCGGCTGATTAATTGGCCTTACACGCTCTAATGAATGGATGCGATTGCCATCCGTCCAATTGATGCATGCGCTGTTGAGAAATTAATGGGCTCGTTATCCTTGTAAAACTTGGGGTTAATTTCTGTCGATCCGTGGTTACCTGACACATACAGCCAACACTCAAGGCCTCTAATAAACCGTCGATTTGAAAACCTAAACCGGAAGGAATGTAATCAATATAGATGGGTCGATGTAAACATATACATCAATGTATCGTTTTCCTGTTGTGTGCAAATATGCAAATCACCAAGTGGGAAACGATAGTTCATATGGGTATTAATCCCCGACTCCCAAGTCTCTGGTATCCAACTCCCAAGATCTAACTCTTAAACCGAAGCAAATAAAATCTACAATAATAAGCCTTTCCACAAAACACATTCCGTGATACTCGTGCAAATCCTACATCCTGTATCTGTTGTCATGTGCGTGTTCTACATTCGTTGTGTTACATTTTCATATTATCCTCAAGGGTGGAAAAGGTGTATTTGCCACCCAACTTTGTGGATTCAATGGCGCTGGAGCACATGAAAATTCCAACCACGATCTCACAGAAAAGAAACAAAATTACTTCTGCTTACTCAGCTTTCCTTTAAGTTTTCCGATTTCCTAGTTTGTTTTCTTGTCTTCAACAACATGTACAACAGCTAGAGGTATATACGCTCCAAAGAGACACACTACTTGGCATTTATATCCTGTGGTTGGTGTTTTTCCTTCTTTTCGAATTGTTTGTGTAGACAAGCTTAAAAATTAAGAAATTTATAGTTAACATAAATAACCCTTCAATACAGGACGATTTTTGTTGTGTGTAATTTGAATACGGATAAGGACTTAGACTTGACCATCGGTTGGCTGATGGCCCGAAAATATAGCTAGAAAAACGAGGGGATCCGCTTTGTGGGATTTACAATATTAGCTTTAGGTTTTTATGCGCTCGCTGCGATAAAATAACTTTCAACAAAGGATAGATTGAAAAGGAGATAAAAATGTATGTATGTGGAACCATTCAAGTAGACGTCCTTTCCTATCAATAGAAAAATAAAAACAAAACAACTCAGACAAACAACTAAAATAACCATGCCCAATAAAATAGCTCAAACACTTTCCTTACCTCCTCGCAAAGTTAACTACTCCCGTTCACTTCTCCTGTTCGTTACACCACGCTGGTGCCAGTCAAACCCATTGGCATCTCCACGCCCATGACGGAAACATTCCTTTTTTTTATTGATGTATTTATTTATTTATATATTTTCTTTCCCTACTTGTTTTCGCTAATTTAATGCGATGCATTAACCTGGAAAATTGGCTTTTGTCCCAGGAGAACGTTGTAGTCCCGTTTCCAATTAAAAGTCGATCGATCTGTACGATAGGTCAAAATAAATGGAACACGAAAACAGCTACCAGAATGTAAGCGTGCACCTTGTGCAAGCTTACGATGGATGGGTGGACTGTAACCAACACTTTTCATACCAACATTATAGGGATATGCTGGCGTATCTGCCGCGACCTAAACGTACATGAATGTTCAGCTCTGTGTGTATATACAACTGTCCCAATCGGATGTGGCGGACACAATACCACCGGGAAAGCGAGAAGCTCAAGGGAATATTGTTATCCTATTATTTTTTGTGTCTGTTGTGTCCTCTTGCCGGAGTAAATCTAAAGTAAACCTCTGTCACTTTTAAACAGGTGCATTGTCGGCGGCTGCATCGACTTAATCTTCCTGACGTTTCTATTTTGCTTTTATTGCTTAACCCTTCAGAAATGTTTTTTGTCCCTTCATCCCATTTCCGAGGACTTGCTGTATCGAGCACAATCTAGCAAATTGAATTTCATATTTTATGAGTCTCAAAACAATATCTGGTAAGATGTTTGCATTCCCATGGAATTGTTACACAGTTATTTTGATGCAGATCTAAGACAACATCCGCTGCTTGATTTGTTAGAGAACGCGTCATCGCGACATTTTAAGCTCTAAAGCCTCTGTTGTACAGATAGAAATTATCACGAACAGATGTTCTTGTATAGTAAACAACCTTTGCTGGTATACCAGATAAGATGCGACGGTGTAATAAATATTTTCTGCTCCAATAAACCAGCAAATGTATGAGTGCTCTAGGTCGCGGGATGCGTCCTCCAAATACTGCTTAGCGTCTAAAAACTCACTAATTTGAACTGGCCTTATTTCAAGTTGGATTAAATGCTATACATCGAGGTACAAGGTTTACAAAGTGTCTCCAATGTTTCACACATCCTCTGAGTGTCATTAAAGAGGAAGCAATAAACAATACCGTGTGTGTAATTCGGTATAATGCCCTCCTAAGATACAGTTTAAATTTCGAGTGATACGCGTTATAAATTTGGAGGGTATAAATTTCATCCAGCTCAACTTGCCTATACAGCATTTCCGGCTTATCTCAGCCCCAGCCAACCGCCAACAGCCTGCGAAATATGTGAAAAGGTTTTTCAAATTGAAATAAGAGTCGATCAACAGACTCCCAGGCGACCACTCCATCACCGTTTGACTGCACGCCTTTATTTGTCGGTTGGAAAACGATTGAAACTTGTAGCTGCTAAATATAAGTGATGATGAAATGATTAGCCCGGTCTTGCTAAAGGCACATGGCGTTTGAAATATTTGCCATCCCAAATTGGACATAAATTGCGAGAGGTAGTGAGCCCCTTCTAAGGAATCACATAATCCAATAGGGAGCCTTCTCTTTACGAGAAAAAGGAACATGTACAATGGTCAACAAGGGGGAACGTACTCGCCAGTGTTTAAATCCTTATTTTCAGGTTTTGGCAATGCAGTTCGTAGGTAAACATTAGGTTCCCAAATGGATTGCAAACGGAATTATGTGGAATCCTAAATAAACAAATACGAGGGTAGACTGAAAAGTGTCCGTCCTCAATGCGAAGGTAGCGGCACTCGTCAATAAAAGCTAGGGAATATAGTTGACCATTTTTTCACAGTTAATCACCAAAATTTCAGCCATTTAAGACGAGTAGTTTTTATTTGACAGTCGTTTGAGTGAGTCGATGTTTTTGCTTTTTTTGGAGCCGATTCCCCCTTTGCAGTCCACTGGTTTGACTGTATTTTTGTTTCGGGCGTATAATTGTGTATCCAAGTGTCATCGACAGTAATTAATCGGCGCCAAACTCGGATGTATTGCGCCTAAACTCCGTCAACAGAGCGCGTTGGAAATGTTCACTCGAACACGTTTTTGATGTAACGTGAGCAAACGCGGCACCCAACGCGCGGACAGCTTTCTCATGCTTAAATCTTGATTTAATATGTGAAAAACACGTTCTTAGCACATTTTCATAGCCTCTGCTATCTCCCAAGCTCTCACGGCCACGTTTAAATTCAGCTGCCCAAAATTTCACTGTGGTAAATTATGGTGCAGAGTCCCCATACACAGAGTCCAACTCATCTTTGATTTGCATAGGCGTATTGCCTTGCGCCAGAGGCTCCTCGATAGTATAGTTGTTAGTATACCCGCCTGTCATGCGGGAGACCGGGGTTCGATTCCCCGTCGGGGAGCCTCTGGCGCAAGGCTAATGACCTTGCCCGGAAAAAACAAATCATTATCGAAAATTTAACAAGCCTCAGGACTTGCTAAATAAGGCCAAGACCGGTTCCCGGTTGTAGTGCCGATGATGATGATGATTGCCTTTCAAAAACAAAAATTTAATGACAGTTCGATACTCAACCACCCATGTATTTCATCATACACGCACTTTTGAGAAGAGAGTAAAGAAGGAGAGAGTAAATCAGAAGAGACTGAAGTCAAGTGGCATAGGACGGATATGTTTTTAACTCGTGGGTAGAATTAATTAAAAAAGTTTCAATTTTAAGTCGCGACAGCTTATAATACAAAGGATATAGCTCCGACACTGTGTTTACTCTGTGACTTCATCAGGTGACCATTTTTAACATTATTCGGGCAAATAAAATGCAGAAACACATTTAACTCGAAAGATACGTAAAAGAAGAAAAAAATGAAAAACGGTGGACAAAACTGTCAAAGATTCTTCTCATAAGTTGTTCGGTTCCAGGACAACACCACCGATACCGAAAAGCCACAGGAACATGGTGGTGGTGCGGAAAAATTCGCAGGACTAACCCCAGCAACAAGCGACACCAAAGTCGTGCAAGAAGATAGTGTTAGGTAATAAAATCCCTCTGAATGATTATGCTAATTTGCGCCCTTTGTAATTCCCACACTGCAACAGCATTGCACATACATGCTACGATATCACACATTCTTCTCACACAGTTTTCCCACGTATTCCCATCCTTATAGTTCCTATGATACGGCAGCATATCACACATTTCTTCTCACACATTTTTTCCCACACAAGACCCCTCCCAGCAGGTTTTTTTTTTAACATTTTAAACTTCAAAGATAAAATGATTTAGAATTCGGTTTTTTTGATAAATATTTGGTGCTTATAATTTAATCGGGACGATTTTTTCCTTTCCCAAAATAGCATTAAATTTATTATAACATTTCTTAAGAATTTAACTGTAATATTGCTTTTTAAAAAAATTGTTTGTATTAGAAATTTAGCCTCCTTTTTAGTGATGTGATTTCTTTTCTTTTTGATTTTGTGATTTCTTTTTACTATTAACTTCGGATCCGGTCTTGGTCTTATTTAGCAAGTCTCTCCGTTGGTCCCGATTTTGAGCCGATGTCATCATCATCATTTGGCACTCCTTGGCTCCGGGCGTCCTGGTCTACGTCATCCCTCCAACCAGAGGAGGTCTGACGCGCTGTCTCCTACCATATATCCTGTCTCCTTCCATATATCCTGCCTTTCCGGCCAAGCTCTCTTCACTCATCCGAGTTAGGTGTCCCGCCCACCGGAGTCTCGTTTATCGCGTATTTGTTTTAGCATACTGGATATACAATGCATAAGAAGATATGCGTTGTGATCTTTGAATTTTAAAGGATTTCTGGGAATAGAATAATTGAATATTTGGTATAATTTGTCTCATGGTTGTCTTCTCCGGAATCGTCCTCCCTCACATACGAGGCCAATAATTCTCCTTAAAACTTTCCTCTCGAACGCGGCTAAAAGTTCAGAGTGCCTTTTATTGAGCACCCAGCTTTTGGATCCATACATGAATACTGGTAAGACCATGGTCTTGTACAGTAGCGGCTTGGATGTTCTGGATAAATTTCGGGATTTGAAGAGCCTTGATAGACCATAGTAGGCTTTGTTGGATTTGATCAGCCATCCGCGTATTTCGTCTTCCATATTGTTATCAGCTGATACTATTGACCCACGGTAGTGAAAGGATTCCACTACTTGAAATTCGTGCCCCACTACACTGATAGTTAGGTCTTCTCTTCGCAGAAGTTGCCACCATGTACTTAGGTTTTCCCCTCATTAATGTGCAGTCCCAGTTTTTGTGCTGCCTGGTCGATCAGGGTGAAGGAGTCCTGTACAGCCGAAACGGATCTACCGATGATGTCGATGCCATCTGCTTAGGCAATTATCTAACTGGACTTGGTGACAATAGTCCCTCTAGTTGTAACGTCAGAGTCACGGATTGCTTTCTCCAGCGTCAGGTTGAAGAGGCGGCGGGCCAGACCGTCCCCTTGTCGGAGTCCATTAAAGATGTTCATTGGTTTGGACAGCAATCCCGCTTTTTTTACTTGACTAGTTACCTCGGCCATGGTCAGCCTACAAAATCGTATCAATTTGTTTGGAATGCCGAACTCACTCATGGCATTTTATAGTTCTACCCTGGCTATGCTGTCGTAGGCGGCCTGTGGCGGTTCCTTTGAACACCACTGCTTACCTTCCCATTAATCATCCAGGTAACTGCTCTCTAGAGCACCAAAACGCATAAAAGCATGTAGTTACCTTTATATAGTTGTACCATAAATACCTGAAATGCTGTAAATTCACAATAATCGCTGATGCAAAAGCCATCAGCACCAAACAGACATGTTCCTTATAAGCAATTTGGTTGCATTACCAAGCAACCAACATGAACCGAACCAATTCATTACACATTGTCTCCGATCGAATTCCATCAGCAATTGTAAGTATCTTCCACAAGTAAGAGCAATTTGGTTGCACCATCAAGCAACCAACATTGCCCGAACCATATCAATGAGATATCCCCTTACGAGTCAGCCGCACACGTGCAGGAGATGTTTTATCTTTTCCTTTTTTATACATGCCCACATCGGTCGGTCATCCGACCGACAAATATATGATGGCATACGGCTGACCGCCCAAAGAAGTCGAGTTCACCTAAATGGAAAATTACCACCGAGAATTCGACTACTTGGAGATACCGCCAAGATGTGCACGATCAGCATAAATGCTGTACGCAGTTGCTGATCGTGTAAACACCTACATCTCTATGTCAAGATATTTGCACCAGCTGCAACCATGCCAGCTAATGTTCCCCTTGTGGATTCGGTGATCCACGGCCCGCACACTCGTGGACACTCGCCATGAGCAGCGGAAACGATCATCGTGTGTGTGTTTCACCCCTTTTTGCTGGACCAATGCAAGGAAGATCATCCCTTGTCGGGCACCGAAGCAATGTACAAAATGTGCTGTGCTGTCATATTCGATGAATGAATAGTTAATCGCGATACGGATTTCGTGGAGGCAAGCCATGCCTCCACGTTAAATAACTTTAGTCATAATATAGTTACAGTCGGTGAAAGAGTGCCTCCAGTTGTTTTGTTCAAATCGATTACAATTCGTAAGCCGAACAGTGTTATTTTAAAGTTTGACTGATAACCAACAAATGTAAAGTCTTTGCCGTTTGTTATCTTTTTGTTTTAATTACTATTAAAGAAAACGAAAGAGTGCCCCATTTATAGTTTATTGTGAAATCTTGTGTACTTCTTAACGATTAGCCGGAAACTGTAATTATCGAAGCATTTGTTAGTAGACAAGTTGAACATTGGAGTCGCCGTAATGTATTAAGCGGAAAAAAAAGGTTTTGTAAATTTGTGTGGTTTGTTTAGTTATGACATTTTTGTTTTAAATAAATAAATATAGAAGTGCTTAAGATGGAGGGAAATGTGTTTTTACTATTAAACAAAACGAACGACTGTCAGGAACAATAGTGAACAGAAACCCCAACCTTAACACACCATTGGTGACGACAAACGAGGCAACAGCATGGGATAGGCATAGAACCCGTGCCAACGACGGCACCCTTATAGCCCAATAATACCCCATAGGCCTTCAAGTCTGTAGTGCTCCAAGAAGCCCTACCATTTTTCTCCCACATTACATTTTGACACACAATTCTTGCAATCATAAACATCCAAACGCCTACCAGATGTTTTATGATTTGCTAATAGACACGGATTCCCAGATCCTAAACTAACAGCCAATTTCCACGGATCTTGTGCTACCCATTTGAAATGCACGAAAATTCTTGTTTGCATTGGCCAGATGGCTAACACAAAAAAAACCCCAACAAAGGATCAAACGATAAGTGGCGATGCGTCTTGACCTTCGAAAGAAGATAAAGATATTTGAGGATTTGAATTCTCGAAGTGAGAAGATGATTTGATTTCACAGAGTTGGAAAAGGGACTTGACTGGAGACGCTTGGAAGAGTCAGTGAGTAGCGGGCATAAGGAGAAGACCTCCTCAAAACTTATGGATGATCAAGAAAATAAATTAATCCTTTAAAAATATACAAGTTGTCTTTTACTTTACGGCTCAACAAATAGTTTCTTTGTCGCTACAGTGTTTTTCGAATCGCGTTTTGATCGTTTCCTCCCCAGCTAACAAAAATGATTTTCATCAATAGTGTTTACGTCGCTAGTGAATCGGTATTAAGGACAACAACGGTAGCCTACTCTTCCCGGGAAACCGGAAGCACGGTGGTGCACCAAAAAATATTATAAGTCTATAAATAGATGATATAATGAAATCTTAAATTCCAGACATTTTTCCATCGCCTGCCTAAGGGTGAATATCTGATCAATCGCTGATTTTCCTGGGATGAAGCCACACTGATATTGACAAATGCTGACTTTAGCGTATGGGTCTATCCGATCTTGTGGGATAGAGAAGAGTATCTTATAGGCGGTACTCACCAATGTTATACCCCTATAGTTGCTGCACACTGTGATATGTCCCTTCTGGGACAAATTATTCCGCTACGGCAATCTTCCGGCATCTCCTCTTGCTCCCATACGTGCACCACGATCTCATGAATTGCGGGGTGTAATGCTGTCCCTCCTTGTTTGATCAGCTCAGCTGGTATGCCATCAGCTCCGGGAGCTTTCATTGATTTGAGCTGTCTTATGGCTTTTAATGATTCCTCAATGCTTGGTGACGGCAACATTTGGTCTTGATCTTGCATGGGTGGAGCGTCCAATTCTTTTGTGAGCTGACCATTTATCAATTCATTGAAGTCCACTTCCCATCGCTCCAGAATGCCTTCAAGATCTGTGATCAGATTACTCTCTTTATCGTCGCAGTAAGTGCAGCGTGGTGTGTACCGAGTGTGTCATACTGCGGACTATTTGGTCGAACTTCCGCGCCTGGTGCGGACCTCGCTCTCTACTTTTCTCTATTTCACAGACAAGGTTTTTTCCCAGGCGCTTTTCTTTTGTCTGTGAAGTATTTTTTCAGATCTCCTGAGCTCTTTGTATTTCTCCTCGCGTAACCGCGTCCTGTGAGTCTGCTACATTGCCCGGTATGCAGCATTCTTAGTTTGCACTCGTCATCAAACCAGTTGCTCCGATCTCTATGACTACTGCCTAAGATGAAGTTGGCAGTACTGACAGTATTCTTAAGGCGTGTCCATTTCTCTTCTACGCCCGGCATTTTGGCCCCAGGACTTACTCTCCCTCCATCGAACTCTTCGAGGGCGATTCTTAACGCATGACCAAAGGTGTTACTGGTATTCTCATTGCGTAAGGCAGACGTGTTGATTCGAACCTGATCCGCGGATGCAATACGTCTGCGTAAGCGAATCCACACTCGGAATACTATACCAACAAGATAGTGATTCGAGTCGTTGTTGGCACCTTGGTACGTTCGTACCATCATCAGGCTCGGGGAGTGGAGACGATCTATCAACACGTGATCATTTTGGTTGCTAGTGGCTCCATCAGGTGATACCGAGGTGGCTTTGTGAATGTCTTTACGCGGAAACCTGGTACTCTCAACGACCAAGTTCTTTGATGCTGCCAGTTCGATGACTCGTAGTCCATTGTCATTAGTGTTCTCATACAAACTATCGACACCTGCGTAGTGCCTGAAAGCCGGCTCCCGACCTATTTTGGCATTCAAATCACCAAGGACGATTTTCACATCGTATCTTGGGTAGGCCAAGGAACGATGGTGGAGTTGAGTTCGGTGAGGTCATGAAGTTCCGGGTTGCTATAAGCCAATAAATAATAATAACAATGTTCGGGAGGCATTGAGGTCCCGTTCGACGTTCTCGTAGTATTCTTCTTTTTCATCGTCGGGAGACTACTCTGAAGGTCCGTAAACGTTTATGAGGGTTATGTTCTTATACTTGCCTCGCACGCGAAGAGTGCATAGCCTTTCGTCTATTGCATTAAAACCGATAATGACAGGCTTCAATTTTCGACAGACTGGAAAGCCTACCCTGAGCACATGGAGTTTTGCATGATAGCTGTTATAAATGTCATACTCGTTTCTTTGAAAAACACCACTCCCCGTCCATCTTATTTCTTGTAATGCTGTGATGTCAGCGTTATATTTGGACAGTCCATCGGCTAGCTGTTGTGCAGCTCGAGCTCTGTATAGTGAGCGGACGTTCCATGAGAAAAATCTCAAATGGTTTAACCGTTTTCGTATCCGTGGTTGCCGTCGTGTATCCGGTGCATATCCGAGGCTTGTTAAATGTTCCATAAAAATAAACATTTACTAGCAAGGTTATTAGACTTGCGCCAACCTTTCTCAGGATGTCGCTGCATGCATTGGTTCATCACTTGGCGAGTGTCAAAATGGCTATCCAGGGTGTCAGGTGGAGACTGCATGTCAACTTGGATTGAACGAGGACAAGGATTATGTTGGCCTTCGCCGGGTTGAATGCAGTCAGGGGCTTTGACCTGTATGTTCCCACTACCCAATATTTTTACTAATGCGTCTTTAATAATGTTTGAATATGACTTTGTTTTTTGTAAATAATAAAAACATATATATTGTAGCGAGCTTAGGGTTCGCTGGATTAATTATTTTGAATAAATAAGAGCCGTTAAATCGATTTTGAATTAATATAACACTTTATTAGTCCGTTAATCACAACCGTTACTTTTACCGTACACAACGATTTCTTGACTTATCGCTACCGTACTTATCCCGTCTTTTACTTCTTACTTATCGCTTGCTTCACTTCCTTACTTATTACTTTCTTCTTCTTACTCCATGATCTGTGTGCGACGTATTTATACTGTTTCCTCATATTCTGATTCGGTGTTTCGTTTCCGTCCGTTCCACAATCTCGACTTTTCTATTCCAGTTTTCTAGTACTTCCTAAAATAATCTAGTACTTTGTTTCGGACTTTCTCGAAGATTCCAGTACTGATTGTCATATGCGTCACAATATATATATATATATATATATATATATATATATATATATATATATGAAATTTATTTTTTATTTAATTGTTTAAGTAGTCCTTTTTATTTAGTTTTTTTACCTTCAAATATTGCCTTTTATTATAGATGGAATCAATGCGAATCCTCTTCCTTCCCGCGAGCTTCTTCCAATGATAGAGGTTCTGTTGTTGATCTGAATGATTTTATTTCATTTTTCGATTTCATTTTGTAATTTTTTGTGTGTATTTACCGATTCGTACCTTCGAAGCCAGACTCAGCTCCGGACAAAGGGTAAAGGTGTCTTGCCCAGTACGATCGTGAATGGTTATTTGATATCTATATATTTTATTATGTTTTATTTATTGATTTAAGTTGGTTTGCAGGATTTATACCTTTGAAGCGCTTATTAAAAACGGTCCCTGTTATGGTTTTCTAATTCCCACGGGCTGCGCCAATTGTTGCACGCAATTTTACGTGCAACAAATTGCACTAACGAGTTCTGAAATTATAGCTTTTTGACACCGACTCTTGTTCGACGGTTGCGCGATGGATTTTTTTTAAATAAAAAATTATAACAACCCTTCTACCATACGAGTTTATGTCGTTTGCGTTGCAGGCTTGAACTTCCTAGTATTCCTATCATGCACTTGTAATGGAACCTCTAAGGAAAGGCAACTGCTATAAAAAATTCAGATCGTCAACATGAAGTCCATAACCAGGTACCCATCCTAAGGACACAACCCGTTAAACACTCCTTTATATATAACTGAACTAAATAATACTTTAAAAAGATCACAGTAGCTGCGAAGATTCCTTTCAAAAACTCCTTGCATTCCGTTAATACTTGAAACTTTATTGTCTGACCAAAGCTTAGAGTAATTCTACTGGTGGCAAGTAATTTTTACATGTCGGGAAGCCCTTTGGTGGTGGGACCATATCACTGTTTTTACCGCTTTGGATTATCAAACCCATACCAACGGATAAATGCCATTCGTAGTGGCAATGTAACAGCCAGAAACCTAAAAGAATGAACAACACTCAACAATATAGGATAAAATCGTTTTTCCAGTCATACCTGGATTGTTAGTTCGAAAACGAACAATTGCGAAACCTCTGCTCGGTATCGATACAGTGTCCTTAAATGGTGGCCGGTCGCCACGAGATGTTCGCGGTAATCCTCGTTTGATTTCGATTTGTTTAGCCAATTTAAGGGTCATAGGGATTCCCGGTAGTCGTGCAAGTGATGTCACAAGAAATTTATGTCCATGGATATGAAAGGGATGATGTATCTGTCCAGGTACTGTAATGGAGAAGGGTCTTTAGAAAATCAGATATTAAGAGTAAACGGGGAGTTATATCACTAGACGATTCGTCAACGATGACGAATTCCACGATTGAATTGAGAGTGAGTTTGAGTCTGTGGACGCAGGAACAGATCGTTTGTCCTTCGCATTGTCGCGGCCATGTGTTGTAATCACAATATTCAGATTCGGGAACGTCAGAGGGTTGGGTCAGAGGTGGTGATGACGGGAATACCAGGCTCTTATTGTTAATACAACCGACTAATGTCAAATTGGACCGGAGGTCTATAAGGAGCTAATTGTAGTTACTCGACTCAAAGAGGTTTTGCTGAGTTACTTGCCCATGAAATGTTTGTACATGCCGTGGTGTATTACATCCTTATTTTTCACAGGCTTATTAATGAAGGATAAAAAGAATCTCTGGTCAGGGCTTCGAGTACGCAATGTCGTATCCTCTTCAATGGCGTTCAGTTCGGTTATGCAGTAATTGTCTTCCTTACCGTAGCACGACGCGTACGGGTTATTGATCATCTGAAAAACAGCGGAAGGATTACGATATTTGGAGCATGACCTGCAGGGACGCCGATTATGTCACACTTACTACGCCAGTATCATATGTTTCGTTAAATTGTGGGTATCTTGGCATCGGAGCCTGCTCTTTGAATGTCACTTCACTAGAGGTATAACGCAGTAGCGCAAAGGTCTCTGTGGGGTTGGTCGTACATACCCCTAAACCGCGTACGCGGATCCAGAAATCGCCTTCGGTGTGGTTTGTGTGGATTAATATGTCATACCTTTCGCCTGCGTTCAATATAATCGTATCGAAGGTACTTGGTTCGACATCATACGAATCTGAGGCGATAATCGTCATCTTGTGTTTCTCAACCTGCAGATGGCAATAAAGACAAGTCAAACGAATGGTGTTAGCTACTAGCCATTTGATTACCTGCAACTGTACAGGACATGAGTGACTGAGGGAATCTATGATGCGGAATCTGTACGTTTTACCGGGTTTGACGAAATACTTTGTGATTGGCACATTCGTGTACTCCAGTGTCCTCGGCTATAAGAAAGCATGTAACTAACAGATAAAATGTCGCAAAAGCATTAGAAAAAGAAACAATTTACATTAATATAGACTCCGCGGCCGTTAACTAAGAGCGAATCCGGGAATATTCCTTCGCCTGACGGCAGTCCGGGGTATAACTGTTCCCCGTACGGATGCATGTAGTCTGAGATGAGTATGTAATGCTCCGGTAAGTCGTAATCGTATTTGTGGGCTGCAGGAATTTCGTTTCGAACATCACGTATTATTAAAGCACCATATTGTCCGTTCACCTTATGGTGTCCTGCGGGATCGTTAAATTTAATACGTGAGTTGGTGAATTACTATATGTATACATATCTCACCTGAGTGTGAGTGGTAGAATTGCGTTCCTGGTTCAGTTGCAAAGAATTTATATCGAAACGTCGATGCAAATGGAATCGGGCATTGCGTTGTAAATGGAACACCGTCCATAAACGGTGTCCTACGCATATGAAGTCCATGCCAATGAATAGAGGCAGCAGTTCCATGGGCATTGTTTACTACGTCCACAACAATGGTATCGTCCTTACAAACTTGAATGGCGGGTCCAGGCAGCATGCGATTGATGCTCATTACCCCTTTTTCTGTTCCATCTCCCACTATACATTGATCATGTTCGCAGTCTTCCAGCACACCCCTGCGACACGCTCCGCAAGCCCTTTGAAATATGATTCGTTAAGCTTGGCAAATTTTTTTACAATCCTTCTACTTACACTCCCATTGCTTGATAGTGTTCTAAGAAAAACTTGAAATAGCATATCCGTGTATCTCCTGCAATGCATTCTCTGTTGCAAAGCTCGCCAGCGTGTTGAGAGAGATTTGCGTATTTGGTTGCATGCCAGCTCATCGTACTTAGGGTTAAATCATCTTCCTGATCTTCTATATCACCAACTGTAATGTTGTTATCCTCGGTATTACCATCAAATCCCTCGAATTCATCGATTTGTAGTGACCATCCGAAACCCAGCAATAGAAGAAGTGTTAAATGAGCAATCCAACTTGTGAACTTTAACATAATATTGCTGTGATAATGATTTCAAATGGCAGCACCTCTGAAAACAACTTGCTACGAAAGTGAATACGTCGAAGTCCTATATATGTCTGTTGGGAATATCTTTGACTGCTTAGAAGTGAGCGAAAAAATAATGATAAGAATTAAGGGCCATAATTCAGAATCTTAAATGATTTTATTATATCCGCTCAAACTTATCATCCAGAAGACTTGGCAAATATTTACAGTTCAAGTTTACTCTATGCACTGACGTATCAGTAGAATCGTGATAGATGTGATTGTTAATTTATGTCAATTTGTAGAAGAATCCTACAGAGCCTACAATTCATTTTAGATCGAATGAATGAATTTCATTAATTGATTAGATCCGATATGAATGGCCATACAGATGGGATTCGGTATGAATGGCCACACAGAGGGGAATACAACTTTCAATGTTGAGACGGAAACACCAGGGTGTCATTGGACGTGGTTTGGTGTAGTGTATGTGGTCAGTTTGTGAATTTATTAATTTGAATTTTATAAATTTGTCTGATTCTTATATTACATCCTCATCCAAGATCGGCTTTTCAATGGAAGTCCTTATCTTACCCATACTTAGTTACTAGTTGTTATTTAAGTCTATAAGAAAGTATCGTACCGCAGAAAAAGCTATTGTGTCATTAGAAAGTTGCGTTGGACTGACGAAAAAAATCAACAGTAAATTTATAATTTAGTCTGCATCTTATACCAATTTCTAAGGAAATAAACCCTTTCCTGGTATTCTTGCTCCTTATTATTTCCAATCACTTTGGATTCGTTTTGCCTATTTTATACCACTCTGTTCCTTCCTTTTATATTTCTGTTCATTGCCATCATCTGTTGCATGTCCCACCCCCCCCCCTATCCCCCTCCTCTTCCTCTTCCTCTTCCTCTTCCTCCTCCTCTTCCTCTTCCTCTTCCTCTTCCTCTTCCTCTTCCTCTTCCTCTTCCTATATTGCATCGTTAACTTATTCAGCAAACATTATCCAGCCCATACGGGCTTATACCTGCGTATAAGAGGATTTATTTGCTCACAAGGGTTAGAACCATTCGTCCGATCTCTTAGTCCGTCCGCAGTCGGGATCAATCTCCCCAGTTAGATGTAACGCATCTGGATCTTAAAGTACACGCGGGGATCCAATATAATCCTCAGACACAGGGCCGTTAACAAAAGCTCCTGCATTTAAATGTAACGCCTAGATGGCAGCACTGTATAATGTTGCAATGGGATGTTTTTTCAAAAGGCATTGGAAAGTTTGTTGTAGTTTTTTTTAACCATTTGTTGATGGTCTTTAGAGAGGCACTAGAATCGATATGTGTTCGCCAGCAGGTAAGGTATTTTATTCCCCTTTTTTGTGGCTGGAAATCAGCGCTAATGTTGGTTTGTTCTCTGCCAGTTCCACTACACCATGTGTGAGTCGATCTCCAATCATGTTTAACGTTTGGTTAGATTTCCCAAAAAAATTTTGGAGCATTTGTGCTCCCGTAACAGTGTCTAAAACGTCCGCATATCCTGTGAGATCTACGAACTTCACGTTCCATAGAAATGGTCCGAGAACTGAGTCCTGTGGTATTCCTCTGTATATTTGATGATTTCTTGGGCCACCCTCTGTTTCATATATTAACACTATGAGACCGTGATTTTAAGGAGGTAGCCTAGTACCCCCAAGTTAGGCAACACATTCATTGTGGGGTTAAGTTGAATGTGTTCTTGGTGTCCGGTGTGATGACTCGCAGTTTATGAAACACATTCATTGTGAAGTTGAGTTAAATGTGTCATTGGCGTCCGGTGTGCTGATTGCGCAGTACTGTTTCATACCACCACGCCATCTCGATCCTACCAGCACAACATCGGAAATTCTGCAGACTTGGGTGACACCGGACTCCTTCGCCGTTTAAGTTTGTACAGCATTTGTGTGTCTTCCTCTTCCCTCCGTGTATTGCTCCAGTATCCAATACCTTCTCAGCTGTGTTCAGCAATTAAATGGGATGGTATGCTGGCGGTTCTCGGAGTTTCCACTACGGGACTTGTTTTATTCCTTCCAGTATCTTGGAAGAATTCCTTCGCTTAGGCACGTGCTGTATATTGTACTGTATATTTCTGGTTGGGTCACCATAATCTTTTTGAGTACCTCGTTTAGTATCTCACCTAGTCCTGGAGCTTTAGACACCTTGATCTTTCCGGCGGTTCTTTTTGCTTCCCCGGCTGTTACAAACTTAATCACAGGCTGTTGATCCGCCATCATACTATATTACGGAGCTTTCCATCGCTTTTTGATTGGTCACAATTGTACTCAGCAGTTCAAAATTTTTGGACTCAGTATATTGATATGTATATTGCTCCTCGATAGTACAGGGGTTAATATACCCGCCTGTCATGCGGGAGACCGAGATTCGATTCTCCGTCGGGGTGCCTCTGGCGCAAGACTAATGACCTTGCCCAAAAAAAAAAAAACAAATCATTAAGGAAAATTTAACACGCCTCGGGACTTGCTAAATAAGGCCAAGACCGGTTCCCAGTTGTAGTGCCGATGATGATGATGATGATATTGATTTGCTTTAAGGCGGCTCATGACCAATTTGTGAGAAGATTTCATTTACATTTCGGTGATGGCAATGCAAAATGTTTAACAGATGACTCAATTTCCATTTGATTATTACTTTGAAATGCAATGTGTACATTAATGTCATTTGACATTAACTTTCCTAAGTTGGGTTTCATATTCAGGCTCTTTCCATTTGACTATTACGTTGAAAAGCAACGCGCCTATCAATGTCATTTAGCTGCCTTAAATTTGTTGTGAAGCATTTCATAGTCTGGCCGTTTCCATTTCACGATAATGTTGAAATGCAATGTGTCCATTAACATCATTTGGCATTTAACTTTCCTAAATTGATTGTGGGGTGTTTCATAGACATGCCCTGCTTTCCGACGCATTTTAAGACAATCACCCCGAAGCTCGGATATTCCCTCATTTCACCATTTTTGTCGTGTATATGTTCGCTCTTCTCCCTTTCTTGGGATAGCAGTACCGCACATAAACGTCAGGTCTGTCAACAGTTAAGCTGCTTGCGCTTCGGCTGAGCTTTTTAGTTTAGTTTAGTGAGGGCAGAACCCTCATTTATTAGGCTTAATCCAAGCTTAAATTAAATTAATATAATACCTTACAGACTAGCTTAAAACCGAAAGTAGTAATTTAAACATAATAAAAAACGAAAAAAGGAGAAAAAACCAGGGAGGTGAAGAAGCCTAGGCGATAGGGGAGGTAGGAAACTTGGGAAGGGCGAGTGTATGTGGGGGTGGCAAATGCGGCATTTGTGAGACAGCAACAGTGAACGGCATGTATACGGATTGGTAAGGTGGCGGGGTGAGTGAGCTGGAGGGGAGAGGTTGAAATTGTGGGTGAGGCTGGAAAGGTGTAGGGGAGAACTAGTTTGAGAGCGGGAGAGGAGAGGTAGGACTACATGGTAGAGGGGTTATTGGAGGGGGGGGGGGGGGGGTTAAGACGGGTTTCTTCTGAGACGTCATTTGTGAGCGGGAGTGGAGAGGTTGAAATCGAAGGAGGTGGGGAAACTGTTGACCTGTCATGGCATACGCGAGATGGGTTCGTTAGCGCCGTAAGAAGTGTGATGAGCGGTTAAGTAAAAGAGTCGAGGGTTACGTACGTTACGGGTGTTTGTTTGATATGTGGAAGTGGGGAGCAGGCTTGGGCAATTGATTGAGTCTGACAGAAGGCGAAGGACAAAGATGATGTCGGCACGGATTCTGCGCTCTTTAAGTGTGTTGAGATTAATTAAAGGGAGCCGGCTTGTGTATGGTGGTAGAGTGAGCGGATTTTTCCAGCTCAGTCCACGGAGGGCAAAGCGCAAGAAACGACGTTAAACGCTCCCGATCCTGCGAATGTGAGACAATTGATACGGGGACCAGACCTGACTAGCATATTCGAGTAGTGGGCGGATTAAGGTTGTGTAGATTGATCGGGTGACGTAGGGGTTTAGGAATTCCTTCGACCAGGGTTTGACAAGTAACACTTGCACAATCTCGGACATGAGGTTCAGCATGGCTTCATCAAGCATAGTATTTTCCATGTTCTATGCTGCGCCTTTGTATTTCTGTGTGTCGGATCATGTATTTGTTATATATTGATATTGTATATCTGTGTGCCAGATTATGTTATCGTTTGAAACTCGTTTACAAACAACTCGCTGTACGTATAGATGTCCGATACACTCCAGTTAAGGTCTCTCGACAATGACATACTGGCAAAAGTGAGGTTTTAGCGGATTTTCGTAAGAGTCACTGTTGACTGATGTTGGAGTGTTCCGCCGAACACTGATCCAAAGGAAAAGCAAACCTGGAGCAGACACTGTAACCAATAAAACACCGGGGCGAATTTGCCACGACTGAAACTCTGTAAAATGTTTTCTTCATAACGTTGTTTTATTTTTATTTCCGTTTAATTCTTTTGTTAGGTAAGTTTTAAAATTTAGTTTTTAAGTGCACATTCGGTTCGTTCCACCACCTTTTAATTCATTTATTATTTAGGATGTCCAATTGATTACACTTGAGCTTAAGCTGCCTTTAATAAATCGGCGCAGGTATTTCTCGCCACAAACGTTTTGTTCCGTCGGATTCCTTTTTATCCGCCACTATGACACTAAGATATTGTTACTCGTACATACGGTCTATGGGTTTTCGAAGCAATATCCGATTCTAAAAATATGTATCTTTTGTGGGATTGTAGCACAAGAAAACTCAAAAACTTAATTCACTTGATCGCGTCTTAAAAACACTGTACCAACCTTCTCGTCCCGCTTCTCAAAGTCGACTTTCGTTAATACGCGTATTTAAACGTTACGAGACTTCGGGCCGGTGGTTTCCTTTTCGGTTATTTAACTTCGCTACCCGGATACCTCCTCGTCGGAGTTCTCTAACTGTACTCTATCGACCTCCTCGGTGGGGTTCTCTCTGTTCGACTATGCGATATAGACTAATTGTCTCTATCCTTAAAATCCCATTCGAACTTCTCATCCCCGCATCTGCAAAAGAAAATTTCCCATCCAATCTGCAAAGAAAATTTGCCCATCCTCAATCATTCTCCTTTCCGTCTTCCATATCGGAATCTTTTTCCTATGTTTGACGCTCGATCGTACCGCCGCTTAATTTCGATCTTTTCGTGGGATTTGCTTGTGTTACCCATCTGGCTTAAGATAACAATGTTCTTGTGCGCTTCAGATGGATAATAAAGGAACCGTGGGATCGGTATAGTTTTTGTTAGCATTTCCAAATCATAAACATCTAGCGAGCGATCTACGTTAAGATGTTTATGGTTCCATGACTGTTGGTTGGCGGCGAATCGCTATCCTTTGTTTGCGCAAGTGTGCCTTTTAGGTTTTGGGTCATGCTAGGAATTTAGGTGCTGATTGCTATTAGCTACAAGCGGAGATATTCGTCGTTCGTTTTGTTTGCCCTGAATTGGATGCGTTGAATTGGCGCGTCGAACTGGATGCGTTGGATGGATGCGTTGAATTCAATATTAAAGACTTTTGAACGTTTAGTTCGATTGATATCTGCTATTGAATTCAATGTTGGTGTCTGAAATATTACCTATTGTTTCAGGTGGGAGTAAGGACTTTTGGGACACGTGTCTGTGGGCACGTGTAATGGATAAAGGTAAGTATGTTCCTTGGCGGAAAGGACATCTCAACCTATAGTGGGTTGTGTGGTTCGTAGAACCGCCACAAGGTCAATTATAGACGAGCCTCTTCCGTAGTTAATGTGGCTTTATTACCTACCTGCATTTAACAGAACCACGTCTGGGGTCGCAAGAGAGTCGAGAAGGATCCCTTTTATTCGTCTGTTTGCTCCCCCAACTACACAAACCAGTGCGCGTTAAAGTCACCAGTTACAACTACTAGATGTTTTCCTCTTACAACTCGTTTTAGATCGTTCGTTAGGTCTGCGAATTTGCCGAATCTTAGGCTCGGGCCGGCATAGTAGCTGACATAGTGTAATCCCAGAATTTTCTGCCCAAACAAATCCTGCATGTGCTTTGGGGGTTGGTTCTTCGACGGACGTTGTCCCAATAAGCCAGAATGTGGAATGCTCTATGAGATCATATGTTTCCGTTACATAGTTTAAAATACAATAACACCGGGAACGATAAAGATGATATCACTTAAAATGTTTCCAACACTTTGCATTTCGTCACAATTACGATTGGTGGAATGCACAACGAGTAATTACTACTGTCAAGTGGTAACTTCCCCCGCCCCTCTTGTCTTGGCGAACGAAACTTGCAAAGTATTATAAATAGCATGCATTTGATTTTAACGTACAATTGGTATAAATAAATATACAGCGTTTTTTTTAAAGGAAATATAGAAGAGAATAAATTTAAAAAACGTGCAAGTAACAAAATGTTGAAACGTAAATTATTAAACTTATCCGAAACTCAAGAACATTACGCCGGAGACAGTGAGATTGAAACGAACAATCAGTAGATATACATTACAAAACCTATATATTATAAACATATGCATATATATTGTAGAATAAAACTAAAGGAGTTATTTCCAAAGGAAACCCCAAGTTGCAGTTCTTCCCAGATTCGAAATTTGGTTTGTCCGGTTAACAGTTAAACAACATAGTTGCGGAGAAGACATCGAGCGGCATCAGGCCAAGTAATAAACCGTTGCGTGTGACTAATTGAAATCAGGAAATCACCAACACAAAAAAGATTCGCCCAGGAAGGACCTCAAATAACAAATGACCTTCAGGAAAACCCCGATAAGGCTTAAAGAGGACTGGGGACCAGAGATCTACACCACCACCTAATCAACACAGCGAGTACCACCTCAAAGTTAGACTCCATAACCATTGGTCACTCCCATAACATTAATTCTCCAAATACCATAATATTGATAAATTATCGTGTAACATAAATGACATACCGGTAGGATTTTCCACCTACACTGGTAAATCTTCCACATACACTACAACATATAACACTACCAAGATCCATTGAATTATTTTGCATTATCACGGAAGAGTTGAAATGGTATTATGGAGGACATTGCATTTCACCGCAATCGGAAAGTGGGTAATTGGTAAACACTTTGCATTGCCGCCACCGAATGGTACGACGTTTAAAAAATACCAAAGCCACTCGTGATCTCAAAAGCACTTCTCTTTCTAATGACGTCGAAAATACGGCATACGTATAATTCCGATTTGGTTTGGAAGGATGTTCTTAAGGCTTCCACATCCTCAACTAAGAAACAACAGACACCGACGCCTCTTCCTCGTCCAGCCTTATCCCATAGGAATGCGATTAGCAAACAGCAAAAACAAATCAAAACAAATATATAAATGCATAATTCAACGAACTTTATTTAATTATGGGGCAAAGTTTATCTATAAAACATATTTATAAAAACATAGTATATAAAATTGATTCATTTTTGTTCTTGACTCAACAACATATATTTTTTTTACCGCCGACGGCGCATGGCACGAGGCAACCGACGTTTCTGGGCTCTTTTGGCCTGCAATTCATAATGAAATTTTGTATGTTAATCTATTCGTTCATTTGCGTATAATGTTATTATGAAATATCTAAGAAATTAATTATTTACTCACCATTTTTACATAACGACGTTTTTGCTCATCAGAGAGCGAGTTCCATCGCTGTGCTCCTAATCTGACTATCTCTCCTTTTCCACGGATTCCTGGGTTCGCGAGCCTGAATTCCCTCAGAAAATTCAGGTAAGGATTTCTGGAAATACGCCCTGGCGGAACTCTACGTGGCAATTCACAGGATTGATTGGCGGGATTCTTCTTTTTTGAGAAACCGAAAAGTTTTAATAGACGGTACACAAGAGAACTCATGATGAAATTCAGTTCCGGTCTATTTGTTTCAATATAAAATTGATTTATGTTTGTATTGTAGTTTCATTGAGTCTTGACTTTTTTTTCCAAACAGCTTTGACCTTTTTTGTAATTCTATCGACAGTGTATATGTTTACAGTACATACTCGTATTTACAGTTGTATCCATACTATAAAAAAAAATTTTTGTGGCGAGAAGGCCGAATTTAGCGAGACAAGGACATATGTGTCCTTCATCTTGTCTCTGACTTCTGGTCATCTTGCTATAACCAGAATCACCCACATCCGTGAGGATGTTGGGCTCGGTCTCGCGATCTCTGAAAAGAAAAGAGAAAAGGGTGGGGGGGGGGGGGGGTATCCAAGGATAGTGTGGACAGTGTTAGTCCAGGTGTTCTCTAACTACTTTTATAGAGGGATGGTGGGAAGGAAATCGTACAAGACCGGTAGGTCTTGAGTGCGGTAGTGAACGCAGATCACGTCTTTGGCGTCTGATAATCTGCGCTTTGGTCGGTGTGTATGTTTGTGTTTGTGCCGTCTTGTACTGTGCGTTCGTGTGTTTGGTTTGTTAATAGTAGACCCTATGGGATGGGTCCAGGAATCCTCTATTATAGAGGGGAATGTTGTTAGGAAGGGTGCTTTCTTCAGTTTTGTACTGAAGAAGAAATTGTGGGGGTTTGATCCGAAGAGATCGAGAGAGAGACGGGTCAAGAACGCAAGAGTCCCGTACAAGTAGGTTCTCGCTGTTCTGAATGTTTTCGAGGTACTTATATGCTAATTGAAGCAAGTACTCGTCGATAGGGGTAATGGAGGCGCCTTCGTATAGGTGAGAGTTGGGGTAATGACGACCGTCAGGCCTTCTAGAATGATTGGCGCATCTTCTGAGGAGTTTCCTTTCGAAAACCCGAAGTCTTTCCATTTGGGCCGAAGATATGCAGGACCATATGGGAAAGGCGTACGATATTCCAGATCAGATTAGCTGCTTATAGCAGAGAAGCTTAACTTTGGTGTCAACTTTGTTCCTCCATTTCAAGATGTTGTGCAGTTGCTTAGACCGACCGAGGCCCGTTTGGAGAATGTGGGTCACATGTTTGATGAAATTCATTTTTGGGGTATAAGTGACCCCAAGATATTTCATCTTGTCCTGTGGTCTAATCGTAGTATCTCCCATATTTATTCGAATATTCTGTGAATATCGAGAAGCAGGTTGGGAGTGTTTGCTACTCAGAATTATGGCTACTGCTTTGGATGGATTAAGTCGGATTTTCCATCGACTGAAATACTGATACAGTTCGTCCAAGTGACGGTTGAGTCGATTTGTTGCGAGGTTAGGGCCTTTGGTTGACGTGTACACCAGGACGTCATCCGCGTAGCATATCTGATTTACTCTCCCGCCCACAGGGCGGGGGATATCGGAGGTGTAAATATTGAATAAGATGGGGCCTAGAGTGGAGCCCTGTGGTACGCCTGCAGCGGCGTGAAAAGTTCGGGAAAGCTTTCCATTCACTCTAACTTGGAAGGTTCTGTTTCGAACGAACTGGTAGATGATACTACATAGCGTTCTACTGAGGCCAGTATTTAATAGTTTAAAAGTGAGACCTTCGATCCAAGTCGTATCAAAGGCTTTTTCAATGTCTAGGCTTACCGCAACGGTGGGTTCCTTATTAAAGAGCCGCACGCAGACGTGGTTTTGAAATAAATTGAGAGCCATAGTGGTGCTGTGCGCTCTTCGAAATCCAAATTGGAAATCAGGTATTAGGTGCCTAGTACTGACAAAGTTATTTAGCTTCTCGTATATGTATTTTTCATATATTTTGCTGATGCAAGTGAGAAGCGAGATAGGGCGAACGCTTGAGGGGTGATACGTCGGTTTCCCAGCTTTTGCTATTGGACAAATAATAGCGTGCCTCCAAGCTTGGGGAAAGTACCCCATGTTGTAGGCATGGTTGAACAGAATGGAGAGCTTTATAAAGAATAAGGCAGAAAGCCTTCGCAACGAGTGGTATGACATGTTGTCGATACCGGGTGACTTCTTAGGGTTTCGAGATTTAACCAGGCTCTGTAGGGTATTTGGTGTGATGAAACCGTGACCATTATCACGTGTGTCATCAAAGTAGGCACTGTTAGTTGGGTTAAAGACAACAATTGGCTCGTAGAAGTCGTCCAGCTTACTGTGGACCTCTGAACTAACGATTGCATTAGTATCCGGGTCGCTATCTTGGAGAGTAAGTTTGTGGTTGTTTTCGAAGGTCTCTCCAATGATGCGGGAAGAGCCACATATCTTTTTAACGTTTTTATAAACGTTCTGGTCCATCTGAATACCCTTCAGCTTGTCTTCCAATTGTCGGGTACGATTGTTTTGGATTCTCTGTTTTATCAGTGTACCAATATTGTGAATAATGGATCGCAATAATGGCACCCTTTGCGTAAAGCGGTGACGAAATCTCATTCTGCAGAGCTTTTTACGCTCCCGGATGAGCCGAAGAGTCAGGTCGTGCTGGGGTATCTGATAGGTCTTTTCAAGTTTGTACTTCGGGACATGAGTCTCCGAAGTTTCAACTAGAATCTCGTGAAGTCGTTTTGCAGTGTTGTTTATCTTAACCGTCGTTAGGTTCCTGTCAGTGGGAAGAGAGAATTGGTGGAGTTTATCGTTCAATGTAATATTGAAGTTGTCCCAATTTGTCCGCCCATAATTGGGTATGTATCTGATATGAGCCCGAGATGCTCGATAGCCACGAATGAATGTGGTCACAGCGTTGTGGTCAGATACACCCGCTGAAACTTAAGGAGGAGTGATTTGTGGAAGTAAGTCTTTGGACACAATAAATATGTCCAGAATTGAGTTACCTCGAGTACCAACCGTGGGTGCGACTATTTCGAAGTTGAGGGCATACATGTTTGCGGTGTACCATTGGTACAGTTTTGTGCCATTTGGGCAAGAGACAGAGTTGTTCCAGTGGGGATGTCTGGAGTTAAAATCGCCGCCTATGATGAAGGGTGTATGCCCCGAGGTCCTTATTAGTTTGCCGATATCTTCGGGATTAATGGGGCCATTATTGGTTTTATGCGAGTGGTATACGGAGTATATATTCACTCTACCATTACTAGCCAGATGCAGTTCAACTCCAGACACCTCTATGGACTCTAGGTGTGGGAGGTCAATAGCTTCATGGCGAAGTCCGCTATTAACCAGTATACAAGTTCCACCTCCGTTGATGGTGGGACCGCCAGTGAGGGTTCGATCTCTTCGAATCATGGAGAAGTTTGGGAATACGGGACGGTGACATGGATGCAACCTAGTTTCGGTTACAAGTACCACGTCCGCCCGGTTTTCCTTTATGAAGTCAGAGACTATCATACGCTTGGAATGCGAAACAAGGGAGTTGACATTTAAGAGGATAACTTTAATTTTGGAATCCATTGTGGAGGGTATGTCTTGCATATGCAGTGAAAAGGAGTGCCTCCCTCTCTGCCTCGGTTGATAGTTTCTCATATCGGGGTCGGATATCCTCAATTAAGCGGGAGAAACTAAGTAGTTTCTCGAGCATTGAAGATTGCCCCCTCGGAGGCTTTTGCACCGCCGCTTGAATTTGAGGCGTCGTGTTGGCCTTTACCGGGGCTCGCTTAGGGACTTGAATATGTTTTTGAGGGGGAGGAGTTGGGAGAGCTTTCATATTCCTTGCCTGCTGTCCCCTAAGCATGTCGGCAAATGTGAATCTATTTTGGATGAGGTTTTGTGTGGCCTGTTTTCCGAAGTCTGACTTGGCTGCTTGCTTAGCTCGAGTCTCCTTGGATCTTTGTGTAATTTCCTTATATTTAGGACAATTTCTATAACTAGCCGGATGCCCTTTGTTGCCGCAGTTGCAGCAAGTTGGCAGTTTATTTCATCCTGCACATTTGTTGCGGGATCGTATTTCGCTAGCGGTAGTTCGCACTTGCCAATATCGTGGGATTTTCCGCAACGAACGCAACGGCGACTCATGTTGCAGTTTCGGGATACATGCCCGAAACGTTGGCAATGTCTGCATTGAGGCATTTCTCTGTTATGAAATACCTCGAAGACAACTTGCTGATGTAAGATTGGGAGCGACTTTGTTCGTATTATGGAATCTATGTCGGTTCCTGGGGCAAGGTGAAGCTGCCATATGTTCAGCTTGCTGTATTTTTGTGGTCTGACGTTCATAAACCGTTGTGGGGGGAGCATTTTTTGATGTCAATGAATTTGACGTTAGGGAATGTTGTCTGAAGAGCAGTTACGATGTCGTCCTTTTCCCAAGAGGTCACGATTTTGTTTAGGGATGGACTTAAGGTCTTTGTCTTGAAGTTGGAGATCCCTAGTCGGTTCATGTCACCGACGAAACTTTTTAAATTGAGGTCTCGTGGAAAGACCCCGGGTTGCTGCTTCTTCTTAGAGACGGGTGGGCGGCCCATGCCCTCTGGCTGGACAGTGTTGGGAACGGGAGCGGCTTTTGGTTTTGGATTGACCACCGGAGTTGGCCTCGGAGGCACGATTTTCGGGTAGTTTTGAGTTATCGTCTGGTTCGACAACTTTTTGGGGACAGGAAATGATGATGATGGAGGTGGTGTTGGCGGGCAGCCGGTAGCGACGCGCTTATTTGTGGGTCCTCCCTCACAGCTTGTTGTTGGGAGCGGCGTTTTTCGTTTTGGCGCCCTAGATGAGTTTGGGGTAGGGGTACGCGAGTCACCGCCGTCCATTGACTCGTCAGAATTGTCAGTGACAATCTCTAACTCCGGCTCGAGGTCTGGTTCTGAATCAGAAGCTTCCGAACCGGCACCGAACGGGGACGTGGATGGGGCAGCTTCCAGTCGCGATAATCTATTTTTTAGGACCGCGTTCTCAGCCCTGAGAGCCTCGAGGTCCTCCTTCAGTCTCTTTATGAGAGCCATCATGGCCGAATCCGGCTGATGGCCCACACCACGAGAAGAGCAGGTGTCCATGTTTTATCCGTCACAAAGCATGTGAACAGACAAGCGACAAAGACAAGAAGCGCGCGGAAACAAGGAAAGAAGAGGAGGAACAAACAGAAATCAAAAAAAAAATCAAAAAAACAAACAAAACCAACAAAGAAAAATCAACAAACGAAAAAGAAACGGGAAAGAAACAGAAACCAACAAACGAAGAAGAAACAAAACAAAAATCAGGAAACGAAAAAGAAACAAGAACCAACAACCGAAAACAAAAGGAGAGGCCTAGTCTCAAGGTTTTTTTTTTTTTTATTGTCATCGTTATTATATTAAGTTAAATTTTGGGATATCCTTTATCAATTTTTTTTTTAATGCTTATTTTATTTTTTACAGAAATTTGAAGCGATGCGCAAAAGCGATTGTGAAGATCTAGTATGATGTATGATGTAAACTGTGTATCAGTATGGGTATCGTCTTGAATGATGTGCTTGACTTGTACTGAGTATGGTCTCGAGTGTACGATCTGAACTGTCTGTCTTGATACGACTTGATGTTCTCTGAAGTATGTGATGCACTGTGGGTATATCAGTATGAACTGAACTCTGTATGTGTATGGGTTGAAGAGTATCCATACTATAATCTATATATTTGTTATTTATATCAACAAACTGTGAATTTTAAACATATCGCGAAATATGTTCTGGAAGTGAGAAGGTAATCGAAACTGATGTTGTATGAGGGACAGTAATAGGGAAGTGTGCACCGTTATTTAAATAGAGTTTAGTTTGAAGGTCGTAAAACACAAAAGATGACTATTAAGAATGAAATAGTAAAACATTAGAAAAAAAACAGAGACAATATATAAAACATCCGATGTATATGTGCAATCCAGCTCTCTAAGTAAATCTTTATCACCCGCAGTGAATTTATTATTAAATTCGTGAAATATTAATCGCAATCAACTCATTAGACTATTTATTTATTTATCGTGCATTTATTTCGGTTTTGTGCACATTTAATACTCTTTTTCATTGACGAACATACAATTACATTACTAATTAAATTGCTGTTTATCACGTAACCAATGTGTTTTAATATCATGAAAACATCGGCTTTCACTCTGTGAATACTCAGTTTCAAAACATGTGTTTTAAAAAACGGACAACCTATTGATATAATTAATCTAATTGATAAACGAGAACGAAGTCCCGAAATAGAAAAACAGTGACGTGACGTGTGTGACAATTAAAACAAAGTGCAACAACAACAAACAAACAAAACAAATGTTAAAAGTGACAAAAAACGTGCTCACAAAATCACTTCAGTGAGGTACAAAAACAAAGTAAGACAATTAAAATATATCACCTCAGTCGTAAAAGTGAAAACTAAAACACACAATATATTGCTAGTTAAGCACAGAGTTTTCAAAGCATCATATGGCGCGAGTGCAAGTATACTGAGTCTTAGCCGACGATAGCCGAGTTCGAGTCGGAGTACGGAAGAAATCGACTTCGTGGTTCGTATTGCAGGTCGCATTTGTTTTTTTTTAATGAAAACAAACAGGAAAATACCAGCATGAACACGGAGGAAGATAAAAACGCGACAACACACAAACGGAAAGATACACCGAAAAACTCCATTGTGACGCGAAGTAAAACCGCGAAATTGACAATGGCGAAAACAGATCAACAATTGGAGGAGGACAATGAGCCCCCCCCCCCCCCCCCTCCTACTTTAACATATATGGGGCAAATAATTCATTCGCTTATCTTGCATCCTCAGAGTCTGAGGATGAAGAGGAAGAGATAAGTGAATTCGAGGCGAAACTTGCGATGGCAAGAGCCCGATTAGAAGAGAGACGCCGAAAGAAAAAAATAGCGGCGCTCGAACAAGAACAAAACCTGCAACAACTACAAAACCCAAAGCCAAAAATCGTCCAACAGCAACAATTTCACCATCAACAGCAACATCAACAGCAACTACCAACACAAAAGCGATCAAGGAAACAGCAAGCAGCACAGCAGCAGCAAAGCAACAATAACAGCGGAAAAATAAAGATGCCACCAATCAACATCATAGATGTTGACTGTAAGGAATTGGTAAGTCCTTGTAAGCTAGCCATAGGAAAAACTTTGCAGTTAAAAGACTGACGGGTAACAGGCATGCCATTCAAACATATACGGTGGCAGACCACGACAAAATTAAAGAGGTTTTAAAAAGAGCCACCGCGGAATTTTACTCGTTCACGCCGAAACAAACGAAGAGCGTAACGGTTCTAATAAAGGGTGTCGGCCCTGAAATGGAACCGGAGGCTCTGCTCGAAATACGTCAAAACCTGAAGCACGAAGATCTCGAGTTTACCGCGGTAAAACCATTCATCACGCCCAAGGCAAGGAGGGAAAACCGCAAGCTACCCTTCTTTTTGGTTCAATTAACACCCAGCAGTAAAATTGGTGGTCTAAGAAAAATTAAGGTCTTGGATCATCAAATGGTCACATGGGACAAATTAAGAAAAGGCAGAGACATCCTGCAATGTGTCCGTTGCCAAAGGTTTGGTCACGCTGCGGCTAACTGTGAAATGCAGCGCCATTGCGTAAAATGCGGAAAGGACCATAAGGCAGAAGAATGCCCTCTGGGAAAAGAAAGGGTAGAAGACAAAGCCCTTCTAAAGTGCGCAGTGTGCCGGAATGAGGGACATCCCGCTAATTATCGAGGTTGTCCTAAATTCCGAGAAATAATGGCAAGAAGTGTAAATCGGCAAAAAAACACAGCTCGTACTACAACAATGCTCGTAAAATCACAGCGGTCGTACGCACAAGTTGCGTCGGGTGGGAGAACACCAAATCAGGTTACAATCTTTATTAGAAAAGGGATCAATCATAAAGTAATATATAGTGGAGAAGTGCGCAGGTTCCGGGTGCTGGAAGCCTGTATCGTCCGCATACGGGGTTTGTATGCGATTGCGGTCTACGCACCTGAGGAGCACCAACAAAACCTATTTATAGCGGAGCTCGAGACACTCTTTCGATGCTTACAATCGCACCTGGGCAAAAACTACTTTATCCTAGGGGGAGATATGAACGCCAAGCATAGAAATTGGGGAAATTATATATCTAATGCCAGAGGAAATCAGTTGGATGGTTGGTTAGATCAGTTTCATATTGAATATAGAACTGACCTGCTAGCTACGAAATATCCATCGTTCCCCAGAGGTAGATCGTTCTTAGATATCTTGCTAATCGACTCGCGACTGAGATTACTTAACACCAACAAACGAAACACAAACTGTTTACGAACAATTTAATACGACAGTGACCACTGTGCATTCACGGCAGTAATAGAGCTTCCAAACGAGCTCGCAGATCTGGAGGAATTCGTGATCCCGCAACCCTATAACTACGGGGCAATGCGATGGCCGCGGTTCACCAGATCATTAACAAGAGAACTTCGTTCGAATGACTTTAATCTGCCAGTAAACAGAAACCTGACAAATGACGAAATCGACAAATACATTCAACAAATGGACGAAACCGTAAAACGAACAATGGACAAAACAATCCGCAAAACAACAGTTACAGATCACATTAACATGTACAGAAACGCAACAATAAACGCACTTCACAAGAAAAAGAGCAGACTGCTATCGAAACTAAAACAACTACACAGACAGTTTGCTGACAGACAAGACCAGGAGATAATATCACTGAAATCCCGATTAAAAAACCTCCAACAATTACTTAAAGCTAATTATAGATTAGCAACAAATTTGTATTGGAACAACAGAATTCGAGCTATAAAAACTAATAACCCGAATATGTTCCCACAAATAAATAAAATATTGACGAGAAATAATCAAAATGAGATTAAGTGTCTCCAAATTCCACGTACTGAGGTAAACAAGCATCTGCTAACCAACATTGGCATAGATACAGAGAACGCTATCCTCAACAGTGAGCTCTTCGTGATCGAAGATCCTTTGGAGAAGGTGAACGCTGTGGGAGCTGTCTTTCAGGAAATGTACAAGGTGAATGAAAGCATTCACTGAAATCATGACCTGGAGGACAGAATTCGACTGAATCACCTGCACCTCAGAAATGAAATTTCACTTTTGCAATCGGAGAATCCGGGGTTTACCGAATTCAGTGACGATAATCTGTCAATTGACATTAATGCCAATGGTGGGGCTAATAGCCTTTTAATCACAAGGGAAGGAATCCAGAGTATCTTCGACTCATTAAGAAGCAAAAAGTCAGTGGGAATAGATGGAGTACCTAACATCGTACTCAAGAACCTGCCCCCAAAGGTAATAGATATATACACGGTCATGTTTAACAACGCGTTGAATAATGCATATTATCCCACGCGTTGGAAAACGGCTATCATTCAGCTCATCCCAAAAAAGGGCAAAGACTGTACAAACCCAATGAACATGCGTTCGATAAGTTTACTCCCAAGCATCAGTAGTTATCGTGGGACCGCATGGAGATAAACTGGAAACCAAGAGTTTAGTTAAATACCTTGGCATCTGGCTAGACCAGTATCTGTATTTCAACAGACATGTAGAGGTTGCTTTGCTCAAAGCGAGGAAAACTTTTGCTATGACAAGGAGGCTATTTCACAGTAGCCAACTTGACAGCAGGGTAAAAGTCATATGCTACATGACGCTAATCAGGCCAATGCTCAAATATGGTTGTCCGTATGGTTTAACATAGGTCCAAATTTGATGGAAAAGATTCGGGTGTTCGAAAGGAAGTGTCTCAGAAGTTGTCTCAGATTATATCGGACACCGGAATCGGACTATAAAAAGTATTACTCAAATGAGACTTTATGTAATGAAGCGTACATAAATAGGGTGGTTAATTTTATGATTAAATTAATCAGAGGACATAGTGCGAGAGCAATAAGCTCGTCCAATGACCTAGTTTTCGGGGCCTATTATCCAAACACTCTGTACTATAAGAGCGTGCGTCGCAACGGCTTTGTTCCACCAGAGGCGTTCCTTGACTTGGACATGAAAGGGCTTATACAGGATAGACCCGGAATTCCGCTGATCTATCATGTAAGTAGATCATCCGTAGACGGGCGATTGTGCTACGACCGGAAGTAACGCGCACCGAAGAAGAGCTCCTGAGCTTCAGTAGGGCTATCTCCCACAGAGACCGGGACGATGGTATTAGACAGCGTCAACAGTTCTGGTGGTTGAATGGCATATAAAGACCTGGATACCAAAGTCGGTATAGAATTACACTATCATCAGCTAGCTTACATAGACTTAGCTTTTCTAGAATTAGGGTAGTATAAGATTTAAGTTAAGTTAAGTTAAGTGCTTTTACATAAAATTAAAAAAAAAATAGGTAAGTTAAGTAAGTTAAATTTTAAGAAAAAAAAAAAAACAAAAAAAATTGACAAAGTTTTTCAAATTTTTCTTTGTCTTACAAATAATTATAAGTACTGCCACAAAGTTCTGTCGCCGAAAGGCAAATTATACAAATGTTAAGTAATGTTTAGCTTAGAGCGTCTGCGAAGGACCAGTAAGTTATTATGTTGTGCTTCTTGTAGGGGTTTTTATTTTCAGGAAGCGTGTCTCCTGGTCCTTAAAAGGACAAGGCGATCTCTTAAAATTTGACCGCTCCTGAAAATTTTTCCTACAAAAGGGGTCGTTGCCGTGCTTCCTCTGAGTTCAAAGGGAAGAGCAACGTCCTTTGATTCGGCCTTCGTCATGATGTCTTCACTTGGTCTTCCGTGGGGGCCAGGTGATACTTAGATATCCGTAAAAATGAAAACTCGTCTTGTTTCCTTTTTGAATTGGTTTTATTTATTTATCTCAACGATTAACCTGGGGTACTTCCTCCAGGGACAAAAGACGAATTTGGACTGCGGCCCGGAGATCACTTGACTATTCCTTTATAAAGGAAAAGGAATCGAAAATTGTATCCCAAAGATACACATTTCCGTGCAACAATCTCGATCTTTTGGATATTTCGAGCGAGATGTTGTATTTACATAAGATAAGAAATCAATTTGTTGAATTCTTATGAAACTATCGCGCAGATGTGTGAATGTATCTGCTTTTGAGTTTTTTGTTTGTTTAACTCAATGGAATTTTTGGGATAGAGATAACGATCTCTGAATTTTGGATTTGGGTGATGCTGTGGAGCAAATGTAGTACAATAAACGAATATTGGATTCGTTTATTGTGAATTTTAATTTTAATTTTGATTTTGGATTTAATTATGCCGTGGGGGCAAATGCAAAGCGATAAACGAATATTTTGATTCTTTTATTGCGAATTTTGTATCATGTTATAGTGGCGTATAGAGGACGAGCGGTAGCTGGTTGTCAAGTCAAATCTAAAACCAACTAGATGTAACGTAAAAGCCCTTCTGAGAGGCTTAAACGTTACATTCTTCGAGAGGAATTTGTAGCAGCTCGACTATTGTACGAACATGATGTACATCTAATATCTCAGGACATAGCCACTCACAATCAAATAAACCAGATGTTGATTTATCATCGGCACAATTTGAACCTGATGATGGTGCAAACGTACCCAAGATCGACTCATATAACTGGATCATTTGTGTGATACTTCGACAGCAGATTATGATAACAAAAGGCTCGTATTTTCGAATGAGCCTTCAACCAATTCGTGGATAATGGATTTTGAGACTCCATCGGCGATAGTCAGCAGGAAGTTAGCAAAACTATAAACCAGATGAATGGCAAAAAAACTCCGACGCCAGATGGCGTTCTGATGAAATTCTCAAACTACATACACAATATATAACTTTCAAGAGATCTACGAATTTGCTTAACGCTAAGCCGCCCTGCCGTAAGAGAGGACTAAAGGCCGAGTGGTAGGTGGGGCCCCAACGCCCTGTCCGTCAGTGGAATTCCACTCTATCAAACTATATGCTCCGTCAAATGGTCGCAAGAAATCCTTTTCGGAGCTCGGCTGACGGACCGGTTCGAGCAAAGGTTGGTTTAGGTGGGAAGTCCGTCCCAAGGTGAGATACCACCCCGCCACGCTACACAATCCGCGATATACTCAGTATACATTTTCAACTATGTTTCGGATGTATGGCTGATGGCCCGGACTGACACAGAGATAAGTCATGATAGTACCTTCTAAAATAAAAAATTCCGAAGGTAAACTTATTCCCCTCTCAGTTCTCCGGGGGGAATATGTCAGGGGGGACATCATGCAAATAGTCTGATAAATAACCGAACTTTAAGAAATTCGTCATAGCGTAATCCGGTTCGTTCTCGCAACTCTGTCGACGTTCCACTAATAACGGCATTTTATAACATTAGAGGCACCAATACGAAAGTAAACGCCGTCCACCAATATTTGCAAATAGATAGACCTGATATCCTTGCCCTAACTGAGACCCAGGTCGAATCGTTAACTGATTCGATATATCTTCGTTGCTCAGATTACGACTGTCATTCGAGATTCCGTTTTAAGGGTGTAGTCTGCGTCTTTACGCGATCCGATCTGGCTTGCCAAAGGATGGAGGCGCTAGAACTCAATAAGTTGGACATCATCTGGTTGAAGGTCGTGCTGAGGAATTCTGTTAATTTTCTGTGTTGGCTTTACCGCTTCCCAAATAACGACCGATCAGAGACATTTTTCGAACAGTTTTCATAGGCCGTCAACCGGATACAGATCAAACACACGCCTTCTGAAATTGCCATCCTTGCCTATTTTAATTTGCACAATTCCGCCTAGTTTGTGCTTTCTAACAGAACTGTGGCGGTTCCATTAAACACCACTACTTACCTTTTATTAACTACCCATAAACCTCCTCCCAAAGCACCCAAAATCATTATCATTCGCTAATGCAACTGCATTAGCATCTTGAAACATTTCCTCCAGGGGCATAGTTGCGTGCGTCTCATCATGTTCCTGAAAAAGAATTTGGTTACAGCACCAAATACCGACATAAAACTTGAAACATATCAGTGCTCATACCTCCCAATAAATTCCGCCACACACGTGCAGAAAATATTCCCCTGTGTTTATCTGCATGCACATCAGCCGGTCGTCCGACCGAGAGGCACATCATAGCTCACGGCTGGCCGCCAAAGGAAACCGAATTTTCCATAGTGTAAATACATACACGAGAGTGCCTCCCTTTGAGACGC
This sequence comes from Microdon myrmicae, assembly GCA_963931805.1. NCBI lineage: Eukaryota > Metazoa > Arthropoda > Insecta > Diptera > Syrphidae > Microdon > Microdon myrmicae. The sequence goes on along the minus strand of OZ007500.1, from coordinate 76,468,218 downwards.
CATTGATGTGTGCACAATTGGCATAGATGCTGTACGCAATTGCCGATCGTATAAACATCCAAATTCCTGTCTGCATGGTGGCTTGCCCAGCTACAGCCACTTCTCTTGACATTTCCCCATGTGGATTTGTTTATCTGCGGTTCGCGTACTCATGGACACACAGCATGAGCGGCCGAGATGATCATCGCGCGTGTGGTCGCACGCTCGCTGGGACCAATGTGTCGGAGGTCTTCTCCCATTGGTCGCTGGACGATGGAGGAAATTCATTTTTCTCTCTTACCACAGTGAGTCGTATTCCAACCACCGATCGAGTCGGTCGCGTCACCATCCGCCGTACCGTTTGCACGGTACGGCGCGTGGACACTACAGTCGAGTATCAACTTGTGATGAGTGACCACAACTGCGAAATATAATAAACCCAAATACACACCACCTGGTCGACATCCAATGCCGTGTCTTCGTGAGTGTACAGATGAAATTATATTCTGTAAAGAAACATAAACTATAAGTCGAGCGTTGTATGTGAAACTATATTCTGTAAAGAGACATAATCTATAAGTTGTGTGTATGTTAAAATCGACTTTTAAGTTGTTTAAGTTAAATAAAAACGTAGTCACCAATAGAATCAGATGTTTAAGTTAGTTAAAAGAATAAAGAACCTTTTGTTACCAAGTGACCGTAAGTTTTATTATTTGGAGCGTCTGAAGTGTGCGGACGGTACCAGCAGTCGGACGGGGTTGGCGTTCCGGTCAAATAACGCGTCGGGAACTTTAGTGAACCTGTGCCCCCGTGGCACATTACTAAAAAGACAATAATTCCCACAGAACCGACGAGGCTGGGAGGCTGGCGGAGATGTTCGCTGTTAGCCACAATTTGACTCAACTCGTGGAGGAACCCACGCGAGCGTCAGATACCCGCGTTTATTATACGAGCACTATGGATGTGTTTGCGACATCCGAGCAGAGCATTTATGTCGTGGAAGTTGCTGCGCCACTGGGGAACTCAGATCACTGCTTGGTATCGGTCGGGCAACCAATTGCGTTTCAAGTGAATAACCAACCTAAGCAGCTTCGCCATGTATGGAGGTATTGGGCTGCCAAGTGGGACGATTTGCAAGATTTCTTCGTATCATTTCCGTTGTCGGAGGTGCGCTTTGGAGACTTTGGTGTTAACGCCTGCGCCGAGTCGGTCACATATGTTATTCTCCTCGGGATGGAGATATACATTCCGCATTCCATCAAACGAAACTCTTCTGATAAATGTTGGCTTGATAAAAGATGTGAGTAGATTACAGCGGCAAATAATAGAGCTTTTAAGCAATGGGCGTCCAATCGTACCGCTGTTGATAGAAGAAATTAGTTAGTGACCGGCTGCGAAACACTAGTAACAAATTTAAAAGATAAAGCTAATGTGTTCGCGAATTTAATTTCCCCACACTCAAACCTTGATGGTGGTCTTTTGGAGCCACCTGTGATCGCGCCGGAACGGTTTCGATGCGGGATGTGAGCTTCCGCCCGCGTACTATTCAAGGCATTCTAGGTGGACTGGACTGTAGGAAGGCAACCGGCGCGGACCGGCTACTAGCAATAGTTCTTAACAACTGTGCTCCAGAACTGTCGCAGGTTCTTGGCAAACTCTTTCGTTTACCTTATGCACGGAAGACATTTCCTATCTGGTGGAAAATCGCTCGAATTCAACAAATCGCAAAGAAAGAATCAATGCCGAGTTAATTCAATATTTGGAACCCACCGGATTTCTGAATGGTCGTCAATGCGGATTCCGGCGCAGTCGGTCCACGGGAGAGCTTTTGACCCTTATAACCGATATATGGACATTTGCGATTCAGCGGCACTGTGAGTCAAGGGCGGACGCATTGGATATCCCCAAGGCTTTTGACCACGTCTGGGACGGGGCGTTGCGTTTATATGGATTTTCCCAGAAGTTGTGAGACTGGACGACGAGCTTCCTTGAAAATCGATCGATGCGGTTTGTTGTGGACGGCGAGTGTTCGGAATTGTATCCTGTTAATTCTGGGGTTCTATTTTGTCTACGAGTTGGACATGAAACCAAGGGTGCAATACACACATTGGTAACGTGCCAGCAGGAGCCCCGACGACCGGTGGGCACACCGGACCAATATAACGGTCCCATTACACGAGGTCGAGCGCGACTGCAGTCGCGAGAAGCGGTAATGGGCGATTTAAATTAACGACATTCAACAGGAACCGCTGGTAATCCGCCGTGCGAGTACCACGTGTTCTCAACACTTCGTCGCTTTTATCGTGACCGCGTCACTGGGGGGGGGGGGGGGGGGGGGGGGGGGGGGTGCCGTGGCGTTCGCGCCGAAACCCACCGAGTGATCCTACACCTCTGCATCACCACCGGAAAAGTAAGTTACCTAAAGACAGGGAAGAATACTCAAGTGTAACCTAAGGGGCGCACACCTAACCTGTGAAAAAGTCACATAAGCGGGTAGGTGCAATGAAACATTTCGATGGTCGTCCGGAACAGTTTTCCGTGCAAGTAATTGTAAACCTATTGAGGAGGAAAACTCACCCACATATAATAATGCAGGTGACATCACCAATTCAAAAGCAAGACATCGATTTCAAGCGGCAACGTAGTTGCAAACGTTTGAAACTCGATGCCATAAGCAAGCGCGGGACACCTGCACAACGATCTAGCGAAAACAACGTGCAGCGATCTAACAATGCAGAATCGCCAACGAGAATAGCGTCCCGTCGCACAAGCGTGCGACACATCTCCGATATAAACAAACACGAGAGATACAACGCATGCCCTTAAAATGTCACATCAAGTCGCACATACGGGATATACGGGCGATCGCTGATAAAGACAAGTATCTATGTGCGAACCACACACATAGCGCGCCCCACAGTGAACATCACACAAAACGTGCACACACAGGGCGGCGGTGCGATCAGCCTTGACTGTGTGAGACACACCCACCCGGGAAATGATCTCCGCGTAAACTGGCCGTCGGGCCGATGTCTGTTGATGTTTGTTGATGTATTGGTGTGTGCACTATTCAACCTTTAAGGGATAAGTGCACACCGAGCGAGAAGCGAGAGTAGTTGACGGTTGTTTATCAGTTGGATAGTGAGCATTGACCGTGTAACGTTCGATACAAGATATTAACGTGAGATACAAAACCTAACTCAGTGCTGGACGTGCTAAAACAGTTTTATCAAAATTATTGTAAATAATTAAGCTTGTACCCAGAGACATTTTCATCAGTTGATTTTTACAAAACCCAACACAGTGCATGCAGCACGTCCTAAAAGGCAGTTTTTTTTTTGTGTCAATTTAATTGTAATCCGTGAAATTTGTAATAGTGTTTTTGTTACTGCCGTCGCTTATTATACAATCAATAAAAGAAATAAATAGAACGAAGAGGAACCGGTGGTGTTTCCATTTTTTAACGAGGAAGGACACCACACAAATATAATTGAAGAAGCGCGACCGTCCCCGTACACGGATCAGTGAGGAACTTGGGGGTGTCGTGGTGAACCAGTGTCAGGCGGACACTTACCAGACATTAACCTCCATAATGTGAATCTCGTCGACATCAATGCAACGAAGACACAGTAAGAAAAGTGGGTCATCGGTTCCACAGCTGATGATGAATGGCCAGGCCTCGAATCTGGGGAAAACTTGAAATTGCTCGGCGTCACAGTCTGTGGGAATGTACCGTGGCATAAACACGTGTCCGGCATCGCCAGGTCAGGCTCAGGAAAACTGAGCTATCTTTTTAGAGCCAAGAAATACTTTACTCCGGGCCAACCTTTTCTCCTATATAAATTAAATTAGACCCGCGCTCGAATATTGCTCTCACGTTGTAGCTCTGCTCCTAAACATACCCGCGACCTACAGGAGAGCATACTCTACGAGACCATCCGATGGAGCGCACCACTTTGCGGTTCATCTCCCGAGGTCGCGAATATCTCTGCATCGCAACTCGTTCCGTTACAGAGCGGGAAAGATGTGAAATTCCCTTCCCACACGAGTGTTTCCGGAGCGAAACTGCAACAATTCAAAAAGAATTGCAACCGTGATTTGGTGGCATCTCGTTACCGCTATGGGTTCTCTAGCTTTCCTGAGAGAGGTATAATAAAAAATATATTTGTCAAAATCTTATATTTGGGGAGGCAGTAATACAATGGAACATTCGTGTCGGAGAGCCTAGGACGATCTCGGTCATACACGCGGGAAATACTCTGGGAGAGACAGCGAAAGAGTGGGACATTCGAGTCAGAAAGTCTAGGACGAGCTCGTATGAGAGGGTCTAAAACGAACTCATATGGTACCTATATTGGAAGAAGCAAATATACAGTGATACGAGGGTACGTCAATAAGTCCTTAGAAATGTCTGCGATCGCGCTCGAAGCATCGCTGATGGTCTCTTTTTAGTAAGCACCTTTCCTCATTAGGTATCTGTAAATTTTCAATTTGTTTCATGCCTCAACTTTGCATGATAAAGGGTATGAGAAAAATATCTGCAAGATGGTTGCAGAATTTGTTCTCAGCTGAGAACTTTCAGATTACTAACTGTAGATGAAACATGGATACACCACTACACTCCCGAAACGAAAGAATAGTCAAAATAGTGGATTGTTAAAGGCGAACGGGCTCCAAAGAAGGCAAAGATGGTGAAAAAAGCTGGAGGGGATTTTGGGATGCACGGGATTTTATCTTCATTGGCTATTTGGAAAAGTAACAGACGATAACTGGACATTATTATGCGTCATTGTTAGCTCCTCAATAGTATACCGGTTAGTATACCCGCCTGTCACCCGGGAGACCGGGGTTCGTTTCCCCGTCGGGGAGCCTCTGGCGCAAGACTAATGACCTTGCCCGGAAAAAACAGATCATTATGAAAAATTTAACAAGCCTCAGGACTTGCTAAATAAGGCCAAGACCGGTTCCAGGTTGTAGTGCCGATGATGATGATGATGATGATGATGATGATGATTATGCGTCATTGTTAGGTCAGCTAAATGAGAAAATAAAAGAAAGTTGTCCTCATTTTCGAAAGACTTATTGATCTGCCCTCGTACATGCGCCCTGCAGACCCTAAAAGATGGGCGGTGGGACACTAGTACACCTTAAGAAAAGGGACATTCGTCCCAGAGACTTTAGGAGAAACTACTATCATATGTGTGGGACATGTATTCGGACAGTCGTAGCAATGACCCTAGGAGGAAATTATGTCGTACACGTGGGACGTACATTAGGACCGCCAGCAAGGTAGTGAGTGCTCGAGTGTGAGACCCTAAGAGAAACTCCTGCTATACGTTTGAAACATGTATTTGATGAGGCAGCAGTACGGTTAGACACTGAAGACTGAGGCATTAGAAGGAGACCGCACCGTACGCGTGTGACACTTATTGATAGCGGCGCTCAAGCCGGAAACCCAAAGAGAAACTTCTACAATACATGTGGAACATGAATTGGGACATTTGTTCCACTCCAGTCATACGTTTGCAACATGTATTTGATGACGCAGCACTATAGTGGGACACTAAAACTTGAAACTTTAGTACCGTGCGCGTGGGACACTTATTGATAGTGACACTCAACCCAGAGACCGCAAAAGACACTCCTGCCCTTCATGTGGAACGTATATTGGGCGATTCGTACCAAAGACCCTAAGAGAAACTTATTTCGTACGCGTGGGTTATATATTAGGACAGGCAGCAACAAAGTGGGTACTGGAGCCAGAGGCTCTAAAAGAAACTCCTCTCCTGCCATACATGTGGAACATGTATTGGGACATTCGTTCCAGAGGCCATATGAGAAACTTCTGTCATACGTGCGGAACATGTCTTTGATGAGGCAGTAACACCGTGGGACACCAAAGCCTGAGACTTTAGGAAGAGCTCGTATCGTACCCGTGGGACACTTGTTATTATTGGCACCCGAGTCGGATACGCCAAGAGAAACTCCTGCTATACGTGTTGTATATTAGTTTAAGACTTACTTGTGGGGGCTTCCGGCTCTCTAAATCCGTGCGTTGGCTGACACCTGGTGTTAACTTGGGGGACTGCCGAGAAGTTCAACCTGCGGTTTGTTGGTTGCCCCCACTGGAGGTGTGAGAGAGGTTAGGCGAGGGTACGTACTGCCTCCTTCCGTGGTGTGGGGTCTGGCCAGGGGATTGCTTCCCTTCTCCAGTTTTAGTCCTCGATCGATTGATGGAGTGGACCCCGTCTTCTTGAGGTGCCGCCACTGTGCCACTGCGAGCCCACTGGCACCTTAGGTTCCCTCTGTAGCTGGTGTGAAGGTAAGGGTTCTCGACTTCCGGGGGTCAAATGTGTGGTCGAATAGGCGCGGACAGCCATTTAGGGTTATCACGCTTTAGCGGTATCTTTTTTAGATGTATGCTACGTATGTGACTTGGAGGTTATTTCGCCAAAAGTTGTGTGACTTGGTAGTTATTTCGCCAAAAGTTGCTATAATACATTCGGACGTGATATGTTTGCCTTTATATTCTACTGAAAGATCCACCATGCGATGTTTATTCCGTTGTTGAAACAGCATTGAATCTTATTAATTGTGTGTTTTGCTGTTCTGACAGCGATCCTTTCCATAAAGGAAAACCCAGTCCCCACTGGCTCTAGTAGAAATCATTGTTTGTTTTCTTGGCTTCGGTATCATCTCCTCTGACTTTTGGAAGCTGTTAGCACCTGGCGATGCTAGCTTGGCCCTTTGTATTTACCCAGGAAACTGGGTATCAAACATTTTAGGTTTTATAGCACTGAGTCCGTACAGGCATGGCACATTGTTAACGGAATGCGGCCCGTGTGTGTGCTACAGCTTTTCATGCTATTCAGATGATTTTAGTGTAGGTTCCTAGATTCGCCACGAGCTCGCTCCATGCGGAGACATGTATTGTGATAGGCGGCAAATCAGTGAGACACTCAACTCGGAGACCCTACCAAGATCTCGTATCTCGTGGGAGAGTCAGCAGTACACTGGGACAATTGCACCAGAGACCCTAGGATGAATTTCTGGGGTACATGTGAGATTTGTATTGGTAGAGGTATCAACACAGTAGGACATTCGATCCGGAGATTTTAGGTGGGGCTCGTGTTTGGGAATGTATTTGGAAAGGTAGAAACCCAGTGATACCTTCGAGCCAGGGACCCTAGAACCAACTTCTGGCGAATATTTGGGATATGAAGGCAGGCAGCATCCCAGTGGTACACTAGAAGGAACTCGTGTCATACACGTAGAACATGCATTTAAGAGAGGTAACAATACATCGGGATACTAGAGCCTGAGAACTTAAGGGGACTATTGTTATATGAAGCATGTTTTGAGAGACGCAGCAGTACAGGAATATTCGCACCAGAGACCCTAAGAGGAGCTCCTGTCGTACACATGCGACATGCATTTGGGAGAGGCAGCAATGCAGTGGGATATTCGAGTCAGAAATCTTAGGAAGAGCTCGTGTAGTAATCGTGGGGGATATATTGGGAGTGGACGTGATACGGTGTAAAATTTAAGCCAGATACTCTATGAGCAGTTCTGGTCGCTTTCTAGTACGGTATGGTATCGCAACGATTAGCCCACGATGATCAAACTACTCTGTGAGATGGCACGCATGGTAAAAGTTTCTACGGGTGAATTTATGCACCTAATTTAGTGCATGCACCTTACCCTATTTTCTAATTGAGAAATATTTAATACTCTTAAGTATTTATTACAGGTAACCATATGCCCACATCTTGAGCTTAGCTATCAGAATCTGAAATGGAAGTTCTACTTCCACCCGATAGCGTTGTATTAGATATAACCACACCAAATAATGCGGCGTATTTATCTACACAGATATCGTCGGCAGACCCGTATTAACATAACATATCTCCAAGGAGTGGGATGTATAATTCTTTTCATGGAAATTATTGCATGCAGAGATAGTTGAGTCTTACTTAAGTGTGTCTAGGGTCCTCAGTGGCACTTGATTGTATGATAAGCCCAACTAACTTTGTAGGTATCTTTCAAAACGATCTGTTGTGTTTTACCAGAACGGATCTAAATCGGATGATGAAGTTTATTATCTTTTCCCTCTGCTACATTTAACTGGATACTCTTGCCGCGAACCTAAAAGAAATTTGAAAATAAGTGGCAGTTGTCAAGCCTTGAATTATATCACGCCCAAACCGAACAACTCATTTAAAATCGCAGCCCATATGGAGTCGACGGAATGTTTATTTATTGCTTTGGTATAGCATAAGAAACCTTTCTTGGAGCTATTGTCCCCACACATCATTCATTTGATTTATGATTAGTACATAAAATCAGGATACACAAGAAGTACGCAATAAATTGGCACAAAGGCCATTTAATGTGCCCGCACCGACGTGGCGTCACTATGAATGTATACCAAAATTTGGTATCTAAGGACCAAATCCTGTGAGCTAGTGATGCAAGTTTAATCAAGGTTCTACCTATACACATACAAACGTTTGTCGACGCAGCTTACTTCTGATTAAATGAAATTGTTGAAAGGAGTAAGAGCGGACCTCAAGAGTAATATAATTCGCAAGGGCGCCACTTCATCGTCCTACTAGGCTGATATGCCTTATGATTTAAAACATGAAGAACTTTTGCAGCTTGTCGGATTGTCGGATTGTGAATGAGACGTCGGCTTCAAGTGAGCATATACTCGCCTAGAGTTGGTTTGGATATCACAACATTTTATCCCATATATAATTCCTAAGTGATGATTGGATTTGTACAATGACCTTAGAGTGACCCATTTTAGTTGAGTGGTTAAGTTTCTTGTGGATTTTGAGTGGTATAGAATGTGGTATGCGTGACAAATATCCCAACACCGCGTCACAGCTGGAGCAAATTACTTCGGAATGAACTCGGTCGGGGTGCAGACCTTTTTCAGTTGTCTAGAAATGGCCAAAACGCCCAGGTTAAATGTAATGTCCACTGGAAAACACCAGACTACAATGACCATGAGACATGCGTATTGTGTTTAGTTGCCGAGTCATAGATGTAACAGATACAACTAACCGAAAAAAATACCCTGCACGGGAGAAATAGTGCTAGAATAAAGAAGCAAATATGTGGAAACCGTGCCAATAAAATATATAAAAATATCTTTGGCTTCGTTAATCAGGAATGGACACTTATGTACCATTGATTGCTTGGGAGCGTGATATTCACATCCAACAGTAATAAACAATTACTGTTCGGTTGTGAATATTTTCCCACATCTAGGATACACAACGAATTGTACACATGCGATATATGCGTCTTAAAGATTTCTAGATTGCATCCACAGATCCCTGTCCTGTGATCCCTGGCTTTAATGAGCCATAACTGAAACATTGTTACTCATTGACCTTCACGGTCGAAGATAAGAAGAGTCGACACAAAACCTCTAACCAGAATGGCATATTTTTGAGCACGGTCGTGTTTTCATAAATGAAGATAGCCGTCTACAAGCCGTTCACCGAGCGGGTCATATTTTTTATAGAAAACCAAAGTCATCACGAGTAGGAAACTGTAGTCGGATATAACTGAGGAAGACAAGTATATCTTGCAGTCATTAGGGCGGAGTAGTCGATATTTAAGTTAACTTGGGGAAGTGCTGGTGATCTGTTAGTTAAAGATGTACTCGGTGTAGCTAGCGTTTAGCTCTAACTGGTGATTGCTTAGATAGATATTTACTATCCGATGTTAAGATGACCGAAAGGAATTGATGTTTAAATAAAAATATCTGACCGCATTAGCACGCCCTGATTAATAATTTTCCGAGTTATTCGTAACTCAATTCAAGTTTAGTGCGGCAATTATTTAATGAGTTTTGAGAGAATTGAAACAAACATTCTTAACATGTGGTATATGTAAATACCCTCGTGTGTATGTGTGTGTGTTTTTTTATATTTAAAGAAAAAAAAACCGTATATTCTGTTTATTAGGTATTTTAGCTTAAATTGGAAGTAATTTAACTAGATTTGATTTTGATATGGACTATCTGAAGTTTGGATGGATTATCTAGAAAGTTTTTGCATCATCGTTGGAAGATTTACAGTGAAATTGAACCTATTTATTTTTTCTAAAGCAAATTTTATCTGTCCACTAAATTAGTGTTGCCATCACTTTGAATACCAACGTACCGAGGTGCCAACGTCGACTCGGATCACTATCTTGTTGGTACAGTTTTCCGAGCGCGGATTGCCTTACGGAGACGTATTGCATCCGCGGATCAGGTTCGAATCAACACGGCTTCCTTACGCAATGAGAACACCAGCAACACCTTTGGTCATGCGTTAAGACTCGCCCTCGAAGAGCTCGACGAAGGGAGAGTAAGTCCTGGGGCCAGAACGCCGGGCGTAGAAGAGAAATGGACACGCCTAAAGAGTACTGTCATTAGTACTGCCAACTCCATCTTAGTCAGTAGTCGTAGAGATCGGAACGGTTTGATGATGAGTGCAAACTAGCGACTGAACGTAAGAATGCTGCATACCGGGCAATGCAGCAGTCTCATAGGACGCGGGTACGCAAGGAGAAATACAAAGAGCTCAGCACATCTGAAAAAGGCTTCACAGACAAAAGAAAAGTGCCTGGGAAAAAACCTTGTCTGTGAAATAGAGAGCACCAGGCGCGGAGGTTCTACCAAATAATCCGCAGTATGACGCGGTACACACCACGCTGCACTTACTGCAAATATAAAGAGGGTAATCTGATCACCGTTCCTTAAGGCATTCTGGAGTGATGGGAAGTGCACTTCAATGAATTGCTAAATGGTCAGCTGACAGAAGAATTCTAGGCTCCACGAATGCAAGACCAAGACCAAATGCTGCCGTCACCAAGCATTGAGGAAACATTAAATATCATAAGACAGCTCAAATCAAATAAAGTCCCTGGAGTTGATGGCATATCAGCTGAGCTGATCAAACAAGGGGAAACAGCGTTACGTCACGCAATTCATGAGATCGTGGTGCACATTTTGGAGTAAGAGGAAATGCCGGAAGATTGGCGTCGCGGCATAATTTGACCCATACATAAGAAAGGAGATATCACAGTGTCCAGCAACTATAGGGGTATAATATTGCTGAGTACTGCCTGTACGATACTCTCTAATATCCGAAAAGATCGGATAGCCCCATACGCTAAAGCTATCATTGGTCAATATCAGTGTGGCTTCTTCCCAGGCAAATCAGCAATTGATCAGATATTCACCCTTAGGCAGGAGATGGAAAAATGTCTGGAATTTAAGATTCCATTATATTATCTATTTATAGACTATAAGGCCGCCTACGACAGCATACCCAGGACAGATCTATATAATGCTGTGACGTTTCTAGCATATACACACGACCAATAGTGAAGAATAACACTGTAGTGCTCCAAAGAGCCCTACCATCTTTTTCTCCCATTCCTAATCCAAAATCCTATCAAAACCTGACAAAACCCAAACATTATCCAAAATTCAGAGATTGTTATCTCTATCCTAAAAATTCCATTGAGTTAAACAAACAAAAACTCAAAAGCAGATACATTCACACATCTGCGTAATGGTTTCGTAAGAATTCAAGAAATTGATTTCTTATCTTGTGTAAACACAACATCTCGCTCGAAATATCCAAAAGATCGAGATTGTTGCACGAAAATGTGTATCTTTGAGATACAATTTTCGATTCCTTTTCCTTTATAAAGGAATGGTTTCGTGATCTCCGGGCCGCAGTATCTAGATCCTCCTGCCACAGAGCAGTTATTTTAAAACAAAATCAATAAAACTAAATCCAAAATAAATAAGACTGCTTTCATTACTTTTGAAATTTTGTGCTGGCACCCAACGTTGGATGATTCTTTATATATATATATATCTATATATATATATATATATATATATATATATATATATATATATATATATACCAGGACGACTCCAAAGAAATCGGTACAGGAACCAGTACTGAGGTTGCAGGGTATAAGGGCACTATCCCCTACGTTACGTCCCACGAACAATCAGGACGTTGCTCTTCCCTCTGGGTCAGAGGAAGCACGGCAACGAACCCTTGCTGAAGTGTGTTGTTCCAGGAGCAATCAAATAAAGAGATCCAACGTCCTTTTCAGGACAAGAAAACGCGCTTCCTGAGGAACAACCCCCACAACGGCAAAACAACACCACCAAAAGCATATCCATTAAAGCCATATACCATAGCAATAATATAGCATTTCCACATCAGTCGAATGTACTTGAGTTTAGAAATCGAATTCGTACACGCGGCAGTGGCCTGATGCGCTGAGCTTTGGTTCTATCCATTAGTGATTCTAACCGTGATAGCGTCGGTTCGAATCACACGCTCTTCACTATCATCGCAAACACTATAATCCCATGAGAGAGTTCGGCGTTCCAAACAAATTGATACGACTTTGTAGGTTGACCATGACCAAAGTAACTAGTCAAATAAAAATAGCGGGATTGCTGTCCAAATCAATAAACATCTTTAATAGACTCCGACAAGAGGGCGGTCCGGCCTGCCTACTCTTCAACCCGGCGTTGGAGAAAGCAATCCGTGACTCTGGCTTCACAACTAGATGGACTATTATCACCAAGTCCAGCCAGATACTTGGCTACGCAGATGACATCGACATCATTGGTAGAACCGAATCGGCTGTACAGGACTCCTTCACCCAGATCGAGCAGGCGGCACAAGAACTGGGACTGCACATTAATAAGGGGAAAATTAAGTACATGGTGGCAACTTCTGCCAAGAGAAGATCTAACGTTGGTCAAACTATCAGGGTTGTGGGGCACGGATTTGAAGTAGTGCAATCCTATAACTACCTTGGGTCAATAGTATCAAACGATAACAATATGGAAAAAGAAATACGCGAACGGCTGATCAAATCCAACAAAGCCTACTATGGTCTATAAGGGCTCTTTAAATCCCAAAATTTATCCAGAACATCCAAGCTACTACTGTAGAAGACCATGGTTTTACCAGTACTCATGTATGGATTCGAGACCTGGGTGCTCAATAAAAGGCACTCTGAACTCTTAGTCGCGTTCGAGAGAAAGGTCTTAATGAGAATTGTTGGCCTCGTATGTGAGGGAGGACGTTTCCGGAGACTCTACAACCATGAGTTGTACGCAATCTAGCTTCAAACTAATGTTGTAAGAAAAATCAAGCTTCGTTAGATTTCGGTAGGCGGCACACCTATCTCGAATGAGCGAAGAGGAGCCTGCCCGGACAGTCCTTTGTGGCAGGATGTATAGAAGGAGACAGCGCGGCAGACCTTGTCTGCGATGAAGGGATGACGTAGACCAGGACGCCCGGAGCCTGGGAGTGCTAAATGATGATGATGACATCGGCTCAAAATCGGGACCGGTTGAGAGATTTGTTAAATAAGGCCAAGACCGGATACGGTTGTAGTGCCGATGATGATGATAGTAAAAAATGGATATAGAATTTAAAGTTAATAGTAAAAAGAAATCACAAAATCAAAAAGAAAAGAAATCTCATCAATAAAAAGGAGCTTAAATTTCTAATACAATCAATATTTTTACAAAGCAATATTAGCAGTTAAATTCTTAAGAAATGTTATAATAAATTTAAGTCTATTTTGGGAAAGGAAAAATCGTCCCGACTAAATTATAAGCACCAAATATTTATCAAAAAAACCGAATTCTAAATCATTTTATCTTTGAAGTTTAAAATATTAAAAAAAAAACTCGGCTATTGGAAATTTAGGTAATTATATCATACAGAAAAGGAATAAAAACAATGACCATTAATTAATTAGCTACGAGGAGGCGCCAGCGAAAAGTACACAGCGTTATAATTTGACACATACGTTATTCTGTTCGTCTGAGATCTAACTACAAACACACACAAGTTGAGTCCGCCAAAAAATAGCGTTTCTGTTTTATCGTTCAGTGATCATGCTGAGTTTTGTGCCTGAAAAAGAACATTGAAAACGTGTAATTGCTTTTCTTATTGAATCAAAAGAAAAGCAATGCTGTTGAATGTCATCGTTTGGTGGTAGACACATATGGTGAACACGCTTCATTAATTAGAACGTGTGAGATATGGTTTCGATAATTTAAAAGTGGTCATTTCAATGTGAAAGACAGTGAGCGCTCTGGTAGACCACAAAAATGTGAAGACGAGCAATTGAAGTCAAGTCACTATACATATCCCTATACATAATTCATTCTGGACTGAGTTAACTTCAATTTGCTTTTTTCAGTGTGATATCTGATGTCATTGTTCTCTTGGACTTGTTTCGGATCGCAAAGGAAGTCTCGCCGGCATCGGCCCCAGTGGCCACATACGAAGCCCATTCAACTACCAGCCACCGACCACTTGCGTGGCCCAACTACGAGACATCCCGCTTGGCCGCTGAACCACCGCAAGGGCGAGAGGCAATCGAGGAGCCAGCAGCCGGCCCACCCAAAGGCTTTAAGGGAGTCCACCACACCCAGGACACCACGTGGTCAAGCTCCTGCCCAGGTCCAAAACTACCCAGGCCAACCGCTACCACGTGTAACCACCACAACAGGACCAGGAGCGCGCAATGCCCCGCTTGGCGGGCGGCGCTCCCCAGCAACCAGCGAACCAGCACGCCTCTCTGTGCATCCACAGAGGCTGCATTCCGACAACCCCGGGAGGCACTTGGCCCGCGACTGTCATTCCGCCAGGACACGCGGACAGTGCCAGGGACGAGGCCGCACCCGACTCCATGCTAAAGCCCCACCAAACCACGACCGCATCCCGCGGCCACTTACTCCAGACAGGCGCCAACGTGCGCAGTACCTGCAACCACTACGGGTCTCGATGCAGCGAGACACATCACAAGCCATCACGTGGTCATTGATCGTGGGTTGCGACTTTACAACTCCGACCCAGATCAATTGGCCACCTCCGTGACCTCAAAGGTTAGCGGACTCCAGCGATGGAAAATACCATCCCGTCATCATCGACCCTCCAGCCGTCAGCGCTCCTCAGGGCGGGCGGCCCCCCAGAACCGACCATCCACGTGAAAGTGGACAGCAGACCGCGACCAGCAGCGGACCGCACACCCCCGCCTTTGGGCCTTCATCCCATGGAGCCAGATGGTTCACCACTGCTTGGCGAAGGCGGGCGGAATGTTTCGGATTCATGATTATATGCTCGGGGAGAATCTATTCCATCGTCTAGTACTCTCCCCGACACATATTCACCACACATGCCAACAACACGATGACAGTGGAGAAACTGTCATCGCTTGCATTGTTTACTGTTGTTGGTGGTTCGGCAATACAGAAATTGAATTACTGTCATCTACGGTGTTTTTGCTGTTTTTGAGTGAAAAAAAAAAGCTTGAAGTTTGTTTTTTGTACGAAGATATTCTTCCCTTTTGTCACGCGGGAGACCGGGGTTCGATTCTTGCTAAATAAGGCCAAGACCGGTTCCCGGTTGTAGTGCCGATGATGATGATGATTCTTCCTTTTACATTTTGTTTGTGATTAGACCAAATTTCTGAGCAATAAAGGAAATTGTGGATTAGACACTGGTTGTATCATTTGTCATTAAAGGACATTGTGGATTATACACTGGTTGTATCATTTGGAATTTCTGGATCACCCAACCCAAAAACTAACAGGAGACACTAACAGGAGACCAAGTAGCACATCGGATTCGTGCTCATTAGCGGTCTACAACGGCTTGGTTTTGCATAACGTAACAAACACATTCATCAGATACATCCGTTCAGCGCGGATGTCTGGATTCGCTGCTGGAACCCAGCGTAACTCGTCACGGCACACGGAGGGACAGTGATCATCTTCTACATGGCGGCTTGAGATCAACAGGTATTGCTGTGCCCTTCCGTTTTTCTTAATACGAATTCGTTTTAGGCATCGTTGGGTAGGAGGCCATTGCGCCAATCCTCTTTTGGCGACGTAATCCACCGTCGCAATTCCCCGAACGACATTCCTCGTTAGGCGGAACATCAACATATAGGATCTCGGCTGACGACATTCCTCGTCAGGATCGAGATTCTCAAAACAGACTACTTCAATTGATTTACCTTATCACTGATTAGGACACAACGAGTCAAATGTACCAGGATTACGTGTCTGCGGAAGTTCTAAGAGAGTTTTGTTGCACCTCATTATAGTATGCACAACTTCATCGTAAGTTTGTGGCTTTTTGGGCTTTACTCAACCCCAAATCTATTCAAATGTATTGTTCGTGGTAGATTTTTCCCAAATTAACTCGCAGTAGCACATTCTCTACTCCCTTGAACACATTTCCTTTTTTTCTTGAAAGAGTAACTTTTCACGTGGCTGATTATTCAGAAACGAGATGCACGATTGTTGCAGTCTTCAACAGACACTCTTTTCAGTCTGAGGATTTTAGACAGATATTTGAAGCGGGTCTGGTCCTTTTGCAAAGACTTTAATGCTCTTTGCGTCATGTTGTTGTCATGTCTAGCTTAAGGTGGTTTATAGGTACTTTTAATTCAGGACTCCATAAGCAGGGAGAGAGTCATTTTCTATACGAGTCTACTCCTCTGAGACGAAAGGACCAAAACTAAATAAGCTCATAACTTCAGTCGCTTGGACGTCGCAATTTGCCGGGAATTCGATTTCTGGATGACGTTTACTTTGAATACGACTGGTAGTTTCGAAAACTAATGGAATTCCGATAGATAAAATTCTATCGTCACATTGAACAACTCACAGAGGTATCATACCTGGTTTGATGATATTTTTTCTCCTCTTGTGTTTTTGTTTTTTTAGTATGTTGTTTGCTTGTTCGTTTTTGGTTTATGTTTTGAATTAATTGCAGCTTATTGTGGATTTCATTTATCAAGCGGTTGAACGGAAAAACTTTTTCTTCATTCAGTTCGAAGTAATCGATGGGGATTATCGGATTTTGGTGTATCCGAAACAACATCGTCTTTCTTTGTGCCAGATCGAGCCATGGAGCGGTGTGGTCCCTTTTATCGAAACTCACTTATTTAAAACCATTTCGTAGGGAGTCATCTGTAGATAGATATCGCATGTGGAGTAAAATCCAAATATTTATTTAGATTTATTTGAAAATGTTCGCCTGCTGACATTTCCAATGATAGATTATTCACAAACACACCGTCCATACAATGCTCTTGGTTTGCGATGCTTCTATATAATCACTGTATCATGTGAAGATGTCAGAGATGGAGCATCCTTTGCCACCTTACATGGTTATGAAGGTGCAGCTTATCAAAGGTTATCCTTAAAAATGATCCTATCTCATCAGGACATTGATGCGTGTTATTGAAGAGATTGGGGCAGGAGAGTCAGTAAAATTGATTCGTGCATAAATATCGTTGGTAAGAGACCCCGGCAGGAATAAGAAGCTTTATTTAAGCAATAACACCCGCAGAATGTAGGCGAAACAATCAATTTTTGGGGTCACATTCAATGCAGTCGCGACTACGCCATATCCATATAAGCGGATAACTGGCAGGAAAAAACAAACGTACAATACGAAGTTTTGCTTGCCCGGCTTGATTTACAGTCTTGTGTTTATTCAGATACGTTTGATGAATGCCAGAAATGTGGAGAGATTTAAGAACTGTTATTTATTTGCAGCAAATCCTCCTGGAGTTAACGTGGGATGTTGGGCTTAACCGGATTTATCAACAAAAAGTAAGAAGCGCAATGACATAATACACGGATGTAGTATTTTTCCTCGCACTTTTGGAACTTTTTTTTAAGCTTATACTTGTACTGATGATGTTCTTAATGTTTTGTCACAAATCTGCACCTTACCTGTACTTAATTCTGACTCTGACAATGCATATGAAGCTTCGCAAGCACTCGCTTTTGGGAGCGCATACGTATGAAAGTCCTTTGTTTATCTGAGACTTCACATAACTAGCGAGATAAGCGACAATGGAAAAAATACCAATGTGCATCGGATAAATATCTCTGACTTGATGGCGCATTCCGAAAATTGTTAAGAGCAGAACCGCGTGTGTTGCTTCAGTAAACGATAACTTGCACTATTACAGGTTCAATATGTCAATAAACCAGATCTCTTTTCTCGATCTGTATATCAGGTAAGTCATAGAATATGATGATGAAGATTCTGAATTTTTTTTCCACCTCTCAATAGGCCTAACATTTTCCTACTGCAGCCATAAGAGCAATGTGTCAAAAACGCAACTTACTGGTATTCTAGTGTGTTCTGTGTTTCGAAAAGTGCACATGCATTCGAACCCCCCATCGTCCGATGTGACCGACGTAGTTGCATCTTAGCACAACATCTTATAGTTAGTTAGTTGCATATCAGCATAATATTTTATATCTCTACCCCAAATGTCGGTCCCTATAGCTAGTCCTCAGCTTACCTAGAACACAAATTCGATTCCCGCAACAGACCTAAAGCGGTAAAACCATTTTAAAGATCACAGTCACCAGTATCGCTAACGAATGGCACCTCAAATTAAAACGAAAACTTAGTCAAGTAAATACAAATACAATAAAACAATAAAAGCCACCCTCAAAAGACACACCAATTTCAAAAAGGATTACCATTAATGATCTCGGATGACAAACAAACGAAACTTTGGAGATAAACAATGTCAACTGGTACGCGCTTCCACATTTAGCGAGTGCTATTATTGGTGGTATGCAACGAAAATGACATCGGGCTCAGTCGCAATTCTTATACATAGAAATGTGTGAGTTGCGTCCTCAATGTGGTCCCTCAATCGAAAGGGCCCACATAACTTTCCAAAAAAAAATGAGCAAAAACAAAAAAACTCTGTAAACAGACGGAAATTCCGTCGACACTAAAAAGTGTAAAAAGTGGAAATTTCCATTGAGTCTGCCGAGTTGACTTAATGCCGGGTAGTAGCATTTATGCCGTTTACGGAGGGACTCAACCCTTCACGCAGACGAGAGGATGCCTAAAGAGGGTCAGTCCAGTGGCCACGGGACATTCACAATTTACTCCTAAGCCGGTCATTGAATGAATGCCCAATAGCGGTCATTATTTCATTTTTCCATCTATCAGTGGCGACCCAAAGACCTGTGCCGTTTACCTAACAATTTATTTGACAGCAATTTAATAACGTTTCCATTTTGACTGTGTCTCCCAACCCATGGAATGGTCAACCTTTT
Organism: Microdon myrmicae; assembly: GCA_963931805.1. Lineage (NCBI taxonomy): Eukaryota > Metazoa > Arthropoda > Insecta > Diptera > Syrphidae > Microdon > Microdon myrmicae. The sequence goes on along the minus strand of OZ007500.1, from coordinate 76,449,068 downwards.
GCCATGGATAACTGAAGCTGTGACCACCACAAAATGTGCCTTTATTGATGTCTTACATCTTTAAAAAGGGTTTCTAGCTTTGCAATTAGAAATAATTACATTCATTAGTTTTCCTTTTTAATAATTAAAATGCAAAGCAAAGTATCGTGGATTACCTTTGAAGTGCCCACAACTGCAAAATGCATGTTCAGATAGCCAAAGCGAAAAGGACGCACAGAATAAGGGACTTGGGTGAGAGTGTTGTTCATTGTGGAGATGTGTGTTTTATTTCGTAGTTATTAGATTGTTAAACTTGGCATTATTTTTTCCATTTTTTTTTTCTCTTATGTATTGAGACTTTATAATAATGATACCATGACTGTTTTACGTTATATCCTAGATATTACATATATTTTTTGTCAAGCAATCAATTGTTGCATATAATAGGACGAAACCGACCCAAATCTTAAACCAGTGGTGGTTGGGGAACAAATGATAGAAGAAAACGGTGCATATTTGGCTTAAATCGGAAAGTTAAGCACAGATTATTTTAAGCGACCGTTTTACTTTTCTACATCCATTGTAGGCGCTGTATTTATTTATATTAAAAAGCGTGTCTGTCTTTCCTGACATTTTATATAATCGACTCTTGTTTATTACATAATTAAACGACCGTTTATCCTCGACCTTTTAATTCATGTAAATCGAATAATCCGAGCCATATTAAATAAAATAAACGTAAAAATAATGGATTTCTTATTCCTCAAACAACGATTTATCAAAAGATAAAACATATACTACAAATATATAGCAAGAGCGTCGAATTCACTCTACATGTGAGGTTAAACAAGGTAAAAAACCATTTAGCTCGTTCCAAGACCTTCTGTCTGTAATTAGTACAGACATGTTAAGGGTGAGATGTGATGCACTTTGAGAGTAGTTATACCTTCCTACATCACTTCTACACGCCTATCGAACTCTACAGAAATCCAACAAGATGTCTAAATAACAACAATTCCCCTTGTCTAATCAGCAATTTAATATCCCATCATTCATACAAAAAAACTCAAGGAACTAAGCACCGACTGCACATCTGATCGGTAAGACAACGTATTCTGACCTTGAGTAAAGTGATCCAGAGACGCAGTTGGCTAGCAACGACGTGCAAATTTGTTATATTGAATTTCACCTTCACAATCACTACCGCGGGAAGCTATACTCCGATTACACTAACGCAAACACAAAACCGCAACGTTGCGCTACAGAAACTCAACACCTCACCTTAATGACGCACATCACCTAAACAGGTGCGCTGGCCCTGAATTAGAACTACTCTTCCCAAGCGCCTAACCCAAGGTACCTTTTGGTTCAATTTTGTAGGTCAATATTGCACAACGTCAGTTGAACAGCGACAAGTTACTGTCGCAATCGATTCGTGATCCGTGACCTTGCGTGCATTGCATACATTTTTGACTTATCCAAGGCTTTTTAGACGATGTCACCGGTACTAGTGCATTCCCTGGGCGTACACGCTTCACAGAAATACCACGTGAACGAGAAATACCAGAACGCAAAACAATGTGACAAGACTGACATATTTAAAGTTCTTGCTGATCGAAGTCTTGTGTTTCCCTTTTGCGCTAAAACTGCCAACTGAACATCTGTGGGTCAAGATTTGACCACTAAATTGTACTGCCCCTGCTGAACCTCGCATAGAGTTTTACCGGCAAACAAAAAATTGGAGCTAGTATTTATATCTTAGATGGGTGGTATTATCCAGAGCAGGTTGGCAAACAACATTTCCTGTCATTACTGTTGCTATAATCATCTAAGCACCTTAATTATATTATCTAGAGTGCCTTTTAGCATCTTAGCGGCAATAAAATGACGACAGAAAGACCGGAATTTGTGCAATATTTGAACACACTGGAGGTCTAAACCATCACACGATACCAAGTTGATTAAATACTGCAGAGATGAAAAAGATTATTCACTAATATTATAAAAAAGGCATTTTAACCGCATTAATTTTAAACATTCTTTCCGAATGTTATGAGTATATCCAATACACACGTAAACGGTAGTGCCGCTTATGTACTCCACCTGCGGCTGCCTTACGTTACATGAATACTTTTGAGTTTTGTTTACTTATTAAATAAGTCAGAATTTTAGGGCTAAGATTTAGAAGACAGCTAAAGCTTAAGAGCTAAGACTCTAGATAAGCCTTACGCTTACAGGTTAAGACTTCAGACCTGAAACTTAACATTATTCACGAATAAAACTATTTTTTCTGGTTAACCTGCGTCTACTGTTGTAATTCTTCTTTCAGTTTTAGTCAAACTCCCAGACAAAATGTAAGAAACAAAATTCCTCTCACATGTGGAACTGTCATATGTAAACGTATAACACAATGTTGCATCTGAATCACACTTCGGGAGATTTTATTCAACGAGATTTAAGACCTAGAACTTAAGGGCTAAGATTTAGAAGACAGCTAACGCTTAAGAAGTATACCCGCCTGTCACGTGGGAGACCGGGGTTCGATTCCCCGTCGGGGAGCCTCTGGCGCAAGACTAATGACCTTGCCCGGAAAAAAACAAATCATTATGGAAAATTTAACAAGCCTCAGGACTTGCTAAATAAGGCCAAGCCCGGCTCCCGGTTGTAGTGCCGATGATGATGATGATGATGATAACGCTTAAGAACCAAGACTCTAGATAAGCCTTACGCTTACATGTTGAGACTCCAGACCTGAAACTTATAACTTAATATTTAGGAGATGATACTCAGGTGCAGACCTAGGAGTTAATGTCAAATACTTAAGAACTAACACATAAAACCTAAAACTTAAGGGGTAAGACATAAATCTTAAGACTTTAGGGGTAGAATATAAAGCTTATGACTCAAGAGAAGACTTAAAATTATGACCTGAGATCTGAAAATTCAGACCTAAGACTTCACATTTTAGAGTGAAGAACTAAGACTTAGGACATAAGACTTAAGAACTAAGGCTTTAGAACGCAGACTCAAGAGAAGACTTAAAACATAAGACGCGACCTAAAGTCGTAGGTTTTCGGGCTAAGACTTAAGAAGTGACCTCGTAGGGAAGGCTAAAGACCTAAGATTTAAGACCTAAAACTTAAAAGTTAACACCTTAAACAGAAGTCCTACAACTTAAGACCGAAAGCTTAAGACCTAAAATGTAAAACATAAATATTGACGCATAAGACTTAAGGGTATACTTAGGGCTTAAAACTTATGGTCCACAAACTAAAACATAAGATCTGAAACTTGGGAGACATACGACTTGGAAGACATACGAGTTGGGAGACATACGACTTGGGAGACATACGGCTTGGGAGACATACGGCTTGAAGACATACGACTTGTGAGACAAACGACTTGGGAGACATACAACTTGGGAGACATACGGCTTGGGAGACATACGGCTTGAAGACATACGACTTGTGAGACAAACGACTTGGGAGACATACAACTTGGGAGACATACGACTTGAGACACTTACGACTTGGGAGACATACAACTTGGGAGACATACGACTTGAGAGACTTACGACTTGGGACACATACAACTTAGGAGACATACGAAATGATAGCTAAAGCTTAAGAGCTAAGACTTCAGAGTAGCCAGTTAAGACTTAAGACCTGAAACTGAGAACCTAAGACTTAACAGCTCACGCTCAGGATAAAACGTTAGAACTAAGACGTAGAAGCCAAATCGTGAAACCTAAAACTTCAGAGCTAATGCCCAAGTGAAGACACAAAACTTGAAACTTTAGAGCTAAAACCTAAGACCTAACACTTGAGAGAAGAATTAAATTTTAAGATTTACGACCTGTAACTTAAGGCCTAAGATATTATATTTTACGATTAAGAACTAAAGATTAAGAGCGAGCACTCAAGAAGACTTAGAAATTAACACACAAGACCTGACACTTAAAACCTTAGGCTTAAGAATTAAGAACTGACTCTCAAGTGAAGACTAAAGACTAAAGATTTAAGACTTTTATCTTAAGACCTTAAACTTAACATCTAAGATCTTAGAGCTAAGGCGTTAAACTTAAAACTTAAGTGGTAAGATTTGGAAGACTTAATAGCCACAACTTATGAGAAAACGATTTAGTGAGGCCTTAAAAGTTAAGTCTTAAGACCTGAAACTTGAAACCTAAGATGTAAGAATTAAAACCCAAAGCGTAAGACTTGGGGGCTAACACCCAGGGTAAGATATATAACCTAGGACTTAAGGTCAGAATCCTAAGACCTAAGACTCAAGTGAAAACCTAAAACTAACCAGTTGTTATTTAAGATCTAAGTTTTAGATCTAAGACTAGAGAGAAGACTTAGAGATTATGACATAGGACCTGAAACTTAAAAACTTAGATTCAAAGTCTAAGACCTAAGGCTGACATCCACGGTAAGACTTAAGACCTTGGGCATCAGACTAAAATTTAAGGTGTACAACTTAAGACATACAATTTAAAACCCAAAACTTCACTACAAAAATTTGAGACCTAAACTTTAAGACCAACGACTTAAGACCGGAAACTTAAGACCTGAAACTTAAGTCCTAAGAGTTAAGGTCTAAAACTAAAGATTAAATCTTAAACCCTAAAACTTTAGACCTAACCTTATGGCCTAAAACTTAAGATCCAAGATTTAATATCAGCATCTCAGGCCGCTGACTCATCGATATAGGTTCGCATTTCCTGGGAGAAGTATAATAAAACAAAATAAGCTGACTCACCGATATAGGTTCGCCTTTCCTGGGAGAAGTAGAAAAAAAAATAACCCAAGGACCCTAAATTTAATATGTAAAACCCCAGACCCCAAATTTAAGACATAAAACTTAAGAGTTGACACTCAAGGAAAGACTTAAGACTTAAAACCTAGGACCTAAAAATAAAAAAAAATAAAACTTTAGTGCTGATACTCAAAGGAAGACTTAATACTATCATCTAAAATTTAAAACTTAAACGAGTTGACACTGGAGGAAAGTCTTAAGACTTAAGATTTAAAACCTAACACCCAAAACGTAAAACTCAAGATCCAAACCTTAAGACTTAAACTAGAGTCCGAAATATTGATATCTAAAACCTAGTACCGAAAACTTAAGATATCAAACCTAAAACTGAAAATTTAACACCTCAAACTTAAGACCTTGAATTTAACACTTAAAACCTCAGACCCAACATTTAACACATAAAACTTAAGAGTTGACACTCAAGAAAAAACGTAAGACATAAAACCTAAGACTAAAAAAAAAAGTAAAAAAAAAGCTTTTGAGCTATTGCTCAATACTTAATACTAACACCTAAAATTTAAGGTCTACACGAGTTGACACTGGAGGAAAATCTTAAGACTTAAGATTTAAGACCTATAACTTAAACTATAAAAATCAAAATCTAAACCCGAAGACCTAAAATGTGGGTCCTAAAAATTGATATCTAAAACTTAAGATCTAAAACCTAAAACCGAAAATTTAAAACCCTATATTCACTATCCAAATCTCTGACCCAAAATTAAAGACATAAAACTTAAGAGTTGACACTCAAGGAAAGACTTATGACTTAAAACCTTAGACCTAAAAATAAAAAAAAATAAAACTTTGGAGCTGACACTCAATGAAATACTTAATACTAACATCTAAAACTTAAAATCTAAACGAGTTGACACTGGAGGAAAGACTTAAGACTTAAGATTTAAGACCTAACACTGAAGACGTAAAGCTCAAGATCTAAACCCTAAGACTTAAACTTGAGTCCTAAATATTGATACCTTAAACTTAAGACCGAAAAGTTAAGACCGAAAACTTAAGGCCGAAAACTTAAGACCTAAAACCTAAGACTGAAATTGAAGACCTAAAATTTTAGACCGTAAATTTAACACCTCAAATCCAATGCCCAATATTTAAGAGCTAAAAATAAAAAATTAAAAAAAAAAACTTTAGAGCAGACACTCAAGGAAATACTTAATACAAACATCCAAAACTCTATATCTACACGAGTTGACACTGGAGGAAAGTCTTAAGACTTAAGATTAAGACCCAACACTTAAAACGTAAAACTCAAGATCTAAACCTCAAGACTAAAACTTGAGTCCTAAAAATTGATATTTAAACTCAAAACCGAAAACTTAAGATATAAAAGCTAAAATCGAAAATTGAAAACCTAAAATTTATGATCTTGAATTTAACACCTAGAACCTCAGACCCAACATTTAAGACGTAAAACTTAAGAGTTGGCACTCAAGGAAAGCCCTAAGAATTAACACCTGACACCTAAAAATTAAAAAAAAAAAAAAAAATTTAAAGCTGACACTCAAGAGAAGACTTAATACTAACATCTAAAACTTAAAATGTACACGAATTGACACTCAAGGACAGACTTAAGACTTAAGGTTTAAGACCTAAAACTTAAACTTTAAAACTCAAGTTCTAAACCTTAAGACTAAAACTTGAATCCTAAAAATTGAGATTCAAAACTTAAGGCCGAAAACTTAAAATCTAAAACTTAACCCCAAAATTTAACACCTAGAACCTCAGACCCAACATGTAAGACGTAAAACTTATGAGTTGAGACTCAAGGGAAGTCTTAAGACCTAAGACCTTAGACCTAAAAATAAAAAATAAAATAAAAATTAACAGCTGATACTCAAGGAAAGTCTCAAAAACTTAAAACCTAAGACCTAAAAACAAAAAAAAAAACGCTTTAGAGCTGACACTCAAGGCAGACTTAATACTAACATCTAAAAGTTAAAATCTTAAGACAATTTAAGACCTAAAACTTAAAACGTAAAACTTAAGATCTAAACCTGAACCCCTAAAACTTTAGTCCTAAAAATTTATATCTAATACTCAAAACCGAAAACTTAAGATATAAAACCTAAAATCGAAAATTTAAGACCTAAAATTTAACACCTTGAAATAAACACCTAAAACCTCAGCCCCGACATTTAAGATATAAAACTTAAGAGTTGACACTCAAGGACAGACTTAATACTTAAAACCTAAGGCCTAAAAATAAAAAAAAAAGCTTTAGAGCTGACACTCGAGGAAAGGCTTAAGACTTAATTTAAGACCTAAAATTGTGAACATAAAACTCAAGCTGTAAAGCTTAAACATTAAACCTAAAACTTAAGACCGAAAAGTTAAGACCGAAAACTTAAGACCTAAAATCAACACTTCCAACAAGAAGAAATAAAAGAAACTTGGAGTCAAGCCTCCGCTGTTACTATTTACCTTTATGGAGCGGATTTAAATGTAGGTGCTGTATATTTCCCACCTAGACACACAATTTCAAAACAACAATTCACGCATATTTTCAAGGAGCTCGGACCAAGGTTTATAATTGGTGGAGATTTAAATGTCAAGCACACTGCTTGGGGGTCAAGGTTGTTTACTCCAGGCAAGGGAAAAGAATTGCTTACACCCATCAAAGAAGCAAAGTGGGCATTTCATTCGTCTTGTCCACCAACATACTGGGCTACTAATAGGAACAAAACTCCTAACCTGATCGATTTCTTTATTTCGAAAGGAGTGGCATCGAATTATATTGGAATGGATAGTTTAGTTGATTTATCGTCTGACCCCACTCCACTACTACTAAGTTTCCAGAAAGAACAGAAAATTAAATCTTACTAACAAATATACAGATTGGGAAAAATTCCGAAATGACCTTGACAATCAGATTGAATTAAACGTTCAACTTCAAAATTGTGAAGAACTGGAACAACAAGTACAACAATTTACCGAAAAAAAGCGCAGCCGCAACAGCAACTCCCGTGCCAAGTGATAAAACAGAACCAGCAAGCACCTACACTATTGAGATTCGAGATCTAATCAAAGACAGGCGCAAATCTTCACGAACCTGGTACAGATGCAGGCACCGTGACGGTAAAAAAATATTTAACAAGGTGAGCAATCTAGTTAACAAATTAATTAAAGAACATAAGCAGAGTTGTATAGATGAGTATCTAAGTGGACTAAGTCCATCAGCGGATACGGATTACTCTCTCCGGAAGGCAACACGTAAATTTAAACGTCCCCTTATCCAAGCTCGCAGGGACAGTGGATACGCAGAACTGAAGATAAAGTTGAAATGTTTGCACAACACCTGGCTTCAGTGTTCAAACCACACAACATCCACACTACTATTGATCCTTCACCCAGGTATCAAACTGAACAAACAATGAAACCAGGGAGCCCATTGGCGATTGCCCAAGAAATCGACAAAAGTTTGAACCACAAAAAAGCACTAGGCATCGATGAAATATCACCTGGCATGTACAAGGAATTACCTCGAAAAGGTGTCATTATGCTAACATATTTGTTTAATGCTTGCTTTCGACTAAGATACATTCCGAATTCATTCAAAACAGCCCAGATAGTAATGCTCAAGAAACCAGTTAATCCAGCAGAAGAAGTAACGTCTTATAGACCCATATCGCTATTCCCATCCATTTCAAAACTGTTTGAGCAAATACTCCTCAAGCGACTCAAGTCACTTATCAATATTTCAGACTTTTAATTTGGCTTTAGGAATAAACACTGAACTATTGAACAGGCTCACCGTGTGACCGCAGTAATAGAAAAGACTTTCGAAGAAAAGAAATACTGCCCAGCTGTCTTTCTTGACGTCTCCCAAGCATTCGACAGAATATTGGCATGAGGGTCTTATATATAAAATAAGTAAATGGTTTCCAGTAAACGATTGCCCACAACTCAAATCATACTTGTCTGATAGAACATTCAATCTAACACGCGAAGAAGCTCACTCTAGCTTTTACCCTACCGAAGCAGGCGTACCACAAAGAAGTGTCCTGGGACCTTTCCTCTACTTACTATATACTGCAGACATTCCAACAACCGAAAAAACATTTGTAGGCACCTTTGCAGATGATACAGTTATAATATCAGCTGACGATAATAATATAAAAAAAAGCTACAGAACAATTGCAACAGGCACTCAACGAGATTAGCCAATGTCCTTCAGCAAACATTCCGGCGATACGACAAACAATTCAAATTGTTTCAAGTATCCCAAATGCATATAGCAGCTAATGAGTTGCAACTTGTTTACTCTGTTGAACTCTCAGCTCATAAATTCCTTTATGTCTTTTAATTTTCCGGATCCGTTTCTCATGACCTCGCGGGATGAGCAAACAGGAATCCAATTAGCACCCAATGAGATCCGCCTTATTTACTTAGCCGAACTCACATCTCATTGATGCCCATTATCCCTTTCGATTTTTCCGATTCGTTCTCATGGCCTTGTCCCATGAAAGAACCAATGTTCACACATTTATGAATACCATCATGATCTCCTCTATGATATCCGGTTACCTACCCCCAAGAGAGACTTCACGTTTCTCTTGTAAGAGGAAACACACCCTAAATTAAGAGAGCCCGTACCGCCGCCCGAATTTCCTTTCCTAGCGAATTGACATTGCTGAGTCGTTTACCATCGCCCGGCCAAGCTGGTCTTCCGTTCCTCGTAGCGCGCCGAGGATGCGTACATCCGTTAGTCGCAGATTTTCAACCCCTGAAAGTTATTTTAAACCAGTCTTACCCTTGTCGCGAGTGCGTCGATGCTAGCGCTGCAATCGGACGCGATTGCAGTTTATTGTGTTTTTTCTTGGTTGTTGCGTTTTGACACGTTGCGAGTATTAAGTGCATGATATATCCGCGTCAGCTTGAATTAAGATCGTGAAGCCGAAAGTGAGTCGTGATTTCAATAAAAATAAATTAAGATAAAAAATGTAAACAGCCTGGGAACAATGTCAGCGAACTTTTAACGATCGATTTTATTAATAACCTTAACTTTCAATAAAAATAAAAACCATTCAAACAGTACACAATAAAAAACTTCATTAATCACAAACGACCTAATAACTGTGGACGGTTGGTCATTTAGTTTTGCACAATTTGGTGGGAAGTGTTTCGAACAGTTTTTCTTCTCTCGGTTCTGTTTCAGCGGAATTTATAGTGACGATGGCGGAAGAAGGGAACCCGGTGGAGTACGCCCGCACACCATACTTCTTCCCCACAGGACCACTGATTGGAAAATTAAACTCAACGAGATGAAATCTATTCACGTAACAATTACATTGCGACGATCAGATGGCAATTGTTAGGTTGAAGTGGTACCCGTATCGTTGGCCGCCGATGGACGGTCACAACGAACAATGGCTGTCGCAAAGGAGAGAGAGCAGCCCGGTCAATGCAGAAGAGCACGTCACCAATTGAACTTCGCAGCACAAACAGTAAGATACCTCGAACACATAATAGAATACAACACAGTAAAGGACTAGTAAAAGATAACTTAACTTTTATTTCCTATCATTTAAATTGTACAGCCTTGTTTTATTTCTCTCGACTGTTACTGGCGATGATTGCTCCGATAATATGAGCGCGGTGAAGGTTGGTTGCAGACTCTATGCCCACGATGGAAGTTGATGGCAGACTCTGTGCCCACGATAGAAGTTGATGGCAGACTCTGTGCCCACGATAGAAGTTGATGGCAGACTCTGTGCCCACGATGGAAGTTGATTGCCGACTGACGAATTGGCATAACTGCCAATTCAAAAAGCGACGCTATGACATCATCGTGGTGACAATGATGGCCAGTTGGTGCCAGCTGCTGCGCAACTGGTATACCTGCGAATGTACTAGATTTCTCCAGTACATTCCAGCACATTTAATTGCCAATCCGCAACACAATACTTCTACATATCTCAACGGAATTCCAGTTCCCAAGGCAGATTCAGCGAAATATCTCGGTATACATCTAGATAGCAGACTAAACTGGAGACATTATGTGAAACAAAAAGTTGAACCAATAAAGCTGAAACGTAGACAGATGTATTGGTTCCTAGGGAATCACTCTCAACTCAATCTCTATTGTAAAAGATTGATCTATCAATCTATCATCAAGCCGATCTGGATATCATCATCATCATCGGCACTACAACCGGGAACCAGTCTTGGCCTTATTTAGCAAGTCCTGAGGCTTGTTAATTCAATTCAATTCAATTTTTTATTTGGTAGATAATTACATTTATGGTATATTTTACAACTAGTACTTAAGAGATTTAGGATAGCAATTCCTTTACAACTATAATCTTAAATCTGTATAACGACAATAACACAATTTTAATGAATAACAAATAATAAATTAAGGGAAAACTACAATAAAAAACCCTTATTTGAATCTTAAGACTAATATTGCACGAGCTTCCGGTTATTTTATATAGTAATGACCTCGATATAATTTTCATAGACAGAGTACATATGTAGTGACTTAGGATAACGCAAGACGGGAAACGAGAACATTGTCAGAAAAAGAACAATTGACGAAGAAGTTTCGATTGATTTTGTCGATTGATTTGTGTTGGAACTATGGGTTTTACCGTTTCCCAAGTGTCTTTCGTCATGTACTGTCGATGGTACCGGTTCACGAAAATGCCCTCGGATTCAAGTTCAGAGTGCTCTTATTACAAAATTACGCCACTCGCCGTACAATAAACCAAAAGGGAGTGAAACACAAGGTTCAAATTAAAAGGGCTGCTCTTTATTGTCACTAAACATTTGGTTAAATATACAATACTATTTTTATTTTGGGTTTAAGCAAGTAAAATGTTCGAATAAAGCACAATATTATTTCAGGGTAACGTAATACATGTTCAAATAATACGAGGGTTGCCTCTTATGTTTCGGGATTTGGCAACCCTAGTGTTGCAATCCGGCAATTGACAGCTCTGTCGTAAAGTTGGACATTTTTGAGGTTATACGCACTCAGAACGTTTTGACATACGACCGCTATTTGTGTTGTTTACAGTAACTTAAAAGATTCATCTCGGACCAAAAATGGAATTAAATCGTCAACATTTTCGTGCGATTATTTTTTACAACTTTCGGCGTGGATTAACTCAGCAACAGTGCATGGATGAACTTAATTCAATTTTTGGCGATGAAGCTCCATCGAGGACCAGTGTTTATCGATGGTATGGTGAATTCAATCGTGGTCGTAGTTCACTCCAAGATGAATTTCGTGAAGGTCGTCCAAAATCAGTTGTTGTTCCGAAAACCATTGATGCTGTGCGCGAACTTATATTGGAAGATCGTCATGTGACCTATCGTGAGATTGAGACAACCTTAGGTGTTAGTGGGACCAGCATACATTCAATATTGCATAAACATTTGACCGTCAAAAAAATTTGTTCGCGTTGGATCCCACACAATTTGTCAATCGGCCAAAAAAAGGCTCGTGTCAATTGGTCGAAAGAAATGCTCAAAAAATACGGTCGCGGTGCTTCGAAACACGTCTATGACATCGTGACAGGTGATGAATCGTGGATTTACGCGTATGAGCCCGAAAGTGAACAGCAGTCGACTGTCTGGGTGTTTCAAGATGAGCCAAATCCAACAAAAGTTGTTCGCGCACGAATTTTTTCGGAAAAACTGGACATGTCGCAACCGTACCACTAGAGCAACGCAGTACAGTCAATTCTGAGTGGTACACAACCATTTGTTTGCCAGTTGTCTTCCAAGAAATCAGGAAAACCAACCGCCGAAGACGGATCACTCTTCACCACGACAATGCGAGCTCTCACACTTCGGCTGCGACAACTGCATTTTGGAGCACCCAAAACATCGATTTGATGGGTCATCCGCCGTATAGTCCTGACTTGGCACCGAATGACTTCTTTTTATTCCCGTACGTAAAAAACAAACTGAGAGGTCAACGTTTTTCGACACCTGAAGAAGCGGTTGCTGCATTCAGAATGCATGTGTTGGAGGTACCTCAATCAGAGTGGCAAAAGTGCTTCGACAATTGGTTCAAACGCATGCAAAAGTATATAGATCTTCATGGGGAATATTTTGAAAAACAATAAAGTGATTTTCGATGATCAATATTTGTTTTTGTTCTCTAATCCCGAAATATAAAAGGCAACCCTCGTACACAAAACTATTTCGGTTAACATAATAAATTGTTCAAATAACGCGCAATATTATTTCGGGTTAACATAATAATTGTTCAAATAACGCACAATGTTATTTCGGGTTAACATAACAAATGGTTCAAATAACGCACAACACGGTTTCAGTTAACATAAAAAATTGTTCGAATCAAGCACAATATCATTTCGTTTTAACTTAATAATTGTTCAAATAACGCACAATGTTATTTCGGGTTAACATATTAAGTGTTCAAATAGTAAAACCTCCACCGATGAGATAATTCGGACTAAACTTTTTCTCGTTTGTTGATACTATCTGTATCTCACACACTTGATCATCGATTTCATGACCAAATATGGTAAGATATCCCTTTTGCGTTTAAGTTCAACGCAAAAGGGGTTGGAATGTACACACGATGGTTGCTTTTGCTACTCATCGTGTGCGTCCGCGAATATGCAGACATTGCATAATTCCCCCTTCTAAGTTCGCAACAGGTGCGAGCATCTCGACGGCAAAAGGGTTGCAATGTTTACACGATCAGTGGCTACGAGTAGCGTGATGCTGATCGTGTGCGTGTTGTTGGTGTATCCTCGCAGTCGAACTCTAATGGTAATTTTCCATTTGCGAATTCGACCGCTGGGGCGCCAGCCGGATGCCCTCATGTATCGATCATTCGATGTGGGCATCCTTGCTAAGGCAAAATACTTTTTTCTGCTGGTGTGCAAGAGGATATCGCATAGATATTGCACAGGCAATATTGGTTGGTTGGTTATTAAACCAAATTGCCTTGACAGATATAGCATTTGATGCCGCTGGAGTTTCACATCAGCGCGACTTAATGCTTCACAGGGTTTTTATTGTATTTTGCAGGTGCAGTGCAGAAAGTAAGTACAGGCTTTTAATATATTTCAGGGGGCTGTTACCTTGTGTACCTGCTAGGTAAGTAGTGGCGTTCAATGGAACTGCCACGGTACTTGTTTTTTATATTAGTTTGATTGCCCCAAATGGCGGTTTTTTACGTCATATGATGGTTTAATGGGTGATGGCGTTCGGGAGAATTGCCACAGAACTCTACCGGTTTAACGTTAGCGTTTTCATGTAGTTCATGTGTCGAATAATGCCATGGCAAATTCAGCAACATTTTCAATATTTTATTTTGACACCTTTGCAATTTTATTTTGTGTGTGCGAGCACAATTACACCATACAGGGGCTCCGTACAGGAGTATAGCTTGAAAAATGGTTTTAAATATTATAATTTTATTTTCGATGCTAAGCTTTGACTTTCTACACACTAATGGATACATAACTCTTACGACTTTGTTTATTTTGTCAATTGTGGTAGTGATGTGTTTTTGAAAGATGAGTTTTTTATCTAGAATAATACCTAGATATCTACAGTCTTCGGACCAATCAATATCAACTGCACACACTGAGTTTAGTGCCATTTGGCAGGTAGCAGTGTTCCCTACATCCCCAAAACCAGACAGCTTGTGTTTTATTACCATTTATTTTTATTTTCCATTTCCTGTAGTATACTGCTAGTTTGTCAAGAGCTGCTTGCAAAGAGTTGTAGACATTAGTGAATAAGGCACCCGAAGAGAAAATGGCCGTATCATCGGCAAACATAGCTACCTGAATGTTTTCACCTAGACATGGTAAATCTGCGACAAACAATGTGAATAATATGGGACCAAGGACCGAGCCTTGGGGTACACCATAGTGGATTTGCTGAGTAGGGGATATGTCGGTTCCTAAACTCACAACATATTTTCTCGAACGAAGAAAGCTCTGGATAATTTTGATAAGCGGTATTGGCAGCTTAAGTTTTAGTAGCTTATAAATCAAGGCATCGTGCCATACCGTACAAAGGCATTTTCGATGTCTAGAAGAACCAGTCCCGTTGACTCCTTGTCGATGAATTTACCAGCTATGTGGTTTTTAATGCGCAAGACTTGGTGGATTGTGCTGTGACCACCACGGAAACCGAACTGAAAGTTTGGTAAGATGTTAGTGGCTTCCATAAAACGATCATTCTTTTTCTAAGAGCTTACTCAGACAGTTAAGTAGCCTAATAGGTCTGTAGCTTTCGGGGCTGTTCTTCGGTTTGCCCGATTTCGGGATAGGTATTACTTTTGCTGTTTTCCAACAGTCCGGAAAATAACAATTCTTAAGACAAGCGTTGAAAATGAACGTTAAGTAGTTACTTGCAGCAGGTGGAAGTGGTTTGATTAATTTGTTGTTAATATTATCGAGACCCGCAGCCTTTTTTGATTTCGATTTTTTTATCAATTCTTTAACTTCGCTGATATTAGTTGTGTAAGTACTTTCAGCTGGTGTTTGAGAAAGTACATGGATAGTGTTTGCAACTTCATCTTCAGTATACGCGTCGCTTAGATGCATAGATATGGAGTGGTTCTTTCTAAACGTGTTAGCAAGTAGGTTCGATTTCTCCACTGAAGAAATAAACAACTTGTCGTGAACTTTAAACGGAGGAATACTGGATCCTCTCTTTTTCATAATTTTTGATATTTTCCAGAACGGTTTGCTTGCTTTGTCAAGAGAGGAAAGGTGTTTATTCCAACACTTGTTCCTATATGTTGAGATTTCGTTTTTAATGATATGATTTAAGACTTTAACATTAACTAGAAAACAATCGATTCTATAACGCAGCCGTTTTCTTCTTTCAGAGTTTCGTAGCCTAATCAGATGTAAGATGTTTTCAGGAAGCGGTGCCTTATCAACTGGAGCAGTGGAACATTTAGGTATCGCAAGATCTGCCGCTCTATTGATAACAGAAACAAAATTGTTACATAGGATATCAATGTGCTCGCTGCAGGTTATAGAATTTAGGCTGGTATCACCTAGAACCAAGTTCGTGTTTATATATGATTTATAACAATTCCAGTTGGCGGCGGAATAGTTGTGGTATAAACTGGTACGATTTACAACTTCTGTATGGTTCACTGTGAGGCTGATCGGAAGGTTTTCTGAACTTAACGCATTTAGAGTTAATGGTACTGTGCAGTAATTTGGAATATTAGTGATATATAGATCAAGAGTTGAGGGGTTCTTGTTAGCACTCGCTGGGATATAGGTGGGGAGAAGTGGATAAAGTATGGAAAAACATGGGCTGGATTCAGCAACATCTAGTAAAATGTTACCCCAGCTGTTTGCCCTAAGACAATTCCACGACTGATGTCTGCAGTTTAGATCACCACCAATAATTACCTTGTTTCGAGTGTTGACTCTATACAATTCAATACAATCATAGATTTCTCAATGTTTCTATTTCCTCCAGGGAAATAGACCGAAAAAAGACTCACCTTGGAGTTGTCACTTAATGTTACATCTATACTAATTTCCTCAATTAACTTAAGGTGCAATGAAGGACGCAAGGAATGTTCTATACATTTTTTCACAACAATGGCGACACCTCCACCACTAGCATGTACCCTGTCTAGGCGATAACATGTGTAATTTTGATGTGAGAAAGAAATGTCTTGTTTGAGCCAGGTTTCTGAAACAAGTGCAATGTCAATATTAAAATTTATCAAGAAACTAAAAAATTCATGCTTTTTGTTTTTGATGCTTCTCACATTCCAAGTTATGATGTTAAGAGAGTTTCTTAACATGTTTTTTCCGAGTATATGTACTTAATAGCTAATAAAGTAATGACGTTAAATTGGTCAGCTTTAGTTTGACAAGCACTAAGCTTGGTTACAACTTCATTAAGAAGAGAGTTTATCTCGCTAAATGAGAACAAGTTATCATTAGTTAAAGTTTCTGACGGATTTTTCTTCGTGTGTGTCTTATCACTGTTGGAAGGTTGCTGGGTTTGATGGAGGCCAGAAGCCCAGGTGGATGAAGGAAGTGAAGGTTGACGCACAGATCGGGGTAGTGGAGGAAAATTATCAATGGATAATCGGTCGGGCACTGGCCGCTGTTTGTCACTCGGAGGCTGTAGGAACGTTGTATTTCCTGTACCACATCCGCGTGGGGATAATTTGCGACGAATGTCTATGTACTGCTTTCGGCTTATGCATTCTGGATCGGTGGATTTGTGTGGCTCACTACAATTTGCACACTTGATGACCTTATTCGTTTTGCAGTCGGATGTTTTATCGTTTCCCGAACAGATTGCACAGAAGCTATTTATATGACAGTGCATCGAGCCGTGACCGTAAAGCTGGCAATTGTGACATTGTGTGACCTTACCTGGATTATGTTTTTTAAAGTCCCAGCGAACGATGGCTTTGAACAAGGTGGAGTATGTTGTAGTCCGTCGCCGTGCTTCCTCTTTCGAGGGAAGAGCGGGGACCTTTTATTTTTATTCCTTTTCTCTCTGTTTCGTTTTCATACGTATGTTTTTTCGATGGTTGCAACCAGAAATTTACTAACTGGAAAACCCATTTATTTTCACAGGTCAAGACGAAGTATACTTTATATATATGTATATTGATTTCTTATACATTTCTAAGATTTGTTTAAAACGTTCAACTTAATCCGAACGAACTTTATGAACTGAATTTTTTCTATTTCTATTTTTTTTGTTGTGACTTTTCACATGAATCAATTTGGACGAAAATCCAAGTTGCTATGTTTTGAATAAATAAAAAGGTGCAGGTTATTAAGTGTGCTGTAACTGGTAATATTGTGAATGTTTATGAATGGTATGTATTAAGTGAGAATGTAATATATGTTAAGTGAAGTTTTTAAGGATGTGTTAGGAGATTCAGTGTTAAATTTAATAAGGGTAGTATTCTGGAATACAACATCCCACCCTTCTTCGAGAAAGAAAATTATCCTTGAAGAGAATAATTTTCTAGTAACTATATATTAGATTAAGAAAGACTTGGATTTTCGTTCAATTACATTACAATGGTTTTCAAAATTAATCTTTATCAAAGGTTACAATAATCAATAAGTTCTTAATACTAGAAAAATAGTCTATTTACATTATATATTAACTAAATGTTTACAATAATCAAAAAGGACTTAACACTAGAAAAATAGTCCAAATAGTCTATTTACATTACATATTAACTAACTAAATTTAAATATTTCTCCTTGGAACCTTTTGTTTTCTTATCCAAAAGTTATTATTACTTATTATATTAATTACATAATATTAATATTATTGTTTCAAAATTCTCATTTCCGTTCGAATATATATATTAATTCCAAAATTTCCAATACATATATTACCTCTAAAATTTCCTTTCTTTCCTTTTCCGTTCGAATATATATTAATTCCAAAATTTCCAATATATATATTACCTCTAAAATTTCCTTTCTTTCCTTTTCCGTTCGAATATATATAAATTCTAAAATTTCCAATATATATTACCTCTAAAATTTTCTTTCTTTCGTCCCCCTCATTAAATTTTTTTTTTTTTTTTTTTTTTTCATTTCCGTCCTTTCCTACAATTGTTAGATTATTTCATATATATTGAATAATAAAACAAAGGCCATTTGTTATGTGTTTATCTTTTCCTTAAATTTATGGAAAATTTTCCAAAACCTTTTTGGGCCTATTACTATGATGATTGTATAGAAATGCATAATACCAAAAGTCTTCTTAAGAAATGATTTCAAATGTCCTAAATGACTGTGTAACTTTTTATTTTTTTGTATTTTGTGTTTGAATAAATGTTTATTGTTGTAAAAAAAGATTTGTAATGTACTTATATGGTTTTCCTTTTTCGTACCTATTTTAGTTAAATTATTATTTTCATTATTTATTATTTCGTGTTTGAGTAAGTGTTTGTGTTTGTTTTCGTTGTTTAAAATATTTATTGTTTTCGGCTTAGTGTTGTCATTGTCCATAGCTTTAACCGCTGTCGGAACGTCTACCTTTTCAGTCTTACTCACTGCTGATGGATCGTTTAGTTTCTCAGTCTCATTTACTGATTCGCATAGTTCTTCAGACTTATTAGCTGTTAGAACATCTTGGTTCCCAGTCCTATTTGCTGTTTGAACTATTTCTTCAGTTATATCTGCTGTAGAAACATTCAATCCTTCAGTCTTTGCTGCAGAAAAGATTTGTTCATCAGTATTAGCTGCTGGACTGACTTGGGTTTCGATTTTTATTGCAACTTTTGGGTCTTCAGTCTTTAACACTGCTGAATTTTCAGTCTTTGTTGCTGAAGTGTCGGGGTTGTCTATTGGGATAGCCGGAATATTAGGGATTTCTGTTCGTATATTTTCTGCAGGATCCGAATTTTCAGTCTTTAATACTGCTGAGTTTTCAGTCTTGGTTGCTGAAGTGTCTGCGTTGTCAATAGGGATATCTGAGATATTAGGGATTTCAGTCTTTAATACTGCTGAAAATTTCGAATTTTCAGTCTGTGTTGCTGAATTATTTTCCAGAATGGGAGTATGAATCGGAGTCTTTATATTAGGGGCAGGGTTATCTTTGTTTATATGTCTAGGTTTATAGGAGTATATGGGCTCAAGGTAAATTTGGCTAGGAGCTTCATTAAAATGGTCGTTATCTATTTCCAAAGATCTAATGCTGTAAACAGAAAAATTTGGTCTGTCTTCCATCAATTTTGGTTGGCGTCAGGCCTCGTTTTCCGACTCTTGCACCCGAGAAAAGTGAACATTTTGTCTATCGTTTTGTCTATTGGTGGTCCTAGAATTTTCACCAAAACGATTTTCAGAGTTTGTAGGATTATTTCGGAATGGGTTACGCGTTGTTGTACCTTGTTGGTAATTTGTTGAAGCCGATCCATTCCTAGATATCTTGTATCTACACTCATTCTCTGTGTGATTATTCCGTCCACAGAAATTACATACAATGTTATATTCCCTTTTTATGGGTTGTCTATTCGGAAAAAAGTTGGATTGCATGTTCCGATAACATGTGTCCTGTGTATGCCCTGACTTACCGCAGGTTTGGCAGACTATACGATTGAATGTAGGTTTTTCATTGTATTGATATGACCTGGGAGAGTTGTCCATTCGAGCGGCATGTGACACTACATGTGCAATCGACTGTTTTAAATTGTTTCCCCCATGGACTTTAGCTAGTATCTTTAGCTGTTCGTTGTTTAGTCCATCCTCAAATGTTTGTACGGCCAATTTTTTGTTTTCTTCCATTAAGAATTCCCTAACCACCGCGTCTGCTGTTATTTCACACGTGGCAGAGTTTAGAGTCCTTAGAGCATTCGCGACTCTATCGCCGTATTCCCGGACGGTTTCTCTGTAGCGTTGTTTCAGAGAAATCAACTCATTGTGTGCTGTCGACCGAGATTGCTCCTCTTTATATTCCGATTCTAATTTTTCTTTTAAATCCTCCCACTTTGCGATTTGGCTATACCTAATCAGATCGTAAGCATGACCCTCTAGTCTATTTTTGACTAGCTCTAAAAATGTCTCGTATATATCCGGGTCTGCCTTCTTTATAGATCTAAATAAAACGTCTCCCCCGGAAATAAATTTACCTAAGTCGCAGGGTTTCCCGTCAAAGGTAGGGACGATTCTGAAAACATCAGAAATTCCGACAGAAAGAGCCATTTCAGGGGGTTTAATGTGTATCTGTTGATAGTGGATTTGTTCTTCCCCCTGCCTAGCCGCCTGTCTCGTGTAATATGGACTCGTAATAGTGAAAGTTTAAAATAATGTATGGCGAAAATTCAATTCTTAAAATATGGTTAACTTAAAAATATGGTTATGGAAAAATTGGCCTTTCTTTTGGTTATTCAATATATATATATATAGGAAAGAAAAATAAATTGGTCCCAAAACTGAAAAGAAAGAAAATTCGACGAGAAAGAAAGAAAAAAAAACGGAAATGTCTTCGAAATACTGAAATGAGAATTTGCAAAGAATATAGATAGAAATTTCTATCGAAAAAAATGTATGTTAGTAAAAAGGAAAGCTTCCAAGTAGAAAATATTCCTAAAAAAAATTAGAGAGAAAAGTCGCAAAAAAAAATTCTTACTCTACTAAATGTTGTCGTTGTACTGTTGATAGCAGTCTTGAGTGTTGCTGTTTTGTTTTTTTTTTCTTCAGTTTTCCTTAGTTGGTTTTTTTTTGTGTTTTTTTTTTTTTCTTTTTAGATTTTTTTTTTCTTTTCCGCCAGGCAGACTTCACGTCCTAAAGTTGATTTGCTTATCCTGGTCTTGGCTGCTTTCCTTTTTTTTTCTTTTTATTTCGTTGTTTTATGTCGGGGTTTTTTTTTTTTTTTCTTATTTTGGTTTGGTTATTTCTCCTGTTTTTTTTTCTCTTTTCTTCTTGAAAAAATTTTTTTCTTCTTATTTGGTTATTTCTCTTGTGTTCTCTTTTCTTCTTATAATCAATTTTTTTTTGTTGTTTTAAATTTTTTGTTTACTTTGTTTTTCGTTGTTTTATGTTTACTTTTTTTTTCTTCTTATTTGGTTATTTCTCTTGTGTTCTCTTTTCTTCTTATAAACATTTTTTTTTTGTTGTTTTAAATTTTGTTTTGTTAAAAAAAATTTTTTTTCTTGTTTTTTTTTCTTCTTATTTTCTTTCTATTTGGGATCCTTTGGTTGGATCATCCCACCGCTGCCACCAGTGTTGACGTCCGGCGCCGTGCTTCCTCTTTCGAGGGAAGAGCGAGGACCTTTTATTTTTATTCCTTTTCTCTCTGTTTCGTTTTCATACGTATGTTTTTTCGATGGTTGCAACCAGAAATTTACTAACTGGAAAACCCATTTATTTTCACTGGTCAAGACGAAGTATACTTTATATATATGTATATTGATTTCTTATACATTTCTAAGATTTGTTTAAAACGTTCAACTTAATCCGAACGAACTTTATGAACTGAATTTTTTCTATTTCTATTTTTTTTGTTGTGACTTTTCACATGAATCAATTTGGACGAAAATCCAAGTTGCTATGTTTTGAATAAATAAAAAGGTGCAGGTTATTAAGTGTGCTGTAACTGGTAATATTGTGAATGTTTATGAATGGTATGTATTAAGTGAGAATGTAATATATGTTAAGTGAAGTTTTTAAGGATGTGTTAGGAGATTCAGTGTTAAATTTAATAAGGGTAGTATTCTGGAATACAACAAGTAGTTCCGTTTTAGTTCGTTTAATTTAACAGTACCGCGTTGAATATAGACGATGTACAAGTAGTGTTTGTACAGGGCTTTTGTTGACGAATTTAATGTGAGGGTTTAAACATCTAGGCACTTTATCCCGAGTGCAATTAGTTCGTTTTTCACTATATCGTTGCTAATCAGGTCTAATCCGGATAACACTACCTTTAATGGACGATTTTCCTTACGCGAGTGGGTAAAAAACTCACATTTTAACCGTAAGAGTTCGGTTCTGATTTTGTTATATATGTCCATTATTGGGGCACATATTTTTTGTCCAAGCGAAATGTTTTTAATTAAGTATTTGTCTACCTTAATGTTGCTCAAAATATCACGCACTTTAGCACTAGTTGTTTTTAACACCACAATTGGCGGAACGGTTTCTTTAGGAAGTTCTGCGCACTGTTCGTCATTGGTCGGATCCATTTCAGGAGAGTCTTCCATCAGACTTTGAAGTGGTTGAAAAAAGTTAGTGTTTGAACACATTTTAGATTTTTCTAGTACTTTATTGTTCACTTTTGAAAGTTTATCGGGAGGAGTTTGGCCTCCAATAACAGGGTCGTAACGCAACCGTTTGCACTTGGCCTCCAATAACAGGGTCGTAACGCAACCGTTTGCACTTGAACAACCGCACTTGTTCAAATTTTTGTATGCGGAAAACGAGGCAAAGAAAACAAGATAATGATAATTAAATTGTGAAAATTATTGTGAAAATAACGGTTGATTAAGATAAATAGCACGAGCAAAACTGTGAGACAAGTTATCTGTTTGAAAGTCAGTCAGGTACTGAGGCTTGTTAAATTTTCCATAATGATTTGTTTTTTCCGGGCAAGGTCAATAGTCTTGCGCCAGAGGCTCCCTGACGGTGAATCGAACCTCGGTCTCCCGCGTGACAGGCGGGTATACTAAGCACTACACTATCGAGGAGCCATCGATCTGGATATACGGAATCCAATTATGGGACTGTACGGAGCTATCCAATAGAGAAATAATTCAACGAAGCCAGAACAAATTCCTTCGCACTATCACCAATGCGTACCATTTTGCGATAAATCAGGAAATACACGATGACCTAGAGATCGAATGGATGTATGAAGTTGTCCAAAAATATGCTGTCAAACACGAAAGACGCCTACATAATCAAACCAACGTAGAAGCTATTCAGCTCTTGGATATTACCAACGAATTGAGACGGCTAAAACGGACGAAACCTCATGAATTGACATGTTAAAATCGAACATACTAAAATCGAGTTGGGAGCTGAACACTGGTCCAGTAAACCCTTACACGCTCTACTTAATTAAACTAAATTAAGTACAATTTAAACCTAGTATTAAATTAATTCAATTTCAATTTCAATTCAATTTTTATTTGGTAGATAATTACATTTATGGTATATTTTACAACTAGTACTTAAGAGATTTAGGATAGCAATTCCTTTACAACTATAATCTTAAATCTATATAACGACAATAGTACAATTTTAATGAATAACAAATAATAAATTAAGGGAAAACTACAATAAAAAACCCTTATTTGAATCTTAAGACTAATATTGCACGAGCTTCCGGTTATTTTATATAGTAATGACCTCGATATAATTTTCATAGACAGAGTACATATGTAGTGACTTAGGATAACGCAAGACGGGAAACGAGAACATTGTCAGAGAAAGAACAATTGACGAAGAAGTTTCGATTGATTTTGTTAATAAGGAACTCTACCGGTTTAACGTTGGCGTTTTCATGTAGTTCATGTGTCGAATAATGCCATGGCAAATTCAGCAACATTTTCAATATTTTATTTTGACACCTTTGCAATTTTATTTTGTGTGTGCGAGCACAATTACACCATACAGGGGCCCCGTACAGGACTATCGCTTGAAAAATGGTTTTAAATATTATAATTTTATTTTCGATGCTAAGTTTTGACTTTCTACACACTAATGGATACATAACTCTTACGACTTTGTTTATTTTGTCAATCGTGGTAGTGACGTGCTTTTGAGAGATAAGTTTTTTATCTAGAATAATACCTAGATATCTACAGTCTTCGGACCAATCAATATCAACTGCACACATACTGAGTTTAGTGAGTATTAAATTAAATTGTTAAGATTGTACTATTCATATCCAATAAAGGATGTTATTAAAAAAAAAAGAAAAAAAGTTAACTATTAAGTCTTAGGTCGTAAACTTTAAGTTTTAAGTCTTAGGTCTTATATCTTTCCTTAAGTGAACGCTTATGAGTCTCAGCTCCTACATCTTAGAACTTATGTTAAGCTCTGGGTCTTAAGCCTTGAGTAGAAGTTAATAGATCTTAGATCTTGGATATGAACTTTTGGTTTTAAGGCATTTATCCTGAGTATTTCCTTGGGTGTAAGCTAATAATTGTTATGTCTGAGATCTTAGATCTTAAGTATTAGGTGGGTGTTGCGTCTTAAGACCTAGGTCTTAGCTAAATAATAGCTCTTATGTCTCAGGGCTTAAGTTATCGCTGAAACATAAGTGTTAGCTCCTAAGTATGACGCCTTAAGTCTTAACTCTTAAGTCTTAAATCCTAAGTTTTCCATCGAATGTCAGCTCCTAACTTATAGGTTTTAAATCTAATCTGTAAAGCCGTATGTCTTTCGTCTTAAGTCTTAAGTCGATCCTGAACACTGTGCATATTATCCTGCCTCTTACAACCAGACATATTTTTCAGTACCATTATCGGCTTACAAGATGGTTCGCTTTATACCTTCTTGTTTAATTTGAGCATATACCGTAGATGTTGACTAAGTATATCTTGAATAACTCTTGATGCAAGATATGTTACTCCTGCCTTGCAAAGTCCTCACACTACCTAACTAATCGCCGAAGTGCAAATCAAGGTGCAATACCAATATGTTACCGGACTTTGTATTACCAATTTGACTCATCTGTATGCCCAGAACGCCCCATCGTGCCGTACGACTTCCTACCTGTAGTTCTGAACCTTTCATCCTGATGAATTTTCGCCTTAATTTTCCAAGGCATCAGTCCCGTCAAGCTGTTATTCCTTTGTCTTACATAAAATTTGAGGATACATCGACTGACGAACTGACTTCACCGACGCACCGGCAGTTATTCACAAGAACACCCGACAGAACATACGTACGACTATTCTTCAGATTCAAAAGTCCTTCCGAAAACACTCCCCTTAGGCGACTCCGGCTGGAAATGTGGAATGTGAGGTGCAACTAATTCAATAATTGACATGAATCCCTATTACCCTCGGGAGACAAATGGGTTTGTACTTGCACAGTAAATTTTTGTGTCCATAAAATACCCAACAACATCTTCCGACGGTAAAAGGTCAGAATAAAGTATTAACTGAGCACTCTGCTCTCATCCATCTAAAAACCAAAAACACGAAATCGAAACAGCAATCAAGGAGCAAGCAAAGAGGCAACGAATGCCGGCATGATACTAAACACAAATCCAGGCGTTGAGTTAGCAGACTTGTGAAATGGGAACCTTGTTAAATAAATTCCCGAAGGTGATGTACTCGCACTTCGAACTCACCTGGCACCAATTGTTGCAGTCACCTTATGATTCGGGAGCACAGTGACTGTATCGAAAAAAGTACATGCCACAAACACGACATCGTCACACTTCGGTAGTCTGTGCAGGTAGAAGTGCTGAGGTGTGCAAAGCACCTCGCGGTCAGTGTTGGCTCCACTGCTTTTCCTGCGTCGAACTAATTTGCAAACTGATGAATGATATCAGTGATTTATATCTGGTGCCATTTTTCAATATCCCGTCCATTCGTCTCTTCGGTTCGCCGTTTGCGTTTCCCTTGCTAAAGTCCTGTTTATGATTTCATCCTTGCGGGCGGAATTTGGATCGGATGCAAGCGGGGCTAAATGTTCGTGGTTGTAAGTTTTATGATGCTCGAAAATGGTGTTTTCGAAAATAGGTAAAGAAGACGCATTAAATGGTCGTAGCTTCCGGCAAATTGAGGTGCGTTTTCAAGCATTGATTCCTTGAAATCTAGTGATTTTAAAGTCCGTGTGGGCTCGGGTTCAATTGTGAGTATCCCATGAAACATGGTAATACCTTACGTGTATGTGCATTCGAACTTAAGTCATTCGAATACATAAACCGAGGAAGGGAAAGACGAATCATCTGCCAACATACTACACCTAATAAGCATTCTAAATGCTACAAAATAGGACAAGGGAGATTAATTTATATATAAACCACGGCAGGTGGGAAAGTGCGGCTTCAGTTCATCAAACCAAAAATTCAGTTTTTGTAAGCGCAGGACTTTTTACCTCATATTCTTCCTTACTTTCTGTATTATTTTAAAAGTCAATTTCCGGTAATTACGTTGTTTCTGAACTGTTTATTCTAAACAAACAAAATAGGATTTGAATTTTTCATTGTCGCTTATCAGGAAAAGTGACGAGTAACCGTGAGGAAGCAAACCGATATCCAGACCTGTGTGCCACTGATAATGAGTGTTTATGCGAAACCACTTTGCGTACTTAAGATTTTCTTATCCTTATCTTTGCACATCTATTGCGCCCTTTAAATACGATTAATTTGGTGGTTATTTTATAGTAATTCATCTTTTTGTGTGTGGACTTTCAACTGATACGAATATGTTAAATATTCGAAAACGACGTTTTCTAAGTCAATACCCATATTCAGCAATATTGTTTTAATATACGAGCTGTGAACACAAGCGAGAGACCTCAGTGGAGTTGGAAGAAGAGGGAAAAGATAAAGAAAAGACTATTGACGTATCTCGGATGCCTGCAAATCACAATGACGAGGAAACACATGAACAAGCAGAACATTTCACGTGTCGCTCGGCTGAAGAACGATTGTTTATGTTTAGCTACACGTCTGAAGTCGATTTTTTAGAGGATGTACACTTTCTGATTGCCGGTACCAATAGAAAATATATGGTGGCATGGAATGCATTCAGCAAGTTCAGGAACTATCGTGAGAATACAAAACTGATAGGCAGCATTTCGTAAGAACGTACTTACAGTGGTATTAGACAACGTTTGCCTGGATGCCCAATGTGGGTCACTGTTTAGATTCTATCAAACATATGCAGCGCTGTTTTGGATGCGTCTGGCCAAACATGAGAACTCAATTCCAGACGTAAATTCTAATCAGATTGTATAGGCTGTGATATATTATTCATCTTATAAGAAACCCTTTGCATTCGGTCGCACTTTCCGTAATTTCAAAAACGTGGTGGTGACAATGAAGAGTCGAATTAATTCAAATCCAAAGAGTTGATAGGTTGCTGGCTTCGACGATGTAAGTGCGTTTATCGAAAGTGTGTCTCGATTGGGATTTATCTTTAATGACAATAAACAGCATGGTAGATCTGTTTTAAAGGGATCGTTACAAGGTTATATAACCCCTGCTGGTATACTTGTTGTGGTCGGCATATACGGGATTCCGTTTTAAGGGCGGAGTCTGCGTCTTCGCGCGGTCCGATCTCCCTTCCCAGAGGATGGAGGCGTTGGGACCCAATAACATGGACATCATATGGTTGAGGATCGTGTTGAGGAATTCTGTTAAATTTCTTTGTTCTCTTTACCGCTCCCCGAATGACGATCGACCAGCGACATTTTTCGAACATCTTTCACATACCGTCGACTGGATACAGATCAACCACCCACCTTCTGAAATTGTTGTCCTTGGCGATTTTAATGTACACAATTCCGGCTGCTAGGAACATTCTAACAGAACCGACGAGGCTGGGAGGCTGGCGGAGATGTTTGCTGTTTGCCACAATTTAACTCAACGCGTGGAGGAACCCACGCCAGTGCCGGGTGCACGAGGCGATTATGCGAACACCCTGGATCTGTTTTTGACATTCGAACCGAGTATTTATACCGTAGAGGTTTCCGCGCCACTAGGAAGCTCAAAGCACTGCTTGGTGTCTGTCGCGCAAGCACTTGCATATCAAGCGAATAACCGACCTAAGCAGCTTCGCCAGGAAGTATGGGGCTGCTAACTGGGACGATTTGCGAGATTTATTCGCATTCTTTCCGTTGTCGGAGGTGTGCCTTGGAGACTCCGTTGTTAACGCTTGCGCGGAGTCGGTCACTGAGATTCTTCTTCTCGGGATGGAGATCTTGTGGTGGTGTTATGTAGTGTGTCTGGCACGACACGGATTCACTTAACACCCACTACTTAATTCACGGCAGCTGATTTTTTTTAAATAAAACACCTTCACTTTATCTCCTTCGTCTCTTTATTAATTTACACAACAGCTGATACACTGACTGGAACAATATTTATTTAAACTATGGCTATATCAGTTTGTTTTGTTTTAAGGTGAGTGTTTAATCCAAAATAATATCCCGCTTCCATTAGGCACCATCAACAACACCAAAATCCCGACGGTCTTGTGAATTTTTTAAAAGCAAAATATAATAAACGCACTAAATGACGAAAGGCCACTGAAAACGGTTTTAATTGAATGTTCCCATTAAAAATAACTTAAGCGATACGGCGTGATTAGAAATAATAGAAAACTAATAAATAAACTGCCGACGGGAATAAAATGTCAAGACTCGCCACACACAAGTTGACTCCGAGGAAAAAGGCTGACTGACTATTTGGTGCTCACCAAAGAAAAGGGAAACCTCAAGGAAACTGAAAAAGAGGAGGAGCTACACGATTAACTCGAGGTAGTTAATCGTGATTGGACCGGGGGGAAATAGGCATACATGATGCGTATGTGTGTACGCCTCGCATACGATCGTCCGGCGACCCTGGACGGATGCCAACATCGCTGCAACATCTTACACGAATGCAAACAATAACATCTGGGGTGCGAAAGACCCGAACCGAAGATCTGGTCATCCTATGGGAGGCCATAAATCAACATTTCGGTTGACGATGTGAATTCCCTTTGGTCCGCCGACGGGTGGCGGCCGTTATTAGGGATTTTTTGTATGCATATCATTCTGTGGTGCCAATGCGATGTTTAGGGTATTGCAACGAATATAGGGTGCAGCCATTGCCAGATGTTGAAAGTAAACACTTGCTGGCTGCATCCAATTCGTTGCTTGTTTGCGGTCCCTGATCGGTGGAGATCGATAATAGGAAACCAGCGATTGCTGGTAATTAGGGAAATGTTTGGTTTGCCTCAGCCGAAACCTTGTCGGCGGTGGCAAACCAATGGGACCTAATAGCCGCATGCAAGGAGTGCCATGGGCAAACAAATAAAACGAGTCAACAAGGAACTCTTTGTTGATGTTGTTTCCATTGCATAAGGCTAAGGAAACGAGATGCCCTGTGTAGAATGTATGCCTAGGGATAGGATTTCAAATGCCACGGCAATGTGATAATCTTTGCCGTGGACTTAATGTTTTTTTAGGAATTAATGCCTGCCCGAGGGTGAGTTCTCGATGCCGTGGACTTATGTTTTCTTAGGAATCAATGCCTGGTCGAGGGTGAATTTTCGATGCCACGGCAAGGTGATAAGCTTTGCCGTGGACTTAATGTTTTTTTAGGAATTAATGCCTGCCCGAGGGTGAGTTCTCGATGCCACGGCAAGGTGATAAGCTTTGCCGTGGACTTAATGTTTTTCAGGGGTGGTGTTGGAGAAAAAGGGGTTTGGAAGGAAAACCCCCCACAGAATAGGTAAGCTGCCTAACGGATATTCAAAACAGTTATCCGATTGGGTAACCGTATTAATTCCAGCGATTTGGCTGGGGGTAAATGCCGTAGCAAGGTTACGCAACCTTGCTGAAGTTCGACCGAGAGGTAAGTCGTTCGCCTGGAATAGTAGGGATCGAGCGATGCATGGCTCTTCGGGCCCTGAAAAGCCCCACAATCTACATTCCACATTCCATCAAACAAAGTTCATCTGATAAGCCGTGGTTTGATAAAAAATGCGAGCAGATTACAGCGGCAAGGATAGAGCTTTCAAGCAATGGCACTCCAATCCCACCGATGTAAACAAAACGAATTTTGTTAGAATCAGAAACGCGTGCAACCAGGCGATTTATACCCCGAAGAAAGCTCACAACGACAGTGACCAATAAACTTCTTCGGTGCCCGATTGGTTCGCGCTCCTTCTGGTCAATGGCAAAAGCTGTCAGCGGTAACTTTGCTTCCCCCTCTTTCCCTCCGTTGGTAACACACACCGGGACATTAGTCCCAAATTCGAAGGATAAAGCCGATGTATTCGCGAATTTATTTTTCTAGAATTCAAATTTCGATCCCGGTCTTAGGGGCCACTTGTGATCGCGATGGTGCGATCTTCCATGCGGGATGTGAGATTTCGCCCGCGTACTATTCAACGCATTCTACGTGAACTGGACTGTAGGAAGGCGACCGGCGCAGACGGAATACCAGGAATAGTCCTTAAGAACTGTGCGCCAAAACTGTTGCCGGTTCTTGGCAGACTCTTCCGCTTATCTTATGCACGGAGGGCCTTTCCTGCCTGCTGGAAAATCGCTTGAGTTCAGTCAATCCCAAAGACGGGAAAAAAGCGTGTCCCACAAAATTACCGTCCGATATCATTACTGTCTATGTTATCTAAGGTAATGGAGAAAGTCATCAATACTGAATTAATTAAGTTTTTGGAGTGCAACGGACTTCTGAATGATCACCAATACGGATTCCGTGGCAGGTGACCCACGGGAGACCTTTTGAGTCTTATAACCGATATATGGCCATCTGCGATTGAGCGGCTTGGTGAGTCAAGGCCCGTCGCATTGGATATCTCCAAGGCTTTTGACCGCGTCGGGCACGGGGCATTGCTGAGCAAACTTCGTTCATATGGACCTTCCCAGCAGCTTTGTGACTGGACGAAGAGTTGGCTGGAAAATCGATCGATCCGCGGGTCTTCAGATCTGTATCCTGTTAATTTGGGGGTGCCCCAGGGTTCCATTTTGTCTCTAACCTTGTTTTTGCTTCACATAAATGATTTGTTGGAGATACCGTATAACAAAGTGTTTCGTTTTACGGATGATAGTACGCTTGTTTCCTCCTTTTCGAGTGATCGGCCGATTGGTGCATCTACGTCGCACCAGCTGAGATCTAGACAGATTGACTCTCTGAATCAAGATCTAGGTAAGGTCCTGCAGTGCGGAAGGGCCAATCTCGTCGACTTCAATGCAACGAACACACAATACACAACATTCACAAAGAAAACTGGATCATCGGTTCAACTGCTAATGATGAATGGCCAGGCCCTCGAATCTGGGGAAAGGTTGAAATTGCTCGTCGTCACGGTCTGTGGGAATGTATCATGGCATAAACACGTGTCGAGTATCGCCAGGTCAGCCTTAGGAAAACTGAGCTATCTTTTTAGAGCCAAGAAATATTTTACTGCGACCCAACTTCTTCTCCCAAATTAGACCCGCGCTTGAATATTGCTCTCATGTTTGGAGCTCCGCTCCTAAACATACCCTCGACCTACTTCAGAGCATACAGAGACGAGCGGTCCGCCTGATCGGGGACTCGGCGCTGACATCGGGACTACAGCCGCTTTCACTTCGAAGGCACGTAGCCGACCTCTGTCTGTTTTACAAATATTATCACGGGTACTGTTCTGGTATTGTTCCACATAATTAGGCTTATATGCGCACAAGACAATCCCACGGTCGCACCAGTTTGCGGGTCATCTCCCCACGACGCGAACATCCCTGCATCAGAACTCGTTCCATTACAGAGCAGGGAAGTTGTGGAACTCCCTTCCCGCGCGAGTGTTCCCGGAGCATTACAACCTGCAATTTGAACAGAAGAACTGCAAAGAGTTATTTGGTGGCATCTCGGGGGGCCCACTCGGCGCTATAGGTTCGCCTCTCCCGAGAGAAGTGTAATAAAAAAAACACACACACACATATATATATATATATATATATATATATATATATATATATATATATATATATATGCAGACCATATGCTGCTGTTGGATAATAAGGTTCAATTAGGTTGGCCAACCATCTATAAATAAGGGCTGTCATTAGCTACATGAATGAGTGAATGATGAACAAGAGATCGGTTTTAAAAATAAGAAATATGTTGGTGAGAGAACGAAGCCTTGGGGTACACCTGAATTAGTTTTATGGAAAGGAGACTTGATGGAAAGGAGACTTGATGGAAAGGAGACTTGATAGTTGGCAATGGTTGAGGGGATAAGAAGACAGAGTGAAAGATCAGATCAGTTGTCTCGATTGGGATTTGTAAGGACAAGGTCTAGCTGCCTCACCATTTTATTTAAAGCTTCGTTAACTTGGCAGATTAGGGGGATGGGAGCGAGCATACAGGATAAAGTCTCTACTTTCAACCCAGCGAAGGCCAGCACGATCCTTGTCCCTGTTCAGTCCAAGGTGACATGCAGTCTCTACGTGACACTGTGGCGGTTCTTTAAAACATTCACAAAGAACCACCCATTCCCTTTAAATTAACCCGCCTTTCCACACCCAACAAGCCATTTCGCTTACCTGCAATCGAGCAGCGTTAAGCTACTCTTTCAATATCCCCCCTGAGAGCTCTTAATGTACCACAAGCGACTAGGCAGCCGCAGTTGGCTCGGGAAACCAACATGACTGGCCTACGTCCCACACACTACCTCGCACACTTACGCTCCATAGCGGGCCCGGAAATGCAAGACGACCAGATTAGGCCGCATTTCCTCGGGTCCCTGCTCAGCTCGACTCAGGCCATTTTGGCGGTCCTAACAGACCAAAGTCTGAATCACCTGGTCCAGATCGCTGAAGATATCCAGGCTATCCACCCTGCACAGGACGAACCTCCAGCTTCCCGCGAGGACGCGATCAATACCCACTCTATTCCCTCACAACTACACAGTCCACACAGAAGGTCCGCAACCTACAGCGCACCTCACCTTCCTCAGAGTACCCATGACAGCAGGCCCAGCGAATCTTCACTAGACCGCTCCCCCCCACACGTCACTATATCGGACCTTCTCGCGCTTAAGGCCTCACTGCGCCGCGATTTAAACCAAATTCGAGTGGAGATGAGAAGCGCCCATCAAATCGCGCAGAACGGTCCAACGAACCGAAAGCAATCATCCCAGAATCCCGCACCAGCGGAGCAAGCCACGTCAAACCAAGACGCTCGTCGGGTGTACCTGATAACTGCACGCATGACGTGCAAATTTTGTAGTAAAAAGGGTCACCTTTATGACGAGTGCCTTAAAAGGCGTAATACACCTTTCTGTCGGAAGTGCTGGCAGTATAGCCACAACATTGTAGAATGCAGTGCGCACCATGCTCCACTTCCACAGAATAGGTAACCACACCAACCCGCCGCCTCTAAGAACCCAGCGTCATCTAACCTCCGAGTGTCTAGCATTCCGAGTTGCTGCACGTTGTGTGGCTGTACAGGTAACACGGGGGACAAGTGCGGAGAGAAGGTGAGAGTGTAAAAAACCAGAATTTCCACAGTAACACTCACCCCAACACAACCCCGAAAGGCCAAGACTAAACGTCAAAGCCATTGCCCACAAACTCAAACGCCTGTCGAGGACGGCAAACAATTCTCCATACCAACATATGGACGAAAAACGCCGACCCTGAACCGGGATCTCCTCCACCCCGCACACGGCACCCCGTCTCTGCGGAGACGAATTAATGCTGGGCTGGAACCCTCTCCTTCCCGCTCAAGCTACTCCGTCACTGCGAACGCGAGTGAGCTGCCTACAGGCCTCGACCGTATCAGGCGTCACACCTGTTGGTCCATACGAACCACAACAGGTCAGTGGACCGCACCGCAATCCCCTTGCCCCCGTCGGCATCAACGCGGTAACAACCAGGTCCACTCCCAATCCCGAACACCAAACTCCCCCGCCCCTACCTTTATTTCGTGACTACGTCACAGGGTGGGGGGGAGGGTGGCTGGGTGGTGAGTGGCGGGTGTGAGTGGCGGTTCTTTAAAACATTCACAAAGAACCACCGATTCCCTTTAAATTAACCCGCCTTTCCACACCCAACAAGCCATTTCGCTTACCTGCAATCGAGCAGCGTTAAACTACCCTTTCAATATCCTCCTGAAAGCAAACCCTAGCATGCATACACCTCATTAGACTATCCAGTTCATAATATATAAACCACCATATTCCCTATCGGTCAGCTTGTCAGCAATCATAATCAATCAAACCTACACCGATCCTCCTGTGTCTTCTTGTTCCAACAATCCGTTGGTCCAAAAAGGCACGTCGGGCAACTCGCCTGCTTGCACATCTGCAAGCCAGATTTCCGATGATCGGTCGCCTATGCCGATAACCGATCATCGAGTTGGACACGATATGATTGTTATTTAAACAATCATACCAACGATCATACCCCACGTAGCGTTTCCTAAACAAAATAAATCTCCACACTAGCTCTTACCCTTGGTATAAGCGATAAACACCCATTGGATCCGACACGATCATGATTGTTTTTCAAACAATCATGCCAATAATCAGGTCCCACGGTATAATTCCCTTAAAGAACTCTCGTACCATTAACCAAGGTAAACAAACGCGTGTCTTAGCGTTTGAACCCCGAAATAGCGTTTCTGTTGACTAATACTCAGAAACCCATTCCTGCATCAACAAGCGCTAGTTCAAACATAGCAACCTTTTCCTTATTCGACTTTAGTCTATATTTGAAATGCTGTCCTTTCTCTGTATGTGTGCAATCTCGAATAGGGATATCCGCGCGAAACAACTTTTAGATTGATCGAGGAGTCCGATTTTGTCCCCAGTGGTGTGTGGACACACAAAATTAAAAAATCTAGCGGGTCGGTACGGTCGCGGTTAGTTATAATTCTTTAACGCGCAATTTCTGTTGTCAGATTAAATTATCTCGGGCGAATATATCACCAAATAGTAGTCGGTGTGTGAGAAGTGGATCGAACAATAATACGAGAGGACGTCTACAGTGCTATAATTTTTCTTCTATCATTCATTAACTTATTAAAAAGTAAAAGTAAAGAAAAACATTCACCAGTAAAACTACCACAGCACATTTTTTATTTTTCGTACTACCTCGACTTGATAAGAGTTGGGGATTTAAATGAATCTGTGTCTTGTCCGGCACCTACTCTACCCCACAACCCTACTGGATAACTACTTTGGCATGCAGCGACATCCTGAGAAAAGTTGGTAACTAGTATTTTGAGGTTATGTTGTTATCACGTGCTCAAACTCACAATATTGCGTTTGACATCCGACAATCTCTACATAATTTTCTGGTGGGGCTATTTTTTGCCAGATGGCGGAAACTGATTTGTACACCTAATAAAAAAAATATACGCAGTGGTGTAGGGCCAAGGACGGTGCCGTTACACATATATACACGATTCAAACTGTGCCTTCAATCGAGAAAAAATTTTCGAGGCCTTAACGCATTCATTTGTTAAAATTTTATAATAATCCGATGCGCAACAGACGTATGGCGTTTGCGACTATAGTGAAGAACGTGTGTGATTCGAACTGAGGCTATGACGGTTAGAATCACTAAAAATGGAACCAATGCTCAACACGTCAGGTCACTGCCGTGTGTACGAATTCGATTTCTAAACTCAAGTACACTCAGCTGATGTGGAATTGCTTTGTTATTGCTTGGTATACGGCTGATGCCTTTTCCTATTCGATTTTCATTCGGCGTTCTTCACAATTTGCTTGTGTATGTGTGTGTATCTGTTAGAAAAGCCACAGACGTATGGATCGTTTGCTCGCTCAGGGCTGTACTGGCTACAAAGTCGAGCGGGACCGCTAGCCAAGCCGGTTTCCCTACTCTCCATAAACCAAACAACAGCCACGCACAAGATTACTTAGCTCGCAACTTGTTGCTAAGCAAAAACGTAAAATTCTTTATCCTAACTTATTGTAAAAAAATCGATGTTCCAATTGCAGCCACAAACTATCAGCAAAAACTAGCATAGTTTCACCACAATCATTTTACTACGATACACCCCTCATCGGTTGGCCATAAAATTCATAATTGCATGAGTCCTTCTCCTGGCGTCTCATGATCGTAGGTGTCTGTATTTCATTTTGAAGATGATGGGATAAGTCCTTGTTTGTGGTCGTCGATAACTGCGACATATTATTGACTGTGGCGTCGATGTTTATAATGCTGCACCAAGCCAATGCCATGAGTCCTTGGTTGACTTTCTTGACATTGGTGTGCCTGCAGCATATGTTACTTATTTACAAGGATGCCGGCATGAATCTTTGGCGGAAGTTAGTCTATCTGGATCGTAAGTGTTCCGTCGAACACGGCTGCTACAAGGACTTACACGAAGCGGAAAACTGCACACACGCAAAACACTGTGAAAATTGTCACGAATGAAACTCAAAAATATTAACTTTCGAAAACACAAATTTCCTTTATTCGCACAAGTTTTTGTAAGTTCATGAGTATACAATTCCTGGTGTTGTAACTACAAGCTATCGAAAGTCGGTAACTATATCACATTTAGTAGATAGTTGCTCGTGGCAAGACAAAATACTATATACATTTTTTCTGGTCGCGACCGTTCGTTTGCACACTGACGTTACTTTCCGGTTGTATGGTTAATCCGCGGATCAACTCCCTCGTTTGGTTCTCGTTGTTCGGCTCGTCGCGATGACTATCACTATCTGACTGACCGGACCTATCCTAAAAATATCCCCTTTGCATTAACCAACCCGCATCTGCAAAGGAAAATTTTCCCATCCAATCTGCTGACAGAATTTACCCCTCGTATCTGTTAACAGCATAACATTTCCCTTTGTATCTTAAAGGAGAATTTCCCATACGATCTGGAAAAGAGAACTCTTACCTACTTATCATCTTTATCATCATTCGATGTCGGTGCTCGGAATCATGTTTCTTTTGTTTCAGGATCGGATGCCGCACATCTGGCATGCGGCAAAGGCTCGCCTGCATTTCGGATGTGTACCGGATTATGGGATGTAAGGCTTTGTTTGACTTTCCCATCGTACATCTATCTTGGATAGTGTTATGAGTTTATGGCTCTATGGCTGCTAATCAGTGGCGCAACGAATCGCTTGTTTGCGCAAGTGTGCCTGGTTTAGGTGCTAATTACATTTAGCTACCAGCGTATGCATTCGTTGTTCGGTCTATTTACCGAAAATGGTATTTCTTTGAAACATCGCGTTGATGTTTCGGACGGGAGATTGATGACCTGTATGCTATGCTTGCAGCATTTGGCGCATTGCTTAGATGCGATGCTTTAGCTGCCCTTTTGAATTGGGGTAGGATACCATTAATGGATGCGTTGAACTCGATCTTGGAAGCTTTTGAACGTTAAGTTCCTTGGTTTTTGCTATCGGGTTCAACGTTGTTGCAATCTCATATAGCCTTTATTACAGGTATTGTAATGACTATTGACCGCGTGTCTGTGAGCACGTGTGCTGCGAACGGTGAGTAGAGTTCCTTGGCGGAAAGGATAACTCACCTGTAAGGAGTTGTATGGTTCGTAGAACCGCTACAAATCCTTTGTTAATCGATGGTCATAAATATTAACAAACGTGTTACGGAGACTTCGTCACCGAAATTGTTTAACTAGCACAAAATGACTTTATGGTGTTTAGCAATGATAGAGAAGAACGTGATTCGAATCCATGTAGAATATGGTGAGCATTGCATAAGACCACGGCCGGGTGTTGACGACGATGACCTTTTTTCACTACTATCTTAAGCTGTGTAATGGTTGTGTTAAATGCTACGATAAACGGTTCTGATATATTTTTCGACTTGCTTTTGGTGATATGTTCTTCATTATGGTCGCGTCGTCATATAGTATGTTATGTAGTGTGTCTGTTGGGATCGACCCAAAGTTCGCATAGGGGAACTGTTTGAAAATGCTTATCAAGGTTATTGCGAATGGATTTTGTTAGATCCTACATTTCATTATCATCATCGGCAATACAACCGGGAACCGATATTGGCCTTATTTAGCAAGTCATGAGGCTTGTTAAATTTTCCATAATGATTTGTTTTTTCCGGGCAAGGTCATTAGTCTTGAGCCAGAGGCTCCTCGGTGGGGAATCGAACCCCGGTCTCCCGTGTGACAGGCGGGTATACTACATTTATGTACTGTTAAATTCACTTATAGAGGACGTAACATGACTCTCAATTGCTTTTTTGCTGTTTTTAATATAAGTGTTTGTTTCGCGTGGGAAACAGCAAAAATAACTTGAAAGACCAATATTAAAATTTTTAATTATAAATAAATTGCAAACACTCTCGGCGTGAAGGGAAAGTCTTTTCCGCGGAGCGCACGTATGTTAACCACCGGATCAAATTACCAGAAAAAGAAGGAAACAAAACACCCACTTCGATTTTATGCTATGATTTACAATTTATTATTTCTATTTGCGAAAGTGGATTTGATGTAATTTTATATTTAATTAAACACAATGAGGTAATTTCGTAACTGAACTGCAAAATATATATAAAGACAAACGAAATAAACAGCGATCTCGACGAGCTGTGCACACTTCCTGTCTCAAAAAGTAACATACTTGTTTTTCAGTTACATATTTGGTCTTGATTATCGGCCACTGACCTGCGATCCCTCTAAGATTACTCTCCATCTCATATCTCTCTCATTGACCTAAATTCAATCCGCCCGCTCTATTGGCAGTGGCTTGTAGAAGTTATATGAATGTTTTGGATCGTAATTTCTCCATTTGCTTCACACGTTCCTTCGGTCTCCGCCTTAGTTGACATTACAAGTTCTATATCGGCGGCAGATGGCTAATCGAAGGCGTATCCTAAGGTCTTCTGCACATTACCGGCTTCCGTAATCGAATTCTACGTGATCACGTAATTAAAATTGATATTTACGTGATACGCTTATGTTTGGGTGTATCATGTTGCATTTTGCAACAGTGTCATTTGCTGACGTTTGAAAAACAGGTCGAAGTGATCAACACACTTCAAGCTGCTTTCGAGATATCCTTATCCATAATATTTGTTAATGTTTTATTATGGGAAGACCATTTGTATCGCTAAACAACCAATTATCAAAAAGATATGTGAAAACATGTGCTCCACTGAATCTCTCCCGTATTTTAAGTCTTAGCCTATCTCTAGTGATATTCTTACTCATTCCGCCTTAATAAAACCAGAATAAGAAAAGCATAAAAAAAAAGAAATATCAAACTCTTGTTACTTACTATTCCTTATGTTCGAATAATCCATAGAAAACAAATAAGAACACCCATGTATCGAGTATAGTACATCACCTCTATATGTTATATTTCTTCTTCTTTTTTGGTCATTAGTTTATGTAATTTAAAGTCTTTATATATATAATTTTTACATATACATGTTTACATGAATAAAGACACATTCTCACACATGATCACGTTCGCACGAGCTTTGTTATTGTTTAACTTTTTATCTAAACAACTTAAAACTAATTAAAAAATCTAACAATCCTCTGATGATCACCGTGATATATATACAAACTTAAAGTATACTCTTCCTTAGTCTGCAAAAACATAACCACAACAAGTTTTATTATAATTTTATAATTTTTTTTTCTTAATCAAATCATTATTAAAATATTTAATAGCAGTTGGCTTTTATGTACGTTCTGATATTCCTGTGCGCCACAAATATATTGTTCGCAGCTCCGACTACCTAGTCTGAATTAATATTATTTATTTATGTATATATTTATATTAGGTCTCCACACAAATATATACAGTTTGAATTTCTTTATAAAGTTTTACTATAATATATAAATGAAAATTTAGATCTACACTTAACGAAATATACAAAAAAAATTTAACTATTAAATATATATGTATTTATATATTTATATATACATAAATACGTTAATTTGTTTAGTACTTTTTTGTGGCATATGCAATTAACTAACGTTTAAGATATCAATCATGTTCTTGGTCCTTGATATCGGCAGTACGACCTGCCCATAATATCTTCCGGTGGAATTGACTGATCAACATGAGGAACCTTCTGTATCTCCATTTGATCTCTGATCTGTAAAGAGAGTTGAAAATAAAGAAATTTAGTACTTTTCTGATGACCGTTTACTTTAATCTGAGGTTGGCAAGAGAGTAATTTCTCAATGGTAAATGTAGAAAGGAAACAAATATTTTCACAGCAAATTCCAAAATTCCTATGAAAAATATATTGTTACATAATTTATTACATTTGCTACATTTTTCTGGGTTCCTCAACGGGATAACACTTGTGGGAAGACCAGTATATTAGTAAACAAATCAAGCCAAAGAAAACACACAGCACATGCTCTTGTATGACCCTTTTATACTCAAGTTCAGTATATCCCATGGTGAGAAGAAGTCCACCATTGCAAACGCCAGCACACACAAATACCAAGTTTTCCCCATTTAATGTTTTTTTTTTTTTTTGAATCAATCATTTTACTTTTCTATATCGGTTGTGAACGGGTGTAGTTAATTATATAAAAAAAGCGACGAACTTTGCTGACGGCTTATGATCCTTTAGTTTTTAGTTATGTTAAAGGCGCGACTGTCTTTGTTGATGGATTATGAATAACTCCTGTGTTTTATCTATATAGACGACCATCTTTCCCGACTCAATTTAATTATATTAAAAGCACAACCGTCTATCTTGACGGATTCTGAACAACTCGCGTTTATTATATGTTGTAATTACACGACCATCTTTCTCGACTCGAGTTTAATTATGTTAAAAGGGCCACCATCTTGTTATATAATTAGATGACCACCTTTTTCGAGTGTATTTAATAATATTAAAGGCGAAACAGTCCTTGACAATTTATAGTTGTAGTGGTCCTTCTCTCAGGGAGCGTGTCTCGTCCTGAAAAGGACGAGGGATCTCTTTAAGATAGCTCCTGAGGGGACCCGTTGCGGTGCCGCCATGCTTCCTCAAACCTTGAGGGAAGAGCAGCTACCGATCGTTGAATATGGGCCTGGGAATCGGCCAAGCGCAATAAAAAATCAATCACCTGTATTTCAAATATTTAAACTCTATTTATTTATTTAATTACATTTATTTAGTTTATTGGCGTCCTACCACTTCGGACGCCAATCGAGACTGATCTGTGGCGGTTAGCGCGAACGCCACTACCCACCTGCCTACTCACCACCAGGTAACCTCTTTTCGCAGGCTGTCGGCGCCAGAAAATCGAATACTTACCTGCATTAGCATGTAAATAACCACAAGCCCGCTGATACAAGCGTATGTGCAATACAGGCATCTTCCTAAAGTAGAAATGCATAAATCACGAAAATCATGTCATGTTGACCAAGCACAACGTAGCACCAATGGTAAGAAACTAAATAGCAGAGGAGAGCATGGGACACCTGCACATCGATCTGGTAAAAACATCAACCAACGATCGGATGTGGCAGAACAACCAAGAAAAACATAATGCGGTTGCGCAAGCCTGCGACTAATTCCTGGAATTACCAGAAGGCGCGCAAACCGACGAAACCTACAACGCATGCCCTTTAAAGGACACATCTCAACAAATACAAATACGTGAGATATAACGCATGCCCATGTAGCAGCATCACATTGCACGTATAAGCAATATGAACGTCCCTACACATAATATGGTACAACGAGTAAACACACGCAATGGCGCTCACCCCCGTGAGAATAATAATAAAAAATACACACAGGCAGGGGTATAATGCGGTTACCCACACCAGGGGATGTGATACGTTTTGGTGGCGAGAGTCAATACCAAGGAGCTCGGAAAGTTAAAATGACCAAATGTGGGCATCGAAGCGACGATTGGGTACGAGGTATTCTGCCGCTTCGATAAACTAATTTAGTCTTATTAGAGATTCCGTGTGGCAACAATCCTTTTGCGCTGTTAAAATTGTTCAAGACGAAATTACGACCGCGTCAGTAAAATAAATACTATTTCTAACCGAAGTCAACAGATATAGTAAATACCGCGGTGAAACAATTATTTTGCGCTGTTTAAATTGTTCAAGGTGAAATTACCACCGTGTCCGCAAATAGTATCTACGTCTGCCCCGAGTAAAAGATCTGGAAATTACCACGGCTACATTTTTGAACCTTTTTTCGGGTAAATTGTTGGAGATACCGTTACAACGGTACACCAAGGTGCCACCAAAATATCACCACAACCTAAATGGAAGTTTAGTGATAATAAAAATACAGTGTAACATGTGAAATGAATTTTATTGAAATTATTGAAATATTGTTTGCAACATAATATAAGCTTAACGTAAGAATTAACTGCACTGTGTGCAACATAAGATAAATCGTAAGTAAAGATTTAAATACAGTGTAACATGTGAAATGAATTTTATTGAAATTATTGAAATATTGTTTGCAACATAATATAAGCTTAACGTAAGAATTAACTGCACTGTGCGCAACATAAGATAAATCGTAAGTAAAGATTTAAATACCGTGTAACATGTGAAATGAATTTTATTGAAATTATTGAAATATTGTTTGCAACATAATATAAGCTTAACGTAAGAATTAACTGCACTGTGCGCAACATAAGATAAATCGTAAGTAAAGATTTAAATACCGTGTAACATGTGAAATGAATTTTATTGAAATTATTAAAATATTGTTTGCAACATAATAGAAGCTTAGCGTAAGAATTAACTGCACTGTGTGCAACATAAGAGAAATCGTTAGTAAAGATTTAAATAAGTGTAACATACGAAACATAAGTTTATTTGTGAATACCAATATTATTTTTTTTTTTATTACCTAAAATAAGTCACACAAATATTACTACAGTTGGTATCGCATAAGGATTGTAATTAGTAATCTTATAAAGATCTATGTTCACCTAGATTAAGTTTCACAGAAAGAATAAATAAAATAGACTTAAGGA
Source organism: Microdon myrmicae (assembly GCA_963931805.1). Classification (NCBI taxonomy): domain Eukaryota; kingdom Metazoa; phylum Arthropoda; class Insecta; order Diptera; family Syrphidae; genus Microdon; species Microdon myrmicae. The sequence goes on along the minus strand of OZ007500.1, from coordinate 76,406,189 downwards.
AACACCAGTGGTTTATATTGAACATCGCAGTACGACGATCGAGCAAGCAGTCGGGACGTCTCGGTGAACCTGTGTCGGACGGACACTCTATCGAGACGAGAGCAAAGCCCCTCATAATAGTAGAGCAAGTTACATAAACCCACAATTGGTGACCTACCAAGTGAAGAAGAACACACAACCCTGCCGCACAGTCATCAATATATCCTAATTTAGTGACCGAGACAACGTGCGGAAGATCAATCCTGCCCAGGGAGCACACAAGTGGAGTCAGATCGCGGCGCTATCCTCAACACAGCGCGAGTAACGACACCTGACGAAACCAAAACCTCAACGTTGGACTCCAGGTGACGCAAAAAATTTTTTTTTTTTTCCTCTTTCTTCTTTTGAACTATATATACGCTGAGCTCCTTCAGAGCCAGCTAAAACACAATATTTTTCTTTTTCTGTCATTTTATTTTTAAAGAGTAGTCTAAAATGTTCTTTTATAATTGATTGGTACAAACGAGCATAGCAACAAATTCGCGTAGTAGGCCCCTTCCGGGCATCGAAAAATCGGAACCGATACGGATGTTACACCGGAAAACCATACACAGTAAATTAACCAATCCTCAGTACAAATTGTTCACTCGCGCCCATCGAAACAGCTGCTAGCGACTAGCTTGTCGCCACGGCGCAGAGTTATAGTTCCACTCCCCACCAACCTTTTCCTACATTTATTGTGGTTCTCGCGTCGGGGGGCGGCCCCATCACCTTTTGTAGAAAATGGCCCAGTTTACGAGGTCAAAGAAGGCTCAACAGGAGTCCCAACCGGAATCACTGCGGGAAGCACATACCGAACCACAGACGGTCCCACGGGCGGAGCTACAACGGGAGCTAGGAGTACCGCGTCCCGAGTCCCCGGCCTTCGTGGACGCCCTCAGCGTAGAACAGCCCACGGACTCGCTACACGAAATAGCCCGCGACTCACGCCCTCACAGAACGGAGTTCCTGTTATCCGCTGGTGCGACTCCAACAGTGCAGGCACTACATGTTGCCTCGCGCGACTTGCGCTTGCCTCCTTTTGATGAGGAGGAATCGGAGCTCTGGTTCACCATGGCGGACCTCATATTCGAGGTAGCGGGCGTGAGCGAGGAGAGACCACGTGCGCTTGAGGTTATGAGGGTTTTAAACCGAAACCAGCGTACACATGTGGCACACATTATAAGAGCTCCTGGTAACAGCCCGTATACAAATATGAGGGAAACGCTCCTCAACGCGCTCGAGGAGTCAATAGCCAAGAGGCACCAACGATTGTACAACGAGACTAATTTTACAGGGATGAAGCCATCGCATTTTCTCACTCATTTGCGGTCTATAGCGGGGAAGGGGATCTCAGATGATGTCATCAGACCACACTTCATTAGGGGTCTTCCGCAACAAGCGCGTCCTACTGTGATCGCTCAAACCAATCAAAGCCTGAGTTGGCTGGCTAAGATCGCGGATGCGATCGTAGAGGGCGCTGACCAACGAGAGGAGTCCCCCGCCTTTCATGTGGCGACCATTAATCGTCCGGAGGAAGCGTCTGCGCGATACTACGCCTCGCCCCAGAATATTCCGCGCGAAAAGAGAGGCACCAACGCGTCACAACCACTCGCCACAGACTCGGCACGGGCATTGGCGCATACTCGGGACGCAGAACAACCCCACTTCCGGCAACCGGGACCCTCGCGCTATGAATTAAGTTTACAACGCGAAATCGCTCAATTACGGGCCGAATTGCGAGACTTCGCGCGCACGGCCCAAAATCGCCCAACATATCAGAGACCCCAGACCCAGCCCACAGCTGGGCAACGCGAAAACCTGAGAGGTGCCACTGGCACGCGCGGGAGACCCGCGCCACAGCCAACAGCGAACCCTCAAAGGGCATTAACACCCGCGTGGTGTTCATATCATCGGCGGTTTGGGGCAAAGGCCCGCAAATGTACACAACCCTGCGGGTGGAAGCCCGTTAATCCAGCGACAAATGCGAATTTAAACTAGGACGGCCGACCGCAACCTCAGCGCAAACGGTCGGCACACTCCAAGTAAGCCGCTTAACAATAAAAGACCCGAGATTGGATATAAGTTTTACGGTCGACACTGGCGCCGACATATCAGTCTTACCTAAGTCATACGCTTCGCAAAATAAAACGCCTAGCAGACTCCAATTACTAGCAGCGAACAACACATCCATAGCTACTTACGGACGTAAGTACCTACGACTGGATCTAGGTTTGCGGCACCCCATAGGTTGGCACTTCATAGTGGCGGACGTTTCCGAACCATTGATAGGGTCGGACTTACTATCGTGCCACAAATTGCTAGTCGATACAGCGAACAATAGATTGGTGGAACAACGGCTACTCGGTCATCCGCCTGGGGAGGCCCCACGGACGCCACACGAGGCCGATATCACATGCGATGAGATTCCGGCTCTACTGGAAGAGTATAGACACTCGACAGTACCACTTCCCAACCAGGAGCACATAGAGTCCGGGGTATACCATCACATCGAGACACGGGGTCCACCCGTAAGCCAACGTCCGCGGCGACTAGCACCAGACAAATTGCGCGCAGCACGCGAAGAATTCGACTACATGCTGGAGCAAGGAATCTGCCAACCTTCAGTAAGCCCATGGGCCAGTCCGCTTCACCTAGTTAAGAAACGAAGCGGCGAATGGCGCCCGTGTGGCGACTACCGACAGTTAAACGCGGTCACAATCCCGGACCGATACCCCATCGCACACTTGTATGATTACTCTTACAAATTGCGCGGATGCACAGTCTTCACGACCCTGGACCTCGCCAGGGCATACCACCAAATACCAGTGGCACACGAAGACATCCCAAAAACCGCGGTCATTACCCCTTTTGGACTATATGAGTTCAAGGTAATGACTTTCGGCCTTAGAAACGCCGCACAAACATTTCAAAGGTACATCGATTCAGCCCTGCGTGGACTGGATTTTTGTTACGCCTACATCGATGATATCCTGATTGCGTCCCAAAACGGAGCAGAGCACCAGCAACATCTTAAACAGGTGTTAGAACGCCTCCGCCGTTACGGACTCATGATTAACCCGGACAAATGCCAAATTGCCAAAGAGCAGGTGAGCTATTTGGGTTATCATATCAACAATCGTGGTATTCGGCCTCTCTCGGACAGAGTTAAAGCTCTCAACGAATTCCCACGTCCTACCAACGTTCGCGAATTACGACGTTTCCTGGGCATGCTTAATTTTTACCAGCCTACACTACAAAATGCCGCGCATGTCCAGGCCCCTTTAAATGAATATTTAAAGGGGGCAAAAAAGAACGACAAACGTCCAATCGTCTGGACGGAAGCAGCAAGTAATGCATTCCGGCAGGCAAAAGCGCAACTTTCAAACGCCACCCTGCTGTGTTACCCGGCAGAGGGCGCACAGTTAGCAATACAATGCGACGCGTCGGACACCGCTATTGGGGCGGTATTGGAGCAGGAGAGCGACGGTAGCTGGGAGCCGCTGGGTTTTTTCTCTAGAAAGCTCACCACGGCAGAACGAAAGTACAGCACCTATGACCGAGAGTTATTAGCCATATACAGTGCCATCAAATACTTCCGACACATGGTCGAGGGTCGTCAGGCGATCGTCAGAACGGACCATAAACCATTGAGCCACGCCTTCCGGAAGAAATCCGGAAATGCATCGCCGCGACAGGAGCGGCATCTGGACCTCATAGGCCAATACGTCACCGAGATAAAGTACGTCCCTGGTAATCAGAACGTAATAGCAGACGCACTATCTCGCATAGATGTGATTCAATTGCGCGCAGCCTTAGCTGACGCTGACTTGGAGCAAGCCCAGAAAAACGACAGCCAACTTAAAGCTCTCGTAACAGCAGACACAGCACTGGAACTGCGTAGGTTCGCTGTCGACACCAACGGGAAAACCGTTTGGTGCGACGTCTCAACGGGTACAGTCAGGCCATACATTCCTGCGGTGTTGCGTAGGGGCATTTATGAGACCTTTCATAGCCCAGCTCATCCCAGCGGGCGCGCGACGGCTGCGGCGATTCGACGTAAGTTCGTTTGGCCACATATGAATAAGGACCTCACGAGGTGGGCGCGGGCGTGTCTCAAGTGTCAACGTTGTAAGATAAGCAGACACAACGTACTGGAACCGGCACAATTCAAGCTGCCCGAGGCGCGTTTCGCCCACGTACACATCGACATAGTCGGCCCTTTAACTCCCTCCAGAGGATTCGCGTACCTGCTCACGATGATAGATCGCTTTACGCGATGGCCCGAGGCTACCCCATTACGTGTGATAACCGCAGAGAGCGTGGCTCGGGCTTTCTACTCAACGTGGGTAACGCGTTTCGGCGTTCCCACAACCCTTACCTCGGATAGGGGACCTCAGTTCGAGGCTACGATCTTCAGACAGCTTACGGAGTTGCTGGGTTGTCAAAGAGAGCGTACGACAGCATATCATCCTGCTGCCAATGGAATGATAGAGCGTTGGCATAGATCATTGAAGGCCTCTTTAATGTGCCATAATGACACACAGTGGTTCGACGCACTGCCCACAGTCCTCCTTGGTTTGAGGACCAGCATGAAGGAAGACCTGGGCGCCTCAGCAGCCGAGCTCACTTACGGTACCAGCCTCGTTTTGCCCGGGGAGCTTTTCGTCGACGGCGAGGCACCTGCGGAGCTGACGAAGAGCGTGGGTTACCTGCGTGATTTGATGCGGAAAGTACGACCAAGGCCGGTTGCCCGACACGGGTCAAAGAGAGTTTTCGTGCATCCAGAGTTGCGCACCTGTACACACGTTTTCGTTAGAGTGGATAAAGTAAAGAAACCACTCGACCCTCCGTTTGAGGGCCCGTTCAAAGTGATTAAAAGAATCAGCGAACGGGTCTACGAGGTGGACATGCGTGGGAAAGCAGCCACAATCAGCGTGGAACGGCTAAAACCTTGCTTTTTGGAAGAAAGTAACCAGGGGTGCACTTCTCACCATGCTGAGGTGCAGAAAAAGACGCCGCCGACCACGGCGGGCGTGCCAGAACAACATAACGGGCCCATTACGCGAAGTCGTAAAAGACTGCGCACTCGACAAGTGTTACCACCAGGATGGTAACGACAGAACCAATGGGGACCAGTCGCGTGGCCAACCAAGAGCACGCCTCAGTCTCAACACCTCTTCGTTTTTGTTATGTTTTCGTTTTATCGTGACTATGTCACTGGGGGGGGGGGAGTACTGTGGCGGTTAGCGCGAACGCCACTACCCACCTGCCTACTCACCACCAGGTAACCTCTTTTCGCAGGCTGTCGGCGCCAGAAAATCGAATACTTACCTGCATTAGCATGTAAATAACCACAAGCCCGCTGATACAAGCGTATGTGCAATACAGGCATCTTCCTAAAGTAGAAATGCATAAATCACGAAAATCATGTCATGTTGACCAAGCACAACGTAGCACCAATGGTAAGAAACTAAATAGCAGAGGAGAGCATGGGACACCTGCACATCGATCTGGTAAAAACATCAACCAACGATCGGATGTGGCAGAACAACCAAGAAAAACATAATGCGGTTGCGCAAGCCTGTGACTAATTCCTGGAATTACCAGAAGGCGCGCAAACCGACGAAACCTACAACGCATGCCCTTTAAAGGACACATCTCAACAAATACAAATACGTGAGATATAACGCATGCCCATGTAGCAGCATCACATTGCACGTATAAGCAATATGAACGTCCCTACACATAATATGGTACAACGAGTAAACACACGCAATGGCGCTCACCCCCGTGAGAATAATAATAAAAAATACACACAGGCAGGGGTATAATGCGGTTACCCACACCAGGGGATGTGATACGTTTTGGTGGCGAGAGTCAATACCAAGGAGCTCGGAAAGTTAAAATGACCAAATGTGGGCATCGAAGCGACGATTGGGTACGAGGTATTCTGTCGCTTCGATAAACTAATTTAGTCTTATTAGAGATTCCGTGTGGCAACAATCCTTTTGCGCTGTTAAAATTGTTCAAGACGAAATTACGACCGCGTCAGTAAAATAAATACTATTTCTAACCGAAGTCAACAGATATAGTAAATACCGCGGTGAAACAATCCTTTTGCCCTGTTTAAATTGTTCAAGACGAAATTACGACCGCGTCAGTAAAATAAATACTATTTCTAACCGAAGTCAACAGATATAGTAAATACCGCGGTGAAACAATCCTTTTGCGCTGTTTAAATTGTTCAAGGCGAAATTACGACCGCGTCAGTAAAATAAATACTATTTCTAACCGAAGTCAACAGATATAGTAAATACCGCGGTGAAACAATCCTTTTGCGCTGTTTAAATTGTTCAAGACGAGATTACGACCGCGTCAGTAAAATAAATACTATTTCTAACCGAAGTCAACAGATATAGTAAATACCGCGGTGAAACAATCCTTTTGCGCTGTTTAAATTGTTCAAGGCGAAATTACGACCGCGTCAGTAAAATAAATACTATTTCTAACCGAAGTCAACAGATATAGTAAATACCGCGGTGAAACAATCCTTTTGCGCTGTTTAAATTGTTCAAGGTGAAATTACCACCGTGTCCGCAAATAGTATCTACGTCTGCCCCGAGTAAAAGATCTGGAAATTACCACGGCTACATTTTTGAACCTTTTTTCGGGTAAATTGTTGGAGATACCGTTACAACGGTACACCAAGGTGCCACCAAAATATCACCACAACCTAAATGGAAGTTTAGTGATAATAAAAATACAGTGTAACATGTGAAATGAATTTTATTGAAATTATTGAAATATTGTTTGCAACATAATATAAGCTTAACGTAAGAATTAACTGCACTGTGTGCAACATAAGATAAATCGTAAGTAAAGATTTAAATACAGTGTAACATGTGAAATGAATTTTATTGAAATTATTGAAATATTGTTTGCAACATAATATAAGCTTAACGTAAGAATTAACTGCACTGTGTGCAACATAAGATAAATCGTAAGTAAAGATTTAAATACAGTGTAACATGTGAAATGAATTTTATTGAAATTATTGAAATATTGTTTGCAACATAATATAAGCTTAACGTAAGAATTAACTGCACTGTGCGCAACATAAGATAAATCGTAAGTAAAGATTTAAATACCGTGTAACATGTGAAATGAATTTTATTGAAATTATTGAAATATTGTTTGCAACATAATATAAGCTTAACGTAAGAATTAACTGCACTGTGCGCAACATAAGATAAATCGTAAGTAAAGATTTAAATACCGTGTAACATGTGAAATGAATTTTATTGAAATTATTAAAATATTGTTTGCAACATAATAGAAGCTTAGCGTAAGAATTAACTGCACTGTGTGCAACATAAGAGAAATCGTTAGTAAAGATTTAAATAAGTGTAACATACGAAACATAAGTTTATTTGTGAATACCAATATTATTTTTTTTTTTTATTATCTAAAATAAGTCACACAAATATTACTACAGTTGGTATCGCATAAGGATTGTAATTAGTAATCTTATAAAGATCTATGTTCACCTAGATTAAGTTTCACAGAAAGAATAAATAAAATAGACTTAAGGAAACACCAGTGGTTTATATTGAACATCGCAGTACGACGATCGAGCAAGCAGTCGGGACGTCTCGGTGAACCTGTGTCGGACGGACACTCTATCGAGACGAGAGCAAAGCCCCTCATAATAGTAGAGCAAGTTACATAAACCCACAGATCCTCGAATACGAATTTCATCGCCCTTTTACACAAATCTTCATTGAGATTTGTATGTGTGAAACTGGACAAAAGGAATGGGATATCTATTTTTAGAATATACACATCTGGGTGCAATCCAGATGGAGATAAGGATTTTAGAATTGTGTGTATGTTTGCATATGAAGATATGCATTATGGTATTTAGTTTTTAGGAAGGATTTGGAAATATGAGTATGGTAATTGAACAATTTAATTTGTCTAACATTGGATTGAATGTTAGTTTGGGGATATGGATTAATGAGGAGTAGGTGGATAGAAATGTATGTGGGAGGAAAATGATAGGGCTTCTTGGAGCACTACATATTGACTATTGTTTTTTACGAGGGTGGTCTGAAAAGTTTACCTCAACGTGCAGATATCAACACTCGTCAATAAAATCTAGTGAATGTAGTTGTCCATCTTTTGACAGTTACTCACCAATTTCAGCCATTTTGGAAGCCTAGTTTTTATTTGACAGTCGTTTGAGTGAGTCGATGTGAGTGTTTTTATTAAAATGGACAAGATTGAGTATCGAGTTGTCATTCAATTTTTGTTTTTTGAAAGGCAATACACCTACGCAAATCAAAGATGAGTTGGACTCTGTATATGGGGACTCTGCACCATCATTTACCACAATGAAATTTTGGGCAGCTGCATTTAAAAGTAGCCGTAAGAGCTTGGGAGAGATCAACGTTCGGGACGTCCAAAAACGTCCAAACTGCAACTGACAATAACATCGCTTAAGTTCACCAAATGATGCTAAACGACCGTCGAATTAAAGTGAGAGAGATAGCAGAGGGTATGAAAATCTCCAAAGAACGTGTTTGTCAGATATGAAATCAATATTTAGGCATGAGAAAGCTGTGTGCGCGTTGGGTGCCGCGTTTGCTCACGTCAGACCAAAAACGTGTTCGAATGAATATTTCCAACGCTCTGTTGGCGCAGTTTAGGTGTAATAGATCCGAGTTTTGGCGCCGATTAATTACTGTCGATTAAACTTGGATACACCATTATACGCCTGAAACAAAAATACTGTCAAAACAGTAGACTGCAAAGGGGGAATCGGCTCAAAAAAAAGCAACAACTGTTTTTTTTTTTTGGTTGGGAAAGTGATTGCGACTGTTTTTTGGGATGGTCATGCAGTTATCTTAATCGATTATCTTCAAAAAGGAAAAACCATTACAGCAGCATACTACGCATCATTACTTAACTAACTGAAGGCAAAAATTGCGGAAAAACGGCCATATTTGCAGGAAAAGAAAAATCTGTTTCACCAAGACGTCGCGCCGTCTCACACCTCAGCGGTTGCCATGGGGAAAATCAACGGATTACGGTTTGAACTGCTTGACCATCCGCCTTACTCACCAGATCTAGCCCCAAGCGACTTCTTTTTGTTCCCTAATCTAAAAATTGCACTCGGAGGACAGAGATGTTCGACAAATGAGGAGGAAATCACCTTCGTGAACAGTTATTTTGCAGAGAAAAACGCCGAGTACTATTTGGACGGGTTCGAGAGACGGGAGCATCGGTGGGAGAAGTGTGTAGAGTTACAAGGAGACTATATAGAAAAATAAAAATAAATGTTAAGTAAAAATGTCTTGTATCTTTGTTAGGTTGGAAACTTTTCAGCCCACCCTCGAATATTATTAGACGACTATCTATCTCCACTCTAAGCATATTGTAGTGGGTGTGTAGAACTCTACTCAAATGTCATTTTACTCAATTTACACTTTGGAAGCGCCTTGCTTAATTTTTTTTTTTTTTTTTTGTTGAAAACCCTGACTTTCGGTTTCTATATTAATTTTTGCTATCAAAGTTTCCCTGGGAGGATATAGCGTCACATCAGGCCACTGTCGCGTGTACGAATTTGATCGTTATTCTCTAGTACATACAACTGATGTGGAATTGCTATGTTATTGCTTGCTATACGGCTGATGATTTTTGCTTATTCAGCTTTCTTTCTGTGTTGTTCTGCACTATTTGCTTGTGTACTATGTGTGTATGTCTACTGTGTGTGTATCTGTCAGAAACATCACGCGGTGAAAAACAAAGCAATCGTTTTCAAACTTCGCACGGAATCATAGCAAATTTTGAATTTTCTTCCGCTATTAAGAAAAAGTTAATCATAGTTAATACAAGTCGGACACAAGCTGTTGTTAAAAGAAGTTATTTGAGATTATTAATGTTATAACAAGATTGTTCACAAACTATATTAGGGATAATATTAAAAATAAAAGGTACGTCTTTCGAAGCACCGTAGAATAAATTTCAAAAACATTCCCCCAAACGACCGTCTTTGCTGACGTTTTATGAACGACTCTGGTTTATTATATATATATATATATATATATATATATATATATATATATATATATATATATATATATATATATATATATATATATATATATATATATATATATATACATATATATATTGTAATTAGACGACCATCTGGATTGTTTTATCCAGAGAACAAAATGAAAGAACAGAATGATAGTATATCGATCGCAAAACGAACAAATGAAAATGACGATTTTCTTTATGTTGAAACAAATTGGGTTTATTTTTTTTTTTAAACACTGATAAACGCTCTCTTCTAGATTGTTGTTATGATACGGTTTGCGAAAAATTGTTCGACGGGATGTACACGTTTTGGTCAAAATTCGTGTAATTATAGAATGGGAAATATTTTGAACAGCTTTATACCGCGAGTATTGCCGGAGCAGTACAACTTGCAAATGTACACAAACAATTCCAACAGTTGCCTTTGTAAAGGAATGGAGTAGTAAAAAAAAAGTTGCGGCACTGCAGTTCTCAACCACACTGTAGTTATGGCTTCGACGATGCTGGTGTCTTCTCTTCTCCTCTTTTGCACTTTCGGGATAGTCTGACGGTCTGGTTTCAATATGGCTATTATCGAGGATGCATTTTTCTATATTTGTGGTTTGTGTTGTTCTCGTTGCTTTCTGTTCCCCTTTGTTCTGTAATTTTCGTTGCTATCTTGTTTTTTCTTTTAAGACACTCTAACTACTTTTTTAATATTGTATTGTAATTAGCAAGGATAACCTTTTCAACCTTACTACTGTTGTGGTTTCGCTCGCTGTCATCGCATCGGCTGTTTTCCTTGGTTTTAGTGTTAAAATGCCTACGTGGTCTTCCTTGTTTAATTAGTTTTTCGTTGGTGGTTCTTTTTCGTCCACCATACTACATTGTTTACTTATTTTCGTAGTATACTATGTTCCCATCCATCAAATACATTCTGATAGAGCTAGTACACAAAATTTCAACCTTAAAGACGCTCGAAATCATTAAAACTCCTAGAGCATTGGAATACTAATAAGCTGAATGTTGGTGAAGTAGAAGCAGATACTTATACATCGGCCCCTACCCCCTTTTCGTGCCGACTTTTACAGCACGATGCGCACGTTCTATTTAAGCATTGTAAAGCCCGCTGGAGTGCCTACCTGTTTTATAGAAAAAGTTTCCATCAAATCCTCCATTTCACTTCAGTGCACACTAAAAATAATTGTGAGCATTTTTATTGGATAATTTTATTACCGTGAACCTGTTGTCTTCGAATACGACGAATATGCCTTCTTCTAATCTAGGCACGACAAGAGGAGCAGCTATTTTCGGAAAGGCTTAGTGTTTTTGTGTGCGAGAGACACAAAGCACGTACTTAGTAAATCCTCCCCGAACACAATGTAATTATTTTTTTTCAGTTTTTTTTTTTTTTTTTTTTTTTGATTTTTACTTACAAAGTTTTGCCTTGGAAATTGATTGAATCGGTTTTTGGAGAAAATTTGCATATAAACGAAAGAACTAGAATATCGACGTAAGGCACCAGGATAGACTTTTTAAAGTTGAAATCCACCCAAGTTAATGAGTCTGAGATATTTGGTACGTGTGTACGAAGAGTACGAAATGTGGTATCACACTACACAGGGGTCGCCTCCGTCCCTCTCCGCCGCACTTACCCGTCTTAATTTTAAGAGTATAACAATACGTAGATATGTTGGTAGCTAGATTTGTCGAATGACTGTACAAGTATATAAGTAAGTTGACAAATAAGTCGTGTTATCTAGGGGCAAAGAAGGAGCGGGAAGCAAAGAGATGAGGATTGAGATAGGCAAGCAAGTCGTCAGACTCTTGCGTGCATACTTGGCTGTCAAATATTTATTAAAAGGATTGTTTTCGCCTTACACAGCGTAAACGAGCAGCGCGAAAGATTCGTAATTCCGTATTACGACTCCTGTCGTAATACAACGTCGAGGAATGTTGTTTCAAACAGACTCCAATGTCGACATGGTAATTAATGAGGCAAATATTATGATGAGATTAATCTGATGCCATTTTGACTTTTTCACGAGCACATGTAACGGTAAGTTCCTTTAAGGACCAAAAGCCAAGCGTATTATAATACTGATTGCATGCGTTAATCATGCTTCCTTTCTATTTGTCAACGATTTTCTAATTAAGATTTTGTCTTATGCAAAAGAACAAGATTGTCAAGAAAGAGAAAAAAGAACGACAAAGTAAAAACGATAGAGGCGAAAAGATGAAGGACGAAGGACGAAGCAAGTAGAAGCAGAAAAACAAGGAAAATCGGAGAGCAGATATATTCGTGACGAGTAGATAGATTAACTTATTCCCAAAGTCTCACGTCTTAGGAATAGGAACAACCTCAAGTGAAGTTAATCATGGCGGTCCTCCTCGGCCCATTATTCTAAAAATGGGGTTGTGATAAATAAGTGAGGGCAATTGATGCGGGGAGGCGGGGGGTAGCTCTGGCTATTTATTTATTTTTCTTCTTTTTTTTTTCATTTTATCTTTGATTGATGATGACATTCATATTATTCATACATTTTGCCAAACAGCGTCAAGGAATTCTTTCATTTCGAGATATTAGGGAAGGCATTCCTGGAAGCTGTCGAGCCGCGTATCTTGTACCCCCCCCCCCCCCCCCCCCCGCGGTAGAGTCCTTTGCATGGAATGTTGACGTACACACCCCTCCCTTCATTTTCAGGTACTTGATCTACACGTAGCCGAGTAGCCGCCCTTCGTAAGCGCCCATGAAATGAAAGTATGTATCTTCATCTCGCAGGAAGACTGATTGCTACTTCAGAGGTTCTACATAATCACTTTTAGGGTGCACTGAAGGGGGACCTTTCATCAACGCTACGCATAAAGGCATTTTTCATGTTGCCGGAGGTAAGTGGCCCCTTGTGTGGAACGCGTTCAATGTTGTATAATCGATAGGCTGCCACGGGAGACAGTGGTAATCTCAAAATTGTCATCCAGATTTTAGATACCTAATGAGCGTAAGTGTTTCTTATTTATTTTCCCCCGGAATTGGATTGCGTGGAATGAATAATGAAGGCCGACATGATAATAGACAGCTTCAATGAGCAGTGAGGGAGGCCAGAATGAGAACACCAATTTGGTATTTTTTGTCATTTTTGTCACTTTGTATTAAGCTAATAAATGGGGTATTAGCTCCACCAATTATGAGAGGCTTAATACCGACAAATGTTCTTAAACATACTCTTGGGATTGGGGCGTATTTGCTGATGTTGATTTGATGTTTCATAGAGAGCTATTTTGTAAAACATATTCACATTCTTATCTGTATCTCTATACCTCTCTTTGTTATCTGTCTCCCTATCTATCTACACATCTGTCTACCAATATCTATCCATCTATCTATGAAACATGTAGCAATATGTCTCTATATATCTGTATATCTATCTATCCATCTATCTATACTCATATATCTATCTGACTATCTGTATATCTGTCTATCTGTTTATCTGTCTATCTGTCTATCTGTCTATCTGTCTATATGCCTCTCTGCCTATATATCTCTCTGTCTATATGTCTATCTCTCTATCTGTCTATCTGTCTATCTGTCTATCTGTCTATCTGTCTATCTGTCTATCTGTCTATCTGTCTATTTGTCTATCTCTCTATTTGTCTATATGTCTATCTCTCTATCTGTCTATCTGTCTATCTGTCTATCTGTCTTTCTGTCTATCTGTCTATCTGTCTATCTGTCTATCTGTCTACCTGTCTATCTGTCTATCTGCCTATCTGTCTATCTGTCTATCTGTCTATCTGTCTATCAGTCTATCTGTCTATCTGTCTATCAGTCTATCAGTCTATCTGTCTATATGTCTATCTGTCTATCTGTCTATCTGTCTATCAGTCTATCTGTCCATCTGTCTATCTGTCTATATGTCTATCTGTCTATCTGTCTATTTGTCTATCTGTCTATCTGTCCATCTGTCTATCTGTCTATCTGTCTATCGTCTATTTGTCTATCTGTCTATTTGTCTATCTATCTACATCTATCTATCTATGTCTCTATCGATTTGTGCAACGGGGTCACACTACAAAGGACGGTATTTTGGTCAGACTCAAAAAAAAAAAAACCATCCCATCTTTCCCTCTCGTTTAACTACTTCCTAACAAGCCTTGTTTTTGTTTTTTAACTGCTAGTGGTGTATTCATTATATACCAATTTACTAAATTAACTCGAATAAATGTTATTCTAACTTAATTTTCTACAGGTTAAAATAACAAAAGGCTTATCCCATGACTATACCTTTGATTATGGTTATTTTAATCAATTAAGATAGTTAATTATGTTTGTCCATATTAATTTGGACAGAAATAACTCCATTATTTTTACGTTTATATCAAAACATTGTTCGGATTGTCCGAGATGGGCCAAATATAGGGTCGAGCATAAACTGTCAAGGAACACGGTCATATAAACTACAAAACTCATTTATAAACCGCCAACTAAGAAGGTTATTTTTTAATATACTTAATTAGAGTCAAGAAAGATAGTGGTCTAATTATAGCATGTAACAAACAAAAGACGCCTATAAACCGTCAGCAAAGACGGTCGCGCTTTTAATATAATTAAGTACAGCCATCAACAACGGATGTTGTAAAACAAAACGATCCATTGAAAAAAAACTCTAATGTCGACAGTTTAACGGTTGCGTAGGCGTTCGTTTACTGCGATGTTATCCTTCTCAAACTGTAATTGTTATCATACGTACTGGCCTTGAATGTTCCAGGTAAAAAGAGTTACTGGTAAAAATGTTCCAGGTAAGTATGTGCTGTTTGGTTTTTTTTTTTTTTATTGGTTTGTTATTTTTAGCATAATTTACAACACAGTGAGGCATATGCGATAATCTGTATTATGATATTAACCGCCCAACAAACTCCTAACTTTTCCTGGTCGGGCCAGGACTAGAAATTTCGAAAACCTGGACCATGTATTTTTAAAACGTGTTAATATAAAAACAACCATATCATAGAAAGTCCCTACTTCTCTAAATAGGCCGCAGCGGCGTTCTGCCCTATCAGGCTGGTATTGTTGCAGACTTCTTCATGGATCGCGTCTATTCCATCTCCACGGTGTCGTAGAACTCTATTCTGTCCCACAACCTTTTCTTGGAACCCAAACACCTTTTCGAACCGGTCTTCTTCTTTAGGATGAACTTCTCGTGCTCTCTCTTTGCAAATCAAATCAATTGCCTATACCTTTCCGGTCTGAAGCTTGAAAGACTTGCTTCCACTGACGCGCTGTCCCATCGAGAACTTGAGCCGTGTGAGGCTTTTTTATATTCTATGAGCGCCTTCACATCATCGAAGACCACACTGGCCAACTACCGCTCAACACCGAGCTTTGCGACCTAATAGACAAAGCTGAAGTATTCCATACGCTTACTCTTCTAGGCAAAGAACCAACCGTTCATTTTCATGCGTACCGGGAAAACACAGGAAGTGGCGACAATTCTGGCGACCATATCCAGCTCGAGTCTTATGACAGATTCCTGAAGGTCGTTTGGGACACTCCAAGCACATAGTGAATACCGCTTGGGTCATCTTGGTCTTCAAGGTTCCTCGTAAGACATCTTCGTTCATCTTGGCCTCCAAGACTCCTCGTAAGACTCGTCGTTCTACACCATCTCTCGGAACTTCGAGGCGTGGGATTTCTTCAGTTCATTGAGCTTGCAATTGCAAGTCTGCGTCGTTTCACTGGACTCGGAAGCGTGAGACGCGTTTAGCATCTTGATCTCGTTGTCCCTATGTACAAGAATTATCTGCAGGCCGTGCTCACGCTTTGCGACCACAGAAGTTTCGCTTCGGCTCTGCCTCCCGTAATAGAAATTGGTATTCCTTATGCTCGGCAGTACTATGCCCTTCAGTGTTAAATACCAGAAACAAGAATCTACGTCCTCCTGAAGTAAGTTCAGAGGTGTTGAAGTCACTATCCGGCATAGAGATGTCGCGGTCGAACTATCGAATATAAATCGTTAAGGCAGGACAGTGGTGGCTAGCTGGCATTGTCAAAGTAGATCTGCCTGGGTCGATGCATCAAGCTATTCGAATTACAATTTTTAAAACAAACCTCTCAAGGTAGGACAATCGAGGTAGAACTATCGAGGTGGTCCTGTGGAGGTAGACATACGCAAGTAGAGCAGTCGAGCTAGAACTATCGAGGCAGACCAGTGGCGGTTCTACGAACCACACAATCCACTATTCGTCGAGATGTCGTTGTTCCGCCAAGGAACACACTCACCTATATGTAAATTACACTTGTCCACAGACACGTGTCCTTAAAAGTCCTCCAAGATGCCTGGAACGAAGGTAACATACATCTGGGAGGCAACTACCCCACGTGCCCACAGACACGTGGGTCACAAGTCCGATCAATCGTCCTACGCTTGTGCGGCGATCGAAGGACACAACAAACTGGCAAACATTGCCTTACCAAGGACATTTAACGCATCGTCCTAAATAGATATAAATATGTAGATATATATATATATATATATATATATATATATATATATATATATATATATACATAAATATGTATATATATATATACATATATATATATATATATATATATATATATATATATATATATATATATATATATATATATATATATATATATATATATATATATATATATATATATATATATATATATATATATTGTGACGCATATGACAATCAGTACTGGAATCTTCGAGAAAGTCCGAAACAAAGTACTAGATTATTTTAGGGAGTACTGGAAAACTGGAATAGTACATTCAAGACTATGGAACGGACGGAAACGAAACGCCGAATCAGAATAAGCAAACGGTATAAATACGTCGCACACAGAAAGTGAAGCGAGTAAGAAGCAGAAAGTAATAAGTAAGAAAGTGAAGCAAGCGATAAGTAAGCAGTCAAATACGCGATAAGTACGGAAGCGATAAGTAAAGAAATCGTTGTGTACGGTATAAGTAACGGTTGTTATTAACGGATTAATCATCATCATCATCATCATCGGCACTACAACCGAAAACCGGTCTTGGCCTTATTTAGCAAGTCCTGAGACTTGTTAAATTTTCCATAATGATTTATTTTGTCTGGGCAAGGTCATTAGTCTTGCGCCAGGGGCTCCCCGACGGGGAAGCGAACCCCGGTCTCCCGGGTGACAGGCGGGTATACCAACCACTATACTATCGAGGAGCTCGCTACAATTGGTGTCAGAAGTGGGATTAATTATTAGTGAAGTAACTAAGTCTGTGAAAGTGCGTTGTAACGATGTGAGATCGACATTTGGAGGATCTTCGTGTTCCTGAGTTGAAGAAGGAACTTGAGGACCGGAATTTGGATAGCAGAGGACAGAAGCAAATTCTCCGACAGCGTCTGCAAACAGCAATGGAGGAAGAGGGTATCGATGTCGACACATATGTTTTTACGATTGGACCAGACTTTCCGGATGGAGAAGAAACGGCGAGTCAAGATGGTGCCAATGTAACGGAGTTCGCCACAGTTGGACATTTCGGAGATGCTCAGGTTGATGATGATAAAATTGGATGCGCGGGCTATCGATATTAATTCAAAATTCGACGCCCAAAATTCAAAATTGCACGCGCAAGCTGCAGATGTTAATGCAAAATTGGATGCCCAAAATTCAAAATTCGACGCACAAGCTGCAGATCTGAATGAAAAATTGGATGCCCAAACGCAGTAGATGAAATGTAATTTTCAACACTTTAAGGAAGAAATTCAGTCAAAAATTCGAAACGAAGTGGAAAATCTAGATCTAAACAACGAAGCTGAATTTAAGAAGGTCACCGATGAAATAACGCGAATCGAAAAGAGACTTGAGTGTGTTGAGAGAAATAAGACATCGCCTAGCAATCAATATGACTACAAAGATACAAGGATGCAACCGCCAACCTTCGATGGAACGGGACTCTTCTGCGTATTTATACGTCAGTTTGACGCCGCGGCCAATTATAATAAGTGGTCGGATGAGCAAAAGTCAACATCACTAATCTTGTCACTCCGCGGGGCGGCTGCAGAATTGCTACAAACCATACCAGCAGAGAAGCAAACAGATTTCCAAGCGGTAAGAGACGGCCTTGAAGCTAGGTATGACATAGAGCGATTGGCAAACTTGTCTTATTCAAATATGACTAAGGAATTTCTGAACGACGTAGCAATGGATGCATTCATAAACGCACTCCAAAATCGGGACTTGCGACAGGCCGTTCGTTTGGCGGGAAAGAAGACGATTAATGAAATACTGGCGTTCGCATTGGCATATGAATCTGCTAAACTGGCTACCAGGAGTACATATAGAGTCCGAGAGATGTCCGTCCAGGAACGTTCCTGCCAAAGAATCGGGAATGTCCAACGGAGAAACCCGAGACCTGTTATGAACTGCTGGACATGCGGCGGAGTCGGCCACATCTCTGTTGACTGTAGGAAACGTCGACGAATGAATGAAACATCGAGTGAGAATTGTTGTTCATGCGCTTGTCATAAGAGGAGACTATCAACGGAACAACCTGAAGTGAAGAAACACATTGTACCTGTCAGAGTACAAAATGCGTCCGAAGAGCCGGTCGCAATAATCAAAGGAGAGTTAACCACAGAATGTGCACCCGTATCAATGATAAGCTCAATTCAGCAAGGGAAGGTGCATAATAGCGCTGATGCTCTATTAAGAAGACGACGTAAGCCAGATTTTAAACATTGTCATAAAGCGGAAGAGAAAGAAGAGGCGTACGACCTGCGAAATGTACAAGTAGAAGTACTAGATGGGTGGACGAATGATGATATACGCGCAGCGCAACTTCAGGATGAAGATATGTCGCTAATCGTGGAACACAAAGAAAAGAACGAGCGCCCAACATGGAGCAACATTTCCGACAAGAGTGGGACATTTAAGGCATATTGGGCAAAATGGAATTCCTTGCTGGTGGAAGATGGTATTCTTAAACGTAAATGGGAAGCCGCGGACGGAAAATCCCATCGAATGCAGATTCTAGTCCCACCATCAAAAGTGAAAGATGTTCTAACAGAAATGCACGACGGGGCCTCCGGTGGACATCTGGGAGATAACAAGATACTTTCAAAATTACGATCTCGATTCTACTGGCTTCACATGAGAGATGACTTCGAGTCTTGGTGTAGGAAGTGCACAACTTGCACTGCGACCAAAGGACCAACAGCAAAACCAAGGAGCGCTATGAAGCAGTACAACGTGGGTGCCCCTTTCGAGCGAATTGCGATTAATATCTCAGGACCATTTCCAAAAACCAACGACAACAACAAATACATGTTAGTCATCATGGATTACTTCAGCAAGTGGGTGGAAGTCCTTCCAATTCCAAACCAAGAAGCAATAACCGTCATTGAGCAGGTTATCAATAATTGGATCAGCAGATATGGAGTTCCCTGTGAGCTGCATTCCGATCAAGGCCGAAACTTCGAATCACAGATATTTCAAGGAATCTGTGCGGCACTGGGCGTAAGGAAAACCAGGACCACACCCTTACATCCGCAGTCAGACGGAATGGTCGAAAGGTCCGACCGAACAATGAAAGAGCACTTATCGAAGGTCGTTAGTGATCACCAACGAGATTGGGACAAATATGTACAAACCTTTCTTCTGAGCTATAAATCGGCTAATCACCATACGACGGGCCATTCTCGAGCAAAAATTATATTTGGACGAGAGATACGATTACCAGCCGATCTGCGATTCGGAATACCTCCAGACGCCATAGATAAGACCGAAGACTACGTAGCCGAATGGAGAAATCGCCTCGACGAGATTCATCATTTGGTTCGGAAGCAAATCAAGGTATCAAGTGACAGGATGAAAACAAGGTACGACGTTCGAGCCAACGCATCCGGATTTAATGCAGGCGATAACGTGTGGCTTTATAACCCTCATCGGCAAAAAGGAAGGTCTCCGAAGTTGCAGCAACATTGGGAAGGACCGTATAAAATTCTCACAAGAATTAACGACGTTGTCTATAGGATTCAGCGAAGACCGAACGCCAAGATGAAAGTGGTACATCGTCACCAAATGGCGACTTTTGTTAACCCAGGAGATCAGTGAACTTAGTTCGGGACGAACTAATCTAGGCGGAGGTTAGTGTGACGCATATGACAATCATTCCTGGAATCCTCGAGAAAGTCCGAAACAAAGTACTAGATTATTTTAGGGAGTACTGGAAAACTGGAATAGAACATTCAAGACTATGGAACGGACGGAAACGAAACGCCGATTCAGAATAAGGAAACGGTATAAATACGTCGCACACAGAAAGTGAAGCGAGTAAGAAGCAGAAAGTAATAAGTAAGAAAGTGAAGCAAGCGATAAGTAAGCAGTCAAAGACGCGATAAGTACGGAAGCGAAGTAAAGAAATCGTTGTGTACGGTATAAGTAACGGTTGTTATTAACGGATTAATAAAGTGTTATATTAATTCAAAATCGATTTAACGGCTCTTATTTATTTTAAATAATTAATCCAGCGAACCCTAAGCTCGCTACAATATATATATATATATATATGCGTTAAAACGTAAGAATAGGTATATGATCATGACGGGGTATGAGCCCCGGCATATACAAGTTGAGAGAAAAGTGTCGAAATATATGAGTCGAGATATAGAGCCTAGGCATAAGTATGCAGGTGTAACTGGTGAGGTATGAGTCCAGTTATAAGAGTTGAGGCGTAAGAGTCGAAGTGCAAGAATCGGGATATAAGGATCGAGATATAAGACTCGGACTATAAGAAACAAAGTGTGAGAATCGAGGTATAAGCTTCGAAATTTTTGAGACGCTATATAACAGTCGAGGTATAAGGGTTGAGGTATAAGATACGAAGTATGAGAATTGAGGAATAAAAATTGAGGTATAAGCGTCGAGATATATGGGTCGAGATATAAGATTCGAAGAATAAGGGTTGAAGTATGAGCGTCGTGGTATAATAGACGGAGTATGAGAGTCAAGCGAGAAAACTCAAACCAGTAAGTTGAAGCGGTTACCGAAGACTGAACAGGTTGTATACATTAGTCGATCACCAGTCTATTAGAACCCTAAAGTGGGTTGTCGCAGTGACAAAATATATTTATTGGGGAAGCACCAGAAGCTTACAGGCAAATTTGCTAGGACAAAATTTACTGGGAATGCATCTCACCAATGTGACGGGTGATCCTAAATAGCGATCAAACAAACTTCCAATTTTTGCTTTGTAGATAGGCGCGCTGGCTGGAGGAGCGAACAGTAACATGCTTCTCAGTAATCAGCACGTATTCAACAAATGGAGGATGCCAATATAATACGGATGCTCATTTGACGGATTCCTTCGGATTGAATGAAAATCTTCTATATGCGCACTTTCGTTGGTTTCAGCCAGTGCGGGCTTGCTACCATAAACACTTTGCGTCATAACGAATGTTTGACAGGCTGGTCTGCCTAACTTAACACGAAACTTCGTGTCACCTCGCTACTGCAAGGCCACTTTCCACCGAGTGTAACACCCGTGATGTTATTACATTCGCGGTTAGAACGCATGCGGCAGTGATGCTAACGCCTTCTACTTCTACGCGGCTGAAACTTTAGGGATCGTAGTGTTGTAACTTGCCACGATATAACATTTAGAGGTACTCCAAAATCGCCTTTTGTGGGCGCGTTAGTGTAAAAAAAGATTGGAGAGTGAAGTTGCAAAGAAGTGTAATACACCTTTCCCACCAATAGGCGTAAATTTAAATTGTGAAGAACAATTCTGTTCAGTGTATTCCCGACTCTGCCACGGCTGACGTCTACTTGTGTTTTTGGGCACTGACCGAACGCTGTTCGTTGAGTATGCAGTATAAAAATAGCGCATGGCGGGCACTTGGTCTCTCTCTTTTTGCGGTGGTAAGCAACAGGGCTACTAAAAGAAATATAAGACCGTTCGTTAACATTATTAGAATAAATAAAGAAAACTATCCTTTTACAACTTCAGAAGTGGGATTTAGTCCAGATTCAGCCCAGAAGCAAAGCCAACAGAATGAAGTAAACGGAGGACGGGTCGAAGAAGCGTGGCTTAAGAGGAGAAAAAGAGAAGTCCCAGATGCTGTACAAGTCGGCAGTCCACGAAGGATTTCGCGAAAACAAACCTGGTGAAAGCAGCAAAGAAGAAAGCCATACCAAAGAGGAGACGACTCCGGATAACGACGAACAAAACACAGTGAAGAAACTGATGGGCGAAATTGAAGCCATGAAGACAAGGCCGAGAAAAATTGAGGTAATCTGGGGAAATGAACGCAGGGAGGAGACGCCTGCGCCAGAACAAAACGGCAGAGGAGAAAACGATATCATGGACTGGATATATAGTGAAGGATGTGTCCGAGATGCTCTGTGAATTCGACCCGAGGAATACAGCAGAACTATCCTCCACGGCATATGTAGGAACAGTCCTGGAAATTAGAGATGTCTACTCACTAGATGGAAGACTGGTCATGATGGCAGCCATCAGTAAACTGGCAGGCGCAGCAAAACCTTGGTGCATGGGAGTCCCTCAATCATCATTAGAGGAATTCCTATGCGATTGACTAAATAATTTTCCAAGGGAAGATGATGCAGCCGATCTGCATGAAAGTTAGCGGAATAAACAAGAAATGGCGGATGAGGACACAGAGGAATTTGTATTCGCCATGAAAACGATCGCCTCGAGACGTCAGCTGGACGAGAGGACTCTTGTGAAATACGTGGTATGAGGCATAACCAACACGCAGTGTCGCGATATGTTGAAATCAGCGCAGCACAGGAGCTCCTACAGAAAATTCGGTGGAACGAAAGTGTAACACCGCCGAGAAGGCAGATATTAACCGCAAGGCGCAATGTGGACGCGGCCGAAACGTCAGGGACAAATGCAGGAAGTCCAACATTATCCGCGACACGATGCTTCAGGTATAACCTGATTGGTCACGTCGGACGAAATTGCCCAGCAAACAGACCAGGTAGAAAAAAATCTACAAGCGGATTAACGAAGACCACCCAGAGCAGGACAGACGCAGAACAACCGATGGCAGCCATAATCAAGTGCCTCAAGTGCAATGAGGTCGGGCGCATAGCCCGTAACTGTATGGCAAGGGGTAGGCTAGTAGCTCAGAGCTCCGGTGGGCATTACCAAGAGAAGAGAGCAAGCCAGCTGTGGGTGCAGTGTGTACCACAAGACGGTATATGTGAACGGGCAAGCGGCCGATGCTTTCATTGACCTGGGGAGCGATTGCGTCACGATTCAAGAGTCGATCGCAAACGCCTACAACTTTCGCTACGAGGAGGATGCCAGAAAACGAATCGGGTTCGGCGGAGGAGGGTGGCGTACAATAGGAAAATTATATGCTGACATTCAGGTAGACTCCCTACGAAGTTGGTGCGAAGTGCTAGACGTCTCGGATAACAGCCAACCATACAAAACAATCATTGGGCGACGATTGTTGGACCAACCTCAAGTTCGAATCGAGAAGAGACACAACGAACTCAAAATTAGCGATTGCACTGCGAGCAGTCACCCGAAAGTTTTAGCCGTCACAGACGAATCAGCCAAACAGGAGCAGATCGACACCAGGAGTGACGACCTGGGCACGGGGGAAATCGCAAAAGAGGGGGAAAGGAAACTAAGTGAATTAGTAAACGTTCACCGAGATTGCTTCCACCGAAGCGCTAACGAAGTAGGTCATTATAACTAGGGGAAATGCACAATAAAAATTAACACCGTACATCCAGTGTGCGTTAAACCTTACCGCATACCCTCGACAAACGGAAGATATCAGAAGAAAAAGTCGATAAAATGCTACAACAGCGAATTATCCACCCGTAAACCTCCAGTTTTTGTGCACGAGTAGTCCTTACGAAGAAGAAAGATGGCGAAGACAAGATGAATATCTTCTATTGGGGACTAAACAAAGTAAATGTTAAGCAGAAGTTCCCGATCCCTACTGGGGAAAAAGTACTTCACGACATTGAACCTTAACTCCGGATATCACCAGATACCCAGGGCGAAACAAAATAGGAAGTATACCGCTTTGGCTACGGAAAACGGGTTGTATGAATTCGTTCGCATGCCGTTCGGCTTGGCAAATGCCCCACCATATTTCCCAATGTGCATGAATCAGATAAAAGCACACAAGAGCCATGGAGATATAGTGGTTTATTTAGTTGACATCATCATCGGAAGTGATTCAATAGCGGAAGGTCTATAAAAGCTAGGAACATTTCTGGTGGTTCTGAAGGAGTCGGGACTGACCCTCAACATCAGAAAGTGAGCGTTCCTGAAAACCAGTATTGAGTTTCTCTGACATCAACTGGACGGGAGTGGACTAAAACCAGGCGAGCGGAAGAGAGCGACGGTTAAAGAGTTTCCTGAAGCAGAAAATGTGCATCACGTGACGCAGTTCCTGGGCCTTACCTGTTATTTTCAGAACTGTGTACCGAGGTATGTACAAATAGCATCGCCCTTAACCAATCTGCTAAAAGAGAGAACTCCCATCGCGTGGATGGAGAGGCATTAGGCGGCATTTAAAGACCTTAAGACCGCACTGCATAACCCTTCTCTCCTGGCCTTGTAGGGTGGAGATTGTAATCACAAGGTCCACCCGGATGCGTCAGCACTAGGACTTGCCGGTATATTGATGCAGCGTGGGAAGAGCGATGATACACTGAGACCGGTGGCATACTTTAGCAGAAAGGTAACGGAGGCGGAAGCAAAGTACCGCAGCTACGAATTGAGGGTCTTAGTGATAGTGGACAGCCTGGACGGGTTCCAAATATATCTATTGGGAAATCCATCAAAGGTCACCACAGATTGTGAGGCTAAGGTAGCAACTCAGAACGAACCAAGGATGATACCACGTGTCGCAAGGTGGTGGCTCACAGTTTAGAAATTTGAGCTTGCAACGGGCTATCAACCTGGGAGGAAAGCAGGATATGTGGATGCCATGAGTCATCGGCCAGTACAAAAAGAACGCGACATGGAGGAGGCATCCGCTAATATACTAAAGGTATGCATTGACGACGAGGATTGGTTAGCCACCAAGCAATAGCAAGACGGGAAGCTACCCGACATCATAAACCAACTTAAAGGAGCGACGAAATCCACAGATGGAATGAACGTCCATAAGGAATACCAGCTAGATGGAGGAATACTGTTTAAGCGAAACGGCAACCAACGAAAGTGGGTCGTGGCGAAACGAGTTCGATGGCGAGTTCTCCGGTTGTGCCACGATGAGGCGGCGCTCATGGGTTTCAACAAAACCCTTGGAAGGCTAAGAAGGACGTACTGGTTCCCAAGGACGCTAAGTTATGTCAGGGGCTATGTCAAGGGATGTGTAGAGTGCGCGTATACAAATAAAGGGGGTGGGGCGACAAAGGGTGAGCTGCACTGTGCGAAGGGGTGCCCATAACCTTCGATACGGTCCATTTGGACCATTGTGGGGGTACGATGTCGTGACACCAGCATGGGCGAGAGTTCTACCTCGTCCCCACAAATACGACCAGTACAACACCGAGGGAAAAGCAGAAACACCGGACCAGTAAAAATATAACACGCTTTTCTTCTAGTATTAAGGGTTCTTTTATTGTAGTTCTATTTTCTTATTGGACACTAACATTTGATGTTGCGTTTAAACTTTCACTTAGATTAATCGTTATTTTTGAATGTATATCAAAATCGAACAAGACATAAAAATGACAACATTTTAATTAATACTTTCACCAACTTTGACACGATCGCCGTCACGTCTGCGGTTCGTTACGTTTACAACTTTACGAAAATACTTTAAAACTAATACCCACACGACTCCGGGTATGTATTTACGCCTTTCCGCTGGCTGCGGAGAGCGGGAGTGACGCGTGACCGTGGCGGTCCGCGGATGGAATAAAACTCAGCGATATCTTGCTCGTGCAGAGCTCACTCGCTATGGTGATCATGGTGGTATGTGTGCATGGTTCTTTCATGGATGAGAACGAACCTAGAACAAAGAAAGGGCATAAAGTGCATTCATGGCATACGATTTCAGTAAAGCAAATAAAACCGAAATCGTCGGATGCTAATGGGATCTTTGTTGGAACATGTGCATCGCGGCTAAACAAAGAGACGACGATGCGATGTGGAAATGTGCTAATGGGTTTTAGCAAGGTTACTGGGAAATGGTGTTTATGGAATCGCTAATAAGGGTAGGTATTGAATTCCTATTTGCATTTGTTTATGCTGTAGGATTTAATTGATGCCAAGAGACGCGGAATGCGTATTTGCTTTGGTCCATTGGGTGTAAGTCGCCGGCCAATGTGTATGTAGGGAACATTGTTGTACACATGGCGCGGCTGGGAAAATAGACGGGGCAATATTTATGGTCCCTGTCATGACGGTTACATTGTATGCAAAATGAATTATTTTGTTTACAGGAGTTTGTCTGGTACCGAAGGTGCCGAATTGGTTTGGAATTCCAGATAAGCAAGAAATCTTACGGAAAATTTTATGCGAAGAGATGCAAGAAAAGGTAAGCTTTCTCTACAGGGACTTTAAGATTATAGATTTGATCTATATAATGCGTGAAGCATTTACAGGTGCTGATGCTGTTGCATTAGCAGAAACTGATTGGGTTGTAAAAATGGGGGTTTTACGATAAGTAGATAGTGGGGTTTGGCGGAACCGCCACCCCATCTCGGACCACCCTTCATCGCTGGAAGAGAAGGAGCTAAACGCTAAACGCGAAAGCCGTATGGACAACTAATACAAAAGGAGATGGCAATCACTCCAACCAGATCATTGAATTCTTCGGTATGCCCAGTCGCTTAATCACCGACAGAGCTACAGCATTCACGGCCAGCGAATTTACATGATATTGTCAAACCTACGGCATACAGCATGTTATGACGGGCGTTAAAACTCGGCCTGCCAACCGGCAAGCGTAGAGGGTGAACCGCACTAGCGGCGCTCAAGTGTGATCATGTGGCCGGCCGGGAGTGGGCGTAACAGTTAAAGAGCATTCAATGGAGTCTGGATACGGTGAGAAGTGCAACCACAGGGATGATCCCACACGAACCTGTTTGCCTATATGCCAAGGGAAATTGCTGGAGACAAATTGAACAGGAAGTATGCCATGATCAAGGCGAAATGAAAGAGAAGCTAGATATTGCCCTGCGCAATATCATGGTAGATCCACTAAAGCAGAAGGAACGCTTAGATAAAGCCGACAGAAGACCAACCACATATAAGGTAGATGATTAGAATGGGAGCCTGCAGCAAACCGTGAGTCCCGGAAGCTTGCTCCAATTTATAGAGAACCGTATATCGTGACGAAAGTATTAGGAAATGACCGACATGTTTTGAGAGATGCGTCAAGAACGCAACGGACCCAAAAGAAATTCGAGTCCATAGAAAGTTCAGATAGGATGAAGAGTTGATGCCGCCCTTTTGGTGGCGCGGCCATTCCGAGAGCAAAACAGACGACACGGAATCAGAAGGCCTGAACATCGACGAGCCCGACCCCAGGATTCCAGAAAGACTCGAGGACGAGTCTTAAGTCAGGATAGATGAGCTGTAATACACCTTTCCCACCAATAGCCGTGATTTTTAATGGTGAAGGACAATTCTGTTCAGTGTAACCCCGACTCTGGCGCGGCTGACGTCTACTTGTGTTTTCGGGCACTGAACGAACGCTAACTTCACTGTTCGTTGAGTATGCAGGCATGGCGTGCACTCAGTCTCTCTCTTTTTCCGGTGGTGAGCGTCAGGGTTATTAATACAAATATCAGATCGTTTATTAACGTTAATAGAATAAATAAAGAAAACTAACCTTTTACCGAAGGAGTCTCAACAGGAAACACTATGTACGAGTAATATGTTTGAACACAAAAACTATCGAATGGTATACGTCTAAGGAGTTCATCGGCGACTGTTTTAGAGAACATTAGGCTCAATGATGTCGTCTAAAGAAAATTCACATCAAACGGGCACTTTATGGGCATATAATGATCTCTCCCGTTCCTTCCGCCGTAACTTTGCTTTTCAACCATCCGAGTTAGGTGTTTCACAAGAAACACTGTTACCCAATCCAAACATTTTTTCTTTTCTACAAATTTTGAGTTTCGTTTCCTGGGTTTGTTGGGTAATATTATGTACTTAGATATAAAATGCATCAAAGACTGTCGGAAAATTGACCAAATATTGTGAAGGGGTACCAAAGGACGTTTGGGGGGATGGGTGCGAACATACAGGGCAAAGTCTCTGATTGCCTTCAACCCGGCGAAGGCCAGGACGATCCTTGTCCCTGTTCAATCCAAGTTGACATGCAGTCTCCACGTGACACCCCTGGATAGCTACTTTGGCACCCGCCAAGTAGTGAACCAATGCATACAGTGGCATCCTGAGAAAGTTTGGCGCAAGGCTAATAACCAGGCCCGTAAAAATGAATTATTATGGCAAATTTAACAAGCCTCGGATATGGACCGCATACACGACGACGACCACGGAAACGAAAATGGCTAAATGATTTAAGGATTTTTTCATGGAACGTACGCTCACTATACAGAGCTCGAGCTGCACAGCAGCTAGCCGATGCCCTGTCCGAATATAAGCCTGACATAACAGCATTACAAGAAATAAGATGGACTGGGAGTGGTGTTTTTCAAAGAAAAGAGTATGACATTTATTACAGCTGTCACGCAAAACACCATGTGCTCAGGGTAAGCTTTCTAGTCAGCCAAAAACTGAAGCCTGCCATCATCGGCTTTAATGCAATAAACGAAAGGCTATGCACTCTTCGCGTGCGAGGCAAGTTTAAGAACATAAGCCTCAGAAATGTTCACGGAACTACAAAGGAGTCGCCTGACGACGAAAAAGAAGAATACTATGAGAACGTCGAACGGGCCCTCAATGCCTGCCCAAGATACGATGTGAAAATCTTTCTTGGGGATTTGAATGCAAAAATAGGTCGGGAGTCGGTTTTAAGGCACTACACAGGTTCCCATAGTTTGCATGAGAACACTAATGACAATGGACTACGAGTCATCGAATTGGCAGCATCGAAAAACTTGGTCGTTGCGAGTACCAGGTTTCCGCGTAAGGATATCCACAAAGCCACCTGGGTATCACCCGATGGAGCTACTCGCAACCAAATTGTCCACGTGCTGATAGATCGCCGCCACTCCTCGAGTCTGATGGCGGTACGAACGTACCGAGGTGCCAACGTCGACTCGGATCACTATCTTGTTGGTACAGTTTTCCGAGCGCGGATTGCCTCACGGAGACGTATTGCATCCGCGGATCAAGTTCGAATCAACACGGCTGCCTTACGCAATGAGAATACCAGTAACACCTTTGGTCATGCGTTAAGACTCGCCCTCGAAGAGCTCGATGGAGGGAGAGTAAGTCCTGGGGCCAAAATGCCGGGCGTAGAAGAGAAATGGACACGGCTTAAGAATACTGTCATTAGTACTACCAACTCCATCTTAGGCAGTAGTCGTAGAGATCGGAACGACTGGTTTGATGATGAGTGCAAACTAGCGACTGAACGTAAGAATGCTGCATACCGGGCAATGCAGCAGGCTCATAGGACGCGGGTACACGAGGAGATATACAAAGAGCTCAGAACATCTAAAAAAATACTTCACAGACAAAAGAAAAGTACCTGGGAAAAAACCTTGTCTGTGAAATAGAGAAAAGTAGAGAGCGAGGTCCGCACCAGGCGCGGAAGTTCTACCAAATAATTCGCAGTATGACAAGGTACACACCACGCTGCACTTACTGCGACGATAAAGAGGGTAATCTGATCACCGATCCTGAAGGCATTCTGGAGCGATGGGAAGTGCACTTCAATGAATTGCTAAATGGTCAGCTCACAGACGAATTGAAGGCTCCACCAATGCAAGACCAAGACCAAATGCTGCCGCCACCAAGCATTGAGGAAACCTTAAAAGCCATCAGACAGCTCAAATCAAATAAAGCCCCTGGAGCTGATGGCATACAAGCTGAGCTGATCAAACAAGGGGGGATAGCGTTACATTACGCAATTCATGAGATCGTGGTGCACGTATGGGAGCAAGAGGAGATGCCGGAAGATTGGCGTCACGGTATAGTTTGCCCCATACATAAGAAAGGAGATATCACACTGTGCAGCAACTATAGGGGTATAACATTGCTGAGTACCGCCTATAAGATACTCTCCACTATCCTACAAGACTGGATAGCCCCATACGCTAAAGCCATCATTGGTCAATATCAGTGTGGCTTCATCCCAGGCAAATCAGCAATTGATCAGATATTCACCATTAGGCAGGCGATGGAAAAATGTCAGGAATTTAAGATTCCATTATACCACCTATTTATAGACTTTAAGGCCGCCTACGACAGCATAGCCAGGGTAGAACTATATAATGCCATGAGAGAATTCGGCATTCCAAATAAATTGATACGACTTTGTAGGTTGACCATGACCAACGTAACTAGTCAAGTAAATATAGTGGGATTGCTGTCCAAACCAATAAACATATTTAATGGACTCCGACAAGGGGACTGTTTGGCCTGCCTCCTCTTCAACCTGGCGTTGGAGAAAGCAATCCGTGACTCTGGCGTTACAACAAGAGGGACTATTGTCACCAAGTCCAGCCAGATACTTGCCTACGCAGATGACATCGACATCATCGGTAGATCCGTTTCGGCTGTACAGGAATCCTTCACCCAGATCGAGCAGGCGGCACAAAAAATGGGACTGCACATTAATGAGGGAAAAACCAAGTACATGGTGGCAACTTCTGCGAAGAGAAGACCTAACGTTGGTCAAACTATCAGGGTAGTGGAGCACGAATTTTAAGTAGTGCAATCCTTTAACTACCTTGGGTCAATAGTATCAGCCGATAACAATATGGAAGAAGAATTACGCGAACGACTGATTAAATCCAACAAAGCCTACTATGGTCTATCAAGGCTCTTTAAATCCCGAAATTTATCCAGAACATTCAAGCTACTACTGTACAAGACCATGGTCTTACCAGTACTCATGTATGGATCCGAGACCTGGGTGCTTAATAAAAGTCACTCTGAACTCTTGGCCGCGTTCGCGAGAAAGGTCTTAAGGAGAATTGTTGGCCCCGTATGTGAGGGAGGACGATTCCGGAGACGCTACAACCATGAGTTGTACGCAGTCTACCTTGACGCTAATATTGTAAGAAAAATCAAGCTCGGTAGGCTCCGGTTGGCGGAACACCTAGCTCGAATGAGCGAAGAGGAGCCTGCCCGGAAAGTCCTTTGTGGGAGGATGTATGGAAGGAGTCAGCGTGGCAGACCTTGTCTGCGATGGAGGGATGGCGTAGACCAGGACGCCCCGAACCTGGGAGTGCCAAACTGGATGACATCGGCTCGAAATCGGGAGCGGTGGAGAGATTTGTTAAATAAGGCCAAGACCGGATCCCGGTTGTAGTTCCGATGATGATGATGATCACCAAAGGACGTTTCATGATTTGAAACGTATTTTAACCAGCGACTGCGACGACTTGTTGGTTGATGCCAACATTTCCGTGGTTTCGAACTTACTACGTTGTCAATTATTCACTCGAACCAGTAATTGAACTGAAAGGAATAAATGTTGATATTCGACCAGTACAGGATCGCTGTTTTAGTGAGTGTAGTCATTTGAAGGCTGAAGAAGGAGTTTTCAAAACAATCTGTTACGCAGATGTATTGTTGCAAACTAACTCTAAACACTTTACCCACTTCTGGTTTTGGCTGCTGTCTGATTTGCACAATTACTAGTTTTGAAACCTGAATTAGATCTCTGAGTGTCATTCATATGATTGCCATTAAAGTTTTGATTAACAGCACACTTTTATCTATTATCTACCCACAAAGGAGCAAAATGGTGAGGAATTAACAATTTGGAGATTGCAGTTGATAGGTCCTGGTAGGGCGTAAGCCAAACAAAGCTATGACCACGGAGTAATAAATTTAAAGTCAAATGTGTTCTTTAGTCAACGCTTAGAATACAAAGCGCGCACGACCATTTGCCGAAACGATTTAAAGGAGTATCCTTTCCTAGTTTCCAGGAGTTCAATTGACGATGGTTTTAGCCTTTTTGTGGTGGCACTGTGACATGAACAGTATCCCTGTTGCCCTTTTCCAACACATGACTGCTTCTAAATTGCTATTTACTCAGCCAAATTAACTGCGGGTTCTGTTTTTTATAGCGAGTCGCCACGATATCACATTCCGCTCCGAAATATACCATTCACCCCTCGCTAAGCCCCCCTGTTAGGGTTCGCTGCCTTCCAGGGGATGCCGTTAATTTTTTCTACAAATAAAAGAGGTAGTTTCCCGCAGGTACTTGATGTCTTCTATGGGTCTTTTTATCTTGTGGCGTTTATTTTATTTCCCTCTGATTCCCGTATTTTCCGTGCTCATCGCCGCGCCGTTCCTGGCTTTTTGTTTTTCCAATATCCGATAAGGTCCAGTGTTTACGTTACGAGGCTTGGGGTAATGGTGGGGTTTATTTGGTGTTTGTTTTCGCATTTTTTTTTATTTGCGAATGGCTTAAACGTAAACGAAGTGCAAATTGGAAGGCCTCCGTTTGCATAGATCTAAGGAGGTTGAGTTAGGAATTACCGAGTCTATTGGTTATGCAATTAAAGTCATTTGTTTTTATGATTGCAACTGCTTATAAATGATAACCAATTTGAAGTTCAAGGCGAGATAAGGTCTTAGAATTGCCAACAATTAGTTTTATGTTAGGTAGAGGTAATCAAATTAATGACTGGTGTGTTTAAGTTTCTGTTGAATATGGTATGATGGTTTTTGCTACAAAAATGTTGTTAGCCTGTGTGACGGTAATTGCTATTGGCACAACCTCTCCGCACTCTTGTGGCGGGCTGTCGAGTGAAGTTCCATGAACGGTGGCGAGATTCTTTGTTTTTCATCTGGAGAATGGCAAATAAATTCGTAGTGTCATAAATATAACAGGGAAGCATATGCCAGCATCTTTGGAGGCATTAGCATAATTGGTTTATCTTCATCGGAGTAAAACGGTACGTTGTAAGGCCATTTTCCTCAATTGTGAGGGACTTCTTGTTCAGGATCTTCACGTGCTTCAAAGAATTGGTTTTTAATTACCCTGAAGGAATAATAACGCAGTGAATGTCTACTGAACGTTAGCTATAGTTAAAGGAGAAGCAACATTTGGGGGAAGATGGGTAACTCAAAAACACTATGACACAATATCACTGTTTTTTTTTGTTACTGCGGTTGCTACAGGAGTAATGAGGTAGATCATGGTTTCGGTAATTTGTAATATTATCCCTTCCCTAATAGTTGGATTACTCACGATTCTCTATGTAACACAAGCAAATTGAAAGTTTTTTAACATGGGTTTGAATTCATGGACGGTATTTGCCTACCTTCAGGTTGACTTGGGTCTTATTGAAGAAAGTTTAGGTTATGAACTTGTCGTGGTTCTGGGTTAGTGATTGTATATACATAAACTTAACATGAAGTGTTGGAAATTAAAAGTGAAACAAAATAAAGAAACGGAAAATCAAAAATTCAAACCAGAAATATATTAAAATCTACAATGGTTTCCACCCTTCCCGGATGCACCGGAAACACGGTGGTGCACTAGGAATACAACAAACTGGTAAGCTCAAATTTAGTTTCAATATTGCACCGTTTTTTTTAAAATCAGAATTCAGCGAATGTAAAACGACATGCTGGCTAATGATGTAATATAACTATTTTATCAGCATGCACAACAAAAAAATACACACGATCCGATATGTTAGTTGCATAGGTTTAGGCATTCCACAATATCTAAAGGAATCTTTCACATCGACATTGCCCAACCTACAGTTAAGCTTTTAACCCTCTTCCTCCATGCGGTACCCTATCTTCGTCCTTTTTTTTCAAGAATACTATGTTTCAGCTTTTGAGGATATTACGAAATTGGAGAAGCCTATGTAAACATATAAAACTCTTTATTCGAATTCAAGGAGGTTAGGTCCCATCGCAATACTTCAACCGCCAACGAGACAGTGATGGCAGTCCTGCCCAGAAATCGCCATCTCGGATACAAGATACCTGCCGCTTTCCAATAGATTAGGAAAACACAACTGTCGGGAAGACCTCAACACAAAGGGGTGTGGCGGTTCCGCCAAACCCCACGGTACACTTACCTAACCCCCCCCCCCCATAACTCCCATTCAATCTCTTAAATTCGCTAATGCAATTGCATTAGCACCTGTAAATGCTTCACGCATTAATGAGATCAAATCCTTAATCTAAAAAGTCCCTGGAAAAGATAACTTACCTTCATTCATCCCTTCGCATACAAATTCTCTGTAAGAATTTCTTTCTACCTTTTCAAGAATCCCAGGCAAATTTCAACTTATCACACCTGCACCGCAATCTCCCCCCAGCATACCTGAAAAATTTCCTTTTACAAAGACATTTAATGCATACAACGCATTATCTAAAATTCCTAGAAATAATTCTTTAAAGTGCATATGGCGTCATGAATCCCAAGCCAGTCGGCACCCTTTGTCTGTGTTAAAATCCTTTGTCGGACAGCTTGTTTTTACAGCTGCAATAAACCGACCCGCGATTCGTTTGTACAATCGACAAAAAATCACCGCATCTTAGGCATTATCAACTTAACCAAATTTTCTAGCATTTCCTAATGCAAACACGAACCCGGTTTCTACTGCAGACAGAGATGCCATAAACATCCAATTTGCTTTTATCACCATTTCCCGGATGACTAGCGGTTTATTTATTCAACTGCAATGCACATTTTGCCTTTCCTTGTTTCAGGTTCATTCCCATGGCCTTGTGTATGAAAAAAAACCAATGTGATCTTCACTCACACATACACATACATTGCCAAGTCTTTCTTCCTTGTTTCCACCACGAGAGAAACACCTTCTCTCTCGGGAATACTCACCCCAAAACGATTGAATATCGTGGAGTCGTATTATAACCACCATCGAGCGTGTATCGCGTTCCCCCTAGGTAGAGTGCGTATGGGGTGCGTACCGGAGCCCATCCCAGAGTCAAAGTTGCGTTCTTTTTCCGTAATTATTATGTCCGAAGTGAAATTGATCGAACTCTAATTAAACGTGTGCCCAAATCGGTTTAAGAACAAAAATCTCTACCAGCGTAATTGTCCCGCTTAAATACCAGTTCTCGTGCTCGGATTTGTTGTGTCCTCGTCACCCAGCATTCATTATAAATGTTAACTAACGTAAACAAATAGAACCACCCATAAAAACTATTAAGTGTCAACCTGTACTTCTAATAAATGTCAACTAACTCAATAAATAAAGCAACCAATAAAAACAATTAAATGTCAACTAGTTTCAATTAATTTCTCCTGTGTGTGACTTTTGCTCTTGGCGAACTTTTTGCTGCGGTGTTCGGTGCGTGATTGTCGTTCCTGTGTTGGTGTTTTCTTTCGCCAAATCTTTTAGTGACGGTGGAGACGAGGTAGAACTCTCGCCCATGCTGGCGTCGCGACCTCGTTCCCTACAAGGGTACCGAAAAAATTCATCAGAGCTCCATACCAAAACATCCACGTAGCAATCACACAGCTTAACTAGTGAATTGAGACCTCCTCGAGTACACGCGGCCGTAGTCTGATGCGCCATGCTTTGATTGTAACATTTTCCTTTTTCCTTACTACTTCGCAAAACCCTATACCGCCTTAATAAATAATTCCCGGAATTTATTTATAAGTTGCAAGTTTATGCATGAGAACGCAACGCAATTTTGCCAGCGCTTGATCAAATCCACAAAACTGTTTTTGTATACTCGATATTCTCTGTTTTAAGGATTTGTTATCTGTTTTTAGATGTTGTTATGTGTTATCTCCTCTCTAGCCTGAAAACGTGTTCTCTTTAGTGTTGTTATGACACGATTGAATATAAAAAAGTCCCAGGGACCCAAATCAGGTGAATTCAGAGTTGGCTACTATTCGATCCGTCCTTAGTCAAAAAGTCGCGGATAGTGGTGATCTTTTGCACCGCTTCTCTATCATGATGCAAAATTCACGGACTGCTCACCAACAAATTCTATCTTTTTTGGCGATATACTTCAGCAGACTTAAAATGCAATAACTTTTATCTTGTGGCAAGGATTCATGATGCACAACGCGTCATATCAATAAAATTCGTGAGCAGCACATTCTTCTTTGATTACAAACGGTGTGATTAGATAGGGACTATTGTCACCAAGTCCAGTCGGATACTTGCCTACGCAAATGACATCGACATCATCGGTAGAACCGAATCGGCTGTACAGGAATCCTTCACCCAGATTGAGCAGGCGCCACAAAAACTGGGACTGCACATTAATTAGGGAAAAACTAAGTACATTGTGGCAACTTCTGCGAAGAGAAGACCTAACGTTGGTCAAACTATCAGGGTAGTGGAGTACGAATTTGAAGTAGTGCAACCTTTAACTACCTTGGGTCAATAGTATCAGCCGATAACAATACGGACATCCAAGCTGCTACTCTACAAGACCATGGTCGTACCAGTACTCATGTATGGATCCGAGACCTGGGTGCTCAATAAAAGGCACTCTGAACTATTAGTCGTGTTCGAGAGGAAGGTGTGGCAACTCTAACAACAGATACACACAATTCACAGGCAAAAATAGTGAAGAACACGAACGAAAAAATCGAATAAGAAAAATACATCAGAACCGTATACCAAGCGATAAATAATAAAAGTAATTCACATCAGTGGAATATAATCGAGTTTGGAAATCAAATTCTAAACACGGCCAGTAGCCTGGTGTGTAACGCTTAGGTAAAATTTTTTCCGTGATTCGAGCTGTCATAGCGTCAGTTCGAATCACACGGTCTTCTTCACTATTATTTCAAACGCTATAAAGGTGTTAAGGAGAATTGTCGGCCCCGTATGTGAGGGGGGACGATTCCGGAGACGCTACAACCATGAGTTGTACGCAATCTACCTTGAAGCTAATGTTGTAAGAAAAATCAAGCTCGGTAGACTCCGGTGGGCTGGACACCTAACTCGAATGAGCGAAGAGGAGCCTGCCCGGAAAGTCCTTTGTGGCAGGATGTATATAAGAAGACAGCGCGACAGACCTTGTCTGCGATGGAGCGATGGCGTAGACCAGGACGCCCAGAGCCTGGGAGTGCCAAATTGGATAACATCGGCTCGAAATCGGGACCGGTGGAGAGATTTGTTAAATAAGGCCAAGACCGGATCCCGGTTGTAGTGCCGTTGATCATGATGATGCGACTTCTTTGGTCTTCTTCTTCTTCTTCATAAGGTGCTCGCCATTTAGTCGAATGATTTTTAAATTACATGTCATACTTATAGACTCACGTCTCGTTTAACGAATGGAATTAATCTTGAATTGTGCATGATTCAGTCTTGCAAACCTTGTCATTTTCGATTACAATGCGGTATCTTCATTGCTAGAAATTCACGCCTTTCAGCACCAACTTGGCATAAGTCGAAATCATTAACTAAAATGTCTTGCACGGACCCATAATCGATATTTGAGTTTTCTGCTAGATCTCTAATAATTTATTTGCGATTATTGGCCAATGTTTCATTCACTTTGGCGATGTTTTCATTATTTTGCGATGCTTTTCGGACAACTCGTCCCTTTGTTTGCTAGAAATCGACGTCTTTCGGCGCCAACCTTTCACAAATCGCAATCATTAACTAAAATGTCTTGCACGTAACCAGAAGCAATATTTAAGTTTTCTGCTATTTCTCTGATGATTTATTTGCGATTATTGGCCAATGTTTCATTCACTTTGCCGATGTTTTCATTGTTTTTCGATGCTTTGCGGACAACTCAGCCCATTGTCTCCTAGAAATGCACGTCTTTCGGCACCAACCTTTCAGTAATCCAGATCATTAACTAAAAGATCTTGCCCGGACCCATAAGCAATTACATTTTCTACTAGTTCTCTAATGGTTAATTTACGGTTATGAACAAAATTTCGTTCACATTATCGATTTTTATGTTGATCGCCTGCCAGTATTCGATATCCTCAATGGTCTCACTGACATATCAGAAACGTTCGTGCCACTGATTAGCAACGTTTTCTTACATTTCCAAAACTCTTTTCCGACATTTTCAAGGACCTACGTTTGTTAGGTAAAATTTATTACAAACTCGTTCTTTCAAACTTAATTCCATTTTTGAAATTGTAAAAAATCGAGAAGAGCCGCAGAGGTAGATGGGCTCGCGAGGGCGTAACTTTTACAATGTCAGGCTATGACACCAACATTTGATGGAAACGTCTTTGAAGGATGTGTGAATTTAACAGAACTCGATTCGGGTGACTGAAAGTGCTACATTCCTGTGATAAGCCATATCTAAACTCACAAATAAACTGACCTAGGAAAATGTTCACATCTCTGTTGTTTATCTCCATAACAAATCCGATTCAGTCTGCTATGAAGATAAAACGAAAACAAGCGCCATAGTTTCCATTCAGCAGGAAGGTCTGCCTACCGATATTCCTAGCCTCCGTAACATTTTTTATGAAATACCACGAAGACATCAGTATGTTTCCCCAAAATAGTATCAAAAGATGCCTCGGCTTTTCTTTCTCTCCACGCGAAAATGACTTCTAATTTCCAACGCAGTAGAGCCCACATCGACAAGTTTTTTCGACCCTAATCAGTCGCCCCCCCCACACTCCCGTGAGTCATTCAATATTCCCCCTCTAACTCTTTGCTAAGGGCTCCTCGATAGTATAGTGGTTAGTACACCCGCCTGTCACCCGGGAGACCGGGGTTCGTTTCCCCGTCGGGGAGCCCCTGGCGCAAGACTAATGACCTTGCCCAGAAAAAATAAATCATTATGGAAAATTTAACAAGCCTCAGGACTTGCTAAATAAGGCCAAGACCGGTTCCCGGTTGTAGTGCCGATGATGATGATGATGATGAACTCTTTGCTAAAAGAATGTTCGAGGACTTCGGTATAAAACTCAATCGATCCTCAAAAATGCACATTCCCTTCCTTTCGATATATATGCTCTGACCGAAACTAACCTTATACCCAGCATCAATAACGTGTTTCGTGATGACGTTTTTTACCGACCTTGTCCTGACTCCCCCTGCCGTGGTGTGCTGCTTTCCATTCAAAATAGACTTGCTTCATGACTTATTTCCAACTATTCTTCTCTGAATCTTGTCTACGTCACAATAAAAATTGATTATAGCCTATAGTCTTTATACGTAATTTGTTTTTATATACCACCTTCGCAAACCATCGAGTCATACGAACTCGCAATAACTGCAATTGATCATCTAACCGACGTAAGTACTTCCCAAAATCATATCGGCGATTTAACCCTCCCACATCTCCAATGGACGTTGTCAGACGATCAATTCCTTTACATTTCAAATCCCACAAGTGCAAAGGAATGTCTCTTTACAGACGGTCTCACCGACTCAAGCCTTTGTCAATTAAGTTAATTCGACCACATTTTTGAGCCTGCGAAAATTGCAGCCAAATGCATGCGCTTCCTTAAGAGATGCAAAAATGACTTCACTCCATCCAACCTGACTACTATTTACAAGGCGTATATTCGTCCCAAATGGAGTTCAACTCCCATATTTGGTCAGGCGCATCTAAAACTGCACTACACGTGCTCGATAGGATGCAAAAACGAGCAGTGCAACTTATTGGGGACCCAGCTGTAAGTAGATCCGTCGTTAGAACATAGGCGCAACGGATCATGCATGCCTTTCTCTTTTCTATAGGAATTATGACGGTCGTTGCTCAACTGAACTTGCTCAATGTGTTCCGCCACGTCAGACATTTTACCGCGATACCCATCA
Organism: Microdon myrmicae; assembly: GCA_963931805.1. Classification (NCBI taxonomy): domain Eukaryota; kingdom Metazoa; phylum Arthropoda; class Insecta; order Diptera; family Syrphidae; genus Microdon; species Microdon myrmicae. Next base: position 76,366,219 of record OZ007500.1, on the reverse strand, counting down.
ATCTGAGAATGCGCAGCAATTTGCGTTGAAAGTCAACTTCAGGCACTCAAATTAATATAGAGAGTCATTCTTTAGCCGAACCACACGAATGTGGAATGCCCTACCTGATCATGTGTTTCCTCGCCGTGGTAATGTCCAGGCATTTAAGCCCAGTGTGGATTGATACCTCCATTCTTTATCCACTTCCTTTCCTTCCGCTCGCACTGTGCTCTGACATTTAAGAGTAGTCTAAAATCATTTTTTGTGCGCGTGGTTGTGTAAAAAAAAAAAAAAAAAAAAAAAATATATATATATATATATATATATATATATATATATATATATATATATATATATATATATATATATATGTATATATATATATATCCCAAATCATATGGGCAGGCAAGTCGACCTTGTGTTCACGGCGGGCGCCTATAATTCCTCAACTGTCCTCAGCCTTCACACCTTGTCAACTTTTGATAATCATCACCATAGCTTCTGTCATCCGTTTACCATGGCTGCTCATCCCACCCCTCACCACCCCACGACTACTCTTACCAGAACTTCCGCAAAGCCAATTTCCGCCTTATAAAAAAGCATATAAGCAAAACTGTATTTTGCTTTGACCATATAGAGGTAGGCGATGCTAAAGCCACTATCTACAGTCAAATTTACAACGCCATATCCCTTTATGTTCCATATTCCCGACATAGGATACGGGTTCATCGCCGCCATGGTACAACAGCAAATTCCGGTGTCTTCGAAACAAGACGAATAGTTTATGGAATATTTTCCTTAGAACGCCTTCTCCCTCCAATTATTTCTGTTAGCGAGACGTCACTCCAATCCGGTCCATTTGAACTGGATCATCAACAATTGATCCCTTTGAGCCTGATCAACAAAAATCTCGATTCCTTTTTTCACTACACTTTATAGCGGCCACAACTATCTTATTAAAACACAAAACATTTTTATTAATGACCCCAAATCCTTTTTCCATTCCATTAATTACAAACTCAGTTCTGATGTATATCCTAACTCCATTTTCTATGACTCGACTACTTCAACCGACCCTAAAACATAGTCAATCTTCTGTCTTCTTTCTTTAAACGATCCTTCGCGGACAATTCTTTTAAGCGTTATCCTTCTTACTTCACAAATTCTCCTTCGGCCCCTTCGTCTCTCAACACATTCAACAACATCTAGTTGAAGAAAAACTATACCTACTTAAATACGTGTTCAGCCCCTTCGCAGATGGACTCCCTGCTGTCCTTTTAAAAAAAGTTCCTCTTCTCTCTCTCTCCCACTCTCAGTAATCTTTAATCTGTACATTTCCCAAGGTAAATTCCCAGATATTTGGAAATCTTCTCATATCCTCTCCATACATTAAAGGAAAACGATATATCTAACTAACGTCCCATTGCTAAACTTTCGCACATTCCGAAACTTTTCGGGGGCATTCTATATGAAGCATCATGTTTCCGCTGCGAATCCTTCATCCCTCCCAACCATCGTGATTTCCTCACCGATAGGTCCACCACGACCAATTTAGTGGAATTCTCACGCCACACCTCCCTTGCCCTAGGCAGCGAAGTCGACGTAATCACCACCGATTTCAGCAAACCCTTCATCAAAATCTTTAACAATCTCGTTCTCTGTAAGCTCTTCTCCCACGGTTTCGAATCCCTCTTATTTAAGTGGATTTCTTCCTATTTTAACATTTGAACCTACCGAGTTAGATTTAGAACCGCCCTTCCGAATCCTATTCTCCCCACTTCACGGGTTCCCCAGTCAGTGCGTCAGTCATCTTGATTCCTTCCTATTTATTGGAGAGACTCCAGTTTCAAGAACTCCTTCATCTTTCTCTACGCAGATGACACTCAACTATTCGAGGGCCTACGTTACCCTTTATCATTTGATCGCTTTACATAACCTTTGACCGTCCTGTTTTAGAATATGCTAGTCAGGTCTGGGGCCCTTATTATTCGCCCCACATTCGTAGGATCGAAAGCGTTTTACCCCGTTCCTTGCGTTTTCCCCTGCGTGGATTGAATGTGGAAAATTCTCGGATCCTACCTCCATACACAAGCCGTCTCCACCTAATTAACCTTAACACACTTGAGCAGCGCAGAATTCATGCCCACATCCCCGTCATCCATCGTCTTCTCTGAGGTTCAATCAATTGCCCAAGCCTGCTCTCCTTTATTACATTTTACACTAACCCCCGAAATCTGCGTAATCCTAGTCTCTGCCCTTTATTTGCCTCATCATTACATCCCCACGGGTCTAATGAACCCATTTCGTGAATGTTACGGAGGGGCAACTCTTGCCCCACCTCTTTTGGCCTCAATTTTACCTCTCCTTCATTACCCCTTCCTTTTCCCCTTAGTCGTGCCCAAGGAAAACTCATCCAAATCATCGACAAACCTCCGATTCTCTTGTACTAAGGGAATGGATTGCATTCACACGGCTACAAGGTGCTGACGAACATGCGATTAAGATCATGGGCGACTTTCACACTTGAGCGATGTTTCTTTTTGGGAACGTAGTCTCGCAGTTCCATTTATAATCATTTATAATCCCATGTTTTATATTTCTGTGGAATGATAAATTCTAGATGGTGTGCCACAATATCGGAACTGCACTGTTAATGGTGTTTTTTTAAACAATTTCCATACTAGCTTAGGCCCCAATGGCGGCCGCAAACTCTCCTTATAACTGACATAAATGGTTTTTCCAACGCTAGCTAGTCAAAGGATACCCGAAAAAAATAAATAAGTAAATTAAATAAATACCCTCTAATGCCTATCGTATGTCAATGGGTGGACGTACCGTGGTATCTGTCCCATCCTTGAGTCCCAACCTTCTGGTATACCTGAGAGACTGGAGGAAATACAACCTTGAGCACCCCTTACCACTGGCAAGCGCTCTACAAAGCCCTATCACCACCCCCCCCCCTTCCCACGCCATATATATTACACTCTAAACAACATCCCCATACGCATCCACCAAATATCGTACATCTACAACCCCAAACTACCATTCAATCCAATGTTAGACAAATTATACCAAATATTCAATTACTCTATTCCCAGAAATCCTTTAAAATTCAAAGATCACAACGCATATCTTCTTAAGCATTGTATATCCAGTATGCTAAAACAAATACGCGATAAACGAGACTCCCGCGGGCGGGACACCTAACTGGAATGAGCGAAGAGGAGCCTGCCCGGAAAGTCCTTTGTGGAAGGATGTATGGAAGGGCACAGCGCGGCAGACCTTGTCTGCGATGAAGGGATGGCATGGACCAGGACGCCTGGAGCCTGGATGTGCTAAACTGAATGACATCGGCCCGAGTTCAGGACCGCTGGGGAGACTTGCTAAATTAGGCCAGGACCGAATTCGGGTTGTAGTGCCGATGTTGATGATCATGATGATGATCAAACATTGGATTTTGATGGGAAAAACTAGTTCAAACACTTTCAAGTTCTAAAAACTAAACACCGCAATGCATATCTTCATATGCAAACAAACCCATGTTAAACGAACCAAATGTCTATTTGGTTCGCATACACACACTTTCTAGAATCCTTATCTCCATCTGCATTGTAGCCTGTTGTTTATGTTCTAAAAATAGATTTCCCATTCCTTTTCCTCAGTTTTCTCACATACAAATCTCAATGAAGATTTGTATAAAAGGGCAACAGATTTTAGATTTGAGGATCAGTCTCGATTGCCGTCCAAGGTGAATGGACGCCAATAAACTAATTCAAACTATCATGATCATCATCATCGGCACTACAACCGGGGCCCGGTCTTGACCTTATTTAGCAAGTCCTGAGGCTTGTTAAATTTTCCATAATGATTTGTTCTTTCCGGGCAAGATCATTAGTCTTGCGCCAGAGTTCAAACTATAATATAATTAATAAATTAAATTAAAAAGTAAAGAATTTGTTATTTTAGCTGTTATCGCGCCCGGCCTATTAGCAGGTCCCCATTCAGCAAACGGTCGTCATTCTTCTTGGATGGCCCGGAAGCACGGTGGCGATCGCAACGCGCCTCCCCAGGAGTGGTCTTGAGATATCCCTCGTCTTTTTAAGGACAAGGAGACACACTGCCTGAGAGAAAGGCTGCTATAGCGAATTAAAATGCATTCCCTCATAGTAATACACAATACTCGTCTATATTTTTGAACTACTTACAAACAATTCTAAATTCTCACCCGAAACAGGAAGTAATTATAATCAGGAATAACCCTTGAGTTCCGAAACAGAACCGAGTGCTTCAAAAAAAGGAGTAGCGGGGAGCCTATTTAGACGAGACAAGGACAATTGTGTCCTTCATCGTGTCTCTGGCTTCCAGTCATCTTCCGACAACCAGAATAACCCATATCTTTGAGAATGTTGGGCTCGGTCTTGAGACGCCTGAAAAAGAATTTTAAAAAACGGGTGCGGGAGGAGGGGGTATCTAGGAATAGTTTCTAAAGGGTTAGTTCAAATGGTCTGTAACTACTTGGATGGAGGGATGGTGGGAATGAAAACAAGACGGGTATGTCTTGAGTGCGGTAGTAAACGCAGATCATGACTTTGGCGTCTGATAATCTGCGCTTTGGTCGGTGTAGATGTGGGTGTGTTTATTGGTGCTGTCCTGTGCGACTCAAGTGCTTCAAAAAAAAAAAAAAAAATGGGTGGCGCGATGCCGACTTTGGTGAGACAAGGACAAATGTGTACTTCATCTTGTCTCTGGCTTCTGGTCATCTTGCGATAACCAGAATCACCCACATCCGTGAGAGTGTTGCGCTCGGTCTCGAGATATCTGAAAAAGAAAAAGGGGGGGGGGGGGGTATCTAAGGATAGTGTGGACAGGGTTAGTTCAGGTGTTCTCTACCTACTTGGATGGAGGGATAGTGAGAAAGGAATAGTACAAGACCGGTAGGTCTTGAGTGCGGTACTAAACGTAGATCACGTCTTTAGCGTCTGATGATCTGTGCTTTAGTCGGTGTGTGTGTGTGTATGTTTATGCTGTTGTGGGGTAGGTTCTGCTTGTGCACCTGCACGGGTGCGGATTCAGCAAGAACACCCAGTAACTATCACTGGAAACTGTTCGAAAAGAAATGAAAAAGCACTGATGGTAATCACCGGGAACAGTTCTCCAAGAGAATCGGAACTCCACTCCAGAAGGAAAAGAAAACACAGTAAGTTAGTTCTAATGTTAATGTTCCTTTATTTGTTCTTGGGTATTATTTACACTTGCTGAATCTTATATTTTGAAACATTGTGTTGATACAGGAAAACTTATTTTTGTACCGCACAATCTACTAGATAACTTTGGTAATCACTAACTTATTTTGTGAATAAAATATCCAACTCCGGTATTTTTAACTAACACAACTATCTTTGTGGCGAATTATCCAACACAACTAACTCGATAACTTTACTAATCACTAACTTATTTTATGGTGACGGACCACTGACTCGCAGGTGGTGTAAAATTGGCTCTTCAAACCGAAGGGAACTCCGTCACGCAACGTCCTGGTACGTGTGCGTGGTTCTACGGGTAAAATCTGACTCCAGTTTGGACGACATTGACCCAGCCTCAGCGCTTGAGATGAGTTTTCACTCATGTTATCGGCGGGGAACAGCAATTTTTCCTTCCCCCCGACGACCAATGAAAAACGGTTTGCACCCCATTTGAAGGTTCCAATGGACATCGTCGAGATAAGTTGAATGTCTTTTTTTGGAAAGCAAGACAAACGAAACCTGCGTTGGGCGAAGGAAAGGAAAAAACAAACATGCAACGGATCGAATATGATGATCGGTGTACAGCTGGGTGTATTACCATCATACGATAGAGAATAGATTTATGATTAACGTTAAGTCAACAGAGCTTTGCCCACTATGGCTAGGGACTAGAATAGATGTGAGCATGTTTGTTTTAGAGGAAGATAACGAGGGACACGATCATTGGTATGATTGTATCCAATTCCATGGTCGGTTGGTGGCCGATCCTGGAAAATTTATTGAAGCATATGGAAACCTAATAGACATAGGAACATTGTATGTTTACTTATTGGCCACTGCGTACAGCATCAATACGTTTGTACGGAGATTGGCAACGTCCCGTCGGTCGATGTGTCGGGTGTTTGTTTATGTTAAAACAACACTTGAAATCCCTGTAGGCAGCCAGCAATGGGCTGTGCTGTAGATTATTGTTTGAACGATCGACCGATAGTTCAGCAGATAAGGCGAGGATGAACATGTCATGCACGTGCGTGGGAAAATGCTGCTTAGCCTTGCGCATCGACATGTTCGGGGATTCATGTTGATTACCTGACATGGTACTCGAATTAGATTTCAGGGGCATGATGCGATGGATGCAAGCATGCTCCGAGGTGAATGTTTGATGCCACGGCAAGGTGGTAATCTTTGCCGTGGGCTTATGTTTTCAGGTGAGGTGAAGGTAAATATAATGACTTGCCTGGTAAGTGGGAGACGGTTAATTAAAAGGGAGTGGGTGGTTCTTTGAGAATGTTTTAAAGAACCGCCACACTGTCTTGTACTGTGCGTGCGTGTGTGCGTGTGGTATATTAGCAGTATCCCCTTTGGTCCAGGAATCCTCTATTATAGAGGAGAATGTTATTGGGAAAGGTGCTTTCTTCAGTTTTGTACTGAAAATGAAATTGTGGTGGTGTGATCCGTGGAGATCGAGAGAGAGAGAGAGAAGGGTCAAGAACGCAAGACTCCCGTACAAGTAGGTTCTCGCTGTTCTGAATGCTTTCGAGGTACTTGTATGCTAATAGTAGCAAGTACTCGTCGAGAGGACTCAAGTGCTTCACGAATGGCCTCCCCTTTTATAGCTGCTGACACTGATATCGTTTGTACTGTTGTTTTGTGCGCTTCCTAAAGCTGATGGGCTATGGTTTGTGGTATTTTGCCGGAAATCGGTGCATTATGTCTTGTGGCGCCTACCGTTGAATTGGGCTCACTGTCGTATTTTGTGCCTTTCTGGAAATTAGCATTAAGTGAGAATGTGGCATCTTCCTAACAATCAAATTACACTTGGCCGACACCCATCGGAAGATTTCCGTGGCAAGAAACCCAGCCCGTGGGAACCTCAAAAAGGGATCGCGATATTTGAGTTCGGTTGATGCATTTTAATTTTCTCTTCGGATGCAACCAACGTCTTAAGATTATGCATTTAAGTATGTCTAAAGTGGGAGTACGGTATATACCGGAATTTTAACCATTCTCCTTTTCTCAACACTAGCACAGCCTCAGCACAGAATTTCAGTCTAGTTTTGGTTTTCACTCTTCATTTCTACAGATATGTTTGTGTGTTGTTACTTTGACGTGCTTTTTCAAACTTCTTGGTGGAACCTCTGAAAATTGTTCCCGTAGTGTATTGAAATAAAAAAATTAAATTGGTAAAAATTGATGAATACGATTCACATATCGAAGATGTCTTTTAATGCTGAATAACAATTACGCAATTGTTCTACTGCTATACGTTTGGTAGTATAAAGAATTATGTTAAGTGTTGTGGAATCTCAAATCGATTTCCCTCATTCACACGCCTTAATCCCACATCGATACCGACATCTTGCAGAGGTATTCGTCTCTTCAATGTCATGCGAGCAAAGTAGTAGCCAAACAAATGAATCGCCCACTTCTAACAAAGGCGTCATATGAATATAAATTACATGCCTAGCCACTTACCTTACATTAAAACGGCACCTACCCTTTTCCGCCATAATCAGCGTGTTTAAAAGATAAGATCAACAACTAATCCCGTATTTATCGACCACACAGGTCCATCATTAACAGATTAACTCTATACGTCAATAGTATAATGATCGTTTACACATTAAACTGCACTATATAAACTGTGTTTTTAAGTTGCCCGAGTCACGATCTTCGACATGCAGGGCAATTGTAATACCTGGACTTCCCCCTTATGCACTAAGGAAATTAAAATTACTGCAGCAGTTAATATTACCTGGTTACCATTAACACAGTACACGTCTACGTCTCAGTCTATCAGGCCTTGCTCCCAATCAAATGCACATGTAGCAGTTTACCCATTAAATTGGGAGTGACCATGTCAGGCAAGGTGAAGTTCACATCCAACCGATGTGGTTCGTACTGTGGTATTTTTTAAGTATTTAATTGCATATTCTTCACCTTGCCATTGAACGATTATAGTCATTAAAAATATTCAGTAAACTATTTGTAAAGAAACACAACGGACTACATCGAATAATTTGCTTGGCATCAGGCAAAGCACAACAATGCGAATCTGATGGATATAAAGCCGTCGCGCTAATGGAGATAGATTATCGAGGCAGCAATGTGATACGTTGGGTAGTGGATGCGTTTTAGCACTTTGTGTATTTTAACAGCCACTTACAGCCTAATATCGTTTACCATTAAATGAAGTAGTTGTGTAATTAAGTCGGCGAAAGGCAAACTTGTATATTGTATCTGACTTTGGAACAACAATTTTCAGGCGGATATTATAGTTGCGTATAGCAGCCATATGAACTCGGAAGTTGGACGTTTTTGAACTTCTACCCGCACGTGTGCCCATTGAACACATTCATACCGTTAATGGAAATTTCATTGCTCCTATCAAGGATTAGATACCACACTCAATAACCAGCCATGTCAAACGGTTGTGACATACGTAAGTAAGTTCAACCGACGATTCTGTCCTAATGTGCCGGTCAACGGGTTTGTTCCCGAAAAAGTTCTACCAAGTTATAAGACCTTGACTCACAATGATTTTTAACATTTTATAAACATTTTCATTTATATTCATTCTTTCCTTAGGTTGTTGAGTCGTTCTTTAGAGAAAGACTCAAATTTTAGCTTATATATGTAAAAAAAGAGGAATTACGCAACTTAGAAATGCTTTATTTATAGTTTTACCAACTACAAAAAAAGGCGAATATTAATCATATACAATTTTTTATAAAATACGTTATCCTACTGACTTCCTACAAGTCGAATTAAAAAATTATCAAAAACACACTGACAACTTCCTTTTGGAATGGCATTGGTTTACCGGACAACGTGTTCTTATAACTCTTCTATTGCTGTTGAATTACATTCATAGATACTACATTTTGAATACCTCCACAGAAAATAATCACTCGAAATAAGATCTGGGCTCCGTAGGAACCACTTGATGCTTTCTCTTCATGATATGTCTTTGTCAGGAAACATGTTTACGAGACTCTACCTCGAGTCCCCAACTGTTTAGGATTGTCCCTCAATAGAATCACAAGTTCCAAAGATATTTGTCGAAGTATACTTGAACTACATTGATTTATTTAAAGAAAAAAGTTCTGGATATTTAGTCCAACTGAGCCTGCATTGAAGAACAAACTAGATTTAGCATATTGGTCTTTATTCCACAGAAATGTTTACCCACCGACGTTCCTCAGGCTCTAAAATCTGTTTATTAAATTCCACGAAAATTTCAATTTACCTTCTCAAAAAGTGTCAAACGACCCTGCCGTTTTCGCCCACTACGTTCATTCTTGAATGATTTAAAATCTCTTCAAGGGAGCAGAGCTGACCACGATCCCTTTTCTCGTTCCTAAACTCCCATCCACCCTATTCTCCCACATAACCCACGCCAATACTACTCTTTACATCCATTATCAGATTGTAACGCACCTTCGATCAAAAGCTCACTGAATTCTACAAAAAATGTCACGCTCTTCCTGTCGATAGATAAGCGAAACAAATTTAATCCCCTACATCAATAAGTTGGAATTCTTCTCTCCTATCTTTAATTTCGATCGCGATGATGACCCTGGTCGGTCTATTGATGATTCTTCTGTGATATTCAAAACAACCTTTAGTCGCCGGTAATTGCTATATCCATCTCATCTAAGCTTGATTATAACTCAGTTAAAATTAGACTACACCCTAATCAATTTATATAATTTGTCTCTACATCTTGCTATCCCAGGCTATAGAAGGATACGAACTCCCTCATAAAGCAATTAAACATACAACTGAGTTGCACAATTGTCATCCTAAAATTGACATTATCCGACGATCAATTTCTCTACATTTCCTATCCCACTTCTGCCATCGATCGGCTAGCTGGCTATAGGCTTTTTCAAGTTAACAATATTTTCAACTTCATGGGTAAACAGGTAGACCTCATCTTTACATCGGCCCCTATTAATTCTACTATTTCAATCAGGCCTCTCAACCACTGATAACGCCCATACCCCCAACCTCATCTTGTAACTCCTTTTCTTGACTACTTTCCATCTCCTACGCTCCCTAATAATCTCTACTGCTGTGACTTTCACAAATCACCTATCAATTTTTATCTAGGTAGACGATCATTCATCTATGAAAATTTATCTGTACCTATTACACCTTTTTACAAAGAAATCCACAATTATAGAATTCGATTTCCTTATTCTTGCCATAAAACATCAACCTAATCACAGGTTTTGGTTCTTATCCAATAAGGGAGACAAGTTGTGGGCCATTGTCCACCATAGCCAAATCCAACGAAGTTAATAATAATCATACTCTTTTGTAAATCAGCCCGTGCCCGCGCTACATTTATTAACCCCTCTGGCATATATTCCAATTATAACTCATTCCATAAAAATGCAATCCAAACCGTGATATAATCATAAGCCTTTGACTAAAATCTGACTGTATTAGCACTTCCCACTGCAAACCTTCAACCGCACCTCCCCGAAATAAATACTCCCTTAATTTGAACCTAACCTCTCGTCCCATATCACTTTCCGCCCCTACTTCAAGTCCCTTCTCTCATTTCGACCTAAAAACCAAAGCAAAGCAAAACCGCTCGTCCCATATCACGTTTCGCCCAAACTTCAAGTCCCTTCTCGCGTTTTGACCTCAAAACCGGTGCAAAGCAAAATCCCTCGTCCCATGTCACGTTTCGCCGCTACATCAAGTTCCTTCCCTCTGTAGTGCTCACGAAGCCCTACCATTTCCCTTATAGCGTTTTGCGACGATAGTGAAGAACGTGTGATTCGAACTGACGCTATGACAGAATCACTAAAAATTGAACCAATGCTCAACACATCAGGTCATTTCCGCGTGTACGAATTCGATTTCTGTACTCAAGTACACTTAACTGATGTGGAATTGTTATGTTGTCGCTATGGTATACGGCTCTGATACTTTGATTATTCAAATTTCCTTTCGGTGTTCTTCACTATTTGCTTGTGTATTGTGTGTGTATCTGTTAGAAACGCCACCCCCCCATACATTTGGCACTTTTCCTTTCGTACATCATCATCATCATCATCGGTACTACAACCGGGAACCGGTCTTGGCCTTATTTAGCAAGTCCTTGGGCTTGTTAAATTTACCATAACAATTTTTTTTCCGGGCAAGGTCATTAGTCTTGCGCCAGAGGCTCCCGACGGGGAATCGAACCCCGGTCTTCCGCGTGACAGGCGGGTATACTATCGAGGAGCCTTCCTTTCCTACAACCCGATTCATATCCATAATGGATGTTACGTAATACTCGTAAAGGGCTCCCCCTGAATGGGGTGCTAATTTGCGCCCTTTATCAGTCCCACACTGCAACAGCATTGCACACGTATGGTGCGGCAGCATATCAAAAAACACTTTTCATACGTTTTTTCCCCACGTATGCCCATCCTAATGTTTCCTATGCTACGAGCGCATATCAAACATATCCTATGACACATTTTTTTCACACGCAAAACCCTTACCGGCAGGTTTTCCTTCGGTTTTCCAGAACACCCCCAGGTCATGACAAAAGTGATAAAAGGGGCGTGAATGGGCAGAAAAACAGGTAGTAAACAGTCAAGAAAGGTTAATGGTGAACGTCGTTCTGTGCGACCATAAAAGATAAGCAAGAAGAAAGTTAAACAAAAAATAATCGTTATAGAACATCAAATCATAGATATTTAAGAACAGATTTTTCTTTACTGTAGTGAATAGACATAATGAAATAAAAAGTTTAAACAAAGAAACAAAAGACATTTTACTCAACGCAACAACAGTTGCCATTCTTCGCTCAATCGCGAGGAAGCACGGTGCGCGGCGGTATAACACCTCGTTTCGACGTTAAAACCGGGGCGAAGTATCCCACTTTCCACAGCTCGCATAGTCTCCACCTTAATAAATCTCCCCATCAAGGAGTATCCCCCTCGTCCAGTCTACCTGCTCCATATTGAATTTTACATCCCCTCTTCCAACATCTCAAACTTGTCCAGGGCCAATACGTCCTTTCACGCGACCTGCTATTGATCCCCTCATACATCTTGCGATTAAAATCACACATCTAACCATAACCTCTACAGAATGGCCCTATGCCCTATCTAAATGGGAAAATAAGCTGACTTACGAAAATGTTCGCATCCATCTTTCATACCACCATAACAAATCCAATTTAGTCTGCTTTGAAGCCAAACCGAAAACGAGCGACATGGTCTCCATTCAGCAGGAAGGCCTACCTACCAACCTTCCCAATCTTCTTAACCTCCTTATAAGAGTCCATGATGAGTAAAAAGTATCCAAGGATCTTTCGGCTTTCGGGCAATACATTCACATAAAAATAACCTCTTACCTTCAACGCAGTAGAGCCGACCATGTCAAGTTCACCGTTTTTTGTGATGACATTGTTCATCGATCTTGTCCTGATTCCCTCTCCCGCAATGAGCCCTTAGCCATTCAAAATAGACTAGTCTCCTCCCTTATTGTTATCTCTTCTTCTCCCAAACTCGACTACGTCTAAATAAAAAATAAATTTACCCACAAAATCGATATAGGTCGCAATAACTGCAATCGACCACTTAATCGAGAAGAGTACTTCCCAAGACGATATCGTAGTCCTTGGCGACTTTAGCCTCCCTCAACTCCCATGGACGTTATTAGACAATAATCCTTTTACATATCATACCCCAATAGTGCCAAGGAATGTCTCCTTATAGAACGTCTCCCAGACTCAAGCCTCTATCATATAAGTAATATCCCAAATCATATGGGCTGGCAACTCGACCTTGTTTTTACAACTGACCCCAGTAAGCCCTCAGGTGCACTCCGACCTCACACCCGCTTAACAATTGACAATATCACCCACCGCTTTTCTTGACCCTTTATGGTGGCTCTCCAGCCGACTTCTCCCCACACCGTAACTATTTTGCCTATCACTTCCGCAAAGCCAATTTCTGTCGTATAAGAGAGTATCTTAGCAAAATCACATTTAGCTTTAACCATACCGTGTTCCTTATTCTCCACGCCACTATGGTATAACCGTCAACCGTCAGAAGACGCTACAGCCGCTCTCTATAATGAAATTTACAATGCCATCTCCCTATGTTCCCCTCTCAACCATCGACATTTACCACCCCCGCTTCTCGTATCCCTTTAGCGTGCTTAGCCCGGCCCTCACCACCCCACGTCAACTTTTCCTACAAATTTCGCAAAGCTAACTTTCGCCTATTAAATAATTAGGAGAATCGCACGAACACGTTCCTCCCTGGACTACTCCAACTATCTCGGTTCCTTTTATAAATCCATCGAGCTTGACAACTCCCTCTACTACAACTATCTCACAAAAACACAAAACAACCTGATCAAATACCCCAAATCTTATTTCCTCTTTATTATTTATAAAAGTAAATCTGACGCCTATCCCAACTCCCTTATCTATGACACGATTACTTCAACCGACCACCAAACTATTGCCAATCTTTTCGCTTCTTTCTTTAAAAAATCTTTCACGAACAACTCTTTTGAGCCTAACCCGTCTCACTTGCCGCCTCAATGGATGAGTTGGTAAAGAGGTTGTGTCTTGCGTTTGATTGTTCAAACCTGGGTTCAATTAACGATTCTTGGTATTGTGCAGTTCGACACAGTTACTGAGTGGTAAGTAGGATCGCAAAGCCTAGCCGCCCGGTGAAATATTGCCCCATTAAGCTACAGACTTCGTCAAATGGTTGGGAGAAATCCTTGAGCATCTTTCGTATATTGGCTGATGGACCCGGTCGAGAAAAAATAACCACTCGGGGCGCCGCGCCGACTCAGCGTTATAAGTTGGCCTTTCCTGGGAGAAATAAAATAAAAAAAAATAATACTTCAAAGACCTGCCTGACTTCTTCCTTGGCCCCTTCATTTCTCAACTTATTCACCATAACCTAGTTGAAAAAAAAAAAATCAAACTTATTTAAAGACGAGCACAGCCCTGGCCCTTATGGACTTCCGACTGTCCTTTCAAAAAAATGTTCCGCTTCTCTTTCTCTCCCGCTGGAAAAAATCTTCAACCTATCCCTTACACAAGGTAGCTTCCGAAGTATTTGAAAATCCACTTTTGTCACCTTCATACATAAAAAGGGCCCAAAACCGATATTAGTAACTACCGTCCCATCGCAAGACTGCCACATATTCCAAAACTGTTCAAAGGCATTCTTTACAACGCGTTATGTTTCCACTGCAAATCCATCATCTCACCTAACCAGCATGGTTTCTTTTCGGTAAGGTCGACCACTGTTAATCTGGTTGAGTTTTCATCCCACACTCGCCGTGCCTTAGAGAATGGCAACGAAGTCGATGTGTGCGCGTTAGTGTAAAAAAAAAGGATCATAACCGCAAGGACTTCGACAAAATCTCCTACCATCAAATGCTCTTTAAGTTGTCCTCACTTGGTTTCGAACCCCTATTGATTAAGTGGATTTCTTCCTATCTTAACGATAGAAGTTTTAGATCCACACTCTACAATCTTTTTCTTACTACGTCGGGGGTTCCCCAGGGGAGTCATCTTGGATCCCTCCTATTCATTCTTACTATTAACGATATAGACTCCAGTATCAACCACTCTTCTAGCCCTCAATACGCGGACGACACTAAACTCTTCAATACAATCCGCTCTTCTCTCGATTCCTCACTTCTCCAAATGGATTTCGACAGCTTTTCAACTTGTTGCCAAAACAACTGCCTCGAAATAAAGATTGCCAAATGTCACTCAATCACCTTCTCCCGTAAACGTCCTCCCTACTACGGTCCTATTTCTTACTCAACCAATAATCGATTCGTGACATTGTCATCTTATGTGATAGGTAGCTTAACTCCATACCAACTTATTGATGACATTATCCTCAAGCCCAACTCCGCTCTTGATTTTGTGAATCGCTGGTCGAAAGAATTCTCTAATCCCTACGTTTCCCGATCGGTTACAATCTCCTTTGTCCGTCCCCTTCTTGAGTATGCTAGTCAAGTCTGGTCTTCTCTCTACTCGTCCCATGTTCGCAGGATCGAAAGCGTGCATCATCGTTTTTATGTTGCGTTTTGTCCTCAAATGATTGAATGGTCCCATCCTCTGATTCTATTCCCCTACACAGGCCGTCTCCACCTAATTAACTTTGACACACCTCAACAGCCCAGAATTTATGCCGACATCCTCTTCGTCGACCGTCTTCTCTCAAATTCAATCAAATGCCCTCCATCACATTTTACATTAATCCCCGAAACCTGCAAAACCCTCGTATCTTTTAATTGAACGCCTATCACACCTCTTACGGCTCTAATGAACCCATTTCGCGAATGCTGTGGTAGGCAAACTCTTACCCCACCTTCTTTGAGTTCAATATAACCTCTCCCACTTTGAAATGTCGTCTCCCCTGTTACCCCTCCTGACCAAGCCCCGCTGTCCGCCTACACTCTCACATCCCACACTTA
Source organism: Microdon myrmicae (assembly GCA_963931805.1). Classification (NCBI taxonomy): domain Eukaryota; kingdom Metazoa; phylum Arthropoda; class Insecta; order Diptera; family Syrphidae; genus Microdon; species Microdon myrmicae. The sequence goes on along the minus strand of OZ007500.1, from coordinate 76,350,524 downwards.
TAGTTACACCCTAGCCTCCGCCCTATCGTCGCCACTCCCTGCCCTACCCCTTACACTATTATCTATCCATGTTGTTTAGTTCCCCATTCTTCAGTTTTTGCGATACTTTAAAGTTAACCCCTACACTTCCCACCCACCACGTCCATAAAACAAACTGATCATGACGTAGTTTTTAAGTTAGTTCGTAAGTCTATTTATAAGTTTATACCACTTGTACTAAACAAAATAAAATGAGCGACCTACCCAGACTTCCTTCATTCATTCATTCAGAATGTTATAATAAACAACCAAAACATATAAAACATTAAAGATAATTTTACTATATATCATTTAAGCTAAGAAAAAAAAGAAACATCGTAATTATAATTAAAATATCTAAACAACACGATACACTATCATTTTAAAATAACTGCTATGCAGGCAGAAATTTCCCACAAATATGTAATTGAAATTTTATCCCCTCCGTCCATTTTGTCGCTTCGGCCATGGCGCCACTTCCAGAAAATTAATCTCTTACAGATTAATTTACTTTCTTCAAAGAGGGAACGATGTAGTCTTCCGCGAAGCCCACCATTTCCCTCCCGCTTATATCTTATCACCATATATCAAACAAAATTCAACACGTGATAAACGAACCAATTGTTCATTTGGTTGGCATACACGTACATTCCCAAAATCCAAATTAAAATTAAATGTGCGGACCACATGTTTCATCCTCAAAAAAATATTGTTTAGAATCATAAAAAGCATATCTGCAATTTTATGATTCTCTAAGAATTTGTTTGCACAAATTCGTATTTGTTTTCAGTGCACAACACAGCCCCATACACTAACACCTCTTCCAAACCCAGCTAATGCCCCATAAAACATATCACATGTTCGTTTATCGCTCATCAACATCTCGGATCATAAATGCACATCTGCAGATCCTTAATCTACTGTTTCCCGCTGAAGCGCATGTGAAATCGTTGTTCATGTTCCGTTCATGAGGACCTATAGCGTTTCGGATGATAGTGAAGAACGTGTGATTCGAACTGACAACATGACAGAATCACCAAAAATTGAACCAGTGCGTAACACATCAGGCTACTGGCCGTGTTTTGAATTCGATTTTTAAACTCAAGTATATTCAACTGATGTGAATTGTTATGTTATCGCTATGGCATACGGCTCTGATGCATTTTTCTTATTCGATTTTCGTTCGGTGTTCTTCACTACTTGGTTGTGTACTGTGTGTTCATCTGTTAGAAACGCCACAGACCCAATCCCGCAGGATAAAAGGATGGTGCACTGCAATTTTGAGGCCAGTCTCTAGATTGGCATCCGATGCTTAAGCACGCCAGTCAACTTAAATATAAATACTATTAGTAAACGTGTGGCGTTTCTTCTAACGCCACTGCTACCTTTTCAACCTACCTCAAATTTTCCTTCCTAAAGCTCCACTAATTTCATCATTTTTGCTTATGCAGCGCAATTACTTCCCCAAGCATTCTCCCACCGATTGCATTACCTTTCGATTATGCAAATCGCATCCAACATCAAGCATCTGCCCATCAAGGACATTCACGCAATTAACGCGGTATATCAATTTTCCCTAGAAGAAATTCGGTACGCCAGTACCGCATACATCAATGCATCTCAGCATTGTTCTAAAAAGAAAACATTTCGGTTGCCATACTAGATAACCGAAGTGGATTATGAAAACAATCAGCAGAACCCCTGTCTCGCTGCATTTACTGTCCCACACGTGCGTAACAGATTTTCATGTTGCACCAGCACTCACGGCGGTTTTTTTGCAATCTTCAAAGCACCGGCGCAACTCGCGCCTAGCTGCCAAGAGCCGAATTAAATGCCAGTGTAAATACTCACACTGGAATTCGACCCATGACTCCCTAGGAATGCAATACGCAATTAACATGTTTGTAAACACAAACCATCATTGTGTAATTATCCCAAATGCATCCTAATCCCTAACGTAGTATTTGGACAACTGCAAATACTTATCCCAAAGATGCTTTTTCATGAATTTGGATTCCCACGGTTCGACCACCCATGAGCTCGCATCACGAGCTAACAAGGTGATCCGCGCGCAAAAGTAGTTTAGTCGATTAAATAGTGGTAAAGGAGTCGAGTCTCCTGGAGTGCGCCCGGAAAGTCGAGTTTTACTATTCAAGGCGGTAGGGCGTCAACCACGAGTCAGTGCGGTAGGAGTAATAAATTTGTCTCCTTTTAAAGTAACAAGTGAATGGACGGAACTAGAGTCATTTGTAATAATAATTTGTAATAGCGGTTATCAAGAAGTGCGTGTGCGTTCTTTGCTGAATCCGAAAGGACAAACACCCCTACTGTTCCGAATACATCCGAACCACGAGACAATACAAACTCTGTGTAAAAGGTTGAAAAACGGCTTAACCGAATATAAATATAAATGAGTGTTAATGTTGTGCTTAAGTTGAATGTAATTAAAAGACAAACAATAAATTAAATTTAAAGTGGTGATCACCAATCAATACTAGTGTTTCGTTTGTTGGACAGTAAGCTGAGCAGGCAGTTCCGGAGTCTAATGTGCAGCGCGGCGATTCTAGTGTACATGTGAACAATTTTTGACTGAACGTGTGGGTTAGATAACTCGTTAGGAAGCTTAATGAACCTTGCCAGTGCCGGCACATAATTAAGTTATTTATTAACGAAATAAAAACCGATCATGGGATTTGGGCATGAATACGATTGCTGTTTAGACAATCATACCCATGATCATGCCCTATGATGACCCTTCTAAAAATCAAATTAAACACAAAGTACCTCACTGTGTTTATTTTACCTACCAACCGCTGTCCATGGTCCCCCTTGGTGAGACGTACGCTTGCACATCTGCAAGTCAAATTCCTCACCATCATACCCATGTTCCATTATATTAGCTCAAACAAATAGCCACCATAGCCTTGGCCATAGGCGAGCAAACCTTGGGTTTGCTTATCGCCACGGAAAAATCTATTGCCTACAATGGCATAAGTCTGGGCGATTATGTAAACAGCCGACGTTCCCATGTAGCATCGGCTAAATCACAAATAATGTGCATCGCATCGTATGACCCTCGAAATAGCGTCTCTGTTCATTTAAGACACAGCAACCTATTTCTTCCTTCGGCGATCTTCGCTATCGCTTATCTCAATGATGCTTTGGCAGATTTTTGCTACTCACTGCTGGTAGATGTTGGAGTGTTCCGCCGAACACTACTCCCAAAACAACGAAACACCCAAACGGAGCGAAAACAATGTCAAATGAAACCACTAGAAGAATTTTTTATTTTGAATCTTTATGTTTTTATTCGACACGACTTAGTCGTTGGTAAATATGGTCCGCTGATTCTTAAACAGGTATCCTTATCATTATAATAGTATTAAACTTAAGCACAACATTCGCATTCACTTGTATCTAGTTAGGTCGCTTTACAATCTTTAACACAGAGCCAGTTATTGGCATGACCATTTTAAACAGCACTGAGCGCAACTTCAAATATCAAACGCCAAATTCTTAAAATTGAGTAACACCGTATCTCGTCTCGCGTATCACCTCCTCGAAAGGGGTTCCCTGGTTGCCTTCCTCAGACGGATGTTCAATATAGACTACCTAATCAAATTCCAAACCCCCATCCGAAAAGGGAAATTTCCCAAACTATTTCCGCACAGTATTTGTTAAGCAGAATTTCCCTTAGTATCTGTGAAAGGAGAATTTTTCATTATCATAATAATCATCATCATCACCATTGTGTCCTCCTTTGTCCGTTGATCTGATGCCGCCGCTTATTATCCGATCACACGCTGGTTTGTTTATCCAACACATTTGGCATGAGGAAAAGGTTCCCATGCAATTCGGATGGGATAGGAACCATGGAATGTAACGCTTTTGTTTACCTTTCACTCATAAACATCTATCTGGGATAGTGTTTAGAGTTTATGGCTCTACGGCTGCTAATCAGCAGCTCAACGATAAGTTTTGTTTGAACAAGTGTGCCTTAGACTTACAGTCATACCCTGGGTTGGTGTTGATTTTCAATAGCAACCAGAATAGGCATCCGTTGTTCGGTTTATTTACCGGCAATGTAATTCCTTGGAAACATCGTGCAGATGTTTAGGATGGGAGATTTATGACCTGTATTCTGGGATTGGTTTTGCATACGATGAATGGATGCGTTGACTCGATATTGAAAGTTTTTGAACGTTAGGTTCCGTGTTGTTTTTTTTATATCGGGTTCACATTGTTGCAGCTTCCTATGACCCTTGTTACAGGTATGATCAAGAGCTTTGGGACACGTGTCTGTGGCAACTTGTAATGAATAAGGCAAGTATGTTCCTTGAAGGGTAGGAACCTTACCTGGGTGGAATTGTGCGTTCGTAGAACGCTACAATGCCTGCAGCCCCTAATACCAAACCCCTTGTTTGAACGAGCGTAGATTCGTTCGTCTTCGGTATTTCAGGCCAAAGTGCATCGTACTTGATCGTACGGTCATATGGTGGATTGCATCGGAGTCCGATTTTTACCACCAACAACCACGCACACGCGCTGGGAGTCAAGTCGCAGATTAGCCCACGTAGTATCGCGCCTTCGAGCAGTCAATAAGAACGGTTATCAATAGAAACGCACGAGTAATTAACTCCGTGAATCGTATATCGAGTGCACTAAATACAAGTTCGGTTGCGTCAAAACGTAGATTTCAAATATAAAAATCCGAAATATTTGTTTCGGCATCCCTTCAAACACAAGGCTCTGCTTACGCTGAGCGATCGGATAAAGTACCTGCAGCGAGTGAGGTGTTCGGTTTAAAGTAATTTTGTGCAAAAGATTTGAATACAGCCTAAATTAAACGGAGGTTAAGTTAAAATGAATTTTGTGACTAATAAAACGGACGGTAAAGTTTAAATAAATATTGTGAAAAGAAAATAAAGACAGATAAATAAAAGAGAGCATTTTATTAACTGGACAAATCCGTGTGTTTAATTTTCATTGCCTTTTTCGTGAACAATTTCCGGTGCTTTACTTTTACTCCTCCTCGTGTGATCATAACTGCGCAACATTTACTGGAAACATTGGGGTCAGGTGAAAACTCAGTGTCCATGCAAGGCACGTTAACACCTATACCCCATAAGATCCTTGATCAATCAGAGTTTGTATCAGTTTCACCAATGCATATGTTCACCATGGCTGTGGCTAGCAGTACCGTCTTGTTACCTTGAGATGCAGTGGTGATTCGTGTTGTCGATAGTGCTTGTTTACTTGTTCTTCTTCCTGCTACCAAAACGGCTGCAGCGTCACTTCGAGGGAAATTAAGTGGGGAATTATGTTGTTGTGTGCATATTCTGCAAACCTTCTTGGATGAGCAATTTCTTTCGGGATGTTCATCTCGCAAATAGTTGAAACACAGCCTTGACTTCTGGACTTCCTCTATTCGGTCTTTTGGTTTCATTTTTAGAAATTTTTTGCAATTATGTAATTGGTGGACTCACTGCACACAACATATTTCGTCTGTGTGACTGTAGTCAAATGGTTTTTCCTGAATGTCTTTTTTGACGCTCGCAACTGGTGTTTTGGGTTGAGTTCGTGACTACTCTTCAATCCTCGGAATCTGCCCTCGATGAAGTCAAACATTTTACTTTCCCTCCGATTATTGATACAATTTTCTTCATTTATGGTCGAGTTTTGGATATATCAACTTAATTATTAATGGATCCCACGAACTGACATCAACTCCCAAGATTTTGATCCCATACAAGATTTCTCTCCACGTATCCATGATAGATTTCAAGCCGAACGCACTTTCACTTCGTACCGATTCCAAGTTAAGCAATTTTTGGATGCAGTTGTTGATCAACGCTGCTGAATTCTGAGATCGGTTCGTTAGCAATTCTATAGTTTTTACATAATTGCTTGACGTAGGTGACAGGTGGTTGACAATCCTTGAAGCTTCTCCATTCAGACTTCCCTTTCAATATTGAATTCTTTCAACATAGCTTAAGGATTTATTCTGGTGTACCATCGTTCAAATAGTTCCCAAAATGGTGTGTATTCTTCGTACCTTCAATTGGATGTTGGAATGCTTATGGGTGGAAGTTTGATTTCTCGATGTGTTCCAGGTTGTGGAGTTACTGTCTCCGTTAGCTGTTGTAGGTATTCGGCCTCCTTGATTTGAACATATGCATCTTGATACATCTGGTCCAATTCGTTAAATTCGTTGCTGGACACATATTCCTGGTCGTAATCGGGGAAGCATGTTTATGATCTTAGCGCTTGTTGGTTAGGGTTTACTGTATTCTCATTTTTAGTTTGTTGATTATTTCAACAATATCAAAAGATAAAAAAACATACAAGATGGTACTGATACACAGTCCTTTATTAATCCCTTGCCTTACGATTTGCTTTCAAAGAAACGCCCATGTGCAGGTTTCCATTAACTAACTATCGTTGTAAGATAAATAATAAACAGAGTAATAAATAATAAATAATACATGAGGATGGAAAAACAAAAACAAGTGCTTTTATAAGAAATTTCGAAACAACACTTTGAAACATTCAATCATTTCCCAATTCTTACTTCGCATTATCTGTCAAATCGATAAATCGTTTTTTTATTCGCAATACATTCATTTTAGAGAGAACTTTGGCTTAACGGGAATCTTTTTATTCGTTAAGGGAGGATTTTAATAGATTTTTTTAGAATTTCATTTTTGGATTATTATAAACTATGGACAAAGACCGAGTCAGACGAAGGAGGAACGGCGGTGTCACCAGAAATGGTTACATCAATTTCTTACAAGACTTTCGCAACCAACAGCCTGGATTGACCGCGAGAGAGGTGATTTCATTTGGAGCGAAAGCATGGAAATCCCTCTCTCCGGCAATCAAAGCCAGGTATATCCTAAAGGTACGTAAAATATGCATTTTAATATTACAATCATTTCATAAATAAATTAATATGTTATTAATTTACACCCTTTAATCATTCATAGGCAAAAAAGGTGCCTAAAAAGCGGCCTTCTAATGGCGACCGGTCTCCATAGTGATTAAATTAAAAGAGAATTAACAAAATTTTCAGTTTATCAATTGTATTCATCGAAATTAAATAAGTCTTATTAAATTTAATCGAATGTAATCTAAATTGTAATAATATGAATATCAATAATATGAATGTAATATCAAAGAATTATTTTAACAAATTACATGATATTTCTACTTTTGAATACAATTCTCTTGCTAATTATACTTTCATTTCACACACCAGTGGCAACGGCAATATTGGTTCTAACATACATTGGTCTTGCAGATGTGCAACTCATCACAAAATGAAAGAGTTAGGCTGGAGAACAGTTAATATTCACGTGGTTCGTAACCAGATTTAAGGAGCGATTTAAAATGGTCTGGTGGTTATTATGTCCTTGGAACAGCGCAACATCGATGGTCACTTGAATTGACAATGTTTTAGGAATATACCGATAAGACAAATGGGTTCAAGATACGGTGTAAGTTTTATTACCAAGAAGTTTAATTTTGATGGAGTTATAAAAGACATCTTCTGTGTACAACATAATGTAGCTGTGATACCGGGAGACAATAGGCGATTTGCCATTAATTAATGGAGAATGAAATGCGCCAAGTTGGCACTGTGACCTCTATTGTACGAGGGTTGCCTTTTATATTTCGGGATTAGAGAACAAAAACAAATATTGATCATCGAAAATCACTTTATTGTTTTTCAAAATATTCCCCATGAAGATCTATACACTTTTGCATGCGTTTGAACCAATTGTCGAAGCAGTTTTGCCACTCTGATTGAGGTATCTCCAACACATGCATTCTGAATGCAGCAACCGCTTCTTCAGGTGTCGAAAAACGTTGACCTCTCAGTTTGTTTTTTACGTACGGGAATAAAAAGAAGTCATTCGGTGCCAACTCAGGACTATACGGCGGATGACCCATCAAATCGATGTTTTGGGTGCTCAAAAATGCAGTTGTCGCAGCCAATGTGTGAGAGCTCGCATTGTCGTGGTGAAGAGTGATCCGTCTTCGGCGGTTGGTTTTCCTGATTTCTTGGAAGACAACTGGCAAACAAATGGCTGTGTACCACTCAGAATTGACTGTTCTGCGTTGCTCTAGTGGTACGGTTGCGACATGTCCAGTTTTTCCGAAAAAATTCGTGCGCGAACAACTTTTGTTGGATTTGGCTCATCTTGAAACACCCAGACAGTCGACTGCTGTTTACTTTCGGGCTCATACGCGTAAATCCACGATTCATCACCTGTCACGATGTCATAGACGTGTTTCGAAGCACCGCGACCGTATTTTTTGAGCATTTCTTTCGACCAATTGACACGAGCCTTTTTTTGGGCGATTGACAAATTGTGTGGGATCCAACGCGAACAAATCTTTTGACAGTCAAATGTTTATGCAATATTGAATGTATGCTGGTCCCACTAACGCCTAAGGTTGTCTCAATCTCACGATAGGTCACATGACGATCTTCCAATATCAGTTCGCGCACAGCATCAATGGTTTTCGGAACAACAACTGATTTTGGACGACCTTCACGAAATTCATCTTGGAGTGAACTACGACCACGATTGAATTCACCATACCATCGATAAACACTGGTCCTTGATGGAGCTTCATCGCCAAAAATTGAATTAAGTTCATCCATGCACTGTTGCTGAGTTAATCCACGCCGAAAGTTGTAAAAAATAATCGCACGAAAATGTTGACGATTTAATTCCATTTTTGGGCCGAGATGAATCTTTTAAGTTACTGTAAACAACACAAATAGCGCTCGTATGTCAAAACGTTCTGAGTGCGTATAACCTCAAAGATGTCCAACTTTACGACAGCGCTGTCAATTGCCGGATTGCAACGCTAGGGTTGCCAAATCCCGACACATAAGAGGCAACCCTCGTATGAGCGCACTCTTATAATGTAATGGCGTAATCCATTTTTACATAGTTGCGGTTCCATTTCACCCATAAGTACTTTAGTTTTATTGGTTCTTTCTTTCCACAAATCACCAAAGAAAGTGGTCGAAAAGTGTTACATGCAAAAAGTGCAACCTCCAAATATATCTCCTACCCATTGAGGCTGCCCCCTCACACTAATTTCAACGTGCATCGCCTCTTGCTGTTTGATGTATGTTTTATTCAATTTGATCGAATGTACTCTAAATTGTTGCCAGTAATTGTATAAGAATATGAATATAATATGAAATAATTCTTTTTACATATAATTATATGATATTACTACTTGTTAAAACAATTCTCTTATGAATTATAATTTCATGACACACAATTGTGACAACGGCAATATTGGTTCTAACATACATTGGTCTTGCAGAGTTAGGCTGGAGAACATTCAATATTGAGCTACACAGAGATTCGTATCTAAGCAGACTTCGTGACACGTTACCAGTTAAGTGCAGTGGTAAGTACGTGTCGGAACGACAATATTTCTCCCCCCGTCTGGGCCATATGTTCCCCATTTACAGTCCCACATACAGGGCATTTAAAACCCATCTTACGACTTTAGCAAATTGTGGTACTTGTCTTTGTCATGTGCCAAATGAGCACTGGTTCACAAAGATTCACACTTAATCCTGACTCCAAATTAGAACACCGGAAGTAAACAAGGCTCGGTCCAACTTAAAAACGTTCTCTTTATTGTTGTATAAAACGTTCATTAATTATAATTTTTAAAATAAACTTTGGCACTTATTGTTCATTGCAACAGGAAAAAAATATACAGCTTAATACATAGTCACTTATGGTTTTTACGTTGACGCTGATTAGTTATCGACACTGTAGAACATATACCACTTGATACATAGTCTCTTATGGATTATCAGATATTAATTAATAGAAATAAAATGAACGCCTTGCCATGCACGTGTGTGGAAAAATTCTTTCCTCATGTGTGCATGGACAAGATCAAGAAGGGTTTGTATCGTTACGTAATATCGCAGCCGAGTCGTAATTCAGGGCATGCCCACTGGTGCCAATGAATTTGCTTGCCGATCGGTTAACCGACCGATGTGGGCATTTGGGAAGGAACGAAAAATAGGAAATATCTCCCGTGGTATATGGCAGACACATTAAGAGGTACTTCTTGGGTACGGTCTGGGCGTTGTTGATTGCTGTATGTGCAACCGGAATGCCTTTAAGCAACATGGTGCGTTTCGTACGACTATTCCCCTGTGGTAATGTCAGTTGTTGCTAATGAAATTTCATGTCAGCAGGTATTAATGCTTCACAGGTTTTTCCGGTGTTACAGGTACGACTAAGGAAGGTAAGTACACGCTTTTTATGTATTACGGAAAACTATTTCTTTATTATAGCCGTAAGGTATGTAGTGGCGTTCAATGGAACTGCCACAATACTTGTTTTTTATTCATTTGGTATGCCCTAGATGGGGGTTTTTACCTTCGTAATTGGAAGATGATTTGTGGCGTTCAAGAGAACCGCCACAAAATCACAAAATTGAAGAAATACATTTCGTTTTGCATGACACCGGAAACCACACGTAAGCTCCTCAACAGTGATATTTCCTGTGTACAACTTTGTCGCGGCAATAACGGCGAAACTGGACTTGTTTTATCTTTGAACTTATGACTAACAACACGTGCTGAATTCATTCTGGCCAGTGACACTTGCTTCACAGGTTCCACCTTGGTCTTTGTTGCGATAAGGGATATTGAAGTAGAGCCGTAGTTAATAACCTTCTGATACACCACCGCTGCATATGCTGATTCTGATGCATCTGCAAATCCATGCAGTTCGATTTGAGAGATTTCTATTTTCGCCCATTCCCTTTGAATTGTCATTGGCATATTTTCATCCCATCCGACACCCAAGAGCTAAAGCCTTTGAATCACAATCTTTGCTTTGATTGTTACTGGCGACAACCAGCCAAAGGGATCGTCGTTTGGCCTGCGTCACTCAATATTTCTCGTTTGGTACTCTTTGTGCTGAGAGACTGGAAGTCGACTGCCCTCGTGCATCATTATATTCCCGGAATTTTGAATGCTATGTCACTATTAAAGTCTTGTTCTGGTTCCATTTTAACGACATCTTTTGGTAAGGATTTTATGAACTCTGAACTATTTGATGTCCATTTTCGTAAGTTGAATCCACCCAAAAGAAGTATCTGCGTCAGTTCTTGTTGAAGGTCTTCAGACTCCTTTAGTGAATTTGCACCGCTCAGACAGTCGTCTACATAGAATCCTTTAAGCACTCGCACATGGATACCTCTGTCTTTCATTCTCGGCTAGCTGGCAAATGTTCTAATTGCCAAATACGAGGCTTATGCTGTACCGTATGTGACTGTTTTGACGGCATTTTCCTTGATTGGGCCACTGGCATTTATTTTCCATAAGATGCGTTGTAGATTTTGATCCTCCTGATCAGATGCAAACACAATTGCGAATGACCCCCATCGAAGTAGCAGGAAACACAGATTGTTTTGAATCGTGGGATCTGTTAACATAATGCTATTTAGCGTTTCTCCAGATGTCGTTTTCGCCGAGACGTCATTTTTATATGTTGTGGCAGATAATACGCTTTTCCGGTGTAACCCTCCTGTATTTCTTCCATGTTTCCAAGAGTAATCATCATCATCATCATCATCGGTACTACAACCGGGATCCGGTCTTGGCCTTATTCAACAAGTCTCGAGGCTTGTTAAATTTTCCATAATAATTTATTTTTACGGGCAAAGTTATTAGCATTGCGCCGAAATTACAAGACTAATATATTCCTTAACAAATTTGAAATATTCATGTCGGAGCTCTTCATTTTTGAAGAATCTTCGCTCCAACATAAAGAATTGCTTTAATACAATTTTGCGTGAGTCACCCAAGACCATGCGATCCTTCAGTAGTGGCAATTTTACAGTATATCGTCCTGTTTCATCCCGTTCGTGTGTCATTTGGTAGTGATCATCGCACATTCCATCTTCTGCAGACTTGACCTTTGCAGTTGGTACTTCTTCTAGCTCCCAAAATTTCTTTAATTCCTTGTCTTCGCTGCACACACTGATATATGACGTATTTGTGTTCGTTGGAGTTGAGGTAGTAATGACTAGTCCAGAGAGTATCCAGCCAAACCTTGTATTTTGTACCATTGAAGTATTAGATGAACCCTTGATTAATCCATGCGTCAGAAAGTGGGGTAAAATGTCTCAACCAATCAGTAATTCAATACCCTTTGGTTGTTCGTACCATGGATCTACCAACTTGAAGCCTTGGATGGCCAGTTGTTGGGTGAAAATATTTGTAGTGGTAGTCTTGAAGTAATAACAGGTGGTAGTAGAGCTTCATCCTCCACGTTGACTCCTTCATCTTGGATTGATTGAATTGTGAAATGGCATGCTGTGTTGATTTGTGTAACATGTCCGCTGATTGCATTTACCACTGACTCATACTTGACCAATGGTACTGTGAGGGTTCTCTATATTACATAAAGAACCAACCCACAATTCTAACCACAATTTCCGCCTTATTTCGACCGCTTTCAGCGTGTCATACTAACCCTATCCCACCGTTCGGTATTCGCCTGAGAATCATTGATTTCCCAAAGGACGCACAGCTAAACTCATTATCCTATGCAGATAATGCATAACTAAGTTTAGCTACCCTTTTGCCATACGGCAACTCCATTTTGCTAGCCCATGAGATTTCCACCGGAAATCACATCATGTCGGTTAGCAACAACAAGTCAAGCAAACGACGCTGTTGCATAACCATGCAACGGCTGGGGTAATTCCAAATGATTCGAGTTTGGTTTTCATGATAAATTACCCTACCCAATTTGGCGTCACTTCGGCTTTTCTTCAGATCATCCATTCGCTTGGGATCAGCGATCTCATTTTACAGGTGAATAGCGCAAACTACATTTTCTTCTCGTCCACAATTCTGTCTTTCCATAGTTCGATGCACTCTGAGATCACCACAATCACCGCACTAGATCAGTGGATCAGTCTCAGACGCTGCATTAATACACACACACTAAGCCAGATAAACCCTGGGTTATTGTGCTTTCCTTTTGATTTCTTCATCCTTTCTACGCCCATCGACGTCGAACGAATACGCAAGTACTTATCCACCTCGATGAGCATGGGGAATTGAAGGATGCACAAGAGAGCACGATTATCATTGGCTGATCGTTGTGTAAAAGCATAAATCCCAATTTCCATCCCTAATTCCAATCAGTCGCTATCCAACCACTATCGCTGGAGGTCACGCCGCCGCGTATCGTGAAATCAATCATGAGTTAATACGTAATAATCAAGAACTACTTATAGAGCAACGAGAAAAATATTCTTGGCTGAAGAATCGTATTGTTGCTGAACTACAAAAGTTACAAGTATATAATTAGAGATAAACTTAGTATAAAATAAAAAAAACAAAAAAATTCAATAAAATCAGTGCCTTCTATTTTCTCCTGTTCTTTACTTTGTGTTTGGGATGTTTGATATTATTTATCCAGTGACGTCGTGGGGAAGAAAGTGAATCTGTGCCCATGATCGACATAATACTTCTTCTTACCCCCCACAGTACCCTTAATTGATGCGCTAACTTCTCTGTTACGAAACATGATCGAAATCCTTGATCAATCAGACATCGTATCAATTTGTTGCCATTAGTTGCACAATAAAATTATTAAAATAATCGAAAAGGGTGTGTATACTCAGTGTGCTTTGGTTCCCTGCGCCGATCCTATATCTCCGTTAAATTGGTACCCTTTGGTTTAGCCTTTCACTGTGGTTCAGGGCCAATAAATAAAGTCCCTTGTTGAAGTTGTTACAATGGAAACAAAATAGTTTTTCTATTTGTATTATTTCTATTCACGCCCAAACTTCATTCAGTTTTTGTACATTCACTTTAGGTGTTATATTAGTATTTGGTATTTAGTTTTCTTTTAAAAACCACGATCCTAAACACCACACACGACAAATTGGTTTTATCAGGCTACTGAACACCGACTGCCTTTAAAATATCTACACACACGAGACGAACAATAGGTGATGAAGCACCACTTTGCCCACTCGCGCCCTTTCTTTACTGATCGCCCATTCCCGATCGCACACTCATCCTCAATTTCCTGTTTCGCCGCCCACTAAATGGAAATAAACTCTCGCCAATTTACTTAGCAATTAATGTACCCAAAGAAAATTCGGAAAATTGCAAAGGAGAGCATATTGTATTAGGCGTGGATTTGGTTTCACTTGCAACGAAAAGCGAAGCCAAAAGGGTGACCGCTTGGCCTCGTTTAAAAGCTTGGGTAATGCTCGGAATGCAGAACTACAAGTGTATTCCAAGAGGGGAAATGGAGAGGGTTGAGAAGTATATTCACGCATACTTTTCACCGGTTAGAAACTATTCCCAATTTTAATTTTTTTAATATAATTTTTTAATTCTTAAAGTTATTATCGGTTTTCGATCTACTTTTGTATTGGAATGTGCAAAATGAAATTGATGATGGACAAACTGTTTCGCTATGTAGAAACAGTGTCGTCAACCCATGTTTTGTTGTTAAAGAGCATGATGTATTTTGATTATTTCAGGAAAGGAAAGTGATATGGGGTATTTATGGGATCAGGTTTTTAGACAAAAACGGCGAGAATCAGCTTAATGTTTTAGATGGGACAAATGTGGGCATTGGGCGGAGGGGGGGGGGGGGGGGGGGGGGTTAATTACGTAACGAGTTTCACTTGTCCTGCAATGCATATGTTCACCATGGATGTGGCTAGCAGTATCGTCTTGTTACCTTGGCATGCTGTGGTGATTCGTGTTAGTGTCGATAGTGCTTGTTTACTTTTTGTTCTTCCTGCTACCAAAACAACTGCAGCCTCACTTCGAGGGAAATTAAGTGGGGAATTATGTTGTTCTCTGCATATTCTAGAAACCTTCTTGGATGAGCAATTTCTTTCGGGATGTCCACCTCGCAAATAGTTGAAACACAGCCTTGACTTCTGGACTTCCTCTATTTCGTGTTTTGGTTTCATATTTAGAAATAATTTGTTAGTATATAATTATTGAGACTCGCTGCACACAGCGCGTTTCGACTGTGACTGTAGTCAAATGGGTTTCCGTGAATGTCTTTTTTGACGCTTGCTATTTGTGTTTTGGGTTGAGTTCGCGGCTGCTCTCCAATCCTCGGAATCTGCCCTCGATGAAGTCAAACATTTTACTTAACCTTGGAATTTCTTTTGGCGTTCCGTTGGTGCAATTTTCTTCATTTATGGTCGAGTTTTGGATATATCAACTTAATTATTAATGGATCCCACGAACTGACATCAAGTCCCAAGTTTTTGATCCCATACAAGATTTCTCTCCACGTATCCATGATAGATTTCAAGCCGAACGCACTTTCACTTCGTACCGATTCCAAGTTAAGCAATTTTTGGATGCAGTTGTTGATCAACGCTGCTGAATTCTGAGATCGGTTCGTTAGCAATTCTATAGTTTTTACATAATTGCTTGACGTAGGTGACAGGTGGTTGACAATCCTTGAAGCTTCTCCATTCAGACTTCCCTTTCAATATTGAATTCTTTCAACATAGCTTAAGGATTTATTCTGGTGTACCATCGTTCAAATAGTTCCCAAAATGGTGTGTATTCTTCGTACCTTCAATTGGATGTTGGAATGCTTATGGGTGGAAGTTTGATTTCTCGATGTGTTCCAGGTTGTGGAGTTACTGTCTCCGTTAGCTGTTGTAGGTATTCGGCCTCCTTGATTTGAACATATGCATCTTGATACATCTGGTCCAATTCGTTAAATTCGTTGCTGGACACATATTCCTGGTCGTAATCGGGGAAGCATGTTTATGATCTTAGCGCTTGTTGGTTAGGGTTTACTGTATTCTCATTTTTAGTTTGTTGATTATTTCAACAATATCAAAAGATAAAAAAACATACAAGATGGTACTGATACACAGTCCTTTATTAATCCCTTGCCTTACGATTTGCTTTCAAAGAAACGCCCATGTGCAGGTTTCCATTAACTAACTATCGTTGTAAGATAAATAATAAACAGAGTAATAAATAATAAATAATACATGAGGATGGAAAAACAAAAACAAGTGCTTTTATAAGAAATTTCGAAACAACACTTTGAAACATTCAATCATTTCCCAATTCTTACTTCGCATTATCTGTCAAATCGATAAATCGTTTTTTTATTCGCAATACATTCATTTTAGAGAGAACTTTGGCTTAACGGGAATCTTTTTATTCGTTAAGGGAGGATTTTAATAGATTTTTTAGAATTTCATTTTTGGATTATTATAAACTATGGACAAAGACCGAGTCAGACGAAGGAGGAACGGCGGTGTCACCAGAAATGGTTACATCAATTTCTTACAAGACTTTCGCAACCAACAGCCTGGATTGACCGCGAGAGAGGTGATTTCATTTGGAGCGAAAGCATGGAAATCCCTCTCTCCGGCAATCAAAGCCAGGTATATCCTAAAGGTACGTAAAATATGCATTTTAATATTACAATCATTTCATAAATAAATTAATATGTTATTAATTTACACCCTTTAATCATTCATAGGCAAAAAAGGTGCCTAAAAAGCGGCCTTCTAATGGCGACCGGTCTCCATAGTGATTAAATTAAAAGAGAATTAACAAAATTTTCAGTTTATCAATTGTATTCATCGAAATTAAATAAGTCTTATTAAATTTAATCGAATGTAATCTAAATTGTAATAATATGAATATCAATAATATGAATGTAATATCAAAGAATTATTTTAACAAATTACATGATATTTCTACTTTTGAATACAATTCTCTTGCTAATTATACTTTCATTTCACACACCAGTGGCAACGGCAATATTGGTTCTAACATACATTGGTCTTGCAGATGTGCAACTCATCACAAAATGAAAGAGTTAGGCTGGAGAACAGTTAATATTCACGTGGTTCGTAACCAGATTTAAGGAGCGATTTAAAATGGTCTGGTGGTTATTATGTCCTTGGAACAGCGCAACATCGATGGTCACTTGAATTGACAATGTTTTAGGAATATACCGATAAGACAAATAGGTTCAAGATACGGTGTAAGTTTTATTACCAAGAAGTTTAATTTTGATGGAGTTATAAAAGACATCTTCTGTGTACAACATAATGTAGCTGTGATACCGGGAGACAATAGGCGATTTGCCATTAATTAATGGAGAATGAAATGCGCCAAGTTGGCACTGTGACCTCTATTGTACGAGGGTTGCCTTTTATATTTCGGGATTAGAGAACAAAAACAAATATTGATCATCGAAAATCACTTTATTGTTTTTCAAAATATTCCCCATGAAGATCTATACACTTTTGCATGCGTTTGAACCAATTATCGAAGCAGTTTTGCCACTCTGATTGAGGTATCTCCAACACATGCATTCTGAATGCAGCAACCGCTTCTTCAGGTGTCGAAAAACCTTGACCTCTCAGTTTGTTTTTTACGTACGGGAATAAAAAGAAGTCATTCGGTGCCAACTCAGGACTATACGGCGGATGACCCATCAAATCGATGTTTTGGGTGCTCAAAAATGCAGTTTTCGCAGCCGATGTGTGAGAGCTCGCATTGTCGTGGTGAAGAGTGATCCGTCTTCGGCGGTTGGTTTTCCTGATTTCTTGGAAGACAACTGGCAAACAAATGGTTGTGTACCACTCACAATTGACTGTACTGCGTTGCTCTAGTGGTACGGTTGCGACATGTCCAGTTTTTCCGAAAAAATTCGTGCGCGAACAACTTTTGTTGGATTTGGCTCATCTTGAAACACCCAGACAGTCGACTGCTGTTTACTTTCGGGCTCATACGCGTAAATCCAGGATTCATTACCTGTCACGATGTCATCGACGTGTTTCGAAGCACCGCCACCGTATTTTTTGAGCATTTCTTTCGACCAATTGACACGAGCCTTTTTTTTGGGCGATTGGCAAATTGTGTGGGATCCAACGCGAACAAATTTTTTTGACAGTCAAATGTTTATGCAATATTGAATGTATGCTGGTCCCACTAACGCCTAAGGTTGTCTCAATCTCACGATAGGTCACATGACGATCTTCCAATATCAGTTCGCGCACAGCATCAATGGTTTTCGGAACAACAACTGATTTTGGACGACCTTCACGAAATTCATCTTGGAGTGAACTACGACCACGATTGAATTCACCATACCATCGATAAACACTGGTCCTTGATGGAGCTTCATCGCCAAAAATTTAATTAAGTTCATCCATGCACTGTTGCTGAGTTAATCCACGCCGAAAGTTGTAAAAAATAATCGTACGAAAATGTTGACGATTTAATTCCATTTTTGGGCCGAGATGAATCTTTTAAGTTACTGTAAACAACACAAATAGCGCTCGTATGTCAAAACGTTCTGAGTGCGTATAACCTCAAACATGTCCAACTTTACGACAGAGCTGTCAATTGCCGGATTGCAACGCTAGGGTTGCCAAATCCCGACACATAAGAGGCAACCCTCGTATGAGCGCACTCTTATAATGTAATGGCGTAATCCATTTTTACATAGTTGCGGTTCCATTTCACCCATAAGTACTTTAGTTTTATTGGTTCTTTCTTTCCACAAATCACCAAAGAAAGTGGTCGAAAGGTGTTACATGCAAAAAGTGCAACCTCCAAATATATCACCTACCCATTGAGGCTGCCCCCTCACACTAATTTCAACGTGCATCGCCTCTTGCTGTTTGATGTATGTTTTATTCAATTTGATCGAATGTACTCTAAATTGTTGCCAGTAATTGTAGAAGAATATGAATATAATATGAAATAATTCTTTTTACATATAATTATATGATATTACTACTTGTTAAAACAATTCTCTTATGAATTATAATTTCATGACACACAATTGTGACAATGGCAATATTGGTTCTAACGTACATTGGTCTTGCAGAGTTAGGCTGGAGAACATTCAATATTGACCTACAAAGAGATTCGTATCTAAGCAGACTTCGTGACACGTTACCAGTTAAGTGCAGTGGTAAGTACCTGTCGGAACGACAATATTTCTCCCCCCGTCTGGCCCATATGTTCCCCATTTACAGTCCCACATACAGGGCATTTAAAACCCATCTTACGACTTTAGCAAATTGTGGTACTTGTCTTTGTCATGTGCCAAATGAGCACTGGTTCACAAAGATTCACACTTAATCCTGACTCCAAATTAGAACACCGGAAGTAAACAAGGCTCGGTCCAACTTAAAAACGTTCTCTTTATTGTTGTATAAAACGTTCATTAATTATAATTTTTAAAATAAACTTTGACACTTATTGTTCATTGCAACAGGAAAAAAATATACAGCTTAATACATAGTCACTTATGGTTTTTACGTTGACGCTGATTAGTTATCGACACTGTAGAACATATACCACTTGATACATAGTCTCTTATGGATTATCAGATATTAATTAATAGAAATAAAATGAACGTTTGGATCAAATGCTCCAACGACTTTGAAATACACGACCGCACGTAAACGCAATCAAAACTAAACTCGACTCCAGGGTGGCTAATTTCGAACTAAAAATGTTTCATGTGTATTTAACGTGGAGGCCCGACATCGCCTCCACGGAATCCATAACGCGATTGGGACTGCCATCGAAGCGACAGGATTATCAAAAATTCTTTCATCGCCTCGATGCCCATATTTGGTAGTTTTCCCTTTCTAAGCAAACGGACCGCGGACATAGAAACTCCAAAAAAGGGTATGCTATACATCGAGTTCCTAGCTGGGCAAACATCATGAAGGAGATGCTTGGGTGATGCACTGATCAGCGACGGCGTACGATCGACCGATATATCCATGAATGTGCCTTGCCATGCACGTGTGTGGAAAAATTCTTTCCTCATGTGTGCATGGACAAGATCAAGAAGGGTTTGTATCGTTACGTAATATCGCAGCCGAGTCGTAATTCAGGGCATGCCCACTGGTGCCAATGAATTTGCTTGCCGATCGGTTAACCGACCGATGTGGGCATTTGGGAAGGAACGAAAAATAGGAAATATCTCCCGTGGTATATGGCAGACACATTAAGAGGTACTTCTTGGGTACGGTCTGGGCGTTGTTGATTGCTGTATGTGCAACCGGATTGCCTTTAAGCAACATGGTGCGTTTCGTACGACTATGCCCTTGTGGTAATGTCCGTTGTTGCTGATGAAATTTCATGTCAGCAGGTATTAATGCTTCACAGGTTTTTCCGGTGTTACAGGTACGACTAAGGAAGGTAAGTACACGCTTTTTATGTATTACGGAAAACTATTTCTTTATTATAGCCGTAAGGTATGTAGTGGCGTTCAATGGAACTGCCACAATACTTGTTTTTTATTCATTTGGTATGCCCTAGATGGGGGTTTTTACCTTGATAATTGGAAGATGATTTGTGGCGTTCAAGAGAACCGCCACAAAATCACAAAATTAAAGAAATACATTTCGTTTTGCATGACACCGGAAACCACACGTAAGCTCCATCAACAGTGATATTTCCTGTGTACAACTTTGTCGCGGCAATAACGGCGAAACTGGACTTGTTTTATCTTTGAACTTATGACTAACAACACGTGCTGAATTCATTCTGGCCAGTGACACTTGCTTCACAGGTTCCACCTTGGTCTTTGTTGCGATAAGGGATATTGAAGTAGAGCCGTAATTAATAACCTTCTGATACACCACCGCTGAATAGCTGATTCTGATGCATCTGCAAATCCATGCAGTTCGATTTGAGAGATTTCTATTTTCGCCCCATTCCCTTTGAATTGTAATTGGCATATTTTCATCCCATCCGATACCCAAGAGCCACTGGTGTTCTAGGTGAGTTCGGGCGGCCTTCATTCATTATTCTTACTGTTGAGCCCATTTTCTCAAACAGTGTGATCCATTTACGAATAGACTTTGCGTTGAGTGCAATGTTTCGTAACTCAAAGTCAGTATTCATTTTTTTCAAAATATATGATACAAAACGCGAACACAATTAAGGCCCATCCTGTATAATTTTTAGCCATATGAGTATTTTAATTTTATATTAATTCTCAAGTATACTAATTTACCAATCTGCCACTCAAATAAATTACTCACATTGAATCAGGAAGCACCAGAAGAAAAGTAATAGAACAAACTTCCTGAAAAGTTAATCTCACTCACTTTCCTGAAACTGCAACAGTACGGTCCATATAACCAACATAGTATGTTCCCTAATGTGTTGCAGTTAAACTAGACCGCTTACTTTTCCCCCTTTTGTAGATAGTTTCTCAATTTTCCGACTATTACCTCTAACTTGATATCGAAAACGATTTTCGTGAATGCTCTTAATAAAATCTCAAACTTAATAAATAAAGAAAAACTTCCCCCCAATGACTTCGAGTGAGACTTGATTAACTTATTGGCCGAACGCATAAACTCTAAGCAAAATTAACTTAACTGTGAGGCTTCGTAAGGACGAAAGGTGTACAAACGAAAAACAAAGGAGCGCTCTAATCAATACAAGTTTAACAAACCATAGGACGGAGACAGGACAACATTCACGATTGGGGTTGAGTGGCGAGTCAGTCAGGTTTTGAATGAATTAAAAGGGGAAAATTGTTTAAAAATTTCAAAAAATCGGGTTTTCCACATATTTTGAAAGTATATTATAAGGAGAGTGTAAAACGAATGGGTTTTTCTGTGATGATCGGGGAATCCCGAAATGAGATTCATAGGTCCTCTTTGTTACCCCTCTTCTACTTAATGGTTCTTCAGCCCTGCAAAATCTTTACTTTTGCTGCTCGATAATGTTACCGGAAGTATATTACTGCGCAAATCGGATTTTTCCTTGACGTCCTTGGACCTGCAACTGTCCATTCAAGGATTGTGTTCTGCAGAACGGATAACTGGGTTCGAAATTCAATTTGAGCGATCGACAGAGATCTGAAGTACGACTTTCCGCCAATTAACATGTCGATGGTGCCGGGTTCCCTGAATGTAGGGTACGCTAACTAGATTACTAGGCTCTTCCCACGGGGTTTTGCTTAATACTTCCACTAGTTGATTCGACACGATTTGGAGTAAACTACGAGCCTCAATTCCTGCCATGAACCAATCACGGTATTATTTTCAGTTTTGCCTATTCTGGTCCATATCTTGGTTGTTCATGTTTTACGAGAGCTTCATCAAGCTAAACCATTTGGTCATCCGTTCTGTTGCGAGTGAGAATTCAGTATAGATCCGCATTGTAGCGACTTCCCGCAGACAGCAATTAAGTAGTTTCCTGCAGTTCCGAGCAATATCCACTCCCCCAGGTGCAGCCGGTTACTCTCAATTTTAACGAGGAGTACAAGTAGAAGTTAATCCAGAAATATGAACAGTTCGTTCTAAAGTAATATGAAAAATCTCAGAACAAAGTCAAAAAATTGGTTAAAGTAGCAACATATCCGATAGGACGCTCCATTGAATATGCACCAACACCAGCACCAACGTTTGGCCTCAGAATACACCCTGTTTGACGATGATTTAAAGCAGCACTACAGCGAACATCCCAAATCTACAACTACAACCACAATGACCCAGGCGGCAATCAGCACAAAGCCAGTCTGTAATTCTCCCATGTTTCAACACCAGCATAACGTGTTGACCTCAGAATACACCCTGTTTGACGATGATTTAAAACAAAACTACAGCGAACATCTCACATGTACAACTACAACCACAACGACCCAGGCGACAATCAGCACACAGAAAGTCCATAATTCCCCCAGGTTTGAATCAGAATGTACGCGGACAACCAAATCACGAGCCAAGCTAGTTTGGACGATTGACAGGGACGAGCTACTCAAGCAACTGAAAGCAGCTCTCGCCAATACACCACAAGAGGAGGTGGAGGACAAACAGTTCGAGGAAATGGACTTGGTACTGCCGACAGTTGAAAGAGTTCAGGTTATCCGTACTAGAGATCCAAACTTCATCATAGGACATAAGACCCTGACTGAAGAGCAATTCAATGAGCTACTGGCAGCCACACAACCAACCGAGAAACCATCCCTGGCGAATATAGCTCCAGATAGCTTCACGGACTTTCTTCTCAATGGTAACAAAGTACGGATCGTAAGAGCTCCAGAGGTGCAGTAGATTTGTCGAGTCTATAGGGTCTTTGTGGAGGAGGATCAAACACTGGCGGATCATTCCCGTACATTGCCAGTTCCAGAGTCATCTCTAGGGCTTCCAATATATCGCCATCAATTGAAGTATTGGCAAACCGTGGTCTTATCCGTAAAGTCTACGAGATTTCAGGGCTCAGCTTCCAACGAAACCCCGTTTCAGCTCCAACAGCGCCATCCAAAAAGAAAGACACCTACGTGTACTTATGAGAACAACTTGTTTGAAACTCCAGGATTCAAGGAGTCAAAGCGAACGTCGAAATGAATTAAAACCTTCTTGTTCGGGGCCAAATAGCATTTCGGAAGAGCGAGGCCAAATTTACGTTTTCGGTGACCAAACTCATTTTGTCTAATGATCGAATCGTCACTCAGGAAAATGGTAAAATTGTTCAAACGGCACCTGCATTTTTTGTCATCATGATGAAAACAACAGTCAAACTAAGAACAAAAGTTCTAACTACGAGCACACCAATCGTAACTACACGATTTTCCGAGACTTCCGACGTACCGACTTACTTCCAACAATCTAACGAAAAGATTGTCCTCCACGACGAAACCAGCACTTACGGCAACACACTGAAACCTTTCTATCACAGCTCATCGAGTCCCGCGGTAACTACACCGCATTCAGTTTACCAACCCACTCCGGCGTATCCAACTGTCGTCGAACTGCTGAAAACCACAACACCTCAGAAACGCTATGGGCACCAGGAGCAGCATGAGCTACAAAAGCCAAAACCTTATTCAAATCCTCAAAACAAGTGGATCTTTCGCCACGGAAAACAAGCCAAAGCAATCGTTATTGGACACGATCTTTAATGAAACAGGATCGTACACCATTTTCATCCCGACAAATCTTGCGTTCAAAAATCTTCTCACTCAACTTGCTGGCATTGAACGTGCCGAGGACACATTCAAGTCGAACCCAAGGCTCCTTAGTGGACTTCTCTTACATCATGTCATTCCCGATGCTTTCGAAATATCCAGTCCACTAGATGAAATGACCGGACGGTCATAGGCCGGTATTCAGCTGAGGGTGAACCAATATACAATGATATCATGCTGACAACCATCAATGGAGTTATGGTAGTGAATGACGGCAAGGGAGTTGAGATCCCCCCAGGAATCGCACATACCGCGCAATGTTTTCACATCCAGTTGGTAATCTTCTACAGACCTCTCAATCTGATCGGCACTCCCGAGTCTCTACCTTCCCCAAGATTCTCTACATCCCAGGACTCTCAGACAAACTCCAAGGAGTGGTATAAAAACCTACACCGTTTACGCACCAATGGAGAAAGCTTTCCGAGACCTCGAACCCAATGTTCTTGAGAAGCTACTCACTGACAAAGACACCGTAGAAAAGTTCGCCATGAATCACATCGTGGCTGGGACACTGTTCGCGACCGGCATGCGATTCTATTAAATTGAGAATTCTCTCCTAATGGGCAGAAGGATAACAGAAGACAGGGGCCGGAAAAATCACAGTCAATAACGCTCAAATTATCACATCCAACACTGCAGCGACGGATGGTGTCAAACACGCCATCGATGGTATCTTATCATGAGGCCCTTCTAACCAACGATGTCTTGATTATCCTTGCCCTTAGTAAGACGTTGTCAAGTTAGATACTACCAAACTGAGATCTCACCCGTCCTCTTGGAACATTTGCTTCTCTCGCAAGTACCGACCATTGTTTTATTACTTATTCTGATCCTTTTTCTTGTTTTGTTTTCCGTTTTATTTTTTATTTTTTAAAGTGACACCTGATCTTCGAAAATAAGTTGGGGCTAATAAGTATGATATCAAACCTCTCCGCGAATATAAAACAATAATATTTTAAACATATTTTTTATACTGCAGAATAATGTAACTATCATTATCATCATCGGCACTACAACCGGGAACCGGTCTTGGCCCTATTTAGCAAGTCCTGAGGCTTGTTAAATTTTCCATAATGATTTGTTTTTTCCGGGCAACGTCATTAGTCTTGCGCCAGAGGCTCCCCGACGGGGAAACGAACCCCGGTCTCTCGCGTGACAGGCGGGTATACTAACCAATATACTATCGAGGAGCTGATGTAACTATAACATATATTTACTTCTCCAAAAACTGCAAACAATTATAAAACAGAATAATGTAACTGTAACATATCTTTTATACTCCACTGTGGCACCGTGTTACGTGACCCGAGTCCGTCGGTTGGGCTGGCACTTCGATACACGTAGAACGTAGCAATGTACGTGCGACGACCCTGGAAGTGCAAGATCAGCATTTTGTCGATCACTAACTCACAGTGATCCGTGGCTTCGTTCGCCTGTCCCCATCAACTGATCGGATAATGTTTCATGTTTCTTAGCCACTTTTCAATCTGGTTCTCTGGGAAAAGACGTCCCAACTCAGCTATTGAACTGCAAATGTTCATAGATAGTTGCAAAAGGACCCTAAGCTGTTTAGGGGGAGGAGGAAGAGAGCTTCCTTAGCTGGCTGACCACAAGGTTAGACGGTGATGAGTACCGACTGATAAGTAAGGCGGCACATATGTCCTTCCAGGAATTTAAGCAGCGGGTCCGGGGCGGCATTCTTGTTCACAACTTTCATTAATGCGACAATTTCCTGCGAAGGAAACCACAGGCTTTGTTTCTCGTGTGAAGCAGACCATTGTGTGTGTTAGGAAATGAATCAAAAAGATGTGTTGCGGGACTTCTTTTACATGGGAAGTTCGGCTGGGATTCAGGGCTACACGACACCCACGATGGTCTTCACAGTTTTCAGCCCTGACCACAATTCAACTCTGTCGTCCATACCACAAGAGCATACCTCCAATCAAGTTTATGGTAGGGCAATCGACCCTGCCCATACACAGATTAGTCAACCACATTATTCACAGGAAGCGCATTATAGGCCCCCTTCCTATGAATGCTTCTGTTGGTGCTTCCCCTCACGTCTGCGGAAAATCATTGGACACCACGATGATTTTCGCAAGTCACAACCAGTACTCACAGGCAATACCCACCTGCGAATGAAGCGAATCAAGCAAGTGGGGACATTTTCGTTAGGTCGATGGAGGCTACTCACACAACTACAAGTCAACTCCAATATGGACTGGGAACATCTGTAATATAATATAATATAATAATAATCGCCAACCTGCGACTACTGCACACCCGTCCCAACAACAGCGGGTTTCCACCGTTAGGACCAGAAGCCCCAGTACCACAGTGGGGCGGAGGTGACAGGTACCACCACAGTCAACCCATGCAGGTCCAAAGCACTCCTCAGTCGTACCCGTAAGTGTACGCATGGTGTGGAGCTTTTTTTATAAAAGGCGGCACTTATACGACAAGTGCCTAAGAAGGCGAAACACTCCCATCTACTGGGCTCGCAGTAAATATGAGCACGACATAAAGAATTGCCGTGCGCATCATACACACGAGTAAAATATTTCTCGGCTCTAAAAAGATCACTAAGTTTTCCAGAGGCGGACCTGGCGATGCCGGACACTTATTTATGACACGATACATTCCCACAGATCGTGATGCCGAGCAATTTCAAGCTTTCTCCAGATTCGAGGGCCTGGCCATTCGTCATCAGCTGTGGAACTGATGAGACATTTTTCTTTGTGAGTGTTGTATACTGTGTCTTCATTACATTGAAGTCAACGAGATTGGCTTTTCCCCACTGCAGCACCTTATTTAGTTCCCGATTCAGAGATCCTATCTGGCTACATCTCAGCTGATGCGACGTTGATGCACCAACCGGCCGAACACTCGAAAAGGAGGAAACAAGCGTACTATCATCCGCAAATCTGAACACTCTGTTATCCGTTGACTCCAAAAATCATTTATGTGAAGCAAAAACAAGGTTGGTGTCGATATAGAACCTTGAGGCACCCCGGTATTAAAAGGATGCAGATCCGAACACCAGCCGTCCACAACAGCTCGGATCGATCGATTCTCGAGGAAGCTCTTCATCCAGCCGCAAAGCTGCTGGGGAACTCCATATGAACGAAGTTTGCTCAACCATACCTCCATACATGGCGAAGCTGCTTAGATCGGTTATTCGCGTGGAATGCAAGTAGTTGCGCAACGAATATCAAGCAGTGATAAGAATTTCCCAGTGGCGCAGCAATCTCCACGGTATAAATGCTCGGCTCGGATGTCAAAAACAGATCCAGGGTGTTCGCACAACCACCTCGGGCATCCGTCACTCGGGAAGGATCCTCCACGGGTTGAGCCAAATCGCAGCTAACAGCGAACATCTCCGCCAGACTTCCAGCCCTGTCTATTTTGTTGGAAGGCACCAACCAGCCAGAGTTGCGAACATAAAAATCGCCAACGACAAGAATTTCACAAGAAGGACGGTTGATCTGTATCCAGTAGACGGTACGTGAAAGATGTTCGAAAAGTGTCGTTGGTCGATCGTCATTCGGGGAGCAGTAAAGACAACAAAGAAATTTAACAGAATTTCTCAGCACGATCCGCACCAACATGATGTCCATATTATTGGGTTCCAACGCTTCCATCCATTGGCAAGGCAGATCCGACCACGTGAAGGCACAGACTCCACCCTTAAAGCGGAATCTCGAATGTAATTCGTATCCTGAGCAACGAAGATATGTCTAATCAGTTGATGAATCGAGCTGGGTCTCAGTTAGGGTAAGGACACCAAGTTTCGCTGTTTGCAAATATTAATGGACAGCGTTTACATTCGTATTGGTGAAACCGATGCCCCTGATGTTACAAAATTCCGTTATCAGTCGAACGTCGACAGAGCCTTGAGAACGAGCCTGATTACGCGATGACGAATTTCTTAAAGTTTGGTTATTTTAAAGAATATTTGCTTAATGTGTCCCCTGACTTAGTCCGCTCCAGAGATCCTAATGGGATCTAGTTTACCTCCGGAATTCTTTATCTCAGAAGGTACCGTCATAACGTATCTCCGGACCATCAGCCATACATTCCAAACATAGTCGAAGATGTCTTCCGACGATATCGCGGAATGTACAGCGTGACGGGGTGGTATCTCACCTTGGGACCGAGGATGGTCCTAATAGGGAAGAAGTTTACCTCCGGAATTCTTTATCTCAGAAGGTACGATCATGACTTATCTCCGTGTCAGTCCGGGCAATCAGCCATTCATCCGAAACACAGTCGAAGATTTCCCCCGACGATATCGCGGAATATATACCGTGATGGGGTGGTATCTCACCTTGGGACCGACCACCTAACCAACCTTTTCTCGAACCGATCCATCAGCCAACCTTCGAAAGATGGCCAGGGATTTTTCCCGACTATTTTACGGAGCCTATAGCTTGATGCGGGGGAATTTCACCGGCAACAGGGCGTTGGGACCCCACCTACGAAGCCTCTTACGACAAGCCGGCCTAACTTTGAGTGTATTCCAACGCCCTACTCACGGAGCATCTGTTGAATAAAGATGTTCTCTTAAATTCGACTATACCGCAACACATGAAGATACTACAGAATGATTATTTACCCCTTTTTCAATGTACGCCTCGACTCAAATACAGGTCAACAATATTTAGGTTCGTCTGTTAAATGGACAAACTATTCATCTGGGATCGTTGACCTAAATTATGTCGCGCCATGCAAATGTCGAACTCGAGTAAAAGGTTCATTAAATAGAAATAGTGATTGGATTAAAATATAAATACGAGTAGATACGAGGGCAAGTCAATAAGCGTTTAGAAAAATATAGAAAAACAATTTTTTGGGTACATTTTTTTTTATTTTTCAACATAATTTCCTTCTAGTTCAATACACTTTGACAGACGTGCCTCCAATTTTTTTAAGCCTTCAGAAAAGTATGATTGTGGTATTTCCCCAAAATAAGCATTTGTGTGTGACCTCCTCATTTGATGTAAACCATTGTCCGCTGATCCATTTTTTTTTAATTTGAAAATAAAAAGAAGTCACTCGGGGCCAGATCTGTTAAATATGGTGGTTGGTCTATCAATTCAAACTTCAATTCTTCAATTTTAGTCAAATAAACTGCACACATACGCTCTAGTGCATTATCCTGGAGAAAAAGGACTTTTATTTTTCTACAAATGAGGACGATTTTCTTTCATTTTCTCATTTAGCTGACACAATAATGATCCAGTCATCGTCTGTCCCTTTTCCAAATAGTCAATGAAGATAAGGCTACGTGCATCCCAAAACACAGTAGCCGTAACCTTTCCAGCTGATTTCACCGTCTTTGCCTTCCTTGGAGCCCGTTTGCCTGTAACAAACTACTTTTTTGACTGTTCTTTCATCTCAGGAGTGTAGTGGTGTATCCAAGTTTCATCTACAGTTACTAATCTGGGCAAAAACTCATCTGGTTTGCAACGCATGCGCTCCAAAAGACGCCTAGGGGAGACCACGCGGTTGGGTTGGTTATCAGCTGAGAGCAATGCGGCACCCATCTCGCAGATATATTGCTCATACCCAATTTATCATGCCAAATCGAAATGACGGTACTTTTTGAAAACGCCGTGGACTTAACACCATATCGTGGATTTTGTCGACCATTTCGGGGGTACTCACGTCTACGGGACGTCCTGAACGATGTTCGTCTTCTCCTGATATACGGCTACCTTTAAAATCATTTATCCAATTATAAACGGTTGCAAGTACAGTACACGGGGCACATCCAACTCAGCTTTCAATTCTTCTGCTGATAAGCCTTTTAAATAGAAATGTTTAATCACCGATCTGAACTCACTTTTTTCCATTTTTTTTTAACAAACACAAGTTGTTTACTTCAACTGACGATAAAAACGAGATCACGTGTGGAATATGGCTGCAATACCCAGTGAGGAATATTGCTTACTAATGATACCCAGTGAGGAATGATGCTTACTAAAAACAGACCATTAGCGATGCTACGAGCGCAATCTCTTAGATTTTCTAAGGACTTATTGACCTGCCGTAGCACTAGTGCATTCTAGAGATGTATTTGAATAAAGGAGGAATATTTTGTAAGCATAGTAAGACATTCGAACCTAAGACGTTAAAAGCTGTCATTTCGTTTTTACATGATCCCGCTATAAGCTGGTTAGATTATTGTTAATCAAATTTA
Source organism: Microdon myrmicae (assembly GCA_963931805.1). Classification (NCBI taxonomy): domain Eukaryota; kingdom Metazoa; phylum Arthropoda; class Insecta; order Diptera; family Syrphidae; genus Microdon; species Microdon myrmicae. The sequence goes on along the minus strand of OZ007500.1, from coordinate 76,320,251 downwards.
GGGATGTCACCCTCAACGAAATACCTCGTCTGATACTCTACTTTGAAGACTTTAAAGCTTATTACATGAGTATTTACAATTAAATAGAAATCTTTAAAAATTGCAACTTACCGCTTCTACTTCCTTGAAAACCCTTATCAGATTTTTTCCAGCTACTTTGGCTATGTCCTCCTCCGTCCAATGTTCAGATTCCAACAATGTAGCAAAAAGGTACGGGTATTTGGAAACATCTTCGAGCCCTCTTGGTACTCTGCAAAATCAAAAATACAATAGGAAAAATCTCCAGTAATCTTCTTATAGGGAAATACAATGTAATTTGGTGTACAATACTTGTTTATATAGTAGATGACCATTGTACAATATGTTCGAGATATCACAGCATGACCAACAGGTGATGTGAAATACGGCCCTGAGAAAACATAACCTCAACTCGTTTTGTGAACAAGACGGTTTATAATACTTGCGACGATAGTGAATAGCGTGTATTCTAGTAAAAACTAGAACGAATGCTTAACACATCAGACCACTGCCGCGTTTACGAATTCGATCGTTATTTTCAAGTACACTCAACTGATGGGGAATTACTACGTTGTTTCTATGGTATACCGCGCTGATGCTTTGTTTATTCGAATTTCTTTTGGTGTTCTTCACTATTTGCTTGTATATGGTCTGTGTATCTGTTAGAAACACCACTGGATATGGAGAGAAAAATGTATCCGCTCTATATAAAAATACTGTATTTTAGACGTCCTCTAGAAAAAAGTAACCCACGTGTCACGCCAACAAAAACACATGCACGAAATGGGATTTTGAGGTGCACTTTTTTTTACACAATGCGTGCACCAAAAGGTGCACACACACACGCGTCAGCCCACGAAACCGGAGTGATGAACCAAAAGTAAATTAAAAAAAGTCATTACCGTATACCAGAGCATTAACGTAGCAATGCAGAGCTTAAGTATCGGGTTGAAATATCCTCTTGTACACGAGGCCATGATCTACACACATTCCAACATCCTACCCTTCTATTTTACCATCCTATCATTCACCATCCCACCACTCACGCTATCGTCTATCCACCTTATCCAAATACCCCCACTATCCGGGGTCTCTCTTTCTCTTTGTTTACTTATATAACAAGCTAACTCGTTACTCAAGGAAATCGCATGAACTAAGCTAAATAAATAAGTAAATAAGTCATAAATCCAGAAACCAACTCGCTAAAGCTGGAGTGGTGATATCAGAGGTCCCTGGTTCTTCGACAAGAACGCCGAACAAGGAGTTACTCTGAACGGCGAAATCAACCGCGACATTATAAAAGATTTTTTTTACCGAAACTCGATATTATGTCACCCAGCCATGTGGCTTCAACAAAACTCGGCTACTTGTCATACAGCGAACGAAAGATGGACGTTATGTGGTTACAACAAAACTCTGTCACTTGTCGTAGAGCAAACGAAAGATGGACGTTATGCGCCGTAAGTTACCTGGACGTGTGGCATTTCTAACAGATACACAGCAAATAGTGAAGAATAACATAGAAAGAGTATTGAATCATTATAGCATGAGCGCCATATACCATGGCAATTCCACATTAGTTGAGTCTCATATTAGTTGATAACAAGCGATGGCGTACACGCGACAGTGGTGTGATGTGTTGCGGCTTTGGTTCTATCTTTTAGTGATTCTAACCGTGATAGCCTTGATTCGAATTGCACTCTCTTCACTATCATAGCAAAACGTTATAGCCGCATAGTTACTGGAGAGGGAGTAGTGTGGCAATTTAAATAAATTACGCAGACACAACGGTAGTGAATATTGCAACACCAAAGGGAATCGTAAAAATCATCAGATCCATAAACCACAGCATTAACGTAACAATCACAGCTTATTTATTTTTATTATTTTTTGTTATTACACTTCTTTCAGGAGAGGCGAACCTATAGCGCCGACTTGGCGCCCCGAAATGCGACCAGATAACTGTTGCAGTTCTTTTTGAACAGTTGTAGATTATAACCCTTCGTGAACACTCGCGCAGGAAGGGAATTCAACAGCTTCCCCGCTCTGTAACGGAACGAGTTCTGAAGCAGGGATGTTCGCGCCGTCGGGAGATGAACCGCAAATTGGTACCATCTGTCAGATTGTGTTGTGTAGCGCATATAAAGCGAATTGCGCGGAACAATGACAAGAATCTCCGAAGAACAATACCCGTGATAATATCATAAGAGACGGAGGTCGGCTACGCGCCTCCGATGTGATAGCGACTGTAGTCCCGCCATCAGCGCCGAGTCCCAGAACAGACGCATCACTCGTGTCTGTATGCTTTCAAGTAGATCGATGGTATGTTGAGGAGCAGAGCTCCAAACATGAGAGCAATATTCGAACGCCGGTCTAATTTGGAGTTTATTCAGGAGAAGAAGTTGAGTTGGTGTAAAATATTTCTTGGCTCTAAAAAGAGAACTCAGTTTTCCTGAGGCGAACCTGGCGAAGTTCGACACGTGTTCATGCCACTATCCATTGCCACAGACCGCGACGCCAAGCAATTCCAAGTAAAATATTTTTTATCTAAAAAGATAACTCAATTCTGGAGGTGGACCTGGCGACGTTTGATACGTGTTCATGCCACGATACATTCCCATTTACCATGAGGTCGAAGAAAAGTATGCTTTCCCTAGATTCGAGGGCCTGGCCATTTATTATCAGCTGCGGACACGATGAGACATTTTTCTTTGTGAATGATAAATGTTTAAGTCGACGAAATTGATATTGCTCCACTTTGGGGCTTTTTCCCAAATTCCGATTCAGGGTCGATCTGGCTACATCTCAGCGCTGCGATGTTGGTACACCAATCGGCCGATGGCTCGAAAGAGAGCAAGCAAGTATGCTATCATCCACAATACTGATAATTTTGTTACCTATTGACTCCCGCAAAAAATGTATGTGAGGCAAAGAAAAAGTTGGAGCCAAAACAGAACCTTGACGCAATCCAGAATTAACAGAATACAGATCCGAAGACACGCCGCCCACAACAACCGGGATCGATCGATTCTCAAGGAAGCTCTTCGTCGACTGGCAAAACTGCTGGAAAAATCCATATGAACGAAGTTCGCTCACCAACGCACCGTGCCAGACGCGGTCAAAAGCCTTAAAAATGTCTGATGCGACCGCTCTTGACTCACCATGCCCCTCAATCCCAAATACCAGTTACAGGTGTCGAAAGCTTTCCCCTGGACCACCTGCCACGGAGTTCGTATTGACAATCATTTAGAACTGCGCTGCATTCCAAATATTTACTCGACTCGGCATTGATAACCTTTTCCATCACCTTGGATAACATAGAGAGTGCTGCTATCGGTCGGCAATTTTGTGGGAGACACTTTTTTCTCCTATTTGGGAGTGGCTGAACTCGAACCTGGGAGGATGAGAGCGAACATACAGGGCAAAGTTACTGATAGCTTTCAACCCGGCGAAGGCCAGGACGATACTTGTCCCTGTTCAATCCAAGTTGACATGCAGTCTCCACTTGACACCCCTGGATAAGTACTTTGGCACCCGACAAGTAGTGAATTAATGCATGCAGCGACATCCTGAGAAAGATTGGCGCAAGGCTAATAACCATGCCCGTAAAAACGAATTAGTATGGCAAATTTAACAAGCCTCGGATATGGGCCGGATACACGACGACGACCACGGAAACGAAGATGGCTAACGATTTAAGAATTTTCACATGGAACGTCCGCTTACTATAGAGGGCTCGAGTTGCACAGCAGCTAGCCGATGCCCTGTCCGAATATAAGGCTGACATAACAGCATTACAAAAAATGAGATGGACGGGGAGTGGTGTTATTCAAAGAAAAGAGTATGGCATTTATTACAGCTGTCATGCAAAACACCATGTGCTCAGGGAGGCTTTCTAGTCAGCCAAAAACTGAAGCCTGCCATCATCGGCTTTAATGTAATAATTGAAAGGCTATGCACTCTTCGCGTGCGAGGCAAGTTTAAGAACAGAAGCCTCATAAACGTTCACGGACCTACAGAGGAGTCCCCTGACGACGAAAAAGAATTCTACGAGAACGTCGAACGCGCCTTCAATGCCAACCCAAGGTAAGATGTGAAATTCGTTCTTTGTGATTTGAATACGAAAATACGTCAGGAGCCGGTTTTCAAGCAATACGCAGGTTCCCATAGTTTGCATGAGAACACTAATGACAATGGACTACGAGTCATTGAACTGGCAGCATAAAAAAACTTGGTCGTTGCAAGTACCAGGTTTCCGCGTAAGGATATCCACAAAGCCACCTGGGTATCACCTAATGGAGCCACTCGCAACCAAATTGACCACGTGTTGATAGATTGTCGCCACTCCTCGAGCCTGATGACGGTACGAACATACCGAGGTGCTAACGTCGACTCGGATCACTATCTTGTTGCTACAGTTTTCCGAGCGCGGATTACCTTACGGAGACGTATTGCATCCGCGGATCAGGTTCGAATCAACACGACCACCTTACGCAATGAGGATACCAGTAACACTTTTGGTCATGCGTTAAGACTCGCCCTCGACGACCTCGATGGAGGGAGAGTAAGTCCTGTGGCCAGAATGCCGGGCGTAGAAGAGAAATGAACACGCCTTAAGAATACTATCATTAGTACTACCAACTCCATCTTAGGCAGTAGTCGTAGAGATCGGAGCGACTGGTTGGATGATGAGTGCAAACTAGCGACTGAACGAAAGAATGCTGCATACCGGGCAATGCAGCAGTCTCATGGTACGCGGGGAGAAATACAAAGAGCTCAGAAGATCTGAAAACAGGCTTCACAGACAAAAGAAAAATGCCCGGGAAAAAAACCTTGTCTGTGAAATAGAGAAAAGTAGAGAGCGAGGTCCGCACCAGGCGCAGAAGTTCTACCAAATAATCCACAGTATGACGCGGCACACACCACGCTGCACTTACAGCAAGGATAAAGAGAGTAATCTGATCACTGATCCTGAAGGCATTCTGGAGCGATGGGAAGTGCATTTCATTGAATTGCTAAATGGTCAGCTCACAGAAGAATTGGAGGCTCCGCCAATGCAAGATCAAGACCAAATGCTGCCACCATCAAGCATTGAGGAAACATTAAAACCCATAAGACAGCTCAAATCAAATAAAGCCCCCGGAGCTGATGGCATACCAGCTGAGCTGATCAAACAAGCAGGGACAGCGTTGCATCTACGTAGATGACATCGACATCATCCGAATCGGATGTACAGGACTTCTTCACCCAGATCGAACATGCGGCACAGAAACTGGGACTGCACGTTAATGAGGGAAAAACGAAGTACGCAGTGGCAACTTCTGTGAAGAGAAGACCTAACGTTGGTCAAACTATCAGGGTAGTGGAGCACGAATTTGAAGTAGTGCAATCCTTTAACTACCTTGGGTCAATAGTATCAACTGATAACAATATGGGAGAAGAAATACGCGAACGGCTGATCAAATCCAACAAAGCCTACTATGATCTATCAAGGCTCTTTAAATTCCGAAATTTATCCAGAACATCCAGGCAACTACTGTACAAGACCATGGTCTTACCAGTACTCATGTATGGATCCGAGACCTGCGTGCGCAATAAAATGCACTCTGAACTCTTAGCCGCGTTCGAGAGGAAGGTCTTAACGATAATTGTTGGCCCCCGTATGTGAGAGAGGACGATTCCGGAGACGCTACTATAGCGTTTGGGATAATAGTGAAGAAGAACGTGTGATTCGAACTGACGCTATGACAGTTAGAATCACCAAAAATTGAACCTAAGCGTTACCCATCAGGCTACTGGCCGTGTTTAGAATTCGATTTTAAAACTCGACTATACTCCACTGATTTGAATTGTTATGTTATCGCTATGGTATACGGCTCTGATGTATTTTCTTATTCGATTTTCGTTCGGTGTTCTTCACTATTTTGCTTGTGAATTGTGTGTGTATCTGTTAGAGACGCCACCCCACTCCCTCCTCAGTAACTTCGTTACGATCAGCTTCGATGTGAACGACGGAGAGAACGAGATAACGTCGGAGCAGACGAGTGTGTCGGTGCTCTATGCGTAAGTCATGATCGTGTGTGAAGTTCAGTTTACTACCGGAAGTGTGTGCTGTGTGTACAGATCACGTCGTAGTCACAAATTATGGTATACGGCTCTGATGTATTTTCTTATTCGATTTTTGTTCGGTGTTCTTCACTATTTTGCTTGCGAGTTGTGTGTGTATCTGTTAGAGACGCCACACTACAACCATGAGTTGTACGCAATCTACCTTCAAACTAATGTTGCAAGAGAAATCAAACACGGTAGACTCCGGTGGGCGGGACCCCTAAGTCGAATGAGCGAAGAGAAGCCTGCCCGTAAAGTGCTTGTGGCAGGATGTATGGAAGGACACAGCCGACATACCTTGTCTGCGATGAAGGAATGGCGTAGACCAGGACGCCTGGAGCCTGGGAGTGCCAACCTGGATGACATCGGCTCGAAATGGGGACCGATGGAGAGATTTGTTAAATAAGGCCAAGACCAAATCCCGGTTGTAGTGCCGATGACGGTGATGAACTCGAACCACCTTCTAGCATGTAGGAATTGTCCCCCGTGCATAAGGTAATTTATTAATTAGGCTTAATTCAAGCATAAATCAAGTTAGTTTGTAAGGTATTATGTATTAATTTATGCATGGATTAAGCCTAATAAATAAATAAATAAACAGAAAAATCTGCCAAAAATCGGCCAGAGTCCTGGAGCACGGTTCTTAAGAACTATTACTGATATTCCGTCCAGGTTGATTGCATCCTCACAGTCCAGACTATGTAGAATGAGATGAATAGTACGTCGGCCGAACCCCCATCCCGCATCGAAGACCGCATCGGCGCGATCACAGGTGGCTTCAAAAGACCGCCATCGAAGTTTGAATTCGTGGAAAATAAACCGACGAACACATTGGCTTTATCTTTCGAATTGGTGACTAGTGTCCCACTGCCCATCACTACCGGAGGAAAAGAGGAAGGAGCGAAGTTACTCCTGATAGCGTTTGCCATTGACCAGAGGAGACGCAAAACAATTGGGCACTCAAGCAGTTTTGTGGTCACTTTGGCATTGTGAACCTTCTTAGCGGTATCGATCGTCTGGTTGCATGTATTTTTCTATTCTGATAATATTCGTTCTGTTGACCTCCTTGGAATGGGTGCGTGTTTAAAAGCTCTATTGTTACCATTGTAATCTGCTCACATTTTTATCAAACCAAGGCTTATCGGTTGGCTTTCGTTTGATGGAATGCAGAATGTAAAGCTCCATAACGAGAAGAATAATCTCCGTGACAAACTCCGCGTAGGTTTTAACATCGGAGTCTCCAAAGTATTCCCTTGACCACGGAATAGATGGGAAGAAATCTCGCATATCGTGCCAGTTAGTAGCTCTGTGGGGGTGAAGATATGGGTGCCGACGTACGGCACAGGGCGCTATCGCCCACCAAGAAATTGCAAGGGGAGAAATTTTTCACCAAAGAAAGGAGAGGGCAATTAAAACACACTGGGGTTTTTTTATTCTGTCTGTTAGCGTCCTCTTTATTTTAACTTATTAATTTTTACAAAGTCCGCCAAGTTGCCCTAGCTTTTATTATTAGAATCACAAACAAAATTGTGTTCTGCTCACCAGGCAGGGGAAAATTTCGATACACAAATAACACCACACGTGAACAACAATTGCGCCTCGAATACCCGGTATCGCCACGTACACTGGTGCACTCTGGAGGCCGCACTTAATATCTCAATTGTTTTACTGAAACACTCCCTTTCTCAATATCGTCAATACGGTGGCCTCACAATCATTGTCTTTTACCATGTCTTTTGTGACCGTCGCATACTCCCGCAGAAGACCATCCGAGTTAGACAACGCGACACTCCATATGCAAGCCACCGTTCATGGAAGGTGGGTCCGTACCGCGTAAACTTGGCGTTAATTAAGCACAAGCAGTGGAAAAGCGCGAAAATAGGAAGCCGACGGCCCGAACGAAGATTCTACTTGACGCAAGTTGAGTAGGAGCTTGATGCTGTATTAACGACTTAAGGGGGGACTTCCAACTCGCGCGGAGACTTGATACGACCCGTGATTGACTCGACTCTTGACCGGGTAGTGGTTGTAAAGCGACTCAGCGTGACTCCAGTGCTTGTGCACCGTTTGGCGGATGGATCTCAAATATTCAGGCATGCGCGCTGGAGGGTATGAAGGGACGTCTGTCCTCTGTGGTGGTTATTACTCGACTGACTAATGAATGGAAAGAATCTATTCATCGTGTCGTGGCGGTTGAGTCATAGCGAAAATCGACTCGCCGCCATTTACTAGGAACTGCGGAAAGAGTTGCTATGCCTGTATAGAGAGTTTGTTTCCGGGAATTCCTGCCGTACTGGGTGGGCTAGATTTCTCGGTTATTATGTGTACCGAGAAATCGGTTTTGGGAACACGGGCAAGTGTGGGCATGAGTTTTCGGGGGAAATTGGAATTGCTTGGGTGCAAGCGAAGGATATAATTTGGATAGAGAATTAACCGAAGCAATTTCGGGGAGATGTATGCGGCTCGGTGTAGTTGGTGGTAATGGTTAATGTTCGTTGTAGGTTTGAATATGCGTTTTATTACGACATATGAATTTCGGGGAAATGAAGATTGCTTGGTCGCCAGGAAGGAATATGGTTTAGATAAAGGATTGGCGAAGCAATTTTGGGAAAATGTATGCGGGGATGATTTAGAATGTATTCTGTTGAATTGTATTCTGTTGCGGGTTTTGGAGTGTGTTTATTGCAAAGTTTGGAATGTATGCTATTGCGGATTTTGCATGGGGAGTTGGGTTAAGGTGACGCGCTGTTAGCGGTCAAGGTTGGTTAGAATTGTGGGTTGGTTCTCCGTGTGTTATAGAGAACCCCCACAGCTCCATACCTTCATACATGGAGAAGCTCCTTAGATCGGTCGTTTATTTGGAATGTAAATGGTTCGCAACTGATATCAAGCAGTGATCTGAGTTTATCAGTGGCGCAGTTGCTTCCACGGTGTAAAAGCTCGGCCCGGATGTTAGAAACAGATCCAGAATGATTTACTATTCACCTCGGGCAGCCGACATTCCCGTAGGTTCATCCACGAGTTGAGTCAAATTGCGGCTAACAGCGAACGTCTCAGCCAGCCTCCCAGTCACCCGGGGTTATGTACATTAAAATCGCCAAGGATGGCAACGGCAGAAGAGGGGTGGTTGATCTGTGTGCAACTCTATCCAGTCGCCAGTACGTGAAGACGTTCAAAAAATATCGCTGGTCAATCGTCGTTCGGGGGGCGGCAAGGACAACAAAGAAATTTGACAAAATTCTTCAGCACGACCTTCAACCACATAATGTCCAAGTTATTGGGCTCTAAAGCCTCTATCCTTTGGCAAGCCAGATCGGATCGCTTGATGACGCAAGCTCCATCCTTAACACAGAATATCGAATGTAAGTCGAATCCTTAGCAACCAAGATACGTCGAATCAGTTGACGAGTCAAGATGGCTTAGGGCAAAGATATCAGGTTTCGATGTTTGCCAACATTGGTGGATGGCATTTACATTCGTTGGTGAAACCGAGGCCCCTGATGGTACAAAATGCCATTACTGGCTGCATGTCGACAGAGTTTCTACAACGAATCCGATTACATGATGACCAATTTCATAAAGTTCGGTTATTTATCAAAATATTTGCATGATGTTCCCTCTGACAAAGTGTGTTATATCTTACATAACCTACGTATGCAAAGTCTCCTTACTAAGTCGTGCATTGATGCGAATTTAAGTTTTTGCCATAATTTCAAATCTTTAAGGACAATTTAATTTAACGTACATTCCAACCTAAAATATAAGTGCTATTGTGCGAGCATGTCATGAACGAATTCATCAAAACACCCTCATTTTTCAAGAGACGTTGTTGAAGCCATATCCACAATATCGATTTTTACTATTAATGACAAAGTTTAACCTACCATTACGAATAAATATCAAACAATATTTCATAAAAAAACCCATGTTTTATTTAACTGTCACAATATTAAGCTCTAATTGGAAAGCTCTGTATAAACTGACACCACCCGCACTATGTACCACCGATAAATGTGTATCCCTTCTGCCACAAATCCATACTGCAATTCTGAAGGACAACAAAACAGTTGCATTCGCACCATTTGCCCTACACGACACAAAGAATGTGTCATTAATTTGAAGGAATAATCTCTAACAAGGCATCGATTATTAAATATCCTACACAAATCACTTCGGTCATCTTTCCTTTCCTGTACAACACGTTCAAACCGATTTATCCTCAAATAACTGGTTGGCTATTAAGTAAAAGAACTTTCACAGCGTAGGATCGACCAACTGTGGTGTCCTTATTCTACATATAAATAAGAAACCAACAATAAAACGAAAAAAAATAATAAACCCGAAACGAGCAACGATATATATATATATATATAAATGTTACAATTTATGAAAATAAAATCTCTCTTGTTGTAGTTAGACATTTAGGGAGGAAACTTACAAATTTACACCATCGTATCCGGCGCCTATGCCCACGTGGTCGATCCCGGCTACTTCCCGTATGTGGTTTATGTGGGCTGAAACGAATAAAATCCAAAGTCGTTTTAAACTTTCCAATGTTTCATGGATGGAATGCTGGAGAGGGGGGGGGACCAAAACAACCAGGAAGCAAGGAAGTCAAGGAAATAACGACATAGGATAGGACGATAGGAAACTGTGAAAAAGAAAACGGGCAAACAACAATATGTGATAAGAAATACCCACCCACTACGTCGAGGAGGCTGGCCTTCTCCGAACAGCTCACGAAATGGGGATAAAACGCCACCATGACTAATCCACCATTTATAGCCTGTCAAAATATACAGAGATTATTAATATGTGCTAGAGAATGCGATCCCTAAAACTGAATAATATGTGCAACCGAGCCTCATTGGACCCGCCTAAACAGCAGAGGGTATTACAACGCCATCGATTACTGTAAACTGGACTCGACGATGATAAAGGATATGGATGTAATATAACACAGAATAACGGTTGGGAAATCCTTCACGAAGTATATCGGCTCCCGTTCTCCTTCTCCCGTTTTTCAATAGCATTGTGTTTGTCTTTGAATTTGATAGTATCCTTCCGGAATAGCAATTCATGTTAACAACTCAATTTAGGGCGATTATTTGCCCTTTAATTGACTTTAATGAAATGCGTATTTACATTTAATTTGTGCTATAAGTGGATGTGATAAAAAATAAATCTTTAGAGCAATTACTCGGTCATAATGGAGGTGCCTTCCTACATCTGCCGATAACTCGAAGCGTGGAAAGGCAACTTGTTTGCTTTATCCTGTGGCGGAAGACGTTCGGGCGGATAGATGGACCGACAACAATGCAGAGTATCGTATAAAGTGCAACTACTGGAATGCAACTACTTATACATAAAATGAACCACCGTAGGATTAAGGGCCATTGTCATGTTATTCCCTCCGATTCGCATCCGTACCCTGGTAGCACTCACACCGATAATAAATCAGTTAATGGATTCACTGGTGACTGCAGCTGGTGCGATTGAACTACGTCCCCTTGCCGGTACTATAGATTTATACGATGTGAGTAAACTTCCTCGAACTCCTACGTACTAGGTCACGTAATATTAAATTTACTTTGAACAAACGACGGGAGCCAAGAGAGAAAGTGGAAAAGGAATAAAATGTGCGAGAGCTCCAAGAAAAATACGGTAGCTATTGCGTTGACAACACAATTATCACTAATCGACAGGAATGGGAAAAAAAACCAAGAGATCAGGCAAAACAGGAAGAAAGGATGCCTGTAAAATGAGAACTTTACCTTAAAGCATTTGAACGTACAAAATCTCATTTATTTATTGACGGTTCCACAACTGACCACATTCGTCAATTTATTGCTGAATCCGTGCAATGGTAGACCCATCAGTTGATCCCACGAACGATTGCGCTTATTACCATGTCGCGAAATAATTTAAAGGAAAGTAAAATACCAATTACACATTTTTACACTAACGCGCGCGCAAAAGGGTATTTTGGAGTATCCTTAAATGTCAGAGCACAGTGCGAGCGGAAGGAGAGGAAGTGGATAAGGAAAGGAGGTATCGATATACATTGGTCTGAAATGCCTGGACATTACAACGACGAAGAAACACGTGATCAGGTAGGGCATTCCACATACGTGTGGTTCGGCTAAAGAATGATTCTCTTTGTTTATTTGTCCGCCTGAAGTTGACGTTCCATGTAGTGGTAGTGTTTTCTTTGTATGCTGTGCGAACTTATAAAGATTTGATAGTTATAAGTTAGTGATATGGCAGACAATTTAGCTCCTTAAAGAGGATCATAACAACGACGAGATGCTCGATTTGAATAATGCGGATTACATGAATCGCGGTATATCCTCAGAGAGCGTCATAATTTCTACAAATTACTAGCTTCATATTTCTAACACTGGCGCAAGACTAATGACCTTGTCCGGAAAAAATAAATCATTATGAAAATTTAGAAAGCCTCAGGACTTGCTAAATAAGGCCAAGACCGGTTCCCGGTTGTAGTGCCGATGATGATGATAAAATTGACTTTCAATGTGAATTGCTGCGCTAACTCCGATTGAGGGGTATCGCGGGAAAATGTCTGAAGAGGCTGAACACATTCCGGAAGTTTAGTTGAACCGTGGTAATACCTATAGAAAAGAGACAGGCATGACACGATGCCCCTATGTTCTAATGACGGAACTGATCCACTTACTCTTGGGTCCCTAATAAGTTTCACTGCTTGTTTCTGCATCCTATCGTGGACATATTGTGCAGTTTTGGATGCGCCTGACCAAATATGGGAGTTGAACTTGAACGCCTTGTAAATAATGGTCAGGTTGGATGGAGTGAAGTAATTTTTACATCTCTTAAAGAACCTCATATCTTTAACCGCACCTTTCGCAGCTTAAAATGTGAGGTCTTTCCAATTAAGAGCCGAATTAATTCAAGTGCAGAGGATTGATAGTGTCTTGGCTTCGTTGATGTAAGTGAGGTCCATCCGCGGTGTATTAACTTTGGGATTCGCCTTTGACGACAGGAGACAGCACTGGGGTTTTAAGGCATTGAATTCTCCTCGGTTAGATAATCCCCATTGATATATCTTGTTGAGTTCGGAATTCAATGTATTAAGCATAACATCCTGATTGGTAACGATGTTCGAAGAGTTTTGTCGGGAATGCTCGTACGAGTATGAGAACCCCAACGTGCAATCATCAACAAACGAGTGAATTGGATTGTGGGTATTGGACAAGAGATCATGTATAAAGATGACCAAGAGAATAGGTGAGATTACAGGATCCTGGCGAACACCTATATTAATTTGATGGGCGACAGATTTGACGCCATCCAATACCACATGGATTGACCGGCCAGAAAGATAGTCTCGTATTCATCAGATCAGTGAATTGTCCACTCCATAGGAATGTAATTTCGACAAAATGGCTGGATGCCACACTTTAGATTTTTAAATATCCAATGCGATATTGGAAACGCTCCACTGTTGAAGTTTAAAAGATTAAAATGCATTAATGTATTTATATATAAATATAGATGGTGAATAAATGATATGCTAAATTCCTAATTGTTTTCCTAGTAATCCTAAGCGACCCTCAACTCGAACTCAACTAGAGGTGATATCTTTCGCCGTTTATATCGTCCTGCACACGACAATCGTCCCCGTGTGCCATTGTTCTGCGAACAGCTTCTGTGAGTGCTGCTATTGTATCGGCCCGCGTCTTCCCACGAAGCAAGTCATTGGTTGTTGATCGTAGCGTCTTGAGCCAACAAAATCAACGAACAGGTTCAGCTGATTATTCAGTGTTACAATGAAATGAGTTTAAAATAATAAAGTTTGTCGTTCAACACATTGAATTTGAGGCAGATCCACAAACTATAGTGAAGAAACGCACCAAAGGTATAATCGAAAATTGTTTTATCAAAGTTGTATCTTTATATCTACCTGTGAATAGGACGTTAGAAAATACTCACAGATAGGCCGACTTGTCGTAAGAGGCGACTAAAGGCCGAGTGGAAGGTGGGATCCCAACGCCCTGTCACCTGGTGAAATACCGCCTCATCAAGCTATAGGCTCCGTGAAATAGTCGCGAGAAACCGGTGGCCATCTTTCGGAGCTTGGCTGATGAACTGGTTCGAGAAAAGGTTGGTTTGAGTGGTGGTCGGTCCAAGGTGAGATACCACCCCGTCACGCTCCACATTCCCTGATATCGTCGGGAGAAACTTTCGACTTCGTTTCGGATGTATGGCTGATGGCCCTGAGTGACACGCACATAAGTCATTTAATTTTTAAATTTGCAACATTTTTTTATTTTCGTTTTATATTCTTAGATTCTAAATTATATGCTAAACAAAAAATGTTTAAATTGTAGCTTAATTATTTTATATTATAACTTACTGGTCCTACGCAGACGCTCTAAGCTAAACATTACATGACTATTGTGTCGTTTGCCTTTCGGCGACAGAACTTTGTTTGCGGATGTATTTATGACTATTTGCATGACAAAAAAAAATTAGGAACATTTTGTTTCGAAATTTTTTTTCTAAACTTAAAATTTAACTCCTTTTTTTTTAGAACTTAATTTAAGTCTTATACTACCCTAATTCTAGAAAATTTAAGTCTGTGTAAGCTGGCTGATGATGCAATTATTCTGCCGAGATTGGTATTCAGGTCTATATTTGCCATTCAACTACCAGAACTGTTATCGTCCCAGTCTCTTTGAGAGATAGCCCTACTGAACCACAAGAGCTCTTCTTTGGTGCGCGTGACTTTCCAGTCGTAGCACAATCGCCCATCTATGGATGATCTACTTACATGATAGATAGTAACCATTTAACGTTCATTTTCAACGCTTGCCTTAGGAACTGTTATTTGCCGGACTGTTGGAAAACAGCAAAACTAATACCTATCCTGAAACCCGGCAAACCGAAGAACATCCCCGAACGCTACAGATCTATTAGTCTACTTAGCTGTCTGAGTAAGCTCCTAGAAAAAGTCATTAAGGAAAAGATTGATCGTTTCGTGGAAGCCAATAACATCCTACCAAACTTTCAGTTCGGTTTCCATAGTGGTCACAACACAATCCACCAAGTCTTGCGCATTAAAAACCACATAGCTGGTAAATTCATCGACAAGGAGTCAATGAGACTGGTTCTTCTAGACATCGAAAAAGCCTTTTTACGGTATGGCACGATGCCTTGATTTATAAGCTACTAAAACTTAAGCTGCCAATACCGCTTATCAAAATTATCCAGAGCTTTCTTCGTACGAGAAAATATGTTGTGAATATAGGAACCGACAAATCCTCTACTCACCAAATCCACTATGGTGTACCCCAAGGCTCGGTCCTTGGTCCCATATTATTCACATTGTTTGTTGCAGATTTACCATGTCTAGGTGAAAACATTCAGGCAGCTATGTTTGCCGATGATACGGCCATTTTCTCTTCGGGTGCCTTATTCACTAATGTCTACAACTCTTTGCAAGCAGCTCTTGACAAACTAGCAGTATATTACAGGAAATGGAAAATAAAAATAAATGGTAATAAAACACAAGCTGTCTGGTTTTGGGGATGTAGGAAACACTGCTACCTACCAAATGGCACTAAACTCAGTATGTGTGCAGTTGATATTGATTGGTCCGAGGACTGTAGATATCTAGGTATTATTCTAGATAAAAAACTTATCTTCCAAAAACACATCACCACAATTGACAAAATAAACAAAGTCGTAAGAGTTATGTATCCATTAGTATGTAGAAAGTCAAAGCTTAGCCTCTTTAGAACACCACTGGCTGAAGCTACCAGGGACACCAGAAAAAATTGGCGAAAGCTAGATACTATGGGACCACACCAACAAACACTGGAAACCAAAAATGTAGTCAAATACTTAGGCATCTGGCGGGATCAGTATCTATATTTTAACAAACATGTGGAGGGTGCGCTGGCCAGGGCAAAGAAAGCTTATGGTATGACAAAAAGACTGTTTCATAGTAGTCAACTTGACAGCAGAGTTAAAGTTATATGCTACATGGCTCTCATCAGACCGATGACCATATATGGATGTTCAGTATGGTTTAATGTGGGACCTAGTTTAATGGAAAAGATTCGGATTTTTGAGAGACAATGCCTCAGGACGTGTCTTAACTTACATCGGACTCCTGAATCCGATCCCAAAAAATACTATCCCAATGAAGCGTTGTACAATGGGGCCAATATAAACAGAGTGGATAACTTTATGATCAAGCTGATCCGAGGGCATCTTGCGAGATCA
Organism: Microdon myrmicae; assembly: GCA_963931805.1. Classification (NCBI taxonomy): domain Eukaryota; kingdom Metazoa; phylum Arthropoda; class Insecta; order Diptera; family Syrphidae; genus Microdon; species Microdon myrmicae. The sequence goes on along the minus strand of OZ007500.1, from coordinate 76,303,856 downwards.
ATGAGCTCCCCGAACGATTTAATTTTTGGTGCATATTACCCAAACACTACGTATTATGAGGGGGTACGTCGCAATGGCTTTATTCCACCAGAAGCATTCCTTAGTCTTGACATGAACGGCCTCATACAAAATGAATCCGCTATACCGTTGATTTATCACGTGCGTCGGTCGGGTACAGATAAACGAATATGTTATAATCGAGAAGTTGCGCACACAGATGAAGAGCGCCTGCAGTTCAGTAGGGCAGTAGCACAGAAAGACCGAAAAGACACGAATAAGCAACACCAGAGATTTTGGTGGCTGAGTGGCAAATAAAACCCTGTTTCCTTATAAAACTGGCAAAAAAGGGAAGTAATAATAATAATAATAATAAAGCCCAACAAACTACGGAAAGCTTACATAGATTTAGCATTTCGAAGTCTTGATATTAGGTTTAGGATAGAGTTAAGGTTAAAAAAAAAAAAAAAAAAAAAATTAGTTTAGTATTTAAGTTAGATATAAGGTAAAAAAAAAATAACAAAAACAAAGTTTTTTCTGTTCTTCATTTTCTTTGTATCTAATTAAGTTCCATAAAAATGCATGTAAACAAAATAATCATAATGTCGAAAGACAAATTTTCATGCTTTAAGCGTATTCATGTAACTTAGAGAGTCCGCAAGGGACCAGTAAGTTAAGAAATAAGATAACATAAGCTAGAGTTTAATCATTTTTGTCTAGCGAGTAAGTAAATTATAACAATAGGAAGAAATAAAAAATGATATTAAAAAAAAAAAAAAAAGTCAAAGCTTAGCCTCGAAAATAAAAGTATAATTTTTAAAACCATTTTTCAAGCTCCTGTATGGTGTAATTGTGCTCGCACACACAAAATAAAATTGCAAAGGTGTCAAAATAAAATATTGAAAATGTTGCTGAATTTGCCATGGCATTGTTCGACACATGAACTACATGAAAACGCTAATGTTAAACCAGTAGAGTTCCTTATTGACAAAATCAATCGAAACTTCTTCGTGAATTGTTCTTTTTCTGACAATGTTCTCGTTTCCCGTTTTGCGTTATCCTAAATCACTACATATGTACCCTGTATATGAAAATTATATCGAGGTCATTATTACATAAAATAACCGGAAACCTGTGCAATATTAGTCTTAAGATTCAAATAAGGGTTTTTTCTTGTAGTTTTCCCTTAATTTATTATTTAATATTTATTAAAATTGCGCTATTTTCATTATATAGATTTAAGATTATAGTTGTAAAGGAATTGCTGTCCTAAACCTCTTAAAGACTAGCTCTAAAATATACCATAAATGTAATTATCTACATTATAAAAATTGAATTGAATTGAACAAAAAATTATATATATATATATATATATATATATATATATATATATATATATATATATATATATATCATTCCATGAAGTAATTGACAGTAAAAATCATCAAACTAGAATTCCTGGTCTGTGGTTATATACGTAGGCTGATTCAGAAGAGTTGTTTCACTTTAAGTTGTGAATGTTGCATTGATCGACGCGAAACTCTCGTACAATTGCAAAGATTTGACACAAAACAGCAATAGCTCCTGGAGGTGGGATGTATACTGATATTCGAAATGGATTACTAGACTCACACCCGTGTAATGTTCAAAATAACTGATGTTGTCTTAAGGTAATCGAAGGAACTACACGTACACAGAACGTCGCTGAGCGTTCATCTCTTTTACACGTTTTGTGTGTCCTTTTTGCTCAAATTGATTTTCTCTAATGAGATTAGATTAACTTTTGCGATCCATTATCTGGACTAAACAACTGCATTATTAAAGAAAGCTCATAAGACAAAATTAAACTTAAATAACTTTTAAAAAAAAGTACAAAATATTCATAACCAAAACTTTATTGACAGAGTAGAGTTTTCCAATCATTTTCATGTTCTTATTGCCACTTTCGGCAGTTGTTGCTTTTATAAAAATTAAAATTCAATAACAACATCGTTTAGAGTGCTCGAGCGGTGTACACGTCGAATAGATTAAAATAGTTGCTTGAGGGTTGGTCCAGCATGTCATCCAAAAAAGAAAAAGTGTTGACTGCCATAGTGAACTAAACTAAACTAAGTTCTCTAAATGAAATGTTAACAATACATCAAGTTAGAAACTTTATGCTGTGTGATTAAAAAAAAAGCATAATAAGAAATTGAACTTTTTGACAAGAAACTTCACGGAGGAATATCGTTTTGTTCACTCGTTTAATTGTTAATTCAAAATAGTCAGACGTTTACTTTCTGTTTTGAGAATGGACTTCCATCCCCAGGTTGTTGACATTTGATTTGGCAGAGTTCGTCGAAAACTTCAGTCGCCAACTTTTAAATGCAGTTTCCTGTTGAATTTTCTGCCCACACATATCAACCCGATAAACTTTTATTTGGCCCGTGGTAGAATATAAGCAGATCCTTGAAGAAGTTTCCGTGCTGTCCATTTTCAACCGTTCTAGTGCGTCAAAAGTGCAATTTGAATACCGTAAAACCAGAAAGTTTTTGCTACAAACTCGAACGTAGTCTTTAGAGGGATATCTAACATTTCTCAGTGATCCCATCCAGACATATCTACATAGAAGTGCCACGTATGCCATTCTCAGTTTCTCAGCCCACAATGTCCGCTTATAAGGGTAACCCTCCCAACTTATCCTGCTCACAGATGGTGTACATGAAGACGCATTTTCGTGTTTAATGCTGTCGGTTTCGTTCGTATTAAATTCCCTTCTGTACCTTCGGTTTTGTTTGTGTTTTCCCTTCTAGTCGATTCCCTTTTTTCCTCTTACACGTAAAACAACCTTCAGAGCGATTCGGAACGCGCCACAATAAAATGTTTCAACATTGTACAAAGGACAAGAGAGCAAACCGTGCTCTTTATGAGGACATAAAAAATGGCAGTGAAGGAATTTAAATTCACAGACGGCTAAGTACTCGAGTGTATCTATTCTGTGTGTACTTGTATAGAATAGCGGATCGGCACGGGGTACAGCACAATGGGGCAAGATTAAGTTCAGTGAAGGTCCAAGGCTCACTTCAAACCAACCCAAATCACCCCGACCCTATGGAAAGCACTGCACAGCACCGCACCGTATCCCCGATCGTTAGCTGTCAACATCCATGTAATCATACATTCTCAAGCGAGAGAGTTTGCTGCAGGGGAGCAGAGCTGTGCGGTTATCCTGGCGATGTCCTCCGATCTGCCCTTGCTACCTTCCTTCCCGACCAATTACCTTAAACGGGCGATATACGAGCAAATATGTCTCTATTATTTGCTGTTTCCCGAGTAGATTTTAAAATGTCCGCTTTTGGATATTTATTTGTTACATCGATAATAAAGTGTGGAAGCAGATTACTCTGCATATGCAGGGGGTTATTTGTTGGGGTTGCCGGGGCTTCCCTTTGTGATTTATTGATTGAGCTCCAGTTGGCACTGAATTTTGATAAATTCCGCGGATAGAGTTGTGCAGATGTAACGTCGATGTTCGGGGTATGTTAATGGTGTTCATTGTTTGCCGATGTGATTATTTGTTTCCTCAATTTTATGGCTTTAACACACTTTACTTTACGTGTAGGGAGGAATTCGAGTTGATGTGTTCTCCAAGATTAAGAACAACATGACTTTAAGTTATTGAGTTGACGCAGGTGGAGGATAACGTGCGGAAAGTCTGAGGGAAGATGGTAAAATTGAGAAGTCATGGTGGGAAATAGCGAATATAGTAAAAGATGGGATAGGTGTGGAGGACATCTGGGGGTTGGCGCAGGTGGGGTTGTATTGGATGAGGGTGGGGCGAAAGCACAAGGAAAAGGAGAACTTAGGGTTCGATTGGTATTTGTTTTACACAAAATAGGCGCATAAAAAGGATATTGTGAAGCACTTAAACGTCAAAGTACAGTACAAGCTAGTATCATATAAGTGTAATGGCACTGCCATTCACTTTAGTCATACGAATAACAGACACTTTAATCAATTTAGAATTGCTTTTATTTAGTTAAATTGATATAACACAGTACATTTGAGTTGTTACAATATGAAAAATATCATCATCATCATCATCATTATCGGCACTACAACCGGGAAGCGGTCTTGGCCTTATTTAGCAAGTCCTGAGGCTTGTTAAATTTTCCATAATGATTTTTTTTTCCGGGCAAGATTATTAGTCTTGCGCCAGAGGCTCCCCGACGGGGAATCGAACCCCGGTCTCCCGCGTGACAGGCGGGTATACTAACCACTATACTGTCGAGGAGCCCATGAAAAATATCACACATTTAATAATCGAGATTTAGTTCATTGTTCCATGTATTTTAGGATGCATGCCACAGAACAACGAGTAAACAACGTGTAATCACAATTGAAACAAACAACTAATTCGGTTGTTTGTAGAATTAAGGAAATTAAAGACGAAAATCACTAGATCACCAATACACACACCAGACCACACGACCGTCTTCTTTGACGGCAAATTGCGACCCTTTGCTTTTAATTTAAATTATGTCAGTATTGTACGGCGGTTGATCTTCACTTTTCCGTCGAACACAAGTCTGAATTTGTTCCATCAATACATTGCATTAACATGTAGAATGGGATAAACGCACAAATCGTCAAACTACTCGAACAAGAGATATTGGAGAACTTTGGCAACGAATGTCAGAAGACAGAATCCATAAAGCAGATACAACATGCGCAAGCAACATACGAAAAGAATTACGACGGACAGAGCAAAAGACTTAGTCACTATCAAAAGTACCCAGTTTGCTAGAGGCAAGAAATTGGTGAGCGAACACATCGGCCCATATGAAGTCACTAAAGTCCAGCAAAATGGGCGTTACGATGTGAGAAAAGCAGCGCAAGTCAAGGGGCCTATCACTACAGCTACTAGTTGCGACCACATCAAGCTATGGAAATACGTCAACGGCGTCGGACCAAGAATTTTAGGATGGCCGGGTGCAAGAATTCGATAACGCTACTGGCAATTCCGCACTAACCACCCTTAATGTGTGAAAGAGAGACAAGCAGCCAGAGTCCCACAAGCCCAACATTAAGAGAAGCAACATATTTGAAGTCAGTCGATGCCAAGCTCTCAACTGGTCCGGGTGCTCAAATCCACGGTTGATTCATGAGTGGTTATTTCAGTCGATTCAGTTAGCGTTGCAGACTCGCCTCTGCCAAGTTGTTCTCTGTCGTCAGTCGTGTGGTCATTTTGGTTGTTGGTGGAGGGCCGTCTCTGTCGGCATAGACTAGAGTTGTCGGAGTCGGAACTTTGTCACATAGTTTTGTTTTCATTTAAACATTAATTTTCATAAAATACCTAACCAGTGAATTGTATTATTATGTTACACTAAATTCCTTAGAATTAAAGCCATTATGATTAGAGTTTGCATTCTCACATATATATATATATATATATATATATATATATATATATATATATATATACATATATATATATATATATATATATATATATATATATATATATTTATATCATTACAGCCAACCAACAGTCACCTAGGGAACAAATAATGGACTACTTTTGCCGAAAACTAATATAATAACTAAGAATGTGGCTAGAAAGTTCCACATTAGTGTGGTTCGGCTTAAGAATGAGTCTCTGAAGTAACTCGTATATATGCTGTAGCCTTTCACTCGGGGAGCGTGTCCCCTTGTCCTTAAAAGGACGAGGAATCTCTTAAGACCACTCCTGAGAAGGTTCGTTGCGGTCGCCACCGTGCTCCCTCAGACCTGAGGGAAGAGTGACGACCGACTGTTGAATTGGGTCCTGAGAATCGGGCAGGCTCAATTAAAAAGACAAATATTTTAGTATTTAGTCTATTGGCGTTTATTTAGTATTTAGTTTATTTATCAGTAATTTAGTTTATTGGCGTCCTTGCACTTCGGACGCCAATCGAGACTGATCTTCGAATTTGAAATTCATCACCCTTATAAATGAAACCAAATCGAGTTTTTGTATCTCGCAGAGATCGAATTCAAAGCAAATTCTCGATTTAGATACTTTGGCTGGAGCGAAGTGTTTGCTTTTTGAGATAAGAATTCGGTTAGGCGAATTCTCGGACACGTGCGCGTGAGTATGGAAATTGGACATCTGGTTCAATTTACCATATGTTTGCTTTTGTTTGAGGATCATAGGAAATTGATGTGTATGGTTGATAAACGAATATTTGATTCGTTTACCAGGAATTTTGATGGATTGGGATAATGTATTTTTGGATTAGTTGGATGATTATGGGTGTTGGGTGCTAGGACGATATCCGAACATTTGATTCGTTTATCGCGAATTTTCAATTTAGAGGATTGTTTTTTGAATTTGATTAAGGATTCTGAGATTTGGATGTATGTGTGGGGGAAGGAGATGGCAGGGCTTTTCAGAGCACTACATATATGCAGTCAACTTTCAATTGACCTGTTTGATTGGCGGCTATCAAAGGAATTTGGGGACAAGGATTGTGCGAGGAATGTTCAATAAAGACACCACTGCGATAAATATCTTTATTTATACGCTTACCCCTTAACAGTTCAATCACATTCAATGGAGTCCCTCGGTAATGCAACACAATTGTTCCATCATGTTCAAAGTCATCTTGGAAGAGCATCTTTAAAACCGCCCCTAAAGCCGTAACAGTCACAATTGCATTAGGAAAACGGCGTCCTTTGAGCACTTCTTTGGCCTGGTTACCTTCCACAGTTTTATAAGAACCGGTAGCTTTTTCGGGATGTGATCTTTCAGTACCTGCTTTTTTACGGTTAACTCCCAGGATTATTAAATATTTTTTTGAGCAAAGTTTTGTTTGCTCCTCAACGTAGTTGACTTCGGGGACTTGGTATAGCCAGGACTTGGTATAGCGATTTCGATGCTCTTTCTGTAGTACGAAACGTCCAAGCCTTTGAAATACGCCTCACTTACCGCGATGACTTCTTCATTCGATCTGAATCTCTTTCTCTGGAGCTCCCGCTTGAGGTTTGGGAACAGATAATAGTCGGTGGGGGTCAGGTCTGGAGAATACTGTGGGTGAGCAAGCAATTCAAATCGTAATTGGTCCAATTTGGCCAGCGCTTTCAAGAACGTACGTGACGGTGCGTTCACGTGATTGTACAAAATTTTTTTGTTCGCTATATGACGCCGTTTTTTTCCTTATTTCGTCGTTCAGTGCGTCCAATAACGCTATATAATACTCCCCTGTGACTGTTCTTATGCAGTATCCGGTAATCTCCAGGTAATCAATAACGAGCCGGGCCCATCCCAAAAAACAGAGCGCATAACCTTCCCGATCGAGCGTTAATCTTTTGGTTGCTTTGGTCGGCTTCCATGGCTTTTCAGCCACTCTGCAGACTACCCATTGGACTCAGGGATATAATAATAGACCCACGTTACAGCCACTGTCAAAAAACGTCCAAAAAGGTCCGCTGTATTCTGATGCAACAACGCCCAACCAACTGTTGAATCATTAACGCGCTACTGTTTTTGGTCGACGCTCAGCAAACCCGGGACCCATCGCGCCGATAGCTTTTTCATCTCCAAAAGATTGTGTATTCCGCCCATTCTTTTGAGATACCCACGACCTCAGCTAACTTGCGCAATTTCACTTTACGATCACTCGATTCGAAAAACTTGCTTTACGATTTTCCCATTCGTAGCCTACTTTGGCCTTCCAGAGCGAGGTGCGCTTTCGGAGCTTGTAGGACCCATTTTAAGTTCACTAAACCACCGATAAACTATTGTTCTCGAAGACGCAGATGTGGGATAACATTTTTGCAACCAATGCAATGATTGTCCAGGCCTTTTTTCCATCGAAAATTAATGTTCGATCAAGGTGCGGTACGAGGGTTGCCTTTTATATTTCGAGATTAGAGAACAAAAACAAATATTGATCATCGAAAATCACTTTATTGTTTTTCAAAATATTCCCCATGAAGATCTATACACTTTTGCATGCGTTTGAACCAATTGTCGAAGCAGTTTTGCCACTCTGATTGAGGTATCTCCAACACATGCATTCTGAATGCAGCAACCGCTTCTTCAGGTGTCGAAAAACGTTGACCTCTCAGTTTGTTTTTTACGTACGGGAATAAAAAGAAGTCATTCGGTGCCAACTCAGGACTATACGGCGGTTGACCCATCAAATCGATGTTTTGGGTGCTCAAAAATGCAGTTGTCGCAGCCGATGTGTGAGAGCTCGCATTGTCGTGGTGAAGAGTGATCTGTCTTCGGCGGTTGGTTTTCCTGATTTCTTGGAAGACAACTGGCAAACAAATGGTTGTGTACCACTCAGAATTGACTGTTCTGCAGTGCTCTAGTGGTACGGTTGCGACATGTCCAGTTTTTCCGAAAAAACAGGCGACCATTTGCTTGGAAGTGCTTCGTGCGCGAACAACTTTTGTTGGATTTGGCTCATCTTGAAACACCCAGACAGTCGACTGCTGTTTACTTTCGGGCTCATACGCGTAAATACACGATTCATCACCTGTCACGATGTCATAGACGTGTTTCGAAGCACCGCGACCGTATTTTTTGAGCATTTCTTTCGACCAATTGACACGAGCCTTTTTTTGGGCGATTGACAAATTGTGTGGGATCCAACGCGAACAAATTTTTTTGACAGTCAAATGTTTATGCAATATTGAATGTATGCTGGTCCCACTAACGCCTAAGGTTGTCTCAATCTCACGATAGGTCACATGACGATCTTCCAATATCAGTTCGCGCACAGCATCAATGGTTTTCGGAACAACAACTGATTTTGGACGACCTTCACGAAATTCATCTTGGAGTGAACTACGACCACGATTGAATTCACCATACCATCGATAAACACTGGTCCTTGATGGAGCTTCATCGCCAAAAATTGAATTAAGTTCATCCATGCACTGTTGCTGAGTTAATCCACGCCGAAAGTTGTAAAAAATAATCGCACGAAAATGTTGACGATTTAATTCCATTTTTGGGCCGAGATGAATCTTTTAAGTTACTGTAAACAACACAAATAGCGCTCGTAAGTCAAAACGTTCTGAGTGCGTATAACCTCAAAAATGTCCAACTTTACGACAGAGCTGTCAATTGCCGGATTGCAACGCTAGGGTTGCCAAATCCCGAAACATAAGAGGCAACACTCGTATTCCTGTTTTTCCAATTTTCTTTTACGAAGACGAAACTAGCTTCACTCAAACGACTGTAGCTTGTAGACGAATAGACGAGATGTTACGAAACTTTATACATAAACTAGTGACGAATGAGCCTGTCGAAAAACGGCACGTGAATATTTAAGTGACGCCACCAATGAAAAATCTCGGGACTTTTCAGCCCATGTAGTATGTGTGTTAATTTTGACATAGAACAATTTATTGTATTAGTAACAATGTCATTACATTACTTAACATTACAAGATAATGATCAATTTTGTCATTATGAACATTCCTGTCAGTCGGTGGATCCGCACTATTAGAGCGTAATTCTATTTTCTCGTCCGGGTCCATTAACGAAGCCCCGAAAGATGCTCAACGATTTCTCCCAACCATCCAACGAGGCCTATAGCTTAATTGGGTGGTATTTCACCGGGCGGCTGAGCTTTGGGACCCTACCTACCACTCAGTAATGGTGGCGAACTGCGCAATAGCAAAAGTTGGCTGTTGAACCTAGGTTTACACAATCAAAGGCAAGACACAACCTACTTACCAACTCAGCCGTTGAGGCAGCAGTGACAGATGAGCCTCTCGAAATGACTCACGTTCATCTTCTAGTGGCGCTACCTATTAAAAAATCCCGAGACTTTTGAGCCCATGTGGTATAATAAGCCGCAATGGCCGTCTGCCTTTGTTTAGTAGTACCTTCACAGTCGTCGTGTTGATTGTTTCTTCGGTGAGAGCGGGACCCCTCTTTAATGCGCCATATTTCCTACTCATTTAACATTTTTGATGGCATCAAAAAAAGTTCTTTGCTCATCGTAAGATTGTTAAATGCCATACGCGACTTTTCAAAAGTGTTGGTAGATGTTATCCTGTAACATTTCTAACAGATATATACAATATACGAACCAATAAAGAAGCACAGTGGAAGAAAATCGAACGAGCGAAACATTAGAGGTGTACATAGGTTTCCGCTTCCGTATCTTTGCAAATCTCTATAAAGTCACACTGATATGTTGAGGTTAAGTTCTAACCGTTATAGCGCCGGTTCAGATGGTTTCCTTTTCACTCTGTTCGCAAAACTCTATAAAGCCACACAAAACACAATATTTTGTCGCATGCCCTTACTCGCGGAACGTAGACATAACTTAATTTTATAATCGGAATTTTATATATGTATCGTATATAATTATTGTGCGGCTCACACGAGACAGTTCGTGCTATCATCGCCACACAGGGTATGTTAACAAATTCTTCTCTATTTCAGGAACATGTCGCAGAATGGACCTAACGGTATGTACAACAACTATGATGTCAGTCCATATTTAACACCATCATTACGCTCTAAAACCACCTTTGTGTATTTATCTTCTGGGGCTGACCCCTATACAGTGGGAGTTAATGGGGTGGACCTAATGGTACGTACAACGACTGTGGTGTTAGTCCCTCCATAACACCCTCGTTACGCTCTAAAACTACTTACTCCCGGTGCATTTTTATACTGGGGCTGACCCCCATGGTATGGGAGCTAATGAGTTGGACCTAATGGTGCGTACAACGACTATGGTGTCAGTCCCTATTGAACACCCTCGTTATACTCTGGAACCATCTACCTCTAGTATATTTTTCTACTGCTATTTCTATTTCTTCTTCTGTGCTGACCCCCATCATGTGACCTAATGTAATATTGGGTTAATTATTACCGAACTGATCACACCATAAACCAGAAATATCTCTGCCAATAAAGCCATAGAATCCAGACACAAATCTGAGAAGAAAATCGGTGATGTTATGGCGTTAATTAAATACCATTCCATGAAAAATGTCCTATGCGGAAGGCGGTGCCATATATGTTTTAAAAGTTACTTAAATAAAGTCCCGTGAAATTATAAACAATTAATGCTAAGAAATTTGCAGTTATTGAATAAATTTTAGTTAATTAAAATATTTAAAGAGTGTTTATTAAATAAATCTTAGTTGATTAAAATACAAAAACAAAGTGTTTACTTGAACTTAAAAATATTTTGTGACAATCAGTTATGAGAAGACTTTAAATAAGGGCACAAAATGGGAATTGGAGTCGCGATAGTGCTCATAAGGCGAAAGCTACTGCTTTCGAACGCACGCCGATTAATACAACAAAAAAAGAAGTTTAGTCTAGGAGTCGCATTTATCGAACAAGTGCCGCTAAAACTCTGTGCTCTCTGTCTGGAAAACTTTAGGTGAAAAACTGATGATGTTGCGTCGAAAACAGGAAATATCGACCACCGATTAATATCTTAATTGAGGACAACAAAACAATAGGTAGCGATAGTCGTAAAAGAAAAAATAGGTAGTGATAAATTCACCATAAAACAAATAAATAGGATTAATTATCACTAAAAGTTAAAGATGAAACTCATTCTAGTAAAGTTAAACATATTTTGAAGGAGACCAACTCCGAATACTTTACATACACAAGTAAAGAAAATAAGTTTCAGACATTTTTAATAAAGGTACTTAATACCAGTTTCAGTCGAGAGGAAGTCCTACAAGAAATACGATGTCTGGGTCTTAAAGACATGAGATTTAAGAAAGCATTCAGGTATACAACGGCGCGGTCTATTAACCAAAAAACAACCCTATCCATTATGGCGGTAAAGTTGTCACCAGAGGCGCATATTTAATCATATCATACACTTTTAGAAATTATGTAGAACTGATATCTTCCAATGTCGCCGGTGTCAAAGATTTGGACACGCTGCCTCGAACTGCAGCATGTCATACAGGTGCGTTAAGTGCCCAAGTACGCAGAAACAAGCCAAAAAAGAGGAATTACGTTGTGCACTCTACCAGAAAAGTGGTCACCCGGCTTCATGGAAAGACTGGGAAAAGTATAGAGCCATATCGGAGCAACTCAAAAATCGTCAAAAAAATGCGCAAACAAGTGCTTCCAAAAAAATTGGCAACATCCAAAGCTATGTATGTTCGGGAAGGTGTATCCTTCGCAAATATGCTGGCTGGACGCAGTAGCACTGGACAGAGGATAGATAAAATTAGACCCAGAGGGGACCCGATGTAACAAGCATGAGCACTAGAAACGACACACTACAAGTGGAGGTAAATAATCTGGCCAAAACTGTAGCCGAACTGTCGGTGAAAGTCAATGCCCTTCTGGGCCATCTTATCCCTTAAAATGACCCAGCGCATAACTACATCCCTCAAAATAATTGCCCTTAATGTAAATTCCATTATTTCCATTAAGAGGCGCGATGATCTACTGCGCTTTGCAGAGGATCACAAACCAGATGTGCTGTTACTAAGCAAAACAAAACTTATCGAAAGACATCAGTTATATTTTCAAAACTATAAATTCGTACGTACAGATAGCCGGATTTAAGTCCAAGGCGGTGGCACGGCGATACTCGTGTTGCATCCCGCTACATAACCCCCCTCACTCATTAATCAATCAATCCCATGCACACCCATCAACCACAAATCAACGTACCAGACGTACATACAGCCGAGCCTCTAATCCCAGAGCCCTATTTCAAGGAAGTTGTAGACGCAATAAATCGATTGAAAAATAACAAGGCTCCCGGAGTCGACTGCATACCGGCAGAGCTTGTGAAGCATGGAGGAGAGGCAACCGCTCGAAAGATCCACCAACTGATTAACACAATATGGGTTAAGGAAGTCACGCCGGAAGAAGAAAAAAGGCGACAGATATGACTGCGAAAACTACAGAGGAACCACATACAAAATACTAACAAATGTCATACTGGCGAGAATCACACCCTACGCAGAAGAAATACTGGGAGACTACCAATGCGCATTCCGTAAGAACCGGTCAACAAGCGACCAAATGTTCACAATAAGGCAACTGCTGGAAAACAAGCGGCAATACGGAGAGACGGAACACCATCTGTTCGTTGACTTCAAAAAAGCCTACGACTCAGTCGCAAGCCAAATACTCTACCATATTGTAGTTGAGCTGGGAATTCCGAAAAAATATGCCGCCCTCATTCAAATTTGGATGAACGAAAAGAAAGGGCGAGTTAAATTAGAAAACCACCTCTCAGAATAATTTGAAATCCGGGACGGACTAAAACAGGACGATGGCCTCTCACCATGTCTTTTTAATCTTGTGCTCGTGTATGTCATCACTAAGGAAGAAGACGACAACATGGCCGGATCATCCCTGAACAGGGTCACATAAGTGCTCGCATATGCGGATGACATCGCCGTATAGGCTGATAATCTAGAAACTGTAGATAAAAACAGTGAAATCTTCTTGCAAGTGGCAGAAGACATGGGCCTAGAAATAAATGAAGACAAAACTAAATACATGATTACGATGAGAGCAGGTAGAACTCATGGAACACATATAAACGTCAGAGGCAAGATATTTGAAGAAGTTAAAGAATTTAAATATCTGGGAACGACACTGGCAGCCAGTAACGAAATGTCGAAGGAAATTAACAAAAGACTACACTCGGACAACGCTAGTTGGCACGCAGTCAGTAAACTGCTGAAATCCAAACTGCTATCACGTAACATAGAGCTCCGTGTCTATAGAACCATAATCATGCCGATCGCTCTATACGGATGCGAAACATGGGCTCTCACAAAACGGGAAGAAAACAAATTCCGCATATTCGAGAATAAAGTTTTAACGGGTACATCATCATCGGCATTACAACCGGGAACCGGTCTTGGCCTTTCCATAGTGATTTGTTTCCGGGCAAGGTCATTAAGTCTTGCGCCAGAGTTTAAGGGGTATCTCTGCAGGTAAATATGACGACGAGGCAGGACAATGGAGAAAACTCCATAACCACGAATCGGTAGACCAACGGGAAAGAGACGGCCGCGACGGAGATGGGAGGACAATGTAAGGTTTGACCTTAAGCAGATCGGATCGGCTGGTCAGTCGTGGAAGGATAGTGCACAGGACAGGGAACGATGGCGGAGTCGAGTCGATGAGGTCATGAACTTCCGGATTCCTACAGGCCAATAAATAGAAGTAACAGTAGGTTCAAATAGTTTTATTGTAAATAAAAAATATGTATACGGCAATTGAGTAGGCTTTTTTGTTACTTCTTCCTCAACTAATATTTTAAAAAAACAACATCATGCAGTGCATTATATAGCGTTTGCGACCATAGTGAAGAGCGTGTGATTCGAACCGACGCTATCGCGGTTAGAATCAGTAAAAGATAGAACAAAATCTCAACGTAACAGGCTACTGCCGCGTGTACGAATTCGATTTCTATACTTAAGTAGACTCAACTGATGTGGAATTGCTGTGTTTTTGCTTGGTATACGGCTGATGTATTTTCTTGTTCGATTTTCTTTCGATGTTCTTCACTATTTGCTTGTATATTGTGTGTATCTGTTTCAAACGCCACACTACTCCTTCCTCAGTAACTTTGTTACGATCAACTTCGTGTGCGAACAGCGGAGCGAAAGGATGTCGGTACAGGCGAGTGAGCCGGGGCTCTATGTGGAAGTCGTGATCGTAGTAGTAGTTTACCTATGGGATATTGTGTGTTGTGTGTATACAGATCAAGCCGGGGTCACCAATTATAGCGTTAAGCAAGGATAGTGAAGATGGTGAATTGAATACAGAGAGAAACAGATGAGAAGCGAAGCATTGAAGCATCAGGCTACTGCCTCGTGTACGAATTCGATTTTTAAACTCAAGTACAATCAACTGATGTGGAATTGCTATGTTATTGCATTGTTCTTATTCGATTTTCTTTCTACTCCCTCCTCAGTCACTTTGTTACCATCAACTTCGTATGCGAACGACGGAGCGAGGAACGAGCGAGCGGGATGACGTCGGAGCAGGCGAGTGTGGCCGTGCTCTTTGCGGAGGTCGTGATCGTAGTAGTAAAGTTCAGTTTTACTTTGGGAAAGTGTGTGCTGTGTGTACAGATCATGTCGGGGTTGTTGCGTTAAGCGAGGGTAGTGAAGAAGGTGAATTGAACATACAATGAAACGGGTGAGAAGCGACGCATTGAAAGATCAGGCCACTGCCGCGTGTACGAATTCGATTTTTAAACTCAAGTTCACTAAACTGATCTGGAATTGTTATGTTATGGATATGGTATATGGCTCTGATGCCTTGCTTATTCAAATTTCTTTCCGTGTTCTTTCACTATTGGCTTGTATATTGTGTCTGTATCTGTTAGAAACGGCACAATTGTATAAAAGATTTGTAAGGATAAGAAGAGAAAAATTATTAGTATTGCGTGCCACTACGGCCTTATATAGAGTGGTCCATAAAATTTTGTAAGTGGCAACACTTTATTTCTTAAAAGCCGTTAGAGGATGGGGCGCGCGAGTTGCGGGGATGATGTCATTTAAAAAAAAAAATTCAATAAACGTTTATTACGTTAAATAAATGTTCAATAAAGTAATATTTGTAGTTTTATTTTTATTCATGTTTCAAATGTGCAAAAGTGTATGGCCCACCCCTTACATTAAGACAACAACAACAAGAGATTATAGTTTTGTTTTTTTAGACTAAGAAACAAAAAAATGTAATAGCATTTAAGTAAAATAAATAAACGTTTAAAAAGAAAGGTTTGAGAGTTCAGCCCGGAAACTTTTCACCCGCCCCCCGTACGCCATACGTCGTGACAGTGTTCAAAAAATGGTTTAAATGAATTGATAAAATTTCGTCTATGGTATAAAACAATATTTTTTACATTTATGAATAGTCAATTGTAGGGAGCGAAGCATTGTGCACCGGCGTACGGCGCTGATTCTCTTCGCATCCCCATCATCCACTAAATGTTCCACCGAATACAAACCGAATGCAACGCACAAACACGAACCTCAGCAACGCACCGCCCACCAGGAGGAAAGTAAAACACTGATGAAACGAATCACACTGCACATAGTTTCTGAATTATTTTTATTGTTCACATGTTGTAATTTGGAAAAGGGTTTTATTGTTTTTTTTATTGGGTGTCAGGATATTGATATATATATTTAAGGGGGAAAAAAACTGTTAGAAACGTCCCAAAAAAAATTTGACTTCCGCACTAACCGCGACTCCTGGATATATCGCGTCTCCGTGCGCACCGGAGAGAGGAAGTCAGGGCGACCAGAGTGGTCGGCGGATGGAAATGGACTCAAAGATATTAAATCGTTTGGGGTGAAGATCGTTGGTAGTACACATGTATGTGTGTACATGGGTTCTTTCATGGGACACACCATGAGAACGAATCTAAACAAAGAAGGGGAATATGTGCATCCATGAGAAGTGAATTCGGCTAAGCAAACAAGCCGAATCTCATAGGCTGCTAATTGGGTTTGTGTTTGCTTATACTGCTGGTGATGAGAAACAGATCCCGAAATATGAAAAGACAAACGTTTGGGTCTTTGTCTAAGATGTGCATTGCGGCTAAATAAATAGGCGGCAATGCAATGTGAAAATGTGCTAATGGGTTTTAGCTAGATTACCGTCAATTGGTGTTTATTGCATCGCTGCCAAGGGTAAGTATACCATACCGATTTGCATTTGCTTATGCCGTAGGATTTAATTGGTGCCAAGAGACGCGATATGCGTATATTTGTTTTGGTCCCTTGGGTGTAGGTCGCCAACCAATGTGTATGTATGGTGATTTATGATACACTTGGTGAGGACGGGAAATAGGCGACGCAGTGTGTATGGTCCCCGTTATGAAGGTTACGTTGTATGTAAACCAAATCATCTTGTTTTCAGGAATTGGTCTAGAGGGATTTGCTTGGTACCGATGGTGCCGAATTGCTTTGCGATTCCTGATAAGGTTAGAAAAAAATCTTACAGGGAATTGTATGCGAAGAGATGCATCTGCAAATTATACAAATGTTAAGTAATGTTTAGCTTAGAGCGTCTGCGAAGGACCAGTAAGTTATTATATAAGATAATTAAGCTAGAATTTAAGCATTTTTTGTCTAGCCTTTAATTTAGAAATTAAGAATATAAAAAGAAAAATAAAAAATGTTGTAAAAATGGAAATGAAATGGATGCATGAAAGCTAAGTTTTCTTTTCCAGGGACTTTTAGATTAAAGATTTGATCTCTTTAATGCGTGACGCATTTAAGGTGCTAATGCGATTGCATTAGTGAAGTTATTAGATTGGGTGGAAGTTATGGGGGGTTTTCAGGTGCGTGCACCGTGGGGTTTGGCGGAACCGCCACACAATCATCAATTAAGCCAATAAAAAAATTGATTTTTTGAAAAAATTAGAGTTGCGTAACCCCTTAAAATTGCGTGATTTAAACCCACCCTTTGAAAAGGTTAGAAACAAATTATCAGCACATTAGACCACGGCAGCACATAGAAAAGGATATTTCAACTCGCTATAAAAGCTATGGATTTCTACGCTTTTGACGATTTCGTTTTCCATTCACTTTTTTGTTGTGTTATTAACTGTGCTCTCTGTTCAATTCGTGACAAGCTTATTGTGCGCCTTACAAGGCCACAATCGTAAAACAATTGATACCAATTGGCACCAAAAACAGAGAACAATATCCGAACAGTCGACATACATCTTCGTGCTGTCCCCTGAATCAGAGAGTAAAATTAACCACCAAATTGTTGCGATATCAAGTCATTTAATGTCGTTCTATACATTTTATGTGAAACATACAAAGTTCCACGTCCTCTCTTCCCGAATCCAAAGGATGATTTATTTACGACTAACAACAGAATTTCCGTTCGCAAGTAAAAGGAAACTACTTTGAAAGGGCGGCACGCCAAACAGATAGCATATGTCGACATGTCAAGAACACGTCGGAATAAAAATTCCGGCAGGTCCCCAAATCAATTTGAATGTCCACCAGAAATGCAATTCTGTTTAAAAAGCACACATCGAAAATGATATTAATCTCAGGGTAAGAAGGACAAAATAGTAGTGCTGTCAGTTTAACACAAAAACAATCAGCTAGTCCGACCCTTCCAGGAAGAATCGTATAACAGGCTTTCACTTTGATTATGTCAATTATATTATAGTCACTTACTATTCGTTGAAGAACATGATCTGGAACATTCCTCGAGCTGTTGCATATGGCATGCGCTGATGAGTGGGAGAATATAACAGGTGCTTTCGACGCTCCTAATGCATCTAACATTGTTGGCACTGACACGTGTGATAAGTCTACAATCATCCCCAATCGATTCATTTCGGTAACAACCAACTAAAAACATCGGTCTCTTTTTAATAGCCCAAACGGTACGCTTTAAACCATCTCACCTTTCCAAACTTCGACAATCCCCCAATATGAGGAATTTTTCCCGGTTCATCAACTTTGCAGCAGTCCGCCCTGAAAAATAAAGAAAACACACACAGACGATAAGTTAGACGAAACCAAAAAAACCCCAAAGAAAGGAATAATTTCCAAGTTCTGCGAAACAAATAAATTGTGCGCTCATTCGAAATTAAGTCAGTTCGACATCCTTCCATTGTCTATTTCTTAAATATACTCGATGAAATATTGGGGAGCTTATATAATTTAAAAGATGGCAGTTAGTCGATGTAAAGATTTATTAAATATTACTAGGGTCGCTATCTGTTCAAAGACGAGCAGAAAAAAAACAATTTATTATCCCAGCCGAGATACAATAGGACACGGAGACACAAGACACAAAAGGAAAACAAACGGTTTACGTTCCCTATTTTAAGACCATTTTTGAGCTTCACAAATACCTTCATTAGGGCAGAGTTCGTTTTTTTTTTTTTTTTTGTTTTTTACTAAGTTATGTAGATCCTTTGGTCTAGGATAGGATGATTGTAAGTTCTTCAGACCCTCAAATTCTATCGATTTATCAATGTTTAATGGAAATCCCATGCATGTGGGATCAGGCAAATGCCGAATATTGAAATGAAATGAGATGAAATGAGAGTAATGGATGCGGCCTGAGCCAAGACGAAAGACCGACGATGCGGAGGATGCCATTGAAAAATAGTTATGGTATTCCGACGAAGGCAATGAAGTAGGTTGCCCTTCACGCAATTACCCATTTCCACGTCAGGGCGTCAAGTGATCCGTGTCGAGGCCTGAGTGATTATAGCAGTGTTTCCAACGGAACAGAGCATACCGCTTTGCCACATTAAGTTGAGTCTTCTGGGAATAACAATGGAAATCCTAATCCTTAAGAATAGTTGGAGTAACTGAGTTGAGTCGACATCACATTCATGAGAAAGTACATCGGACTACGTGAGAGTTCACAAACACGGTTTCCAATCAATTAGGAAAGCAAAATGCGTACGAGGAAGTACTTGGTATCTAAAATCTTCCTTAACTGGTGTGGTGTCCAAGGGTATAAATTGTAATAAATTGGATGTTGTCGCTCTTCAAAAAGTTTCCAATTAAATCATTGATATAGATAAATACAAGGATATGTGATATCCGAGATTCATAATTGAAGGCATTGCTTCTTTGATATAAATAACCACACGGATATGCCATATCTGTAGGTCACGAGATACACAAGCTAACTGGAGGCTTTGGTTTTAGACTACGGACCTCAGTAAACTTTCCAATCCCATTGTACTTTTGTATCGAGCCGATTTAATATCAGGAAAGCGTCGCGTCCACCATTTCAACATCCACAGCTTGCGACAAAATTCTTCCAATGTCCGCCTTTGAATTTCAAAATTATATAAAATAATTGTTTCCCCGTAAAATAGCAGAGTCGACTCTCTGGACGGAGCCACTCGTAGTTCTCAAAAGTTCACGAACATTAACAAATAACTGCGAAATTTATATAAAATGACAACAAATCCACGTCAACCATTTTTAATTGATAAAAAAATTCGATGGCGTCGGTTTTCGTTATAATTTTCCGGATATAAGACAGCTGGCCTTGCCCACTCACAGAGGATGTTTGATTCGATACCGTGTAGTGTTGTGTTAAAAATAGGAATTCATCAAAATCACGTCAAATTCTTTTTTCATTCGATAAAAACGAAGTATGCAAAATAAGCCACAACAATAATAGTTTGTAAATTCATTGTTGGTGATCGTAAGGAATCGTTAAAGTGGTGCCCCCTTACAAATAAGAACAAAAGCTCAAAGGATTTTTTTTTTATTAGAGTAACTTCGGGTATTGTGATATAGGTATTTGTTTTCTAACAATTATTCGTAATTTTTATACACAGCTTTTGTCGCACTATGCATTATAGCTCTTTGATATATTGCGAATTATATTTCGTTTTCAGAACCCTGCAGCGTAAGCCAATCTGCAGCTATTTACAACAAAATAAAAAAATCTCTGTAACCCCCCTTATTAAAATTGGCGGATAATGTGATATGGCTTTTAAAACAATCAAGAGATTTTTTTAAAAATGCACTTCACTGAATTAAAAACTCACCCAATATACTGTCAGCTCTATTCACACACAAACAAAATGTATTACTTCAGTTTTTAATTTTGCTCCAATTTTTGCTGAAATATAACATAAAGCTCACACAAAAAAAAACTGTCGACTGTACACCTTAAACAATTCCAATGCACTGACATACAACGCAATGAGCGCGAGCGCGCCTAAAACTGCAGCACGTGTTCTTTTCCATTGCCGTCATGTTGACAAGAAAATTCTTGTCGAGAATTGATTATTTCGGAAAATATGATGGTATATCACATTTCCCAACCATATCACAATACCCGAAGTTACTCTACACTTCTCTCGGGAAAAGCGAACCTATAGCGCCGAGTGGACGCCCCGTGTTTGCGCGGAACAATACCAAAAATTTCCGAAGAACAGTACCCGTGATAATATCTGTAAAACAGATAGAGGTCGGCTACGCGCCTTCGATGTGATAGCGACTATGGTCCCGACGTCAGCGCCGGGTCCACGATCGGGCAGATCGCTCGTCTCTGTATGCTCTGAAGTAGGTCGAGGGCATGTTTAGGAGCCTAGTTCCAAACATGAGAGCTATATTCGAGCGCGGGTCTAATTTGGGATTTATACAGGTGAAGAAGTGGGGCCGGAGTAAAATATTTTTTGGCTCTAAAAAATAGCTCCGTTTTCCTGAGGTTGACCTGGCGATAGTCGACACGTGTTGATGCCACGATACATTCCGACAGACCGTGACGCCGAGCAATTTCAAGCTTTTCCCCAGATTCGAGGGCCGGGCCATTCATCATCAGCTGTGGAACCGATGATCCACTTTTCTTTATGAATGTTGTATATTGTATCTTCGCTGCATTGAAGTCGACGAGATTGGCCCTTCCCGACTGCAGGATCCTATCTAGATCCTGATTCAGAGAGTCAATCTGTCTACATCTTAGCTCCGAACAGTCGAAAAAGAGGAAACAAACGTACTATCATCCGCAAAACTGAACACTTTGTTATCCGTTGTCTCCAACAAATCATTTATGTGAAGCAAGAACAAGGTTGGAGACAAAATAGAACCTTGGGGCACCCCCGAATTAACAGGATACAGATCCGAACACTCGCCGTCCACAACAACCCGGATCGATCGATTCTCGAGGAAGCTCTTCGTCCAGTCGCAAAGCTGTTGAGAAAGTCCATATGAACGAAGTTTGCTCAGCAATGCCCCGTGCCAGACGCGGTCAAAAGCCTTGGAGATATCCAATGCGACCGCCCTTGACTCACCATGCCGCTCAATCGCAGATGTCCATATATCGGTTATACGTGTCAAAAGGTCTCCTGTGGACCGCCTGCCACGGAATCCGTATTGACGATCATTCAGAAGACCGTTGCACTCCAAATATTTAACCAACTCTGTATTGATGACTTTTTCCATTACCTTAGATAAAATAGACAGTAATGCTATCGGACGGTAATTTTGTGGGAGACACTTTTTTCCCGTCTTTGGGATTGGCTGAACTCGAGCGATTTTCCAGCAGGCAGGTAAGGTCCTCCGTGTATAAGATAAGCGGAAGAGTTTGCCAAGAACCGGCGATAGTTCTGGAGCACAGTTCTTAAGGACTATTGCTGGTATTCCGTCCGGGCCGGTTGCCTTCCTACAATCCAGTTCACGTAGAATGCGTTGAATAGTGAGCGGGCGAAATATCACATCTCGCTTCGAACACCGTTCCGGCGAGATCACAGGTGGCTCCAAAAGGCCGGGATCGAGGTTTGAATTCGCGGAAAATAAATTCGCAAACACATTAGCTTTATCCTTTGAATTCGTGACTAACGTCCCGCTGTCTGTCACCAACGGAGGGAAAGAGGAGCTTGTGAAACTACCGCTGACTGCCTTTGCCATTGACCAGAAGCAGCGCGAACCAGTCGGGCACCGAAGGATTTTATTGATCACTCTGTCGTTGTGAGCTGTCTTCGCGGTATCAATCGCCTGGTTGCACGCGTTTCTGATTCTAACAAAATTCGTTCTGTGAACATCGGTGGGATTGGAGCGCCATTGTTTAAAAGCTCTATTTTTTGCCGCTGTAATCTGCTCGCATTTTTTATCAAACCAAGGTTTATCAGACGAACTTCGTTTGATGGAATGTGGAATATAGATCCCCATCCCGAGAAGAATAATCTCTGTGAACGACTCCGCGCAAACGTTAACATCGGAGTCTCCGAAACATACCTCCGAACATGGAAAGAATGCGAAGAAATCTAGCAAATCGTCCCAGTTAGCAGCCCCATACTTCCATACATGGCGAAGCTCCTAGGTCGGTCATTATCTTGAAATGCCAGAGCTTGCGCGGCAGATACCAAGCAGTGATCTGAGTTTCCCAGTGGCGCAGAAACCTCTACGGTATAAATACTCGGTTCGGATGTCAAAAACAGATCCAGGGTGTTCGCATAATCGCCTCGGGCATCCGGCACTCGCGTAGATTCCTCCACGAGTTGAGTCAAGTTATGGCTAACAGCAAACATTTCCGCCAGCTTCCCAGCCTCGTCGGTTTTGTTAGAATGTAACAACCAGCCGGAATTGTGCACATTAAAATCGCCAAGGACAACAATTTCAGAAGCTGGGTGGTTGATCTGTGTCCAGTCGATGGTATGTGAAAGATGCTCGACAAATGTCGCCGGTCGATCGTCGTTCGGGGAGCGGTAAAAACAACAAGGTACTTAAACGGAATTCCTCAGCACGACCCTCAACCATATGATGTCCATATTATTGGGTTCCAACGCCTCCATCCTCTGACAAGCCAGATTGGACCGCGCGAAGACGCAGACTCCGTCCTTAAAACGGAATCTCGAATATAAATCGTATCCTGAGCAACGAAGATATGTCGAATCAGTTGACGAATCGACCTGGGCCTCAGTTAGGGCAAGGATATCCGGTTTCGTTGTTTGCAAATATTGGTGGACGGAGTTTACATTCGTATTGGTGAAACCGATGCCCCTGATGTTACCAAATGCCGTCACCAGTCGAACGTGGGCAGAGCCTCGAGAGCGAGCCCGGTTATGTGATGACGAGCCCCTTAAAGTTCCATTATTTATCATGATATCTGCATGATGTTCCTCCCGACATAGTCCGCCCCGGAGATCCGAATGGGAGACTAGTTTACCTCCGGAATTCTTTATATCAGAAGGTACCATCATGACTTATCACTGTGTCAGTTCGGGCCATCACCCACACATCCGAAACACCGTCGAAGATTTCTCTCGCCGATATCGCGGACTGTACAGCGTGACGGGGTGGTATCTCACCTTGGGACCGACTACCACCTAACCAACCTTTTGCCGTAATAAACTTAGAATTCTGTTCCATCTCCAAGTCGCAACGTTCCGAGAAGAGCCATGATGTATATATACATATATATATATATATATATATATATATATATATGTATATTAAATAAAAATTCCAGAATTCGATAGTATGTAACTGAATCAGTCGTCGAAAAGTGGTCTATCACAACAACGCGTTTATTTGTCACCACTGTGGTGCGGTTTTGCTAAGATATCATTCATCTATAGAATTTTGTGGCGATAGGATGAAAAACGTTATGAAAAGGTTTTCACCAAAGCACCGACATATCAGAACACAGCCACATATATGGGGGGATT
Organism: Microdon myrmicae; assembly: GCA_963931805.1. Taxonomy (NCBI): domain Eukaryota; kingdom Metazoa; phylum Arthropoda; class Insecta; order Diptera; family Syrphidae; genus Microdon; species Microdon myrmicae. Next base: position 76,279,722 of record OZ007500.1, on the reverse strand, counting down.
TTCAACTGGCTATCTAAGCTGCCGATTGCAGAGTTTAATGCTCAAATGTTTTTTTCTCGATTTTCTTTCATGATGTGTTCTCCAACGGGGTTGCGTGTTCATGTATTTTATTTCCTCCCCGGTAACCATGTTACAATCATCATCATCGTCATCATCGGCACTGCAACCGAGATCCGGTATTGGTCTTATTTAACAAATCTCTCCACCGGTCCCGATTTCGAGCCAATGTCATCAAGTTTTGCACTCCCTGGCTCTTGGCGCCCTGGTCTACGCCATCCGTCCATCGCCGACAAGGTCTGGCGCGCTGTCGCCTTCCATACATCCTGTCACAAAGGACTTCCGGCAGCTCATTCGAGCTAGGTATCCTTCCCACCGGAGTCTACCGAGCTTGATTTTTCTTACAATACGTGTATTAGCTTCAAGGTGATCGCGTACAACTCATGGTTGTAGCGTCTCTGGAATCGTCCTCCCTTACATACGGGGCCAGCAATTCTCCTTAAGACCTTCCTCTCGAACGCGGCTAAGAGTTCAGAGTGCATTTTATTGAGCACCCAGGTCTCGGGTCCATACATGACTACTGGTATAACCATAATCTTGTACACTAGTTGCTTGGATGTTCTGGATAAATTTCGGGATTTAAAGAGCATTGATATACCATAGTAGGCTTTGTTGGGTTTGATCAGCGGTTCGCGTATTTCTCTTCCATGTTGTTATCGGCTTATACTATTGACTCAAGGTAGTTAAAGGATTGCACAACTTCAAATTCGTGCTCCACTACCCTGATAGTTTGACCAACGTTAGTTGCCACCATGTACTTGGTTTTCTCCTCATTTATGTGCAGTCCCAGTTTTTGTGCCGCATGTTCGATATGGGTGAAGGAGTCTTGTACAGCCGATTCGGATCTACCGATGTTCGCGATGTCATCTGCGTTAGCAAGTATCTGGCTGGACTTGGTGATACTAGTCCCTCTAGTTGTAACGCCAGAGTCACGGATTGCTTTCTCCAACGCCAGGTTGAAGAGGAGGCAGGCCAGACAGTCCCCTTGTCGGAGTCCATTAAATATGTTTATTGGTTTGGACAGCAATCCCACTATATTTACTTGACTAGTTACGTTGGTCATGGTCAACCTACAAAGTCGTATCAATTTGTTTGGAATGCCGAACTCTCTCATGGCATTATATAGTTCTACCCTGGCTATGCTGTCGTAGGCGGCCTTAAAGTCTATAAATAGATGATATAATGGAATCTTAAATTCCTAACATTTTTCCATCGTCTGCCTAAGGGTGAATATCTGATCAATTGCTGATTTGCCTGTGATGAAGCCACACTGATATTGACCAATGATGGCTTTAGTGTATGGGGCTATCCGATCTTGTAGGATAGGGGAGAGTATCTTATGGGTGGTACTCAGCAATGTTATACCCCTATAGTTGCTGCACACTGTGATATATCCCTTCTTATGTATGGGGCAAATTATGCCGCGACACTAACCTTCCGGCATCTCCTATTTCTCCCATATGTGCACCACGATCTCATGAATTGCCGGATGTAACGCTGTCCGTCCTTGTTTGATCAGCTCAGCCGGTATGCCATCAGCTCCGGGGGCTTTATTTGATTTGAGCTGTCTAATGGCTCTAATGTTTCCTCAATACTTGATGGCGCCAGCATTTGGTCTTGATCTTGAATTGGTGGAGCCTCCAATTATTCTGTGAGCTGACCATTTAGCAATTCATTGAAGTGCACTTCCCATCGCTCCAGAATGCCTTCAGGATCGGTGATCAGATTACCCTCTTTATTCTTGCAGTAAGTGCAGCGTGGTGTGTACCGCGGCATACTGCGGATTATTTGGTAGAATTTCCGCGCCTGGTGCGGACCCCCTCTCTGCTTTTCTCTATTTCACAGACAAGGTTTTTTTCCCAGGCATTTTTCTTTTGTCTGTGAAGTCTTTTTTTGGATCTTCTGAGCTCTTTGCATTTCTTTTCGCGTACCCGCGTCCTATGAGACTGCTGCATTGCCCAGTATGCAGCATTCTTATGTTCAGTCGCTAATTTGCACTCATCATCGAACCAGTCGCTCCGATCTCTACCACTACTGCCTAAGATGGAGTTGGCAGTACTAATGACAGCATTCTTAAGGCGTGTCTATTTATCTTCTACGCCCGGCATTCTGTCCTCAGGACTTACTCTCCCTCCGTCGAGCTCTTCGAGGGCGACTCTTAACGCGTGACTAAAGGTGTTACTGGTATTTTCATTGCGTAAGGAAGCCGTGTTGATTCGAACGTGATCCCCGGATGCAATACGTCTCCGTAAGGCAATCCGCGGTCGGAAAACTGTACCAACAAGATAGTGATCCGAGTCGACGTTGGCACCTCGGTACGTTCGTACTGTCATCAGGCTCGAGGAGTGGCGGCGATCTTTGATGCTGCCAGTTCGATGACTCGTAGTCTATTGTCATTAGTGTTCTCATGCAAACTATGGGAACCTGCGTAGTGCCTGAAAACCAGCTCCCGACCTATTTTTGCATTCAAATCACTAAAAACGATTTTCACATCGTATCTTGAGCTGGCATTGAGGGCCCGTTCGACGTTTTCGTAGAAGTCTTCTTTTTCGTCGTCAGGGGACTCCTCCGTAGGTCCGTGAACGTTTATGAGGCTTATGTTCTTAAACTTGCTTCGCACGCGAAGAGTGCATAGCCTTTCGTTTATTGCATTAATTCAGTTTATTGCAGGCTTCAGTTTTTGGCTGATTGGAAAGCCTACCTCGAGCACATGGTGTTTTGCATGACCGCTGTGATAAATGTCATACTCGTTTCTTTGAATAACACCACTCCCCGTCCATCTTATTTCTTGCAATGCTGTTATGTCAGCGTTATATTCGAACAGTGCATCGGCTAGCTGCTGTGCAGCTCGAGCTCTGTATAGTGAGCGGACATTCCATGTGAAAATTCTTAAATCGTTAGCCATCTTCGTTTCCGTGGTCGTCGTCGTGTATCCGGTCCATATCCGAGGATTATTAAATTTGCCATAATAATTTGTTCTTATGGACAAGGTTATTAGCTTTGCGCCAACCTTTCCTAGGATATGCTAGAATCACTTTGTGTAAATATGTTACGATCACAACATTTTGCGACGAAGTAGTGCAGAACGACGCAATGGGCGGAACGAACAGACAGGGTGACCCCAGTGGACTGAGCGCAGAATGGACGTAAAATCGTGGTTTTCTCTGGGAGAGTGTTTTCCTAACTGTTCAGACCACGTCCTTGTCACCAATAATGGAATTTTGCAACGAAAGAGTGAAGAACTTAATTCACACCCAGCCTATGAAAAGGTTAGAACCAAAGGTCAGACGCAGCCGACCAAAAACTGATTGTTTTGTGGACCGCAAACAAATCCAATTTTGCGAAATAATACCACGAATCTCTGGGGGAGAAGTCCCCGTGATAATATCTGTATAATAGACAAAGGTCTGATACGCGCCTTTGATGTGATGGCGACTCCAGTCTCGATGCCAGCGCTGTAAGTTCGATCATGTTGATCGCCCGTCTCTGTATCCTGTCAAGTAGGTCCTTAGAGTGAATAATGAATATTATGTCTTCGTTGCATTTAACTTGACGAAACTGTACCTTCCCAGCTGTAGCACTTTATCCATTTATTCCCCATTAGAAAATGAGGAAACAAGTGTTATATCTTCATCGAAACTGTATATTTTATAACCTGTTGAATGTAACAAATCATTAGTGTGAAGCAAAAACAAGGTCGGAGCAAAAATAGAACCCTGAGGCACCCCGGAATTGATAGAATCTAGATCCGAAGATACGCCGCCTACAAAAACCTGGATCGATCGATTTTCGAGGAAGCTGTTCATCCAGTCGCAAAGTTGTTGGGGAAGTCCCTATGACCGAAGTTTGGTTAACCACGCCCCGTGCCAGACGCGGTCAAAAGCTTTGAAGATGTCCAATGCGAGCGCCGTTTATTCACCATGTTTTTCAGCTGCAGATGTCCATATTCGGTTACAAAGGTGAAAAGGTCTCCGATGGGCCGGCTGTTACCGATCATTTAGGAGTCCGTTGCTGTTATGCTACATCGCTTACCATAGTCCAGTGAAGCATATATACTTTCGTCATTTGAAATCACTCTTGGATGTTGGCTTAAATGTAGTAACCCCAGTCTGTTGTGAATGTTGGTGATATACCGAGAGGGGTGACATTTCCGGACCAATGAGGTCCAGCTCTTGTTGTGCTTTGGAGAACTTTCAGTCGGTCTCGTGTTCTTGGTGTCTTCAGAAACGTTGGCCTTCCTGGTCGAAATCTGTAAGTTGGTGGTTGTCAAGCGTAACACAACAGGTTCCGTTGTTTTATGGTCAAACTGGGAGATGATTGCTCGTGGGGATAAAGCGCTGCAAATAGTCTTTGGTGTTGCGAGGGGTAATCTTTATTCTACTGAATGGGAGGAGAGCAGCTTTATATAGTTGTCATGCGATTGTTAGAAATATCATCATCATCATCGGCACTACAACCGGTATCCGGTTCTTATCCGAGACTTGTTAAACTGTCCATAATAATTTGTTTTTCCGGGCAAGGTTATTAGCCTTGGGCGGAATGATGGAAACGGAGCAGCGCACACCTGCCGACTGGTGGACTAGGGATCGGCTGTTTATACCAATTGCTCTCTTTGTTCCTGTGACAAACATGCGAACGGGGAAACAGGGACACAAGGGAGATTATAAGCAACGGCAGTTGGAGAGTTGAGTCGAGTACATGTTAAGCAGTCAAACGCTGGTAATCCAAAACCAAAGAGATCTTAACAGATTGGAATGGGCTTGCTCCACCAATATTTAGAAAGAGATAAATAAACTAACTAAATCAGTAATTCGTCGCCTTTCAAGTAAAACGAGCATACCCTACTATCATCAACAAAGAGTGAATTGAGTCGGACAAGATTTTATAAAACTGAGAAATAAATTAGATGAGATGAACCCCGCGAAACATTGCCATTAACTTAATGGAAGGCAGATTTGACACCATCCTGAGCTATTGTACTTGGATTAAGCGACCACAAAGACGACCTCTTATACATTGAGTGTTTCCTCAAATCCATATGAAATCAGTTTCCACAATAGGGCTGTGTGTCAAGCTCTGTCCAACGTTTTTGAGCTCCCACAGTCAACCTTTTCGCAGTACCATACTATTTGTTTTTAAGATTTTTCGTTGCCATTCTTACATAATTTACCCCCCCCCCCCCCCCCGCCGCCCGCCCACCGCACTCCAAATCAATGGGCTGATTCGCGTACTTTTTGCCTGAAAACCGATTTTCTAAATTACACGTACCGATTTCCCTACATGTGATCATCATAACCAATCATGCTGTTTAAAAACCGCAAAACATGGGCAAACGACGGGGTTTTCTTCATAGTGAGACAGTTTAGTCCATCCTCGAATTCCTTTTTCAGATTCCAATGCAAACGTTTATTCCAAGCCAATGTTCCCCTTTAAGATATAAAAAGTAAAGCTATTCGGTTTGGGAAGAGTTTGCACCCGACGAAAAGAGTGCATGAGTATACTTTTCACTTTTCACCCCCCCTCCCATTTCTCCATCTCAGAATGCATTTCGTAGTTCTGCATTCTGGTAATTACCTTATCCTCTACACGAGGTCACGCGATCACCCTTCTGGACGTTGTTTTCTTAATAGCGAGACAGTTTAGTCCATCCTCGAATTCCTTTTGCAGATTCCAATGCAAAAGTTTATCCCAAGCCAATGTTCCCATTCAAGATATAAAAAGTAAAGCTATTCGGTTGGGAATATTTTGCACCCGATGAAAAAAGTGCATGAATATACTTTTCACTATTTCGCAGGCGAAACCAAAGCAACCCCTAAAACCTCTGCTCTCCTTTGCAATTTTCCCATTCTCCCTGGGTTCATTGACTGCTGAATAAATTCACAAGAGTTTATTCGCATTTAGTGGGCTGGGAAATGGGAAAACAAGGATGATTGTGCGATCGGAAATGGGCGATCGGTATAAAAGGGCGCGAATGGGCAGAGAGCTCGCTGTTAATCAGATGTTCATCTCTGTAGAGAATTATCTCAATGCTTCGGAGTGATGGGGGTTAATTATGTAACACCATTGTTGGTGGTTAACAGAAATTTAACAGATACAGCAAAATAATCCGAAGTACCCAAAAACAAAGCTGATAGGTAAGGAATAGATCCCTAACTTAAAAAAAGGTGCATATGAACCGCTTAACGTTCATTTATGTGAGACGGCCTCGGTCTAGTTTTGCCCCCAATCCGGATGAACATCATAGTATAGGCAGATTTTGACTCAAATACAAATGGAGGATGACTACAACCAAGTTGATATGCTCAATTGATGGCAGGCAATTAGAGATTAGGCGAACGGTACTGATTTTAAGGTTGAGCCACACCGCGACTTATATTATTTATCTTTGAAACCATAGATACTTTACCGTAATCTCAGTGACAATATAATATATATTTCGTCTTGATATTTGTTTCATTCGCAACTCATTTAAAATACTTACCATGGTGTATTGCACGTGTGTGTTAGAGTTAAATAGCGTGCTCCCAGTTGGTAGAACATTCTTAGGACACTCAAACTTGTTCCAATAGCATGGCCACCTTCGACTCCAATCAAACTGGCAATCTTCCCGCTCTTCTGAGTTTCCTCTATCCCTGCAAGGACATAAATCAAAAATCACATGTTGCTTAAATGATTACACCTTACAACTCAGCCAACAAAAATGTTCAAATAAATATCCTACAGGCGAAAATAATTCGCACAATACTATAGAAAATCGACAGCAAACAACGACAACAATAACAACATAAAGGATTAAGAATAAGAGGCACACCGAAAAAAAGGAGCGACTTCATATAAAAAAAGGAAACAAATAGATAAAAAAATAAACGAGTAAAACAAGAAAGTATATTGCAAAGGGATTGAAAACAGATGTAAGTAATTCTGTGAAATTTCCTTTTTCATGTTCGGCGAATATATCCTTCTACTTCGTTAGTTACGAAGGATTTTGGTACAAGAACACAAAAAGCTTGTAATACATTTCTAAGATATGCTTGTCACTGTTGATGGGAGGTTAGCCAACCCACAAGGACGTCCTTGCAACGTATACTCCGAATGAGAACTAAAGCTGTGATTATGCATATACAATACTTTTCATTTGTTTACTGTATTGTTGGCTGGCTCTGTGTGTCCTTTCAGATGGCAACATAAAATTCCTGAGAATATATTCACCGCATTTCCATAAATCCTTGCAATCCTCACTGGGTGTATGCCTGTGTAGGTACGCCTGCATACCACACTTGTATCCTTATAATTATACACCTACCTGTATAAGTTACACACCTTTCCATGAACATACATATATAGGCTTATACATAATTGAGAATATCACAAGCTAGTAATGAAATAAGTACACGCAAACAATAGACAATAAACAATGGACAACATACAGAAGGATAGAAGACAACAGGTTCTTAAATTAAGGACTGTAAGCATACCTGAAGCCGTTGTCACAAGTGCCATATGATGAGGATACAAATGCACAAGGCGCCTTATTAAGTCTATTTGTTCCAGTGTCAGTTGCACTGCATCCAAGTGCTGTGATGAGCAGGGAGCGTATGCCGACCAAAACTGCAAGTACACAAGGTCACAGAATCTAGAATATATATCATTAAATGTGCCACATGGCGTTGTGTGTGCTTAACAAGTATTTATATGCGAATATAAAGAGAAAGGACGATTTATTATTGAACAGATTATTACGGCCTGACAGGAAAATTCTAGGAATTGAATATATCAAAGACAGAATCGGGCAGCTAAAAGGAACGTTAAGAATGCCAAGAAGGGGTTTTCAACTGTTGCCCTCTCGCTCATTCTTTCATTCTCTGTTATCTTTTAATATATGCATGCGTTAAAGCGATTCTCCTTAGAGTATCTATCAAAGGATAAAGCTCTGACAAGAGCTCTGAGAAAGATAGAAATGGCAGGTACTTGTCACAAAGGTGACAGGAAGACAAATTGGCTTCCACATCGTGTAAGGAAGATAAGATAAATAACCTTAATTCAGTTTTGGAACTTATTACTACCAATGTCTCAACAAGCTCAAATACCAGTTAATATCAATGATCAGGTCCAAAGGACTACCTAATCATCATATTATAAGAACGAGTGGTTAGCCAATGAAATTAAAAGAATATAATGAATATATACCAAAAACGACATTGAACCCAAAATAAAGCCCCGTGGAACACCTAGGTTACAAATTCTTTCCCTACTCCCACTATCACCTATCTTCACTCCTTACGGCCTATTTCGAATACACCCTGTAAATCAATCGAGCATGAAACAATGAAATCTGCTTTTTCCACTTCCCTTCTTTAATGCAAAACTAATCAATTGAGACATTTTGCATTTCGTCCCAATCACAATTGTGGAAATGCAAAATGGTAAATTATTACCAAACTTCGTTGAATAGTTTGCATTATCATGGAAGTTGAAATGCAAAGTAATCCGATATTTGTATATCAATTGAAATTAATGCGGACCTTGCACTTCGGCATAATCCGTTTTGTATTGGCGTCACCGAAAGGTGTTGACCCCAAGGTGAGGACAAAATATAATCACGAATAGAACAATGAATCATTGATGAGTCCCGGAAGAGTTTAGATGAATTTGAGGAGTTGATCGGAAACCTCGAGGGAACTCAGCTGAGGTTTACTGGTACGAAACCAGCTGTTGTTGGTGAGTAGTTAGATTCTATGTGATAATTGGTGTAAACTTATCTTTTGATTATGAAGACCTTACTCATATCTGTGTTAACTAAATTTTAAAAACCTATCAATTAGTTAATAATATCCAAACATGTTCATAATGAGGTTGGCCTGAATGAATCTCTTCAGAAGAGGACAGAAATCAACCTCCCACTATCTAACGCTTCTAACCCAGAAAGCGTTGTCGAGATCATGGTTGACTAGGATAGTTCAGACAAGTCGTACACGAAACGAAATACGACCACGAAGGGGACGAAAAGACGACCCAGCAGACCTCGGACAATACGGACGAGACTGACTTAGTGGGAGAACCAGTAAATTCCGCTGAGCTCGTGACGGGGTAAATAGAGCTGGAATTGATGAAGTATCCATTGAGGGGGCTTTAAAGAGATGATAAAGAGTAGCTGTAAGCAACGACAACTGACATGGAAGATATTATCTGCAAAGATATCAGAATCTTGGTAGACTTCCCAAAAACAACAAAGTTTATTTTTTGTTCTAAATTTTCTTTGTTTGGTAAATTATTAATGAAGATTGCAATAAATATAAAAGAAACAAACACGAAGGGCTATAATACATGAAAATAGTCAAGTTTAGCTTAGAGTATCCGCAAGGGGCCACTAAGTTAGAGTATAATTTAAATGAGCTAGAATTTAAGCTTTTCTTGTCTAGCAAGTAAGATAATATAAACGGTAATTTCTTTTTACACATTTATTGAATAATATTGCACACTAAGTACACTATCAATATTTTTCAATATAATCTCCGGCGTTATCTGCACACGTTTGCCACCGATTTGGAAGCTTTAATATCCCTTGTTCGTAGAAAGATTTGGGTCGAGTTGTTAGCCAATTGCGCACGTGCTCCCCTACTTCTTCATTACTTTCGAATCTTTTTCCTCCAATTGATTCCTTCAAGGGTGCGAACGAAAAATATTCACAGGGAGACAAATCTGTGGTGTTCTCGAGTGTTTGTGGGGAGGAAGTATTGTGCCAGGCAGGGGCACTCGGTTCACTTCCTTCCACCAGCTTACGAAGACAAAGTTCCGGGGGAAAGAAAGTCAAACGCACCGATTTAAGCCATTAATTAGATCGTCACTTTATTTCCTTTAATGGTTTGGCGCAAAACAAACTACTTTAAAAATAAGCACATAATCAGACTACGGACGGAGGATATTGGCGTTTGCCATTTTGCACACACACGACTGGGGCTGAAAACTTGGCTACGAGATGTACGCATCCTCGGCGCGCAACGAGGAGCGGAAGACGAAGACCCGACCGCCTCGGTCGGGTGATGGAAAACGACTCAGTTATGCTCTGCTCGATGCAGAGCCACTTCGCAACTCAGGGTGAGTTTTCTCGAGAGAGAAAGTGTTTCTCTCGTGGTGAAAACAAGGAAGGCGGACTTGGTAAGGTATGTGCATGTGTGGCTGAAGATCACATTGGTTTTTTCATACACAAGGCCATGGGAACGAATCTAAACAAAGAAAGGGAAAATGTGCATCCATGAGAAGTGAATTCGGCTAAGCAAACAAGCCGAATCTCATTGGATGCTAATTGGGTTTGTGTTTGCTTATGTGAGAAGATCAATGGCCAGGAATATGTAGGACAAAGGCAATTTATGATCTAAGAGTTCAACTGAGTAAACAAGTTGGAACTCATTAGATGCTAGATGCATTTGGGATATTTGAAACAGCGTTCTTTTGTTTGCACATGATGCTTGCTAAGGAAATTAGTTTCAGCGCCCATTGCGCTAATTATATGCAGCTGCTTGGGTTGTTTATTGTTAGGAGAAAAGGCCACTAGCCAATGTGTATGATAGGGGATTTGTTGTACACATGATGCAGCTGGTAATAGGCGACGCAATGATCATTATCCCTGGTTGGGATGGTTACATGATATGTGAACCGATTTGTTTTCTCTTATGGATATGCTGTTTATTCCATAAAGAATTCTTTGTTGGGAAAATTTTGCCGATGCGGTAATGCATGGGAAAATGTCCTTGTAGATGCAATTCTTGTTAGGAATTCTAGGTTATGCTTGTATGCATCAATGTCCTCGGAAAAGGAAACGTTTTCAGGTGCTGATGATTGAGATGTAAATATGGGTTGCGGATATGTGGGTTCTTCAGATGAGCTTCAAGAACCCCCACAGGTTTCCCAGCCCGTTTCTTCGAATGTATCCCTTGGCAAGGACACGATGTGAAGCCTGGCGTTGTCATGAAGAAGGATGATATCTCGAATGCGCATGTGGCGGCTAACAATACCGCCACCAATCATCTCCTTTTACACCCTATGCCTAAACCCCACGTAGGACACACAAAAGCGAAAGAACAAATGTTTACCAGTAACCTGGGTGCAAGTACTTACCATGCATACCGGAAACATAAGCTTCAGAACATGATAGGCCCTTAGTCCGAGTTACCTGCACCTAAAACAGGCAAATCCATAGAGACGGATCGGTCGCATGAACATGCAACTGACGCGATCCGGACCAATCCTCGGTACACGTTTCGGTCCTATTCCCAGGAATTGATCAGCAATCGCTGCATGAAAAGCAATTTGGTTGCTTATCATCGAGATATAGTTTTGCGCGCCAATCATACACATGAAAAACATCCTATCCTACCTTGTGCATGCATACCCACATCCATAGGGCATAGACCAACAAATACATGGGGGTATCATTCTATAGCACAAGCAAATTGAGTTCTTAAAATGGAAAATTACGAACTAGAACTCAATAACGTGGGATAACAACAACAACAAACATACAAACGATCGGCGATTGTGCTACTCATAGTCGTTGATCGTGTAAGCACATTCAACCCTTACAGGATGATGTGCCCCAGCTACGAGTGTTGTTCGTTGTTTGTGTATCCTTTTTTTATGGTTCGCCCACTGGACGACACACCAAACAAACGATGAGCTGATCATTGCGAGTGTGCTATGCACATTTTTACCCGCGTTGTTTAGATACAAACGCAAAAGGGATTGTGACCAAATATGGGCATCGAGGCGATGATCGAATATGTGGCGGTTTATCGCTTCGACGAACTAACTACTCACAATCTGGATGCTTAACAGAACAGTGTACCTAGCGGACAAAAATTCTTAAAAAGACATCCCTCGTGGGTCAGCCCAAAGGATCCTCAAGTACGGCGCGAACATTTTAACAGTCAAATTCGTATTCGCAAGACATCGTTGCTCTTACTCACAGTTAACGTATAAAGAAATTTGAAGTGCACTACGTAACATTTTGATTCTTAATCCTGTGTACAAACTATATTAATCAAGCCGTAAGTGCATATTTAGTATAAAATTTAACCAACATTAATACGTGTATTTAGTAACTACATATTCAAATAAAGTAAGTAAAGGACGAAGTGAACTGTGTAATTACTTTTGTGCCATTTCGCCATGGACAAAGAAGAGGACCTTGCCGAGACGTTTAGTAGGGGGTTTCAGACGAACCCGTGCACTTGATGCACCTAATGAATGAAACCTATATAAAAAACCTACAGGCATACTCGTCTTTCGTTTCAATATGCGGTTGTTGGCGACTATAACAACTGACAGTACTAAGCTGCATTCACTGTGTTGATGTTCGTGAAGGAAATCAATCATTAAAACGACCTTTGAGTGGTAAAAAATCGTTAGAAGAACTTTTCCGGGTGAGAGATGGGTTTTTCTTCACTGGGCAGCCTTCATCCTTCCTTCGCCACTCCTTAGTTGCCATTTTCATCTAGGGAGTGTAATGATGTAGCCACGTCTGATCACTTGTGACGATCGGCTTCAAAAAATCCTCTCCTTCTTGTCAAAATCGATCCTGAAGTCTTCCACTAATCTCCGACCTGAACTGTTTTTGATTTACGGTCAATAACCTCGAAATCCATCGAGCAGTTATTTTTTGAAGTTAAGATCATCAGTGATAATGTATTGAACACTTCCATAGCTGATACCCACTTCTGATGAGATTTCTCTAACAGTTAAGTGGCGATCACGTTCAATAAGCTCTCATCTGTACGACTTGTATTTAGGCGTTCATCATGACTTTCGTTTTCGACACGTTCTCGCCCACTTTTAAATTCGCTGGCCCACGTAAGCACACGATTCTGAGACAGTGTAACATCACCAAACTGTTTTTTCAATCGAGAAAAAAGTCCTGGGGATTTAACGCTTTCATTTGATAAACATTTTATAATAATCCGTTGCGCAACAGACGTATGTAGCTCTTGCTCGCTTGTGGCTATACTGACTACAAAGTCGAGCGCGACCCCTATTTAATCCGATTCCCCTACCCATACATAAACCAAACAGCAGCCACGCACAAGGTTATCTAGCTCGCAACTTGTTGCTAAGCAAAAAAGTAAAATTACCGTTTATATTTCATTCACCCTCGTAAATACAAGAAACAGAACAGAAAAAAAATGGAGAAAATGGCTGTGAGAAGTAAGAAGAATCATGATGGAACTCTGGGTCGAAATAAAGGTTGTATAGTTACGCGAGAATTCCACCAAATTGTTGGTGTCAGTCGCTTATTTGAATGGCGAACACCTTTATGGAAGTTCCAAAATAACGGAACAAGCATTAGAGGAGATCATCAAGACCAAAAACAAAGCGCGGGCGGGGGTTGAAAGTGTAGCCAAACATATGGTTACAAAATGTATGTGAGAAAATGTATGTGAGGAAATGCATGTGAGAAAATATATGTGAAAAAATGGATGTCTGTTGAAAGGAGCTGTATATGGACTCCATCAGCCTGGAAGTCTGTGATATTTCAGTTTTTGTAAAGAATTCAAGCACCTCGGGCAACAGCAATCTTCAACTCATCCTTGTATATTCTTCAAAGGTGTAGGGAAGGTTGCTGGCGCAAAGCTAATAACCTTACCCGGAAAAACAAATTATCATGGAAAATTTAACGAGCCTCAGACTTGTTAAATAAGGCCAAGACCAGATCCCGGTTGTAGTGCCGATGATTAAGATGAAGAAGGAAAGGATATACTTATCGCCGCATCGACGATACATTGCCTACGCCGTACGAACAATCAAAAATCACAGAACTTTCAGGGAAAGTATCAAACGCATTTAGAATGAAAGACCCGAGTGATATAAGATATTATTTCGTTGTGGAATTTAACCGGAGTAACCATGGGGTTAGAATGACCCAAACGCGATATTTCAACGAAATACTCAATCAATTTGTAAACGAACCATTGAGATGCGGTTCCAGGGTATTGAAAGACAATGCCGTTCTCGAGAAATAACTTCAATATCGAGAGTTAATCGGATTTTTGATGTTTCCGGCGTTTCATTTCGAGGTATAGATCATTAAATAAGCAACAATAATGCGTCCCCTTTCACTGTCACTGGCATCCACAAAAACGCTCCTGGATTGGTAGCTCCTTCCAAAAGGATTACGCCATTTGCATCAAAAACGTCAATGAGATCTCAAAATCTAGCTCTAACTCATTTTGATTCCACATCCCTCTTCGTATGTATGGCTTTTCCTTCATTCAGGTGGTAACGCACTCAATTTGCGGAAATTTTCCATTATCAAAAACGATTTTAACACGAATACTTCCTTAAGCAACAAACATAGTATAGCGTTTGTGGCGATATTGTAGAGGGTGTGATTCAATCCGACGCTTTGACGGTCAGAATCACCAAAAGATAGAACCAAGGCCTCAACACATCAGTCTACTGCCGTGTGTACGAATTCCATCGCTATACTCAAGTACACTTGTGGCGGTTATATCAAACGCCACTACTTACCTTTCCCATTACTCAGTAAAAAACCGTTTCGTAGAGCACCCAAACTGGAAAGCATTTGACTTACCTTTCTACCGTTGCGCGAACTATCACCTGAAACACTTAAAACTATAATTCTCGCTGACGCAAACCCCATCAGCAGCATAAGTGTTTCCATTAGGAAAAGTAATTTGGTTACAACGTCAAGCAACCAACATTGCCCAAATCATGTCGACGAAAAATCTCCTAACGAGTCTGTCATATGCCACAGGAGATATTTCTGCTTTTTCTTCTTTTTGCCTATGCCCACATCGATCGGTCACCCGATCGACAAGCATATATATTGGCACCAAGAAACATGTCCCTGAAATTAGATGTGGTTACGACACTACGTAACCACCTAAAATTCGCAAACGTGCCAATACACATTAATACAAAGTATGTGGCACACACGTTTATGGCAAAGCATAGCAGGAGACACCAGCATCGATATGATGCACATCATCGTCGTACGAGTGTATTTTTCCCCGATGGCCTATGTCGCCCTGTATACGGACCAAGTGTTCACCACGGCCACGGGCCCACACTCGATGACAACCCTTTTTCAGGTTTCCTTCTTTTGATCGTTTTCGTTTGCCACCACGCGACGACACAAGGATCATGCACCCCTATCGTGATCCAATCTTACCGCACGAGCAACTTTATGTTGTTAGTGTGTGGGATTGGAAATCATCCCTTATATGGTCATCGAGGCGATAAATGAATATTTCGTAATTCTGTTGCTTCGATGGCGATCTTTAATCGCGTTCTAGATTCCGTGGAGGCATGTCGGGCCTTCACGTTAAAATAGTGAAAAACGGAGTCGAGTGGTGTAAGAACTTCAGAAGACAGTTCCAAGATTTAGTGTACAATTAACGGGTATGTGAAAGTGTTCAACTCTCAGATTACATTTGTCATACTAATGATTTCAAAATTAGTTTAATAGTTTTAATAGAACGAAGAAAAGGATTTGTATAATTTTGTTTTGTTTTTTTTTTTTTTTGTTAATCGAAGGTCTTACCTTCCAGTGATATTATTAAAATCCTGAAATAAAAGATGTTTTAAATGTTTCATTCATCAGTTCAATTTCTTCAAGTGCTTTAAATTGTAGAAACACATCTGTTGCCGCCAGAGGAACGCCGACCCGAAGTACACTGCCCTCACCGATCCTGATTGGTTCCGTGGTTCTCCTCATGCACACAATGAGACCTACCTCGAGTGTTTATTAATATAAAGGTATATATTCGCTACTGGTCCAAGTTGAACGTCGTGACCGGTGTTTCTTTGACGAACTAATGCTGGAGGAAAAAAGTGACCCGGTGCCGTACGCCTGCACACCATACTTCATCCCCACACACTCACTAGATGAGGAATTGCTACGTTGTTGCTTTGGTGTACGGCTTTGATGCTTTTCTTATTCGATTTTCTTTCGTTGGCGTTGTCCATTATTTGCTTGTGAATTGTGTGTGTATCTGTTAGAAACGTCACAATAGCCCCACCATTACCTGTCACAACCCCCCTTACTTTAATTCAATCAAATTTCTCCCCAAATCGTGTCATCAATATAACATTTTGCCCCGTTGCAGCCGGTCCTCTACATCATTTATCATGCCCGATCTTACTCCCCTACCAACATTTTCCAACCGACCCCCCTCATCAGGCTCTCCATTCCAAATCTATATTAACCCCATCCCGATTTAATCATGAAGTCACCGATATGCCTAACAAACAAACTTGTACACCAGCTCTTCTGCCTTAAAAAGGCGACTTCAATCAAACATTCCCCAAGTTGAGTTTCTTTTAATACAAATCCTACATTTCGCAACGCCTCAAAATCCCTAGGTCATGCGTCTATAGCGGGGTAATCGGGTGAGTGATTTCTCAGGGGAGCAATAGCGATAAAAAAGATAAGGCAAAAAAGGCCGATTGATTCGCATCAGGCGATGAACAGTAGTTGAAAGTCGAGCGAAAATCCAAGCAGTTGACAACGGGCTGTTGACAACAGGCGGTTGACAACAGGTGGTAATGGAGGGTAGTTGTGAATCTCCGTGTCTTAAAAACCGATCGTGCAAGCGCAATTTTATTTACACCATATTCCTTAAATAAAAGTATTACCAACCGACAAATGAATTGAACAATTGTTCAACGCGAAATAATATTGTAAAACAAAAAAAAAAAAAACAGAAGAAATATCCAGTCGAAGTCGTAACAAAAAGAATGAATATATAAATACAACCGATGCCGTTAAAGCCAATCGAACCTTAATTGTGAAATACTCCATTATTAATTAAATGTGATACATTTAACTTTTAAAACGGAAAATGTTGTACGGAAACAAAAACATTTTAAAGAGTCTCCAGTTCTATAACGAAAAGTTCGATAAGGGTGGACTAAAAACAAATAAAAGAGGACCGCTTTTATTCAAGGTCCTACCACTTGTGAATGAGACTTTGGCGAACATAAGACAGTGCTTGCGTTTTTCATCGATTTTCTAAAAATATACTTTTCCTGTGATTCAATAAAATGCTTTCTAGTGGTACAATAAACCATCGGCCCTGTGGAATTCGTCTTGCACAAAGCAATCGATAAATATAGTTGTCAGTGCAGTATTATTGCCTTTCGGCTTTTTCAAAATCCCCTTGTATGCGCTCGTTAGTGTAAACAATAACCCTGCAACATCAGTAAAAGGATATGTAGTATCATTTACCAATTCGTTCGGGACCAAACTTTTCAAGCTATCTCGAATTTCTACGCAAGCGTGCCACAGGGCTGCATTTTAGGTCCTATCCTATTCAATATCTACAGTTAAGATATTCCCCGCTTAATGGATGGCAGACTAAAGCAGACTATGCGTTCTTGTGTTCGCGCTATTCAAAAGCCCTACACTCGAAACAAATCGTCTCAACCTGGATGAACTCTATCAGAGTAGTCGCGATCATTTTATCTAGTAACCACTTCCACTACAAAACTTCTCGATATTCACAGAATATTCAACAACAAATAGTTCGTATGACAGAATCTTGGTATCAATTATACCCCTATCAATGAATTTCATCAAACATGTGACCAATATATTTCAAAGGTCTGACCAACTCCACAACATCTTGAAGGAGAGTAACAAGGTTCATACCAAAGTCAAACTTCTCTGCTATAAGCGCAATGGCGCTCCAATCTGACTGATGTTAACAGAACAAATTTCGTTAGAATCAGAAACGCGTGCAACCAAGAAAGCTCACAATGACAGAGTGACCAATACACACCTTCGGTGCCCAACTAGTTCGCGCTCCTTCTGGTCAATGGCAAAAGCTGTAAGCAGTAACTTCGCTTCCTCATCTTTTCTCCGTTGGTGACAGATAGCAGACGTTAGTCGCAAATTCAGAGGATAAAGCTAATGTGTTCGCGAATTTATTTTCCGCGAATTTAAACCTCGATGCCGGCCTTTTGGAGCCACCTGTGATCGCGCCGGTACGATCTTCCGTGTGAGGTGTGAGATTTCGTCAGCGTACTATTCAACGCATTCTACGTGAACTGGACTGTAGGAGGGCAACCGGCCCCGACGGAATATCAGCAATAGTCGTTAAGAACTGTGCTCCAGAACTGTCGCCGGTTCTTGGCAGACTCTTCCGTTTATCTTATGCACGGAGGATCTTTCCTGCCTGCTCGAAAATCGCTCGAGTTCAGCCAATCCCAAGGACGGGAAAAAAGTGCCACCCACAAAATTACCGTCCGATAGCACTACTGTCTATGTTATCTAAGGTGATGGAAAAAGTCATCAGTACTGAAATAATTAAGTATTTGGAGTGCAACGAACTTCTGAATGATCGTCAATACGGATTCCGTGGCAGGCGTTCCACAGGAGAACCTTTGACACTTATAACCGATATAAGTGGAACATCTGGGATTGAGCAGCATGGTGAGTCAAGTACGGTCGCTGTGGATATCTCCAAGACTTTTGACCGCGTCTGGCACGGGGCATTGCTGAGCAAACTTCGTTCATATGGACTTTCCCAGCAGCTTTGCGACTGGACGAAGATCTTCCTTGAAAATCGATCGATCCCGGTTGTTGTGGACGGCGAGTGTTCGGATTTATATCCTGTTAATTCGGCCCCAAGGTTCTATTTTGGCTCCAACCTTGTTTTTACTTTATATAAATGAATTTGTTGGAGACAACGGATAACAAAGTGTCCAGTTTTTCGGATGATAGTACGCTTGTTTTCTCCTTTTCGGGTGTTCGGCCAATTGGTGTTTGGCGGTCCATTGAACGCCACTACTTACCTCTCCATCAATCGGTAAGAAAGTGCTTCTTAGAGCACTTACATTCTATCGAAATAAGTGCTATGGCGGTTCCATTCGAACGCCATTGCTTACCTTGCAATGAGGCATGTCCCATCGTCCACTGCAACCGCCTGCAGGCGTTCTCCCTTTACAGGGTGCACATTTTCCCCATCGAATTTGCGGCATACAAGCAGGAGATACTCTTGCCTTACTTCCATGCTGCAATCATATCGGTCGCTAAACCAATCGACATGAAATGGGTAACTCACACCTGGCCGCAAAAAGGAATCGAGTTCTCGCTAGTGTAAATACACACATGAGATGCCTTGCGCAGTTACTGATCGGGTAACCATCCCAAGTATCATCTTCATGATGCAAACATTTCCTTTTATGGAATTATTATGTCCACGGTTCGCATGCCAATAGACATAGCATGAGCGTGCGAGGTAACCGCATCTGTGTGAGTGCGCATCCTCTCCGTGATCATCATCTAAGATCACCCCTTATTGGTCACCGGTGCGATGGATGGAATTTTTGGTATTCTGTCGCTTTGGTGGCAATAATTAATTTTAAAACAGATTCCGTGGAGGAAGGTCGGGTCCTCCACGTTAAACGCGAGTCGAGTGTTATGCGTTAATAACGTCTTCTCTGTTTTTTTTATATTGGCTTAATTTTTATTAACTATTAAATATCCTGGAGTAAAACATGTATTGTGCCTGTTGTTTTTACTGTGAATTTAATTTAATCATTGTTAATTACCCTCGAAGAAAACAATATTGGAGCCATGTGTTTTGTTGAAAGAAATGAAAAGTGTGTTTCAATCTCATTCGATTAGTTTGGACTGACCAGATCGGGCAGTGCGTTGCTCGCCATTGAAATTCCTTGACGTTTATTCTTTTGCCACTTCTTCGCCAAGTGATCCGCCTTTATTAATGATGTGTCGTTTCATTTCATTACGATAGACGCGATAATAGTGCTATAGAGAAGTGTAGTATTATAATTTGTTAAAAGCCAGTGTGTAATATTATAATTTGTAATATGATGATTATGATGAGTATTGTAACTATATAGTACGTGCCTTGCACTTCCGCTGTGGGGATTTAGTGTGAAAATGTTAGATTTTTTTACCTCGCTATTCATCTCGACGTCCCGATGCCGAGCCACGGCTCCAACCGGTTCAGAGGGCTCTTGCTTTTGCTGTAGAGGGATCCTTATGTGCCTTCCTTTATTTCCGAAATGAGTTCTAGTTTCCCCTTTGTTGAATCTGCAACACCATTTGCAACACAATCTCGTAAACACTGAGTTGTATATCCACTAAGATCGCCCAATAGGTAACACAACGTTAAATGTCTTCTAGTTCAAATCCAGCAATGTAGTTTGTAGATTATCCAGTGTCGGCTCCTCTGGATGTTCTCCCGATGCGGCACTGATTAGTTACTTTTAGCTTGCCGAACAACCGCTGTTAAGTGAATTTGTGCTTATTACACCCAGAAAGCAATGACTGAGGCCACACAATTTCACAGGAAAGAACCGCAATCACTTTAACGTCAACGTTTGCCTTTCTGCAATTTTTCTTCGATGAAAAAAAAAAAACTACTTTTCACTTTTTTTTTTGTTTTAATTTCCTTCTCTCTTTACATTTTTTTTGTTCTGTTTCTTTACAAAAAAGGATTAACACACACTGGACAATTTCTTTTTACTTCTGCCTTTTTTTCCTTGCTCCCGTTAACAAACGTTTTCCTATCTGTCTCCAAAAAACCCGTCGACAACGGAACGTCAACAAAAACCCGTACAGCAAAAAAAAAACATTAACCCTTTCTCTCTTTCGCTCCCCATTCACGTCCACTTCGAAAACCGAATTCGAACTCGAAGAACTGCACGATCCACACCCGAATCGGGGCGTGTTCGAAAACTCACTTCTGGATCGTGCAATTCCTCCACCACCTTACCATCACACCACTTTAAACAAATTATATTCAAATTACAAACAATTAATTGATGGGGTGGCGGACGCACGTAACAGAAGCCCATCGAGAAGATGCCCAGTAAAATCAGTGTGTCTCGAAGCGGCGATTGTTTACAGAAGTAAAATGTTTCAAACTTTAGAATGTCGTCCACGGCAGCTGCTTTCCACAAAGTGATCGTCAGCTCCATTAATAACAAAGCAGAAACCGGAAGTTTTACCCCATATTGGTGAACATCTACGGGTAACTTAGTGGGATAGGAGTACAACCTGTGTCAACGACGGCACACATACGTCCTAACCCGTAGGTGCATCTACGTCGCACCAGCTGAGATGTAGGTAGATTGATTGTGAATCAGGATATAGATAAGGTCCTGCAGTGGGGAACGACTTCAATGCAGCGAAGACACAATATACAACATTCACAAAGAAAAGTGGATCATCTGTTCCATGATGAATGGCCAGGCCCTCAAATCTGGGGAAAGCTTGAAATTGCTCGGTCTCACGGTCTCTGGGAATGTATCGTGGCATCAACACGTGTCGAGTATCGCCAGGTCAACCTCAGGAAAACTGAGCTATCTTTTTAGAGCCAAGAAATATTTTACTCCGGCCCAACTTCTTCACCTGTATAAATCCCAAATTAGATCCGCCCTCGAATATTGCTCTCATGTGTGGAACTCGGCTCCTAAACATACTCTCGACCTACTTCAGAGTATACAGAGACGAGCGATCCGCCTGATCGGGGACTCGGCGCTGACGTCTGAAGTACAGTCGCTCTCACATCGCAGGCGCGTAGTCGACCTCTGTCTGTTGTACAAATATTATCACGGGTACTGTTCTTCGGAGATTCGTGGTATTGTTCCACGCAATTCGGCTTATATGCGCTCCACAACACAATCCGACGGAACGCACCAGTTTGCGGTTCATCTTCCGACGGCGCGAACATCCCCACATCAGAACTCGTTCCGTTACAGAGCGGGGAAGCTGTGGAACGCCCTCCCCACGCCAGTGTTCCCGGAGCACTACAACCTATAGCATTTGGAATGATAGTGAAGAACGTGTGATTCGAACTGACGCTATGACAGTTAGAATCACCAAAAATTGAACCAATGCGTAACACATCAGGCTACTGGCCGTGCTTAGAATTCGCTTTTTTAAACGCAAGTATATTCCACTGATGTGAATTGTTATTTTATCGCTATGGTATACGGCTCTGATTCATTATCTTATTCGATTTTCGTTCGGTGTTCTTCACTATTTGCTTGTGTATTGTGTGTGTATCTGTTGGAGACGCCACAAACCTGCAACTGTTCAAAAAGAACTGCAACAGTTATTTGGTGGCATCTCGGGGCGCCCACTCGGCTCTATAGGTTCGCCTCACCCGAGAGAAATGTAATAAAAAAAAACCGATTCCGGTTTGATGGGTGGTAGAGGAGATACGTTCCGCCATCAAGGTCTTTCTGGAAATTCACTTTAACAAGTATTTCGAAGAATAAAAAAAAAACTGTGAATAATATTCCAATCGTTAAAATTGATTTGGAAATATAAACAAAGATTTTATATTAACTATGACCCCGAATTTCAGACCCAAACTGTTCTCGGTCTCATGTTCATTTAGGAAAAATAATTAAATCGCACCAACTTGTTTCTTTAAAAGTAACATCATTGTAATATGTTCAAACTTAAATTAAGCTTACAGATAATGTTTAATTGCATCTTGCGTTGGTGCCATTCAGTAATCACAAGAAATCAACGAACCATTAAATAAACGAAACGAAGGAAATAAACGATAAACCGCTCAAAAGGACAAATGGCCGCATTAATCTGTAGATCGTCGTTAAAAATGTATTTCCAATTACAAAACCATTTCAGGTTGAAATGAAAAATCTCATTCGAAAAAAAAAATATTATACGACCTTCATTAAATATTCTAAGCGACACATTCCTCTGAATTCCCGACCAGCCCACTCAACAGCCGTGCTCCTTCCCTCGCCAATTCGCCATCCATTCCATACTGTCATTCGCCCCTGCTTCCCCTCTATTCCACTCTTTCCGGTCGGGTGTATCATTTCATTGAGGAAATCCATGTGTGCTCGTATCACAAGGATATCGGAAGAATGATGATGATGATGATACCATTTCACATTTCCCCACAAATTCCTTAGCGAACTTCAAAGTAATGCGCTGCGTAATTTCCAATTTTCATCTCGCAGGATAATAGTGGCTCCTCTTGCCTCGGGTCACGTTCGACAAAAAAAAATTAATAAACCCTTCTCATATCCTTGTGATGTGCTATGCAAACAGTTAAAAGTGTTCATTTTGTTTTTTGCCTTTTGTTTCCTGCTTTTTTTAATCATTATTCTTCTGCTCTTCGTTGCGACAAAATGCGAGTTAATCATAACCTCATTTAAAAGAGGAAGTATCCACACAGCTAATGGGAGTGATGCCTGGCATATTAAAACCCAAATTGAAAAATAACAATAAAACACGCTCACTTGGATAAATGGCAGCGATTTCTTTTATTTCCATGTCGGAATTTGGTAGTCGAAGGAGGTCACTTGAGCCAGGAACCACCATTCATTCGAATATTTATATACACACATATTTCCTTATACACAATAGATATATGTTGAGGCTATAAAAACTTTATGGGACAATCATGATTATACGGATCTTAATTAAAAATAAAAAACACGAAACCAAGGCAAACAAAAAAGAACACAACACCAAACAAATATTGAAAAGAATGTTGAATTAAATGGAAATCTTTCCAATGCGCCAACAGCGTTCAACATTTTCTTACCGCGGCATCGTCTTGGGCATAGGCGACGACAACACCAACGACAACGGCCAGTTGGCTAGTAGAGAATTCATATACAATGTTCTCCTATTATTAATTATAGGAGTCACTCCAACATAATATTAGTTATTGTGCAATATATTTCCACGGCCTTGGTGTGTCGAATTCAACAACAATTACGACCTGAAACTTCAGTGTCGTTCTTTAATTACCATGCCAGGATATTATTCTATGTAGCACAGCCTGACGGGTGATTCATTTTGAAGGAATTTCAAAATGAAATAAAATGAACATAAAAACAATTAGAAAATATACATTGCCATACATACACATTCCACTGATGGCCGCCTGAATGTCTGGCGCAACAAAAATGTCGGAACTCGTTAGTCAAATTAGCATTAATTATAAGGTTCCTCAGATGGGAAGTTATGCTTTGCGTTTCGTCAGATCCCCTTCCTTGTCGTTTCCTATCTTAATTGATTCCCCCGAAGGTCCCTTTGGCTTTCGTGTTATGCTTTAATGACTGTTTATTTTTTATAGTAGACTAGATTTATCCTCGTTTGATGACATTCCATTGAGACTTTCATTACTTGTATCTTGAACAACAAAGTTCTCTCCAGACTGCTTTACATTCCGAGATTACATAATAAGCCTATTACACAAACCTACATGTTTCAAAGTCGCATTCCTCAGAGATTTTGTGAAATATGCGTGTTTTTTGCATATTGTATTTGTAATGGAGCTTGAATAAGGTCTCGCTATTTTCCGTAACGTTGGAAACTATTATGACTGACTCAAAAGTATGATTTAAAGTGAGTTGCAATCAAAGGAAACGTAATCCAGGTTCTAATACTCATATATATCACGCGAATACGAGAGGGGTTTCGTGGTCCCCTTTCATATCACCAAAAGACGTTTTTGGTTTGGTTTTAAAACCACATTTATTTTCAATACAATTACAGACTTTACCTAAAACTAAATGTTATTCAATTTTTTTTTATTACGAGGGTTGCCTTTTATATTTCGGGATTAGAGAACAAAAACAAATATTGATCATCGAAAATCACTTAATTGTTTTTCAAAATATTCCCCATGAAGATCTATACACTTTTGCATGCGTTTGAACCAATTGTCGAAGCACTTTTGCCACTCTGATTGAGGTATCTCCAACACATGCATTCTGAATGCAGCAACCGCTTCTTCAGGTGTCGAAAAACGTTGACCTCTCAGTTTGTTTTTTACGTACGGGAATAAAAAGAAGTCATTCG
This sequence comes from Microdon myrmicae, assembly GCA_963931805.1. NCBI lineage: Eukaryota > Metazoa > Arthropoda > Insecta > Diptera > Syrphidae > Microdon > Microdon myrmicae. The sequence goes on along the minus strand of OZ007500.1, from coordinate 76,254,824 downwards.
GTGCCAACTCAGGACTATACCGCGGATGACCCATCAAATCGATGTTTTGGGTGCTCAAAAACGCAGTTGTCGCAGCCGATGTGTGAGAGCTCGCATTGTCGTGGTGAAGAGTGATCCGTCTTCGGCGGTTGGTTTTCCTGATTTCTTGGAAGACAACTGGCAAACAAATGGTTGTGTACCACTCAGAATTGACTGTTCTGTGTTGTTCTAGTGGTACGGTTGCGTCATGTCCAGTTTTTCCGAAAAAACAGGCGACCATTTGCTTGGAAGTGCTTCGTGCGCGAACAACTTTTGTTGGGTTTGGCTCATCTTGAAACACCCAGACAGTCGACTGCTGTTTACTTTCGGGCTCATACGCGTAAATCCACGATTCATCACCTGTCACGATGTCATAGACGTGTTTCGAAGCACCGCGACCGTATTTTTTGAGCATTTCTTTCGACCAATTGACACGAGCCTTTTTTTGGGCGATTGACAAATTGTGTGGGATCCAACGCGAACAAATTTTTTTGACAGTCAAATGTTTATGCAATATTGAATGTATGCTGGTCCCACTAACGCCTAAGGTTGTCTCAATCTCACGATAGGTCACATGACGATCTTCCAATATCAGTTCGCGCACAGCATCAATGGTTTTCGGAACAACAACTGATTTTGGACGACCTTCACGAAATTCATCTTGGAGTGAACTACGACCACGATTGAATTCACCATACCATCGATAAACACTGGTCCTTGATGGAGCTTCATCGCCAAAAATTGAATTAAGTTCATCCATGCACTGTTGCTGAGTTAATCCACGCCGAAAGTTGTAAAAAATAATCGCACGAAAATGTTGACGATTTAATTCCATTTTTGGGCCGAGATGAATCTTTTAAGTTACTGTAAACAACACAAATAGCGCTCGTATGTCAAAACGTTCTGAGTGCGTATAACCTCAAAGATGTCCAACTTTACGACAGAGCTGTCAATTGCCGGATTGCAACACTAGGGTTGCCAAATCCCGAAACATAAGAGGCAACCCTCGTAGGTAGATAATATGGTACATTTATATTTTACAACTAGTATTTAAGAGATTTAGGGCAGCAATCCCTTTACAACTATAATCTTAAATCTATATAATGACAATAGCACAATTTTAATGAATAATAAATAATAAATTAAGGGAAAACTACCAGACAAAACCCTTATTTGAATCTTAAGACTAATATTGCACGAGCTTCCGGTTATTTTATATAGTAATGACCTCGATATAATTTTCATAGGCAGGGTACATATGTAGTGATTTAGGATAACGCAAGACGGGAAACGAGAACATTGTCAGAAAAAGAACAATTGACGAAGAAGTTTCGAATGATTTTGTCAATAAAGAACTGTACCCGTTTAACGTTAGCGTTTTCATGTAGTTCATGTGTCGAACAATGCCATGGCAAATTCAGCAACATTTTCAATATTTTATTTCGACACCTTTGCAATTTTATTTTGTGTGTGCGAGCACAATTACACCATACAGGGGCCCCGTACAGGAGTATTGCTTGAAAAATGGTTTTAAAAATTATAATTTTATTTTCGATGCAAAGCTTTGACTTTCTACACACTAATGGATACATAACTCTTACGACTTTGTTTATTTTGTCTATTGTCGTGGTGATGTGTTTTTGAAAGACAAGTTTTTTATCTAGAATAATACCTGGAAATCTACAGTCTTCGGACCAATCAATATCAACTGCACACTTTTTTTTTTTTATTAGACTTTTCTCGGGAGAGGCGAACCTATAGCGCCGAGTGGGCGCCCCGAGATGTCTTCAAATAACTGTTGCAGTTCTTTTTGAACAGTTGCAGGTTGTAATGCTCCGGGAACACTGGCGTGGGAAGGGAGTTCCACAGCCTCCCCACTCTGTAACGGAACGAGTTCTGATGCAGGGATGTTCGCGCCGTCGGGAGATGAACCACAAACGGGTGCGATCCGTCGGATTGTCTTGTGGAGCGCATATAAACCGAATTGCGTGGAACAATACCAAGAATCTCCGAAGAGCAGCACCCGTGATAATACCTGTAAAACAGAGGTCGTCTACGCGCCTTCGATGTGATAGCGACTGTAATCCCGACGTCAGCGCCGAGTCCCCCATCAGGCGGATCGATCGTCTCTGAATGCTCTCAAGTAGGTCGAGGGTATATTTAGGAGCCGAGCTCCAAACAGGAGAGCAATATTCGAGCGCGGGTCTAATTTGGGATTTATATAGGAGAAGAAGTTGAGCCGGAGTAAAATATTTCTTGGCTCTAAAAAGATAACTCAGTTTTCCTGAGGCTGACCTGGCGATACTCGACACGTGTTTATGCCATGATACATTCCCACAGACTGTGACGCCGAGCAATTTCAAACTTTCCCCACCCTCAAGGGCTCGGCCATTCATCATCAGCTGTGGAACGTGTGGCATAAATCTTCGTCTTGGTGCCGGCGTTGGCACAGGTTGTACGAAGATTCGCCATCATGCACTTCCATGGATTGTTACACCGAACTGTGACACCTGAACAGCTCACGAGGGAAAGGAGAAACACAATTCGAGTCATTGAAAGTACCGAGCAACTATCGACGAGTTGCGTTCACCAAATAAGCAACACAGGATAAATGAAACACGCAGGGTTTGGTAGTTAATTTTTTTCTTTGTTTATTTTCGAACTTTATTTAAAAGAGTTATTTTTAATTCCCGCTTTAATTAGTTTACACGGTCGACTCACACGATTCGTACTAACACTCAGGGATTGTGAAATTACTTTAAGGGTGACACACTCAGTGGAGTGCACACTCTCGTGTGCACTCAGCAGTGGAGAAGAGATGCTGCGCGCGCGGTGGTTGGGATACGACTCAACGATATTTTATCGTTTGGGGTGAGTTTTTGGTGGTGTGGTGAAAAGGAAAAGAAATTTCCTTTGACCAGTGACCAATGGAAAGCGATCTAAGGTACGCGGTGGTGTATGTGTGTGTTGGTACACATCGCCGTGTTGATCGATGCTTTTTGCCTGAAACGAGGAAAAAAGGAACAATGGTGAAACGACCTACAGCATCTTTCGGTAATGAGGGCGGCTGTCTAAATAGCAGCCACTCATTAGATGCTAAAAGGATCGTATACATGATTACCTGCGACTGGGAGAATCGGATTCTTTTGTTTTGCATATATTTTTGCTATTGCATCCGATTTGACGGCGAAACTTGGCGTCGGTGAGTGTTTGAAAATTCAAACAAAGCAATGTTTCCTGGTGAAGTGCTTGCAATTGAATCCATAGTTGCAAGTCTTCGGAAAGCAATTTAGATGAGTACACAATGACGGTTGTGTATGCCATCTGCGTCAATTATGCATGGCATCTATGGCGACGGCCGGATCGAATTATGGTGTGAATATCTACACTAATTGGAAATTCGGTTTTTGGGTCGCTAATGCATAGATGCTTTGTAATATATGAATGCCCCTGTAGACGCAATTCTTTTTAGGGATTCTTTATAATGCTTGTATGCATTAATGTCCTTGGAGAAGGAAATATTTTCAGGTGCCAATGGAATCGCATTGGCGGGAGTTAATGGGAGTTAAGTTGCGGATATGGGGAGTTTTTCAGGTAAGTGGGCCGTGCGGTTTGGTGGAACCCCCACAAACCGATGATCCAGTTTTCTTTGTGAATGTTGTATACTGGCTCTTCGTAGCATTGAAGTCGACAAGATTGGTCTTTCCCCACTGCAGGACTCTATCCGAATCCCGATTCAGAAAGTCGACGTGGTTACATCCCAGCTGGCGCGACGTTGATGCACCAATCGACCGATCACCCGAAAAGGAGGAAACAAGCGTACTGTCATCCGCAAAACTGAACACTTTGTTATCCGTTGTCTCCAACAAATCATTTATGTGAAGCAAGAACAAGGTTGGAGCCAAAATAGAACCTTACGGCACCCCCGAATTAACAGGATACAGATCCGAACACTCGCCGTCCACAACAACCCGGAGCAATCGATTCTCGAGGAAGCTCCTCGTCCAGTCGCAAAGCTGTTGGGAAAGTCCATATGAACGCAGTTTGCTCAGCAATGCCCCGTGACAGACGCGGTCAAAAGCCTTGGAGATATCCAATGCGACCGCCCTTGACTCACCATGCCGTTCAATCGCAGATGTCCATATATCGGTTATAGGTGTCAAAAGGTCTCCTGTGGACCGCCTGCCACGGAATCCGTATTGACGATCATTCAGGAGTCCGTTGCACTCCAAATACTTAACCAACTCTGTATTGATGACTTTTTCCATTACCTTAGATAAAATAGACAGTAATGCTATCGGACAGTAATTTTGTGGGAGATACTTTTTTCCCGTATTTGGGATTGGCTGAACTCGAGCGATTTTCCAGCAGGCAGGAAAGGTCCACCGTGCATAAGATAAGAGGAAGAGTCTGCCAAGAACTGGCGATAGTTCTGGAGCACAGTTCTTAAGGACTATTGCTGGTATTCCGTCCGGGTCGGTTGCCTTCCTACAATCCAGTTCACGTAGAATGCGTTGAATAGTGCGCGGACGAAATCTCACATCCCGCATGGAAGACTGTACCGGCGCGATCGCAGGTGGCTCCAAAAGACCGGCATCGAGAGTTGAATTCGCGGAAAATAAATTCGCGAACACATTAGCTTTATCCTCTGAATTTGCGACTAACGTCCCGGTGTGTGTTACCAACGGAGGGAAAGAGGAGGAAGTGAAGCTACTGCTTACAGCTTTGCTATTGACCAGAAGGAGCACGAACCAGTTGGGCACTGAAAGCGTTTATTGGTCACTCTGTCATGGTGAGTTTTCTTCGCGATATCAATCGCCTGGTTGCACGAGTTAACACCTGTAGGGAACACAACAACAAATACCTTACCCACCTCTAAAAACATCAAGCATACGACCCAATCATCTTCCCTTTTCATATAAATCCAAACAGTCATCTAACCACCTTATTACAATCCATACCACAATTAATTCATATCACAATTCATATTTACTCCATTCATCAAATGCTTAAGAACACAGATCACAACCCATATCACAATTAGTCCATATCACAATTCATATTTACCCTATTCATCGAATACCCAAAACCACGATTAACGTAGACCCAATGCCTCTTTATCACAACCAATATTTGCTCTATGCTAATTCATCAAAATGCAACTTCATCACGACACAGATAACAGTGGCCCCAGGACAGGGGTATAAATACTATGAAGAACCCATCATCTAGTGCATAAGTTAATGTTAAAATAATAAGACAATAAAAACATATAACTGAAATCAAACATTAGTTGATTTACTCACGCGTTTCTGATTCTAACAAAATTCGTTCTGTTAACATCGGTCGGATTGGAGCGCCATTGTTTAAAAGCTCTATACTTTGCCGTTGTAATCTGCTCACATTTTTTATCAAATCACGGTGTATCAGACGAACTTCGTTTGATGGAATGTGGAATATACATATCCATCCCCAGAAGAATAATGTCTGATACCGACTCCGCGCAAGCGTTAACATCGGAGTTTCCGAAGCACACCTCCGACCATGGAAAGGATGCGAAGAAATCTGGCAAATCGTCCCAGTTAACAGCCCCATACTTCCATACATGGCGAAGCTGCCTAGGCCGGTTATTCGCTTGATATGCAAGTGCTTGTGCGACAGATACCAAGCAGTGATCTGAGTTTCCCAGTGGCGCAGAAACCTCTACGGTATAAATACTCGGTTCGGATGTCAAAAACAGATCCAGGGTGTTCGCATAATCGCCTCGGGCATCCGGCACTCGCGTTGGCTCCCCCACGAGTTGAGTCAAGTTGTGGCTTACAGCAAACATCTCCGCCAGCCTCTCAGCCTCACCGGTTCTGTTAGAATGTAACAACCAGTCGGAATTGTGCACATTAAAATCGCCAAGGACAACAATTTCAGAAGCTGGGTGGTTGATCTGTATCCAGTCGACGGTATATGAAAGATGTTCGAAAAATGTCGCTGGTCGATCGTCATTCCGGGAGCGGTAAAGACAACAAAGAAATTTAACGGAATTCCTCAGCACGACCCTCAACCCTATGATGTCCATATTATTGGGTTCCAACGCTTCCATCTTCTGGCAAGCCAGATTGGACCGCGCGAAGACGCAGACTCCGTCCTTAAAACGGAATCTCGAATGTAAGTCGTATCCTGAGCAACGAAGATATGTCGAATCAGTTGACGAATCTACCTGGGTCTCAGTCAGGGCAAGGATATCAGGTTTCGTTGTTTGCAAATATTGGTGGACGGAGTTTACATTCGTATTGGTGAAACCGATACCCCTGATGTTACAAAATGCCGTCACTAGTCTCTCGTGGGCAGAGCCTCGAGAGCGAGCCCGGTTATGCGATGACGAACCTCTTAAAGTTCCGTTATTTATCATGATATCTGCATGATGTTCCCCCTGACATATAACCCCCGGGAGATCCGAATGGGAGAATAGTTTACCTCCGGAATTCTTTATATCAGAAGGCACCATCATGACTTATCTCCGTGTCTGTCCGGGCCATCAGCCACACATCCGAAACACCGTCGAAGATTTCTCTGGTCGATATCACGGAATGTACAGCGTGACGGGGTGGTATCTCACCTTGGGACCGACTACCACCTAACCAACCTTTTCTCGAACCGGTCCATCAGCCAAGCCCCGAAAGATGACCAGGGATTTCCCCTGACCACTCCACGGAGCCTAAAGCTTGATGGGGTGATATTTCGCCGGGCGCACAGGGCGTTGGGACCCCGGCTACCACTCGGCCTTTAGTCGCCTCTTACGACAACCCGGCCTAGCTGTGAGTATATTCTAACGCCCTACTCAGAGGGCTTAAGACAGCAATTCCTTTACAACTATAATCTTAAATCTATATAATGACAATAGCACAATTTTAATGAATAATAAATAATAAATTAAGGGAAAACTACAAAACAAAACCCTTATTTGAATCTTAAGATTAATATTGCATGGGTTTCCGGTTATTTTATGTAATAATGACCTCGATATAATTTTCATAGGCAGGGTACATATGTAGTGATTTAGGATAACGCAAGACGGGAAACGAGAACATTGTCAGAAAAAGAACAATTGACGAAGAAGTTTCGAATGATTTTGTCAATAAGGAACTGTACCCGTTTAACGTTAGCGTTTTCATGTAGTTCATGTGTCGAACAATGCCATGGCAAATTCAGCAACATTTTCAATATTTTATTTTGACACCTTTGCAATTTTATTTTGTGTGTGCGAGCAGTTTCAAGTATTGCTTGAAAAATGGTTTTAAAAATTATAATTTTATTTTCGATGCAAAGCTTTGACTTTCTACACACTAATGGATACATAACTCTTACGACTTTGTTTATTTTGTCTATTGTGGTAGTGATGTGTTTTTGAAAGATAAGTTTTTTATCTAGAATAATACCTAGATATCTACAGTCTTCGGGCCCATCAATATCAACTGCACACATTCTGAGTTTAGTGCCATTTGGTAGGTAGCAGAGTTTCCTACATCCCGAAAACCAGACAGCTTGTGTTTTATTACCATTTATTTTTATTTTCCATTTCCTGTAATACACTGCTAGTTTGTCAAGACCTACTTGCAAAGAGTTGTAGACATTAGTGAATAAGGCACCCGAAGAGAAAATAGCCGTATCGTCGGCAAACATAGCTACCTGAATGTTTTTACCTAGACATGGTAAATCTGCAACAAACAATGTGAATAATATGGGACCAAGGACCGAGCCTTGGGGTACACCATAGTGGATGTGGTGAGTAGAGGATATGTCGGATCCTATACTCACAACATATTTTCTCGAACGAAAAAAGCTCTGGATAAATTTGATAAGCGGTATTGGCAGTTTAAGTTTTAGTAGCTTATAAATCAAGGCATCGTGCCATACCGTATCAAAGGCTTTTTCGATGTCTAGAAGAACCAGTCCCGTTGACTCCTTGTCGATGAATTTACCAGCTATGTGGCTTTTAATGCGCAAGACTTGGTGGATTGTGCTGTGACGACTACGGAAACCGAACTGAAAGTTTGGTAAGAATTTATTGGCTTTGTTACGGCCACAACCACCCAGCCCATAAAACGTACCTATTTGGAGCCAGTCTCCACCGCTAGCGGCGATACACGCCAAAAACATCCACTTAAAGGATGTGACATTAACTAAGCCAAAAAACAGGCAGCATATATCGAACTGCACGTTCGCCTAAAACAAACAAAGCATTACCGCATACACCCGCTCGTCCCGTATAAATTGACAGCAAGCAAATCAAGCTAAAACGTGCAATTTGCGCTAATCAATTAAATGCCAAGTAATTTGAGCTGAACGCTAAATTTACTCACATCAAAGCCGAAAGATAATCATTGAACCAAGGATTCGCCCAACAAAAACTCCTAAAAGGCAAATGTGCGGACCAGATGCCGTCGTCCGAACCAAAATCGATGGGAATCATGAAAATGCGCGCCAGCAATTTTAAGATCCTTTCAGAAAAATGGTTAGCTAAAACCATTCGAACGATCAGCGCCAGTTTTCGCTCTAACCAAATTAAGTTAGAACAAACGAAAAGGCAATAAAACAAAATGAACATGCGCCTCGGCACGATTGATCCTCCTTCATGAGTTTCCCACGGAAAAATCCATTAGGCAAAAGAAAAACAATAGGCGAAATAAACGCGCTATTGATTTTTCTTTGAGTTTAACACAAAAAAAGGGGACCAGGCAAAAAGGAAAGATCCTTTGATCTCGTGAAAGAAACCAGGTTTCACACCTAGAAAAAAGTACAATGGAAAACGAACAACGATGGTGGGATGAGAGTTGTTGTTCGGGCCATTGTTGAAGACGAAGGTTCTTTTTAGGATCGAATCGAGAAAGGACGTGGAGTTGGTTCTACAGTTTTGAAGGAGTCGGTCGTAAAGTGGTGCGGAACGTGCGTGAGGGTGAAGAGGAATAACGTCGTGTTAAACTCTAAATGAAGGTGAACCTAATGCCCCAGTTAAATGACTTATGTGTGTTCGATAAAAGAATATATGTGTAACAACAAACTAATTTTAATGACTAACGTTTAAGTTAAGTGACCTATGTGTGTTTGATAAAAGTATATGTGTGTAACCACCAACTAATTTTAATGACTGATGTGTACTCTGTAAATGAAAATATTTGGAAACAATGACAAAAATAAGTTAGTGTGTGTTTGTTAAAAATAAAGATTAGTTTAAATGCAAGAAACAAAGCGTGTATTGTTTTGAAATGTGTTAACGGTGGACTAGTGTTTAGAGACTTACACATTTGTCACACAAAGAAATCATTACAGCTTCCACAAAACGAAAATCTTTTCCTTAATGATTTTATCTAAGAGCTTACTCAGACAGCTAAGTAGACTAATAGGTCTGTTCTTCGGTTTGCCGGGTTTAGGGATAGTAATACCTATTTTTGCTGTTTTCCAACAGTCCGGAAAATAACAGTTTTTACGACAAGCGTTGAAAATAAACGTTAAATAGTAATGTGGGTTGTTTTTACGTTGGCATTAGCAAGGATGCGAGTTCGATAACAACACCACGGATAGTTCACTGGAAATTAACATCTGCAGAATGATAACCACTTAAAACTCTGATGTTGTTTTCCGCAGCAGCACACAGTTGACAAAATATCCAGACGTAAATGAAACACGAAACTGGGGAATTTGGTTTAATAGTTGGTCTTTATTGTAACTTAATATATATAATCCAATTGTGGTGTACGTTGAGGTTTTCGCATTTGATTAAACTTATATATTATTGAAGGGATAATCGACATATCGTCTCAAATCGTCAAAGCGAGAACACAACTGATTTAGACTCGATTTTAAATTCCATTTGTCTTTTAGTTTATTTTTTTTTTTTTTGTTTTCAGGCCGCACGAATCTGAATTTAAATTGACACTGGCTTAACACCGATTTCACGAGAACAGGTAATAAACGAGATTTTCTCTGGACTCTGTTAACTCAATACCGACACAGACTTTGACGAAACAATCGTTGGGCACGTGTGTGCTGTTGGGCGATACAAATCTGACTTCTGGATGCTGGGCGACATTGACCCAGCCTCGGGGGTTGCGATGGATTTCGACGCACACCATCGCAGGGGAAACAATCCTTCCTTCGCCCCCAATGACCAATGAAAAACGATTTTCATCCCATTGGAAGGTTCGCATGAATATTATCCAAAAAAATTTGATGTCTTTAGCGAAGGAAAGGGAAAAAGGGAAAAAAGGAAAAACACATATGCCACAGGTCAAACATGCTGATCGATGCATGGACCGGGCATATCGCCGCCGTCCGATAAGGATAAATTCCATGATTGACGTTAAGTCAATAGAGCCTTTGCCCACGCTGGCTAGGCACAGGGTAGATGGGATAGTGAGACTGGCGGAACATACCGTCATAAATCATAGGAATTGGTTTCTTATTCTGTTGGTCTTCAATCAACAGACCTCGAGGAGACGATCGAGGTCACGATGCATGGGTGCATATTATTTTAGGATACGTTAATCCCAGAGATGTTGGCGTTAGGCAAAAATATTTTCTTGTGTTTACTTTGGGTAAACGAAAGCCGTTTCGATAGCCAGCGTGAGAATCGTGGCTACTCGTTGTTTGGGTAACATATGTTTAGTCACGACCGATGCTGGTGATTGTTCCTCGATACGCCAACGGATCGTATAATTGGTCATGCTGGTATGCAAACAAATATGCGTACTTGCAGGCTAATGGTTTATTTGATCTTTTTTTCCTTTCGAAAAATAGATCGTAGGCAATGTCGTTGGAAATCTGGCTTGCAGATGTGTAAGCCAGCAAGTAGCCCGGCATGTCTTCTTGGACAATGGATGGGTGAAACGATAACACACGGAAAGGTTGGCGTGTGTTTGGTGGACATGTGCCGTCCCTTGTTCGGTCAATTCATGACGGATGCACCCAGGGTAGCTCGGTTGATGCTATGGTTTGATGTCATGGCGATGTCTTGTCATGAATTTATGTTTCAGGAATGACCGTTCGAAGGAGGGCTTGGAACGGCCCATATACAGGTAAGCTGCGTAAAATAGGTGCAGGTAAGTTATGGTAATGGTAATTGCGGGTAAGTACCATGGCGTTGTAAAGGTAGAGGAAGGTTAGGTGTGGTTGAAGCGATGGGTGATTCTTCGGCGCCTTGAAGAAACCCCACAGTTACTTGCAGCAGGTGGAAGTGCTTTAATTAATTTGTTGTTAATATTATCAAGACCAGCAGCCTTTTTTGATTTCGATTTTTTTATCAATTCTTTAACTTTGCTAATATTAGTTGCGTACGTACTTTCAGCTGGCGATTGAGAAAGTACATGGATAGTGTTAGCAACTTCAGCCTCAGTATACGCGTCGCTTAGGTGCATAGATATGAAGTGGTTCTTACTAAACGTGTTAGCAAGTAGGTTCGATTTCTGCACTGAAGAAATAAACAACTTGTCGTGAACTTTAAACGGAGGAATACTTGACCCTCTCTTTTTCATAATTTTTGATATTCTCCAGAACGGTTAGCTTGCTTTTTTGTCAAGAGAGAAAATGTGTTTATTCCAACACTTGTTCCTATATGCTGAGATTTCTTTTTTAATGATATTATTTAAGACTTTAACATTAAGGGGGTATTCGGTCTAGACGCACGAGTTTAACGCAATTTTTGAAGTGCTGTAAAAAAAAAGCAATCAATATTTTTACTGTTCATTTTTTATAGGATGTTTATTAATATTTCAAAAATACAGTAAAAAAAATTGAAAGTAAAAAATTCAAAATTCAAAAAGTTAGCAGCTGATGAAGTGGGGGATCTTTTTTAAAACAATACCCACGATTATTCAAGTTCTACTGAACCGATTTACTTCAAATTTAGTATATGTGTGGTGTATGAAGCCACAAAAATTTGGATATTTGATATAAAATTAAATTGGTTACCTGACTCTTCCTTCTTGGTGACTAGTTCCTGGTATCCTGTTGTAATCGGCCCAGGTCAGTGCAGCAGCCTTCTCATTCCTCGATCTCCAAGTCTTTGGATTGTACACTGCTTATAAACGGTTTGCTTATGGGCATTGGGTCATATGTAATGCAATGTTCGCCTAACGTGGTTGGGCCGCCGTTCCTGTGCTTTGTTGCGTTCTTGTTCTTAGATATGTACCAAGACACAATCCGGTCTGCCGGTATTCTGTTTGGCGCCAGTTCAATTGGGAAAAGGAAGAACTTGTTTAGTCGGGGACTGTTAATGGAGAATTCCTATACTCCAAGAATATTATTTGTTTTTCATTAGGTTGAGAAATTATTCCCTGGTGCAGCACTGTACTCGAATAACACCATACGAACACGACGGACACAAGAATCGAACTATTAGAATCACATTTCTCCTTATTTCAATTCAAATTTATTTATAATTTTTGATCTCCTCTTTGATAAATTTACTTTTTACTCCTTTTAATTTGTAAATCCTTTTCTTTTACAATCATTCTTTTCTTGACCAACCAAACAAAAACGGGAAAAAATTCCTTTCTTTCCTCTTTTTACTGCCGTTAACGAACTCGAACACTCAAAACTGTATCTAAAAAAAACAGTCAACAAACGGAATCAAAACAAAATTGTTGTTCCTTTCTCTCCCTCTCCATCAACATCCACTCCGCAAACAGAAATCGAACTTGCACACGATCCACACTCGAACAGGAGTGTGTTCGCACACTCAACGTGTGGATCGTGTGCCTTTCCCACCACCTTACCATCAAATTATATTAAAAACCAAATTATATTAAAAACAACTAAATGATGGGGGTGGTGGAAGCCGCACGTAACATATGTCTTCTTTATAAGCTTTTCTATTGCATGAACTATTCTCATCACCAAATTTCAATGTTAACTATTTTTTAAAAATTCGAAAAACTAAAAAAAGTGATACAAAAATAAATATTTTTTTTCAAGTAGTCGCCATATTGTTAAAAAAAGTTTTTTTCAACCTTTTTTTGGTTCCAACGATAGAGGCATTTCTGTAAATTAATAATCTTTTTTTTTTCAGATTGCTAGGAGGGTTGAATCGTGGGTATGGTCGCGTGCCAACTTTTTGAGATCCCCCACTTCATCAGCTGCTAACTTTTGAATTTTGAATTTTTTCCTTTCAATTTTTTTACTGTATTCTTGAACTATTAATAAACATCCTATAAAAAAAATTAATAGTAAAACTATCGATTGCTTTTTTTACAGCACTTCAAAAATTGCGTTAAATTCGTGCGTCTAGACCAGAATACCCCCTTAAGAGAACTGTGGAATTCCCATCCAGTGCGAGTGTTCAAGGAGCGCTACAGTTTGCACCTGTCCAAAAACAACTCCAACAGTTATTTTATAGCATATTAGACGTCTGAGCCAGTATTATCAGTTCCCGCTTGCTGAGAGAAGTATATACAAAAACATACCACTCTGGAAACGCACTGTATCTTCCCCATGTCTTCTTTGATGTCATGAGCTTCTAAATCATCCTCTTAGCACTTGGAAGTCCTTAGAATAGAATTCTATGATCAGAAAGTAAGAAAAAATCTCTTTTTCGACAGGGCCGTGATCAATGGGCAGCCCTTCACTGATTTCCTGAAGAAATTATTATATAATACAGAGTGGGCCAACTTACTGACGTTCAATGAGCACAACTTATGTAATGTGAAGTTTACGTAAGAATTTATGTATCTAGTTGCAAGTATGATTCCCTCGAATTTGTTAAATATTTTTCATCATCATCATCATCGGCACTACAACCGGGATGCGGTCTTGGCGTTATTTAACAAGTCGTTAGATATTTTTCGTAGTTAAATATTCTGTTAAACAGTCTGTGAAAGTTGTCATACACCGTAGAAAGGATGATGTTGCCATTCGGCGAAACATCAGATATGTCATAAAAATATATGAATTACCCGACAGCAGTTGACAGGTGACAAAGATGTGAACCCCAATGAACTCTTTCTTAATCAGACCGGCAAAAATGTCAAAACATCTAAAAAATTCCAACATCTACTGCGAAAGGGAACGAAAGGCAGTTATTTCCATGACACATCAACTTTACCAGGTTCTTACCGACCTCGAGTCCAATGCATAAAAAATTCAACAGTTTACAGCACAAAAACAAGAAGATCAAAGTCTCATACAACACAGTTAAACAAAATGAATATGAACGAAACATTTTTGGAGGTGGGTAACATAACAAAAAGTATGAATGTGATATGATAGTCCGGGGGAAAGGCTGACATGACCTAACTCTACAACAAAACCAGTAAGTCGTAACATTTCTTACGACTAGGTTCACAAGATAACAAAAAAGTCGCCAACCCATGTTTTTGGTATGTTTTTTTTTATCTATTTACGGATTACCCTACGGCAAAGATGTGCAGTTTTCAAAGTTAGTTGGTGGTGTTCCCAGAAAATCAACACGAGGGTTTTACAAAGGATCTGCAAGGGGAAAAGTAGAATACATACAATTTGATTTGTCATGCTTGAAAATTAAGGTAAACTACATTTACGCTTCCGTCAATAAATCACATCTTCCTGTGTATCATTTAATTTGATTTCGTATTCGTCGATGGTCGTAGCCTTCATTAATAACTACAGAAAGGATTCAGAGAAAATTCTTGGGTCAGCTGGCATTTATCATAGTTTCGGAGGCTAAGAGTTTTTTTTAAATATATCGAATTTGGTCATTCATTGAAAACGCTGTTTCTAACGAGGCAGGCACATATCGCAGTAATTGATTTATCTTTCTTTCAATTGATAAAACTAAATGTAGACGATTTCCGACACGCTATCTTTTAATATTTTATACCTCTGAGAACACATCGACTAATTGACAAGGAGTAATATTAGAAATCTGGCGCAAGATTAATAACCTTGCCCGGAAAAAACAAATCATTATCGAAAATTTAACAATCCTCAGGACTTGCTAAATAAGGCCAAAACCGGTTCCCGGTTGTAGTGCCAATGATGATAATGATTATGAATATTAGAAAGTTCTACATTCTTGAAAGAATGCATTTGTGATATTTATGACACTCGTATTTAAATCGCCAAGTGGTCAGAGTTAAAAACTTTAGAAGTGTTAATCTGAATACAGATTTTAAGAAAATCCTACTGCAGGGAACACACCAACTTTCTGATATACAAACACAAATAGCACAATATACGGGAAATATAAGAAAAGAAGATCATGCTATTTTCTATTACATCCTGGAGTGCCCCAAGGTGGCTTATTGGGGCCAAATATGTTAATTCTTCATTTAGCGAGTTTTTAATATCAACGTGTAACGTGTAGGGTATTCAGCGCACTGCTAGTACGACAATAGGACAGCGAATTCTTCATTTTCGAACAATCGGCAAGTTAATGCATCAACTTCGCATCAGCTGACTTACTAAATTTGAATCTCACCTTATTCCTTTAATGTTATAAAACTGATCTCGTTAATTTTTCAGCGAATAAGGTCTTTAGGAGGAAAAGTGGATTTTAGGTGACATTTTCTATTAATCTTTGTTTTTTCATTGCAGAAAACTATATTGCTTCTTCATAGAGTAACTTCGGGTATTGTGATATAGGTATTTGTTTTCTAACAATTATTCGTAATTTTTATTACATAGCTTTTGCCACACTATTCATTATAGCTCTTTGATATATTGCGAATTATATTTCGTTTTCAGAACCCTGCAGCGTAAGCCAATCTGCAGCTATTTACAACAAAATAAAAAAATCTCTGTAACCCCCCTTATTAAAATTGGCGGATAATGTGATATGGCTTTTAAAACAATCAAGAGATTTTTTTAAAAATGCACTTCACTGAATTAAAAACTCACCCAATATACTGTCAGCTCTATTCACACACAAACAAAATGTATTACTTCAGTTTTTAATTTTGCTCCAATTTTTGCTGAAATATAACATAAAGCTCACACAAAAAAAAAACTGTCGACTGTACACCTTAAACAATTCCAATGCACTGACATACAACGCAATGAGCGCGAGCGCGCCTAAAACTGCAGCACGTGTTCTTTTCCATTGCCGTCATGTTGACAAGAAAATTCTTGTCGAGAATTGATTATTTCGGAAAATATGATGGTATATCACATTTCCCAACCATATCACAATACCCGAAGTTACTCTATTAACGAATTCTAATATCGACGTGTAACAAGATATTCCGTTATGTCGATGATAGTTCATTGATTTTTCACTTGTAAACTATCAGCAAGTTTATCTGTGGCCTGTTCAGCAGATACACATGAACACAAAATTATAGTGAAGAGCACGATACAGAAGAGAATCGGAGAAAGAGCTTGAATAGCAAGAAAATACATCCTCAAGGACACGCGGCCGTGATCCGATGTGTTCGTGTTTTGGTTCAAACACTTTCTTGTCTTCATAACATAGGTTCGAAGCACGTTGCGTCAAACCAGTTGAGATAAAATCGGATCGAATCCCCGATTCGAGATATAGATAAAATCTTTTAAGGCAGAAAAGTGGATCTCGTTGTTTTAATGTTGAAAAGATTCATTTTACGTCGTTTGTCAAAACAAAACAAAAAACCAGGTACCCAGTAAGTTATGGTTATCGGTCATGCCATCAAAGCTAAAGAAAGCGTGCATTTGTTCATCGTCCGAGTCAATACAAATATGAAGAGAAATGCTTGTATGTAGAATATCATAAAGCCCCGAGAAATTGGTGTATCTTATTAGGAAAACAAGATATTGTCCTTCGGAATAAATGGTTTTCCTCTACAAATCCTAAGAAAAAAAAAAACGCCAGTTAGTGAAAACAAAAGACTGTCACGTTTAAGAGCGAACAGATGCGCGTGTGAGCTGTTATATAATTAAGTTCATTAAATGATCACTCCCCCTTTTCAATTATTAACATCTCGTGTCTTCACGCACATATCCTTCCCTTCTTAATATTCCCTTTCCCTGTACAATAGAAAACCCTTTTACAATATCATATCATCATCATCATCGGCACTACAACCGGGAACCGGTCTTGGCCTTTTTTAGCAAGTCCTGAGGCTTGTTAAATTTTCCATAATAATTTTTTTTTTCTGGGCAAGGTCATTAGTCTTGCGCCAGGGGCTCCCCTGTCGGGGAAACGAACCCCGGTCTCCTGAGTGACAGGCGGGTATACTAACCACTATACTATCGGGGAGCCCACAATAGAATATAATTTAAATAAAAGTTTACCCCCATTTAAAACCACATTCATATTGCAATAGCCATCGTCATTTTATTAGCCATAGTCGCCACCTATCAATAACTATAGTGGAAGCGGAACGAACGAAACAGGATATGTGGCGAAAGACACGAGATTGTCCTTCTTCTTGATAGTGTCGTGATTGCGAGCAGTCGATTTTTGCGGAGCAATATAAAATTATTCAAATTAGATTTCGGTACGAGGGTTGCCTTTTATATTTCGGGATTAGAGAACAAAAACAAATATTGATCATCGAAAATCACTTTATTGTTTTTCAAAATATTCCCCATGAAGATCTATTCACTATTGCATGCGTTTGAACCATTTGTCGAATCACTTTTGCCACTCTGATTGAGGTATCTCCAACACATGCATTCTGAATGCAGCAACCGCTTCTTCAGGTGTCGAAAAACGTTGACCTCTCAGTTTGTTTTTTACGTACGGGAATAAAAAGAAGTCATTCGGTGCCAAGTCAGGACTATACGGCGGATGACCCATCAAATCGATGTTTTCGGTGCTTAAAATGCAGTTGTCGCAGCCGATATGTCTGAGCTCGCATTGTCGTGGTGAAGAGTGATCCGTCTTTGGCGGTTGGTTTTCCTGATTTCTTGGAAGACAACTGGCAAACAAATGGTTGTGTGCCACTCAGAATTGACTGTTCTGCGTTGTTCTAGTGGTACGGTTGCGACATGTCCAGTTTTTCCGAAAAAACAGCCGACCATTTGCTTGGAAGTGCTTCGTGCGCGAACAACTTTTGTTGGATTTGGCTCATCTTGAAACACCCAGACAGTCGACTGCTGTTTACTTTCGGGCTCATACAAGTAAATCCACGATTCATCACCTGTCACGATGTCATAGACGTGTTTCGAAGCACCGCGACCGTATTTTTTGAGCATTCCTTTCAACCAATTGACACGAGCCTTTTTTTGGGCGATTGACAAATTGTGTGGGATCCAACGCGAACAAATTTTTTTGACAGTCAAATGTTTATGCAATATTGAATGTATGCTGGTCTCACTAACGCCTAAGGTTGTCTCAATCTCACGATAGGTCACATGACGATCTTTCAATATCAGTTCGCGCACAGCATCAATGGTTTTCGGAACAACAACTGATTTTGGACGACCTTCACGAAATTCATCTTGGAGTGAACTACGACCACGATTGAATTCACCATACCATTGATAAACACTGGTCCTTGATGGAGCTTCATCGCCAAAAATTGAATTAAGTTCATCCATGCACAGTTGCTGAGTTAATCCACTCCGAAAGTTGTAAAAAATAATCGCACGAAAATGTTGACGATTTAATTCCGTTTTTGGGCCGAGATGAATCTTTTAAGTTACTGTAAACAACACAACGAGCGCTAACGTATGTCAAAACGTTCTGAGTGCGTATAACCTCAAAAATGTCCAACTTTACGACAGAGCTGTCAATTGCAAGATTGCAACGCTAGGGTTGCCAAATCCCGAAACATAAGAGGCAGCCCTCGTAAAAGAAAAATAAAACGTGTGTCGTGTGCGTATGCGGTTGTGTGCTGTGCCGTTCAAAAGATTGACAATGAAATCGTGTGTGTCGGTTAACGTAATATAAATTAAAATCTAAAAAGTAATAAGGAAAAAAAAAAAGAGAAAAGGAAAATAAAACATTTTAACAAACTGAAACAAAAAGGAGTTGTCATTAGGGAAGTTCATATCCACATATAAGTGCAACAGAAGCCGAAATCGTCCACGTTTCTCCGAGCAAGAACAGGAAGGGAGTGCAGCGGACATCAGTTGGTTAGGGGTAAGTTTAGTATACCCTTAATAACCCTTAAATACAATTGTTGTAGAAATAATCTTCAACAGAGCATAACGAATATTTATCCTGTGTGTGTAAGTGTTACGCAGTGCAATGGATATCAAGATAAATCTACATATACTCCTATATTATAATATAGTAAAGAAAAACAAGTGATCCATAATATGGACGAAGAACAAACTACTTTCACAAAGGTGCTACAGAGAAGGCAGATTCCACAGCCGAATCCCAAAGCTAAACGCCGCAAATCTAACAAAAACAATGACAAAGACACTATGAGCGACAACAGTGACAGCGAAGATATTCAGTATTCAAGAGCTGGAAACCAGTTCAAAGATCTTGCCACCAGCGAAAAAACAGCATACACCTGCAATCAGGCAGAGGTCCTCAATAAACTCATCGCAGAGTGTTGGCGTTGTGACTTCCCAGGAAAGACGCACCAGCAAACAAGTTTCTGGGAGGTACAACGACCAGCTGTACACCGAAATGCGGAAAACCACTCGAGAGGAAAAAGGCACCCAAGAAACGCGTTCAAGAAAAACCACTCAGGAGAAAACGAGCAAACGAGAAGAACAGCACTCGGGAAACGAGCGAACAAGAAGACAGCTGCGGGCCATATAAGGCGAGCACATCGACCAAACACCAGGAGACGTGATCTGAGTTTACTACCGCACTCAAGACTCACCGGTCTTGTACGATTTCTTTCCCACCATCCCCCCATCCAAGTAGTTAGAGAACACCTGAACTAACCCTGTCCACACTATCCTTAGACACCTCCTTTACCCCTTTCTTTTCAGATATCTCGAGACCGAGCCCAACATCCTCACGGATGTGGGTAATTCAAACACCAGGAGTCGTCACAGGAACTCCTCAACAAACGGTCTAAACGAGACCTTTTTAAAGAGAACTAATGGTAAAGGATAGGAAATTAACGTCCGGAGTATATAATATATTTCTTAAACAAGGAAAATATTTATAAATGAAACACAAAACAGAATTGTATAATAAACGTCAGTTATCATTGTAATAAAATAAGGAATTAGAATAAGCTGATGGTACCCGGTTGTCTTCTTTCGCTTGTTTTGTTTCGTTTGTATTGTTTCGTTAGTCTTGTTTCGATTTCGTTTGTTGTTTGTGGAATTGTGGATTTTATGAGATTGCACTGGGCAAGACAAGAGCGCCCGTTCGTCGAGAGCAGAGTCCGGCTCTGGAAGTACAGTCTACTAATTGAAAATCCAAACATCGTTGGCCGTCCAGTGCCGGATATACAGTCCACTCATTAATAGGCGGTCCGTGGTCGTTACATTACCGAGACGCCGCCTTGCAGTAACTCATTATTATTATTATTATTTAGGAACCCGGAAGTTCATGACCTCACCGACTCGACTCCGCCATCGTTCCCTGTCCCGTGCACTCTCTTTCCACGCTTGATCATTCGATCCGGCCTCCTCAAGGTCAAACTTAACATTGTCCTCCCATCTTCGTTGCGGGCGTCCGGCCGGTCTCTTTCCCGTTGGTCTACCGTCAAGAATTCTTCACACGGTCCTATCGTTGCCCGTTCGCGCCACGTGTCCGGCCCATCTTAATCTTCGCGACTTGATTACTCTCACTGTGGGTAGTATTTGCTATGCGTAAACACGAACGCGGGTCCAGTCAAATACCCCACAACACTAAAGGGCGCACAAAATTGTTCCGCGAAGAAAACAAAGTGGAATTGTTGCCGAAACTAACTTATTGTTCACTAATAACGGACGGTCACCAGAAGCCAGTGAAATAAAACACTGGAGTTGCTGTTTGTTACTTTATTAACACATATTTATTATTTTTGGTTTTAAAAGTGGTGACTATAATTGGATAGCACAACGTTATAATGTTCACAATATGCATGTTATTATATACACTAACGACAACTGACAACCAACGGGAACAAAAACTCAACTCCGGTAAACGCAAAACAGGACTCTAGATTCGTAATGCGTGTACACACTTCGAATGATGAAATCTGGCTGACTTTCCATTCGTCTACACACGAAGGAACCGGTCACGAATAGCCTGAATAGGGGAGGAGCTACACGATTAACTCGAGGCAGTCAATCGTGATTGGGTTGAATAACATGGGGTGAATTTTCCATGTATGTGTATGTGCTACATACGATCATCAACGGACGAACATAGATAGATGCGGGCGTCGTTATTGCATCTCATCATAATGATCATTAGCTGGTAAAAAGGTCTCTGTGATCTAATATCAACAGAAACGCTAATTCCCATGATCAACGACGGGGACGTGGATTTTTTGGGTTCGCCAGCATTGGATAGTTCGGTAGCTGTGTACACAATTGATTTGTGTAACGCTCGCCGGCAGCGAACCCATCGGGTGTGAAAATACTCCGAAATTCCGCTAGGTACCGAGACACCATAAATCAACGTTTAGTTGATTGACATGAATGCTCGTTGGAAAAAGGAACGAAAGAAAAACATGCAGCTGGGTAAACATATATCCGAAACGTTTCTATCTTACGATAGAGGGTATATTGTATATACCGGAATGGGATCTAAATGGGCAAGCGCTCAGATGCGGCTTTGTTTGTACAGGCAAATGCAAATGCATTAGGATTGCTTATGCAGCCAATTCGAGATAATTGGATGCCGCTGTATAGGCATCGATCTGCCTGACGTGGTCGGGTGATCGCATGGGAAAAGTAAACACAGGAAGATTTTTAAGAGAGACTGTGGGAGTTTTCCTAATGGTTGGGAATGGTCATGGGTGCCGATCAGGGGACACGAATATATTTTTAGGAAAAAAATGCTTCTCAGCCATGTTCGGATGGAGGTTTTGTTGCCACGCCAAGGTAGTAATCCTTGCCGTGGGTTTATGTTTTCAGGTGGGGAATGCTCTCATGCGGGTAAGTTGATTGCAGGTACTGGTGGCAAAAGATTGGGATATGGGGCAAAAGTGTTGCGTGGTTTTTCAGGCCCTGAAAAACCCCACACCACTATTGTAGGTTTGCGATATAGCTCTTCCAATTCGTGGTTATGGAGTTTCCTCCATTGTCCTTCCTCCTCGTCATATTTACCTCCAAAGATACACCTTAAAACATTATTCTCTAATTCGCGGAATTTGTTTCCGTCCCGTTTTGTGAGAGCCCATGTTTCGCATCCATATAGAACAATCGGTATGATTATGGTTCTATAGACACGAAGTTTAATGTTACGTGATAGCAGTCTGGATTTCAGTAGTTTACTGACTGCGTGGCAACTAGCGTTGCCGGAATGCAATCTCTTGTTAATTTCCTTCGACATTTCGTTACTGGCCGTCAGTATCGTTCCCAGATATTTAAATTCTTTAACTTTTTCAAATATCTTACCTCTGACGTTTATATGTGTTCACTGTGGTCCACCTGCTCTCGCCGTAATCATGTATTTTGTTTTGTCTTCATTTATTTCTAGGCCCACTTCTTCTGCCGCTTGCATGATGATTTCACAGTTTTTACTAAGTTCCTAAATTATCGCCCAGAACGGCGATGTCATCCGCATATGCGAGCACTTGTGTGACCCCGTGCAGGGATGATCCGGCCATGTTGTCGTCTTGTACCTTTCTGATGACATACTCGAGCACAAGGTTAAAAAGACACGGTGATAGACCATCTCCCTGCTTTAGTCCGTCCCGGATTTCAAATGGTTCTGACAGGTAGTTTTCTATTTTAACTCGCCCTTTGTTTTCGTTCATGCAAATTTGAATGAGGGCGGCACATTTTTCGGGACTCCCAGCTCAACTACAAAATGGTAGAGTGTTTGCCTTGCGACTGAGTCGTTGGCTTTTTTGAAGTCAACGAACAGTTGGTGAACCGTCTCTCCGTATTCCCACTTCTTTCCCAGCAGTTGTCTTATTGTGAACATTTCGTCGCTGGTTGACCGGTTCCTACGAAATCCACATTGGTAGTCTCCCAGTATCTCTTCTGCGTACGGTGTGATTCTCGCGCGAATGAGATTTGTTAATATTTTGTATGCGGTTGGGAGCAATGATATTCCTCTGTAGTTTTCGCAGTCAGGTCTGTTGCCTTTTTTGAAAATGCACATGACTACCGGCGTCTTCCATTCTTTCGGAGTGCCTTCCTTATCCCATATTGTTTGGGTGAGCTGGTGGATCTTTGGAGCGGTTGCCTCTCCTCCATGCTTCACCAGCTCTGCCGGTATGCAGTCGACTCCGGGAGCTGTGTTGTTTTTCAATCGATTTATTGCGTCTACAACTTCATTGAGAGAGGGCTCTGGGATCTGAGGCTCGGCTGTATGTACGCTTGGTGCGTTTATTGGTGGTTGATGGGTGCGTACATTGAGCAGGTTTTCAAAGTACTTTCCGTCTCGAATTATTTTGACTCTCCCTCGGATGCCATTTCTAATTGAATTTATGACGGCATACATACCTCTGATGTTGTTTGCTCTAGAATTTTCTAGGATTTTTTCGATCCGAGTCTTCTCCCATTCGCGTTTTTTGCGTTTGAAGAGTCTCGTTGACTCTCTCCGAATCGTCGCGTATTTTTCTGCGTTGACTTCATCATATCTTTCTAAGTGGATCGCTCTGAGGCGTTTACGTTCTTCGATCTTCGCCCTGCACTCATCGTCAAACCAAGGTTTGGACTTAATTGTTTTCTTAAATCCAAATACCTTTTGGGCTGTTTGTTTGATTGTGTCTCTGATCGATGTCCATTTAGTGTCCACACTATTAGCTTCCTCTTCCTCACTGCTCTCATTCTCTAGAATGCTAAATCTATTCGTAAGTTCGTCTTGATATTCAGCTCTTTTGCGCAAGTCATTTAGTTTATCAGTGTCGAACTTTTTGATCATCTCCCGTGACTGCCCATATGGAATTGCTGCGAGGCGACTCCTGATTTTGCCCATCACTAGAAGATGACCGGAGTCGCAATCTGCTCCTTTATATGATCTTACGTCAAGAATATTCGAGTGGTGTCTTTTGTCTCTGAGGAAGTGGTCTATTTGGTTAGCCTTGCAGTAACAGAGAGATTAACATGAAAACACAAGAACTAAGGTTTTGTTTTAAAAATGTTGTTGACCCAGAATGGACAACAGCAGCGGCAAGAGCAAAGTAAAAAAGGACAACAGCTACCATCGACGGTCAATAAAACAGGATAAGTAAAAGAACCTCAACAGCAGGCACCACATCAACAGCAAGAAACACACCAACTGTGTGAACCGCATCAACAGCAACCAGTCAGCAAAAAGGAAAAAGTGCCGCCTATTGGCATCAGCTATATGGAGACAAAGGCTCTCATCAAAATTTTAAAGCGAAGCGAATTAATAATGTAAAAATGAGTATAATGTGCGATGGTTTAGAAGGTTATTGCAAAATTAAATCTGCATTGGGTAACGCGAAAAACGAATACTACACGTACACCCCTAAATCGGAGAAAAATGTTACCATGCTCCTCAAAGGAGTTGATCCTTCCTTTGCTCCCGAAGAGGTGCTTGAAGAACTAAAAAGCTTTAAAAACGTTAGCTTACAATTTACAGGAGTGAAACCGTCTTCCATCGCAAATTCTAGAAATCGCAACCGATCGTCATTGTGTCTCTGTCATTTCACTCACTTGCTAACGACGGACGTCCCCGAGGAGCTCGAGATCAATCAGCTACAACCAACCGCAGCCGCTCTCGATACCGGTACTGGACATCAGCCACAACTGAACGCAGCTCTCCCCGACACCAGAGCTCTCTCTCTCCTGAAGACCAGGACCCCAAAATGTGAAATTGATGGACTTAGATATATTACATATATTAGTCACCAAACAACAAGACGATTCCGGAGACGCTACAACCATGAGTTGTACGCGATCTACCTTAAAGCTAATATTGTAAGAAAAATCAAGCTCGGTAGACTGCGGTGGGCGGGACACCTAGCTCGAATGAGCGAAGAGGAGCCTGCCCGGAAAGTCCTTTGTGGCAGGACGTATGGAAGGAGACAGCGCGGCAGACCTTGTCTGCGATGGAGGGATGGCGTAGACTAGGACGCCCAGAGCCTGGGAGTGCCGAACTGGATGACATCGGCTCGAAATCGGGACCGGTGGAGAGATTTGTTAAATAAGGCCAAGACCGGATCCCGGTTGTAGTGCCGATGATGATGATGATGAAACAACAAGTTCAGAGAAAATAAAGAAGTCCCATCGTGTATTGCAATGGATGCGCTGTCAACGCTTTGGTCATGTTGCGTCGAGCTGCAATATGCCTATTCGATGCGTCAAATGTCAAAATAAGCATATCATTGGGGAATGTCCATTGGACTAAGAACAGATCCCGGATAAGAACAAGTTATCCTGCGCCGTCTGTAAAAATACAGGTCTAAGATTTGCAGTTTAGAGGTTCTCCTAAATACCAACAACTAAAATCAAAGTTGGAAGCCAGAAAGGAACATGTGGAAGAAGAGAAGCAAATGAAAACTCGTTCTTACGACGACTACGTCCAAATAACAGGTGGTGTAAAGCAACAACATCAAAATGTCTGCACCAGAGGTACAAACAGGCCGCAATGTTACAGTCCATACTAGCACAGTTTACTGCATTTGAAAGAAAATTCGACAAATTCGAAAAATAACTGACTGAACAGGCGACACGAGTAGATATTATAGATATTATAAATTCGACTTCGTTTTCAGATAACTCAACACCATAGACTCAATGTTATCTTCGGCTGAGTTAAACCTTAACATTATTGCTGTGAATGTTAATTAATCACTAATCTGGAAAGAAGGGATAATCTGAGCGATCTGCTACAAGCCGAACGTCAAGATGTGCTCTTGGCTAGTGAAACTAAGCTAAATCAAAGGCACAAATTGGGCTACAAAAACTATAAAGTAATCAGACGAGATCGTCCAAACTCCACTCAAGGAAGTCTTAATTATGAAGGGTCTGCAACACAAGGTCGTTTAGAGCACAGATGTAAATAAGCTCAAGGTCCAACAAGCCTGCATTATAGATATTCCTTTGAAAAGTCAAAGTCATCTATATATGGTCTCTGCTGTTACATAAATACCCCCCCCCCCCCCCACATCCCTTCCCTAGAGTATGTATGAGTATGCTTTTCAGGCCGTCTTCATTTCCCGTAGGATATTGTTACTGTTCCCAAGCGAATAGCTTGTCGGTTTTGTATCAGAAAGGGGAACATTGTCTTGGGAAAATCTTTTGCATTGGAATGTGCAAAAGGAATTTGAGGATGGACTAAACTGTTTCGCTATGTAGAAACAGGGTCGTGTACCCATGTTTTGCTGTTGTTAAACAACATGATGGGAGATGATGGATTGATCTAGGGAAATGGTATGTGGGATCTAGGACATCGGGATCTCAGGGAATCAGCTTAACGATTGTAGGGGGGGGGGGGGGGGGTTAATTTATGTAACAATGAACCTGAAGCCCCCAGCGTACACAGACTATCAACGAGCTTGATACTCTTTTCCAAACTTCACGGGTACTGTTCTTCGGAGATTTGTGGTATTGTTACGCGCAATTCGGTTTATGTGCGCTTCACAAGACTGTGGGGAGAAGTAGGTGTGTCAGCACGGACACTGGTTTACTGCTATCCCCATTATGAGTTCAATGTACGAAAGGAATTTGTTCTTTAACCACTTGATTGATGTTCGCTACCAAGCGGACACAGCACAGAATAAACCCACAGTCGATGGTTGGGTTACGAGCAAAGCCAACTCGCCAATGGGGTGATATTCGTCCTGTGGTGAGAGAGGATTTCTTTCTCTCTATGATGAGGAACCAAGGAGAGATCTCGCTGGATAAATTCTTGTGGTGTATGTGCATTTGATCGTGCAGATCACGTTGTTTATCCATGCGCTGGAATGAAGGATGAGCGAAATTGCACCAGGGACAAAGAACAAAGAGAAAACGAACCAAGGGCATCATGGGTAATGCAGCTGAGTAAATACGCTGTGCCTCATTAGAGCAGCAATGCGTGCGGATGGATTTCGATACTTTACACAATGATTGTATATCGTATCTCTGCCGGCGGAAAGAACCGAATTCTTTGTTTGCATTTGTAAATGCTGAAGAATTCGGTTTTGCGGATATTAGGTGATTGTTTGTCGATTGGACAAACGGACCGTGGTAATTGATATTGCAGCTGTGTGAGCTATTGTTATTTAGCTTATTGTTATCTCTATTTACTTTTCTTTTAGTTAGTCTAAATTTATTTATTTATTTACAACAATTTCTTTTTATTGTTGTTTTTGTTAATACTTATTTTAATACTATATAACTATATTATTTACAATAATGGCTTTTTATTAGTTACTTAATATATTTACATTCTATTTTATTTTGTGTTTACTATAATTTAATAATTTTAATTTTGTTTATTATTTTTCATACTTTTCATATTGTTTATTTACAATAATTTCCTTTTTATTTGAGATTATACAGGTTTTTATTCCCCAAACATATGTGCTTCGTATGTTGGTTCCGATTGTTTTGGTGTTTTTCATTCTATTCGGGTAACTTACCTTAAAAATTGTTTCTTTTTTATTTAAGCCCTGCTGACTTTCTACTGTTACTAATGTTGGAACCTAATACAGCACTGTCAATCCCAGGTTTCATCCTCTATTCGAAATAGGGCTTCAACCTGTTACTGTGCACCACACACCCTGGAGTGTCCCGTACATCTACTACCTTGTTGTTAACGGTAGGAAGTTTGAACCGCCCACACGATCCGGTAAAAACCTCCTTCACTATAGTGAGAACGTTTCCTTTCACCGTATGCCAGGTGTGACTCGAGTAGGCATTAGGTGTGTCTTTGCTTCTTACGTCTTAATTTTGCCCACCATCAAGTGCTTCACTGCTCGCATCCGTGGCCAGAGTAAAAGAGATTGGTATTATTGGGATTCGCCCATTTTGGCGGCGAAGCCAAGAACTACTTTTTTTTTTTTTCAAATGTGTGTTGACATTTGTCTGACCACGTTAATTTGTTACAGATATGATGCGAGCTAGCACTAGTGCATTGGCCGTTAGTCGTATTCAAGATGCACAAATTCATCTGATGACTTACCGTCCGAGAACATGAGTTTAATTTGTTGGAGGTGTTTTCCCCCGAAGATGGGTCTCGGATAGGGGATGATTTGATTATTTATCAAAAACGGGTTCCATTGACGTATTTACTCGCTCACCGGTTCGTATACCGGTTTAACAGCAATATTTCCACCTCCGAAGGGTTTATTGGTAGGTGTTCTACCGAAACCTCCCCTTCCTTGCCACCTTTTGGCTTTTGGGTTATTGCACTGTGAGTAGGGCGTTAGAATATACTCCCAGCTAGGCCAGTTTGTCGTAAGAGGCGACTAAAGGCCGAGTGGTAGCCGGGGTCCCAACGCCCAGTGCGCCCGGTGAAATACCACCCCATCAAGCTTTAGGCTCCGTGAAATGGTCGGGAGAAACCCCTGGCCATCTTTCGGAGCTTGGCTGATGGACCGGTTCGAGAAAAGGTTGGTTAAGTGGTAGTCGGTCGCAAGGTGAGATACCACCCCGTCACGCTGTACATTCCGCGATATCACTGAGAGAAATCTTCGACGGTGTTTCGGATGCGTGGCTGATGGCCCGGACTGACACGGGGATAAGTCATGATGGTACCTTCTGATATAAAGAATTCCGGAGGTAAACTAGTCTCCCATTCGGATCTCCGGGGGGGGGGGGGGGGGGGCTATGTCAGGGGGAACATCATGCAGATATCATGATAAATAATGGAACTTTGAGAGGTTCGTCATCGCATAACCGGGCACGCTCTCGAGGCTCTGCCCACGCTCGACTGGTGACGGCATTTTGTAACATCAGGGGCATCGGTTTCACCAATACGAATGTAAACGCCGTCCACCAATATTTGCAAACAACGAAACCGGATATCGTTGCCCTAACTGAGGCCTAGGTCGACTCGTCAACTGATTCGACATATCTTCGTTGCTCAGGATACGATTTATATTCGAGATTCCGTTTTAAGGACGGAGTCTGCGTCTTCGCGCGGTCCAATCTGGCTTGCCAAAGGATGGAGGCGTTGGAACCCAATAATATGGACATCATATGGTTGAGGGTCGTGCTGAGGAAATCCGTTAAATTTCTTTGTTGTTTTTACCGCTGCCCGAATGACGATCGACCGGCGACATTTTTCGAACATCTTTCATATACCGTCGACTGGATACAGATCAACCACCCAGCTTCTGAAATGATTGTCCTTGGCGATTTTAATGTGCACAATTCCGACTGGTTGTTACATTCTAACAGAACCGACGAGGCTGGGAGGCTGGCGGAGATGTTTGCTGTAAGCCACAACTTGACTCAACTCGTGGGGGAGCCAACGCGAGTGCCGGATGCCCGAGGCGATTATGCGAACACCCTGGATCTGTTTTTGACATCCGAACCGAGTATTTATACCGTAGAGGTTTCTGCGCCACTGGGAAACTCAGATCACTGCTTGGTATCTGTCGCGCAAGCACTTGCATATCAAGCGAATAACCGGCCTAGACAGCTTCGCCATGTATAGAAGTATGGGTCTGCTAACTGGGACGATATGCGAGATTTCTTCGCATCCTTTCCATGGTCGGAGGTGTGCTTCGGAAACTCCGATGTTAACACTTGCGCGGAGTCGGTGACAGAGATTATTCTTCTCGGAATGGAGATGTATATTCCACATTCCATCAAACGAAGTTCGTCTGATAAACCTTGGTTTGATAAAAAATGCGAGCTGATTACAGCGGCAAAAAATAGAGCTTTTAAGCAATGGCGCTCCAATCCCACCGATGTTAACAGAACGAATTTTGTTAGAATCAGAAACGCGTGCAACCAGGCGATTGATACCGCGAAGAAGGCTCACAACGACAGGGTGATCAATAAGCTCCTTCGGTGCCCAACTGGTTCGCGCTGCTTCTGGTCAATGGCAAAGGCAGTCAGCACTAACTTTGCTTCCTCCTCTTTCCCTCCGTTGGTGACAGACAGCGGGGCGTTAGTCACGAATCCAAAGGATAAAGCTAATGTGTTCGAGAATTTATTTTCGGCGAATTCAAACCTCGATCCCGGCCTTTTGGAGCCACCTGTGATCTCGCCGGTACGGTCTTCCATGCGGGATGTGAGATTTCGTCCGCGCACTATTCAACGCATTCTACGTGAACTGGATTGTAGGGAGGCAACCGGCCCGGACGGAATACCAGCAATAGTCCTTAAGAACTGTGCTCCAGAACTATCGCCAGTTCTTGGCAGACTCTTCCGCTTATCTTATGCACGGAGGACCTTTCCTGCGTGCTGGAAAATCGCTCGAGTTCAGCCAATCCCAAAGATGGGAAAAAAGTGTCTCCCACAAAATTACCGTCCGATAGCATTACTGTCTATTTTATCTAAAGTAATGGAAAAAGTCATCAATACAGAGTTGGTTAAGTATTTGGAGTGCAACGGACTTCTGAATGATCGTCAATACGGATTCCGTGGCAGGCGGTCCACAGGAGACCTTTTGACACTTATAACCGATATATGGACATCTGCGATTGAGCGGCATGGTGAGTCAAGGGCGGTCGCATTAGATATCTCCAAGGCTTTTGACCGCGTCTGTCACGGGGCATTGCTGAGCAAACTTCGTTCATATGGACTTTCCCAAAAGCTTTGCGACTGGACGAGGAGCTTCCTCGAGAATCGATCGATCCGGGTTGTTGTGTACGGCGAGTGTTCGGATCTGTATCCTGTTAATTCGGGGGTGCCCCAAGGTTCTATTTTGGCTCCAACCTTGTTCTTGCTTCACATAAATGATTTGTTGGAGACAACGGATAACAAAGTGTTCAGTTTTGCGGATGATAGTACGCTTGTTTCCTCCTTTTCGGGTGATCGGCTGATTGGTGCATCTACGTCACACCAGCTGAGATGTGGACAGATTGACTCTCTGAATCAGGATCTGGATAAAGTCCTGCAGTGGGGAAAGGCCAATCTTGTCGACTTCAACGCAACGAAGACCCAGTATACAACATTGACAAAGAAAACTGGATCATCGGTTCCACAGCTGATGATGAATGGCCCGGCCCTCGAGGCTGGGGAAAGTTTGAGATTGCTCGGCGTCACGGTCTGTGGGAATGTATCATGGCATAAACACGCATCGG
This sequence comes from Microdon myrmicae, assembly GCA_963931805.1. Lineage (NCBI taxonomy): Eukaryota > Metazoa > Arthropoda > Insecta > Diptera > Syrphidae > Microdon > Microdon myrmicae. The sequence goes on along the minus strand of OZ007500.1, from coordinate 76,223,631 downwards.
GTATCGCCAGATCAGCCTCAGGAAAACTGAGCTATCTTTTTAGAGCCAAGAAATATTTTACTCCGGCCCAACTTCTTCTCCTATATAAATCCGAAACTAGACCCGCGCTCGAATATTGCTCTCATGTTTGGAGCTCGGCTCCTAAACATACCCTCGACCTACTTGAGAGCGTACAAATACGAGCGATCCGCCTGATCGGGGACTCGGCGCTGACGTCGGGACTACAGTCGCTATCACATCGAAGGCGCGTAGCCGACCTCTGTCTGTTTTACAGATATTATCACAGGTGCTGTTCTTCGGAGATTCTTGGTATTGTTCCACGCAATTCGGTTTATATGCGCTCCACAAGACAATCCGACGGATCGCACCCGTTTGTGGTTCATCTCCCGACGGCGCGAACATCCCTGTATCAGAACTCGTTCCGTTACAGAGCGGGGAAGCTGTGGAACTGCCTTCCAACGCGATTGTTCCCAGAGCGTTGCAACGTGCAACTGTTCAAAAAGAACTGCAACAGTTATTTGATGGCATCTCGGGGCGCCCACTAGGCGCTATAGGTTCGCCTCTCCCGAGAGAAGTCTAATAAAAAAAAAAAAAAAGCTTGTTGCCATTGCTTTGTCGTTGGGCAAAAGATTGGCTGGACATCTGCAAGCAGGACAATTACTGTGCACATGCAGGACAGAAATTGCCGGCGAGGAGAATCAATAAGATTCTTAATGGTTCACGTTGGGTGTGAAACGAAATGCTTTTCGAGGAAACTCGATGTTGCTTGATGCAGGGAAATGATGATGGCATTGGGGAGGAATATTTGCAGGTTTGGGAATGGGGAGTTAAACTGAAATTATGGGTGGTTCTTCAGGTAAGCTTTAAAGAACCCCCACAAGACAATCCGACGGATCAGACCAATTTGCAGTTCATCTGTCGATAGCGCGAAGATCTCTGCATCAGAACTCGTTCCACTACAGAGTGGGAAAGCTGTGGAATTCAAACCCGAACCTCTTGGTCCCACAGAATCCACTAAAACTCGCAGTTTTCTGAAGTGTGTCTCGAGTTCCTCTATTACAAACTTCGGGTCTTCAACGCTGAATAGGATAGTATCCACGGGCTCTCTAGCCCTCTTTTAGGAGGCTCGAGGTAGGCATGGAAGTAATCACTTCAGATTACTTCTAAAATCGCCAATCTATCGGTTGGAGCTCATTCAAAAAGACGTCCTCTTTTTGTAACCCAGCATTCTTTCCTATTCTTCGACCGGCTTCGACTGGTTGACCTAATACTAATACCAGACAATGGTGGAAGTTGCCTTCAGTGGCCTCATACTCAGTCACTGATTTCACTTTATTCAACCTAAACGGCATTTGTCACTTATTCCGACACCTCGACAGTTTGTAACTTTCGCATTTCGACCATAATTTTGCTTTCGGCCTCAACTCGACGGTCGAATTTAATATGCGACAATTCGTCACGATGCTTCCCTGAACTCTACAAGAACGCAAGTTTCAAGTCGTCCGACAATCTCTACACAGACGACATATATTCTCTCTTCTTCAGTCAACAGTTCCTAGATGCGCCGGGATAATTTTCCACACAGGAGTGCTATATGACCCGGGGTGTGATTGAGTCAAAGATTATTCGGCCCCTATCTGTAACTCTAGTGCCTTTAGACCATATGTGACCAATGCTAGATAGGTTTCTGTTTTTGTTACACAAAGTGCACCCATAAAAGGGATCTTGACATACACTTAAATATCAAAGCACAATGAGCACAAGAAGAGGGAGAACGGACTTTCTATGCCGTCATAATGAAGTAGTCCATGTCTTCAATCGTCCTCGGATTCGGGGGTTTTTATGTAAAACCCAAACACAAGTACAAAAAAAAGCAAAAAAACAACATCAAAAAGTCGAGAAGAAAAAACAACGTAAAGTAAACAAATCCATTGGCCCAAAGTAAAAGTAAAAGGATACCGAATCCTGATATTGATTCTCCGATTAAGATTTGCTTAACGGAGCACAAATTTCCTTCATGCCGGAAGGACTAAACCACTTCGGAGTGGAAAACCGCACTACCAACAAGAAAACGATTACTTTCGAGATTTCACAACCAAATGAAAATCTTACAAGTAGCATACAAAGTCGTTAATGGGAGTTATAAGACCGTGTGACATCTGAAATCCTGCTGCTCCATGGAAATCACACAGAGGGTGGTTCAAGATATCCTTGTTGATTAACGTTATTCTAAGCGACGGCATCTAAAAAGGTAATCGGAAACGAAGAAATCGAAAGAATGTTGTGGTGGGATCCTTTGTTTGAACTTGAGTATCATTTCTTCTGTCGGCGAGACTAAAGAATGGTCCTGGGGAATTTTAGCAGAGACCTGTCAATACAATTGACATTCCAGTTGAAGAATCCATCGATTCATATCGCCCACTAGTAATTTGCCATTTCCCCCAGTCGCTAATCTGTTCTCATGCAGAAGGGATGTCCTTTTTCGTCATTTAATTTCTATGACATTAAGATCTGTTCGTATGGTTCATAGCTGTGTGGGATAATACATAGCCGAATAGCTTAAAGGGGATGGGAATAACATAATGGTATGGGTCGTTCTAATACTACAACCGGTAATTCCTGCTGGACCTTGTGTCATAACGGCACTCATGGCTGCTGTAATTTGTTAAATTCAGCAGTCCTCGTACAAATAACGACTAATTACAAAGTTTCCACAATCTATTCCTCGGCAAGAGTCATTACCAGACGAGGACCAATTAGCTGGTTGGCTAAAAGTCACAATCCCGCTCCAGTGGTCTACGATTTTTTTTTCTGGATACCTTTTTTTATCGCTTTTTTTTTTAATGGGACTACTTTTAAAGTAAAATTTATACCCCATTACCGTCAGGGAAGAGTGAACCAAGGCACAAGATTGCAGGCGAAGCAAGTGCTATATCGCGTGTCCATCGCACCGTGTGATCAGCGATTAAAGTCGTGAGCGGTGGTGTTCCTGCGGTACACTCCATAAACGACTTGATAAATGACTACTCACACAAAACTTTCACGACCCTGTGAGGAGTGGTGTGCACAATCATAAATTTGTAATTGGAAAATCTCTTTCATATGATTTAATGATGAAGCAGGACGTTGCAGGAATTCGTGCAGGAGTAGTGTGTGGAACGTCTCCATCATGAGCGGCGACACAACGCCATAAGTCCTCAATTACGAAGTGGATGATTAATAGAAGTCTGGTGCGTTAAGTAAGTTTACCCTTTGCTCAGATCCTAATATGAAATTCAAGTGATGGCTGTGGGGGTAATCAGACCCTTGTGCATCAAGATGTAATTTTTAGTATCATCTTGGGATAGAGTTATGAAAGCATGGGATAGTGCGTAAACTTTCAGGGGTTTTTCTAATTCGTAATGTCCTTTGGAAAGTTTAGTTTGCATTTATTATGGAGCTACAGGGAGATCGGTCTTTGTCAATTCAAATCAAGTTTCCAAAGTTTACAGTTTTGACTTATTAGATGCAACTTACCATCCGAGAAGTCTCTCAGAATATATTCACAGTTTGGACAAATTGTCATCCAAGTTGATTAAACTATCAGTGGTAGGTTGCATCTCAACGCCCAGCTGCCCGGTGCAATACTATTCTGTTGAGCTAGAATCTCCGTGAAATAATCAGGTGAATTTCTTGGTCATCTTTCATAGCTTGACTGAAAATAGTTCGGAAAGGTTCGAACAAGTGGTAAGTTGGTTCCAACTTGGGGCTCCTTTCACGTTATAAGTACCATGTTATGATCGGGTAAAATATTTGACTAAGTTTTGAACCTTCGTCGATGGCACGGAACAAAGTTGGAAATTTATCGTGAAGAGATAAATAATTCCAGAAATGAACTAGTCCTCCATTCGGAACGCCGGGAGAACTCCATCAGAGGGAACAAACGATAAACAAGCTGTGACCCCGAAATCGACACTCTGGAGACAGTGTGAACGGTTAACTGACAATGGCGTTTTGTAATAAAACATGACTCGGTTTCAGCAATGCCAAAGGTTGATAACCAATATTTACAAAAGCCAAGCCCGATATTCTAAGCGAGACATAAATTGACTCCTCAACACACTCGATACACCTTTCATGCCCCGGATAAGACGTGCATATCATTTTAATGGCGAATTTTCTAAACTCCTTTTTTGAAGTTGTGAAGAACGTGACTCGAACATGTAAGAACAAGGGGGAAAACTTCTAAATCGTTGGCCCAGCAAAAAAAGGATCATACTCCCAGAGTAACATTACCTCCAGAGAATAAAGTTCATAACTTATTTTTGATTTAAAAACAATTTTAAAAAAAAATCCTTATTCACTTTATTAGTTTTCATTTAAAAAAAAAATCATTCATTAACCAATCAATTATTAACAAACCGATCATCTCGTTATTCAATCCTCTCCTGCTTCTCCGAATATTAATTTGTAACGCTTGAGACGCATTGAGTGTGCTCATTTTGAATGTGCAAGGTCAGACTAAAAGCATTAATATGTATTAAATAATTTTGATAAAAGTGTTACTATTTATATATTCTTAACAAAAGTCGATATTACATTAGTAATGCAGATATAGTATATACGTTCACATATAACTTAAGATGTCCCACGTCGCACGGTTATGTCATGACACATATACCATATCTCTGTATACCAGCCATGCATGGCTCTTTTATGACATGTGATTTTAAAACCACAAATGTCTGGCTACCCGTTTGCTGGATAAATACTATTGGACCAGCATCACCGGACGCTAGCAGCCATCAAAATCCCAGGCGTTTCGGGGCAACTAAACAGGCATAAAATATAACCAGCTTAAGATCCTCTTTGTGCCAGCGCCGACTGGGTTTTCCTTCAATATATTACACTTTTGATGAATTGAAAGTAGAAATGAGTTCGGCTTGTTTTCGAAAGATTGCTGTTTCTGAATCTCGATGCTTCATTATGACAGCTGATTTGAATGCTTCTCGAGAGGATAGGCATCTGTCAGTAATATTCATGTTATATATTTTTGAGTTTCATGCAAAGACCTAGCTTTTTACTGTGCTGAATATGTTAAAGTTTGTCGTAAGTTGGAGTTAGTATTAACTTCGTATTAGGCTTTGTGGGAGGCTTTAGTTTTCTGCTTTAATTGGAAGAAAATTTTATCTGAAACATATCAAATGCATTTAGAAGTTTAGGCGACGATGCTCCAACTATTAAATAATGTACGAAATAGTTTTGATGTTCCAATAATGATGATTTCAGCCTTGAAGTCATGAATCGCTCTGCACAGCCAAACAATTCAAAGACAAAGCATTTGTAGCGATTCTAACAGATACACACACAATTCACAAGCAAAAATAGTGCAGAACACCGAACGAAAAATCGAATAAGTAAAATACATCAGAACTGTATACCAAGCGATAAATAAAAATAATTCACACCAGTGGAATATAGTCGAGTTTGGAAATCAAATTCTAAACACGGTCAGTAGCCTGGTGTGTAACGCTTAGGTAAAATTTTTTTCGTGATTCGAGCTGTCATAGCGTCAGTTCGAATCACACGATCTTCTTCACTATTATTTCAAAAGCTATAAATTGAAGGTTCGATACTCGATAAAGACACGAGTCAAACGTAAGAGGAGCGCGCAGAATCATTGACAGTGATTCCAGAATTCCGTAAGATAAAAGTCCGTGGGAATTATTCAACAGCAAGGCAATTGGGTGCCGTGTGAACTAAAATCGAGTGAGGTTGCAAAGCGACTTTTTACTTGTGAGCAAGACAAAAAAAAAATGTTTCTTTAAACCGGGTTCCAACTGATTCCATGGATTCATATCGCCCACTACTAATCTGCCATTTCCCCCAGTCGCTAATCTGTTCTCATGTAGAAGCCATAATGCAACTGGGTATGGGGATTCCACGATAACCCCAAATCAATTGTTGCCACCGACTTAAACATATGAGCAAAGCTGAATATACATGATTCGAAGCTCATACTCTGTATCTTGTGGAACTAAAGAGGTGTTGTGTATCATGAGCTACTACAACCTGGCGATTCCGTCATGGGCTATCCGTATAAGCAACAATTGATTCGTTTGGGCCGTGAATGCCGAGAAAATCAGCCGGAATATGAGCAAAGACATGACAAAATTATTTTTCTGAATAACAACATTCGGCCTTTTTTTTTTGTATATACGAGGGCAATCCCAGAATCGATCGGCCTGACACATAAATGGCGGTATTTGTTCAAATATAATGACTGTGGTATATAGTACCAACCTTAGAGAGATTAAGTTTCAAGTTTGAAGAAGCTACGGTGTTCATTACTTGTTTGAGAGTCATTAATATTGAACTGTAATACCAAATCTTAGGGGGCGCGTATCCTTATCTTTAAAAAGACGAGGGACTCTTTGTTAGACCGTTCCCTAATTGCTTGTTGCGGTCGCCGCCGCGCTTCCTCCGGGAATAGTGATGTCCGATTGTTGAATAGGGCCTTGCGAATCAGCCGAGTCTAATAAATAATACAATATTAACTATAATAAAATGTATTTATGCATTTTATTAATTTAGTTTATTGCATTTCAGACGACAATCAAGACTGATCCTCGAATCTAAAATCGATCGTCCTTTTATACAAATCTTCATTGAGATTTGTATGTGAAAAACTGGAAAAAAGGACCCACCCGTAAGTCGATCAATTCCGTCGTTAGAACAAAGGCGCAACGTATAATGCCTATCTCTTTTCTATAGGTATTATCACGGTCGTTGCTCAACTGAACTTGCTGAATGTGTTGCGCCCGTCAGACATTTTCCCGCGATACCCGTCAATCTGTGAATGCGCATCAGTTCACGTTGAAAGTGGACTTCAGACGCACAAATAAACATAGAGATTCATTCTTTAGCCGAACTACACGAATGTGGAATGTTTTGCCTGATCATGTGTTTCCTGGCCGCTGTAATGTCCAGGCATTTATGATCAATATACGTCGATACCTCCGTTCCTTATCCGCTTCCTCTCCATCCACTCGCACTGTTTTCTGACATTTAACGGTATTTCAAAATTCCCTTTGGTGCGTGCGTTAGTGTAAAAAAAACTCAAAACGGTTCGATGCACTTGCTTCCCGATTTCCACATTCATAGCCTCTTTAGGCATTATAGAGCGAGGTGCATCTTCCGTGTGTGTACGACCTATTTTAAATTCACTAAACCACCGATAAGCCGTTGTCCCCGAAGGGGCAAATATGGGATAACATTTCTACAACCATTACATTGATTGTTCAGAAGGTTTTACCATCAATAAACGATGGTTGATCTAGGTGCGATATACACGTATTTCAATTTTTGTTACGAAGTCGAAAGTAGCGTCACTCAAACCACTGTAGCTTGTAAACGAATGGATGCAATGGCACGAAGCTTCATACATAAACTAGTGACAGATGAGCCTGTCGAAATTAGTCATGCTTGTTTTCTAGTGACGCCACATATTTAATATGGGGCCATATACGAGGGTGAATTAATTATAAGCGGTAACTTCTTTTTATACATTTATTGAATAATGTTGTCACGCGGGAGACCGGGGTTCGATTCTCCGTCGGGGAGCCTCTGGCGCAAGACTAATGACCTTGCCCGGAAAAAACAAATCATTATGGAAAATTTAACAAGCCCCAGGACTTGCTGAATAAGGCCAAGACCAGTTCCCGGTTGTAGTGCCGATGATGATGATGATTGAATAATGTTACACACTAACTATGCTATCAACATTTTCCGATATAGTCTTCTGTATGATCTACACACGTTTGACACCGATTTGGAAGCTTTAATATCCCTTGTTCGTAGAAAGATTTAGGGCGAGCTGTTAGCCAATTGCGCACGTGCTACTCGACTTTTTCATTACTTTCGAAGTTCTTTCCTCCAAGTGCCTCCTTCAAGGTTTCAAAAAAAAACTAGTCACTAGTCGCGTGGAGACAAGTCTGGGCTATAAGGGTGTTCGAGGGTTTTCCAGCCCATTTCTTCCACTGTATCCCTTGTCAAAGACGCCGTGTGGGGCCTGGCGTTGTCTTGAAGAAGGATGATATCTCGAATGGGCATACCTCGTCTTTTGTTTCGATATGCGGCTTTTGCCGACTGTAACAACGGACAGTAGTAAGCTGCATTCACTGTTCGTTGTTCGTGAAGAAAATCAATCATTAAAACTCCCATCGAGTCGAAAAAAGTCGTTGCAAGAACGTTTTCCGGCTGAGACGAGTTTTGGTCTTCACGGGACAGACTTCATCCTTCCCTCGCCGCTCCTTGCTTGCCATTCTCGTTTCGGGAGTATAATGATGTACCCACGTCTCATCACATGTGACGATACGCTTCAAAAAAAAATCCTCCTCTTCTTGTCGAAATCGATCCAGTAGTCTTCCACTGATCTCCCACCAGACATGTTTTTGGTTTAGGCCCAATAACATCGAAACCCATCAGCAGAGTAGTAATTTTTTTGAAGATAAAATCATCAGTGATAATGGATTGAACTCTACCATATTTGATACCCAGTTCTGACGAGATTTCTCCAACAATTATGGGGCGATCACTTTCAATAAGCTCTCGAATGACACGGATGCTGTCATCTGTACGACTTGGCGTTAGGCGTCAATCATGACTTTCGTTTTCCATACATTCTCGCCCGCTTTCACCTTTACATACGGGAGACAGTGTATCATCACCAAACTGTGCCCTCAATCGAGAAAAGATGTCCGAGCTTTTAACGCCTTCATTTGTTAACAATTTTATAATAATCCGTTGCGCAACAAACGTATATACATCTAGCTCGCTCATGGCTGTACTGAGTACAAAGTCGAGCGCAACCCTTACCCAAGCAGGTTCCCCATACTCTTCATAAACCAAATATCAGCCACGCACAAGAATATCTAACTCGCAACTTATTGCTAAGCAACGATATTAAATTACCGTTTATATTTGTTTCACCCTCGTAGTATATATACAATGAATCGTTTGTATTGCAATATAGAAAAAAATTCTCCAATATTTTGAGGGAAGTCGTTTCGGGTGCGGTTTCTTTGATTTTCGGGTATCCTTTGACCAGCTGATGGTGGAAGTTAATTTAATGTCTTTTACAGTCCACTACACCGTAAAAAGTGTGCGAATCCGCTAAGAACCAGCTGCGTTAGTTTAACTTAACTTCGTAATAATTTCTGATTCTTCAAGCCGGATTCCAACAGAGATATTTTACTGCTCCCGCTATATTCTCCGGACATTGCTCCTTCTGTTTGCTAGTTGTTTCGACGGACCCAGTTCGATTTGGCAAGTCACCTCAACTTGGATCGTTTCAAAACACGAGACATTTTTTCTAGATGAAATTCGAAATTTCACGAGAGGTGGGAAAAAGTAGTTGCCAGCGATAGTCAGCAGTTTTGAAATACATGCATTTTTTACCTTAGAAAAACAGTCTGAATTAATTTGTACTCCCAATATGTAAGAATCAAAAACGATTTTTCAAGGTATGAAGGTATTGCTCTCCTTAAGTCGTATTAATATTTTTTGCGGATTCGCACTAGATGTAACCAGCGAATTCGCAACTGAATGCAGCCCTCAGCAACCAAAGAATAACAAATGTCAGCAACCAGCTGACAGACAATAAATTCTTTGGTTGTCAAGGAAAATAACAAACTTTTCACCTTTCTTCGTAAAGCTTCAGCAGACACGTTTGCATAAATCACTAATCCAGTTAGAATCGACATAATCCAGTCAATAAAGTTAATTGCTAAACCAGGAAACACAACACGTTTTATTGAGGGTTTCTGGAGGAGGTTTATTGTTTGGATTGCTGCTCGGTTTAAAGGTATTCTTTTCAGTTCATTTATCAACTTTTTTCAGTGTTTCAGAACACAACGCTTCCCCGACGACATTCCTCGGTCGGCGGAAATTAGAGAGATCTTCTCCGACGACATTCCTCCATCGGCAGAGATCATACAGCATTTAAGTAGTTGTTGCATAATAAACCCCACAGCTAAACTCTAAAGGTATGGTATCAAAATGGAGATTACAGATATAAGAATTAACATTCCATGGTGAACTTGCACTTTCTATTAGCAATGACACGCAGCTGCATTGTTGGGTTGCCCATTGTCGAACGCACAATACTAACGAAGAAGGTTCGAATGTTAACGAAAAACGGGGAATGGAGAGAGAGTGTGAACCTAAGAAAACATTCGTCACCGGCACGTCAAAGAGAAAAGACGTATATCTGGCAACAGGAGAAAGCAAAAGAAAAGAAAAAATAAAAAATAAATAAATTCGTTGCGCGAGTGTAAGTGTGCAAGTGTTTCCGCCACTGAGAGCGGTTGTTTAAAAAAAAAAAAAAAATTGTGGAAACAAACAAACTGCTAAAGAGCTCGTCGCCTTTCATGAAAAGGGGCCAGGCAGACCTGAAAACGATGACACGGAGCCGACTCGAGCGATAGCCGAGTATTATAACAAAGCGGCACAAGCCAAATACGGACGGCAAAAAAATTCAAAAGGAAAGAAAAACATATACACAGGAGCAGGCAACCAATTCAACGAAAAACTCCTTGCGGATATTGACACAAAAAAAGAGGAACTCAATAAACAAAGAGAAGCAATCCTCAAATTAAAAGACCTGGTGCAGCAACAACAAAGCCAAGAAAATACAACAGCACAACGGAAAAATCAGGAACAACATCAGGAAGCAAACAAAAGGCAGCAAACAAAGGAGATGCAGAAGCAGCAAACAAACCAGCACATCGTAACCAACAAAAAGGAAAAGGCACCGCCTATAATACTTACGTCCATGGAAACAAAGGACGTTATAAAATTAGGAGAGTTAACTTGCAAAAATTTCAAAACGAAAAAAATTAATAACTCTAAAATAAAATTAATGTGCGATGATATTGAAGGTTATCGCAAAGTAATGACTGCTTTGGGTAGGACAAAAAGCGAGTACTACACGTACACCCCGAAATCGGAGAAAATAATCTCCATGCTCCTAAAAGGAGTTGATCCATGTTTTTCCCCTGAGGAGGTATTCGAGGAACTAAAAAAAGTCGGAACCGACAATTTAAAATTTACAGGTGTGAAACCCTTCTCTACCGCCAACTCCAGAAAACGCAATTGCAAATTGCCTTTCTTTATTGTATCACTGAGTCCCAACAGTAAAGTTGATGCTCTCCGATACATCAAACACCTCAACCACCAAACAATAAGTTGGGAAAAAATAAGAAAAATCGATCGCGTATTGCAGTGCATGCGTTGTCAACGCTTCGGGCACGCGGCATCAAACTGCCACATGCAATCCAGGTGCGTAAAGTGCCTGTCCGACCATATCATTGGTGAATGTCCCTTGGGCAAGGAACAGCTCCCTGATAGGAAAACACTGTCCTGTGTCCTCTGTAAAAATACAGGTCACACTGCTAATTTTAGAGGATGTCCTAAATTTCAACAAATGAAATTGTAATTAGAATCCAAAAAGAAACAAGTTGAAGAAGAGAAAAAAATGAAAACTCGTTCCTACAACAATTTCGTGGCTCCTTGTGTGTCATATGCACAAATAGACGGTGCTCCTAAGCAACCAGCACCCATGGAACATACATATAGTAATGGAAGAATGCCTGCGCCAGAGGCACATTCAGAAATAATAACAATGTTATTAACCATGCAAGGACAATTTGCCGAATTTCAAAAAACACTGACTGAACAAAGAGCACGAATAGATACTCTCTATTCAACCCTGTTCTCAAATAGCTCTCCACATCAAAATCTTCAACCCTCCGTCTGAACTTAACCTAAAAATTATAGCTGTGAATGTAAATTCACTTATCCACATCGAAAGAAGGGATAATTTAAGCAATCTGCTCCAAGCCGAATGCCCAGATGTGCTCTTGGCTAGCGAAACTAAGCTAAACCAAAGGCACAAAATGGGCTACAAAAAATATAACATAATTAGACGAGATCGACCACACTCTACTCGAGCGGGTGGGGTCGCTATCTTAGTTAAGAAAGGTCTTCACCATAAGGTCGTTTACAGCACGGAAGTACACAAATTCCAGGTGCTAGAGGCATGCATTATAGACATTCCGCTAAAAAGTCAAAGGGATATATATATAGTCGCTGCTTACGCTCCTGAATCTGTTCAAGGTACCCAATTTATCAGTGAAATCGATACGCTTTTCCGAAGTCTCAAGTTAGATTCGGAAAACAATTACTTTTTAATGGCAGATGATTTTAACGCTAAGCACAGTGCCTGGGGCAATCTGACCTCGAACACCAGAGGCAATGCCTTGTTTGATTGGTGGCAAACAAATGCGATCGAGCATAAACTAGAATTGTACGCTACAAGTACACCGTCTTATCCAAGAGGTAACTCCTTCCTGGATTTACTTATGACAGATGATCGAATTCAGTTACCAGATACGGAGGTAACTACTCGAAATTGCCTTCGCACAATTGAGTACGATTGTGATCATTACGGACTTGGACCCGTAATACACGTGCCAAACGAGTACCATCTACTTGAGCAGTGCGACCAGGTACACTCTTTCGATTTCCGAAAAGCACATTGGTCGCGTTTCGATCGCATAGTAAAAAGAGAAATACGCAACATTGGCATAGACCTATGGCGTATGGGTATGTGTGCAAGCGTACTGCACCGGTTCTACTCCTACCACCATTAAATGTTCCCTTAGATTGTCGCTAATGTGGATGATTCCGGAACGTCACCACCGAATGCAAGAAAACACGTCTCTTTCTTCTTTTTTGGTTTTTATTTAAACTTAGACTAAAGTCACACTCCACTGAAGATAAAAAAACTAGTTCTGACTCCAATATTACGTAACAAAATAAAATGAAATGAAACTTCACTGTAGTTCTTATGTTATTATTGGTGGAACACTTAACTAGATACAAAAAATAAGGCAATACTGCGAATTCGATTAATGTCTAGCACAACACTTAATAATTACAAAGGAAACTGTCACCACGGTTCTTATGTACTATTAGAGAACACTGAGTTGAATGAATATTAATGTTAATCCATACGGTTAAGATATATATACAAAGTGAAAAGTCACTGCAGTTCTTATGTACTATTAGCCAACACTGAGTTGAATGAACTCAATTAATGTTAACACAAACGATTAAGATATATATACAGAGTGAAAATATGGACTATATGCGGCGCGAGCACGGCTCCTTGCGGTATTTCCCCCACAGTATCTAACGCATTCCACGACGGTTAACTCTCGACTGCCAATGTTTGTTTTACGTGGAGACGCGACTCGTCTCCACGGAATCTTAAACGCGATTAAATTATTTCATCGAAGCGATAGGATACCAAAATCCCATCATCGCTTCGATGACCATATTTGGTATTCTCTTTTGCTTAGATGCCACTCAAAAAGGGGTGGAAATATACACACGATAATTGCTTTCGCTGCTCATCGTGTGCGTCCGCAAGTATGCAAACATTGCATACGTCCCCCTTTCAAGTTCGCAACAGGTGCGAGTATCTCGACGGCAAAAGGGTTGCAATGTTTACACGATCAGTGGCTACGTAAAGCATTATTGCTGATCGTGTACATTTCGCTGTATATTCTTGCAATAGAACTCTGATGGTAATTTTCCATTTGCGAATTCGACTGCCGGGGCGCCAGCCGGATGCCCTCATGTATCGGTCGTTCGATGTGGGCATGCTTGCTAAGGCAAAATACCTTTTTCTGCTAGTGTGCAGCTGGCGTGCTAAAGAATATCGTGTAGATATTTGCACAGGCAATATTGTTGGTTGGTTGTTAAACCAAATTGCCTTGAAGAATATAGCATTTGATGCCGCTGGAATTTCACTTCAGCGCAACTTAATGTTTCACAGGGTTTTTCTTGTATTTTGCAGGTACAGTACGGAAGGTAAATACAGGCCTTTTAATGTCTTTCAGGAAACTGTTACCTTGTGTACCTGTAAGGTAAGTAGTGGCGTTCAATGGAACTGCCACGGTACTTGTTTCTCCTTTTGTTGTATGCTCTATTTGGGGGTTTTTACCTAGGCTTATTGGAAGATTGGTTAGTGGCGTTCGAAGGAACCGCCACAGACCCACCGGCTAATAGAAACCTCCGTAATGATGAAATCGATCATTACCTCCTAACTATGAACGATATTGTTACTAACACAATGAATCGTTCCATCCCCAAAGTAGCTCATATGGATGGCTTTACCCACCGATACAGAAATGCAACTATCGATGCTTTGTATAGGCAAAAGAGCACCCTGCTCTCAAAGCTGAAATTGTGCTATAGGCAGTTCAGTGACCCAAATAGCAATGAAATCAAATCAATCAAGTCCTTGATTAAAAATCTTCAAAAACTGATCCGGGATAATTACCGAGCAGTAATAAATGAGGAGTGGAGCAACAGAATTCGAGCTGTTCAAGCAAACGGACCGAACATGTTTTCAAAAATCAAGAAAATATGTCGAAGAAAAGATCACAATGACATTCCCTGTCTCCGAATTCCACGGACTCCCGAGAATTGTCAGATAATGCTGAACGCAGGACTCACCTTAGAGCACATCAACTCCAATGATGAAGTAATAGTAGTCGAAGATCCGCAAAAGAAAGCGAATTCAATTGGAGCCTGTTTCGAAGCAGTGTACAGAGTTAACGAATCAGTTCATGCTAACACTGAAATTGAAAGCAATGCCCGTCAAAGACATTGCTCGCTGCGCAATCAACTTCACAACTGGCGATCCGAAAACCATAGTTTCATCACATTCGGCGAAAATAATAGGGCGGATTCTCCCGTCAGAAATGAAAATACAAATATGTTTGTGCGCAAGGATGAACTTAGAAACATACTTAGCTCAATAAAAAATAAGAAATCATCTGGAATAGATAGCATTCCAAATGTGGTTCTAAGGTATTTGCCTCGCGAAGCAGTGAACATATACACTACTTTGTTTAACAACGCTCTAAACAATGCACACTATCCAACCCATTGGAAGACTGCAGTAATTCACCCTATCCCCAAAAAGGGTAAGGAGAAGAGCAATCCAGCTAATCTGCGCTCGATCAGCCTGCTTCCCAACATCAGCAAGGTATTCGAAAAAATTATAAACAAGGCACTAATAGATTGGTGTGATGAAAACGATATCATCCCCAACAACCAGTTTGGCTTTCGAGCGCGACATGATACAGTTCATGCAGCGACGAAACTTGTTTCCGATATACAGTAGAACAAGGCAAAGCGACAATGTACAGGCGCCTGCTTGGTTGACTTTGAAAAGGCTTTCGACACCGTATGGTTAGAAGGACTTGTCAATAAGTTAACAAACCTGCGTATGCCGCAATATCTGTTATACATCATTTATGATATGATAATGGACAAACATTTTGTGGTGAAATGCGGGGACATACTCTCCAACAAGACCTTCCAATTTAAAAACGGTTTACAGCTGGGAGCTGTGAATTCTCCCATTCTATTCAATATTTACACTAGTGATCTAGTGAGTTCTCTCGAAAACGCCATTGCGTACGCCGATGACATAGTGGTGTACAGAACAGGAGAAAAAATAGACGTCATCAATAGGCACCTTCAAGATGACCTCAACAAAATAAAACAATTTTGCGACGACTGGAAATTAAAGATTAATTTCCAGAAAACCGGCACTATCCTTTTCAGAACGCCCCTATCCAGGCCCTCGAAGGATACGAAATACAACTGGAAACACTTTTCTATTGTAGGTAACAATAACCTTCCACTGCAAGTGAAAACTGTAGTTAGATACCTTGGTATCTGGCTAGACCAGTATTTAAATTTTATCAAGCACGTAGCAGCCTTCCTCTCCGCAGCTAAAAGCGCATATTCTATGACAAGAAGTCTATTCCAGTCTATTCAAAATAATTTCGTACTCGGCATTCATCCGACCAGTTTTGGTTTATGGCTGCCCAGAATGGTATAATATATCTCCACTTTATATGGAGAAGTTTCGTGTGTTCGAACGGCAGTGTTTGCGTTCCTGCCTCGGACTTTATAGAACACCAGAGTCGCAATACAAAAAATTCTATCCCAACAAAATCCTGTATAACAAATCAGGGTTAAATAGGATAGACAATTTCATAATTAAAATTATTCGTGGTCACACAGAAAGGGCAATATGCAGTGACAATAATCTTATCTCGGGAGCATTCTATCCCAACGATATGTATCTGGAAAATACCCTCCAGTATGGATTTATTCCCCCAGAAGCGTTCCCTTTCTTGGATCAAAAAGGCCTTATCCAAGACGTGCATGGAGTCCCGATTATTTACCACGCTCTCCGTGGTGCCAGGGACAAACGAATTCTCCATGATA
The DNA here is from genome assembly GCA_963931805.1 of Microdon myrmicae. NCBI lineage: Eukaryota > Metazoa > Arthropoda > Insecta > Diptera > Syrphidae > Microdon > Microdon myrmicae. Next base: position 76,207,275 of record OZ007500.1, on the reverse strand, counting down.
GTGATATCTCCAATGCCCCAGACCGCATGCGTTTTAGCACGGCGATCAGTGAAAGAAATAAATCAGCCAAAGATCGAACATCTCCCAAATGGTGGCGGCTTCTCAACGAGGAGAGGACTTCACTTCCTAAGATATAGTATGCCTCTCAAGAGCCACGCTCTCCTTCCTCTTGTCCCTCCTCCCCCTGTCCCCTTTCCCCATTACTTTTTTGTGGCTGTTCTATTTTTTTTCTTATTTTTTTTTTATTCGTTTCGTTTTGAAGTTTTTGTTTGTTATTAAAAAAAAAAACAATTTTGATAATAATGTATACATATAGATGTAAACGAGGAGTGCCTCTAATATATGACTTATTTCATATATATATATATACATATATATATATATATATATATATATATATATATATATATATATATATATATATATATATATATATATATATATATATATATATATATATATGTATAAGAAACAAACAAAAAAAGATGTACGCCGAGAGGCATATATAAAAATCAAGTTGTAATGTGTAATTTAGAGAGCTCGCATAGAGCTAGTAAGTTAATTTAAGGACTGTGATTGTAGAAAAGGGTTTACCATTTACCCCTAATATTATACATGTAAAAAGAATTAGGAAAATAAATGTGGTTTAAAAACTAAAAAAAAAAAAAAAAAAAACTGAACCTAAGAAAAGCTGTTGGAATTCAGATCGCTTCCAAGGAGGAGGTGCAGTTTTTTTAGTTTTTGTTGCATCACACGAAACGAATTTTTATTTTGTTTTGTTTTTTGTTAAATTCCCTTTTATTGTTTCGCGTCTAAAAAAGAAAAAGAAAAAATGTATTAAGTTCGAGATTAAGGAAATAAATGTGGTCTAATTGGATTCAATAATGAAGGGAAAATCCCCTAGTGTTTCTGATAAAACATTCGCTATTGATTGAGGCTCATTCACACTCCAGGCAGGAAGTAAAACCCTGGACAAAGTCCCCGGAATTTACGGGTAAGTGCGGTGTGTAAATTAACAGGTGTGGAAGGTGTTCCAGAGGCCCCAACGGATGGTTTAACGGGGTCGCCCCGTTATCAAATCGGGTGACCACTAACTGCACGTAACGGACCGTTACGCTGCCTCGAGTGGCCGAGACAAGCACCGTTGCCCTAGCATGCTTGCCGCATAAAGGATACAGCAATATATATCATGATTGGCGACCTTCCCCCAAATTACAACAACGGACGAAGTTTCAATATATGACAACTACCATCAAGCCTCTTAGAGTAGTTGCTGGATCACATGTGGATATGTTGGGGTTTCTCTATTCTACATGAGAAACAAGCCACAATCTCAACCACAATTCCTACCTAATTTCGACCGCTTTCAGCGCGTCATGCCTACTCATTTCCTTCATATGTTATTCCCCTGTAAAACATGTTAAACGGACGTATAGCTAAACTCGTTATCCCATGCAAATAATGCATTATTGAGTTTAGCTACATTCTTGTCAAACGGCAAACCCATTCTTGCTAACCCTGAGTTTCCCATCGGAAATCTCATAATGTCGGTTAACAACAACAAGTCTAAAGGAACGACGCTGTTGCATCATAGCAAAATCGCTGGGGTTATTTCAGCGTCTTAGAGTCTGGCTCTCATGCTGATTATTTCCCAAGCATCAGCGGCGTCTTATTGACTTTCCCTCAGATCACCCATTCGCTTGAGATCAATGATCTCTTTTTGCAGGGGAGAGACATCAGCTAGGTTTTCCTCTCCCTCGTATTTCTGTCTTTCCACGGTTCAATGTGCTCCGACTACACCATAGCCGTACCACTGGGTCACCAGGTCATGTCAGTAGCTGATACAGCATATCATGTTTTCTGTTCTCTCATTCTTCATGTCCGTCAATTACCCTATTAACAAAAGTTACCCATACTTTGACGGGCGCGAGGTTGAGAGAGCAGAGGCGTGGTCTCTTTTGGTTGCCTGTGTGTGGAATGAAATATGAATTTCAACCCTAATTCACACCTGTCACTATCAAATAATCACTGTGGAAGGTCGCGGCGCCGCTTGTCACATTAAATTCGCGAATTTTATATCAGTCACATCTCAATCGCCTAAGTGGAAGGTCGCGTCGCAGAGTTCATCAATAAAAAACGAATGAAATAAAACGAAAAGTTATTAATTTAAAGCTTTCCTTAGAGTGTAAAATAGTGTATTGTTTGCGTTTCAAATTCATCTATTTAAATAAGGATACCGGTAAACAGACTTGGCTGTAAATAAAAAAAAAATACAAAAAAATAAAAAAACTCAATAAATAAGAAGTGTTTTCCATTTCCTTCGGTGGAATCTTTGCTTGTGGGATTTAAGTGAATCTGTGCCATACGTTGGCATTCAAACTTCAACCCCCATAGATATCCTTCCAAATACTCAAAATCTTCCCATTTGAGCTCGGAATCTTGCCATTTGACTGGATTAACTGCGTATAACAGAAAAGTTTGACTTTCGGATCGACTTAATTACTCCACTTCAAAACTAAGTTTCAATTATATGACAACTGGCGCTGCGGACAGGATGTATCGGAAGATCCACAGCAATTGTGGTAGCAAAACAATTCATTGCTGCCGCATTTTGGAGTTACAAAGATCAACAGAAAGAAGAAACTTTGACAATTTTACACACTTGGAATAGCATCATTGATCAACAACAGTTATATTGCAACGTTTGGAACATGAGAAAGGGAGAAGACATCAGTTATCACCAGGTGGATGGCGGTGGTACCGCGGATGAGTGCGAACAAAAGTGAACATTGTCTCTGTTTATTTTTTTTTGTTTTTCATTTTTCTTGGGTTCCAAACTTGATATTAGATGTAATTGGATTTTGTTAAGTAATTTATAATGAATCATTTGTATTGAAAATCAGATATGCCACGTTAATCAAAGTATTTGTGAAATGTTTAAGTTCCATATAATGTATGTGCATATAGATTTTTTTTTTGTATTGAATCTGTTGTCTAAGTTCCTGAAGTGAATTCTCATATGAATTAATTTTTAGTAGCGTTGTTTAGATTATGAATTCAATGTTCTGATTTATTTGAAATTTTTTTTTTTTTGGAATGTATGGAGATTTATTTGGAAATTTATAATTGCAATTTTGTACAGTCTCTCTCTTTTTCGCCCTTGAATGATCGCGTTTTGTTTTTGTTATATTTGCCTGTTTGAATAGTGTTCTACCAGTTGCACTGTGGCGTTTCGAGCGCGGTCTGTCGTCTTGCTGTGGCGGTTGGGTTTAGTTTATTCCCTACATTTTGTGGTGAACCCCCTGTGTGTGTGCCTGTTCATTTCCTTGTTGTGTATTCCTTTTGTTCTCCGCATCTTTTCTGCTCGGTTTTCATGGTTTTGGTTACCTGCGTATGTTGACTCTCTTGGGTTCGGTGTGGTCCTTTCTTTTCGGGTCGCGAGACTGGCCTGATGTTTTTCCCTGTTTTGCTATCGGTCGTAGGGCTTGGCGAAATTCTGGGTTTTGTTTTTGGGGCGAAGAGCGTTTGAGTTGGGTTGGACGGCCTGCTGATGCTGACGAGGCAGCGGCAAAAGGAGGGCCGAGAAGGCACCCCTGCCCGAGCGCGGCACGAGATGCTTCCCGAGCCGCCGGGTGACGAGGTGGATCCGGTGGCCTTCCATGATTCGCGCGACGAGTTCCTGGACGAACGCTCACCAACGCCCGATGCGGGTGGCGGGCCGGCAACGTCGGGTCCCAGAGTGTTCACCGTCCGGTGCTGCTGCGAGTTTTGTGGCCGACAAGGTCATAGCTTGGGCTCCTCGATAATATAGTGGTTAGTATACCCGCCTGTCACGCGGGAGACCGGGGTTCGATTCCCCGTCGGGGAGCCTCTGGCGCAAGACTAATGACCTTGCCCGGAAAAAAAAATTCATTATGGAAAATTTAACAAGCCTCAGGACTTGCTAAATAAGGCCAAGATCAGCGCCCGGTTGTAGTGCCGATGATGATGATGATGAAGGTCATAGCTTGCGCGGGTGCGAATATAAACAAAGGTGGGAACAACAACTGGTTTCTCAAGTCTCTCCCCCCGAGCAGCACGCCAGAGCAGCACGGACTGCGCGCGAACGCCGCGAGCTCAGGGCCAGCGCGGTCTATGCCGAATGGCAGGAGCCCCAAGTGGAGACTCGGGGGAGCGCGGAAAGTGTCGAAGGCAGCGCCGACGGAATCGTGAGGTCAGTAGAAGCATCGCGGTGGTTTTAGGCTCTTGAAACGTGATTGGAGGTAGCGAGCGGGGATCGCCCGTGTCGGGCGGTAGCGGGAGACGTCCCAGCTCCGTGGACTCGAAGCCCGCGAAGACGGATGCGAGGCATGATGCCGCATCGAGCAGCGCAGAGGGTCGGAGAAGGCGACCCCGCCGCAGTGGGCCCAAAGTAGGCCATAAGAATAGCTCCAGTTCCGCCAGTTCGGAGTCCAGTGAGACTCCCGAGTAGGACAGTCCTGGGCGGAGGAGCGAGTTATTGTGCGAATTTTACGGTCGACACACTCACAAGGCAGCAGAGTGTCGACATAAGGCAAACTGGGAGAGTTCGGGAAACTCCCAGAGGTCGGGTCGGCAAGATCCAACCCGACCGCACTAGAATCGCAACCCAGCTCCAGCTGTGCTCAGTTTTCGGCGACTCAGGTCCCGATTGTCATTCTTCCGTTGGACATTGGCCGTAGGAACTCTACGCGCCTAATCGTGGACACAGGCGCTGAGATCAGCCTGTTGAAGCTGAAGGTACTCCATCCCAGATATGGCATGGATGTGCATAAATCTACAACGCTCCAAGCACTGTTTGGCAAGGCCAAGTCGACGGGATGCTGCCATGGGAATTTCATGTTGCAGCACGAGATTACCTGCAGTTTCCAAATAGTGGACTCCTTGCCAGGTTTAAGAGAGGACGGGTTGTTGTTCGACCTTCATGTCGAAAAATTGCAAGGTCGATGGACCGGGTGGCTCCTTGATAGTATAGTGGTTAGTATACCCGCCTGTCACCCGGGAGACCGGGGTTCGATTCCCCGTCGGGGAGCCCCTGGCGCAAGACTAATGACCTTGCCCAGAAAAAATAAATCATTATGGAAAATTTAACAAGCCTCAGGACTTGCTAAATAAGGCCAAGACCGGTTCCCGGTTGTAGTGCCGATGATGATGATGATGGACCGGGTGGTTGTTTGGTTTTCCCCCGAATGACCGTAAATCCCGAACCTTCCTCCGCTGACTTTGCGAACAATAAGACGGGAAGAGAACATACGGCAGCCGAACGGGGAGCTGTGCCAAAGTGACCTTGCAAGTTCGATACTGCGGCCGGTACTCGCCCGGAAACCCTACCCACACAGGGGGGGGCTGCGAAGGAATGTTCGCCCACGTGCTACCCACATAATCGTCCCAAGAAGACCCAAACAGTGGAAAAAAGGGAAAAGACCCGATATAACAAATAAATGTAACATTCATTAAACTGGAGCTCCTGATTTAACTTGCCACTATCCCTTGCATTCACCTGCCGGGCGACATTGTAGTGGTTTGATGACACGGGATCACCTCGACTTAGCGAGGGGGTCCTAACCGGATCGTGTGGTCGAACTCTCGACTGCGATTCTGTAAGTGGCGTAAGCCCATATGCGGGCCGGTTTCCGTTGTTGATGGTGATTTGGACCTTGGAGCCTTGTGGTGCGGGAGAGACTGTGAGTTTGAACAATGTTTGGTTTTGTTTTGTCTTCATTTCTGTGGGATACTTGTCTTTGTGCCCCGTTTCTTTAACAAGAAATAGAAACAAATAATTATACTAACATTTATATATAATTAGCAAAAAATAGATAATAATAATTATACTAACAGCCTAAAAGGTATTAGGATTTAAGAAAACAGTTAAGTCCAAACCTTGGATTGACGATGGGTGCGGGGCGAAGATCGAAGAACGTAAACGCCTCAGAGTGATCCACTTAGAACGATATGATGAAGTCAACGCAGAAAAATACGCGACAATTCGGAGAGAGACAGTGAGGCTCTTCAAACGCAAAAAACGCGAATGGGAGAAGACTCGGATCGAAAAAATCCTAGAAAATTCTAGGGCAAAGAACATCAGAGGTATATATGTCGGCATAAATTCAATTATAAATGGCTACCGAGGAAGAGCCAAAATAATTCGAGACGCAAACGGCTGTCTGGTCACAACAAACAATATCGTGACAAGATGGAAGCAGTACTTTGAAAACCTGCTCACTGTACGCACCCATCAACCACAGATAAATGCACCAAGCGTGCCCACAGCCAAGCATCAGATCCCAGAGCCGTCTCTCAACGCAATAAAGCGATTGAAAAACAACAAGACTCCCGGAGTCGACTGCATACCGGCAGAGCTTGTGAAGCATGGAGGAGAGGCAACCACTCGAAAGATCCACCAGCTCACCCAAATAATATGGGATAAGGAAGTCACGCCGGAAGAATGGCGACAGATCTGACTGCGAAAACTACAGAGGAATATCATTGCTCCCAACCGCATACAAAATATTAACAAATGTCATTCTGGCGAGAATCACACCGTACGCAGAAGAGATACTGGGAGACTACCAATGTGGATTCCGTAGGAACCGGTCAACAAGCGACCAAATGTTCACAATAAGACAACTGCTGGAAAAGAAGTGGGAACACGGTTCACCAACTGTTCGTTGGCTTCAAAAAAGCCCACGACTCAGTCGCAAGGCAAAGACTTTACCGTATTGTGTTGAGCTGGGAATCCCGAAAAAATATGCCGCCCTCATTCAAATTTACATGAACGAAAACAAAGGGCGAGTCAGAATAGAAAACCACCTCTCAGAACCATTTGAAATCCGGGACGGACTAAAGCAGGGAGATGGTCTATCACCGTGTCTCTTTAACCTTGTGCTCGAGTATGTCATCAGAAAGGTACAAGACGACAATATGGCCGGATCATCCCTGAACGGGATCACACAAGTGCTTGCATATGCGGATGACATCGCCGTTTTGGGCGATAATCTAGAAACTGTTAGTAAAAACTGTGAAATCATCATGCAAGCGGCAGAAGAGGTGGCCCTAGAAATAAATGAAGACAAAACAAAATACATGATTACGGCGAGAGCAGGTGGACCTCAGAGAACACATATAAACGTTAGAGGTAAAATATTTGAAAAAGCTGAAGAATTTAAATATCTGGGAACGATACTGACGGCCAGTAATGAAATGTCGAAGGAAATTAACAAGAGACTGCATTCCGGCAACGCTGGTTGGCACGCAGTCAGTAAACTGCTGAAATCCAGATTGCTATCACGTAATATAAAGCTCCGTGTCTATAGAACCATAATCATGCCGATTGTTCTATATGGATGCGAAACATGGGCTCTCACAAAACGGGAAGAAAACAAATTCCGCGTATTCGAGAATAAAGTTTTGAGGGGCATCTTTGGAGGTAAATATGGCGAGGAGGCAGGACAATGGAGGAAACTCCATAACCACGAATTGGAAGAGCTATATCGCAAACCTACAATAGTGAGAGTAATCAAGTCGCGAAGATTAAGATGGGCCGGACACGTGGCGCAAAAGGGGGAACGATAGGACCGTGCATAGAATTCTTGACGGTAGACCAACGGGAAAGAGACCGGTAGGACGGCCGCGACGGAGATGGGAGGACAATGTTAGGTTTGACCTTGAGGAGATCGGATCGAATGTTCAAGCGTGGAAGGACAGTGCCCGGGACAGGGAACGATGGCGAAGCCGAGTCGGTGAGGTCATGAACTTCCGGGTTCCTACAGGCCAATAAATAATAATAATAACTAGCATTTATATAGAATTAGCAAAAAATAGATAATAATAATTATACTAACATTTATATATAATTAGCAGAAAATAGATAATAATATTTGTACTAACAGTATTTATGTAATTGGCAAGAAATAGATAAATATATAGAAATCAATACTTGTTACAGAGAGAGGTGACAAATCCAGTATGTTGGAAGGGATAATCATCTATACTATTACAACAACAACAACAACAACAACAACAAAAACACTTCTCTAGCAATATGATACAAACATTTAACTAACAATAATTCTATTACTAACAGGTCAATTGAAAAGTCTCCGGCCTGACACATAGATGGCGGCACTAACATTAAATCCATATGATTTTTAGTTAGCCCTCACCTTCAAAAGACGCGTGTATAAATTTGACAGATGTCGGATTATTAGTTTGTGAATTATAGTATTTTGAGTGAAGCAACTTCTGTTATTGTGAAAAAAATGGATAAAAAGGAATTTCGCGTGTTGATAAAATATTGCTTTTTGAAGGGAAAAAATACAGTTGAAGCAAAAACTTGGTTTGATGACGAGTTTCCAGACGCCGCCCCAGGAAAATCAACCATCAAGGATTGGTATGCTAAGTTTAGACGTGGTGAAATGAGCACCGAAGACGGTGAACGCAGTGGACGCCCAAAAGAGGTTGTTACCGACGAAAACATTAGAAAAATCCACAACATGATTTTGAATGACGGTAAATTGAAATTGAATGAAATAGCAGGCACTCTAAAGATATCAACTGAACGTGTACATCATATCATTTACGAATATTTGGATATGAGAAAGCTCTGTGCAAAGTGGGTGCCGCGCGAGCTCACTTTTGGCCAAAAACAACGACGAGTTGATGATTCGGAGCAGTGTTTGAAGATGATTAAGCGTAATAAACCCGAGTTTTTGCGTCGATATGTGACAATGGATGAAACATGGCTCCATCATTTCACTCCGAAGTCCAATCGACAGTCATCCGAGTGGACTGCACACGATGAACCTGCCCCAAAAGCGTGGAAAAACGCAACAGTCGGCTGGCAAGGTTATGGCGTCTGTATTTTGGGATGCGCGCGGAATAATTTTCATTGGATATCTTGAAAAAGGAAGGACCATCAACAGCGACTATTACACAGCGTTATTGGACCGTTTGAAGGACGAAATCGCCGAAAAACGACCGCATTTGAAGAAAAAGAAAGTGGTGCTTCACCAAGACAATGCACCGTGTCACAAGTCAGTGAAAACGATGGCAAAAATCCATGAATTGGGCTTCGAATCGCTTCCGCATCCACCGTATTCTCCAGATCTGGCCCCAGCGACTATTTCCTGTTCTCAGATCTCAAAAGAATGCTCGCTGGGAGGAAATTTTCGTCGAATGAAGAGGTGATCGCCGAAACTGAGGCCTATTTTTAAGCAAAGGACAAATCGTACTACAAAAAAGGTAGTGAAAAGTTGGGGGGTCGCTATAATGAGTGTATCACCCTCGAAGGGAGTTATGTTGAATAAAAAAAACGGATTTTGCCAAAAAAATGTGTTTTACTATGGAAGGCCGGGGACTTTTCAATTGACCTGTTATATTGTTTAAGAATTAATTTTAAATATATTTTGGCTATGAGTAGCAATATCATTAACATTGAAGTGAAACTAATATCATTCCTTCTAAACGGTTCTCTCCTCGATCCCTCCCCTTTCCTCTCGTCCTGGGTGTGTTCCGTGTTTCCCTGAGGTTATTGTTCTATAGAAATGGCCCGCCGCCGGGCGCGGTGACAGCGGCGACGAAGTTGCCGGGGTTGTCCCCCGTCTACTTGGGGGCGTGACATTCCTCTCCCAAGAATGGCACGCGCTTTTTGGGCGGTGGGGGGGGGGGGGGTATGTTGCATAATAAGCCCCACAGCTAAACTCTAAAGGTATGGTATTAAAATTGAGATTACAGATATAAGAATTAACATTCCATGGTAAACTTGTACTTTCTATTAGCAATGACACGCAGCTGCATTGTTGGGTTGCCCATTGTCGAACGCACAATACTAACGAAGAAGGTTCGAAAGTTAACGAAAAACGGGGAATGGAGAGAGAGAGTGAACCTAAGAAAAGCAGTTGGAATTCAGATCGCTCTTCCAAGGAGGAGGTGCAGTTTTTTTAGTTTTTGTTGCATCACACGACGCGAATTTTTATTTTGTTTTGTTTTTTGTTAAATTCCCTTTTATTGTTTCGCGTCTAAAAAAGAAAAAGAAAAAATGTATTAAGTTCGAGATTAAGGAAATAAATGTGGTCTAATTGGATTCAATAATGAAGGGAAAATCCCGTAGTGTTTCTGATAAAACATTCGCTATTGATTGAGGCTCATTCACACTCCAGGCAGGAAGTAAAACCCTGGACAAAGTCCCGGGAATTTACGGGCAAGTGCGGTATGTAAATTAACAGGTGTGCAAGGTGTTCCAGAGGCCCCAACGGAAGGTTTAACGGGGTCGCCCCGTTATCAAATCGGGTGACCACTAACTGCACGTAACGGACCGTTACGCTGCCTCGAGTGGCCGAGACAAGCACCGTTGCCCTAGCATGCTTGCCAAATTACAACAACGGACGAAGTTTCAATATATGACAACTACCATCAAACCTCTTAGAGTAGTTGCTGGATTTCATGTGGATATCCTTCCAAATACTCAAAATCTTCCCATTTAAAGTCGGGATCTTGCCATTTGACTGGATTAACTGCATATAACAGAAAAGTTTGACTTTCGGATCGACTTAATTACTCCACTTCAAAACGAAGTTTCAATTATATGACATCGTACTTTTTTGGTATTACTTTTTTAGTCTTAGTTCTTCAAACAAAATTTCCAACTTAGATTCTAAAAGCTAGAATCGAAAGCTTTTAACTATGAGTTCTTAACTCACGATTTTGGGTTTTCGGCCTTAAGTTTCCGTTCTTCAGCCTTAATCATTCGTTCTTAAATACGAATTCTTAACTCTTCATTGCAGATTTTAGTTCTTAAGTCATAATACTTACGTTTCAGTTTCTAAGCCTTAGAAGTACGTGTAACTTAAATAAAGTCGAATCAATGAAAATTTTCAAAAAACGAGACTGAACTATTCAGAGTGGTAGGTTTTTAATCACTATTCTGTTTGTTAATCGATCCGTTTCCAAATTGAGACAAAGAATTGACGAAATCCTGTGGTAAATAATCTGTTCAACATTAGTTTACTTATCAACTAAGTTACACAGTTGTCGTTTTAGACATTCACCATTCAGAGTTGTCGTTTTCAACGTCCCTCAGTGGGGAAGTAAGCGAATTCCGAAAAGACGACACTTGTTCTAATTTTGCCAACACAATGTCATCGATATAAAACCTCGTGTAACTTTCGATCCCTCGCAGCTATACTAATTTGATCGACCAGTATTACTAAAATATTAGAGGCAAAGTGGTTGCTTTCTAGTTGCCATCCCTGCTCGTATTAGATTTCTATGGCTATTGTAATAAATGTCGCTATTGTCCTAGACGAAGCAATTGTTCTACATGGCTTTTGTTATTACTTGACAATATACAACAATAGCATTATGGAATACACATTGAGCTTTTAATACCTCTACAATGTTGCGATGTAATTTCGAAAAGTAAAACTGAATGCAACCAGTTTGAGGTGGCCATTCGGTTTTTAGTGTCTGGAGCTTGTTTGTAACAGGGACAATGGGCAACTTGATTGTTTCATAACTTTTCGTAAGTGACCCAACATTTTCTATACCACTCAGTATCCAAGGATACCTCATTTGCCACACAATGTATCAAGTATAATTGACTACTCAAACTACTGAAACAAGCACACAATACCTAAAGAGCATTTGCATCACATTCAAACCCACACTGGACATATGTTAAGGAGCCGTAAAGGACAGTCTCGAAAGTGATACTGATAGCATGCTTGAAACACCGACATCCCTAAGTCAAAATTACTATTTCAAGAAGTTCAAATAAAGGCAAGCAATATAATAGCCCAATTAAAAATTCCAACATTTGTGTCGAATTACATGACAGTAGGGCGTAAACACCCTAGGTAGATATGTTGGGTTGAGCAACACCACTACAACCGGTCACGATGGTTTCAAGCTAATTTTTCAATTTTCCCGAAAATCAAGTTTCGTGCACAAATTAAGGTCATTAGTGTTAGTTGGCCTGACAACATCTGACGACTGGGGCTCACGAGGGTACATTCTCGGCAGACACACAATATCAGGCTAATTCAGAAATCTAGAGGATTTTCGAAAATGTTCTCTTGGTTGATGTTGACGTCATCTCATTAATAAAATTGCTCCTTGGATTGTGTCGAAATTTAATGCGACGAGGTTGTTGAACCGGATTCAAAGGGACAACAGCTCGTTTTTGCGTAAATGACAGCTCTTGTCTGCACGCACAGTTGGCTTGTCTGCTATGTTGTCATGTGACCGACCGCCGCACACAAACGACAAATACAAATGCGAGTGACTATCACACGACTTATAAATCATTAAAATAACACACTAATCACCGACATCCGAGTGGGTGTTAGTTCACTCCTTCGTGCTCAGCTTCGTGGTCACAATCGTTAAGATTCACTTTAAGGATAATCGTGTAAACGGTGTTTTATTTCATCATTCCGTTTTTTTTTTCCCTGGCTCCTTTTTTCGAGCCTGACGGCCTAAGTTGATATGGTGTGTTGAGAAGGAAGTTTTGATCCCACATCTCGCCCCTAGTCATTCGGAAACGTTCATTATGACCTCTTCGACCTGATTTCCCTTTTAGGAGTGCCCCTGGTAAAGAGGATAAATGTGCGAGTATTTAACTTTTCTTGCTTGTCACATTCAGTGAAACGAAGCAATCCAGTCAGCCGTACGTGTTGAGATATTTTTTATATAGTGTTTTTTTTATTTGCTTTTGTTTTTGTTTTGTCCTGGGGTGTTTATTAGGAGACATTAGGAAATCTCTGTTACTGTAAAGGAGATTTAGATGCTCATCTCCCTCCTTGTGTGTTCCAACTAATCTGTTCAAGTTCTTAGGTGGTAAAAGGGATGTCGTGATGAATAATTCGAAGACAAACGACCGAACTTCACACCTAGCTGTCTTCGTGAAATTAAAGCCAGGAGATGTCCTTATTTATTTATTTCGTTTTCCCAAAAATAACGTAATTTTTGTTTTTAACTTGCGAAGCTAAATGGCTGACGACTGCTAGTACATAAATAAACAATGAGCAACTGTGTGCTTATTTGCATAAATTACATGCTACCTGTGTGTTCCAGTGCAATTTACTCGTAGAAAAAGGACTATACCCTCAATTTGGCCGTTACCAAAGCTTCTCTGCGGGCAGCTGCTTTTTTCCGGAGAAAGAGGATTTTCTCTTTTACAAACTAGGACTTTTTCTTTCTAATTTTTCCAGGTAGCTAGACAAGCAAATGTGCGTTGCATTCTTGATTAGGGGATTTGTTCATCTAAAGTACTAAACACGAAATTCATTTTTTCTACATAAATGAGTTTTTTAACATCACAAAATTAGTCTCAGAAAGCCGTTTTGAGAGGTTCGTAATTTGAGGTAGGCTTATAGCGCAAGGATAGATGCAATTTATAATCCACTCGTAGCATATGTGTTATTAGGCTTGTGTTTATTATTTTCATCATCATCGGCACTACAACCGGGAACCGGTCTTGGCCTTATTTAGCAAGTCCTGAGGCTTGTTAAATTTTCCATAATGATTTATTTTGTCTGGGCAAGGTCATTAGTCTTGCGCCAGAGGCTCCCCGACGGGGAATCGAACCCCGGTCCCCCGGGTGACAGGCAGGTATACTAACCACTATACTATCGAGGTTTACTATTTTACAATTTCGAAAATCCATAAAGCTGTTACTGAACAAGTTGTCGAAGAGAAAATCTTGTAGTGAAAAACCGGCAGTAGAAAAGCTAGAACCAAAGTATCGACGTATCAAGTATCAAGAATTTATATATCTAAATATTTATTTATTTATTTATTTATTATCAACTAGTAATGTAAAATTACATATCAATAACTTAACCTAATGAGCCTAGCAGCGGGGACTATTGGCTCTGTATTTCTAATTTACAATTTAATCTTAATGCTATTTACAAATTGATTTACAATTTCTATGTTGTCGGTAGTGGGATCTGCTAGAATTGTATAAATATCTGTATTGCGAAATAGTTTGTCTCTCAAGGGTTTTAGGTGAGGACAGTCTTTCAATATGTGAGTGATTGTAAGTGTTGTGTTGCATTTTGGGCAGATTGGGGCTGTAGCTCGGTGGAGCAGGTGGAGGTGGGTAGCAGCTGTATGGCCTAATCGCAGCCTCACAAAGTTTGTGATTTTGGATTTGGACAAGTTAGTTGGGTAAGAAGGGTGAGTTTTGAAACGGTTTACCATTTTATAGGCATGGTGGTGAGTATCCCAGTTTGTTTGGTTTATTTGTTTTTGTTGATTGCTGATCATTGACAGTAGATCGGCTCTTGTGTAGATGTTGAATTTGTGGACTGGAGCTCTTTTGGCTGAGTTGGCTGCGGCGTCTGCATTCTCGTTACCGCTGATGGCGACGTGACTGGATTACTAATCAAGAAAGGTACTTCCCACAAAATCCTCCCCATCATTACAAATATCCAAGCTCTCGTTGTAGAAATACAACACCCTTTAAATTTTACCTACATTGCCTTATATCTCCCCCCAAATCAACCATTAAATAAAAATGATCTTCAGGATATACTCAACCACACAAATGAGCCCAGAATACTTGGAGGCGACATAAATGCTTGGAGTACACGCTGGGGTTCACCTTCCACAAACAAAAGAGGGGAAGTAATTGAAAACCTCCTCCTCACCTCCAATCTGATCCTACTGAATGACGGTTCCCCTACTCACCTTTCTACACACAATACCCTCACTCATATAGACATCACTTGTTGCTCCTCAGAATTGGTTCCGAAAACTTCATGGCAAGTTCTAAACGACCTCTACAATAGTGACCATTTCCCCGTTTTAAGCATAATAAATAATCAGCAACCGATAACCCATCACAACAGATCTCCAAAATACAAAACCGATTCCGCCAATTGGGCACTTTTTGAAAGAAAAGTTGACGAATTTCTTTCAAGCAATTCCCCCACACCTGACACGAATCACGAAGCGGCGCTAATCAGTAAAGCAATTAGATCCGCTGCCAATCTCTCAATGCCCCAAACAAATATCACAACCAAATCAGAAACCAGGCCACATGTACCTTGGTGGAACTCCGACCCAACGCTTCTCAGAAAAAGCAAAATGTCAGCCCTCTCTGAATTTAAAAAAAGACCAACGCAGGTTAATTTTGTTGCATACAAAAAAGCGAATGCACAATTTCGTAGGAAGATGAAAGAAAGCAAAGCAAAAAGCTTTCTTCAATTCACTTCCTCAATCAATCCAACATCCTCCACAACTACAATATGGCATAAAATACGCAGCTTAAGTGGTAATCACAATCCGACAATTATCTCATCCCTTAATTCCGAAAATACTACAATCTCAGACACAGTGGAAATAAGCCAACTCTTCGCCAAAACCTGGTCGCAATTCTCAGACAACAATAATTTTCATCCCGAATTCAATCGCAAAAAAATTGAATCCGTTAACAATCCACTATCTTTGCAAACTCCTAACTCTGCAGCTCTACGCATAGAACAACCCATCTCATTTATCGAATTCGAGTCAGCACTTAGTATAACTAAGGGAAAAACTCCAGGGAGAGATCGAATATCTTACCCAATGTTAAAAAACCTTTCGCATTATGCAAAACAAAGAATTATAAAGTTATACACTAAAATACTTGAAACATCACACATTCCACAAATATGGAAAACCGCGGTCCTAATACCTATTCCCAAACCGAACAAAGATAAAGATACGGTGGATGGCTACCGCCCTATATCCTTAATTCCTTGTCCCGCAAAGGTATTAGAAAAAATCGTAGCCAAACGTCTACTCTGGCTTATGGAAACAAAGAAATTGACATCCATCAACCAAGTAGCTTTCAAATCCAACAGAGGTTGCACAGACGCCTTACTCCACATTGACCACTACACCTCAAAAGCTCTATCCGCCAAAAATCATGTCACAATACTCTCTCTTGATTTTGAGAAAGCATTCGACAGAATAGGCACTCACACCGTACTTAATAAATTGTTAAAATGGAGAATTGGCAACAATATATATAGGTACGTTAAATCATTTCTAAGCAATAGAAAATTCCAATGTAAAGTCAACCACGTTTACTCCAATACATTTCCATTACACAACGGAATCCCTCAAGGATCCCCACTGTCAGTTGTACTATTTATGATCGCCTTTGACGACATAAGTACAATAATACACAAACAGAAACATCTAGATCATTGCATTTACGCCGATGATATATACATCTTAAGTGATCTAACTTTCTGCAAAAACATTTTAACTGAAACAGTGAAAGATATCTTAGAATGGTCAAATTCTTCAGGTGCCAAACTCTCAGTAGATAAATGTAAATTATTTCATGTGTGCCGACGACGACTTTGTCCTCAAATACACCTCAACATAAACAACAAAACAATCCAAAATGTCCCCAACCTCAAAATCCTCGGAATAACATTTAACAACAAGTATACCTGGAAACAACATTGTTCAGAACTCAAAGTATCATTAGCAGCGAGGCTCAATATTATTAAATACTTAAGCAACATGAAAAGTAACGTACACATTAACACTCTATGTAAAATTACTAAAGCTCTAATTTTAAGTAAAATAGACTACGGGATCTATATCTATGGCAATAGTCCAAAAACGACTCTAAATATAATAAAGCCCATCTATCACCAAGCCGCTAGAAGAAGCACCTTTGCATTCGGAACGACACCAATAAAAAATATACTGGCTGAAGCTGAGCTTCCAACAATCGAGGACCGGATGGAAATCATATCATTAAAACTAATAGCTAAATTAGCGTTTTCGCGAAATTCCATAATTGACAAAGACATCAAACTAACAATAGGATACAAAAACACCAACCGAATCCCATCTGCAATCAGTCGCATTTTAGATAAAGCGAAGCAATTGGAATTGGATATTAAACAAACTTTCAAATACTCCGCAACTTACCCGCCATGGCTTCTAAATAATAATAATTTCATAACAACACTCTCAATATTTAAAAAACCAAACACAAACAAAGAAATATACGGTGCACTATTCTGGTCAGTCGCCTCAAAATATAAATCCAACGGATGGCGCTTTCTGTACACAGATGGATCCAACACAACCAACTATACTTCCTTTGCGGTCACATCCGAAGAAGGTGCAGTAAAGAAAATCGGACTATTACCCGAATTTTGCTCCATTTTCACGGCGGAAGCCTTCGCGATTTTACAAGCCGTAACATTCGCCACCAACCACAGAGAAAAATATGTCATCTGCACCGACAGCCTGTCGGTACTCAACTCAATAAAAAACACCAACAACACTGATGATATTATTTCCAATATTCGGAATAATATCATTAAATACTGCAATAAAATAAAACTAATGTATCTAAATAAAATTATCTGAACCCTCCTGTCGCCATCACCGCGGGCTTCCCACATACCATCGTGCTGTGAGTACCAGGTCACGAACACACCGCTCGACTTGAAATAACACGACGACAAATATATAAAATTAGAACCCAATGAGGTTACCACTGTGGAGGAAATCCTGACAGCGATCGCTATACAGTGCTCTGCGCTGAACCCGATCCCAAAGGAAGCGGTAAGGAGTTTAAGAAGGAAACCAGATGGCACAAGAGCTGCCATGATCCGCTTACCAAGAGAAAAGGCTAGCATGTTGCTGGCAACAGGTTTTCTACGGGTTGGATGGGTGAGATGCAGACTTCGAGAACACATCGCACCCACACGCTGTTTCAGATGTTGGCAATACGGTCATGTGGCGAAATCCTACAAATCCGAAGAAGATCGTTCGAAAAACTGTTTGAAATGCGGTGAAAAGGGCCACAAAGCAAAGGGTGGTAAAGCACAACCCAAATGCATGTTCTGCGAATCAGGATGCGAAGGCGGTAACCACCACTCAAGAAGGAGTTACAAATGCCGAGCATTTCAAAACGCGATGTCCAATCTTCTGAATAAAAATGGACAGGTTTAAGTGCATTCAAATTAAGTTAAACCATTGTGGAGCCGCACAAGATCTCCTTTCGCAAACGGTTAAGGAATATAGTGCCGCCGTGGTACTCATCAATAAGCCGTACAGGATGCCTGGCACTGGTACTGTGGGGGTTTTCATATCACACGGAGAACCTACCCACAATTCTAACCAACTTCGACCGCTAATATCGCGTCACCCTACCTTAACCTGTAACCCATTTCAAAACATGCCAAAACAAATTCCAATCTACAAGCGCATCCATCCCGAACTTGCAAGAATCCATCTCCCAATCTGCAATGAAAGGGATGTCCCAAAACTCCCAACAGAATACAATTCAATAGAATACATTCTAAATCATCTCCCTCAATTACATCACCCCACATATAAGTTTTCCCAAAATGTCTCCACTTAATTCATATTCCCTGCTTGCGACCAAGCAATCTTAATTTCCGCGGAAATCCATATGCTGTAATAAAACACATATTCAAACCTAAAACGGAATATTAACCATCACCACCAACTATACCGAGCCGCATACATTTCCCCGAAATTACTTCGGTTAATATGCTATCTAAATGATATTCCTTGCTTGCACCCAAACAATTCCAATTTCCCCCGAAAACTCATGCCCATACATGCTCGTGTTCCCAAAACCAATTTCTCGGTACACATAGCAACCGAGGGATCTAGCCCAGCCAGTACGGCAGGAATTCCCGGAATAAAACTCCCTGTGCAAGCATAGCAACTCTTCTCGAAATTCCTAGCAAGTGGCAGTGATTTTATTTCTGCTATGACTCAACCGCCACGACGCAATGAATGGATTCTTTCCATTCATTAGTCAGTCGAGCTTCAACCGCCAAGCCACACACACCGGGTCAGTGGGGTCCCAACCGCTCAGTGCTACTAAATTATTTCGGATGAAAGTTTTGATCCACGCGAGGCAAAACGGAGCGAATGCTCGCGGGAGGTTGTAACGTAATAAGCAATAGTATTTGCAAACGAATAAGACGTGGGCCGGAGTAGTGATTCGCCGAATTAAAAACGAACAAGGACGATCGTCCCCACCACACGAGGTACCCGGGTGCGTAGTCTTCAAATCCTCCGAAGATTTATCAAATAAAAACTGTAAAATACTTTCGAACGATGTATACAAAGTGACAAATTTCGTTTAGGAACATAGCAATAAAAAGAAAAAGTTTACAACCAAACAAGCCGCAAGTGTTTCATTTTTCGCTCTTTCTTGGTGGACGGTTATCGACGGAACGGCCGAGTATTCTGGTGTGAAATCCCGGTGAATGACATTCAGCGAATTAGACGGTGGAAGTTTGGTGAACCCTGCGCCCTTGACGGCGCCCCGACCAAAAGCCCCAAAAACGGAACAGCGGCCATCTGGACAACTGGAAATTCCCACATGCAGAAGTGTCCAGAGGTTGGAAGGAATTGCCTATGCTAAAATCAGAGGAATTCATTTCTACTGTTGTTGCGCTCCGCCAAGGTGGGCAATAGAATATTTGAAATGCTTTTTGGACAGGATAACACAAGAAGCTAGAGGTAAGAGCCATCTTATACTTGCTGGAGATTTCAACGCTTGGGCAGTCGAATGGGGAAGCACAGGGACCAACAGTAGAGGCCAGGCACTACTCGAAGCCTTCGCAGTCCTACATGTGGTGTTACTTAATGATGGTCTTGATGACACCTTCATAAATGAGAGAGGCCGGTCCAAAATCGACATCACATTTGCCAGCTCAATGTTAGCAAGAAGTATAGAGTGGCGAGTTTTGGACACCTACACACAAAGTGACCACCAAGCCGTGATGTACGAAATATTACCACACAGGGGATACATCACTGGCAAATTGTCGAATAAAGCCCAGAAAAATGTGTGGAAAGAGAAGGACGTCGATGCGGAACTGCTCGATTATGTACTGGAAGACCAAATCGCACAGTTTGACGCAGATGCCAATGAGAACATACAGGCTGGAAAAGTCGTGAAGTGGCTAACTACCGCATGTGATGCTTCTATGCCACGACGAAGACAGCCAGCAGGGGCTATCAAACCGGTGTATAGGTGGAACTCAGAAATCTCCCATGTGTGATCGGAGCGCAATAGATTAAGACGTTTGCCAAAAAGAGCAAGTAACCATAACAGCTACCGACAGTTGCATGCGGAATTCGTTAACAAACGGAAAGAGTTGAGGAAAGTAATCCGCAAAAGTAAATATAACGCGCTCGGTTCCCTAAGGGATGAATTAAATAACAACATATGGGGCAGCGCCTACAAGATAGTCATGAAAAGACTACACAACAACAGTAGTCAAATGCGAAAAAGTAAAAGTGGCATGGCCCGAATCGCTGCTGTCCTCTTCGCGTAGTGTGATGAGGTGAGAGTGGAGTATCACTGAAGGAGAGATACCTCCCGTGGCCACTGAAGAGGTGCTCTTGGCTGCAAGGGTTGTCAAAAAAAAAAACAAGACCCCGGGACTGGATAATATCCCTAACGCAGTGGTGAAGCCTGCTTTTACAAAAGAGCAAAAGTCTTCAGCAGTCTCTTCACAACCTGCCTTCAAACAGGACAATTTCCTAAACGAAGGAAAAAACAGCGGCTTTTCGCCACTTGTGTATGTTGGACACAACAGGAAAACTGCTTGAGCGAGTAATTCCCGATCGCCTGGAAAAATCCACTGGGGGAAAAACGGGGCTCTCTGTTGAAAAGTATTTCAACCGGTAAGGCAATATATGTGGTGTGCGACATCGCTCGATATGCGATAGCTGGAGCACGCTGGCTAGGTGGTACTGTGGGTTGCCTCCGCTCCCCACGATACCAAAATATATTGGCTGGTGGTGATGTTAAAAATGCATTTAACTCAGTGAATTGGAAGCGGATTCTAGAAGCGTTGGGCGATCCACAAGTCTCACCCTACTTGGTGCGTATATTAGCAAACTATCTCTCGGATAGAAGACTGCCTTATGACACAGATAAGGGACCACAGGAATATAAAATAACAGCGGGTGTGCCTCAGGGATCTGTATTAGGTCCGCTGTTATGGAATATCATGTACGATGGTGTGCTCAGGGTTAATGTACCAGAAGGGATTAGAATCATTGGATACGCAGATGATTTGGCAATAGTAGCCGTTGCTAAATATCTAGATGAACTGGAGAATATTTGCTCCGAAGTAACCCAGCGCATTAAATGCTGGCTAGATAAGGCCGAACTGAAACTAGCTGGACTTAAGACGGAAGCAGTTTTAATAAGCAGCCGCAAGAAAGTTGAACACCTTGATTTGGAAATAGAAGGACAAATAATCAGAACACCTGAGGAAAACGAGTAAAAAAACGGCAAGAGTATGCAAAGTTTTGGCGAGACTGCTACCCAATGTTGTCCCCACAAAAGGAAACTCATAACCAGTGTCGTCACCTCTTGCCCTTTATATTTCGGGATTAGAGAACAAAAACAAATATTGATCATCGAAAATCACTTTATTGTTTTTCAAAATATTCCCCATGAAGATCTATACACTTTTGCATGCGTTTGAACCAATTGTCGAAGCAGTTTTGCCATTCTGATTGAGGTATCTCCAACACATGCATTCTGAATGCAGCAACCGCTTCTTCAGGTGTCGAAAAACGTTGACCTCTCACTTTTTTTTTTTACGTACGGGAATAAAAAGAAGTCATTCGGTGCCAAGTCAGGACTATACGGCGGATGACCCATCAAATCGATGTTTTGGGTGCTCAAACATGCAATTGTCGCAGCCGATGTGTCAGAGCTCGCATTGTCGTGGTGAAGAGTGATCCGTCTTCGGCGGTTGGTTTTCTTGATTTCTTGGAAGACAACTGGCAAACAAATGGTTGTGTGCCACTCAGAATTGACTGTTCTGCGTTGTTCTAGTGGTACGGTTGCGACATGTCCAGTTTTTCCGAAAAAACAGGCGACCATTTGCTTGGAAGTGCTTCGTGCGCGAACAACTTTTGTTGGATTTGGCTCATCTTGAAACACCCAGACAGTCGACTGCTGTTTACTTTCGGGCTCATACGCGTAAATCCACGATTCATCACCTGTCACGATGTCATAGACGTGTTTCGAAACACCGCTACCGTATTTTTTGACCATTTCTTTCGACCAATTGACACGAGCCTTTTTTTGGGCGATTGACAAATTGTGTGGGATCCGACGCGAACAAATTTTGTTGACGGTCAAATGTTTATGCAATATTGAATGTATGCTGGTCCCACTAACGCCTAAGGTTGTCTCAATCTCACGATAGGTCACATGACGATCTTCCAATATCAGTTCGCGCACAGCATCAATGGTTTTCGGAACAACAACTGATTTTGGACGACCTCCACGAAATTCATCTTGGAGTGAACTACGACCACGATTGAATTCACCATACCATCGATAAACACTGGTCCTTGATGGAGCTCCATCGCCAAAAATTGAATTAAGTTCATCCATGCACTGTTGCTGAGTTAATCCAGGCCGAAAGTTGTAAAAAATAATCGCACGAAAATGTTGACGATTTAATTCCATTTTTGGGCCGAGATGAATCTTTTAAGTTACTGTAAACAACACAAATAGCGCTCGTATGTCAAAACGTTCTGAGTGCGTATAACCTCAAAAATGTCCAACTTTACGACAGAGCTGTCAATTGCCGGATTGCAACGCTAGGGTTGTCAAATCTCGAAACATAAGAGGCAACCCTCGCATAAGTCGTACATGAGGGGAGTGAACTCAGCACGTAGGCTGGCATCACTAAGAGTATGCGTGTGCATTCCGAACGCTATCCAAAGATGCCATAAATGTTTTGGCCAGGAGGACACCACTTGACATTGTAACTAAAGAAAACGCTGCATTGCATGAGGGCTCCCAAGACAATCGTCGGAAAATGCGGTCACAATTCGAGCTCTCAAGCCTAAGAGAATGGCAACGAAGGTGGGATTCGTCCACCAAAGGAAGATGAACCTGTGGCGGTTTTTTAATACATTCCCAAAGAACCGCCCATCCTCTTAAATTAACCACCTTCCTCTTTCCATGCAAACCCAGTGTACTTACCCGCAATTAGGGGCAGCGTAAGCTCCCCTGCAGCATCATACCTGAAAGGAAAACCTACCCGACGGCATCCACACATTCTGAATTTCCCTGGTTCATATTCCATGAACCAGTTCATCTCCTATCGGCTCAGCCTGTCTTCAATTACGATAAACAAACGATGGCCAGCGTATTGTTGACATAGCTGTAGCCGATATCCTTTCCATAGTTCACAATTGTATATCGCGCCTATACCCTTAGGTCCGCGACAGTTGCGACAATTCCCCGTTATCGGCTATCAACCGATCATGAATTTGTGCATGGATATGATAATTGTTTAGGTAACCTTACCCATGCCATGCCTATGATGACCCGCCTGAAAACCGAAATTAAACATAGAGTATCTCACTGTGTTCGTTTTACTTACCCGCATATTAATCTTAACATATGGCCATCCAGCCTGACCCTTTGCCGCCGTCGACGAGGTTTCTGCTGACCTATGTCAACAAAATAATGTTCCCCCTTGTGCACCGGAGCCATACGGCTAGATTGGATATTGCCTACATCGGTGTTTCCAAGGAATCTTAGGCAAATAGCCTGATGACCCCTTTGTATCATAGGCACATCACGTACATCTGTAAAATTGCGTTTTTGTTTACTTTGAAACAAAAATCTATTTCGATCCCTGGCATACATCATCAACGATGTATGGGTACATCGCCGCAGCCGCAGCCGCCGATGATCGTAGGTTTGTTTGTTGTATAAATTAACAAAACTAAAATATATCTGACTTACGGTCTTTCCAATGGATGTTTCCCTTCCAGGTCTCTAGGGGTGGTTACCGGCTTTCTGGACCTAGTGGTTGATTCTAGGCGGCTGCTTCAAAGACTGCAAGTGAACCTCATGTCCATATTTTGGTGTTAATCCTCGTTGAAATAGTACGCTGGGAAATAAGTGGCGACTCTATGGATCCCGCACTAGACAACTGTCTCTATGTGGAGGCGCGAAATATGGCCAACCTTGGATGTTAAACAAACTCCTTTTTTTCTTTTGTTTATTGTTGATGCCCTTAGCTGACAATGTGTACTCCACAGGCCTCCTTAAGATCCAAAAGGAAGCACTTTTATTGTTCGTTTGTTTTAAGTTTACACTGTGCTGTTCATTTATTTTAAGTCTACACGTACCAATCCCGTTTTCGCAAAGCGACTATCACTTCAAACATCCGCGAAACTACCCGCACAACACCTCACAATCACGACCGTCTCGGTGTATAACTAAATACCAACTCGTTTCCTTTTCCGATCGTTTGATCGCAGGAAAACCTTTTTTTCTCTTTTTTGCTAACACAAGCCAACGTGTTAGGTTCCTTCTGCGATGATCGCACTCAATATCCTTTGTTTCAGGATTTCCTTTGTGAGCCCGCGCATCCTTTATCTGATCCCAAGGTATTGTACCTTGGATCGGAAACCGTCTGGAATCCCTTAAGTATTACCTGGGATTTCTCACAGTGCCCAGACTTGGCAATTTCCTTTTCAGTGAACATCGGAGCCAAAGATATTTTGTATCTTATGGGTATTGTTGTTCAGCGAGTGTTTTTACGATCGCCGTCCTTTTTTCCGTATAGGAAATGTTTCCTTGAATAGGATTTAAGGGGACGGTGTCGCCGTGCATTTTATGCTTTTTACCAACTTTACTTGAGAGTTGGTCATCTGGTTCGCAGATTTGGAACCAGGGGAATTTACGTGTTGAACATCTGGTTCATATATCACGTTTTGGATTTATATTGTATTCAATATGGACAAATTGAACGTTTAGTTCAATTTCTTTGATATTGAATTTGGTATTGGCCCGTTTAGTGTATGGGGCAATGCTAGGGCTTGGGGAGTGTTTCATCCTTTTAGTGGATGATTTTGCGTGTAGCGCAATTCATTGGTGGAGACTGGCTCCAAAGAGGTATATATTTATGGGTGGGTGGTTTTGGACGTAACATGTTTAATCAGGTGTCCACCGATCATCGTTTTCATCGCAGGGCATCGTACTTGTCCTATACGGACGCATATAGAATCCTCCCCTATCGATGCATGATGGATGTGAGATGCGTCGTTGAGTCAGATTTTATCATCAGCCGGGTGCGGAACTATTCTCTGTTGAAGTGCGAGTAATTTGGTCGAAGTTGTAAAATATTACCGCCAATCGGTCGTTCGGCAATTAATGTGCCTACCCGAGTGGCGACAAAAAAGTCAGTATTGTAATAGCTGCGTCTGAGGAAAATCTCGTTCGTTATCTGTTCTCGTGGAATTGGTGTTAAGGCGGTGTCTGGTATATCTTTGTGTGACTTTTTGTGTTTGTTTTCTTTTTCGCCGTACAACGATTTGATATTTTGAAAAAATTAATGATTTTCAAAGCCTGTAAGTGAGGAACAGAAACCCGTAAAATAAAAAAGCCAACGTTTAAATGACAAACTACACCAGTGTTTTTTTATTTGTTTTGTTTCCTTTTGGTGCACGATTTTGGCAGAGGACTGTGGAAGTTTAGTGAATCCTGCGCCCTTGCCGGCGCCGCGACTAAACTTACGCCACAAACCCACACCATGATACCTGATGTAGAAACATGGGTGAAAAAAATGGCAGAAAAGGAATATGGACCCACACCTTGATACCTGATGTAGAAACATGGGTGAAAAAGAAACATGGTGAGCTGACTTACCAACTGACTCAACTAATATCAGGACATGGATGCTTTCGGCAATACTTGCACAAGTATAAGCATGTGAATCATCCATACTGCTTGTATTGCGAAGGCAAAATAGAAAATGTGGAACACGTACTCACAGAGTGTGTGAGATTCAACGCCGTCTTTTGGAGAGACATCTGAGACGGACAGTTACTCCGACAGGAGTAATAGAATGCATGCTGAATTCAAAACAGGCATGGTCAGTAACAAATGGTTTTCTACATGACATGATGCAGCAGTTGCGACGCGACGAGTGGAGTAACAGGTGAACTCCGTCCCGCCCCGCGATGGAATATCTAAAAGAAGTCCCGCGGGGACCAACGGGAATATGTGCCTGTCGGGAGGTGGTTTTAGTCGGTAAAAACCCGGCATGCCTCTGGATCGGCCCAGAGGTATCTTTTGAAGCTTTCCGCCATCCTACCGAAACCAGAAAAAAAAAAAGAACCCAAGCATCAACGCATTAAAATCCCACCGTGTTTATGTGATAATGTCTTAATTTGCTACAATGACTGCTACAATAATGCTCTAGTATATGGCGTTGATTATTTTTTCGATTCTCTTTTGGTTTATTCCTTTTTTTTTTTTATTCTACTTCTCCCAGTAAAGGCGAACCTATAGGGCTGAGTCAGCGCCCTGTGATACTATCTTTCTCTCGACCGCGTCCAGCAGACAAGCTCCGAAAGATGGTCAAGGATTTCTTCCAACCGTTTACGAAGCCTATAGCTGTAGCTATAGGTTAATGGTGTGGTATTTCACTAGGTGGCTGGGCTTTGGGACCATACCTACCACTCGGTAGTTGTGCCAAACAGCACAATAGCAAAATACGTCAGTTGAACCCAGGTTTGCACAATCAAACGGAAGACACAACCTCCTTACCAACTCAGCCATTGAGACGGTGTACATCACTACATTGATGTATTCTGTTGGAAATCTGTTGGAAATGCCACAACTTTTTAGACATTACTCACGACTGAATTACTGAGGAAACGGAGTTATTTACGTACATTCACGATGTAAAATATGCAATGGCCACTCTGTTCCAAAGCAATGCATGAAACCATAACTTTTGTCTTCCGGATTTCCTTAATACTATTCAATATTTCGCACCACGTGCGGTGTCTAATGACAATGTTAATCTTAATGACTGAATTTGATTGCCAATTTTTAGTGTTATCAGATATCAAATTTGTGAATTATCGGTGGTATCTAGAAGATACCGATTACCTTGTTGCCAATTACGTTAACTGAATACTCCTACAACTAACCGCTGGAATTAGTCAATTGTGTAACGCTTCCGGATATTTGATATGTGTCAACCTCATTAATTGTGACTTAAGTCGTCACGCTATCTGTTATCAGTGTTCTTATCTGCATATTATCTACATCTCTAGTTGTATCGACATTTGTTTTGATCTTAAATCTTACCTTGCTTAAGCTCATTAGATGACTCTTAGGGGAAAATTTTGTGGGATTAATATGAAAATCCACAGTACTTTATGGCAATTGTAAGCCTTATCAAGTTTAAGATCGCGCTGATCTCATCACCTGCCAATGTCAACTATTATATCATCCTTACATCAGTAGCTGTTCTCCTACAGTTTCTGTTTCAGCAATTTGCATTCACATTCTTGCTGTACATTCACGACACGTAATATACAATCCCCGCGCTATTGCAAAGCAACGTATAAAACCACCATTTGCACCCTATTAAATTATGAGTTTTAAATTTGGGATTAGGAATTGTAGACACTAGATCTTGATATATACAAACATTTATTGAAAACGGCTTTCATTAGCCACGTCCTTCTTAAATACAAACGCATTTAATAGACGTAGATTTACTTCCTAAAAATTGTATGGAACGAAACTTTCCACGTACGAAAAATTAACGATATAAATTCTTAGTGGCCAGCATGGCTGACCGCAAATTTCATTAACCACAAAATGCTTTAAGCACAATATCTTGATGTCTACAACACTTACTCAACATAAGTCTGATTGACAGAAAGGTACCCTGACTCCCACATTTACTGACCATTATTGGTCCGCAAGTCGTATTCACCACATATTCCTTTAACCACAATTATTCTAAAAACCGGCTCATGTTATCTAGATTTGTAACTGACCGCATGTCTTGTTAGTTCGTTGTTGACCATTAGTGTTACCAATAAGAAGTCCTATTGAGAAATAATGTTAAAATTAAATATTATTGTCTGCAAGAATTGCTTACCACAGCATTGATTGATAACAATTTTTGTAGAATTGGGATGCTTCATTTAGTTGAATAAAGAGTTTAGTAGTTACAAATATTTAATTACATAATTGATTATATAAATAATTATAATAATTTAACATAAGCTTGCAGGTACTAAACATCAATCTTGGCAACACTTATTAACCACGGATTTAATTTGTTGCAAGACTTCTTTACTAAGAAACAGATGCAGCTCTTACGATGTTGCCCACATATTTAATTAACTACAAATGTAATTAACCACACATTGTGGAGACAGCAAACGTTGATGCCCACAAAGATTTATTAACCACAAACTTTCTTGGCGGTAATTGTTCATTCAAGACACGCTTTCTCTAATATGAATGTTATGAATCATTTTAGCTACATATTTATTAACCTAAAATGTTATAAAGACCACAAGTTTGATTAACCACAAATGTTATAGACACCACGAATTTCATTCGCAAATGTTATTAACTCGAATCATGTTGTCTAGAATTCTCCCTAATCACAACTCCTGTTCACTACAAGCTTTTAAAAAAAAACATTCGTTATTAACCACAAATGTTATAATGCCAGAGAATTTCATTAACCGCAAATGTTGTTAACCCGAAATCATGTAGTCTAGATGAGTTACTAACCATGACTCCTGTTTTTAAGGATATAAATGTACTGGATGTGTTACCTACAAATTTTTAATAACGACGAATTTTATAACACTGTCGAATTATTATTTTTATCTTACCTCCTTTGAGGCGGCTTCCGGCTACTCTAGCCCATGGGCGACCTGTTCTGGGAGTTGATCGGCCGAACAGAGTGTCCTACTGGTCCAGGTTAAGGGCCAACATTAAATTCAAACACCTTTGTTTTTCTTGAACCGTGGAAGCGGTACCTTTTTTTATTTCTATTAAACTAAGACCAACAAGTGTTATAATGTTTTCTTTAAGTTCCTCGACGTTTGCTTGATCCCACTTTTGAAGTCTAATTCCTTTGTGCCTTAAACGGAGCTTCCGTTTTATACCTCAAATCTAAATCAAAATTTGCATACCTCCCCACGCTTCATCGCTTACCTCCAGACAGCCACCTGATACTAGTCACAGTCGAAGACCATGTCAACGACGATGAGAATTGCAACGTTGCAATTTTGCCGCCATTCGCACTAAGGCCGACTCTGGATGCAGGTTCACCCCAAGGCCATGGGAAAATTCCGATTCAAGATGATGCGAATCTGATTTGCCCATAGCAAACAGCATGCATGTCCATGAGTAGAATTACCTTGAAGGTGATGGGGTGTTGGGTGATCATCAAGGTGATGAGATATTTTTGTTTGCTTGTAGGGCATAGATGGAACGGGGGAATTGCAGAATTGCAATTTTGGTTTTGAGAACAGGAAATGCGTTTAGAAACAGATAGGCATGTGATAATGTGGGGAGGAAGTATCGTGCCTAACACGGACACTCCGTTCACTTCCTCCTCCACCATAAACTGTTCACCGCGTAAAACACCGAAGGAAAAGCACAAACACGATCACACAAGTAAAAATAAAACACTTGTGTTGGTTGGTGATCACCACTTTAAATTAATTTTATTGTTTGTTTCTTTAGTTAACGATAAAAGGATCTTATATTTCACTTAGGACTTGTGGGGATTATTCTTTTAGTTTTGAATGTATATCAAAATCGAACAACACATAAATTGACAGATTTTAATCATTACTTTCACCAACTTTAACTAAAGTTACTTGTACAACGCGAACACGACTCCGGTAAATATTTGCGCGTCTCCGCAATGACGGAGAGCGGGAGCGGCATGGCCATTGCGGTCAGCGGAAGGAATTTGACTCCACGATATTCAATCGTTTGGGGTGAGTTTTCCCGAGAGAGAAAGTGTTTCTCTCGTGGTGAAAACAAGGAAGAAACACTTTGCAATGTATGTGTATGTGTGAGTGAAGATCACATTGGTTTTTTTCATACACAAGGGTTTGGGAATGAACCTGAGAAAAAGAAAGGAAAAATGTACATTCATGGCGATTCGAGTTCGGCAAAGCAAACAAACCGAATCTCCTTGGATGATAATTGGTTTTCTGTTTGCTCTTGCCGATGCTGATGAGAAGCAGATCCCGAAATATGAAAAGACAAGGGGAACGTTTGGGTCTTTGTCTGAGATTGCGGCTAAATAAATAGGCGGCAATGCAATGTGGGAATGTGCTAATGAGTTTTAGCTAGATTACCGGAAAATGGTGTTTAAGGCATCGCTGGTAAGGGTAGGGTATTGAATTCCTATTTGCATTTGCTTATGCTGTAGTATTGATTGGTGCCAAGAGACGCGAGATGCGTATATTTGTTTTTGGTTTCTTGGGTGTAGGTCGCCAGCCAATGTGTATGCATGGTGATTTATGATACACTTGGTGAGGACGGGAAATAGGCGACTCAATGATAATTACCCCTGGTTGGGATGGTAACATGATATGTGAATCGATAAGTTTTCTTTTCAGGGATATGCTGTTTGGAACAGAATTTTTAAGAGGAATTTTGAATTCGAATAAATGAATGCAGGTAAGAATGCTCTTCCAAGAGCTTTTATGTAAATACATTTGGTGAATTTTGTTGCGTGAAGCATTTACAGGTGCTTAATATGATTGCATTAGCAGAAAGTTGATACAGACTGGGTTGTAGGGATGGGGGTTCTTTTTAGGTAAGCGAAGCGTGGGGTTTGGCGGAACCGCCACAATAAGGTTTCACAGCTACACCCAAGGGATTCCAGCGGTTGCAGCAGGAAATTATATTTCATGCTACACTGAAAGAATTCTTTCGGTTTAAAGTTAATAAAAGCTGTCTCATATGGATGCAACATTATTGTATTTGCAGAATTTTGCGTATAGCATACATGTAGAGTATAGGAATTCCGCGTGTAAAAAATTTATTAGATGATGGGCTACATGCGTATAATATACATATTATATGTATTAGATTATGGGAGTATTGGAATGTTGTAGGTTGGTATATATCAGTGCTGTGTATATGGAAATATCGGGGTATTGGAATTCTGCGTGTAACAACACCAAGAAACTCATTAACCACAAATGTTATAAACCCAAAATTATGTTGCCCTTAAAACTTGCTAATCACAACTCCTGTTCATTACAAGCTTTTTTAATGTCATTCATGAATAACCACTAGTTTTGTTGGCTACAAATCGTATTAACCACAAATATTATAACATCAGAGAATTTCAATAACTACAAATGTTGTTAACCTGTAATCATGTCGTCTAGAAGACTTACTAACCATCATCATCATCATCATCATCATCGGCACTATAACCGGGATACGGTCTTGGCCTTATTTAACAAGTCTGAGGCTTGTTAAATTTTCCATAATAATTTGTTTTTCCGGGCAAGGTTATTAACCTTGGTTGGATTATTCATCTCGCGATGGAGATCTACATTCCGCATTCCATCAAACGAAGTTCATCTGATACTCCATGGTTCGATAAAAAATGCCAGCCGATTACAGCGGCAAAAAATAAAGCTTTTAAACAATGGCGCTCCAATCCCACCGACGTAAACAGATTGCAATTTGTTAGAATCGGAAACTGGTGCGACGAGGCGATTGATACCGCGAAGAAGGCCTACAACGACAGAGTCACCGATAAACTCCCTCAGTGTCCTACTGGTTCGCGTTCCTTCTTGTCAATGGCAAGGGCTGTCAGCAGTAGCTTCATTTCCTCCTCTTTCCCTCCATTGGTGACGGAGAGTGGGACGTTAGTCATAAATTCAAAGGGTAAAGCTAATGTGTTCGCGAATTCAAACCTCGACGCCGGTCTTTTGGAGCCACCTGTGATCGCACCGGTACGGTGTTCGATGCGGGATGTGTGGTTTCTCCCGCGTACTATTCAACGCATTATACATGGACTGGACTGTAGGAAGGTAACCGGCCCGGGCGGAATACCAGAAGTAGTCCTTAAGAACTGTGCTCCAGAATTATCGCCCGTTCTTGGCAGACTCTTTCGCTTATCTTATGCATGGAGGACATTTCCTACCTGCTGGATAATCGCTCGAGTTCAGCCAATCCCAAAGAGGGGAAAAAATATCTCCCACAAAATTACCATCCGATAGCATTACTGTCTATGTTATCTAATGTGAGGGAAAAGCTCATCAACGCCCAGTTAATTAAGTATTTGGAGTGCTATGAACGCTATGAAAGTTAGAATTACTGAAAATCGAACCAATGCTCAACACATCAGGCCACTACCGCGTGTACGAATTCGATTTGTAAACTCAAGTACACTCAACTAATGTGGAATTGTTATGTTATCGCTATGGTATACGGCTGATACTTTGCTTATTCGAATTTCTTTCGGTGTTCTTCAACTATTGGCTTGTATATTTTGTGTGTATCTGTTAGAAACGCCACAACTTGTAATTAGGTTGATCACGAATTGTATTAAGCACACATTTTATAGACACCACAAATTTCAATAACGAGAAATGTTGTTAGCTCGGTCTAAAAGATTTACCAGCCACAACTCTTCTTTTCCGTATGTCTTTTTAACAACACACGTTAAAAACTATTAGTTTTGGAGACTAAAAATTAGATGGTAGCACCACCGGATGTATCGACACCTCAAACGTCATCAACCGTAAGCCGGAAGGGTCACTACCCAGTATTCTCGTTTACCACAAGTCTCTTTAACGGCAAGCGTTAATGAATTCGTTTTGTTGACTACTACTACAATGAGTCGCAAATTTTATTAACCAGAAATGTCGTTAACTCGGTCTAGAAGACATAAGAGCCACAGCCCTTTTTTACTTTTTTTGACCGGCAAACGTTATAAACCATTAGTTTTGTCAACTGGGTGTGCGAACACTATAAATACTTGAATGTAAATACGTGTGACGATAATACTTATAAAAATCGAAGGTGTGAACCGTGTTTACGTGTGAGCGCGCGAACATTGTGGGTGTGTACGCGAGTCCACAATCTATTTGTCCTTCCCCCAATAAAAGAATAGGCGAAAGAAAGTGAGAACACGTGGTCCATATTATGGACGAAAATCAAAAATGGAAAATGGTCATTAAAAAGCTAAAACCAAAGTTCGCGTTAATAAAACGCCGTGCGAGTTCCCCACTAACACGAGCGACAACAAAAGGCAACAAGCCAAACGAAACAATAATAGACTTTCTCGAAAAAGGGCAAAAAATGGAAGAGGACTACTCATTCCCCCCGGTTCCATATAATGACGGCAATGTAACAAATACCATGTTTGCATGTTTAGCGACCACCGAGACTGAGTACGAGGAGGAGGAAATCAGCGACCTTGAAGCAAGGCTAGCCCGAGCAAGGGCGCAATTAGCTAAGAAGACTGGAAGAAGAGAATTCAAGCCATTAAAGCTAGTGGACCGAATATGTTCCATCAAATAAATAAAGTCTTTCGAAGGAAAGATTATAATGACATTCCATGTCTGCGAGTTCCGCGGACTCCCGAGAATTGTCAAACTGTGCTGAACGCAGGACTTACCCTGGACCTGTGGGGCTTTTCAGGGCCCGAAGAGCCAGGCATCGCTCGATCCCCACTATTCCAGGCGAACGACTTACCTCTCGGTCGAACTTCAGCAAGGTTGCGTAACCTTGCTACGGCATTTACCCCCAGCCAAATCGCTGGAATTAATACGGTTACCCAATCGGATAACTGTTTTGAATTTCTGTTAGGCAGCTTACCTATTCTGTAGGGGTTTTCCTTCCAAACCCCTTTTTCTCCGGCACCACCCCTGAAAACATTAAATCCACGGCAAAGCTTATCACCTTGCCGTGGCATCGAAAACTCACCCTCGGCCAGACATTATTTCCTAAAAAACATTAAGCCCACGGCAAAGCTCATCACCTTACCGTGACATCGAAAATTCACCCCCGAGACGTACATCATTCCCTAAGAAACATTAAGCCCACGGCAAAGCTTATCACCTTGCCGTGGCATCGAAAATTCACCCCCGAGGCGTACATCATTTCCTAAAAAAAGCATAAGTCCATGGCAAAATCATCACATTGCCATGGCATCTGAAATCCTATCTTTAGGCATACATTCTGCCAGGGCAGCTTGTTTCCATAGCCTCACGCTATGGAAACAACATCAACAAAGAGTTCCTTGTTGACTCGTTTATTTTTTTGCCCATGGCACTTCTCGCACGCGGCTATTTGGTCCCATTGATTGGCTACCGCCGACAAGGTTTCTGCTGACGCAAACCAAACATGTCCCTGATTACCAGCAATCGCTGGCTTCCAATTATCGGTCCCCACGTTCAGAGACCGCACTCAAGCAACGATCAAGATGCAGCCAGAAAATGTTTACTTTCAACATCTGGCAATGGCTGCACCCTATGTTCGTTGCAATGTTTAATCATCGGCAACCGAAATGATGATTTATGGCCTTCCATTAGGATGACCAAATCTTCGTTTTGGGTTTTCACACCCCACATGCTAGTATTTACATTCTTAGAAAATGCACTAGCGATGTGCCTCCATCCACGGTCGCCGAACGATCGTATGCATGGCATACCCACACATGCGTAATGTATGACTACCCCGCCCGGTCCAATCACGATTAACTACTTCAAGTTAATCGTGTAACTCCGCCTCCTTGCCAGTTTCTTTCGGGGTTCTTTCCCTTTAATGACTTCCAATGGGATGAGTCAGAGTTACACCGTCACCGGAGTCGTACAAGTTCCGAAAGTACAGATCGATTGTCTTTTAAATTAAATTATATCGGAGTTATAACACCCAAAGGGTCGTGTCGGTAATCTACACGGAGTGTGTATCGAAGGACGAGTGACGTCAAGCGTCATATTGTGTGTTTTGTTTCCCCACTATGGGATATTTAGTTTTTTTTTGTTCCACGTAACTTATCTGTGAATCCGTGAAGTAATATAAATTCAATAGTCGTCCACACCGTGTGCATTTATTAAGAACTCAAAAGATATCCGTGAAATGTGTCATTAGTTGTTGACAAAATATTTTTCATGTACATTTACTAGAACGTAACCATATCCGTAGAAGGTGTCATTAGTTGTATCGAAAAGATTTCCTTTACTTGTGACCAGTTACTGACGTAGATTAGAAAGTAAATAAAAACTGTAATAATATCAAAGTAAAATTGTTTTATATAACGTAGTCGCACTAGCAATAAAAACACCAAACTATATCAAAATAAGAATTGTGTTGTAAAGTGGCCCTGTCAGTATTAGAAACATAGTGGAGTCATCAATAAATAAAGAAACATTATTTGAACTTTAATCCGGTGATTTGTATTTATTTTTACCCTTTCGGAGCACGTTGTGCGGCTTTTAGAGAACTATCAGTGGAAGGTTAAGTGAACCCGCGTCGTACATGGCTGCTACTAAACCTTACCCCACATTGGTGACCTAAGGGTGAAGAACACGCAACGTTCGAACAACCAATCGATGCTAAACATCAGGCAACAGATAGAACACCTTCGTGACTCACAGAAGTGAAAACAACTAACAACAGCACCTGGCATACCAACATCATCGGACCAGGAACTGTCTGATTGACGAAGACACAACATCACCAGACACCATCCACGTCGACGACAACTGACAGGCACGTAAGAGATGTAATTTTTTTTTCTGTTTTTATTAAAATATTTTGCGTTTAAATACTAATAACTCTAAGTTCCTTGTAAACTGAAACCTAACAAAATCAATTCGTTATTTTACCTTTCGGTGAGCTCCTTCAGAGCCAAATATAAATATAAATTATGTAATCAATTCTTCGCAGCATTTAAAAATTAAAAGAAAGTTTAGGTTTCACATTCAAAGATATACACATTGTATTTAATTAAACAAAGTGCGTAAACGAAATAAATCTTAAGTTTAACAAATTTTACTACTTTCGAAACAACAAAAATAACAAATTTAGAATAAACTAAATTAAATACGCAAAAGTGAACTAAATTTGAAACAATCGAATATGATGATTAGAACATAAGAACGTCCTACTGGTTTAAGGTGTTGCCACTACAAATATTTCGCCAAGATATATAAATCATACACTTAAATAATAAATTTGTTTCCTGCTTTCTTTTCAATCGTAATTTTTCTCACATAAACCAGTTGCATTACCTACGCAGGAAGCGTCAACATAAAAATTGAAATAAATTATCGGATTCTATGAAATTAAGCAATTAGTGTGATTCGCTAGATCAAAACAAAATATTCTATACCTTAAAAATTTTACTAATTTAGGAGTTACTTTAATTGGAAAAAGCGATACTGCATCTATTGACGAACACGCTCCTCAAGCGAGTATCTTTTCTCTCGAACGTCTGTTCTTTTTGCACAGAGACTAGCCCTTCTAAATTAGATTGTCGAATTGATTAAAGAATCATATAAAGGGAAGAACACACACTAAACCATTAATAAAAACGCCTTATGCCAAGCGTGCATAATTTTTATTGCTCCTTATAATAAATATTGTAAACCCCTTCAGGGTACTGAATAACGTACAATTCGGTTTCGACAGTACACACAACTTCACGTCAACGCTCCTCAACTCTTTTACACACACACACGTCCGCGTAATAAATTTCTTTTTCCGCCTTCAATAATTTAGACTGAACATTAATTATTTTCAAATTAAGCTGTATAACAATACAGTTCTATTATTTTATTGGCGATTTTCACTCGCCCAATTTGAACTCTCAGCGACTCCTTTAGGTGCCACTTGACTCAGTCCAAGCCCTCCGCCTTCCTCTGCGACAACATCTCCGACCTCCAATCCCCCACTCGACTTTGTACGGTTCTTTGTGGGCTCCGAACCTCACAATCGCCTTCTTTTCATCGCTCTTCGACAGCACACACACTGCGACTTCTTTTGACTCACCGGCCTCCCTTCAGCTTCTTCGCGTCCTCTTACGCCTTTAATCCCCGTTTCGCGTCATACAACCCATAATGGTCAACACGCGAAACACCATGGCCAGAAAGGCTCAGGAACAACCCGAGCCTCTTGAATTCCACGACGCCTCCAGCGTCGATTTCCCCACTGAGCAAGTCGGTGATGACCTAGACTTGCCCGTACCATCTACCCCGTTGGCACCCCCGGTTGCCCCCAGCGTCGTGAACCGACCCCAATCTTCTAACGCTCTCCCAACCTCTTCCAACGCCCCCGGTATCGGCCCTTTGCCAAATTCCGGCATTTTAATGCCCACAACTGGTGCCGGTGCCTCACAACAACCCCAAAGACCTTCAGAGTCCCAAGAATTCCACGATGCTTCCAGCCTCGGGAATGGGACTCGTCACCCTAATATAGGACTTCCCCCCTTCGATGAGGAGGACCCAGACCTTTGGTTTGCAGTGGCAGACCGCATCTTCCAGGCCTCAGCCTTGCACGACGAACAACTTCGTGCAGTCGAGCTGTTGAAAGTGCTTGACCGCACTCAACGACCGCATGTTGCACACATAATAAGGTCGGCCAGCCGTAACCCGTATAGCAACATGCGTGAGGCTCTGCTCGACGTTTTGGGCGAGCCTGGAAGTGTGCGGCAACAACGTTTGGCCGCTGTAACCAACTTATCTGGGATGAGACCATCTCTTTTCCTGACCCATTTACGCTCTATAGCGGGGACCAGGATTGGGGACGACCTGATAAAGCCTCACTTTTTGAGGTGTCTTCCCCAGCATGCCCGTTCGGCTCTTATAGCCCAACCCAATCAGAGTTTGGGCTATTTATCCAAAATTGCGGACGCAATTATGGAAAGCTCAGATCAGTATTCTGAGCCTCCTGCGTACCAAGTAGCGGCGGTTTCTCAACACGCCGCCCAGCCTGCACGGCACCCTCGTCTGCCTTTCTCAGCCCCTCAATTGGTCCCAACCCTCGATCCTCCTCAAAACCAATTGCCTCTTAGAAGGCCCGCCTCAACCAATTTCCCTCAGGGGAATCCAGAGGCAGGCCCCAACGCAATTAACCAGAGAGGTCCGCCACCACAATTAACCCCCGCTGACCTTCGGGCGCTCCAAACCTCACTCCTCCGCGAGATAACTCAATTGCGTGCGGAGGTGAGGAACAATCCTCGAAGCGCCCAGAATCGAGCCATGCCGAGCCGTCCTATTAATCGGCAAAATTACTCCCAAAATGCCCCTCAGAGGGCCTATATCCCTCAAAATGCCCCACAGAGGGCCAATTCCTCTCAAAATGGCCCTCACCGGGCCAACTCCCAGCGAGCTCCGGCTCGACCTCCCC
The DNA here is from genome assembly GCA_963931805.1 of Microdon myrmicae. Lineage (NCBI taxonomy): Eukaryota > Metazoa > Arthropoda > Insecta > Diptera > Syrphidae > Microdon > Microdon myrmicae. Next base: position 76,169,030 of record OZ007500.1, on the reverse strand, counting down.
GTAACGGCAACGCCAATAGGCAGAATATACCAGATAATGCCGTTACTCTACCTTGGTGCGCCAATCACCAACGATATGGTGATCGCGCATTTAACTGCAAAGCGCCTTGTGGTTGGACACAACCTTCCACCAACCAGAGGCGCTCTTTAAACTAATTTTGCCGACCGACACCCTCGCGCAATCGGCCGGCACCCCTACGATAAGTCGCTTAACCATCCGGGATTCAAAACTGAATATCGCTTTTACTGTCGATACCGGCGCCGATATTTCAGTCCTCCCGCGATCGTTTGCTCCGCGTAACCGCGTGCCAGCCGCACTTAAATTGTCAGCTGCAAATAATACGCCGATACTTACGTACGGACGTAAAAAGCTGACACTTCAATTGGGTCTTTGTCGTCCGATCACTTGGCGTTTCGTCATTGCGGACGTAAACGAACCCCTGATAGGTTCCGACCTATTAGGTGCACATAATCTGTTGGTCGATTCGACCCATAACAGACTTGTGGCTCCAACCGCACCCCCCTTGCCCATGACGGCATCACCAGCGGCAACTTCAGGGGCCACAGTGTGCATAGACCCATTCCAGGTTATGGTACAGGAATTTGTGAGTACAACAATTCCTCTGCCTAACCAGCGCCGACATAAAGCCACGGTGTTTCATCATATAGAAACACGTGGTCCCCCTGTGAGCCAGCGTCCACGTCGACTGGCTCCGGAAAAATTACGTGCGGCGCGCGCGGAGTTCGAGCATATGATCGAACTAGGTATCTGCCAACCGTCGGACAGTCCCTGGGCAAGCCCACTCCACTTAGTGAAGAAACGTTCTGGTGAGTGGCGCCCATGTGGCGATTACAGGCTGTTGAACGCAGCAACTGTCCCGGACAGATACCCAATTGCACACCTCTACGATTTTTCGTACAAGTTACGAGGGTGCAATGTCTTCACTACCCTGGATCTCACCAGGGCATACCATCAAATTCCGGTGGCACCAGAAGACATCCCCAAGACCGCAGTCATTACACCTTTCGGACTCTTCGAGTTCAAAGTGATGACTTTCGGCCTCAGGAATGCCGCACAGACATTCCAGCGATATATCGACACGGCTTTACGTGGTCTTAATTGCTGCCATGCTTATCTTGATGATATTCTCATCGCCTCCAAAGACCACGCCGAACATAAGCGCCACTTACGTCAGGTCCTAGAGCGCCTCCGTGAATTCGGTCTTGTCATCAACCCAGATAAGTGTCAATACGCCAAGGAGCAAATCACCTATCTGGGTTACGTCGTTGACAACCAGGGCATTCGCCCACTTCCAGACCGTGTGGAGGCCCTCACAAAGTATCCTCGACCAACAAACGTGAGTGAGCTTCGTCGATTTTTGGGCATGCTGAACTTCTACCGGCCTACCCTGAAGAATGCTGCCCAGATTCAAGCTCCGCTCAATGAATTTTTAAAAGGAGCTAAGCGCAATGATAAGCGCCCCATTAATTGGACAGAAGTCTCAGATCGAGCATTCCAACTGTCCAAAGAACAATTGGCAAATGCCACCTTACTCCGATACCCTCTCGAGGGAGCGGCACTTTCTATCCAATGCGACGCATCGGATACCGCAATCGGAGCCGTCCTTGAACAGGACATTGAAGGCCGCCCGGAACCACTTGGTTTCTTTTCAAGGAAACTGAGTCCCACTGAGCGACGTTACAGCGCCTACGACCGTGAATTACTCGCGATCTACAGCGCTGTTAAGTACTTCCGTCATATGATAGAAGGACGTTCGCTCTCAATTTTAACAGACCACAAGCCATTGGTCTATGCGTTCCGGAAGAAGTCGGGAAATGCCTCCCCCCGACAAGAGCGTCAATTAGACCTCATTGGGCAATATTCTACGGAGATCAGACATATCTCCGGTAAACAGAACGTCACGGCGGACGCCCTTTCTCGAATCGATACGATTCATTTGCGTACCGCCTTGAATAACACTGACCTTGCCCTAGCTCAAGAGGAGGACGAACAGCTCAAGTCCCTCCTAACTGCCGACACGGCACTCGAGCTCAAGAAAATTACCCTTCGCGACCCTTTGGGCGAAATCTGGTGTGATGTCTCCACTGGAACCGCTAGACCTTACATTCCCGAGAAACTCCGTAAGGGCGTGTTCCAGGTTTACCACAACCCAGCCCACCCCAGCGGCCGAGCAACAGCCGCTGCTGTCCGTCGCAAATTCATTTGGCCCCGGATGAACAAAGATCTCACCGGTTGGGCCCGTGCTTGTCTCCAGTGCCAGCGCTGCAAAGTAGCGCGGCATAATGTACTGGAGCCAGCGCAATTCAAGCTTCCCACGGCACGCTTCGCCCATGTCCACATAGACATAGTGGGACCGCTTACTCCATCAAGAGGATTTTCTTATATCCTCACTATGATGGATCGCTGCACGCGATGGCCAGAGGCGACACCCCTCCGGGCAGTTACTGCCGAATCAGTCGCCAAGGCCTTTTACTCAACTTGGGTCACACGCTTCGGTGTACCAACCACCATAACTTCGGACCGAGGTCCACAATTTGAGGCGACAATTTTTAGGCAGCTAACAAATCTTCTCGGCTGCCAAAGAAGTCGTACCACCGCCTACCACCCGCAATCAAATGGGATGATAGAGCGCTGGCACAGATCTCTAAAAGCCTCACTCATGTGTCATAATGACACACAATGGTTTGACGCCCTTCCAACTGTCCTCCTCGGCCTGAGGACAAGCATTAAGGAGGACCTGGGTGCTTCGGCAGCAGAGCTTACCTATGGTACCAACCTCCTTCTTCCAGGAGAACTTTTCCTGAATGGCGAAACACCGCGTGACCAACTTCGCGAATTGGGACATCTCCGTGACCTGCTACGTAAGGTTAGGGCAACCCCTGTAACCAGGCACGGCCCCAAAAAACTTTTCGTCCACCCTGAACTGCACAGCTGCACGCACGTCTTTGTCAGCGTGGATAAGGTCAAAAAACCCCTCGACCCACCTTATGATGGCCCATTCAAAGTCTTCCGCCGCATCAGTGACCACGTCTTCGAGATCGACATTAGAGGCAAGCGATCCACGGTCAGCGTCGAAAGGCTTAAGCCCTGTTTTCGGGAAGCTTCCGCTCCAGAATCACCTCCATCTACTGACACCACTCCTACGCCACCAGCACAACCTCCCCGTACTCGCGCTCAGGCGCGCGCCTATAACCAACTAACCACCCCCTAACCTGCCTTACCCATTTCGTGACTACGTCACTGGGGAGGGAGTGATGTGGGGCTTTTCAGGGCCCGAAGAGCCAGGCATCGCTCGATCCCCACTATTCCAGGCGAACGACTTACCTCTCGGTCGAACTTCAGCAAGGTTGCGTAACCTTGCTACGGCATTTACCCCCAGCCAAATCGCTGGAATTAATACGGTTACCCAATCGGATAACTGTTTTGAATTTCTGTTAGGCAGCTTACCTATTCTGTAGGGGTTTCCCTTCCAAACCCCTTTTTCTCCGGCACCACCCCTGAAAACATTAAATCCACGGCAAAGCTTATCACCTTGCCGTGGCATCGAAAACTCACCCTCGGCCAGACATTATTTCCTAAAAAACATTAAGCCCACGGCAAAGCTCATCACCTTACCGTGACATCGAAAATTCACCCCCGAGACGTACATCATTCCCTAAGAAACATTAAGCCCACGGCAAAGCTTATCACCTTACCGTGGCATCGAAAATTCACCCCCGAGGCGTACATCATTTCCTAAAAAAAGCATAAGTCCATGGCAAAATCATCACATTGCCATGGCATCTGAAATCCTATCTTTAGGCATACATTCTGCCAGGGCAGCTTGTTTCCATAGCCTTACGCTATGGAAACAACATCAACAAAGAGTTCCTTGTTGACTCGTTTATTTGTTTGCCCATGGCACTTCTCGCACGCGGCTATTTGGTCCCATTGATTGGCTACCGCCGACAAGGTTTCTGCTGACGCAAACCAAACATGTCCCTGATTACCAGCAATCGCTGGCTTCCAATTATCGGTCCCCACGTTCAGAGACCGCACTCAAGCAACGATCAAGATGCAGCCAGAAAATGTTTACTTTCAACATCTGGCAATGGCTGCACCCTATGTTCGTTGCAATGTTTAATCATCGGCAACCGAAATGATGATTTATGGCCTTCCATTAGGATGACCAAATCTTCGTTTTGGGTTTTCACACCCCACATGCTAGTATTTACATTCTTAGAAAATGCACTAGCGATGTGCCTCCATCCACGGTCGCCGAACGATCGTATGCATGGCATACCCACACATGCGTAATGTATGACTACCCCGCCCGGTCCAATCACGATTAACTACTTCAAGTTAATCGTGTAACTCCGCCTCCTTGCCAGTTTCTTTCGGGGTTCTTTCCCTTTAATGACTTCCAATGGGATGAGTCAGAGTTACACCGTCACCGGAGTCGTACAAGTTCCGAAAGTACAGATCGATTGTCTTTTAAATTAAATTATATCGGAGTTATAACACCCAAAGGGTCGTGTCGGTAATCTACACGGAGTGTGTATCGAAGGACGAGTGACGTCAAGCGTCATATTGTGTGTTTTGTTTCCCCACTATGGGATATTTAGTTTTTTTTTGTTCCACGTAACTTATCTGTGAATCCGTGAAGTAATATAAATTCAATAGTCGTCCACACCGTGTGCATTTATTAAGAACTCAAAAGATATCCGTGAAATGTGTCATTAGTTGTTGACAAAATATTTTTCATGTACATTTACTAGAACGTAACCATATCCGTAGAAGGTGTCATTAGTTGTATCGAAAAGATTTCCTTTACTTGTGACCAGTTACTGACGTAGATTAGAAAGTAAATAAAAACTGTAATAATATCAAAGTAAAATTGTTTTATATAACGTAGTCGCACTAGCAATAAAAACACCAAACTATATCAAAATAAGAATTGTGTTGTAAAGTGGCCCTGTCAGTATTAGAAACATAGTGGAGTCATCAATAAATAAAGAAACATTATTTGAACTTTAATCCGGTGATTTGTATTTATTTTTACCCTTTCGGAGCACGTTGTGCGGCTTTTAGAGAACTATCAGTGGAAGGTTAAGTGAACCCGCGTCGTACATGGCTGCTACTAAACCCCACACCACAGACCACATTAACTATAACGAAGAGTTCATAGTAGTCGAGGATCCACAAAAAAAAAAGAATTCAATTCGTGCTTGTTTCGAAGCAGTGTATAAATTGCACGAATCGGGTCATTCTAACCTTGAAAATATGTTTTTGGAAAATCATCATCATCATCATCGGCACTACAACCGGGAGCCGGTCTTGGCCTTATTTAGCAAGTCCTGAGGCTTGTTAAATTTTCCATAATGATTTTTTTTTCCAGGTAAGGTTATGAGTCTTGCGCCAGAGGCTCCTTGACGGAGAATCGAACCCCAGTCGCCCGCGTGACAGGCGGGTATACGGGAAAATAGGGCTCTCCAAAAACATATATTGCTACGCAATGAACTTAACAATTGGCGTCTCTTAAGTCGAAGTTCCACTATCTTCAGTAAAAATAATAAAGCGGATTCCCCGCTTAGAAACCTAAACACCAGCATATTTCTACACAATGATGAACTGACGGACATTCTTAGATCCATTAAGAATAAAAAATCCTCAGGAATAGATAATATTTCAAAAATTGTTCTAAAGCATTTATCTCTTGAAGTAGTGAAAGTTTACACTATTTTGTTCAATAACGCTCTAAATAATGCATAGTATCCAACACAATGGAAATCTGCAGTCGTCTATCCCATCCCCAGAAAGGGCAAGGACAGGAGCAATCCAGCCAATCTTCGCTCGACTAGTTTGCTCCCGAACATCAGCAAGGTATTCGAGAAAATTATAATCAAAGCATTGACTAACTGGTGTGAGGATAATGGTATTATTCCGAAAAACCAGTTTGGTTTCCGATCGCAACATGACGCAATTGACTTTGAAAAGGCTTTCGGCACCGTATGGTTACAAGGGCTCGTATATAAGTTATCAAATCTAAGTATGCCCGAATATTTATTATACATTATCTACGATATGACAATGGGTAAACAAATTGTGGTGAAATATGGAGATATAATCTCTAACAAGGCCTTCCACATCAAAAACGGCCTACAACTGGAAGCAGTGAATACTCCCATTTTATTTAACATTTACACTAGTGATATAGTGGGTTCTCTCAACCATGCAATTACGTACGCCGACGACATTGTGGTGTATAGATCTGGAGAAAAGATTGATGTCATCAACAGACTTCTGCAAAATGATTTTAACAAAATCAAACGTTTTTGCGAAGACTGGAAATTAAAGATAACTTTCCAAACAACAGAGACTATCCTTTTCAGAACGCCCCTGTGCAGTGCATCAAGGGATACAAAATTGGAATTGCAAAGATTCTATTGCAGGAAGTAATAATCTTCCCCTACAATTAAAAACTGTAGTCAGATACCTTGGTATCTGCCTTGATCAGTATCTTTACATTGATAAGCATATAACAGCCGCTCGTACACCAGCTAAAAACGCATATGCAATGACACGAAGTCTATTCCGTAGTAGTCTTCTGAACCCCATAGTGAAAATAATTTCATACTCGGCATTCATCCGACCAGTATTAGAGTATGGCTGCCCGGTAGGGTATAACATATCCCCATTCTACATGGAGATGTTTCGGGTGTTCGAGAGGCAGTGTTTGTGTTACTGCCGCGGAATGTACAGAACTCCAGAGTCGGAACACAGGAAATACTATCCCAATAAAGTCCTGTATGACAAATCAGGACTAAACAGAATAGATAACTTCATTGCCAAGATTATTCGTGGTCACACAACAAGGGCAATGTGCAGTGAAAATGATCTCATATCGGGAGCATTCTATCCCAATGATATGTATATAGAGAGTACCCTTTCATGCATAAAACAGGGCTTGTGGTGTTTACGTGGTACGGCAGAAATACCGGGTGCCACAGGGGCACAGGTTCACCACGCTTGTCCAACGTCTTCTCTCGTCCTGGTTATTCGAATTAAAACACTGACTGCTTCCTATTTGTTCTAATTTTTATTTATCATATTAAATTAAGCGTTCACACTTGTAAAGACTAATTCGTTTTCCGCACACTGACCTGATAACATTAAATTAAACGTCCAAACATATAAAGACTAATTCATTTTCGGCACACTGTTCTGATAATATTAATTAAACGTTGAAACATATAAAGACTAATTCAATTTTCGGTGCACTGTTCAGATAATATTAAATTAAACGTTCAACATGTAAAGACTAATTCATTTTCGGTGCACGGTTCAGATAAAATTAAATTAAACGTTCAACATGTAAAGACTAATCCACTCTCGGTGCACTGTTCAAATAGACACTATTGGCTCTTCCACTGGTCCCCATCAACCGCAATATCAGACTGTGGAAAATACGAATTAACTGATCCCTTGGGTAGGCCCAAGGGGGGTGTAAATTAACGTGAGGGCGCGACCTGCCCTCACGGAATCCGAACCGAGATTAAATTATTTCATCGAAGCGATAGGATATCAAAATCCCATCATTGCTTCGATGACCATATTTGGTATTCTCTTTTGCGTTAGATTCGACTCAAAAAAGGGGTGGAAATACACACACGATGATTGCTTTCGCTGCTCATCGTGTGCGTCCGCAAGTATGCAGACATTGCATAAGTCCCCTTCTTAAGTTCGCAACAGGTGCGAGTATCTCGACGGCAAAAGGGTTACAATGTTTACACGATCAGTGGCTACGAGTAGCGTGATGCTGATCGTGTGCGTGTTGTTGGTGTATCCTCGCAGTCGAACTCTAATGGTAATTTTCCATTTGCGAATTCGACTGCCGGGGCGCCAGCCGGATGCCCTCATGTATCGGTCGCTCGATATGGGCATGCTGTGCCAAGGCAACATACCTTTTTCTGCTGGTGTGCAGTTGGCGTGCAAGAGGATATCGCGTAGATATTGCACAGGCAACATTGGTTGGTTGGTTGTTAAACCAAATTGCCTTGCAGAATATAGCATTTGATGCCGCTGGAATTTCACTTCAGCGCGACTTAATGTTTCTGAGGGCTTTTCTTGTATTTTGCAGGTACAGTACAGAAGGTAAGTACAGGCTTTTAATGAATTTCAGGGAACTGTTACCTTGTGTACCTGTAAGGTAAGTAGTGGCGTTCAATGGAACTGCCACGGTACTTCTTTTTCTTTTTGGTTGTATGCCCTAGATGGGGGCTTTTACTTAGGTTTATTGGAAGATTGGTTAGTGGCGTTCGTGGAAATCGCCACAGGCTTATCTAAGACAATCATGGAATCCCTATTATTTACCACGCTTTCCGTGGTGCCAGGGATAAACAAATTCTCCATGACAACGATATCTCTAATATTCCAGATCGCCTGCGTTTTAGTATGGTGATCGGTGAAAGAGATAAATCAATAAAAGATCGATCCCATCCCAACTGGTGATGGATCAGTGATAAAGAAAGGACTATACGTCCCCAAACATAGTATTCCTCTCAGGAGCACCGCTTTCCTTCCCCCTGTTCTCAACTCCTAATTATTATTTTTTTTTTTTTTTTATTTTTTTTTTAAATTTAATTTTTTTTATTTTTATTTGTATTCCTTGTTTATATTTGTACGTTTTGTTTCGTTACTTTTTTTTATTTTGCCTGTCAACCCTCTATATATGTAACTTAAAAAAATATTATAAATAAATAAATAATACATGATACAGAGAAGAATAGAATAAATTTAAAAAAGAAAACAAATCAATTATTGTGACATGTTATAAAAACATTAGTTATTGTACGCCGAAAAGCATAAGAAAAATGATAATGTATAACTTAGAGTCCTTGCGAAGAGCCAGTAAGTTAATGTAAGAACGATATTTGTAAAATAGAAGTTAACATTTAGTCTTAAGTAAAATCTGTAATTGAATTGTTAAATAAATGTGGAGATAAAACAAAAAAAATTATTTGTGACAGCTCTTAGTTACTACAAGTCTTTTTAACGATAGATGTTATAAGCATTTGGTTTTGGAGACCACAAATTAGATTGATCACATATTTTATTAACTTATGATATTATTGACACCACAAGTCTCATTACCCACACATTTTCTTAATCCAATTCAGAAAACTTACTCTTTTTTACAAGTCTTTTTGCCAATAGATGTTATAAACAATTAGTTTTCGTGACAACAAATAAGGTTGATTACAAATCTCCTTGACCACCGAAAATTAACTATAATTTTTTCTTTACCACGGATGTTATAAGCCTTTAGTTTTGGGTACTGCAAATAACGTTAACAACAAAAATGTTACAGAAACCTCAAAAGAAACTTACTAGCCACAGCTCTTGATAACCACAAGTCTTTTTAGCAGTAGACATTATAAGCCACTAGTTTGGTTGACTACACATTAGCTGACGACAAATTCCGTGAGCACCTCAAATTTCTTTCACCTCAAATGTTGTTAACTCGGCCTAGAAAACTTACTAGCCACAGCTCTTGTTTACCAAAGTCCTTTTAGCAGCAGACATTATAAACCACTAGTCTGGTTGACTACAAATTAGGTTGACCACAAATTCCACGAACACCTCACATTTCCTTAACCACAAATGTTCCTAACTCCGGTCTAGAAGACCTACTAGCCACACCTCTGTTTGCTTACCAAAAGTTCTTTTAACGGCAAACATTATAAACCACTAGTTTCGTTGAGTACAAATTAGGTTAACCACAAATTTGATGAACCACAAATGTTATAGACGCGACAAATTTGTTAGATACGTCCAGAAGACTCCCTAGCCACGGCTGCTGCTTACGACAAGCCTTTCTAATGACAGGCGTTATTAACCACTAATTTTTTTGGCTGCAAATAAAGTCGACCACAAATTTCCATATTGACAAAAGGAATGTTGATACATATTCTTGTTGACTAGAAATTATATGGTTCTGTTGGTATTATGGGCCGACAAGTATTTGTTCCAGTAGTAAGGTGCCACAGGGGCACAGGTTCACCAATATTACCCAACTCGTTTGTCTCTGTTGCGGACTCTAATAATTAAAACTCCACAGTTCACTAATCTTTCTTCTTTATTACTTGTCCAAATGAAAATTTACAATAAAAAGCAAATAAATAACACTTGTATTTACACGAAAATACAGAATAGTTTTGTAGTAGGTACTTTACAATAATAAGCACTTGTATTTTACGAAAAACAGAATGGGTTTGCAGTTTTTAATTTACAATAGAAAACTCTAGTATTTAAACGAAATCCAGAATAGTTTGCAGTCTTTAATTAACTATAAAAAACACTTATAATAAATTTCACTTGTATTTAACGAAAAACAGAACCGATTTGTATTTTGTAGTTTACAATAGAAAACTCTAGGCTTCGCACCGATCACTAGTTGTTACTCGAGGCCCGACTTGCCTCCACGAAATCCGTATCGCGATTAGTTAGGTCACCGAAGACGACAGCATAGCAAAATCCATCCATCGCCTCGGCGCCCAACAAGGGATGATTTTCTTTGCATCAGCACAAAGGGCGCGAAACATACACGATGTTTGCCTCTGTTGCTCATGGTGTGTGTTTCGACAAGTATGCGGACCGTGGATCGACCAAATCCATAAGGGGAACACCATGAGCAATGATCCGCAGCTGGGCAAGTCATCCTGCAAGGGAATCAGCATGTTTACACTAATGTAACACAGCGTACAGCATTTATGCCGTTTCGCTGTGCATGTCCGCAGATAGGCCAATAATCAGGAACCAGCTATCACCGCCGAAAGGGCTGCGGCAGAGCGATATGGTGCATAGGGGAACGTTGGATGTTTATACTATTGTACATCCTTAGTCAACATCTCGTTGGTGCTGCCTTTGTTTGGTCTCGTTTTTGCGTCCAGTGGAGAGGTATGCTAATGCAGATCGTACGATCGACCGATGGCTCGATGAACGTGATGCCATGCACGTGTGTGGAAAAATTCTTTCTTCTTGTGTACATTTTTTTTTTTTTTTTTTTTTATTAGACTTCTCTCGGGAGAGGCGAACCTATAGCGTCGAGTGGGCGCCCCGAGATGCCATCAAATAACTGTTGCAGTTCTTTTTGAACAGTTGCAGGTTGTAACGCTCCGGGAACACTCGCGTGGGAAGGGAGTTCCACAGCTTCCCCGCTCTGTAACGGAACGAGTTCTGATACAGGGATGTTCGCGCTGTCGGGAGATGAACCACAAACGGGTGCGATCCGTCGGATTGTCTTGTGGAGCGCATATAGACCGAATTGCGTGGAACAATGCCAAGAATCTCCGAAGAACAGCATCCGTGATAATATCTGTAGAACAGACAGAGGTCGGCCACGCGCCTTCGATGTGATAGCGACTGTAGTCCCGACGTCAGCGCCGAGTCCCCGATCAGGCGGATCGCTCGTCTCTGTACGCTCTCAAGTAGGTCGAGAGTATGTTTAGGAGCCGAGCTCCAAACATGAGAGCAATATTCGAGCGCGGGTCTAATTTGGGATTTATATAGGAGAAGAAGTTGGGCCGGAGTAAAATATTTCTTGGCTCTAAAAAGGTAACTCAGTTTTCCTGAGGCTGATCTGGCGATACCCGATACGTGTTTATGCCATGATACATTCCCACAGACCGTGACGCCGAGCAATCTCAAACTTTCCCCAGCCTCGAGGGCCCGGCCATTCATCATCAGCTGTGGAACCGATGATCCGGTTTTCTTGGTGAATGTTGTATACTGGGTCTTCGTTGCGTTGAAGTCGACAAGATTGGCCTTTCCCCACTGCAGGACTTTATCTAGATCCTGGTTCAGAGAGTCAATCTGTCTACATCTCAGCTGGTGCGACGTTGATGCACCAATCGGCCGATCACTCGAAAAGGAGGAAACAAGCGTACTATCATCCGCAAAACTGAACACTTTGTTATCCGTTGCCTCCAACAAATCATTTATGTGAAGCAAGAACAAGGTTGGAGCCAAAATAGAACCCTGGGGCACCCCCGAATTAACAGGATACAGATCCGAACACTCGCCGTCCACAACAACCCGGATCGATCGATTCTCGAGGAAGCTCCTCGTCCAGTCGCAAAGCTGTTGGGAAAGTCCATATGAACGAAGTTTGCTCAGCAATGCCCCGTGCCAGACGCGGTCAAAAGCCTTGGAGATATCTAATGCGACCGCCCTTGACTCACCATGCCGTTCAATCGCAGATGTCCATATATCGGTTATAAGTGTCAAAAGGTCTCCTGTGGACCGCCTGCCACGGAATCCGTATTGACGGTCATTCAGAAGACCGTTGCACTCCAAATATTTAACCAACTCTGTATTGATGACTTTTTCCATTACCTTAGATAAAATAGACAGTAATGCTATCGGACGGTAATTTTGTGGGAGACACTTTTTTCCCGTCTTTGGGATTGGCTGAACTCGAGCGATTTTCCAGCACGCAGGAAAGGTCCTCCGTGCATAAGATAAGCGGAAGAGTCTGCCAAGAACTGGCGATAGTTCTGGAGCACAGTTCTTAAGGACTATTGCTGGTATTCCGTCCGGGCCGGTTGCCTCCCTACAATCCAGTTCACGTAGAATGCGTTGAATAGTGCGCGGACGAAATCTCACATCCCGCATGGAAGACTGTACCGGCGAGATCACGGGTGGCTGCAAAAGGCCGGGATCGAGGTTTGAATTCGCCGAAAATAAATTCGCGAACACATTAGCTTCATCCTTTCGATTCGTGACTAACGTCCCGCTGTCTGTCACCAACGGAGGGAAAGAGGAGGAAGCAAAGTTACTGCTGACAGCCTTTGCCATTGACCAGAAGGAGCGCGAACCAGTTGGGCACCGAAGGAGTTTATTGATCACCCTGTCGTTGTGAGCCTTCTTCACGGTATCAATCGCCTGGTTGCACACGTTTCTGATTCTAACAAAATTCGTTCTGTTAGCATCGGTGGGATTGGAGCACCATTGCTTAAAAGCTCTTTTTTTTGCCGCTGTAATCAGCTCGCATTTTTTGTCAAACCAAGGTTTATCAGACGAACTTCGTTTGATGGAATGTGGAATATACAACTCCATCCCCAGAAGAATAATCTCTGACACCGACTCCGCGCAAGCGTTAACATCGGAGTTTCCGAAACACATCTCGGACCATGGAAAGGATGCGAAGAAATCTCGCATATCGTCCCAGTTAGCGGCCCCATACTTCCATACATGGCGAAGCTGCCTAGGCGGGTTATTCGCTTGGTATGCAAGTGCTTGCGCGGCAGTGATCTGAGTTTCCCAGTGGCGCAGAAACCTCTACGGTATAAATACTCGGTTCGGATGTCAAAAACAGATCCAGGGTGTTCGCATAATCGCCTCGGGCATCCGGTATTCGCGTTGGCTCCCCCACGAGTTGAGTCAAGTTGTGGCTTACAGCAGACATCTCCGCCAGCCTCCCAGCCTCGTCGGTTCTGTTAGAATGTAACAACCAGTCGGAATTGTGCACATTAAAATCGCCAAGGACAATAATTTCAGAAGCTGGGTGGTTGATCTGTATCCAGTCGACGGTATATGAAAGATGTTCGAAAAATGTCGCCGGTCGATCGTCATTCGGGGAGCGGTAAAGACAACAAAGAAATTTAACGGAATTCCTCAGTACGACCCTCAACCATATGATGTCCATATTATTGGGTTCCAACGCCTCCATCCTCTGGCAAGCCAGATCGGACCGTGCGAAGACGCAGACACCGCCCTTAAAGCGGAATCTCGAATGTAAGTCGTATCCTGAGCAACGAAGATGGGTCGAATCAGTTGACGAATCGACCTGGGTCTCAGTTAGGGCAAGGATATCAGGTTTCGTTGTTTGCAAATATTGGTGGACGGCGTTTACATTAGTATTGGTGAAACCGATGCCCCTGATGTTACAAAATGCCGTCACCAGTCGAGCGTGGGCCGAGCCTCGAGAGCTAGCCCGGTTATGCGATGACGAACCTCTCAAAGTTCCATTATTTATCATGATATCTGCATGATGTTCCCCCTGACATAGTCCCCCCCGGAGATCCGAATGGGAGACTAGTTTACCTCCGGAATTCTTTATATCAGAAGACACCATCATGATTTATCCCCGTGTCAGTCCGGGCCATCAGCCACACATTCGAAACACCGTCGAAGATTTCTCTCGGCGATATCGCGGAATGTACAGCGTGACGGGGTGGTATCTCACCTTGGGACCGACTACCACCTAACCAACCTTTTCTCGAACCGGTCCATCAGCCAAGCTCCGAAAGATGGCCAGGGATTTCTCCCGACCATTTCACGGAGCCTAACGCTTGATGGGGTGGTATTTCACCGGGCGCACAGGGCGTTGGGACCCCGGCTACCACTCGGCCTTTAGTCGCCTCTTAGGACAAGCTGGCCTAGCTGTGAGTATATTCTAACGCCCTACTCACAGGGCGCGTTCAAGGATTTATGTCGGTTACGTAATGTCGTAACCGAGTTGGATCTTAGGAACATGCTGCGTTGGTGCCCGTGTTTCGCTTGGTCGGGTGATTTGGCGACCGATATGATTTGGCAAGACTAATGACCTTGCCCAGAAAAAATAAATCATTATGGAAAATTTAACAAGCCTCAGGACTTGCTAAATAAGGCCAAGACCGGTTCCCGGTTGTAGTGCCGATGATGATGATGATGATTTGGCAAAGTTGATTTGCGGATGGTGCGACCAAATTGCTTTCGGGAACATGGTACGTTTAAAGTAACCATGCCCTTAGGGAAATTATTATTTGGTGTATATGCTTATTGCCTTAGCGCAAATCATTAGCTTAGATTCTTAGGAACCCTTTTATATTGGCAATTGGAAAAGGTTAATAGCGGCGTTCCCTGGAACTGACACAATTGCTTGTTTTTATGCTTTTTATATGCCCCAGGGGGAAGTTAGGTGTCGTACCTGGAAAAGGCGACCGGTGGCGTTATTAAAACCGCCACAGTTCCACGTGAGTTGCATCTACCATAATTGTCATGAAGTGTACATCGTATAGCCGCCACAAACTTACGCAGTAAGTACAATCATGTGTCAGTCTTATTGACCAACAGACTATAAGCTGTCGGCATTTCTTATTGCAGTTAACCTACAATATTTTGGTAATGTTTTTAATTAATTTCGTGATCCCCTGTCCATAGGTGCGATTTGTGCTTAGAGTTATGGGGTTAAAATGGTTATTGGCTACAACTAAAATTAATCACGAATCTAATTAATACCGAGTCTGGTTGAATACGAGTCTTGAGTTCAGAGTTTGTTGGCTAAAAAGCTTTTTGTCAACATCTCGTTTTCGGTGCAAATCTATTTGCTTGCAAATTGTTTGTAAATATAATTCTTGTTCAATATATCCTATATTGTGTTCAAATTATGTTAACCACAAATCTCATTAGTGTATATTGGCTTTAGATGTGATATGATGATAACAGGAGACTATAGTTCAAACTTTGTTGGCTAACAAGCTTATTATAAACATCTCTCGCCCAGTGAAAATCTACTTGGGTGAGAATGCTTTGAGACATCATTCTTGTTGAACATACGATTCTGTTAATCATAGATCTCATTAGTACCTACTGGCTTTTGAAACCAATCTTGTTTTCGAGATGTCATATTGACCACAATATCTGTTTACCGTATATCTCGTTGAACAATAAGTGTTGCTCACTAAATGCCTAATTTACCACCATGAGTGCAAGTCTCTAACCACAAGTGAATTGAAAGTTTTGTTCACTATGGAGACGAAAACTAATCCCGTTAATGTTCACGTGGGGCCCAAGTTTCCTGAATCTATCCACACTTAAGTAGAACTAAGCAAGAAGTATATTGCTTAACCCCCATAACAAATTAAAGCTATCAGTTGAATATACATTGGCACGTGAATAGCATTGCCATCTTAGCCATTTGAACCAACCTAGTGTGAGGCGAACACAGTGGTTATTTAACATCAGCTTATTTATTAGAAGTATTATTGGTCACAGTTAATTATTGACCGCGTACTTTTAGTTTCTGTGACCATCTGTAAAGAACTTCAAAGAACCTGCAAACCGAAAGAGACTGTACTCAGAGCTGTCATAGACATTTATAGCAAATCTTTACAACTGTATCGAATTGAATAATCTTTCCATTTGGTATCATTTGAATCTCGCCCCCAGGCCCTTGCAATAATGAGGCAACACTCTCCCATGAGACATCCTACTTCTTGTCGGAAGCCCTTAACTCTCTGTCACGATCCACCTTCTCCTTGAATGTTGAATATAAAGTAAACTTCCCACACTTGCCGTTCTTGCGGATGTTGTCCTCATGCATGTAATACAATATCCCGCCAGGACCACTTTACATCCCTCGCTCACCCATGTCAAAGTCATTTACAGTTTAAAACTGAATTTCTTCTTGTCGAACTTAATCGTCTGCCGAGTTGGTTACTCCATGTCATGTTCTACTTCCGCTCCAGACTGGAATCTAATACATATTTTTCCTAGTGGTTCGCAAATACTCTACACAAACATTTGATCTGACAGTAGTAACATTTCCATGAAACCACCTGGGGGTACCGAAGGATCACGTCGAAAATACCGTTCAAAACTACATACCCTAATCGTATAATGTAAAGGTTACATCATAAATTTCACACTCTCCCCTTAAATTCATCTGAGCAATTATTCACGACACCTTTACCCATAGTCCATCCATAGGTAACGTTCCGTTCTCAATAAGCAGCCACTGGCAATTGATATTTTATTTACGAACTAAATGCGGTGATTTGCCCAAACGGTTCGACAGCGATTGATTGTAATCAGGTTTATATTTTAAATTGATTTACGCGTCGTATTTGTACTGTCGCTGAACAGTCGACAGGTAATTCGGTATGACAT
Organism: Microdon myrmicae; assembly: GCA_963931805.1. Taxonomy (NCBI): domain Eukaryota; kingdom Metazoa; phylum Arthropoda; class Insecta; order Diptera; family Syrphidae; genus Microdon; species Microdon myrmicae. The sequence goes on along the minus strand of OZ007500.1, from coordinate 76,152,098 downwards.
CCTGACAACTTAATAATTTAATTGATTTTTCCTGCGGTGCTCATGTCAGCGATCAAAAGTCGTACACAGCGCACAAATTCTATTTTTCGATTTCAATTAGCATTTAACGAATCAAATCAATTTGTCAATTTGCCATTCTGGTTAGGCTCGTGAGTTTTTTATAGCAGCCCCAGCAGCAATACCCAACAAAATGCGCGGTACGTGCTGTTGCTGGTTGAAAAACATCATCGGAAGTTGCATGAAAATAATTTCATCGAATGGAAGTTATTTTTTAAAATCAATTGCGTTCTGATACAAGTAGACCTGAAGCTAATATATGGTTTTGATCTATTAATAGATGGAGCAATATTCGTTGTGACCTGCAAAGTATTATGGTTGTATGTTCTCGGTATCTTCTGTTTAATTGTCCCCAAATTCCCAGATTATTCAGCAATGGACTGACAACACCTTGTCCTGACCCTAAGTTATACAACATACACTTGAGGCTATACTAGTGCTCCAACGCGATGCAGACAAGCAGTCACAACCAAGGCATCTGCGGTAATTCCATACAAGAAGAGGATTTATAATAATTTCTTAGAACTGCAGTAAATGTGGAAAATTAAAACACATGCCACAATCCCATCCCGTCCATTGACCCCGATATCAGGTTCCATTCGTATTGGCCCAGTATTGAACAATTTGAATTGGTCAGATACCAGGACGTCGTTCTGTTGGCAATTGCAAGCCATGCAGAATATCAAAGCCAAGATTCTGTTTAAATGATACACATAATCGATACATCACGTCCAACAATGTCCTACAGGTCGTCACGGATCCCTTAAAAGCAAACTATTAATCTATTGTTTCAAGAATGTCCCTGGGTGGCGTATATAATTGGTTTCCCATACAAAAGTTCATGGGCTATGCATGCATGTCTAACTTACTTGTGCTGACACCATGCCCTCTTTCAGGCGTCTGAGATCTGTGTGACTCCATGCGCTTGTCGACCAAGGAAGAATTTCTCGTAAGTCGCTGCCGAAACGAAAATCCTTTAATTGATTTTTCAGAAACTTCCTGATATTCCATGGCAAATCGTTGTGTCTGCAAAATAAAGAGAAACAAATACACTGCAGGATATCACGACTACAAGGTAACACGACTTAATTGAACAAACAAAATAAAAGCATTGCAATATTCCTGTATACGTGGGGGCATGTAGCTTAGTCTATTGGTCCTGATAACTATTTAATTGAATCGCCGTCCGTTTTAGGGCGAAGAAAATCATTACATCGGATGTTTAATACGCATGAAGGAACATGTGCTTCCTTAGCAAATCACGGGTGGCCAAGCTCACTGATAATTTCCCGACAGTTTCCTTGCTCCGTTTCCTGGCGGTGTTCGTGGAGATATTTTCAACGGCAATAAGAAATAGATTTACTGACACATGGTTCTGTAATTGATAAAGGTGCCTTTTCAGAAAGAAGTATTCATTGTACAGGATTAATTACCCTGTCAGCCTATTGTTATAAGCCTGCGCGCCGCTATCGTAGTATTTTATATTTAAATCAGCCCCTTTATGGCTCGCCTAAGTCTTGTGAATATTATACAATATGGGCATATTCAGCGTTACGCGGTTTTTTTTTTTTTGGTTTCGGTAGAAAGGTGGACATCTTCAAAAGATACCTCTGGACCGATCCAGAGGCATGCCGGGTTTTTGCCGACCAAAACCACCTCCCGCCAGGCACATATTCCCGTTGATCGCCGAAGAACTTTTTTTTAGATATTCCATCGTGGGGCGGGACGGAGTTTACCTGTTACTCCGCTGGTCGCGTCGCAACTCATTTCACAGAGAACACCATTTGTTACGAACCATGCCTGTTTGGAGCTCAGCATGTATTCTATTACTCATGTCGGAGTAACTGTCCGTTTCATATGTCTCACGGAAATCGTTCGTGTGGTCTCGAATCACACGCACTCTGTGAGTACGTGTTCCACATTTTCTACTTTGCCTTCGCAATACAAGCAGTATGGGTCATTCACATGCTTATACTTGCGCAAGTATTAGAAAGTATTTGTGGCGGTTCTACGAACCGCACAAACCACTATAAGTCGAGATGTCGTCGTTCCACAAAGGAACATACTCACCTATACCCAAACTACACGTGCCCACAGACACGTGTCCTTAAAAGTCCCTCTTTCCACCTGAAATACAAGGTAACATGCATCTTGGAGTCAACAACCCCACGTATCCATAGATACGTGGGCCACAAGTCCCGAATAATTTTTCTACGCCTGCACGGCGATCAAATGACATGACTCACCAACAGAAATTGTGTATCGATTCATTAACTGGATATACCCAAACAGTTGGCACAGCTGCGCCAGATGTCGACAAACATCACATCTCAGGCGATAAGCGAATTGCCGGAAAACCAATCAATCCGTCGAAAAAACCTTTGTCCCTGCCGCAATGTCCTTCGCCTAAACAAGGGCCATTGTGGAGCAACAGCAATAAACGAAAATGCTGTTCCCATAAGGCAAAGTAAACATTATCCCACGATCGCCTAATGCAAATCACACATTCGATCGTGTGCATAGCCGATGCATCAGAAGTGTGAAGTTCGGACGACCACTGAATAATCCACAACAACCAGACAATAACCTCCGCGTCTGTATGTGTGAGCGCGATCGTCCCTGGTGGAGACATTCTCGACTGAGAGAAAATCGACACCAGCGAAAGGGAAAAGAAAACTATGGGCTGAATGGAATCATCCCCAGAGAAGTTACCACAGTCGATATATTGAATCCACGCCAAGCTGATAGTCAATATCGAGAATCCCAACAAGGTAGTTGAAAAGTGAATCAACCACCGAAGGTCGCGCGTGTGTCAGAAAGTCGAGATTGATATGTGTATTGTGAATTAATTAAGTGAGATATTAGTTAAAATATTTTTTTAACAGTATACGCGTCGGCATGTGGAATGTTCGAACCTTATATAAACCAGGCGCGATACAGACGGTCGTAGAAAACACGAAACAATATAAAATGGACATCGTCGCGCTTCAGGAAGTCCGACTCCCACATCAAGTAATCGAAACCAACGGATTTACACTGGTGTGTGGAGGTACCGATACACATAACATCGGAACTGGCTTCATCATAAGCAAGAAGATTACGCCTCATGTAAAAGATGTGACATTTTTTAATGACCGAATGTCGGTGCTAAAAATACAGGGCCAATGGTACAATTATGTATTTATAAACGTACACGCCCCAACAGAATCTGCGGACGAAGAAACGAAGGACACATTCTACGAGAGCCTAGAGGATGTATTTCATGGGATCTCATCATTCGATGTTAAAATCCTCCTCGGGGACCTCAATGCGAAAATTGGAAAGGAAGATATCTTCCAACCAACTATAGGTAAAGAAAGCCTACACGACGTTTCAAATGATAATGGAATTCGAATTATCACGTTCGCAGCGTCAAAAAATCTGTTAGTAAAAAGCACGATGTTCAAGCACAAGGAAATTCATAAAGCCACATGGATATCACCCGACGGCGTAACGCGTAACCAAATAGACCACTTCCTCATAGACAAAAGACACCACTCGAATATCCTTGACGTACGATCATATAGAGGAGCAGATTGCGACTCCGATCATCTTCTAGTGGTTGGCAAAATCAGGAGTCGCCTCGCAGCAATCCCACATGGGCAGTCACGGGAGACAAGCAAAAAGTTCGACACTGATAAACTGAAAGACCTACGCAAAAGGGCTGAATATCAAGACGAACTAACGAATAGATTTAGCAACGGATTTACATTTCTAGAGAACGTGAGCAGTGAGGAAGAGGAAACTAATAGTGTGGGCACTAAATGGACATCGATCAGAGACACAATCAAACGAACAGCCCAAAAGGTATTAGGATTTAAGAAAACAATTAAGTCCAAACCTTGGTTTGACGATGAGTGCAGGGCGAAGATCGAAGAACGTAAACGCCTCAGAGTGATCCACTTAGAAAGATATGATGAAGTCAACGCAGAAAGATACGCGACAATTCGGAGAGAGACAATGAGGCTCCTCAAACGCAAAAAACGCGAATGGGAGAAGACTCGGATCGAAAAAATCCTAGAAAATTCTAGGGCAAAGAACATCAGAGGTATGTATCTCGGCATATATTCAATTATAAATGGCTACCGAGGAAGAGCCAAAATAATTCGAGACGCAAACGGCTGTCTGGACACAGAAACAAACAATGTCGTGACAAGATGGAAGCAGTACTTTGAAAACCTGCTCAATGTACGCACCCATCAACCACAGATAAACGACTTCTTACTGCCGGAATTGGATGAGCCGGGCTTGGTGAACACGTGGTTTTAACAAGATGACACAGCACGAGCCACAATGGATATTGTGAAGGAAGCGTTTCCTGGTCGCGTAATCTCCCGTTTTGGCAATTTGGCATGGCCAGCAAGATCGCCCCATTTAACCATCCCAGACTTCTTTCTTTGGGGCTACTTGAAGTCGCGGGTTTATGCCAGCAAGTTTCAGACAATCGCAGCTCTTAACGAGGATATTCGAAAGGAATGCGAACAGTTATCACCGGAAACCTTGCGGACAGTCTTGGAAAATGCGATAAAACGGGTACAAATGTGTATCAGCACTGACGGCAGCCACTTGACGGATATCATCTTTTCCACTTAACAGAAAAAATTGTAAAGGTCTGTGGGGTACACGATCGCCACGCCAGCATGGGCTAGAGTTTTACCTCACTAAAAGAAGGTTCCGCTGCAGCAACTGTCAAAAAAAGAAACAAACTGCGCAACACACCGACCACAAGGAGTTCACGAGGACGAAGTAAAAAGGAAAACGCACTTTTTATTTATTGAGACAGGTTCTTATATTTCACAATATTTTGTTTTATTTTAGTTAGATTACACTGCACAAGAAAAATTATTTTTTTAATTGGTAACGCGTCCGACTCGACTCTACTTGACGTTTCACACCGTACCGGTGCCGGTGCGGTGGATGGCGGAGCGACCGTCTCGGTCAGTGGATGAAATTCGACTCAGCGATAATCATCTCGTGCAGATCGGATTCGCTATGAGGGAACTTTTTAGGGGCATTTTCCCTGAGAGAGAAAGTATTTCCCTCCACTAGGGAAAGATTTTACCTACCACCAGAGAAACGTAAAGTCTCTCTTGTGGGAACAGAGAACCAGATCTCGTAATGCAGATCATGGTGGTGTGTATGAGATCGATCGTTGAGATCAGATTGTTTACATATGCGCGGAGGCAATGGCAAAACAAAGCAGGCAGGCGACGAGGACAAAGAGATCGAAAAGATCGTTGTCTATGAAGTACATCGCGTCTAAATAAATAGACGACGATACTTCGAAGAAATGTGATAAGAGAAAAGATGAGATGAGGGCATCATAAAAGTCTTAGATGAGTGATGCCCTTGTGTAAATATACGAATAGACATTGGGAAAGTGCTAATGGTTGCGATACTTTATACAATGAAAATTGTATGTCGTATCTTGGGTTGGTGGCCAAAACGAATTCCTTGCATTTGTATATGCTGGATAATTAGTTTGTGGCAAAGGCGAGGGATCATGGTCGGGTATATACCAGCTGAACAAACAAGCTGCCCGACGCTGCTTGGCAGTTGGACAATGAATCGATGTGTATGTAAGACAAGTTGTACACATGTTAGGCTGGGAATAGCCAACTCAAGGCTAAGATTCCCTGATAATGCGGTTGTATTATATATGAACAGATGAATTTTCTTTCAGGGAATTTATGATAAGCTTGGAGAGAACCCTTATAGGGGATTTTAAATGCGAAGTTATGCATGCAGGTAAGAATTCTCTTTTCCAGGGGCTTTTTTGATTACAGATTTGTTCTCTTTAATGCGTGAAGCATCTAAGATGCTAATGTTATTGCATTAGTGAAAGCTTATGCAGACTGGGTGAAAGGTATGGGGTTTTTTTAGGAAAGCGCACCGTGGAGTTTGGCGGAACCGCCACAGGTCCAAAAAAAGATTTCTATCACTCAAAATCATTTTTTTTATTTAGTAAAAAAGTAATTCAAATACAAAATTGGATGATTAATTTTGCTCCACCCTGTACTATTGTCTATCCATCTTTGTTTAGTGCCCTTTACTATCACGCAACTTTGAAACTAGAATTGGACCACTTTTGATTACAGTCGTCGAGTGCCCCCATGTGACTAGAAATGAACAACCAGCATTATTTAAACTTATTTTCACAATTACGAAACAAAATAAGAGACAGACCATCTATTTTTTTGGCAAACAGGGAAAGTTGCGTAGCATCCCTCTGTTTGAAGGTTTTTCACATAGACTCGTTCTATTTGGCATCCGTGGAGAAGTATATATTATTAACACATAAACGAAATAAGCTACTCATACCATAATAATACAATACTCACCCATCGACTAAAGGCACTTCTTTCAGTACTTTCTTCACCCTTTGTAACCGGTATTCGAAGTCGTTGCTTGTGCATAGTATAACCGGTAACACCAATGGAAGGATGATGAATGTCAAGCAATTTAAACCACAAAGCCCAAAGCGTTTGTTGTGTCTGCGCGATTTCATTTCCCTTCAATAGCGACACTCCCACATTGAGATCTGAAAACATCCAAACAAAAGGTGAGGGTCAGTTAAACGGTAGACAGATCAAAAATATAGGAGATAAGGATCAGTTAAAACGCTACAGTACGTCGATCATGATTTAAATATGATACTCGTATTTTAAGGTATCTGTTGGATAGTTGTATGGGAAAACTAGGTAAATGATATTATTATTCATTAAGGATCGATTAATGATACGACAACACTTCAGGATACATTGAAGAATACAGTCCAGCGAACTTCATGTGAATCCACAGCTGTTACCCACAAAACCTGCAACCCCCAAATACTTACCTTCAGGGGCCACCCCCACAATAACGGAATTTGTGGCGGATATGTAAAGCTCCGGCCAATTTTTTTTTTCTTACACTTTGTAAACACCTTTCTAAAAATGTTCCCTAGCAAACCCTGACGTTCAATTCCTATATTATTATTCGCTTTCAAAGATTACCTGGAGAGTAAAATAAAGGCGAACGATTTTTTAAACTTCCCACAGAATGGTCAACCAATTATAATGTTCTTCCTAAATAAAGAAAAAGTTCAACAAATTCGAGATCAATCTAATGTTAAACAAATAATATATTTACACCGAGGAATTCTGCTGACTGTTCCAAAACAAACTGGTTACACATAGGATACGCTCAAGAAGACATTGGCTATCCGAACACCGAAAAGGTAAACTCCGTAAATTTATTGCAATTTCATTTATCCGTGGACAACCGGATTTTGAGCACCGGAAAATAGAGCACAAAAACGTTTCCCAAAAATTCACTTGACAGGAGCTATGCCTTATTGGTTAATCAGAGTGACAAAATTATTTATGGTTAGCACAAAATCTGAAACGCATAACCTGGCAATAAAAGCATAGATTTCAGAAATACACATCTGGAAAATTCTACGATGGGGCAAAAAATAAATACATGTAAACGATCCCGAGCTTATACAAAATTATCTCTGATTTTGTTGACCACGAAGTGACACTTATGTAAACAGCAGTTTCTTGGGGTCATGATACACATTTCCCAAAGTGATGAACAAATGCCCGTGATCAGAATTCATAATATAAACATTCTCACAAATCTTAGCTAAACAAAGAATGTTGCCCAGGCGAGGCATGCATCTCCAATTATGCTTAGATTGCAACCGTTGATGGTGTGCTATATGAGTCATAAGTCAATCGTAAAGAAAATTGACAAAAATGTCCATCGATATACACGGACGAAGGTAAAGACAATAGAATGCAAACTATCAGCAAAGACGGTCGCATTCATCAATGAAATAGAGTTGACAACTAATCGTGCATAGAAACGGCCATCTCTTAAGAGGTAGACGCGTCGTTTTCCTAGTAAAAATATAAGAATAGTTTATGGTAGGACGATGTATATACCGTTGTGGTAATTTTGTATCAGAGGGTAGTGCCGTAAACTAAAGAGGAATCAGAAGCACAAATGAAACGAAAAATCTGCGATTAAGGAGAATCGTGTTCTGGCTTTTATGACATACATTTTTGATCCTAATAATTAACTTATTTAAATTACTTAAAAATGGGTCGGGCATAGAACGAGAATGGTCAACGAAGGAACAGGACGTAAAATTCTTGACGGGGACCAATGGGGAAGAGAGCGGCGGGAAGACCACGGCGGAGGTGGAAGGATAATGTAAAGGATGACCATGAACATATTGGCCGTTAAGGAGCCATTAGTCAATAACTCTGATGAAGAGCCCGATAACATTATTGCTGAACTAATAAAAAGAAGAGATGAGCTGTGTAAAGCAGTAGAAGCAGCTCTGGAAAAAAGGAATATGCGGCGTTTACGACTATGTGAACCCAGACAGCAGCAACAGCAGGAGAAACACCAAACAGTTAACCAACAACAACAGAAACAACAAATCACCAGGAAGGAAAAAGTACCTCCCATAATTGTGAGTTATGTGGAAACTAAGCACACAATAAAACTCGCTAAGTTAACATGTGAGAACTTTAGAACATTAATGCGAAAATTAGTGTTATGTGTAATGGTTTAGAGGACTATCACAAAATTAAATCTGCCTTGGGTATGGCGACTAGTACTACACGTACGAGTACACCCCAAAATCGGAGAAAACTGTCTTCATTTTTTCTTGACACTATAACGCGCGCATAAAAGGAGATTTTGGAGTACCCTCAAATGTCAGAGCAAACTGCGAGCAGAAGGAGAAGAGGTGGATAAGGAAAGGAGGTATTGATGTACATTGGTCTTGAATGCCTGGACATTATAATAACGAAAATCACATGATCAGGTAGAGTATTCCACATTCGTGTGATTCGGCCAAAGAGTGTCTCTCTATGTTTATTTGTGCGTCCGAAGTTGACTTTCAAGGTTAACTGATGCGGATTCTCGGAATGACGGTTATCGGGGGAAAATGCCTGAAGGCGTAACATATTCAACAACAAGAACAACTACCGTGATAATACCTATAGAAAAGAGACAGGCTTGATACGTTGCGGTTGTTCTAATGCCGAAATTGATCGGGTTATACCTGGATCCCAAATAAGTTTCACAGCTCGTTTCTACACCCTTTCGGGCACGTGAAGTGCAGTTTTGGATGCGCCTGACTAAATATGGGAGTTGAACTCTATTTTGGGACGAATATACGCCTTGGTGCAAGACTAATGACCTTACCCGGGAAAAACAAATCATTATGGAAAATTTAACGAGCCTCAGGATTTGCTAAATGAGGCCAAGAATGGATCCCGGTTGTAGTGCCGATGATGATGATACGCCTTGTAAATAGTGACCAGATTTGGGTTAAGGAGTGAGGTATTTTTTGCAGCTCTTGGGAACGCTATACATTGCCGCACTTTTCCAAGCTTCAAATATGTGGTTGTTCCAATTAAGAGTCGAATTGATTCGAGTGCCGAGGATTGAGAGTTCCTTGGCTTCGTCAATGAAAATGCCCTTCATCGACAATAAATTTACTTTGGAGTTCGCCTTTGACGACAGGAGGCAGCACTGAGTTTTTAAGGCATTGAATTTTATTCGGTTAGATAATCCTCATTGATATATCTTGTTGAGGTTGGAATTCGGTGTATTAAGCATAACCTGCTGATTGGTATTGTCGTTCAAAGAGTTTGGTCGGAAATGTTCGTATAAGTACAAGAAACTCAACGTGCTATCATCAGCAAACGAGTGAATTGGGTTGTGGGTAATCGACAAGAGATCATTTATGAAGATGCGGGTGAGAGATGGTGAGATTACAGTACCTTGGGGAACACCTGCATTAATTTTATGGGAGGCAGATCTGACAGCGTCAAGAGCCACTTGGATTGAACGACCAGAAAGATAGTCTCTTATCCATTGGATCAGGAAATTGTCCACTCCATATGTATGTAATTTTGATAAAAGGGCTGGGCTACGAGGGCAATCGCTAACTAGGTGCCTTTTTGAATAAATATATCTTTTCGGCAACTAAGCGTTCTATTTCTCATCATTCTCTCCTTTTATCCAAACTCTGTCGAAGACTTCTAAAATATCCAGTCCAACAACCTTGCCTTCACCAAAGTAGTGAGTGGAATGGCTCCACTTTTCGGTAAGGTATGCCATTAAATCTCCTCTGGATCAGTTGCTAAGAAAGCCATATTGGCGGTCATTGAGGAGGTCAATTGATTCCAGATATTTCGAAAGTTGACGGTTAATCAGTGATTCCATTACCTTCGGGAGAATAGAAGTTATTGCTATGGGACGATAAGAAGAAAAGGATGATTTGTCGCTCTTTTCGGATTTGACTAAATGTTCGCTGACTTCGATCTATTTTGAAAACAGCTAGTAGAATAAAATAAATGGAAGATTTTCCGCAGTGGTTTAACTAGTGCAGAAGAACATGAAGTGCTGGTAATGCTCAAGTTGAGGTGGAACAGCTGTAGTTTCAGGTAGCGTCGAGTTGGCTGCAAAATCTGCAGCAAGTAGATTCACCTTCTCTGTTGTATTGGTGACTGGTATTCCATCGACTAGTCGCGACGGAATGAATAAGGAGACCGTGTTTTGGATGTTTTCCACGAAGTTCCTACTTTTTCCTTTGTCTCAATCTTTGGTCATGCAAGAATTTTGCGTTTTATATATTCGCATTGCCGTCATTTCTGTGCTCCTAAAAGGAGTTAATCCTTGCTTTCCTCAGAAGAGGTGTCATACGCCCAAATGGCAGATGGTGTAAGGAATACACCAATCGTGGAACAGCAACGTAATACGAGGGAAGTCTGATAAGTAAGCGCCTTTTTGAATAAAAGATATTTGTTCGACAAATAAGCGTTTTATTTCTCAGCATAGTCTTCTTTTGGGGGGAGTGGGAGCGAACATACAGGGCGAAGTCTCTGCTTTCAACCCGGCGAAGGCCAGGACGGTCCTTGTCCCTGTTCAATCCAAGTTGACATGCAGTCTCCACGTGACACCCCTGGATAGCTACTATGGCACCCGCCAAGTAGTGAACCAATGCAGCGACATCCTGAGAAAGGTTGGCGTAGGCTAATAACCTTGCCCGAAAAAACAAGTTATTACGGACAATTTAACAAGTCTTGGATATGGACCAGAAACCGGTGGAAGGACTTGCTAAATAAGGCCAAGACTGGATGGCGGTTGTAGTGCCGCTGATGATGATGATGATGATAGTCTCCTTTTAGTTCGGTAGATTTACTCCAGCGTTTTTCCAGTTTTTCTATTCATTCCTTATTATACAATCGGTTTTCTCAAGACCCTCAAAATAGGCGTTCGTTTCCTTGATGACCTCTTCATTCGAACTAAATCTCTTACCGCCCACCCAGTTTATGAGGTTTAGAAACAGGAAATAATCGTAGGAGGCTTAATCTGGAGAATTTGCTGGATGGGATAGCAGTTCGTAGCCAAATTTATGGATCAGCACACGTAATTCACTTTTTTCCATTATCGTTAAAATCCAAGGGGTTGTCTGCTTGCAATGACTGTCAAAAACAAACTAAACGACGCAGCTTGTTCAAACGTTGACAGTAGTCTATTTATAGATGTCAGTTGATGGGGACAGTGTTGCATTTAAAATCATTGCAGACATTTAAAATGTCACAGACTTATAAAACTGCCATCGTATCATTAAAACGCCTGAACCGGAGGCACAAACTGACATAACAGCAATCTTACTGTCCATACAAGGACAATTTACTGCGTTTGAGAAAAAAGTCGAGATAATTTTTTTTTTTTATACTAACGCGCGCACAAAGGGGATTTTGCAGTACCCTTAAATGTCAGAGCACAGTGCGAGCGGATGGAGAGGAAGTGGATGAGGAAAGGAGGTGTCGATGTATATGGGTCTTGAATGTCTGGACATCACAACGGCCAGGAAACATGATCAGGCAGAACATTACAGATTCGTGGGGTTCGGCTAAAGACTGACTCTCTATGTTTATTTGTGCGCCTAAAGTGCACTTTCAACGTGAACTGATGCGCACTCACAGATTGACGGGTATCGCGGGAACATGTCTGAAGGGGCGGAACACATTCAGGAAGTTCAGTTGAGCAACGACCATGGTAATACCAATATAAAAGAGATAGGCATGATACGTTGCGTCTGTGTTCTAACGACGAAATTGATCGACTTCAGTCTGGGTCCCCAATAAGTTTCACTGCAAGTGCAGTTTTGGATGCGCCTGACCAAATATGAGAGTTGAACTCCATTTTTGGACGAATATACGCCTTGTAAATAGTGGCCAGGTGGGACGATTGGCTTCGTCGATAATAATCTTGGCCTCGACAATCCCTTGGCTTCGTCGATGCAAGTGCCGTTCATAGAAAGTATATTTACTTTGGGGCTCACCTTTGACGACAAGAGGCAGCACTGAGTTTTTAGGGTATTGAATTCTACTCGGTTAGATAATCCCCACTGATATATCTTGTTGAGGTATGAATTCAATGAAACTGAAAAAAAGTGACGGAACAGATGAGCGGATATTATCTACTCGACTCTCTTTCCAGTTAAGTCAATACACTACTTACAATCTTCACGGTTGTGCTTTGCAGAGCCCTACTACTTCCCTACCCAACATATACCAAATATAGCCCTTAGTATAGTGGGACTACCACGCCATTTAGGGGCTTAATTCAAGAAACATAATTACGTCTAACGTATATATAAGTTACAAATTAGAGAGCTTAAGAACAATCTTAACTAAGCTTAACCTAAGGTAACCATGACAACAGATCCGATCAATATATCAGTCTCAGCCAGCGCCTATCGACTTTAAATCCATAGACTACCCCCCCCCCCCCCCCCCCCCCCCCCCCGGCAGCTCGTTTCTCGTGACCTTCTTTCGAGTCCACTCGCCATCGTGTCCACATATCTAAATTAAAAATCGCTAATTGAATAAAAACTAACATTAAATTCAATGTTAGACAAATTGAACCAAATATTCAGTTATCAATTCGCAGAAAACCCTTATAATCTAAACACCACACACATCTTCATATGCATTGTATGTTCATTTACCAAGCATGCACATAAAGCATCCAACCAAATCAAACACGTGTCAAACGACCCAAATGTTCATTTGGTTCGCATACCCACAATTGCTTTCTTTCTATAAATAGATCAAAATTCCTTTAAATCATTATCTCCATATGCATCGTAGCCAGATGCTTAAATAGATTCCAATTCCCATCCTTTTCTTCATTTCTTTTTGGACTTACTTTTGCTGGAGGAGCGAATACAATTATTAGATAGTTCGCACAATTGAGTACCATTTTATTTTTTATTTTACTTCTCCCAGGAAAGGCTGAGTCAGAGCCCTGAGATGATTTTTTTTTTCTCAACCGGGTCCATCAGCCAAGCTTCAAAAGACGCTCAACGATTTCTCCCTACCATTTCATGAAGCCTATAGCTTAATGGAGTGGTATTTCACCGGGCGGCTGGGTTTGAGACCTTACGTACCATTGAGTAATTGTGCCGAACTGCACAATACCAAGAGTCGTCAGTTGGACCTACATTTGCATAATCAAACGCAAGACACATTGAGGCGGCGAAGTGATCACTACGGACTGGGCGCCGTAATTTATGTTCCAAACGAACACTTACTACTCGAACAGTATGACCAGATCTATTCTTCCGATTTCCAAAAACACACTGGTCGCGCTTTGATTGGATGATAACAATAGAATAACGCTCCAATGGGGTAGGTCAACCGACTGGTAGGAATCCTGATAATGACGAAATTGATTATTATCTTTTAATGACGGACAACATTGTTACTAATACAACGAATCCGTCTATATCAATATTAACACACATACTCCAGAAGCTAAAAAATAATGTGACTTTTCAACAAGTGGCGCCACTAAAACATTAACGTGGGCTATTTCGAGGGGCTTATCTGTCACTATTTTATGCATGAAGTTTCATGACATTTCGTATGTGCCCGCTTACAAGTTACATTCGTTTGAGTGACGCTACTTTCGCCTTCGTAACAAAAATGGAAAAAACGGGAAATCGCATCTTGATCAAACATTGTATTTGTTGGAAAAAACTTCTGAACAATCATTCCAATGGTAGCAGAAATGTTAACCCAAACAGTTCCTTCGAGAGCAATAGTTAATCGTTGGTTTAGTCAATTTAAAATGGGTCGTACAGACACTGAAGCCGCACCTCGCTCTGGAAGGCTATGGCGGATTGTTTAATCTAAGGGTTGTGAGTGTTCCGCCGAACACTGTTCCAAATACAAAGCGACACACGGAGCGAATACAGCGACAATTAAAACACAATGAAATGTTCTTTTGAATTTTGTTTTATTTTTACTCCTTGTTTGTACATTTAGTTTTTTTTTGTCAATGGTGTGTTGCGGAAAGGAAACAACAAAATTTTCACTACACCTCGAATCGTCTTACATTTAAGATGTTCTTCTCTCTATGTGAACTGACTTCGCGATCAAAATTTTGATTTGGAATCGATGCGATGTGTCACTACCGTTTCCTTAGCACGTCACAAAATGCGAAATTCCTATCGACAGGATATCCGGCACGGAAAGTATTGTAAATTTTTGTTATTAAATGTTGTTTGTGTTCGCGATCGTTTATCGTAAGTGCGAAGTTATTGATTTTAATTAATTGTGCGGCGCGGACTAACTATCCTTCTCGTTCGGGTTCGCTATATCGTCTGTCTTACAATTTCCCTTTAGGGCGTGATTCAAGTCACCCGATACTCTTTTCTCGATTTTCTCTTAATCGAGAAACTCTCCCCAGGGATGATCGCACACTTTTTTTGGTCCTGCGGTTTCCGCTTCGTCGCAGGCCAGATGTGTGGATGCACTCACACACACAGACAGGAGGATTATTGTCTGCATGCTGTAGATCACTACGTGATCAGAATTCCACACCTCTAATGGAGTGCTTACGTAAACAATCGGGTGAGCGTTTTCCTCTAGGCGATCATGGGATAATGTAATTATCGTTGTTTACATAGCCCTAAGGGAACAGCATTTTCGTTTATTGCTGTTGCATCGCAGTGGCCTTTGTTTAGGTGACGTACATTGCGGAAGGAACAAAGGTTTTGTCGGCTTTCCGACAATTCGCTTATCGCCAGAGATGTGATGTCTGTCGACATCTGGCGCAGTTGTGCCAACCGTTTGTGTATATCCAGTTGATGGATTGGTACACAATTTCTATGCTGGGTCATGTCGTTCGATCATTGGTCGGACTTATGACCCACGTATCTGTGGATACGTGGGGTTGTTGACTCCCAGATGCATGTTACCTTTTATTTCAGGTGGAAAGGAGGACTTTTGAGGACACGTGTCTGTGGGCACGTGTAATTTGGATATAGGTGAGTATGTTCCTTGGTGGGACGACGATATCTCGACCTATAGTGGATTGTGTGGTTCGTAGAACCGCCACAAGGCCAAAAGAGGCTAGAAATACGGAAATCGAATCGTTTTGACTGATCATAAAGTGAAGATGCGCGAGTTAGCTTAGGCCGTGGGTATCTCAAAAGAACGGGCGGGATACATTTTGCACGATCTTTTGGAGATGAAAAAGCTATCGGTGCAATGGGTGCCGCGTTTGCTGACCGTCGACCAAAAACAGGAGCGCGTTGATCAATCACAGCTTTGGCGTTGTTGCAGCGTAATCGAGCGGAGTTTTTTTTACGTTTTGTGACGATGGATGAAACGTGGGTCCAATAGGCAATGTGCAGATGGTATAGAAAGCCACGAAGGCCGGCCAAAGCGGCCAAAAGACTTCCGCTCGGCCGAGAAGGTTATGACCTCCGGTTTTTGGGATGCGCATGACATAATTTTCATCGATTACCTACAGAAGAGAAGAACAGTCACAGGAAAGTATTATGCAGCGTTATTGGACAAACTGAATGAAAATGGTTCATTATGGCGAACAAAAAGTTCTATAACATAAAGATAACGCACCGCCACACACGACATTAAACGTGATGGCTAAATTGGACCAATTACGAATTGAAACGGTTGCTCACCCACCGTATTCACCAGACTTGGCCCCCAGCGAGAATTACCTATTCCCAAACCTCAAGCGGTGGCTCCCGGGAAAGAGATTCAGATCGAGTGAAGAAATCGTCGCGGAAACCGAGGCGTATTTCGAAGACTTGGATACTCCGTAATACATACAGAAAGGGCATCGAAATGTTGGAAAATCGCTATACGGGCTGTATCGCCCGCGAAGGTAACTTTGTTGAGGAATAAATATAACTTTGTCCAAAAATCGTTTGTTTTTATTTAAAATCCTGGGACTTTTCAGCCTATGTAGTAAAATACATCCTGCCAGTTTTTACCGAAATCTCCTTTCGATGTGGGTATTTTTGGTTATATTGTCTTTAGTGGTAAGGTGCCTCAGGGGAACAGGTTCACCACTATACCCGGGCGTCTGTCGCTGCTTTTAGTTCACTTAAATAAAACTCCGTAGTAGACTCGTTTTTTTTAATTTATTATTCAATGGCTTAAGAAACTAATCTAAAGATTAACATGAAACGTAATTACAAATATCTATTTACACAACTTTACAATTAATGCTGGTGATTTTCGGTCTTAACACCAAAAGAACACAACTGTTAAAATTCTAATACTTTTGTGGTACAACTTGTATTTAATAGTCACAAGAAAAATCACAACGGTTAAAAAACTGAATTGATTTGATGTGGTACAACTTGTATTTAATAGTCAAAAGAAAAATCGCAACGGTTAAAAACTGATTTCATCTGATGTGGTACTAAATTCCGAGGCTGGTCTTTCGCGATTCATTCAATAGAAAGAGGACTCTTTAATTCAACCCGATCACTAACTGGTACTTGGCTCGACTTATTTAACGTGGAGGCCTGACTTGCCTCCCCGGGATCTGTAAAGCGATTAAAGATATCGCCCGAAGCGACAGAACACCAACATTTTCATCCATCGCCCCGATGTCTATATAAGGGATGATCTTAGAAGATGATCACCGAAAAGATGTGCACACACACAGATGTTGGTGACTTCGCATTCTCATGCTGTGCATGAGCAAGCGGACCATGGATACAATAATTCCATAAGGGGAACCTTGGCTGGCATGGTTGCAGCTGGTGCCATTATCTCGACATAGAGATTTTGTTGCCTACACGATCAGCGACTGCGTAAAGCATTTGTGCTGATCGTGCACATATTGGTGGCATCTCCACGTAGTCAAATTCGCGATGGTAATTTTCCATTTATGAGAACTCGAATTCCTTGGGCGGTCAACCGTATGCCTAAATGTATTTGTCGGTCGGAAGACCGACCGATGTGGGCACGTATAAAAAGGAGAAGAAGAAACATCTCCTGCACGTGTGCGGCTGACTCGTTAGGAGGTGTCTCATTGCTGTGGTTTGGTTAATGTTGGTTGCTTGATAGTGCAACCAAATCGCTTTTAAGGTACATGATGCGTTTAATGCGACCATGCCCTTGTGGAAAAACACTTATTTGTTGCTGATGGATTTTGCATCAGTGCAATTATAGTTATAAAGCATTTCTGAAGAAATTGGTACAACTATGGAAGGTAAGTACATGTTTTTCGTGTGTTTAAGGAAACTGTTTCCTCATCATAGGATGTAAGGTAAGTAGTGGCGTTCAGGGGAACCGCCACATCGAAAATGCCGAATACTTTTTGCAATTCTGAAATGAAACCGCCTTTGAACAAAAAGAAAATTCTATGGATGTTTACTGAGTTGTGCGGAATCCTTTTCCCACTCTGAAATAGAATTGCTTTTAAATAAAAATAAATCCTATCAATTTTAACTAAAAAAAAACGTCGAATACTCTTTGCCAACCAGGCGTTTCGCACGTTATATGGAACGCGATTCGGAAATAAAACTGTTTAGAATAAAGAGAAAGCACTCTCCATTATTCTTAAAACCAAAACGTTTAATACTTTTTCCAATCTTGTAGTCAGTGAAGCCATGAACTTCCGAGTAATAATAACAAAATCCTGTTGTAAAACTATTTCTGAATATAAGTAAACCTTGTTAACTAAAAAAGGACAAATTCATCTTCCAATCTCCTGACATATAAAATACATTCAGGCCAGTCGGCACCCTTTGTCTGTGTTAAAATCCTATGTCGGACAGCTTGTTTTTACCGCTGCAATAAACCGGCCCGCGATTCGTTTGTACAATCGACAAACAATTCCCGCATCCCAATTATAATCATCGGAACTGGATCCGCTAGCATTTTCTAGTATAAACAAGAACTCGGTTCCTGTACCAGTCGGAGATGCCATAAACCATATTCACGACGCATGTAAACATGCATAAAATCCAACTCAGCGTTTGTTTTCCCACTATCAAACAATCTTCAATATCTTTCCCTGCCGCAACTAATCACCCGGCAGATACAAAGGCATGCAAGGGATTCGTTCGGCCACCAATCCCATTAGCACCTTTTCCCAACGTCTATTGTAGCGACGATGCATCGTGTAAACAATGACCCGCATTACCGAACGACGCATTTGGTCGTTTCTCTCTTTTGTCTTTACCGCCTGTCTGCTTCGTTTACCCATTGCCTCCGAGCATGTGTAAATAACACAGAGCTGAACGATCACACACATACCACCATGATCTGCATTACGAGATCTGGTTTTCTATTCCACAATGAGAGTCTGTACGTTTCACTTGTGGTAGGTGAAACATATCCTTAGTGGAGAGGATATCCACCACCACCAAATCGAGGGTGAATCAAGAACCAGATTCTAACCGTCGATTGAGTCTTATTCCATCCGCTGACCGCCACGGTCACGCGATCTCCCGTTCTCCGCCGCGCGGTGGAGAAGCGCAAATATACGGAGTCAGTGTTGAATAATAAAAGTTGTTGTGCCGGAATAAATTAAAACCAACGTGTGTGTTCTTGATTTCGGTGAAGCTGTAACAATTATTAAGTTTAAAAAATTATCTCTAACTAAATTAAATAAACAGTGCTCCTGAACATTAATAAAAACAAACCTGTGCGTCAGTGTTTTATTTGTTCGGGTGATGACTTTCCGGGAGAACAGTTTTCTGACAGTGTTTGGCGGAACATTGTCGCAACTTTTAGTGACAGACGGATGGGGATAGGAGTGAAACGAGTGCCCGTGTCTGGCACAATACTCCTAATCCCCACAGATTAGGTTAACAACCAACTTTTAAAATTGGGTTTACCATTTAATCTGAAGTTATACTCGTGCATCCTTTATAGTTTCTCTGAACGTGTTATTAAACAAAAATGGTTGGAAAGACACGCTGGACTACCACTGGAACAGACGATTAATGGATTAATGAAGCTACAAACGAACAATGGCCAGAAACCATTTAAAGCTTAAATTAAAATCGAAACTATTAATATGTTCGTCCATGTAGTCGAAAATGCATGACGCAGAGAAAAAGGGACTCCTGAAATTTCCAGATCTCAAGGCACACATCCTTTCCCTGCTTAGCCAGTAAATTGGCGTTAAGTAAAAATACCGCGCCTCCTGGTATGAACCGAGTCTCCTTTAAAGGCTCATGAATTCTCTAGATAATTGGAAACATCGTATCAACCGAGCCACAGAGGGATATACAATATTTCAACTCAGTATAAGACTCGCAATTGATTACAATTATCAAAGCCCAAACCCGAGGGTGAGAATCTAATTACGTATGTACATTTTCATGGCGTGGTATTGTTGATGAACTCCGCCGCAGTCGCCTTCCTTGGGTGATGAAACACCCTTAACAACTTTCGACTTGAGGCAAAATGATCCAGAACTCCATGAAACCACCCCATTGAGGAACGGAAGGTGTTGTCGTCGTGAATGCTCGAATCGTAAACAAACAATTATGGCAGCTGAGTGAAAAGGCAGAAGCTCTTAAACATTTCTACTTAATTACCTCCGTTCGGCGCGCGCCACCCCTGCGCCATATTCCCCAAGCGACGACACAAGTGCACGCACTTTAAACATGCTTGTCCTGTCGCACAACATCCTCCCACGACCCTGAAGTTGTGTGTGTTAATAAAATTTATGCGATAATTAATCAGGCGCGAGGATACCAAAGACCAACAGTGGTATAGCTCCTTCTTCTGTCATATAAACCAAAAAAAAAAGGACGAATACAGAAGGAAAGTGAAAAAAAAACGAACAAGCAAATAACAAACTTATACCGGAAGTACGGGTCCAGGTATTTGAAAAATGGCATTTAAACTTCCTTCTTCTGGGGCCTGATTGTTATGGGAAGGAAGGATGTACCAGGTTAGGGTTGGAGATATCCCTGGCCAGCGTCTGCTCCGATGGGATACAAAGCCCATGGGTGATAACGCGGGTTTTGATCACTCGAAAATGTTTTTAGGAATTTATAAGAGTGCGCGGCATCCGGTGAGCAGTAAAAAGGAGACTTGAGCCGGTGTAATGTGTGCGGGTGGTGGTTGTGGGGTTACTCTGGTGAATTTTAATGTACGGAAGGATGGAAGGTTAAATCAGATTGAAAGCCGTTGGCGCTCATGTCGGTGCCGGATACTCAAACAGTGGTGTTGTTAAGACAAGGATGTGCTCGTAAAATGCAAGAAGTTGCAACTGTCAGGATTTGCTGTGTATCCTTGTGCATTTGGATTCCATGGATATTCAGTGCTATGCCGGGTGACTTGTTCTTCATCCAGTAAAATTGTCCGATGAACTCGGCACGTAAGTACATATGACACGTTTATACTCTAGCGCAATGCAGTGGTGTCTTTTGAGGCTCTGGTGAAGTGTGATTAAACTCCCAATTACATCCTTTTCTTCTGTATTCGTTTGTGTGCACCTGAATTTGCTGGATGTCTCCAAAAACAATAACTAGTGATGGTACGAATGATAAACTTGTATTTAAGTAAAGTTTAAATAAATTGTTATGAGAATGCATTTTGTTGTTATTACGTTGCAGTTGTTAAGTTAAATGAACAATCTCTTCAGTGCAGATCTCCTCCTATGGAAGGATATATGTTCACGGCGGTGGATTTGATAGTTGTTCCCTATTGTATTAACTATAATCAAGCGAGTACTTAATGCAAAGCCAGAGGAGAGCAAGTGTTGTTTTGCTTTGACGGCATGGGAAGGTGTGAAAAATAAACAAAGACGATTTAATGTCCGACAGAGCCTTCATAAAATGTGAGATGTATTGATGGAGAGGACTCATGGGGATTCCTTTCCAATTATAGAATAGTGAACACAGTACGGAGTCGTAAATCGAGTGCATATGTTTAGTGCAGAGCCATAAAAATTCGCACTCAGCTGAAGTGCAATGCTTGAATACATTTTATCGGTTTTTGTAGCATTTGCTGTTTTATCGCACCTCTTTTGTGTCTCTGAAGCATAAACACACTTGAATGATTTGTTATCGTTTGAGAGTTCCTGCTGCTTTTTTTTCAGAAGGTGGAAATTATCAAAGGATACCTCTGGACCGATCCAGAGGCATGCCGGATTTTTACCGACTAAAACTATCTCCTGCCAGGGATCCCGATGAGCCCCGCGGAACTTTCTTTTAGATATTCCATTGCGGGGCGGGATGGAGTTTACTTGTTACTCGGCTCGTCGCGTCGAAACTGCTGCATAATGTCAATAGAATACCATTTCCTACACCGGAATTCCGCTGATCTATCATGTAAGTAGATCATCTGTATACGGGCGATTGTGCTACGACCGGGAAGTAACGCACACCGAAGAAGAGCTCCTGCGCTTCAGTAGGGCTATCTCCCACAGAGACTGGGACGATAGTATTAGACAGCGTCAACAGTTCTGGTGGTTGAATGGCATATACAGACCTGGATACCAAATTCGGTATAGAATCACACTATCATCAGCTAGCTTACATAGACTTAGCTTTTCTAGAATTAGGGTAGTATAAGATTTAAGTTAAGTTAGGTTGAGTGCTTTTACATGAAATTAAATTAAAAAAAAAAAAAAAAAAATAGGTAAGTTAAGTAAGTTAAATTTTAAGAAAAGAAAAAAACAAAAAAACTTGACACAAAGTTTTTCAAATTTTCTTTGTCTTTCAAATAATTATAAGTACTGCCACAAACTTCTGTCGCCGAAAGGCAAATTATACAAATGTTTAGTAATGTTTAGCTTAGAGCGTCTGCGAAGGACCAGTAAGTTATTATATAAGATAATTAAGCTAGAATTTAAGCATATTTTGTCTAGCCTTTAATTTAAAAATTAAGAATATAAAAAGAAAAATAAAAAATATTTTAAAAATAAAAATAACAAAATACCATTTCCTACGGACCATGTTCGGAATGCACAGCATACTCGCCATGTTTTCTTTTCACCCAAGTTTCTATATCAGGTATCATGGTGTGGGTTCATGTTCCAGAAGAACCCCACTTTCGTTGCGTTCTGTTAGGCTTGGCACCTCTAATTCTGACCCCATTCGTCGGTGATTCTCTTGTGAGACCTCATGCACCGAAGCGTATTCCTTAGTTGCAATGTCAGGTGGTTTCCTCCAGGCCAAGACATTGATGGCATTGTAATAGCCGTTCTCTCATGGAGCGCGTCTCCTTGTCCTTAAAAGGACGAGGGTCTCTTTGATAGACCGCTCCTGAGAAGGCTTGTTGCGGTCGCCTCGGTGCTAACGGGACCTCCGGGAATAGTGACGACCGATTGTTGAATAGGGACCTGGGAATCGTCCTGTCCCAATAAAATACCAGTACCAATGTAGAACTAAAATTTAAATTTATTTGGTTTAATTTAGTTTATCAGACGCCAATGGAAACTGATCAATACCTTTTAACAATTCGTTATTTATTACTGAATTCATTTTTTTGAATTGCTTAGCCTCCGTACACGTCGGGCGCCAACCTATAGATTGGTCCTCAAATCAAAAAAAAAAAAAAAAAAAAAAAAGAATGGAGAGGCGAGAGACCAACTTAAGCGAGACAAAGACAAATGTCTCCTTAATCTTGTCTCTGGCTTCCGGTCATCTTGCGATAATCAGAATCACCCACATCCGTGACGGTGTTGAGCTCGGTCTCAAGATATCTGAAAAAGAAAGGGCCGGGGGGGGGGGGGGGGCAGTATCTAAGGATAGTGGGGGCAGGGCTAGTTCAAATGTTCTCTGACTACTTGGGTGGAAGGATAGTGGGGAGCGGATCCTAAAATCTAAAATCCATCGCCCTTTTATACGAACCTTCATTGAATCTATTTTTAGAACATAAGTATCGGCCTACGATTCATATAGGGATAGGGGTTGTAGGAATCGTGTGCATGCGAACCAAATGGACATTTGGTTTGTTTATCACGTGATAACTGGACATACAATGCATATGAAGATGTGCGTATGTATGTTTGTATTTGAAAGGATTTCGGAGAATTGCGTTTGTAGAGCACTACAGCATCTTCGGACCCCGTTCGGAATGCACAACATATTCTTAATACCAGCAGCCTATGTGATGAGTTCACTCCCCTCATGTACGAATTATATTGTCCAGCTCCTGCCCATATGTGAGCTGCATACATTATAATGGGGTTGGTTATCAGTTTCCTTAAGTGGGGCCGAGTCCACCAATATTGGGTAGCAGTCTGGACAAAACATTGCATACTCTTGCCAATTTTTCACTCGTTTTCTTCAGGTGTTCCTTGAAACTCGACCTGTTGTCGAGTATAACACCAAGATGATTATAGAGACTGGATCTGAATATCTGTTCTTCTATTTCCAAATCAAGATCTTCAGATTTCTTGCGACCGCATATCACAACTACCTCCAGTCCGGCCATATATATTAATAGTATGAGGTTTTGGCGGAGGTTTTCTTTGGTGGATGTTTTGTCTTTGATAGTAGGTTGGTACAATGGTCCGCCGAACACTGTTTGCAAATAAATGTTCGTTCTACGCACTCGTTCAAAAAAACACGGTTTTACAAATAGTTGCTCGAATATATTCTGGCAAGGCGATTAATCTGTTTACAGATAAATGCTCGTTCTACGCACTCGTTCAAATCCACACGTTTACAAGTAAAAGTTCGTTCTACGCACTCGTTCAAAACTTCGGGTTTACAAATACATGTTCGTTCTACGCACTCGTTCAACAACCACAGGTTTGCAAATAAAAGTTCGTTCTACGCGCTCGTTCAAAACTTCAAGTTTACAAATAATTGCTCGCACCTTGCGCTCCTTCTCCTTAAGATTCTCTCTGACCGGACGACTATTCGATATAACTCTCGTCTCGTTGAAGATCAAAATTAGACTAACTGTCTGCCCAAAAAGATATCCCGATTCAAAACTGGTATCTGTATCCGTACAGGAGAAATTTCCCTATTCGATCTGCCAACAGAATTCTCAAAATCTCTGTTAACAGCATGCTATTTTATCCCAGGGATAATTTCCTATTTTCCTGAAAGGAGAAACTCGGTCATCATCATACATCATTATCACCCTCAATGGTGGTGATAGAATTTCATTTCGACGGCCGCCGATAGAGTGCCGCCTCTATTTGCATAGCACATCTAGCGCGCAGGCCGACGGATATCGTGCAATTTGAAT
This sequence comes from Microdon myrmicae, assembly GCA_963931805.1. NCBI lineage: Eukaryota > Metazoa > Arthropoda > Insecta > Diptera > Syrphidae > Microdon > Microdon myrmicae. The sequence continues at coordinate 76,127,481 of OZ007500.1, read as the reverse complement.
GGACGTACGGTCCATGGGTTTTGTTTAACTTCTTTCGGTTAAAACTAACAATCCATTAGGTCTTTCTAATGGGTGTGAATTACAAAAAAGGAACCGTGGGATCGGAATAGTTCCTTTGTAGGTTTTAAACCTCATACATTTTCCGAATTATCTTGTTGAGATAATAACGGTTGCCTACAATTTGGTAGCGGACAGGCGATATGCTTTATTGCATGAAGTTGCCGTTTCTTTTGTTTGCCGATGGATTTGGTGGTCTTTGTGGCACACCACCCGCACGTGCATCCGTTGGTCGGCTAATTTGCTGACGATAGCAAATCCTTGTAACATCGTGTAGATGTTCGGGATTTCCGATTGTGCAGTGCTGGAGTGCGGCGCATTTGAGTCTTTGGGGATAGGATGAATGAATGTTTTCCTTTGTTTCAGGTATGCCATATTCGAATTGTTGAACTTGACATTGAAAGCTTTGGGACGTTCAGTTCCTAGCTTTTTCATGTCGGGTTCAACGTTGGCCAAATGTTTCAAGGCCCTAGCGGACTTAGTGGCACGCGTCTGTGGGCGCGTGTAACGTTTTCAGGGTAGGTATGTTCCTTGAAGGGTAGGAACCCTACCTGGGTGGAATTGTGCGCTCGTAGAACGCTACAAGGTCACTTCGTCATAAAAAGAAAATAAAGAAACAACTGAATTGCAATGAAATCTATTCTGTAGCTTCGATTTAATATTTTAAATAGTCCGACTAAGCCAACACAACGGAGTACGAAACACTAGCTGTTTTATAATGAGTTGCGCAGATATCCAGCAAGGGCAGAGAAAACACCTAACTATAACAAAATACTACTGTTGACACCGTAGATGCCTAGTGCCTATATCGCAGTTGTCCACCGAATCTGAAGGATAACCGCTTCGATCTTTACTGGCTAATTTAAAGTCCAATACGATACGATTTTAAAACCCCCGATGACTTGAGCCACCAGCCTTATCTTGCCTTCAGCTTCGTAAGCATCAGCCAGAAGTTTAGTTAAGTGAACATGTGACGGTTCCACGAACCGCACAAATCGTTTTACTTAAAATTTGGTTTCATCCTTTTTCTTGTTTTTCAAATTGTTACAATAACTCACGGATTTAATACACTTGAACGCCCGTTGCTAGTCTATAAGAACTATTGCAATGTTGGCCACTCATAAAAACAGAATTCAAATTACAATTCCAAACAAGCGTTTTCGAGACTCTGATGGTACGGTACCACTCAGGAAACTTCTGCAAACTCAAACTTTTTTTATAATTTGTCTACACTTTCGGATCGTTTCGCCAAACCACAAGTTCGTTCGTCACTCCACGTTACTTTTAAACGAAACCAAACAAATTCGCAACGGTACTATACAACGGAAACTTCCCGGGGACTCGGTCTTAAACCACTGTAAATGAAATTATACTTCCACGTCCAGGCTCTCAATTTCGACTCAATGATTTCTTCTCTGGGGATGATTCTATTCACCCCATAGTTTTCTTTTCCCTTTCGATTTCCCTGGGTGGTGACTTTCTCTTAATCGAGAATCTCTCCACCAGGGAAGGTCGCACTCACACATACAGACGCGGGGTTGTCGTCTGTGGGTTCACCAGAATTTTCATATTTCTGTTGCGTTGCTTATGCAAACAATCGAATGTGTGGTTTACTTTGGGCGATCCTGGGATCGTGTTTGCTTTGCCCTATGGGAACAGCATTTTCGTTTATTGCTGTTGCTGCGCCGCGGCCTTTGTTTAGGCGAAGTGCATTGCAGCAGGGACAAAGGTTTTGTCGACGGATTGTTTCCCGGCAATTGGCTTATCGCCGGGGATGTGATGTTTGTCGACATCTGGCGCAGCTGTGCCAACCGTCTGTGTTTATCCAGTTGATGGATCGATCCACAATTTCTAATCCGGGTCGTATCCTTCGATCGCCGTGCAGGCGCAGATATCCAATTTGGAATACACTCTTGAAAACTGTTCTTTGTTTAAGTAATTTCATTTAATTTGGTTAATTTAATCTAGTTTTCCTAGATTAATTTTTTTAATTTAATTTTAACCAACAATGTTACCAGAACAGCATCCATTGGACTAGTCCAACCACTTTCTCTTGATTTTTGGTTTTTTTCCGTGTTCAGATATTCTTGGCGGTGTCAAGGTTACCAATTTGGAGAAATTTGAAGTAATTTTGAAAGTCCTGCTCTACGACTCTGGAGATTAAGGAAACTAACAAAACTACCAAAACTAACAGGAACCGTTTTTACAAACTTTGTAAGCTAACTAATTTTAAATTAAAATTGAAAATATATCTTGACTTCAATGTATTTAAAGTAATTATAATCGCACGTTGTGTTTTTTTCTTTTCTTTTTTGTTGATATGATCTCTTTCGTTCGCAATTCGAAGTCTTAATTACTAATATTCCATCCGGAATGATTCAAGTATAATTTTTTTTACCAGTGGCGAAATTTCAAGTGTCAAGACTAAATATGAAAATTGAAGAGAAATAGTTTACAATGTAAAATATTCGCGTCTTGAAAATATATCCTCAATTTAAAAATTGCTTTCATTTCAAAGGAACAAATAATATACTGAACATCTTCTAATACTACTAATACCCAATTGAACTCATATATCACCGCGTCAGCTCAATTTACAAACTCCTCTGACCGACTACCTCGGCACGAGTTACACAAATTTACACAGGTTATGCTCCCTAATGGCGTTTCCCCTTCATAAAAACCCTGTCCTAGTGTGATTCCTCCTGGATGTGAATAGAAATTACATTTTATTGAACGAGTGAATAACCGAACTAAGACCCCAAAGCACCTTAGAGGCATTTGTGCAAGTATCATAAATTCGAATGATGTGTTGCTACGTTTCTTATGAAACACCAGACGCTTATTGTCCACTTGAGAATATCCAATACCATTGTTCTACATCAATGCACATAAATTCCTTGCCTTCCAGTAAATCTAGCTTGCCGAAAAATCGACTATCGACGTTATAGCAACCCTCGCATAAGGACACGTGATTAAGTTACAAAAGTTCCTTGCCGTCATCACAAGATTGAAATTGTGTATCTGGCTGACTGTAATTTAATCAGACCTCATGGCAAATAACCACAGTAAAGGATACTACGACGATCATATAAAGCTCATCATCAAACCAGTAGTTGGAAGTCATTCATTGACCGTTTGCGTTTGGTATTAACAATCGACCTAAATGACGAATGAAAACGTATCTGAGGTATTTGTAACGCCTACTTGAAGTTATCATTTTATGAAAGGTACGATGAGGAAGTCGTTGCACAGGACCATATGCAACTACTCACACAAAATGGCTAAAAGATGTTTTTCTTGAGTTACAGTTGGCGAACCTGATTTAAAGTCACCGAGTGGTCGGCACCGTGATTCCAATTAAAGTAAACGACCCCAGGGATTCGGTGCGCACGAAAGGGATTTAAATTACGGTTCCCTAAATTTTAAGGACAGGATAAAGGAAATTGGTATTGATGTACATTGGTCTTGAATAGCTGACGATTAGATCCGATAGTAATTGAACTTAAAGTTATGCGGTAGTCCTGTGAAGTCAGACGTAGACGTGCCTGTGGTGTACGATTGAAATCGGTGGGAATAAGTATATCCCATCCTGCTGATTCGGAAAGTGGTCGTCTTCTATCTCATACAAATCTTGATTAAATAAACTTAAAGTAACAATGACATTCAGTTCTTGTAATGCAAATCGCTTTAACTTTCTGAGATATTGTACTTTCATAGGAAAATGAATATACGAGGGTTGCCTCTTATGTTTCGGGATTTGGCAACCCTAGTGTTGCAATCCGGCAATTGACAGCTCTGTCGTAAAGTTGGACATTTTTGAGGTTATACGCACTCAGAACGTTTTGACATACGAGCGCTATTTGTGTTGTTTACAGTAACTTAAAAGATTCATCTCGGTCCAAAAATGGAATTAAATCGTCAACATTTTCGTGCGATTTTTTTTTACAACTTTCGGCGTGGATTAACTCAGCAACAGTGCATGGATGAACTTAATTCAATTTTTGGCGATGAAGCTCCATCAAGGACCAGTGTTTATCGATGGTATGGTGAATTCAATCGTGGTCGTAGTTCACTCCAAGATGAATTTCGTGAAGGTCGTCCAAAATCAGTTGTTGTTCCGAAAACCATTGATGCTGTGCGCGAACTGATATTGGAAGATCGTCATGTGACCTATCGTGAGATTGAGACAACCTTAGGCGTTAGTGGGACCAGCATACATTCAATATTGCATAAACATTTCACTGTCAAAAAAATTTGTTCGCGTTGGATCCCACACAATTTGTCAATCGCCCAAAAAAAGGCTCGTGTCAATTGGTCGAAAGAAATGCTCAAAAAATACGGTCGCGGTGCTTCGAAACATGTCTATGACATCTTGACAGGTGATGAATCGTGGATTTACGCGTATGAGCCCGAAAGTAAACAGCAGTCGACTGTCTGGGTGTTTCAATATGAGCCAAATCCAACAAAAGTTGTTCGCGCACGAAGCACTTCCAAGCAAATGGTCGCCTGTTTTTTCGGAAAAACTGGACATGTCGCAACCGTGCCACTAGAACAACGCAGAACAGTCAATTCTGAGTGGTAGACAACCATTTGTTTGCGAGTTGTCTTCCAAGAAATCAGGAAAACCAACCGCCGAAGATGGATCACTCTTCACCACGACAATGCGAGCTCTCACACATCGGCTGCGACAACTGCATTTTTGAGCACCCAAAACATCGATTTGATGGGTCATCCGGCGAATAGTCCTGACTTGGCACCGAATGACTTCTTTTTATTCCCGTACGTAAAAAACAAACTGAGAGGTCAACGTTTTTCGACACCTGAAGAAGCGGTTGCTGTATTCAGAATGCATGTGTTGGAGATACCTCAATCAGAGTGGCAAAAGTGCTTAGACAATTGGTTCAAACGCATGCAAAAGTGTATAGATCTTCATGAGGAATATTTTGAAAAACCATAAAGTGATTTTCGATGATCAATATTTGTTTTTGTTCTCTAATCCCGAAATATAAAAGGCAACCCTCGTATATATACAGTTGTTGCGAAATAATTAAGAAGGATACTATAAATTTTGTTTACAATAATTTTTTATTAAAATTCTTTGCTATAAACAGTTTGTAAAATGTGTTTTATATATGTATTAGGTGTACAACTTTGCTCCCGGCGTTTTTTTACGAAATTCGAGGCTTTATTGTAAAAAACTAGTTATACATTTATGATTCAAAGCATTGTCCATCGCTGGCCACTACTTTCTCCCATCTTTCGGGCAGCATACGAATCCATTTCTTCGTATTAAAGCAGAAAATTAAAACCTCCCGCAAATGACGAGAATTTGGCTCGTAAGCTGACATGTTTAATCGAGAGTAAGTTTCTGACGCAGATACAAATCGACTAATATTTCGATGGCGTTATGTTTACAAATACCTAAGCTTATTGTATGACATCTATGATCTATTTATTTCAACTACCACTTACCGCTACAGCCATCTATTGCAAAAGGGCGCAAGCAAAGCTGTACACCTAATATTTTAGTATATTAATTAAAATATAAATAATATTTACAAAAAAATAACAAAAAAACATAAAATTAAATTCAAAAGGTTTTGTAAAACAAAATTAGCTGGCGATCTGTTGCTATATGCGGCCTTAGCTACGTGCCGGCAGAGGCACTGGTTCCCTAAGACTTACCAACTCTATTGTCATTGGACACCGGCGCAGCGAATAAAGCGCGATGTTGGTCTGCGAACGTCTCGATTAGATTAACAAAACACCCAGTTTCTTTTCCTCCACTTTATTAAGTATAACATGTTTTACAAAGCAAGCCCTGTAGTCTGGTTTGATTATATTTAGTTCACCAGTTCGATTGATATGCTTCATAGATTAGGGACTGTATCTCGATACTATTATTTCTAATTTAAACAGTTCAATTAGTATATTTACAAAAAGTCACAGTATTTCAGTTTGTTTTTACAATGTAAGCTCTGTATTTGGATTTGAGTATTTCCCCATTAAATGGTTCAATTAATATATTTACAAAAAGTCACAGTAATTCAGTTTGGTTATACAATCTAAGCATTGTATTTGGAGTTTAGTATTTCTAAATTAGATGGTTTGGTTAATGTATTTACACGAGCAGACACTGTATTTCAATTTATTTAATTACTCGAGCACTGTATTTAATTTGACGTCGTTTGACATTCGCTCCGATACGAACGCGCTGCTGGATGAATCTGAACGTAATTACGTTTTACGTGGAGGAAGCACCGACCTCCACGGAATCTGTTTTAAGATTGAAGAATGCTGCAACAGAATCTGAATTTTCGCTCGTCGACCAATAGGGGAAGATTCTCCACATTGGTCCCAGCAAAGGGCGCGAAACACACACACGATGATTGCTGCTGTTGCTCATGGTGTGTGTCCGCGAGGATGCGAACCGTGGGCAAACCATTTCAATAGGGGGAACACCATGAGCAATGCTTTCCAGCTGGGCAAAACTTTGTATAGACAGGGGTTTGATTGTTTCTACGATCGGCACTGCGTACAGCATTTACGCTGATCGTGCACATATCGCTGGCGTCTTCAAAGGGTCGGTTTGTTATGTGCGCATTTACATTATGCGACAGTCAATTCCCTTCGGTAGCCAATGGTGCGGTATGCTGTGCATTGTCGTTTGAAAGATCGACCGATGAGTCTGTGGATGTGACTTGCCATGCACGTGTGTGGAAAAATTCTTTCTTATTTGTGTGCATGGACAAGTTCGAGGATTTTTGGTGGTTATGTAGTGTCGTAACCGAATTGAATTTCAGGGAGATGCTTTTTGGTGCCAATGCATTTGCTTGTCGATTGGTTCGGCGACCGATATGGTCGCAGCAAAGAAGTAAAGCAAGAATATCTCCTGCTTGTGTGCTGTAGGATTCGACAAGGGATATAGGCGCCGATATGATTTGAGTTTATATCGGTTGTTTGGTGTTAGGATCGAATTGCTCTTTAGGCACATGATACGTTTCATGCAATCATGCCCTTGGGGAAAATGTCTCTTGATGCTAATGCTATTGAATTAGGGAAAATGTGGCTGCTGCTCTTCTGTTGATGGTGGTCCTTTTAATCGACTCAGATTGATATCCCCCGACAGTTAGAAAGTAGTTCTTGCAGTTAACCATTTGAAATGTATACATATATATGAAGAATAGTTTATATATATACATAAAGGCGAACAGACTGGTTAAAGAATTTGAAGTTATCTCTGGAACGAATTAGTTTATCTGCTCCATAATAAACACATTTAACTGAAGTTGTTTTTATTTCCGTTTATTTAAATTATAATACAACTTCTTTTTTCTTATTTCTGTTCATTTAAGTTTAATACAATTTCACTTTTTTAATCCTGTTCATTCAAATTTAATACAATCTCACTTTTTATTTCTGTTCATTTAAGTTTAATACAATGTCAGTTCTTATATTTCTATTCTTCAAGTCGAATAGCCACCACACACGACGACGAACAACCACTTCATCACGCGGACTAATCCCGACTCCCAACTTACTCCTGACCCGCTTCTACGCAACCAACAGGTACTTTTTCCACAATCACCCATTCTCGATCGCAGACGCATCCTAATTCTCTCATTTCCCCGCCCATTAAGGTGAATAAATTCTTGCGAATTTACCCAGCAGTCAAGGAACTTAGGGAGAATGGGAAAACTGCAACGGAGAGCATGACGATTTCAGGGTTGATTTGCTTTCGCTTCCAACGAAAACGAAACCAATAAGGTGACCGCATGGCCCTGCTTCATATTTGAATTTGCTCTCAGAGTGCAGAACCAAAAATGCACTCCGAGAAGGGGAAATGGGGTGGGTTGAAAAGTATATTTCTCATACTTTTCATACGACTCTGGGTTTTTGATCCCCAGCGAATAGCCGTGTCTGGCGAGGTCAAAGGACGCTGTTGGGCTTAGGATATAATCGGCGTGGGAAACAAGACAAAAGGAATTCGTGTTAACTCAAGCCGTTTCTCTATGCAGCAACAGCGCCGCTTACCCACGCTTTGCTGTTGCTAACCAGGCATGAGATTTTTGATTTCCGATAGGAAATCTCATGTGAGATATCAAATAAATTTGCCTTTTCGGGCCAACATATAAATACGAATCAATTTAATGATTCGGGGGGTGGGGGGTGTATTAATTCTGTAACAGTACAGTGGATGCGGAAGAATTTCAAATCCCAACTGCAACCGTTTTTGCACCGTTACTTGTGAGGTATGGGGTCTGGCATTGTCATGCAAAAGGATCGGACCATTCCTATTGAACAATTCAGGTTTCTTTTCAGCCAATTTGGCATGCAATATGTCGATTCCCTCATAATATTTGATAGCGTTTATCGGTTCTCCTGGTTGAAGAAATGATAAGTGGATTGGTTCTTTCGATGTCCATCAAATTGTCACCATAACATTTTTTGGGTGAAGATCGGGCTTGGGGGTGTGTTTTGGTTTTTCACCTGCATCCATTCGCTGCGCAGGTCTTTTACGGTTATCATACAGAATCCACTTTTCATCACAGGTGACTATCCGATGCAAAAACGGTTCAGTTGGGTTTCTTAATCTAAGCGATGCGCAGATTTCAAGGCCCCATCTTTTTTGGGACTCGTTCAGTCCATTGGGTACCCACTTATCGAGTTTCTTTACCTTTCCTATGAGAGAAAGGTGTCGAGTTACTGTCATTGGGGATACTCCCATGCTTTGTGCAATTTCCGCACCGATGTCGTTGGGTCGCCATCCATCGTTGTTCTTAAAACATCGTCGTTAACTAACGTTTTCGGCTTCCCAAGTGGTTCATTTTTGAGGCAGAAATCTTCCGAACAGAACTTTGCAACCCAACGTCGTATAGTGCGTTCGTTTACCACAACATCCTCAAATGCGTCGTTATTGCTTTTCATTGCCAATGAGGCAATATGTCCCATTTTAAATGCATAAAGGAAGAGGATTCGAATTTGATTTGCCGGATGGTAAACAATTCTTAGAACAAGAATAACTGTACTTGTAAGGAACCCTAAAATTCTCCCACGTCAAGCACACGTACCAGTTTACTTTATTAAAAAAAAATTAACGTTCTGGCAGAGATGTTCACTTCTTATTTCCGACTGAGCGAAAATCGGACATTTCATGTGGTACGACGCAATATATATATATATATATATATATATATATATATATATATATATATATATATATATATATATATATATATATATATATATATATATATTTATATATATCCCCCGCTTGGTAGACCCCTTGACGTAGTGCGGAGGCTTAAGCTACAATGAATCACCCAGACTATGCTGACGGAAGCATACGCTTCCAATAGGGCCACCCATGTCAGACAGGGTAGCGAGGAGTGACACGCAAAGATCTACCACCCCTAATCTACTGTGTTAAGCGTCACCGTGCCCATTGGATGGTTTGCAGCCAGAGGTATACCGGCTGTATTACAACGGCGCCTCTCTGACACCGGGTCGAATCAGAGCAGTAAGCAGATCTAACCATATCAAAGATGGGCTCTGATATGGCGGACTATTTGAAACCCCAGAGTGTTCCCACGAAATGAATAATCAATATACAAAAAACAATTTCATGAAAAACCCGGTTGGCGTAGGTGTGATGAGCCGACACTACCATAGCGAACAAATCATCAAGAAAACACCGACTCAGAAAAAACAACATCTCATCATTCGATGTTAAAATCCTCCTCAGGGACCTCAACGCGAAAATTGGAAAGGAAGATATCTTCCAACCATCCATAAGTAAAGAAATCCTACACACGACGTTTTAAATGATAGGGGAATTCGAATGATCACGTTCGCAGCGTCAAAAGATCTGGTAGTGAAAAGCACGATGTTCAAGCACAAACAAATCCATAAAGCCACATGGATATCACCCGACGGCGTAACGCATAACCAAATAGACCACTTCCTCATAGACAAAAGACATCACTCGAATATCCTTGACGTAAGATCATATAGAGGGGCAGATTGCGACTCCGATCACTTTCTAGTGATGGGCAAAATTAGAAGTCGGCTCGCAGCAAACCCACATGGGCAATCACGGGGGACAAGCAAAAAGTTCGACATTGATAAAGTAAAAGACCTACGCAAAAGGGCTGAATATCTAGACGGACTAATAAATATGTTTAGCATCCTAGAGAATGGGAGTAGTGAGGAAGGGGAAACCAGTAATCTGGGCTCTAAATGGACATCGATCAGAGACACAATCAAACAAACAGCCCAAAAGGTATTAGGATTTAAGCAAACAATTAAGTCCAAACCTTGGTTTTACGACGAGTGCAGGGCAAAGATCGAGGAACGTAAACATCTCAGAGTGATCCATTTACAAATATTGAAGTCAACGCAGAAAGATACGCGACAATTCGGAAAGAGACAATGAAACTCAAACGCAAAAAACGTGAATGGGAGAAGACTCGGATCAAAAAAATCCTAAAAAATGCCAAAGCAAAGAACGTCAGAGGTATGTATAGTGGCTTAAATTCAATTAGAAAGGGCTACCGAGGGAGAGCCAAAATAATTCGAGAGACAAACGGCTGGCTGGTCACAGAAACAAACAATATCGTGACAAGATGGAAGTAGTATTTTGAAAACTTGCTCAATGTTCGCACTCATCAACCATAAATAAACGCACCAGACATACATACAGCCGAGCCTCAAAAACCAGAGCCGTCTTTCAATGAAGTTGTAGACGCAATAAATCAATTGAAACACAACAAGGCTCGCGGAGTCGACTGCATACGGGCAGAGCTTATGAAGCATGGGGGAGAGGCAACCACCCGAAAGATCCACCAACTGATTAAAACAATATGGGATAAGGAAGATACTAGGGAAGAATGAAAGACGCCGGTAGTCATGCGCATTTTCAAAAAAGGCGACAGATCTGACTGCGAAAACTACAGAGGAATATCATTGCTCCCAATCACATACAAAATATTAACAAATGTCATACTGGCGAGAATCACACCGTACGCAGAAGAAATACTGGGAGACTACCAATGCGGATTCCGTAGGAACCGGTCAACGAGCAACCAAATCGTCACAGTAAGGCAATTGCTGGAAAAGTAATGGGAATACGGAGAGACGGTTCACCAACTGTTCGTTGACTTCAAAAAAGCCTACGACTCAGTCGCAAGGCAAAGACTCTACCATATTGTAGTTGAGCTGGGAATCCCGAAAAAATGTACAGCCCTCATTCAAATTTGCATGAACGAAAACAAAGGGCGAGTTACAATAGAAAACCACCTCTCAGAACCATTTAAAATTCGCGACGTACTAAAACAAGGTGTGCTCAAGTATGTCATCAGAAAGGTACAAGACGACAACATAGCCGGATCATCCCTGAACGGGGTCACGCACGTGCTCGCATATGCGGATGACATTGCCCTTTTAAGCGACAATCTATAAACTGTAAGTAACAACAGTGAAATCATCATGCAAGCGGCAGAAGAAGTGGGCCTAGAAATAAATGACGACAAAACAAGATATATGATTTCGGCGAGAGCAGGTCGACTTCAGGGAACATATAAACATCAGAGGCAAGATATTGGAAAAAGTTAAAGAATTTAAATATCTGGAAACAATGCTGACGGCCCGTAACGAAATGTCGAAGGAAAGTAACAAAAGACTACATTCCGGGAACGCGAGTTGGCACGCAGTCAGTAAACTGCTGCAATCCAACCTGCTATCACGTAATATAAGGCTCCGTGTCTATAGAACCATAATCATGCCGATTGTTCTACACAGAGGCGAAAGATAGACTCTCACATAACGGGAAGAAAACAAAGTTTTAAGGGGTATCATTGAAGGTAAATATGACGATGTGGCGGGACAATGGAGGAAACTCCACAACCACGAATTGGAAGAGATATACCGCAAACCTACAATAGTGAGAGTAATTAGGTCGCGAAGATTAAGATGGCAAACACTGTAAAGGGCTCCAATAATTGGTCCGGGATTTTTTTTTTATTTGAGGCCATTTCCACTGTCATACTGACTCGTTTTTTATAGGACAATGAAATGCCTTCAGTATTGGAGGAGCGAGAACGTTTACTTATTTCGTTGATATTTTCAGGAGAAGAGTGAAGAAGAACGAACAAAACTGTACAACACGTGAGCAATTATCACTAGGTAATAAACTGTTTATTATTTTCCGCGTTCGCGAGTTCGTCCTCACTGTCCGATGTCACTTTGATTACTGAAGCGAGTACTTAATGCAAACCCATAGGAGAGGAAGTGTTGTTTTGCATTGACGGTATGGGAAGGTGTGAAAAATAAACAAAGACAATTTGATGTCCGACAGAGCCTTCATAAAATCTGAGATGTATTGATGGAGAGGACTCATGGAGATTCCTCTCCCAGTATGGAATAGTGAACACAACACGGAATCGTAAAATCGAGTGCATATGTTTAGTGAAGTGCCATAAAAATTCACACTCAGCTGAAGTGCAATGCTTGAATACATTTTATCGGTTTTTGTATCATTTGCTGTTTTATCGCACCTCTTTGGTGCCTCTGAAACAAATAACCACACGTGAATGATTTGTTATCGAGTTCCTGCTGTTAGTTTTTTTTTTTTTTTTTGTAGGTAACTGGAAATCTTCAAAAGATACCTCTCAACCGATCCAAAAGCATGCCCGATTTTTACGGACTAAAACCACCTCCCGCCAGACACATATTCCCATTGATTCCCGCGGAACCTTCTTTTAGATCCTATTGCAGGGCGAGACGGAGTTTGCCGGTTACTTCGCTCGTCGCGTCGCAACTGCTGGATCATGTCACATACAATATCATTTGCTACGGACTATGATTGTTTGGAACCTAGGATGTATTCTGTTACTCCTGTTGGAGTGACGGTCCGTCTCTTATGTCTCTCCAAAACCGTTCGTGCAATCTCGAATCTCAAACACTCTGTGAGTACGTGTTCCGCATTATGTATTTTGCTTTCGCGGTACAAGTGATTGGCATGCTTATACTTGTGCAAGTTTAACCGATAGCATCCATGCCCTGATATCAGCTGACTCAGGTGGCAGTTCAGCTCGCCATGTTTTCTTTTCAACCAGGTTTCTATATCAGGTATCATGGTGTGGGTCCATCTTCCAGAAGAATCCCACCTTCGTTGTTAGTTTTGCGACCAGTAATCCGCCGGAGATACCCTCGCCAGACCTCGTGGAAAGCAACGGTTACCTTAGTTGCAATGTCAAGTGGTTTCCTCCCGGCCAAGACATTTATGGCATTTTCGGATAACCTTCGGGAGGCGCAGCATAGTCTTAATTATGGCAGTATAGCATTTGCGCGATAGTGAAAAGAACGTGTGCTACGCTATTACGGTTAGAATCACTAACAGATTAAACCAATGCTCCACACATCAGACCACTGCGGCCTGTACGAATTCGGTTTCTAAACTCAAGTACACTTGTGGGGGTTCTTTTTACCTTACCCGAAGAACCCCGCATAACTACAACCCAACTCCCATTATTTCCCGCTAATGCAATTGCATTAGCACCTGTAAATGCTTCACGCATCAAGTTTTCCTAAAGTATAATCTAAAAGCTCCTGGAAGAGAATTCTTACCTTCATGCATCAATTCGCGTTCAAAATTCCCTACAAGAATTCTGTCCTTTTTTTCCCATCAGATCATAAATCCCAAACCCAATTCGGCACCTTCGGTTGCCAGGCAAATCCCAATCTTACCAAATGCATTTTCCCTAGATGAATTTCTGTAAAGAAACAATTCGGTTCACACATAATGTAACCATCACAACTAGGGAGAATAAACATTGCGTCGCCTAATCCCAGCATCACCATGTGTACAATAAATTCCCTTACATACCCATTGACTGGCGACCTTTTCACCCAACGATAAACAATCCAACGCAGCTGCATACAATTAGCGCAATAGAGGCTAAAACCAATTTCCTTAGCACGCACCATGTGCAAACAAAAGAACGCTGTTCTTCAGCAGGCATTCCGGCGATACGACAAACAATTCAAATTGTTTCAAGTATCCCAAATGCATCTAACAGCTAATGAGTTGCAACTTGTTTACTCAGTTGAGCTCTCAGCTCATAAATTCCTTTATGTCTTTTAATTTTCCGGATCCGATTTTCATGACCTCGCGGCATGAGCAAACAGAAATCCAATTAGCACCCAACGAGATCCGGCTTATTGACTTAGCCGAACTCACATCTGATTGATGCCCATTATTCCTTTCGATTTTTGAGATTCGTTCTCATGGTCTCGTCCCATGAAAGAGCCCATAAAGCCACGGTGTTTCATCATATAGAAACACGTGGTCCCCCGGTGAGCCAGCGTCCACGTCGACTGGCTCCGGAAAAATTACGTGCGGCGCGCGCGGAGTTCGAGCATATGATCGAACTAGGTATCTGCCAACCGTCGGACAGTCCCTGGGCAAGCCCACTCCACTTAGTGAAGAAACGTTCTGGTGAGTGGCGCCCATGTGGCGATTACAGGCTGTTGAACGCAGCAACTGTCCCGGACAGATACCCAATTGCACACCTCTACGATTTTTCGTACAAGTTACGAGGGTGCAATGTCTTCAGTACCCTGGATCTCACCAGGGCATACCACCAAATTCCGGTGGCACCAGAAGACATCCCCAAGACCGCAGTCATTACACCTTTCGGACTCTTCGAGTTCAAAGTGATGACTTTCGGCCTCAGGAATGCCGCACAGACATTCCAACGTTATATCGACACGGCTTTACGTGGTCTTAATTGCTGCCATGCTTATCTTGATGACATTCTCATCGCCTCCAAAGACCATGCCGAACATAAACGCCACTTACGTCAGGTCCTAGAGCGCCTCCGTGAATTCGGTCTTGTCATCAACCCAGATAAGTGTCAATACGCCAAGGAGCAAATCACCTATCTGGGTTATGTCGTTGACAACCAGGGCATTCGCCCACTTCCAGACCGCGTGGAGGCCCTCATGAAGTATCCCCGGCCTACTAACGTGAGTGAGCTTCGTCGATTTTTGGGCATGCTTAACTTTTACCGCCCAACACTGAAGAACGCTGCCCAGGTTCAAGCTCCCCTAAATGAGTTCTTAAAAGGAGCTAAGCGCAATGATAAGCGCCCCATTAATTGGACAGAAGTCTCAGATCGAGCATTCCAACTGTCCAAAGAACAATTGGCAAATGCCACCTTACTCCGATACCCTCTCGAGGGAGCGTCACTTTCTATCCAATGCGATGCATCGGATACCGCAATCGGAGCCGTCCTTGAACAGGACATTGAAGGCCGCCCGGAACCACTTGGTTTCTTTTCAAGGAAGCTGAGTCCCACTGAGCGACGCTACAGCGCCTACGACCGTGAATTGCTCGCGATCTACAGCGCTGTTAAGTACTTCCGTCATATGATAGAAGGACGTTCGCTCTCAATTTTAACAGACCACAAGCCATTGGTCTATGCGTTCCGGAAGAAGTCGGGAAATGCCTCCCCCCGACAAGAGCGTCAATTAGACCTCGTTGGGCAATATTCTACGGAGATAAAGCATATCTCTGGTAAACAGAATGTCACGGCGGACGCCCTTTCTCGAATCGATACGATTCATTTGCGTACCGCCTTGAATAACACTGACCTTGCCCTAGCTCAAGAGGAGGACGAACAGCTCAAGTCCCTCCTAACTGCCGATACGGCACTAGAGCTTAAGAAAATTACCCTTCGCGACCCTGTGGGCGAAATCTGGTGTGATGTCTCCACTGGAACCGCTAGACCTTACATTCCCGAGAAACTTCGTAAGGGCGTGTTCCAGGTTTACCACAACCCAGCCCACCCCAGCGGCCGAGCAACAGCCGCTGCTGTCCGTCGCAAATTCATTTGGCCCCGGATGAACAAAGATCTCACCGGTTGGGCCCGTGCTTGTCTCCAGTGCCAGCGCTGCAAGGTAGCGCGACATAACGTACTGGAGCCAGCGTAATTCAAGCTTCCCACGGCACGCTTCGCCCATGTCCACATAGACATAGTGGGACCGCTTACTCCATCAAGAGGATTCTCTTATATCCTCACTATGATGGATCGCTGCACGCGATGGCCAGAGGCGACACCTCTCCGGGCAGTTACTGCCGAATCAGTCGCCAAGGCCTTTTATTCAACTTGGGTCACACGCTTCGGTGTACCAACCACCATAACTTCGGACCGAGGTCCACAATTTGAGGCGACAATTTTTAGGCAGCTAACAAATCTTCTCGGCTGCCAAAGAAGTCGTACCACCGCCTACCACCCGCAATCAAATGGGATGATAGAGCGCTGGCACAGATCTCTAAAAGCCTCACTCATGTGTCATAATGACACACAATGGTTTGACGCCCTACCAACCGTCCTCCTCGGCCTGAGGACAAGTATTAAGGAGGACCTGGGTGCTTCGGCAGCAGAGCTTACCTACGGTACCAACCTCCTTCTTCCAGGAGAACTTTTCCTGAATGGCGAAACACCGCGTGACCAACTTCGTGAATTGGGACATCTCCGTGACCTGCTACGTAAGGTTAGGGCAACCCCTGTATCCAGGCACGGCTCCAAAAAACTTTTCGTCCACCCTGAACTGCACAGCTGCACGCACGTCTTTGTCAGGGTGGATAAGGTCAAAAAACCCCTCGACCCACCTTATGATGGCCCATTCAAAGTCTTCCGCCGCATCAGTGACCGCGTCTTCGAGAACGACATTAGAGGCAAGCGATCCACGGTCAGCGTCGAAAGGCTTAAGCCCTGTTTTCTGGAAGCTTCCGCTCCAGAATCACCTCCATCTACTGACACCGCTCCTACTCCACCAGCACAACCTCCCCGTACTCGCGCTCATACGCGCGCCCATAACAAACTTACCACCCCCTAAACTGCCTTACCTGTTTCGTGACTACGTCACTGGGGAGGGAGTGATGTGGGGCTTTTCAGGGCCCGAAGAGCCATGCATCGCTCGATCCCCACTATTCCAGGCGAACGACTTACCTCTCGGTCGAACTTCAGCAAGGTTGCGTAACCTTGCTACGGCATCTACCCCCAGCCAAATCGCTGGAATTAATACGGTTACCCATTCGGATAACTGTTTTGAATTTTTGTTAGGCAGCTTACCTATTCTAAGGGGGTTTTCCTTCCAAAACCCCTTTTTCTCCAACACCACCCCTTAAAGACATTAAGTCCACGGCAAAGATTATCACCTTGCCGTGGCATCGAAAACTCACCCTCGGGCAGGCATTAATTCCTAAAACATTAAGTCCACGGCAAAGCTTATCACCTTGCCGTGGCATCGAAAATTCACCCCCGAGGTGTACATTATTTCCTAAAAAACATTAAGTCCACGGCAAAGCTTATCACCTTGCCGTGGCATCGAAAATTCACCCCCGAGGCGTATATTATCTCCTAAATAAAAAGCATAAGTCCACGGCAAAATCATCACATTGCCGTGGCATTTGAAATCCTATCTTTAGGCATACGTTCTGCCAGGGCAGCTTGTTTCCATAGCCTTATGCTATGGAAACAACATCAACAAAGAGTTCCTTGTTGACTCGTTTATTTGTTTGCCCATGGCACTTCTCGCATGCGGCCTTTTGGTCCCATTGATTTGCTATCGCCGACAAGGTTTCTGCTGACGCAAACCAAACATGTCCCTGATTACCAGCAATCGCTGGCTTCCAATTATCGGTCCCCACGTTCAGAGACCGCAATCAAGCAGCGATCAAGATGCAGCCAGAAAATGTTTACTTTCAACATCTGGCAATGGCTGCACCCTATGTTCGTTGCAATGTTTAATCATCGGCAACCGAAATGATGATTTATGGCCTCCCATTAGGATGACCAAATCATCGGTTTGGGTCTTTCACACCCCAGATGCTAGTATTTACATTCTTGGAAAATGCACTAGCGATGTTGGCCTCCATCCACGGTCGCCGAACGATCGTATACATGGCATACGCACACATGCGTAATGTATGCCTATTCCGTCCGGTCCAATCACGATTAACTACCTCGAGTTAATCGTGTAACTCCGCCTCCTTTCAGTTTCTTTAAGGTTCCCTTTTCTTTAATGATTTCCAATTACCCAGTCAGATATTGTACACCAAACTGGTCTCACACATTGAGTCGTCGGGGTCGAATGCCGTGGTTCGATTGTGCCACAGTGTTGTAGTCGTGAATGAAAATCATTAATATTAAAACAGTGTTGTAGTCGTGAATGAAAATCATTAATATTAAAACAGTGTTGTAGTCGTGAATGAAAATCATTAATATTAAAACAGTGTTGTAGTCGTGAATGAAAATCATTAATATTAAAACAGTCGTGGAGTTGTGAATGAAAATCATTAATATTAAAATAGTGTTGTAGTTGTGAATGAAAATCATTAATATTAAAACAGTCGTGGAGTTACGAACGAAAATCATTAATATTAAGACCGTGCGAACAAAACAAAATATACCATACCTTTTATTAAATTAATCAACCTTGCAGATATAAATAAAAAATAGTAACGTTAAAAACAAACTCAATGTGTTTCTCTGGTGAACTTTGTTTCTTTTTCGCGGCGTGTTGTACGTGGTGTTTGTACTGAATCCGCGCCCGTGTAGGTGCATAAGTAAAAATACACCACAATCTGTGCAGAAGACGGGACCGTAGTAAAGTCCTGCTTACCTAAGGGAGATTGTGTGTTGTTTCTACACAGATCCGCTCGGGGTCCCCAATTATAATGCTTATAGTCAGGATAGTGTAGAAGATGAATTGAACACACAATGAGACGAGGGAGAAGCCAAACATTGAAGCATCAGACTAAACGCAGTGTGCGCGAATTCGATTTCTAAACTCAAGTACACTCAACCGATGTGGAATTGCTTGTTATTGCTTGGTGTACAGCTCTGATGTTTTGCTTTTCCGATTTTCTTTCCGTATTGTTCTTCGTTATTTGCTTGTATACTGTGTGTACATCTGTTAGAAACGTCACAACAGCGTATGTGCTGAGGTCACTCCCTTCATGAACTAACATATTTATTACTAATTAACTAAACAATTGTTCTTAAATTTTATTTATAAATTCGTATTAATGATATATAAAAATATGTTCTTAACATTATTGTTAAATTTATATTAACGATATATGTACTACGGTTTTCCTATAAATTGTTGTTATATACGACATAATTCTTAATATTAATCTCAATAATATACCAAACAAACATTTTAAAAACAAAACAAATAAATACAAAATATAAACACAATCAGCTCAAATATTTTTGTAGATGTCAGTAGACAAAACTCTCAACCTGCTTGCCTACGAACTTCCCACCAACCTTCAGGTTGAGGTGTGGAAGACGATTTCACAGCCTATCCTGTCTTGCAGCTTCTCCTAAATATTGTACGAATGAAACCTTTCATCAACCTTATATAGTTAAACATAGCCCCGGGGGGATTTTCCCACACGGGCCTTTTCCATGATTTAACCGACTGCCAATGTGATTCGTTAGTATTTAACAGCAACAATATGACTCGTCTGTTGCGTTCGCGAAATGAACTCATCAACCAAGTATACAAGGAGACGTACAATGCAAATAATCTCTTATTATGGAAGGGAAAAATATCTTCAGCGGCTTTTGTTTTATCCATTTATCTCGCTATCTGAAAGTGAACAATTATCCTGAGTAAACGAACAAGAATTTATTTACACGAGTTACTGAAGGGATTTACTAAGCCAAGACAATTAATGGGAGGAGGTGTAACAAAATCCGCTTCTGTTACAAGGATAAACCCACATATGAAAGAAGGAACCAACTGACACGTGCAGAAGTTATACAACCCTTCTCACAACCCCCGCGAATAAAAACACGACTGCTAATGCCATTCGATTGTAATAAAGTGTGTTCACACTAGAGGTATAAATGTGAATTGGGAGAGATGTCGAAACGTCGACTGGTGTTCACCGTTTCTTCGGTATTTGTAAAGCTGAAACATTGAAAAGGTAAACAAAGGAGTGGAGGAATTTTATAAAAATTGTCTTTCAAAAACCTTTCGTGGTCAGCGTCTTCGTCCTACAGAGCCCTCGATCTGTAAGATTGGTAGAGTGATGAATGGAGCCCCGAAAACCAGCACGTACCATCGAGGATAGCGAAAGAAGCTACAAACATAACCATCGCAAAGGCTCTAAAAGCAGCGACAAAAGGAACGCCTCGAAAAGCCAAAACTCTTTATCGAATGAGAAAAGCTAGCACGCCACTTCTCTCTCTCTATCTCAACAATGATTCTAATGCTAGCAATTGCAAACAGTGATAATAAGAAACAACATCAGAAGTCTCACTCACGCACAACAGAAGAATGAGACAAAGAACCGAGAACGGAGAAGAAGTGGGAGAAGCACCACCAAGAAGGAAGTTAAACAACAGACAGACCAAGGGAAGAAAGAACCTGAGGAGGAAGAAAGAAAGGATCGTGAGGAACATGGACGTGAGGTAAAAGACCGAAAAGAACACGAGCGACGAGAACAAAAAGAGGTACCTAAAAATCAGCAGGGAAAACGCGGAAAAACGCGAGAGATATTTAAAACAAGGTTGTGATAATGGAAATCACCGCGAGCCACATTCCAAACGCCAAGATTAAGAAACACGGGATTTCGAGTGTTGCCTCTTATGTTTCGGGATTTGGCAACCCTAGTGTTGCAATGCGGCAATTGACAGCTCTGTCGTGAAGTTGGACATTTTTGAGTTTATACGCACTCAGTCTTCGTATAGTGTTCTGTGTCGGTTCCGCCAAACCTCACTGTTTACTTACCGTAAAACCCCCATAACATTCAGCCAATTTCCTAATTTCATTAGTACCTGAAAATGCTTCACCCATCATATAAATCAAATCTATGATCTTAAAAAGTCCCTGTAAAGGAAACTTACCTTTTCATGCATCTCTTCGCATACAATTTTCCGTAAGATTTCTTGCTTTACTTATCTGGAATTCCAAACCAATTCGGCACCTTCGGTACCAGACAAATTTCTGTAAAAAAAATGATTCGGTTTGTATACAATGTAACCGTCATGACAGGTACCATAAATATTGCGCCGTCTATTTTCCCAGCCGCGCCATGTGTACAACAATGTTCCCTACATACACATTGGTTGGCGACTTACACCCAAGGGACCAAAGCAAATACGCATTCCGCGTCTCTTGGCTTCAATTAAATCCTACAGCATAAACAAATGCAAATAAGAATTCAATACCTACCCCTACCAGCGATGCCATAAACACCATTTCCCAGTAACCTAGCTCAAACCCATTAGCACATTTTCACATCGCATCGTCGTCTCTTTTTTTAGCCGCGACGCACATTTATAACAAAGATCCCATTAGCATCCGCCGAGTTCGGTTTTTTTTTTTGCTTTACCGGAATCGTATCCCATGAATGCACTTTATGCCCTTTCTTTGTTCTAGGTTCGTTCTCATCCATGAAAGAACCATGCACACATACCACCATGATCACGATTAGCGAGTGAGCTCTGCACGAGCAGGATATCGCTGAGTCGTAATATAACCACCAAGGCGGTCGGGTGGCCCGCTATCCGGCGGCGGTACGGTGTGTAAACGATAGACGGAATTCGAGTCGAGTGAGTCGGTTGCGCGTATGCACATATAAAGTAAAAAGAATTGTTGTGAGTTATCGCTTAAAGTAATATATCAAATTGTCAAATGGGTGACGTCGAATTGAGTGGAAAGTGCGTGTTTCATAGTTATAAAAACTTTCAATTAAAGAGAATAAAACCTTAACGTACACGAACCTTGTGTTTCTTGTACCGTACCGCAGGTTCCCTGGGTATTCCAATGTTCTGTCATTGTTTCCGGTGATCGTGCTTTGTATTCGGCGGCATTTCTGATGGTGGAAGAAGTGAACCAAGTACGCATGCTGGTACATACTTCTTCCCCACAGTTCTACCTTCACCACATGAAAGGAATATTGAAAATGAAAATCGCCAAAATCACATCCATTCGAAAACGAGTGAGATGCAGACCAGCGAATTGCATGACCTTGAAAAGCGATTTTTGCGTCTCAAATAGCACTCCGGCCATACACGCGGTAACGAGAACACCAGTGATGAAACGACGACCTACCACATAGGCTGAAAAGACCCGGGCTTTTTAATGAAAACAATAGTTTTTTTTTGGCAAAGTTATATTTGTTCCTAAACATAGTTACCTTTGAGGGCGATGCCCTTGCTATAGCGATTTTCCAACATTTCGATACCCTTTCTGTAGAACGAAACATCACATCTATCCCTCGGCTTTCGCGGTGACTTCCTCGTTCGATCTGAATCTCTTTCCCTGGAGCCACCACTTGAGGTTTGAAAACAGATAATAGTCGCTGGGGGCCAAGTCTGGAGAATACGGTGGGTGTGCAACCAATTCAAATTGTAATTGGTCCAATTTGGCCATCGCTTTCAAGGTCGTGTGTGACGGTGCGTTATCTTTATGGCGCAGAACTTTTTTCTTCGCTATATAGGACCGTTTTTTCTTTATATCGTCGTTCAGCTTGTCCAGTAACGCTAGATAATACTCCTGTGACTGTTTTTCCCTTCTGCAGGTAATAGATGAAGATTATGCCATGCGCATCCCAAAAAAAAAACGGAGGCCATAACGTTATCGGCCGAGCGTTGGTCTTTTGGTGGCTTTGGTCGGTTTTCATTGCTTTCCAGGCACTCTCCACACTGTCCATTGGACTCAAGCATATGATAATGGAACCACATTTCATCCATCGTCACAAAACGTCAAAAAAAAACTCCGCTCCGCAACAACCCCAAACCGTCGGTTGAATCATCAACGCGCTCCTGTTTTTGGTTGACAGTCAGCAAACGCTGCACCCATCCCCCCGATAGCTTTTTCATCTCCAAAAGATCGTGCCAAATGAATCCCGCCTATTCTTCTGAGATACCCACGTCCTCGGCTAACTTGGGCATCTGCACTTTACAATGACTCAAAACGATTCCATGCACTTGCTTTACAATTTCCGTATCTTTCGTCTTCCAGAGCGAAGTGCGTCTTCGGTATCTATACGACCCATTTTAAATTCACGAAACCAGCGATAAACTATTGTTCTCAAAGAAACAGATTGGGATAACATTTCTGCTACCATTGCAATGATTGTTCAGAAGGTTTTACCATCAAACAACAATGTTTGCGATATTCCTCTCTTTCCATTTTTTTTACGAAGGCAAAAGTAGCGTCACTCAGACGAATGTGGCTTGTAAACGAATATATACGAAAAGTCATGGGACTTCATACAAAAGATTGTGGAAAAAGTATCCCGCCCGCTCTTTTGAGATGCGCACGGCCTCAGCTAACTCGCGCATCTTCACTTTACGATCACTCAATGCGATTCGATGCACTTGCTGTACGATTTCCGTATTCGTAGCCTCTTTTGGCCTTCCAGAGCGAGGTGCGTCTTCAGTGTCCGAACGACCCATTTTAAATCGACTAAACTATTGCTCTCGAAGGAACCATTTCTGCAACCATTGCAATGATTATTCAGGAGTATTTCCGATAAAAAACCATGTTTGATCAAGATGAGATATTCCCGTTTTTTTACGAAGGCAAAAGTAGCGTCACTCAAACGACTGTAGCTTGAAAACAAATATATACGAAATCTGATGAAACTTTATACATAAACTAGTGACTGCTGAGCCCCTCGAAATAGTCATTTTCATGTTTTAAAAATCCCGGGACTTTTCAGACCATATAGTAGTTTAGAGAACAGTGCTGACAAGTGGCTCCCCCTGCTGGAATAGGATGACTGAACATTCAAACACATCGATTCATCATATAATCCGACAATTGAATCTTCCATCGACCGACATTGTTCAAGATTTTGATGAAGAATTTTAGTCCGCACATGTACAAGATCGCATTAACACAGGAACTGAAGCCTGCCAACCAGTACGCTAAACCGACCGTGACCGCCACCATAATACAGTAACGAAATTCCTATGACCGAAATTGGATGGTATAGAACTGGACCACATGTGATTTCAGAAAGACGATGCCACTTGCGACATAACGAAGAAGACGACTATCTCACGAAACGCCGATCACATCTAATCACCAAGTTCATGCAATTTGACTCCGTTAAACTTCCTCCTTTAGGATTAATTGAAATCGAAAGTGTATGGAGGTAAGCCTGACACCATTCAAATGCTAAGGGCGGCTTTCATCAAGTGGATATACAATTACGCTGTCACGTTGAAATACATTGAAGATGTAAAGACGCTGAACATAGTCTGTATACGAAGCCATGGTGAACATTTCCCCGACATTATTTTCCACAGCTAAATGTTGATCGATTAATAAATCGAGATAGAGAATAATAATGGGATGTTGCTAAAACTCGTTGATTAATTCATTGTTTTCATAATATAAGACTTAAGGGACCACCCTTTAGGTGTGTGGCTATAGTCCACAGTAACTATTGCGTTTTGTGAATGCGTTAAAAGAAAACGATATAATATTCGAGGCACGCAATGCAGGCGCGACAGAACAGTCAGAAAAACGAATGGAAATATCCACATTGTGCCAAATTCGCATACTTCTGTGAAAGAGCCTTATAGTATAGATACTAGTCAAGCCAGATACTTCGGCTTCAGTGTGCCGATGTTCGCCCCTTTTTTCTTTTAACCCTAACAGCGTCATGCGACGGGGTGTTAAATAGGATGGTGTAACCATTGGAGTGGTTAATCCTAAGGTTCTAGTTATAGACGAAGTTATAAGAACAATGATTCGAACCTACGCTATGAAGAAATTAGAACAGAAGCACAGGCGCATTAGCCCACTGTCGCAGCAACACAAGCATTTTGAAAGTTGACACCTAAGCTGTGAATTGCTGCGGTTACTACTTCAATATATGGCAATATTGATTTATTTTATTGTTCTGTGGGGGTTCTCTATATCACACGGAGAACCAACCCACAATTCTAACCGACCTCGACCGCTAACAGCGCGTCACCCTACCCTAACCTGTAAACATGCAAAAACAAATCCCAATCTGCAAGCGCATCCATCCCGAACTTGCAAGAATCCATCTCGAAACCTTGCAATAAAACACCTTTCAAGACTCCCAACAGAATATATTCTAAATCATCTCTTACATCACCCCACATATAACTTTTCCTAAAATTGCTTCGGTCAATTCTTTATCTAAACCATATTCCCTCCTTGCGACCAAGCAATCTTAATTTCCCGGAAATGCATATGTTGTAATGAAACGCATATTCAAATCCATAACGGAACATTAACCATTACCACCAACGATACCGAGCCGCATACGTTTCCGCGAAATTACTTCGGTTAATATCTTATCTAAATGATATTCCTTGCTTGCACCCAAGCAATTCCAATTTCCCCCGAAAACCATTTCGGTTCATTTCCTCCTTAAATCGCACTTCTCGTCCGCCACCAAGCGACGGCTAATTTCCCGCGAAACAATCACAACGATCAAGACCCTTGATCATACTTGGGTATGCCAATTTCCCGGTATACACAACCAACGAATCCAACTCAGCTTATACGGCGAGGATTCGCTGGAACTGAATTCTTATGCAAGAATCTCGAAATTCCTCGTAAGTGGCAGTGAGTTTATGACGCCACTGCCACGACACGATGAACTTTTGCTTTCATTAGTCAGTCGATAACCAACCACCGTTGCGTGCACACGCACCAAGTCGAGCTTCAACCGCCAATGTGCGCACATCGGGAGATTGTAACGGGACAAATGGAGAGTGCTTTCGGGAAAGTTGTAGCGAAATAAATAATATATAATAATATTTACAAACAAACAAGACGTGGACCCAAGTAGCGATTTGCTGAATTAAAATTAAACAAGGACGATCATCCTATGCACGCGAGCACGTAATTATGTCCTCTCTGTTTCAAGCGTGTGTTTTCTCCGAAGAAACGTGGCGTTACATTCTTTTATTGCAAAATAACAAAATCAACTAAACAGAAACAAATCAAAAAAAAACATTTTCAAAACAATTATATTATTGGTGTAAAACATTCCTAAAAATAAATTCTATGTGAAACCATACATGTGCACGTTGTCTTCTTATTTGGTGGTGAACGATAGCAGACGGTGGGACCTTAGTGATCCAGTGCCATATGCGTAGGCACATCTACTTAGAACCCCCACAGTTCGCTTCTCTTTTCTTCCGCGTCCATTGCCACCGATTTTCAGGGTCACCTTCCCTTATCCCAAATCTTAGGTTTATAGTTCTAAAATTTAAACTATTGACATAACTACATAACCTTGTATTAGGTCGGTGTTTTGTTGTATTAGTTTTACTGTAGAAAAGAAGTGTGTCAAAAAGAGGATCGTAAAAAAGGTTTTTGCGATGAATAGGGCCACTCCAAACAATCGATATGTGGTTTAGAATTTGTGTATTCCACTGCTGGGCTAAGGCCGAAGGAAAGCGAAGATAGATGCCGCGGGGGAGGGGGGGGGGGGGGGGGGAGCCTTTATGTCTGCTTGAACTTGAAACCTTCGTCTTGACATGAATACTTCAGGGACCCAGGGGCTGTTCACGCATTAGTGATCTGACGCCTACGGCTTGGTTATGAATGTGGAAGAGAAAACTGAAATTTAGAAATATTTTTTGTTTTGAAATAAGTCGCCACCCTGTGTTATATGGTTGAACTATACAGCTATTACTATAAACTTGAATCAAGTTTAAGCTTTCAAAATTGGTTTCTGCTTGAAAGTGAACCAATTCGAATATTATATGTCTGCCGTTTCGAATAAATACATTCAATTGACCACCCTGTATTGGTATGCCTTTTGGATAATCAACTACGTGTTTATTCCTGTAAAATTATAACAAATTACCGCCCCCCGAATGCATTCTAGATGGTTTTGTTTCCCCAAATCGGTTGTCAAACCATTGCTTCATTTTGTTTTCCCTGTTTCCTAAATGTTTCAAGTTCTTATCCTCGATTTGAAACGCTGAATCTAGCAACCATCGGTGGTGGCACGTTTGCATCCCTTTTCACAGCTATCATGACTGCGATGCAGTTTTGCCATTTTATGGTGATTACTGGCTGGATAGTTAACAAACCAAGAGAGCGAGCAAATATCGATTGAAACGATGTCACAATTCAAACCCTAGATTGTATAGCACAACTGTAGTCCGAAATGATCCAGTATTTTCGAAATGCACAGTCCACCCTTTTATTTAAGCACCACAATAACGTCAATAGTTTATTTGTTGATTGTACTTGACTATAAAGAAATCCAATTCAGTTTGCTCACTTCAAATTGAATCAAATTCGTGTGTAGATATCCTGATGTGTATTTGTACCAAGTGTGTACGGTCTGCTCTACACGTTTTCGTATTCTTCGTTATACCCGTAATAAAGCATAAAAACTTTACCGGCAAATGCATTGCACAATTTACTTATTTTAGCTGTTCAAACTTGAACTTCTCCGTGCGCAGTTTAAGAATATCCTTCAGAGTTAAGTTCACCAGTATGTTACAGAAAATATACGAAAAAAAAAACAAGGATTCCCTTTACTCTCTACAGTTAATTCAACTAGTCCCACTTCGACTGCAAACTACAATACAACATCCCATACCACTGCCGGTCGTTGTCTAACACCATGACAAATAAATTGAAAGGTGCACGAAGCTAACAGGTAAAAGTCGAATGGAGTTTCCAAGTCTTCACTATCGGCAGGATGCATTTTAGAGTAGATAACCCGCGAGTGTGTGGTATTGTTGAAGGACTTCTTATTCGAGTCGGCCTCCATGCCCCAACCAACTTCGGGGTTAGTCATTTATTTTTAAGTTAATTTCTTATTGGGGCGGGAAAAGTCAGCACAGAATTTTTCTATTAGGTTGGAATTTTAATTATTCATTGAAGGAGATGAGGATATTGTCGGGACCATCTTTTCTACCTTTTTCTGTGAAATTTTCTTATCAAGGATGAAGTTTAAATTTATGATTACAAAAGACCTGATTGAGATTGGGACGTAATTAAAACTACATTTGGAAAGTACCCCGCTTATTTGATAGTGCCTCAAATATCCTTCATGCATGCAAGCTCGACTCCTTCGGGTATATGTACATACATGTGAATCTAGTCCTTGAGACACAGAACTCACATTATCCAGTGGCGAAGTTGAGCGCCATAACACCGAGTTCTGAGATTTATCAGACAGCAGTAAGTACTTTCTCATCTCCCAAATTGAGTCCTGATAGCGTTCGCTAATTGATGCTCAACTCCTCCGTTGTGAAGTCAAAAGTCTCCCCCAAATATTTAACTTGTTGAGTATTCGAATCTTTCATTCTAATGCTATATCGATAATCACTTCAAGATCTTCGTATATTTGATGTAGTCTTGAAAATGTCAAAGTTTATTGCATTGTGAAACAAGAATGAATTCCTTAGATAATCAAATAAACTGCAGAACGGCCCCAGAAGAGCCGAGCAAGTGGAAGGAGATCGATATTCGCTCCAAAGACGAACAATGCCATTTATTGATTATCCGATTTCACTTTACGTCCTGGGATAATGTTCATTTTATTCCCTGGCGATACTTGAGCATCACCAGCAGTATGGATATTAAATTGGCCGCCGGTGGTATTTTGAGGCCCGGGTAGTTGATGGTTGTCCTCGGTCGTCGGTCGTCGGTTCTCGATGGAGACAAACACATGAATGCAGAGGATGGGGTCGATATATCGATATCAATTGGAATTCTATCCTTTCGTAATTTATAAATTTCACGCATGAGCATATGAAACGAAATCGCTTGCTCTTCGGGTGATGGAAGCATTCAATTGCGGTTAGTGTAATTATGGTTGGGCCAGCAGGATGTAATCGAGCTCAGGCTGCGGAAATTATTCACGATGCATAATACGTTGATATTCGTTGAAGCAGAACCAACCCTTGCTGTGCATCCGTTTTTGAACACGTAGACCACGAGTCGATTTCCAGGACCGTATGGTGGTCAATTAAGGGGTAGTTATTGGCCCATCACATGCATGTAATAAGTGTCGCTAATATTATTGATTTGTACGTCCGTTTTCCAAATGATGCAACAGACGTACAAACCAATGTCACTCTAATTAGCTGCAACTGTTGTGTATTTATAATATTGGGGCAACGTAGATCTTAGAAGAGTGTCCTCATCGCACAAAAAATTTAAAAAGAACATCGCAATTGGAAATACATTACTGTTCTTTATCAACAACATGCTCAACATCTATGTAAAGGTTGTTTTTTTTTAGGAGTTTGATTTTCAATTTGGCAGCACAGTTTCAAATAAGAGTCGATTTATCAATGGACAGTGGATTAGTGTTCAGATTACTTTGTCATTTCACAATTAAAGTCCCGTGACTATCATGACCGTCATAGGTTTTGTGAATAGACCCAAAGCAAGATTGATATTGATCGCCATTTCCATCGCCATTTCTTTTCAGCCATGGGGCTCACTTTTAATTGAATCGCTACGTCAACAAACAAAATTGTCGGATCTGAAGTGAAGAAAATCAGAAAGTATGTATTGAGATGCTTTCACATCCGTAAAATGTTACCGTATGATGTATTTTATGGGATTGTGGTGTTGTTGTAGTATTAGTTGTTACTACTGGCCTCACTCCGAGGTAGCGTGTCTCCTTGTCCTGAAAAGGATGAGGGATCTCTTTAAGACAGCTCCTGACGGGACCCGTTGCGGTTGCCGCCGTGCTTCCTCAAATCTTGAGGGAAGAGCAGCTACCGATCGTTCTTGGGACGTCGCTTTGAAATTGCGTCCCTGTGCCGTGGAACCAGGTGCCTTCTGGTGATGTCCGAAATCGTGGACGCTGTAAGGGTTTAGTTTGTGGGCTTGCCACCACTCTACTCACCGGTTCCTTTTCCTGGTTGGAAGTCGTCTCCTGTTCTAAAGCAGCCAACGTTTCACAGCGAATGCACCAAACCAAATTAATGAAAATACTTTTTGTTTTATTATAATAGATTCATTTTTATTTATTTTGATCTGGAAAGGTTGATTATCCTGGGGACTATGTACATTGATTGACTGCTTTGTGGTCCTTCAGCACTTCCGCCGGGGACTCTGTACATGAACAGAATGAAGCCTCGAGATCGCGATACATAACCTTTTAAACGGCATCCAATCGAGATTTGTATCTTGAAAAGGAACGTTTTAGATGGAAAATTTACTTTAGATAAGAGTTCAGTTTTCTGAATTCTCATGAAGCTATTTGCATATGAGAATTTGTACTTGAATTTTGGGTTTTGTTTGTTTGTGGCAAATTCGAATATCTGGTTCGATTTGCCATGGATTTGGTTAGTTTAATTTACTAGGGAATTTACCAGATTGAAATATATTTCTGGATTTTGAATTTAGATTATGCCGTGGGGCAAATGCAAAGCGATAACCGAATGTTTGATTCGTTTATTGTGAATTTTGGATTTAGTTTAGGTTTTGCAGGATTTTGATTAGTTTTAATGTTTTGGTGTAGGATTACTGGAATTAGGATGTATGAATGGGGGAAAAATGTGGTAGGGCTTTTTAGAGCACTACAGTGTCATTGGCTCCTACAGTCAATGGAGAGCAATGTAGATCCATGATTACGGATTTTTACATTTTGTCTGGTTTCAACAGTTGGATCCCACATTCTACACAGAAGGCGACACAATCAAACTATTGTAAGAAATGTTCAGTGATAATTTCGCGAAAGTGGCATATATGTCGTACTCCACGATCATGTGATATCACACCTCATGCATATTCTCTATGGGGCTATGTTAAGTTGCTAGTTTATGCTGATAAAGCACAGACTTCAGATCATATGTAAGCATTACTAGCAGACAACTATCTTTTCAATAAAGTCAATACCATGCCGGTACCTTGCACCCAGTGAAACCAAATAATACTTTTTATTTCGAAGAGGGTCTGTCTGGTTAAAACTTTAGGCCCCTCTTCTTCCTCCATCATAGTTTGGCTACAGTATTACGCCAGTAGGGTGTTGTGTTGGAATTTCTATCTGTTTTTATGTTTATTCTTTCGCGTCTCTGTTACTTTCCTGAAATACGAAATATGATATTTTTAAATGATGATTATCAAAGTATTCGTTACCACCAGTCTGTCTGGTAGAACGATTATTACAAACGAAATAAGGAGTAAGCGCGCTTAAAGTTCTGATCACCCTTCCAAATTTCAGTATCAATTATTTCCAGCCATTCCTCATTTGTAAACTTCATGGTAAACCTTGGCTAACGCTTTGACATTAACAGATCCAGAAAAAATGTTTGAGGGTGCTTTCGTATTGAAACATCAAATTGTTATGTCTTTCTTATTTCGGGACTTTTATCGGTAAAAGTAATTAGACAATTAAAAACTGACCGGTAACATTTCATATGACAAGGCTGTAAAATAATTTTTAAACTTCGGTTCTTTATCTAACCTCTAGGACGCATAACTCGCGTTCTCCAAAAAGTCCTTGTTCCACTGCGTAGAGTTAATCTCAGTATTGTAGTCGCAGTACTTGCAGTATTCGTTGCCCCTATGGCTGAGTTGGTAAAGAGGTTGTGTCTTGCGTTTGATTGTGCAAAGCTAGGTTCAATTGACGACTCTTGCTATTGTGCAGACCAGCAGAATTACTGAGTCGTAGGTGTGGTCCCAACGCCCCGTCCCCAGATGAAATACAGGCCCATTAAGCTATCATCACCATCATCATCATCATCATCATCATCATCATCATCATCATTATCATCATCATCATCATCATCATCATCATCACCATCATCATCATCATCATCATCATCATCATCATCACCATCATCATCATCATCATCATCATCATCATCATCATCATCATCATCATCATCATCATCATCATCATCATCATCATCATCATCATCATCATCATCATCACCATCATCATCATCATCATCATCATCATCATCATCATCATCATCATCATCATCATGATCATCATCATCATCACCATCATCATCATCATCATCATCATCATCATCATCATCATCATCATCATCATCATCATCATCATCATCATCATCATCATCATCATCATCATCATCATCATCATCATCATCATCATCATCATCATCATCATCATCATCATCATCATCATCATCATCATCATCATCATCATCATCATCATCATCATCATCATCGGTACTACAACCGGGATCCGGTGGTGCCCTTATTTAACAAATCTCTCCACCGGTCCCGATTTCGATCCGGTGTCATCCAGTTTGGCACTCCCGGGCTCTGGGCGTCCTGGTCTACGCCATCCACCCATCGCAGACAAGGTCTGCAGCGCTGTCTCCTTCCATA
The DNA here is from genome assembly GCA_963931805.1 of Microdon myrmicae. NCBI lineage: Eukaryota > Metazoa > Arthropoda > Insecta > Diptera > Syrphidae > Microdon > Microdon myrmicae. The sequence goes on along the minus strand of OZ007500.1, from coordinate 76,095,051 downwards.
CATTCTGTCCCAAAGGACTTTCCGGACAGGCTCCTCTTCGCTCATTCGAGCTAAGTGCCCCGCCCACCGGAGTCTACCGAGCTTGATTTTTCTTACAACATTAGTTTCAAGGCAGATCGCGTACAACTCATGGTTGTAGCGTCTCCGGAACCGACCCATTAAGCTATAGGCTTCGTCAAATGAATAGGAGAAGTCTTTGAACATCTTTCGGACGCTGATGAACCCGGTCGAAAAACAAATAAGTTCACCAGGCGCTGACTCAGCGCCATAAGTTCGCCTTTTCTAGGAGAAGTAAAATAAAAAATAAAATATTAAATAATTATTATTATTTATTGGCCTGTAGTAACCCGGAAGTACATGACCTCACAGACTCGACTCCGCCATCGTTCCATGTCCTGTGCACTCTCCTTCCACGCCTGACCAGTCGATCCGGTCTCGTCAAGTTCAAACCTAACATTGTACTCCCATCTCCGTCGCGGCCGTCCTACCGGTCTCTTTCCCATTGGTCTACCGTCAAGAATTCTACGCACGGTCCTATCGTTGCTCATTCGCGCTACATGTCCCGCCCATCTTAATCTTCGCGACTCGATTACTCTCACTATTGCAGGTTTGGGGTATAGCTCTTCCAGTTCGTGATTGTGGAGTTTCCTCCATTGCCCTGCCTCCTCGTCATATTTACCCCTTAAAACTTTATTCTCGAATACGCGGAATTTGTTTTCTTCCCGTTTTGTGAGAGCCCATGTTTCGCATCCGTATAGAACAATCGGCATGATTATGGTTCTATAGACACGGAGCTTTATGTTGCGTGATAGCAGTTTGGATTTCAACAGTTTACTCACTGCGTGGCAACTAGCGTTTCCTTCGACATTTCGTTACTAGCCATCAGTATCGTTCCCAGATATTTAAATTCTTTAACTTTTTCAAATATCTTGCCTTTGACCTTTATATGTGTTGCCTGAGGTCCTCCGGCTCTCGCCGTAATCATGTATTTTGTTTTATCTTCATTTATTTCTAGGCCCACCTCTTCTGCTGCTTGCATGATGATTTCACAGTTTTTACTTACACTTTCTAGATTATCGCCCAAAACGGCAATGTCATCCGCGAGCACTTGTGTGACCCCGTTCAGGGATGATCCAGCCATGTTGTCGTCTTGTACCTTTCTGATGACATACTCGAGCAGAAGGTTAAAAAGACACGGTGAGAGGCCATCCCCTGTTTTAGTCCGTCCCGGATTTCAAATGGTTCTGAGAGGTGTAAATGTGTAGTGGTAAAGTTATACGCAAAATCTACCGTCATCAAATATTTACTTGAGGCCGAATCCCACCATAATTGGAATTATACTGTGCTAGTTAGTTTCTCCCTGATAAACCAAATTGTTTATGAGTAAACGCTGTAAAAGTGCCTCAAACTTGCAACAAGGCATTTGCAGGCATTTAAATTTTGGAATTCGAATACCCTCCACAAAAATTGTCTTGGGACAAAAATAAACCGACGTGTGGTAACATTTGCCAACAAGATAGACAAAAATATCTTTGAAGCCGTTGGCCACGAATGGACACTCGTGTAAAAGCAAGTTGCTTGGGACCGTGATACAACCTGACCCATCCAAACATGTGTCAATCAGAAATCGAATGTAAGCATTCACCCTAAAGCCACCGCTAGATATAGAATGTTACACATGCGACCCTTGCATGTTCAAAAATATTATATTACATCCGCATATAGTGGAGTGGTAGGTGGGGTGCCAACGCCCTGTCGCCCGCTATTTTTTTTTTGGTTTTTGATTTGGCCACTCCACTTTAGCACTAATTAGCGTCGCGGCTACATATCAAGCTATAGGGTCCGTGAAATGGTCAGGAGAAATCGCTTGCCATCTTTCGCAGAATCTGCAGAATCCTATTGTATTTAGTGTCGGATTAAGTTTGAAGTACCTGACTGACTTGTGTCTTAATTGTTCTGCTGAATCGTGATGTAATGTATGTTGAATTTGATTTAAGTTACCAGCTTCTTACTGGCTAATGTATTAATCCCTTTATGGTTCTAATTTGTGACGACTTAGCTTGCAGTTATGTGATTCTCCCTGGTTTCAGTTGAGTTACACATCCATCGTAATATTTCTCTAGAATCGTATTCGAAACCGTGTTGAATTAGGCTTTAATAACCAACTTCCCCCTGATACATGTTGAATTAATATCAAATCGCAATACGTCTGCTAAATCATCTGATGATTTATGTTGAATTACTTTTGAGTACCAACCAGCTTGTTTCAATCTTTTTGCTGAATGAACTTCGTGTTGATTCCCCGATCATGTTGCAATTGGCGTAGAATTATCGTTGAGGTACTCCCTTATTATTGACGTGTGCCTCAATTGTTTTACTGAATCGAATTGTAATTTCTTTTGGATTAAGCTTAACTCACCACATTTCTATTGGCTAATGCTGCAATCTGTGTGCCCTGTGAGTAGGGCATCCGAATATACTCACAGCTAGGTCGGCTTGTCCTAAAAGGCGACTAAAGACCGAGTAGTATGTGGGGTTGCAACGTCTTGTAGTCCGGTGAAATACAACCACATCACGCTATAGGCTCCATGAAAGAGCCGGGAGAAATGCCTAGCCATATTTCGGAGCTCGGCTGATGAACCGGTTCGAGAAAAGGTTAGTTTAGGTGGTGGTCAGTCCCAAGGTGAGATATCACCCCGTCCCGCTCAACATTCCGCGATATCGTCGAGAGAAATCTTCGACTATGTTTCGGATGTTTGGCTGATGGCCCGGACATACGTCATGATGGTACCTTCTGAGATAAAGAATTCCGAAGGTAAACTAGCTGTCAATTCGGATGTCCGGGGTGACTACGTCAGGGGAAACTTTAAGCAAATATACTGATAAATAACCGAACTTAAGGAAATTCGTCATCGCGTAATCAGGCTCGATCTCAAGGCTCTGTCGACGATCCACTGATAACAGCAGTTTGTAACATCTGGGGCATCGGTTTCACCAATACGAATGTAAACGCCGGCCACCAATATTTGCAAACAACGAAACCTGATAACTGTGGCCTAACTGAGACCCAGGTCGATTCGTCAGGAGGCAGGAGGCATTGGAACCCAATAACATCATGTGGTTGAAGGGCGTGCTGAGGAATTCTGTTAAATTACTTTGTTGTCTTTACCGCTCCCCGAATAACGATCGGCCGACGACATTTGTCGAACATCTTTCACATACCGTCGACTAGACACAGACCAACCACTCGGCTTCTTAAATGATCGTCCTTGGCGATTTTAATGTACACAATTCCGACTGGTTGATACATTCTAACAGAACCGACGAGGCTGGGAGGCTGGCGAAGATGTTCGCTGTTAGCCGCAATTTGACGCAACTTGTGGAGGAGGATACGCGAGTGCCGGATGCCCGAGGTGATTATGCGAACACCCTAGATCTGTTTTTGACATCCGACCCGAGCATTTATACCGTGGAAGTTACTGCGCCACAGGGGTGTTCGCGAATTTATTTTTTCTTTTGAAGCCACATGTAATCGAGCCAGTACCGTCTCAGAAGCGTGATGTGAAGTTCCTCCCGCGTACTATTCAACGCATTCTACGTCGAGTGGACTATAAGAAGGCAACCGGTCCGGATGGAACACCAGCAGTAGTCCTTAAGAACAGTGCTCCAACACTGTCGCCAGTTCTTGGCAGGGTCTTCCGCTTATCTTATGCATCGATAGATCCGCGTTGTTGTGGACGGCGAGTGTTCAGAATTGTATCCTGATAATCCTGGGGTGCCGCAGGGTTTTATTTTATCCCCCAACCTTGATTTTGCTTCACATAAATGATTTGTTGGAGATAACGGATAACAAAGTGTTCAGTTTTGCAGATGATAGTACGCTTGTTTCCTCATTTTCGAGTGACCGCCCGATTAGTGCATCAACCTCGTATCTGAGATGTGGCCAGATTGACTCCCTGAATCGGGATCTGGATAAGGTCCTGCAGTGTGGAAAGGCCTGTGGGGAGGAAGTATTGTGCCTAACATGGAGGAAGTATTGTGCCTAACATTCAATTCCTCCTCCATCATAAATTGTTCGCCGTATAAAACACCGAACCAAAAAAAACGAATATATAAACACATCCAGGAACCCCGGACATAACAATCACGATCACTGGTGGAAACTGCAACACTGGGAAGCAATAAATTAAAACGCACTGTGTAGTGATCACCGTTTTTATTATTTTAATACCTTAATTCTTTTTACACAGTTTTATTTGGACCGCGGTCACTAGAGAAATTGGTGATTCTTTTTTTACTTGACTTCACACACACGACTCAGGGGTATATTGCGTCCGCAGCGCTATGGACGGCGCGAGTCGCACTAGCGTGGTCGGCGGATGTAATTTGACTCGACGATATTCAATCGTTTGGGGTGAGTTTTCGCAAGAGAGAAAGTGTTTATCTCGTGGTGAAAACAAGGAAGAAAGACTTGGCAATGTATGTGTATGTATGAGTGAAGATCACATTGGTTTTTTTTCATACACAAGGCCATGGGAACGAACCTGAAACAAAGAAAGAGAAAATGTGTATCCATGAGAAGTGAATTCGGCTACGCAAACAAGCCGTATCTCATTTGAGATACCAAAACACCACACTATGGATTCCGCAATGTAGTCGCGAGAAATCTTGGACTACGTTTCGGAATATCTTGAACTAAATTTGGAAAACGACATGATGGGGCCCTCTGAGTTAAGGAACTTGGAAGGTAAACTGAAACCTCAGAAGGATTTTCATGGAACTATGTCAGAAGAAAAAACATTCAAGACATTTAATTACAAACCAAACTGTAAATAAGTCGTCAGTCTGGATTCGAAAACACTCGAGCAATACTGCCAAGATTTAAATGACAACGGCGTTTCGTAATGTCAAAAGGATCGATTTTCCCAATATAAATGTGCTATAAAATCCGTTCATCAGGATTTACACACAACAAAACCCAATATTGTAGCCTTAACCGAAACTCAAATCGCCTCATTAACCAACTCGACATATCTTGTACTGGAAAATCTCAGTTTAAAGTTGAGGTCTGGGTCTTCAATTTGTCTTCCCAAGGGAAGAAGCATTAAAAGCGAACAACTTCGACATCATTTGGACGAAAATCGTGTTAAAAACCACACCAAAGTTCTTTGTTGTCTCTACCACTGTCCAAGAGGCAATTGACCAATAATCCCTTTACTCATCCCTAATGACATGATGGGTAACAGGACATTTCAAAATCGAAAGAAAAAGCCAAGATTTTCGGAAATTCGTATTCCGAACCTCATTCCTAGAACCAAAGCCTTTAGAGTCACCTGTGATCGTGCCAGTACAGTCTGTCTTCAATGCCCGACGTAAACTCCTACCGACACGCGAATCCCAAGGAATAGGAGAATGTGCCTTACGCTAAATTACCAGCCAACCACTTTACTGTCCATGTTATGTAAGGTGGTGGAAAGGGTTCTGAGTTTACTAAATATTTGGAAAGCAGATTACTAAATAATCGCCAATACTAATTCCGCACGGAACCATTTTGAGCTTCGGTACTACAAAAATCAACTCACAACACAGGTGAACCAAAAGTTGTCGCATTACATATCTTAAATTCTTTCGACCGCACCCGGAATGCAACCTTACTAAGTAAGCTTAGTTGTTATGAACTATCCTCACAACTGTGCCAAAAAAAGTTTACTTGAAAGTCGATTGCTTCGGGTTATTGTAGACGACGTGTCTTCAAATCTCTTTTGCAATAACTTTGGTATGCCGCAGGGGTCTATATTGGCACCAACAATGAAATATTTTGTTTTGCCGACGGTAGTCCACTGATTTCTTCACTTTTCGAATGATCGGCTATTTATCGCATCAACATCACACTACCGGAAATGCAACCAGGTCGACTTGTTAAATCTGGGGTTGAATAGGAACATTTAAAGAGGAGAGACTAAACTTGTCGACTTCCTTGTGAATAATAGACAATATACACCTTTTACTAGAAAAGACGGACCATCAGTGCCACAACTTATGATGATCGAGCAGGTCATTAAATTTAAGTTGAGCATGAATTGGCTCGGTGGCCGCAATATCTGCATCATTCATTATATGGGTGGTACTTACTACAACAAATGCTGTTGTATATAATTCTTTCTCTAATTATGTATTGTATGCAGCAGAACAGCAATATATAGCAGACATGTTGTATCGTAAGGCACGGATGTTGCAATGGTCGACGCGAAACTCTTATGTGAACTTCTTCTCTTCTACAAATTTAGAACTATGTCAACATCGTTCACATGTTTGGAGTTCACCTAAGCACACTCTTGACTTACAAAATAGCATTCAGGTGTCCGTCCATTCGCATCATTGCAGCACAACACCACTGTCACATCGAATGTATGTGATGAACCTTTACGTATTTTTTAGATATTATGACGGGGATAGTTTTCTTGAGATTCGTGACAACATTTGAAGAAACTCGGTTTAAATTCGCTCCGAATTGCAATCGCTCTCCCAACAATGCGTGCATTTCTACATCAAATCTGGGGCCAGCTTACCACTTTTTACTGTTACAGGAGTATAACGAACACAATTTATAGCCCTGTCTCACTTTTGGAGCTGGTGACTCCGATTACTTATTACATTTCACTTACTACAATAACTATATTTTGTGTAATTCTCTTTTATGTCTTTCCGTGGCTCCATTTGCTGTTGAAATTTAAAACACTTGGAGGCGCATCAAGAAGGCATACTCAACTTAAATGTAAATTCCGATTGAAAATTGTACGGATAGATCAGGGGGAACTTTATTTGAAACTCAATGGAGTATTCAATGGGGAACGCATTGTGGAACACAATGGATAATTCAGTGGCCTCAGTAGCAAAGTCCATCTGAGACTCAATGAGAAGACCCAATGAAAAGATTCAGTGAAAAAACTCAATGAAAAGACTATATATATATATTTGTAAAAAATTAGTTATATGCGCTCTCGGTTAATTATATATACATACATATATACGTATATATATGTATATATATATATATATATATATATATATATATTTATATATATATATATATATATATACATATATGTATAGATAAACATATATATTCATATATATATATATATATATATATATATATATATATATATATATATATATATATAACCGAGCGCGCATTTGACACAGACATATATATATATTAAATCGAGTTTGAATTAATGTAACACTTTATTAGTCCATTAATAACAACCGTTACTTTTACCGTCTTTGACTCTGCTTCTTACTTCTTATTTCTTACTTCTTCTTCTTCTTTTTCGATCTGCCTGCGACGTATTTATACCGTTTCCTCATTCTGATTCGGCGTTTCGTTTCCGTCCGTTCCATAGCCTCGAGGTTTCTACTGTTCATAGTCTCCAGTTCTCCAGTACTTTCTAGAATATCCTAGTACTTTGTTTTGGACTTTCTACAATATTCTAGTACTGCTTGTCATATGCGTCACACTACCCTCCGCGTAGATTAGTTCGTCCCGAACTAAGTTCACTGGTCTTCTGAGTTAACAAAAGTCGCCAGTCGGTCACGGTCCTATAGATAACGTCGTTAATTCTTGTGAGAATCTTATACGGTCCTTCCCAATGTTGCTTCAACTTCGGAGACCTTCCTTTTTGCCGATGAGGGTTATAAAGCCACACGTTATCGCCTGCATTAAATCCGGATGCATTGGCTCGAACGTCGTACCTTGTTTTCATCCTGTCACTTGATACCTTGATATGCTTTCGAACCAAATGATGAATCTCATCGAGGCGATTTCTCCATTCGGCTACGTAGTCTTCGGTCTTATCTATGGCGTCTGGAAGTATTCCGAATCGCAGATCGGCTGGTAATCGTATCTCTCGTCCAAATATAATTCTTGCTGGAGAGTGGTCTGTCGTCTCGTGATTAGCCGATCTATAACTCATAAGAAAGGTTTGTACATATTTGTCCCAATCTCGTTGGTGATCACTAACGACCTTCGATAAATGCTCTTTCATTGTTCGGTTGAACCTTTCGACCATTCCGTCTGACTGCGGATGTAAGGGTGTGGCCCTGGTTTTCCTTACGCCCAGTGCCGCACAGATGCCTTGAAATATCTGTCATTCGAAATTTCGGCCTTCATCGGAATGCAGCTCACAGGGGACTCCATATCTGTTGATCCAATTATTGATAAGCTGCTCAATGACGGTTATTGCTTCTTGGTTTGGAATTGGAAGGACTTCTACCCACTTACTGAAGTAATCTACGATGACCAACATGTATTTGTTGTTGTCGTGGGTTTTTGGAAATGGTCCTGAGATATCAATCGCAATTCGCTCGAAAGGGGCACCCACGTTGTACTGCTTCATAGCGTTCCTTGGTTTAGCTGTTGGTCCTTTGGTTGCAGTGCAGGTTGTGGACTTCCTACACCAAGACTCGACGTTATCTCTCGTGTGAAGCCAGTAGAATCGAGATCTTAATTTTGAAAGTGTCTTATTAACTCCCAGATGTCCACCGGAGGCCCCGTCGTGCATTTCTGTTAGTACATCCTTCACTTTTGATGGTGGGACTAGAATCTGCATTCGATGGGATTTTCCATCCGCAGCTTCCCATTTACGCTTTAGAATTCCATCTTCCACCAGCAAGGAATTCCATTGCGCCCAATATGCCTTAAATGTTCCACTCTTGTCGGAAATATTGTTCCAAGTTGGCCGCTCGTTCTTTTCTTTGTGTTCCAGGATTAGCAACATATCTTCATCCTGAAGTTGCGCTGCGCGGATAGCATCACTCGTCCACCCATCTAGTACTTCTACTTGTACATTTCGGAGGTCGTACGCCTCTTGTTTTAAACGATAAATTTCTACTTCCGAATTCTGAAGGCGAAGCTTTAGGGTCAAAATTTCAGCTTGCCTCTCTGCTAGATCAGTTGATAAGCGATTGTTCTCCTCAATGACCTTTTCTCGGCTCGTCTTAAGAGCAATTATCTGTTGATGCAAGGATTTACATTCGGTCGTTGTGCTGTCCAAGTCTGAATCACGCTGAAGGCTTCTCTTATGATTAGCGCATGAACAACAATTCTCAATTGATGTTTCATTCATTCGTCGACGTCTCCTACAGTCAACAGAGATGTGGCCGACTTCGCCGCATGTCTAACACTTCATACGAGGTCTCGGGACTCTCCGTTGTATATGCCCGATTCTTTGGCAGGAACATTCCTGGACGGACATTTCTCGGACTCTATATGTACTCCTGGTAGCCAGTTTAGCAGATTCATATGCCAATGCGAACGCCAGTATTTCATTAGTCGTCTTCTTTCCTGCCAAACGAACGGCTTGTTGCAAGTCCCGATCTTGGAGTGCGTTTATAAATGCATCCATTGCTACCTCGTTCAGAAATTCATTAGTCATATTTGAATAAGACAAGTTTGCCAATCGCTCAATGTCTGCCTGCAACTGTTGAAGATTTTCTCCCGGTTTCTGCGTTCTGCTCCGCAGTTGCATGCGACCTTTGACGGATTTTTGTCTTGGTCGAAAGTGTTCCGCCGAACACTGTTCGCAAATCGAACACGGAGCGAATCGGCAGAAATACAAAGCCGAGAAATTGTCACAAATGAAACACAGTTCTACTTTTCGAAACACTCTTTTTGTTTTTATTGCTATTGTTTTTATTTTTTCTTTATCATACATATATTACAACGGATACATTGAAGAGGTTTGAATTGTAATCGATGCAAGGTGTCACTACCGTTTCCTTGGCAGAACCACAAGACACCTATTCGGATCACACGACATCCGACACACATCCACTTTCGACGACACGAAAAGTATTAAATATGTTTGTTGTTATGTAATGTTTCGCGTTCGAGATAGTCTATCTTAAGCGCGCAGTTACTGATCTCATGCGATTTTCCGTGTTAGAATCCAAAACGTAATTTACAACGCGAACGTACGATCGTCACAAAATTTAACGATATTTCTAAATCAAGCGAGTCTGGCTGTGCACACCACCTCCTGTCGATCTCCTCGGTGGGGTTCTCTATCGTTCGACTATGCGATGCGAATCTTTGATATAGACTAATTGTCTCTATCCTTAAAATCCCATTCCGCATCCGTGAGGGAAATTCCCCCAACGTATCTGTGAAACAGAATTTCCTATCGTATCCGTGAAGCGAAATATCCCATCGTATCTGTAAAGGAAGGTTTTTCATAGTAATCATCATTATCATTATCTTTTCCGACTTGGTTATCGGAATCTTGTTCCTTTGTCTTATGATCGGTGGTGCCGCCGCTTATTCTCCGATCTTTTTCTATGCAAACGAGGGTTCTCATGCTATTCAGATGGATACAAAGGACTATGGGATCGGTACTGCTTTGTTTGCCTTTTCCATCATAAACATCTGTCAGGGATAGTGTTATGAGTTTATGATTGTATGACCACGGGACGGCAGCTAAACGATATGCCTTGTTTGAATAAGCGTGCCTTTGCATTAGGTCCTACAAGGGATTTAGGTGCTAATTGCCTTTAGCTACCCGAGTGTGCATCCCTTGTTCGGTTAATTTACCGATAATGGTATTTCGTGGGAAAATATCGCGTTGCTGCTCAGGCTGGGTGATCGATTTACATGCGATGATTTTCTGCATTTTGGGATTGGTTTTGCATACGATGTATGGATGCGTTGAACTCGATATTGGAAGTTTTTGAACGTTAAGTTCCTTGGTTTTTGATATCGGGTTCAACATTGTTGCAGCTTCCTATGACCTTTGTTACAGGTATGATTAAGAGCTTTGGGACACGTGTCTGTGGGCACGTTTAATGAATAAGGTAAGTATGTTCCTTGGCGGAAAGGACATCTCAACCTATAGTTGGTTGTGGTGGTTCGTAGAACCGCTACAGACCTGCTGCATGTGGTTGTCTCCATACCTTGCTTCAAGGCTGTCTCTTACCGCTTAGAAATCTGTTTGCTTCTCTGCTGGTATGGTTTGTAGCAATTCTGCAGCCGCCCCGCGGAGTGACAAGATTAGTGATGTTGACTTTTGCTCATCCAACCACTTATTATAATTGGCCGCGACGTCAAACTGACGTATAAATACGGAGAAGGGTCCCGTTCCATCGAAGGTTGGCGGTTGCATCCTTGTATCTTTGCAGTCATGTTGATTGCTAGGCGATGTCTTATTTCTCTTAACACACTCAAGTCTCTTTTCGATTCGCGTTATTTCATCGGTGACTTTCTTAAATTCAGCTTCGTTTTTTAGATCCAGACTTTCTACTTCGTTTCGAGTTTCTTCCTTAAAATGTTGAAAATTACATTTCATCCACTGCGTTTAGGCATCCAACTTTGCATTAACATCTGCAGCTTGCGCGTCCTATTTTGTGTTAATGTCTGTAGCTTGCGCGTCCACTTTTATCATCATCATCCTGAACATCTCCGAAATGTTCAACTGTGTCGAACTCTTCTCCGTCACATTGGCACCATCTTGACTCGCTGTTTCTTCTCCATCCATATCAATACCCTCTTCCTTCACTGCTGCTTACAGACGCTGTCGAAGAATTTGCTTCTGTCCTCTGCCATCCAGATTCCGGTCCTCAAGTTCCTTCTTCAACTCAGGAACGAGAAGATCCTCCAAATATCGATCTGACACCGTCACAACACACTTTCACAGACTTATTTACTTCACCAATAATTAATCCCACTTCTGACACCAATTGCAGCGAGCTTAGGGTTCGCTGGATTAAATATTTTTAATAAATAAAAGCCGTTAAATCGTTTTTGAATTAATGTAACACTTTATTAGTCCATTAATAACAACAGTTACTTTTACCGTGCACTTAACGCTTTCTTGACTTATCGCTTCCTTACTTATCGCGTCTTTGACTCTGCTTACTTCTTACTTCTTACTTCTTCTTCTTCTTTTTCGATCTGCGTGCGACGTATTTATACCGTTTCCTCATTCTGATTCGGCGTTTCGTTTCCGTCCGTTCCATAGCCTCCAATTTTCTACTGTTCATAGTCTCCAGTTTTCCTGTACTTTCTACAATATTCTAGTAATTTGTTTTGGACTTTCTAGAATATTCTAGTACAGATTGTCATATGCGTCACAATATATAACCGAGAGCGCATATCATCATCATCATCGGCACTACAACCGGGAGCCGGTCTTGGCCTTATTTAGCAAGTCCTGAGGCTTGTTAAATTTTCCATAATGATTTGTTTTTTTTTTTCGGGGAAGGTCATTAGTCTTGCGCCAGAGGCTCCCCGACGGGGAATCGAACCCCGGTCTCCCGCGTGATAGGCGGGTATACTAACCACTATACTATCGAGTACTTTCTACAATATTCTAGTACTTTGTTTTGGACTTTCTAGAATATTTTAGTACAGATTGTCATATGCGTCACAATATATAACCGAGAGCTCATATAACACCCTTTACAAATTTTAACGTACATATATATATATATATATATATATGTATATATATATATATATATATATATATATATATATATATATATATATATATATATATATATATATATATATATTGAATGGCTGTTACAATACAACCAGTCAATTTTGAAATCTGGAATATCGACATCAGTTAATATCTGGGTATTGCTGACCACGACAACAGATGTTGATCGACGCGAAACTCTTGTGTCATTGCAACTGCTCGACGACCTCGGAATGAGATGTGTGCTGACATCCGCATCATATTATGCCATCATAGTAGCAGTGCCATTGAATCTATGCAGATTCTCCAGTCACGACTTCTCCGTAACACACATTTCAATAATCTCACACAATGAACCGATTGATAATTCAAATCCTTCGAGAGGTATATTATTACAGAAGATTTTATTCAAGACAATGCTCCTTCTGTTTTAATTTGTGACCACACCCAGATAAATTAGCATTCAATTGAGTCATACTATTGTATCAACCAAAAATAAAACACCTGATGCATAAGGTATGCCATAATTACGTTAGACAGCAACAGTATTCATTTCTTCAAAGCGAATACCATACAGCAATTTGTTTCCAACTTTTCTGCTCCCCTGACTTTCCTCATTCCACTACACTGTCAAATAGGCCAATCGACTTATTCTCCTTAAACATTGGCCTTACAATACCCACCGCATATACATCGCCAGTCCTTTCATTATCTAACCCAATTTCGAGCGTTCATTGAAATTATGGGAATTCCTTCGTTGGACATACTACGACATTGTGGAACCCTTGGTCTCGTGCCCTCTTCCCTGGATAATTGAAGTCCAGAATATTAAAGAGCAACGTACGATGTCACTTTTCTTCCTTTGTTTTTTTATCTTTCTGTCATCCTGTGCGTGCGTCTGACATTAAAGTGATCTTATTAAACCCTTGTGTACGATTACAAAGTAACGGCGAACAACACACTCAAGGACTACGAGGATGTTCATGAAGAGAACAGCTTCGCAAAATAGACATTAAAGTAGGGAATCCTTGCTGTCTAGCTACGATGATTCAAACGGGGGTGCATCTTGAGAGCAAATCTAAAATGTAAAATCACAAAACTGTCTTATTTAAAAACACTGGATTATCGAAGTTTATGTTACTCGTCGGTCCCTTTCGTCCTTTAAGTGCAACTTCTATGGTATTCGAATCAATGCATACAAACAACGCTTCCAACGATGACGTAGTCCCTTTACACCCATTGCATTTTGAATACCCTCTCACATCTACTTCAGCGTTAAGCTCTTTCTAATGTTATGAAAGGATTTTACATTTTTATGCGCCTTTCCTTCTGTGAAAGCCACATTAAGACATCGTTAGCTTAGCTACTTCGCCTTCCCTCACTGTGAATTTCCTTACGAAATAAGAATTGCTTTCATAAACAATGAAACCAAAGAATAGAAAGTACAATAAAAAAAAAACAATACATACAAGGCGAAAAATACGAAGAGAAAAAATGAACGAAGGAAAAGAATTGAGTAAAAGAGGAAAGTACAATCACTACAGAAAATGGCACCTTTTCTTGTCTTGTATCTCCAAGGAAAAAAGAAAAGAGCTAGACTCTCCCCCTGCGCCACATCACATTAAACTGCAATAGTTGGGCAGCAACAAGAAAGAACATCCAATTGCTAGAAATACCCACCCAAGCAAATCTCCCAACGTATTATATTAACCGTCTTCCATATCAAGCTCAGTAATCCACCACTTCTTCACTCTTGGGAATGCCACAATGTGAAGGGACCAGAAATTGTTTTGCCATAATAATATGCACTTTAGAGAGATGGGTCGAGCAAGAGGGAGACGGACAGAACGGAAGCAACGGTGAAAGAAGGAGAAGCAGCAAGAGACAGAACGTACCACTTACAACAGAACGTTGCCACCATATAGTCGGGAATAGAGGGCTCTATTCCAGCCTTCGGAAACCAGTCGATTATTGCAAAATGATTTACGTTACAAAAACTTATTTACAAAAAGGATACGTCGATAACAGGAGACCCATGGTGCATGTACGACACACTTGTATCACATTTACTGCGCGGTATTGAACGTGATTTATTGTTTCTACCCTAACCAGACTTATCGCAATCTATCAAAACATACTTTCCGGCGTTACCCCGCCTGACCACCTCTTCAGATAAAGCCCTCTCAAACCGAAACAGTTTTTACGACTCCCTTGCCTTAGTCGGTTAAGCCAGATGTATTATAAAGAAAGCTAAATAGAGATTAAATTTGGGACAATAGTTCGGATAGCAAAGGAAGTTGATGACGAGATTACTCTGGCTGGAATACTTACGTAGATCCTAATATCGCATAAACATTGCGAGCACGGATTCAAAACGGAGGACCATCAAGTTTGGGTAAAACGCACCACCGTTGGCTTAGCTACACGGATAATGATAATTAACGATGGTCTAAACATAGATATTTACTCAGCGTATTAACATGCTTCCGAAAAGGAGCAGCTAGAACAAAGGGACGACAATCTTTTGTGTATCGGTTGAGGACGGTAGTAATTATACCTTTGTTTACGTGATCTGAAAAGTCAATGAAACGTTTCTTTAGCAACTCGAAAACCATCAGGTTATGAGACTGCTTTCTTAAATAGTATTTGTAGAAACTGATGGTTGAGCTGCATTAGCAATTGCGAACATTATATTATGAAATAAGGCTTGTTACAATGTTTACAAGGTGGCCGTGCAAGGGGGGCCTTATTGTAACCTGAGTAGCATTACAAAACATCGGCATGCAAAGTGAGTGTTTTCTGAGAATAAAACTTGCTAATTTGCAAGGCTGATGTCTGAAATTGTATTCTCTTGTTTTGTTAACACAGTAGCTGTTCTGATTCTGACCAGTGCCCTGAAATTTGGCCAGAAAGGGAGAACTCACGTCATTCTTACATTCCTATGTTAAAGACACATATTAAACGTGACTTGGCATTCCCTATATTGTGTTTCATAGCTAAGACTTTCATGTTCATAAATAACTTTTGTACCCAAACAATTAGTCAGAAAAGAAAGATACTATAGAAATTGAACTAATAACATATTTATTTCAGGTTGGCCAAATGTCTCATTTAAACGATAATCTTGATTTGATTTCGGCAACATATAGAATTAAAAGATGTCGGTTTCTGACTAGTAGCACATTATCGATAGAGAAATGTGAAGCAATTCCAACAAATTAGAGTATGGGTTCGAATCACCTTCTACACTATTTCGCCAAACGTTATAAGGGCACGTGTTCATTGGCGAAACCCCACAAGACAAATGCCTTTTCTTTTTGTACCTTCCTTTCTCACATATTTTTGTTTGATCTGCCTTCTTCTTATGACTTTAGTTCGATTAACATAAATTAAAAAGAACTTAAAATTCATCACAAAATAAGTAAAACAAAAGGGAGGAAAACAAGACATACTTCAAGAGGATTCGGAAAAACTACAATACGCATATTCAACGCAGAGTTTTTCCATGATCAGAAATAAACTATTCTGTCTAGAGGCACTGGACATTTCAGTGTATCTGGAATCAAATGACCTCTTCAATGACCGATAATATGGCTTTCGTAGCAACAGGTCCACACGAGATCTGATGACGTACCTTACCGAGAAGTAGAGCCGTTCCATCCACTACTTCGCATTGGATATTTCAAAAGCGTTTGGCACGTTGCTAACTAACCGCTGACGAGTCAGCACGTCGCCGCTGTATCGTGATCCGTACCGCCGGATCAATCGTGTAATCCGTTCAGTGTATCTTAAGTAAGCACAAGATACCCTAATTGCACTATCGGTTCGCGCGTCAAGTCTTCTGTGAGATCCGAAGTAAACAAACGGATCACCACAAACTCGTCCAAGTGTGCAGTGATATCTATGGGATTAGTACAGTAGTGTGAAAATTGTGTGGAAGTGAACAGTGCGGGAAAACCTCATACACTTTCTTTTTTTGGTGTATGTTTTTCCTCTTCTTCGCACCCCTATTGTGTGTGTGGCGGTTCCGCCAAAACTCCGCGGTTCTGTGGGGGTGGGGGTATAATGCTTGGGTGCCGGCGCACGACACGGGGTTGACTTTCACCCACCAACAATTTTTACACGAGGGGTTGTCACCAAGGGGACAAGCCACGAAAGAAAACACAGCGGCGTAGTTTAAATGTTAATGTCTTGCCGGTCCTCTACTCTTACCTTCCCGTTTGTTTAGAACTCACAACCAAGGAACAGTCACCGCTGAGTCAGTCTGGATCGTTCGCAACTATTCCAAGGGTTTGACTGACCGGGTCGTGCCGTGAAATTATTCACTGGTAGCCATCCGCTGGAGGGTCGCACTTCGGGCACGTCACGAGCACTTGAAGATTCGATGCGAAACTGTCCTCCGCGAGGTGTAAACACTACAAATAAAACACTCGGAGTCGCTGAGTTATAATTGGTCTTTATTCCCTGGTGATATCCGCACTTTGGGTTTGCCCTGCGTCCACGATCATTTGTGTTACAACTAGTATTGCACCGTTTACTAAATCCTCCGCGGCCGCGATCACTGGTTTTACAACTAGCGTTATATTGTTTATTGAACTCCCCTTCTTTGGTCAATATACCGGCGCGGACTTCCCGCTCGACTCGATTCTTGGGGCTTTGAACTCCGATGGAGACTCGACTCTGAAAACCGCACACTACGGGGCAAGTAAGAGGGAACGAAGCGCACTCTGTGGTGGTTGGACAACGATATTTGGCTCTGGACGCCACGGCGGATAAATTGCGACTGGTTATGAATGAAAATAATTCATTCATTGCGTCGTGGCGGTGCGTCATAGCAAAGTTAGGCTCGCTGCGAATTACGAGGAATTGTGGACGAGTTGCTATGCTCGCATGAGAACTCAGTTCCAACGAATTCTGGCCGTACAGGCTGGGTTGACTTCGTTGGTTGGGTGTACCGGGAAATTGGCCTTGGCGACGCGAGCGAGTATGAGCATGCATTTTCGGAGGATATTTGAATGGCTTGGGTGCAAGCAGGGGATATCGTTTAGATAGAAATGTTAACCGAAATACTTTCGGGGGAAATGTGCGCGGTTTAGTTGGTTGGTAATGTTCCGTTGAGGATTTGGATATACGCTTTGTTAAGGCATATGAACTTCGGCGAAATGTGTGCGGCTTGTTATACTTGCTAATGTTCCGTTGAGGATTGGATATGCCTTTGCTATGGCATACGAATTTCGGGGAAATGTGGATTGCTTGGTTGCGTTGAGGAAATATAGATAATTGACTGACGCAGTTTGGGGAAATGCATGTGGTGGTTATTAGAATATATTTGGTTGAATTATATTCTCTGGTGGTTTGGAAAATATTTTATTGCTGGTTTGGGAATATATGCTATTGGGTAATGTTCCGTTGAGGATTTGATTTTTGCATGTTTGCAGGTTAGGGTTGTGGGTTGGTTCTCCGTGTGATGTAGAGAACCCCCACAGTTCGCCTTCCTGAAAAAACCCCAATAACTGCTACCCAGTCTGCACAAGCTTTCGCTAATGCAATCGCATTAGCATCTTAAATGCTCCACGCATTAAAACAATCAAATTTATATAACCTAAAAGTCCCTGGAAAAGAAGACTTACCTATCATGCATCTCTTCGCATACAATTCCTGTAAGATTTCTTTCTTACCTTATCAGGAATCTCAAACTAATTCGGCACCTTCGGCGTCAAGCAAATCTCCCCAGACGAATCCCTGTAAACAAAAGGATTTGAATTACATATAATGCAACCTTCACCAGGGGCCATAAACATTGCGCTGTCTATTTTTCAGCTTCGCCATGTGTATGATACATCTCTTAACGTACACATTGGCCGGCGACCTTTTTTTTCCTGCAATAATATACCAGCAGCTGCATTCAATTAGCGCAACCGACGCTGAAGCCTATTTCCCTAACTCACACCATGAGTAAACAAAATACCGCTGTCCTTCATCAGGCATTCTGGCGATACGCCCTTACTAGCGATGCCATAAACATCATTTCCCAGTAACCTAGCTAAAACCGAAATCGTATCCTATGATTGCACTTATGCCCTTTCTTTGTTCTAGGTTCGTTCTCATCCATGAATGAACCATGCACACACACCATTGCACTGAAAGAGTGCATTTCCTACAGTGGCCGCACCCTTAAAAGAAAAATTTTTCTCTCTCTTCCCTTGTTTCTTAGCCCTAACCTAGGATGGAATTCATGTCAGAGTTCCGTCCTCGGAGAGTCTTAATTCAACCAGCGAGGCGGTCGGGTCGCTCCGCCATCCACCGTACCGGCGTCGGTACGGTGCGAAACAATGTCTAGATCGAGTCGAGCGCGTTTGAAATAAAATAATAATTTTTTTGGGCCCCCATCAGTGTAATAGATCTAAAATCCTAACCTAAATAAAACCAATAATCAACTAATTCAATGTGTTTTAATTTCTATCCTTGGACAGTGTTTTCCTTATTTTTACTTGACTGTTCCTGTGAGTGTTTATTTTACTTCTTGTGTTGGTGTTTCCTGGCTTTGCGTAATCGGTTCGTGTCGGATTTTTGCTGTTTCTGTTGAGAACTATGCATCTTAGTGTTGGTGGAACTTTAGTGACAGTAGGATGGGGATAGGAGTGAATCGAGTGTACGTGTTTGGCACAATACACCTAATCCCCACCCGTCTCTCAGGCATCGATACTCTCGATTGATCTTTGGAGAGTTTTTAGTGTTTTGAGTGGCGTAATATTCGTCATTAGGGATGAGACCTGGATTTCGCCACGGGTCTAGTGGGGAACCTACTACAAGGGCATAACACCTGTAGTGGTTGCTTTCGCTTATCTATCACCGGTTCCAACTTGCATTCTTTTCTAGGCGGTATTGGTTTTCTGTGTCGCCATTTCAATGGTACGGGGATTTCACGTCGATATTTGCAATATCCGCAACCTAAGATTCAATTTCTCCTCTGTGTCTGTCCACGTCTGTGACCAGAAACCAGCAATCTTTGCACTTACTCGGGTAATAACTGTTGCAGATATTTCTGATTTTACTATACCCGGTTATAACTTAGTGCCTTTGTTCTTTCCACATCGTGGTCTAGCCACATACATACGAAGTGATATTGCTTATCAGCTTCTGCCACAATATGAGCTCGGCTCCAATTCAGAATTTAATTTCTCGTGACTGAAACTAGGCATACCATACATTACTGCTTCCTTTACAGAAGCCCAAACTTGGATAGAAACGCATCCTTTAACGAATTTCATGCTCTATCTGATTCTATGGCTAGGATCTTGACCCTGTATCCGCACACTGAAATCGTTATTGCGTGTGAATTAAATGCGCACAACTCTCAGTGGCCTCGCCACACCGGACACACAACACCTGAAGGTCAGTGTGTCCAGGTCTTTGCTGAGTCAAACAATTTAACTCAACTCGTCAATGATCCAATACGGGAACCAGATATAGATGGTCATTCCGCCAACACACTGGACCTGTTTTTCACCTCCCGCCCAAACAAATATGCGATTGAAGTTTCTTCGCCCTTGGGCACTTCAGACCACTCTGTCGTGTCAGCTATATTTGCTCTAACCAACAGTAACACTAACGAGAAAATTCCCAAAAGAACAGTATGGTTCTATGAGAAAGCCAACTAGGAAAGCCTGAACGACTTTTTTGGAAAGTTAAATTTGTCGTTATTTTTCCTCAATAACGATGTTGACTCTATAACGGACACAATGATAGACACGATTCTGCTTGCCATTCGAACCTTTATTTCACACAGAGTAAAGAGTATCAAACTCAAGAAAAATATGTGGGATTCCGGGTGCAGACAAGCCATTGAGGCTAAAGAGTTGAGTTTCCGGTGGTATAAATCGACCAATACTGAGGAACACCGGAAAAGATTTAAGAGAGCTAGAAATGACTGCATATACGTATATTCAACGCGCCAAGTTCTTGGATGACCAAAGAGTGAAACAAAAAATAAACACTCTCCCACAGGTAATACATACTTCTGACCATTTGTGAAGAACAACGAAAATTCGGTCTCCTCATACATTCCTTCGCTAATAGTCGGTGACAGACCAGTCACCATTACAATAGAGAAAGCGAATCTACTTGCTGCATATTTTGCAGCGAACTCAACGCTGTCTGATACCACATCAGCTCCCCCTTAACTTGAGCATAAGCAGCACACCATGAGCCAGATTCGCATCCGAACGCGTACTGTTGCCCGCGCACTCAAGGAGCTGAACACAAACGAATCCGCTGGTTCGGATGGCATTCTCACAATTCGCTTGAAGAGATGTTTTAATTCACTAAACCACTGCGACAACTCTTCCATTTATCTTATTCTACTGGCAGTTTCCCAAATAAATGGAAGTCAGCGAACATTCAGTCAATTCCCAAAAAGGGTGACAAATCATCCCTCTCTTTCTACCGACGCATAGCACTAACTTCTATTCTCGCGAAGGTAATGGAATCACTAATCAACCGTCAACTTTCGAAATATCTGGAATCAAACGACCTCCTCAATGACCGCCAATATGGCTTTGGTAGTAACCCGTCCACAGGAGATTTAATGGCGTACCTTACCGAAAAGTCGAGCCATTCCATCCATTTTATCAAAATTACATTCATATGGAGTGGACAATTTCTTGAGCCAATGGATAAGAGACTACCTTTCTGGCCGTTCAATCCTAGTGGTTCCTGACGGTATCCAATCTGCCTCCCAAGGCGATCCCCAAGGTTCGTTACTGTCACCCACTCTACTCCCCATCTTTATAAACGATCTCTTTTTCATTACCCACAACCCAATTCACTCGTTTGCTGATGATAGCACAGTGAGTTTCTCATACTCATACGAACATTCCCGAACAAACTCTTCGAACGGCAATACCAATCAGCAGGTTATGCTTAATACACTGAATTCCGACCTCAACAAGATATATCAATGGGAATTATCTAACCAAGTAGAGTTCAATCGCTTAAAAACTCGGCGTTGTGTCCTGTCGTCAAATGCGAATCCCAAGGTATGATGAACGGCACTTGCATCGACAAAGCCAAGGAACTATCAATTCTCGGAGCTCGAATTAATTCGACTCTTAATTGAAGCGACCACATTTTTGAAGCTGCGAAAGGTGCGGCCAAATGTATGGGGTTCTTTAAAAGATGCAACGAATACTTCACTCCATGCAACCTGGCCACTATTTACAAGGCGTATATTCGTCCCAATATCAGTGTGGCTCCATCCCAGGCAAATCAGCGATCGATCAGATATTCACCCTTAGGCAGGCGATGGAAAGACGTCAGGACTTTAAAATTCCATTATATCATCTATTCATAGACTTTAAGGCCACCTACGACAGCATACCCAGGGTAGATATATATATTGCCATGAGAGAGTTCGCCATTCCAAAGAAATTGATACGACTTTGTAGGTTGGCCATGCCCAACGTAACTACTCAAGTAAATATAGTGGGATTGCTGCCCAAACCAATAAATATCTTTAATGGACTCCCACAAGGGGACGGTCTCGCCTGCATCTTCTTCAACCTGGCGTTGGAGGAAGCAATCCGTGGCTCTGGCGTTACAACAAGAGGGACTATTGTCACCAAGTCCAGCCAGATACTGACCTACGCAGATAACATCGACATCATCAGTAGATCCGATTCTCAATAAAAGGCACTTTGAACTCTTAGCCGCGTTCGAGAGGAAGGTCTTAAGGAGAATTGTTGGCCCTGTATGTAAGGGAGGACGATTCCGAAAACGCTACAACTATGAGTTGTTCGCAATCTACCTTGAAGCTAATGTTGTAAGAAAGATCCCGGCTGTAGTGCCGATGATGGTGATGACGATGATGATATTCGTTCCAAAATGGAGTTCAACTCCCATATTTGATCAGGCGCATCCAAAACTGCACTACACGTGCTCAAGAGGATGCAAAAATGAGCAGTGAAACTTATTGGGGACCCAGCTCCGATCAATTCCGTCGTTAGACCATATGCGCAAAGTATCATGCCTATCTCTTTTCTATAGGTATTATCACGGTAGTTTCTCAACTGAACTTGCTCAATGTATTCCGCCTCCACTGACATTTTCCCGCGATACAGGTTAGTCTTAGAATGCGCATCAATTCACGCTGAAAGTCAACTTCAGGCGCACAAATAAATATACAATACGCTGTCAGAAAAGTGGTCGCCCGGCTTCATGGAAAGGGTGCGAAAAGTATAGAGCCATATCGGAGCAACTCAAAAAGGGTCAAAAAATGCACAGACAAGTGCTTCCAAAAAAAAATTGGCAATATCCAAAGCTATGTCGGGGAAGGTGTATTCTTCGCAAATGTACTAGCTGGACGCAATAGTACTGGACAGGGGATAGATAAAATTAGACCCAGAGGGGGACCCGATGAAACA
The DNA here is from genome assembly GCA_963931805.1 of Microdon myrmicae. Taxonomy (NCBI): domain Eukaryota; kingdom Metazoa; phylum Arthropoda; class Insecta; order Diptera; family Syrphidae; genus Microdon; species Microdon myrmicae. The sequence continues at coordinate 76,072,151 of OZ007500.1, read as the reverse complement.
AGCATGAGCACTACAATCGACACACTACAAGTACAGGTAAATAATCTTGCCAAAAGTGTAGAAGAACTGTTCGCGAAAATCAATGCCCTTCTTGGCCATCTTATGCTTTAAAATGGCACAGTACACAACTGCATCCCTCAAATTAACTGCACTTAATGTAATTGCCCTTAACGTAAATGCTGTCTGGTCACAGAAACAAACAATATCGTGACAAGATGGAAGCACTACTTTGAAAACCTGGTCAATGTGCACACCCATCAACCACAAATAAACGCACCAGACGTACATACAGCCGAGTCTCGGATCCCAGAGCTCTCTTTAAACGAAATTATAGACGCAATAAATCGATTGAAAAACAACAAAGCTCCACAAAGGCTTAACAAAGAAAGAATAGAAAACCTCAATAGTTGCCCCCATCTTAGAAAAAGGCGACAGATCTGATTGCGAAAACTACAGAGGAATATCATTGCTCTCAGCCACATACCAAATGCTAACAAATGTCATATGGGCGAGAATCACACCGTACGCAGAAGAAATACTGGGAGGCTACCAATGCGGATTCCGTAGCAACCGGTCAACAAGCGACCAAATGTTCACAATAAGGCAACTGCTGGATGAGAAGTGGGAATACGGAGGGATGGTTCACCAACTGTTCCTTGCCTTCAAAAAAGCCTACGATTCAGTCACATGGCAAAGACTCTTCCATATTGTAGTTGGGCTGGGAATCCCGAAAAAAAATGCCGCCCTCATTCAAATTTGCATGAACGAAAACAAATGGCGAGTTAGAATAGAAAACCACCTCTCAGAACCATTTGAAATCCGGGACGGACTAAAACAAGGAGATGGCTTCTTACCGTGGGTTTTTAACCTTGTACTCGAGTATGTCGTCAGAAAGGTACACGACCACAACATGGCCGGATCATCCTTGAAGGGTGTGACACAAGTGCTCGCATTTGCGGATGACATTGCCGTTTTGGGCGATAATCTAGAAACTGTAAGTAAAAACTGTGATATCAGCATGCAAGCGGCAGAAGAGGTGTGCATAGAATAATATAAAGACAAAACAAAATACATGATTACGGCGAGAGCAGGTGGACCTCAGGGAACACACATAAACGTCAGAGGCAAGATATTTGAAAATGTCAAAGAATTTAAATATCTGAGAACAATACTCACGGCCAGTAACGAAATGTCGAAGGAAATTAACAAAAGGCTACACTCCGGCAAGGCTAGTTGGCACGCAGTCAGTAATCTGCTAAAATCCAACCTGCTATCACGTAACATAAAGCTCCGTGTCTATAGAACCATAATCATACCGATTGTTCTATACGGATGCGAAACATGGGCTCTCACAAAACGGGAAGAAAAGAAATTCCGCGTATTCAAGAATAAAGTTTTAAGGGGCGTGTATCCTTAATCCATCCGGATAATCCAAAGCATGCGCAGTCCGTGAACAGGCAAATGACACAATAATATATGTCAATGCGCACACTCGAAAATAATTTATAGAAAACTATCGATGTCACTCATCAAAAAGGCGATCTGTGGGGAGCGACCAAATAACGATTCCACTAGAAGCATTAAAACACAAACGCAGCGACAAAAAAGCCTTGAATCACACCGTCACCGTAGTCAAAAAACAAACTAAATATATTAGTACGAGTATACTATTTATTGTTTGATTTTCACTTCCTTCGCTACCAACTGATTGCCGATCTATATATCTGCTTATCCCTTGTCAGAAATCCGGGCGCATCGCCCCTTATTACAGATGCCTTTCTGGGGTTTGTTTGTGTTAACCATCTGGCTATTGCAAGAGTTTATATGCACTTCGAATGGAGGCAAAGCCCATGGGAATTGTACGAGAATTGGATGGGAATCTCGATGGGACTCTGGGTTTATTTACGTACCATAAAACATCTGGCTACAATGCATATGGAGATATGCATTGTGATGTTTATATTGTCGGAATTGCGAGTATGTGAACCAAATGGACATTTGGTTCATTTAACACGTGCTTGTTTGTACATATGATGCATGTGTAGATATGCATTGTGATTTTTGTATTTTAGGAATTGAATTCAATGTTGATTTGTGTATGAATTAGGGGATAATATGTACGTGGGAATGAAATGGTAGGGTTTGTTGGAGCACCACAACACCATAGACATATGCGATCGGAAATGGGCGACCGGTATAAAAGGGCGCGAATGGGCAGAGAACCTGTTGTTCGTCTGGAAAAACGAAAGGAGTCGACTGGTGTGGTTTCTCTGCTGTAATCGGGGTGTGAAATTAAAAACAACAGTGGTACGACGCATTGTCTTGTGCGTGTCCAGGTTTAAAATAAATGAAAGAAAAACTATTACATAGAAAAACAATAACATCTAGTGTGGACAAATTAAAGTAAATGTGAAATAGTTTAAAATTTAAAAAAATATTTACAATAAGAAAAATAACGATCAGACACTGGAAGAGCATACGCACTCATTCCAGCTATAACGGAAGACTACAGTTGAAGGTAATTAATTTAAATATAACAAAAAAAAACAGATTACGTTCAGAATTTAAAAAAAAATTAAGCACCAATTTTTCTAAACTAGATATATTTGAATATATTTTTGATTCGAACCTGTTATGCAAACAACCTATTAAACATTACTTATATATTTGTTGTGTTATAAATATATAACATCTTCTGCAAGAACAAGACAACGAACAAATACAAAACTCTCAATTGGAAGTAAATCTGTTGAATTGTAGAGTTGACAGGTTGCATTGTCAAACACCAATATTAAATTGAACAATTTGCATTTTATTTATAATTCCCAATTTAAAGGATTTCATCTCCTTGGAAAAAAAATGTTATAGAAATCGAAGTAGATGGTGACAAGAGACCTAAAAAAAAACCAGAGATCCAAAAGATACTATGACCAGTACGTCCTTTCACGCTCCTTTCACGAGGGAGACAAAGTTCTGAAACGGAACGCGTAGAAGCATGGAAAGATTGCTGTTATGGAGCGGACCTTATAATGTGGTGGCAGTCAGGGGCCCTATTAATTCTGTCATCAGAATGGGAAAGAGGAACGTGGTGAAGCTTTATTGCGAGTGATAGAAACTACCTATTTCAAGTTTCAAAAGTAAGGGAACTCATAAGAGGATTAATATATGTATATATATATATATATATATATATATATATATATATATATATATATATATATATATCTATATATATATATATATATATATGCCAAATTAATAGTTATCTTAAGGAATATTGATTTTCTTTTCTTTTCTTTGTTCTAAATGTTAACCAATGACAAGATTAACTTCAAACTAACGTTGAGTTATAAAACAAAAATAGATTTAAAAATTAAATATAAAATAAAAAACACAAAACTGTTAAAAAGAAAACATTTGTAAATAGATTAGTAACTCATATTAATTCATATATATAAATAGGATTATAAAACGTTAAACAAAAAATTATAATAATGAATAAAAAATAAAAAACTTAAAACCGGTATCTAATTAAAAAGCAAACGCATAAAGGAAAAGGACAATATTTTGATTTTTCTTTATATTGACTGTTACGTCAATCATCAATGAGCAGTACAGGATGTCTGGCACTGCTACAATTACATGGGAAGAAGGCAGCAGCGGAACCGCGGCCATCTGGACAACTGGAAATTCCCACATGGAATGCAGAAGTGTCTAGCGGCTGGAAGGAATTGCCTATGCTAAGATCAGAGGAATTCATTTCTACTGTTGTTACGCTCCGCCAAGGTGGGAAATAGAATATTTCAAATGCTTTTTGGACAGGATAACACAAGAAGGTAGAGATAAGAGCCCTCTTATAGTTGCTGGAGATTTCAACGCCTGGGCAGTAGAATGGGGAAGCACAAGGACCAACAGTAGAGGCCAGGCACTACTCGAAGCCGTCGCAGTCTTATGGTATGTGGTGTTACTTAATGATGATGCTGATGACACCTTCATAAACGAGAGAGGCCGGTCCAAAATCGACATCGCATTTGCCAGCTCCATGTTGGAAAGAAGTATGGTGTGGCGAGTTTTGGACACCTGCACCCATAGTGACCACCAAGCCGTGATGTACGAAATATTTCCACATAGGGGATTCATCACTGGCAAATTGCCAAAGAAAGCCCAGAAAAATGTATGGAAAGAGAAGGACATCGATGCGGAATTGCTCTATTCTATACTGGAAGACCAAATCGAACAGAGGCCGATGCGACAAGGCAGGCTGGAAAAGCAATGAAGTGGCTAACTATCGCATGTGATACTTCTATGCCACGAGAAAGACAACCAGCAGGGGCTATCAAACCAGTGTATTGGTGGAACTCTGAAATCGCCTATGTGCGATCGGAGTGCAACAGGTTGCGACGCTTGCAACAAAGAGCAAGAAACCGTAACACCTACCCGCATTTACATGCGGAGTTCGTCAATAAACAGAAGGAGTTGGGGAATGTAATCCGCAAAAGTAAATAAGAGACGTTCTGCTCCCTAAGGGATGGATTGAATAACAACCCATGGCGCAGCGCCTACAGGATAGTCATGAAGAGACTACACAACCACAGCAGTTAAATGCAAAAACGTAAAACTGACATGGCCAGAATCGTTGCTGTCCTCTTCCCACAGTGTGATGAGGTGCTGAGACTGCAGGAGGAGTGGAGTATAACTGAAAGAGAGATACATCTCGTGACCACCGAAGAGGTGCTCTTGGCTTCAAGGGTTGTCAAGAAAAAAAAAGACCACGGGACTGGATGGTGTCCATAACGCTGTAGTGAAAACTGCTTTAACTAAAAAGCCAGAAGTCTTCAACAGTCTCTTCACAACATGTCTACAATCAAGACAATTTCCTACACGATGGAAGAAACAGCGGCCTGTGCTTATACCAAAAGAAGTCAAGAATCCAGAAGCACCGTCGTCGTGTCGCCCGGTGTGCATGCTGGATACAACAGGAAAACTGCTTGAGCGGGTAATTAGCACTCTCCTGGAACAATTCACTGAAGGGACATCGGGGCTCTCTGAATCGCAGTGTGGGTTTCGGAAAGGTAGATCAACCGGTAAGGCACTATCTGTGGTGTGACACATCGCTCGCGATGCGATAGCTGGAGCACAATGTCTAGGAGGTACAAAAAATATTGGACGGTGGTGACGTTAAATGCTAAAAATGCATTTAACTTGGTGAACTGGAATCGGATTCTAGAAGCGTTGGGCGATCTACTGGTGCGTATACTAGAAAACTATCTCTGGGATAGAAGACTGCTCTATGACACAGATGAGGGACCACAGGGATATAAAATAACAGCGGGTGCACCTCAGGGATCTGTATTAGGCCCGCCGTTATGGAATATCATGTATGATGGTATACTCAGGGTCAGTATACTAGAATGGGTTAAAATCCATGGTGATGCATATTTGGCAAAAGTGGCCGTGGCTAAACGTCTAGATGACCCGGAGAATATTTGCTCCCAAGCAATCCAGAGCATTAAATGCTGTCTAGATATGGCCGGACTGAAGCTAGCTGGACATAAGACGGGGGCAGTTTTAATAAATAGCCGCAAGAAAGTTGAACCACCTTGATTTGGAAATAGAACGACAAATAATCAGATCCAGTCCCAATATTAAATATCTAGGTGTCATACTCGACAACAGGTTGAGCTTCAGCGAACACCTGAGGAAAACGAGTGAAAAAACGGCAAAAGTATGCAAAGTTTTGGCGAGACTGCTGGCCAATGTTGGAGGACCCCGGCCCCACATAAGGAAACTCATAACCAGTGTCGTCTTCTCTATTATAATGTATGCAGCTCACATATGGGCAGGAGCCGCAGAGTATAAGTCCTACATGAGGGGAGTGCACTCAGCACATAGGCTGGCAGCATGAAGAATATGCTGTGCATTCCGAACGGTATCCGAAGATGCCAAAATGTTTTGGCCGGTAGGACACCACTTGACATTGCAGCCAAAGAAAACGCAGCATTGCATGGAGTCTACCAAGAGAATCGTCGGAAAATGTAGTTACAATTAGAACTCTCAAGCCTAAGAGAATGGCAACGAAGGTGGGATTCTTCCACCAAAGGAAGATGGACCCACACCATGATACCTGAAATAGAAACATGGGTGAAAAGAAAACACGGCGAGCTTCATTACCACTTGACTCACCTAATATCAGGACATGGAAGCTTTCGGCAATACTTGCACAAATGTAAGCATGTGAATCACCCATACTTCTTGTATTGCGAAGGCAAAATAGAAAATCTGGAACACGTACTCACAAAGTGCGTGAGATTCGAGACCGCAGGGAACGATTTTAGAGAGACATATGAGACGGAGAGTTACTCCGCCAGGAGTAATAGAATACATGCTGAGTCCAAAACAGGCATGGTCGGTAACAAATTATGTTCTATGTGACATGATGCAGCAGTTGCGACGCGACGAGGTGATAACGGGTAAACTTCGTCCCGCCCCGCGATGGAATATCTAAAAGAAAGTACGGTGGAGATCAACGGGAATATGCGCCTGGCGGGATGTGGTTTTAGTCGGTAAAAGCCCTACATGCCTCTGGAGCGGTCAGATGTATCTTTTGAAGATTTGCACCTTCCTACCGAAAAAAAACACACACACACACATACAGTCCCGCCCCCGATGGAATATCTTAAAGAAAGTTCCGTGGGGATCAATGGGAATATGCGCCTGGCGGGAGGTGGTTTTAGTCGGTAAAAGTCCGGCATGCCTTTTGAGCGGTTACAGGTATCTTTTGAAGATTTCCATCTTCCTACCGAAACCAAAAAAAAAAAAAAAAAAACACACACACACAGGCACCCACAGACGTGTGTACGTGAACGATACTTTTAATATTTTTTATTGACGAGCGACGATCGATATAGTTCATTCAACGACTTTTCAGGTACTGATATCGCATACCCTATCAAGCGCTGTGTAAATTGATCCTCTATAAGTCCTTCCTCCAAAGCCCAGATGACATCAACGCAACAACGCAATCCAAAAGTTTAAGCGAATTTATTTTATCTTAGATACTGATTTATTGTAGCCATTTGTGATCGCTGCAAGAAAGCAACCGCACTGCTCGAGAATTTTTTTATTTTTCATGTCCTGATAGCGACAAATCTATAAGATTGTGTCAGTCTTGTCATCATCATCATCATCGGCTCTATAACCGGGATCCGGTCTTGGCCTTATTTAGCAAGTAAAATTTGATAAATTTTCAATAATAATTTGTTTTTTCGGGCAAGGTATTAGCCTGTCAGTCTTGCAATCTCTATTAATTAACTGGAGGTGAGTTTAAAAGTTTTAAAGTTGGAGTCAAGATTATTAAAAATGAAATACACCTAGTAATGAATTCTTTGAAAATAAACATTAGGTCAGGAAACTAAGGTGGAGCGTAATGACTTTCCGTTAGCGGTTGGCTGAAATGGTATTTTTTCTCGAGCGAATCCAACAGCTAAGCTGCGATAAAGAGGGAAGGATTTGTTGTAGCGTCACTAACGAGGATATTGATTTTTGCTGTGTACGAACGAGATCTCTTTATGGATCCCCCCAAGTTCGCTCGTTGCGGTCGCCGCCGTGCTTCCGGAATTAACCGGGAAGAGTAGCGACCGGTCGTTTTGGAAATAGCGTCCCTGCGCCGAGCAACCCCAACGGCTTTCGCTGGCTTCCGTGGGGCAGGTGATGCTCGGAAAACGGCAAGGCTGAAAAGGGTGTTTTGTCACGACTCTACTCACCAGTTCTCGCCCGTTCTCGCCTGTGTTGAAGCAGCCAAAACTCAAAAACTGTCCAAGTATCTGCTTTTATATCGTGTATTATTAGAAAATAATCTTTGTATATTTGTATTCCTGTTCTCCTGGGGTACTTCCTCCGGGGTACTTGCTCTTAAGATACTGTCTCGTGAGACTCCCTTGTGGTACTCCCTCGCGAGACAACGATGTATCCCCTTTTGAAACCAAAACAAATCGGGATTTTTTATCTCGAAATGATCGAATTGAACACAAGATCTCCATTTAGATACCTTGTGTGTGGTGCCTAGTGTTTGTTTTCGAGACAAGAATTCGGTTTGGTGAATTCTCAGAAAATCTAGGATATGTGGTGCATATGGGGGTATGCACTGGGATTAGGATTTTGTTTACATAACATCTGGTTCAATTTGCCATTCGTTTGATTTTATCTGCTGAATATGGGGAATTTGGATGTGAGGGTGATAAACGAATATTCGATTCGTTTATCAGGAATTTTGCTTTGGCAAGAGGATAGGTTTTTCAATTTATGTTAAGGGTTAGGAGGAATTACGAATATTTGATTAATTTATCGCGAATTTTGTTGGATCGGATTAGTGGGTTTGTGGGTTTATGTTTAAGGTGTAGGGATGTGGGGGAAGGAGATGGTAGGGCTTTTCGGAGCATTACAGATTTCTTCCACTCATACCGCGAAATCCACAGATGTGCCTGGGTACTATCTTACTGGGTGTCAGAGCTGAGAACGACCTACTAGCTGTTCCAACCTTTCCAAGCGGTCCATCAGCTATGCACCACTTTACCAATAATTTAATGACTGAAAGAAAAGTATCCTCGAAAGTCTATCGATTCAGATTGGTATAGGGAGAATGCCTTTGGATCTCTTATCTATTAATTCCGGAGTACCACAGGGTTCTATTTTGGCGCCGACCATTCAATCTGCTGATTTCTTCATTTTATAATGACGGGCCGATCAATGATTTCATGTCGAATTAACTGATATCCAAACCAGCCGACTCCCTCAATCGAGATCCAGACTACATCCTACAATGGACAAACAGCAATCAGGTCGGCTTCAATGTAGTGAAGGTGCAATATGAAGGATGTTCCAATAAGTACGAAATATTTTAATACTAAATAAAAGAATGTCCATTTGATAAATTCATAATTTCTTCATTGATGGTCTATGGCAAATCATTATTACAAATTCTAAAAATGTCTAAGGGTTTGGCAGTCTCTATTGAACAATAGAATATGTATAATATATGATATAGTCAAAAAAAATTACCTTTGATTCTCATACATTCAACCATCTTCAATCCAGGAGTCGTCACTCCGACAGATGGTAAAGGCTTTCTCCCCACAACCCCATGGAGCCTATAGCATGATGAGGTGGTATCTCACCGGGCATCTGTTCAACTTACCACCGCTTAGAAATTGTCCCTTCAATAATATATTTAGATAGTCGCTGTTCAGTCGGTTGAAATCGCATTGTTCAAGTGCGTAAACATTTTCCCTACTTCGCTACCCATACACACAATAACCTTTAAGGACAATTAAGCACTTTTTCTAGGAACATTTTAATCATGTTAAGGAAAGGAAGAAGAAAAACACAATAACTTTGATGATGAATGACAATAATATTAATTTAAGAAATTGTTTTTATTGCCAAGTTAATTGAACGGAGTAAGTGGTATCACAACAGAGTTAAATCAGGGCATAAGGTATCAAGCTGTTTGCGAGGACTTCACTCCAAAACAAGTTACAAGAACCGTTGGAACACTTCAGCACTGTCCTTTGAAATCATCAACGGCACGCATCAAAATCACAAACATGGTGTAAACTGGGGTTAGAATGTGGCGCTTATGTGTCCTAAGACATGCGACGATATATCAACGGTAATAACTTATGAATATATTAAAGGATCCCAGTCCCTGTGTAATTTCAAAGAACCTACTGCTTCCCCACCCACATCTCACCTATAATAAGCGTTATCGGGAGTTAATGCCCACAGTTTAGTTAGAGTAGGCAACGGCTTTCAATGTTTTAGATTATTCACTCCTCTGCGCTGCTGCGATTCGAAAACAGGACACAATACATAGTCTCATCACCAAGCATTAAATACGTTCAATAACGATAAGTGACAGGTTTATATCCTGCAATATCCTTTACGATACGGGCGATACTCAATTTGGTGTGACTGTGTGCGGTGCGGGTGGGAAAGCATGGCTTACATTATGCGGTTGCGAGGTTAATCTGCAATAAGGGGATCATCTTTAGATCAGGATTAAGCGGCAACATTAGATTCAAGTTAAAATAATGGCAGACAATTAATTGTGATAAATAATCCCGATCAATGGAAATTAAATTGATAAGATTACGTTAAGCTTGAGAAATGTGGTGGTGTGCGCTTCTCGAGATTGATGTGTTTTTTTTTTTTTTGGGAACATTTCAAATGAATGATTGGCGAACGTCACAGATGTTCTTGTCAAATATCAATGTCTGTAATTGGTTGGGACGAGTAGACCGCCAACAGAAGCTGTACCAGAGTGCTTGGGGTTACTTCGCCATTTGCCAGCAAGCCGGTGAGAAAAAAACAAGAAGGAAAAAAGGCGTTTGGGGATAATGCTTATTAGTATTGAAGACAGTAAGCCATGGGTCACAGACAAAGTGTCCGTGACTAGTCGACCTCGTACAGAAGGATCCATCTGGCTTCCCTTGAAACTCACTAGGAAAATAATTGCAATAATGCCACCAATCAAATAGAGTTTACTGAAAACTGCTATGTAAGGACCGTTCAAAAACACAGTTCTTGTTTTTAGGTGGGATGGTACTTACCATTGCGATAACAGAACAAATTTGGGGCATTCTCCTAGGTGGCGCCGGGGTCTGGAATGGAGGTCGTACTCAACCAACGCTGTTCATTCACTAGGGTATTTAGGTAATTTTCTACAATATCCTTCTCCAGATTTTTTGTAATCCCCCTACCCTTGAGAAATATGCCGTTACGTATCCATCACCTAAAAGGTTAAGTCGAAATTCATCCGCGTTCAAAGCTGGTATCAATTTGACCACCGAGCAGTGTGTACGTTCCAATCTAGAAATCTTTACTTCGGATTTCGGTACTACATTCCGTTGCGGTTATCCTAAACAAATACTCAGTTGCACCTTTGGATCCGTGCGATTAGTTTGTTACGCTTGCACCAAAGGACGTTTGAGGGATTGTTTTGATTGCTGAGTTCCGCCGAACACTCTCTGCGAGTAAAAGTCACTTTTAATATTTATTTATTATTTTTATTTTTCGTGAACGCTTTTTATCGATCTAAAACTCGTAACATGTATTTATTTATTATTTTGGGTGTTATCACTCGACTAACTTATAAAATTTCTGTAGAAGGAAGGGAAACTCACCCGGTTGTTCTTTCTTTCTCTTCAATCCACCTCTTTTTTCCGGGGGCTTTCTCCTTTCCAGGAGATCGCACCCTACATTGTTCTACGATTCCCTTTTGTTCAAAGAGATACTGTGTGGATGCACCCACACACACAGACGCGAACGTTGCTGTCCATGTGGCCAGGCATATGCCGAGGATCGTTAGGCCTTTCACGCATCTGCGGTATCCCTTTGTGTAATTTACCCACAAGTGGTTTATGGCCTTGGTGATTTCCTCGACCGAAGTCTTCGGCTGTTATATTTGTACAATGTTTCCTTGTAGGAACAGTTTCAGTTCGTTTATTGTTTGCCTTCTGTTCCCACAATAGTCCTTTCGAAAAGGGAAAACCAAATTGCGGTTGGTTCAAGAGAAGATCATAAATTTGTTTATTTCTTGGCCATACTTTTATCGCATGGGTTGTTTGATGGCTGTCGCGCCAGGCCACTTGTGTTTGCCCAGCTAATAGGTTGTCAAACAACTTCGTTTCTAGTGTAGTGCCCTTAGATAACCGTGCAGGCATGAGGAATCGGTAGTGGAATTGTGCCCACGTTTCTGTGGATACGTGGGGTTGCGGACACCAGTATGTATGACTCCCTTAGCTGGGCGAAAAGGTATTTAACCCCACAGTGATTTTTGCGGTTCGCTGGAACGCCACAGAGGTGTAATCTTCCAAAGATGTCACAGATCCGACTTTATGCAGGATTGGAATGTTGTCCGGGATTTTTTGTTTTTGTTTTTGGAATCATATCCCGACAGGAAACAACTGAAAACTGTCTACTGTTAAGCATTAAAATGCTACAACATATTTTAACGCAAAAACTCAATTAACCATTTAAACATGCCAATTTACAATCATTCTATCAATTTATAACCGGGATTCAAACGAACCGCGTTCTCGGTTTATTTTTTAAAAAAATGTATCCTATATTGGTATAACTGACACATATTTCATTTGAGTTTGAGTGCCATCTGTCAACCAGTTTGTTGTCAGCGGCCCATGACATAAATTTGCCTCAGAGAATTTCAATATCGTACGACTATGGGTAGAAAACTATATGTGCCGTCATTGGCACCGGTTCTACTTCTATCCCAAGAAGTTACCCCATGGGTTGCCATCAATGTGGGGTAAAAGTTCCGCTTTCGGCTTTGTTATCACTGGAGCTGCGATCACCTTGTGGAATGCACTTGGCGTGGATGCCATTCTAAAGTTCGAAACATTTTACTTCTGTAAACGATCGCTGCCTCGAGACACACTGATTTTATTGGGCATCTTGTCGACGGTCCTTTCTTTATCACTATAATCGCGACTATCGTAATGCCATGAAACGACACATCATTAATAAAGGCGGATCAATTAGCGAAGAAGCAGCAAAAGGATAAACGTCAAGGAATTTCAACGGCGAGCAATGCACTTCCTGATGGGGTCAATTCTAAAACCAGTCGAATGAGTTTTAAACTAATTTATTTATTTCATTCTATTACTAAACCACAAATCGGATAACTCAAGTCTGGGGTCAGATTTGGTTGATTTAAACTGTTGATGATGCACATTATCTATCGTCTTTAATTTCCGTTCTCGCGCACAATCGCCTTCAATAGTACTTTGTTCGGATCGTCTTTTCGTTTATTGTATACAAAATTTTGGAACTGTCTTGGGAAGTTCTTAAAAACAACCCTTTCGTTTGCGTTGTCCACGTAGTCGAATTCTCGATGTTAAATTTCCATTTTGAGAACTCGACTTGCTTGGGCGATCAGCCATATGCCTTCATGTGTTTGTCGGTCGGATGACCAATCGATGTAGGCATGTATGCAAAAGGGAAAAGCTAAAACATTTCCTGCATGTGTGCGGCTGGTGCGTAAGGGTATATCACATTGATATAGTTCGGGTAATGTTGGTTGCTAGGTGATGCAACCAAATTGCCTTTAATGTGTGGAAGATACCTGTTACATGAGGGAAATCGATCCGAGACATGTTCAATGGATTGGTTCGGTTCATGTTGGTTGCGTGGTGATGCAACCAAATTGCCCATAAGGAACATGCCTGTTTGGTGCTGATGGATTTAGCATCAGCAAATATTGTGATTTTATGCGTTTTAAGGCTTTATGGTTCAACAATAAACAGGTGAGTACTTGCTTTCCAGGTTTGTATGCCCTAGGTGGGAGTTTTTACATGGGGTAATGGGAAGATGATTGGTGGCGTTCAAGGGAACCGCTACAGGACTAACGACAAGAATGTCACAACTTAGAAGAGTTGTTCAATAAGTCCTTAGAATATCCAAAAATTGGTGCTCATTGGTATCGGAAATGGATTGCTCGTAGTAAGCACCACGACTTACTAGACAGTTCACTAGTAGGCATCATATTGGATATGCCCAATTGCCAGTCATTTTGCAGTATCTTTGACGTGTGGTCTCGTTTTCGAAAGTTTTCAGAAGTCGTCTCAGATGATCGTGCTCTATAGTACGGTAAGATTAGTTTTCCAACTTTGCCGACTTTATAAACTCCACTGACCCAGTTCTTCCTTTTTTTCTGACTACTGCAATTGTAAATACTATTGACAGTGTTGTGAATGCATTTTTGAGGTATGCCCCTGCTTTCTGAAGTCTTCATAAGCCTTTTCATGTCATGTTCTATAAACCTGATCGTATCTGATCAACCATCAGATGGTGTGTAGTACGGTGGCGCAGCCGATTCAGTGAGCTCATGAACTTCTGGGTTCCTACAGGCCAATATATAATAGCAGTAGCGTAGTAGGCAGGTTTTTTTCTTAATTGCAAACTTTTACACACCATGGCACCAAATGACAGATGTGGAAGATATATTCAATAGTTCTATTTGCAATAATATAGTATTGCGACGGTCATTCAATAAGTCGTTAGAATATCCAAGAGGTGGGGGTTCAAGTACCAAAAATGGTTTGTTTTTAGTCAACTTCATTATACATTAAGCAGCTGCAGCAAAAATTGGGTGAATGGGAGCCGCGTTTACTCTCAGTAAAGATTAGACGGAGTTTTTGGGCCTTTTTCGTTGAAATGGTGAAGAGTTTCTGTGCCGATGTTTTACAGTGGACACATCAATGTGAATCCCTTTAATGATGGGGTATGATCCCAAAGGTAAATTTTAGGGTGTAGTAGGGTATGCATATAATAGGTACACTACTGTACTACAAAGCCATACGAACAATCAAAATACCGAGGTTTTGAAGTCGAAAGGGCTCCGAAAATGACGACGACGGTAAAATCGGCTGGCGATGATGGCAACCGTATTTTGGGGTCGGAATCGTTCACAGTGATCAGTTTGAAATAGGAAAAGCAATTACGTGTCGTTATATTACCGGTGGAGCGAAGAAAAGAAAAAAATAAAACCATAATATCGGCCGGCAAAATGATGGAATGAATGAATAGAAGGTAGAACCCTCATTTTATTTCGCTTAGTACAAGGCGTATAAACATATAAAGTTATAAATGTACTTACGAACTACCTTAAAAACTAAGGCATGCGGATTTGGGGCGAGGGACTAACTTTAAAGTAACTTAAAAGTGGAATGGGGAACTAAACAAAGATGAATAGAGTAATAGTCTAGGTGGTAGGACTGAACGTCCGAGTTCCTACAGGCCAATAAATAGTAATAAGAGGTGGTACGACAGGGAAGGGCGAGGATAAGCCGGATGCTAGGGTGTGCGTATGAGTGCGGGAGAGTGTAGGCCATGAGGGGGGTGGGGCCAGGAGGGGTAAGAGGGGAGACGAAGTTTGAGAGCGGGAGAGGTGAGATGGAAGTCAAAGATCGCGGAGTGAGAGTTTGCCTACCCCTGCATTCGCGAAATGGGTCCTTTAGAGCCGTAAGATGTATGATTGGCGGGCAAACAGAAGAGACGGGGTTTTTGCAGAAGAAGAGGCCCAAGAAAACATTGCTATTTCACAGTAGCCAACTTGATAGCAGGGTAAAATTTATATGCTATATTGCCCTAATCAGGCCAATCATAATATATGGATGCCAAGTGTGTTTGAATATAGGCCCAAATATGATGGAAAAGATATATTTGCATGATGTTCCCCCTGACGTAGTCCCCCCGGTGGTCCGAATGGCAAGTAGTTTACCTCCGGAATTCTTTATCTCGAAAGTACGATCATGACTTATCTTCGTGTCTGTCCGGACCATCAGCCACACTTCCTAAACACCATCGAAGATTTCTCTGGACGATATCGCGGTATGTTCAGGGTGGCGGGGTGGTATCTCACCTTGGGACCGACTACCACCTAAACCAACCTTTTCTCGAGCCGGTCCATCAGCCAAGCTCCGGAAGATGGTCACAGATTTTTTCCGACCATTTCACGGTGCCTATAGCTTGATGGGGTGGTATTTCACCGGGCGACAAGGCGTTGGGACCGCACCCACTCGGCCTTTAGTCGCCTCTTACAACAAGCCGGCCTAGCTGTGAGTATATTCTAACGCCCTACTCACCCCTTGCTAAACACTATAACCTAGTAGCCGGTATGGGACACCGTTTTTCCCTTTCTATGGAATTGATTGCATTTGAGGGGTTTTCCAATAGATAGGAAACGTTTTCTTTCAACAATTCTAGGTTAAAGGCCTATTGTTGGTGTTCCGCCCAGTCTGATCTTATTTGCAGTCGAGTCCTCGGAGGATCCACTATATAGTGCGTGGGCTGAACCTTACATCCGACTCATGCGATCCCATGTGGCTCTAAAAACCAGGGTTGCCTTTGCACTTGAAAATAAAATAGCCGCCAATGAAGGCCGCGTAACATTGATTTTAAACGAGCAGATGGGCACGGAATTGTACTTCAGTCGAATCACACGAGCATTGAAGATATTCCTAGATGCTACTCATGTAATGTAATCGGTGGGCCACACATTTTTGCAAATGGCAACACCTGATTTCTTAAAAACCGTTAGAGAGAGGGGCACGGAAATGTGCGTTGCTTCATCCAATTTTAGTCACAATGGAGCGCTTCACGGGATAACAGCATGCGTTTTGTGTAAAACAATTTTACAAAAACAACGATCCCTACGTTACTGTACGACGCCTATTTAGAATTAAATATGGATTATGCCGTGTAATTGAGTGTCCAAGTGTTAATGTAATCAAACCTTGGGCCAAGAAGTTCGAGCAAACGGGATCGACAATGAATATTAAACAAACAGGGCGGCCACGTTCAAGAAGAAGCGATAAGGATATTCGGGAGGTTGAAATGTCCGTACATCGCAGCATTAGTCAGCGAGTTTTCCAAAGTTTGTGTTGTCGATTGCAGGAGTACCAACCACGAGACGGGGCACATCTCGGCAATGTCATTTTTTTAAAATAAATTTCAAAAAACGTTTATTACGTTAAATAAATGATCAACAAAATAGCATTTGTAGTTTTATTTCTATTCATGTTTCAAATGTGCACAAATTTATGACTCACCCTATAGAACTTTTTATTATATTACACTACATAACACGACCTGAAACAAACAAAAAACAATTTGTTTATACTAATTAAGAAACTGTATCTTAATTATTACGAACACAGTTTGTTTAATTAATACATGTTTCCATATTTTAAACGAAAAACCTCTCAAAATAAAGCCATAGACACACAATTGCCGTATTGTATCTCTTTTTATTTCACTGTCTGCATCGTCCGCTACACTTAACGAACCCTTAACTAAAAGATCACCAACACTTCCCACCCTGAACTCAAATATTGAACAGATTAAACAAATTACAGCAATAAATATTCGCCGTGCTCAATTGATTTGACGTCTTTCAGTGCCGTTCATGTCCGTCTTGAATTCGACTTTAATATTTGCCCGCCTTCGTTGACGGGTCCTTTTTTCTCTGGTAACCTCTGCAACCTCATTTTTATTTCATATCGACTGACATCGAAGCGACCACTGTGCATAAATGGGATGACTTAATGGAATTATTCGACTTCCAGTCAAGAACCTTATTAAAAATATATTTCCTATCCCGCACAACCACTTTTGATCCTCCTCCATTAGACTCAAAACCAGCAGCCAAAGAGGCCTGTTGTCATATGTTATGGTGCAATGTTATTAATAAATAAATAAATATTTATTAATATAGAACCAAGGCAATAAGGTATTGTTGTGCGGCCGAAAGACACGAATTTACCACCCGCCGTTAGGCCATTTTTTCCCTCAAGCCAGCATTCATCAGTAGCATTCGCTCGCCTTTAATCTAATTTAGTAATATTTGGCACTCCTTGCCTCCAAAGCAAATGAAAGATAGAAATAAATGTAACTGAAATGAAATATCAACGGAACCCTGTAGAGAAGCATGTAATGAGTTCGACCGAAACTAGACCACCAGGTGAAGTGCAGTATTTCATTTTAGACCTCATAATATTTGCAACCATCATTTGCACCCAAAGCAGGGCACAGAAACACTGGACATCGATTTGTTACTGACTTCTTTGAACTGCATGAAACCTCGTTTTGGTATAAGTGACATTCGCCATAAATAAAACTCGCCCCACTGGGCTGTTACGCCCAATGTCTAATGTTCCCCTTTGCACTGGTACCATACATCACTCCAAAGTATGTGCAACTATTGCCGATGCAACATAGATTCGTATGTGGGTCAAATCACAACAGTGTTGTTGTTGCCTGCTTATTTTATTTAGTTTTTTTTTTCCTTTCCTATTAATCGCGATACAGGCTGGTGCTGTCCTTACCTGTCGCAACAGCAGTTTCCCAGTCAACATGACTTAGATCGATATTTTCCAAATTTGCATTTTACACAACAGTCGTCCGTTTATCCGCACTCCTCTTGTCAACCACTCTTCTCGGCACCCTCCTGCGACTCACCCGATCCCCTATAACTCTCCTGCTGTTACATCCCTGTCCCGCCCTCTACAAGACATGCTACAATTTGTTTACATGATTGTATCGTATCGCAGTCACAACTTTCCTCACGCGATACACGCATTAAAAATGTGCACATCCTGGTATGTGACATAGCTGCCGCCTCATGAAGCTGCGCCTTGCATACCACGTTCTGCCTTAGATAAAAATTTGTCTCTGGGAAAATTAAAAGCAAAAATAAAGCAGCTACAAAATATAAATCAGACCCACACATGCATATTTAACCCTTACGAGCAGCTTAAATGCTGTCCTGTCACATGGAAACGCTAATGTCGACAATAGAGAAAGTACTTCCCAGTTTTATTGATTTTCTCTAGGATACAGCGCACCCGTAGATTTGCTTGCAATTCCTTTTTATCCTTGTTGTTGTATTTTCCTATCCTTTGTACTATTTTGAAAGCGAAGATAAGGATACTTACAAAACAATCAGTTTGAGAGAGCTCGATCGTCGGGACCACGACCAACGTATGGAATAATTTTATTCACATCCCCATAGCTATGAAATTACGAAGAGGCACGCCAACTATTCGTATTATTTCCATTCCCGACATCCTGCGATACAATACTAATCTAGGAGAGGGCGACGGACACAGCAATACCCTGGAATTCAATATCCGGCGCAAGTTCGGCAGGTTTGAAGGACTTTTGGGTAAACTGAAAAACTCATTTCACCCATTTGCGCGCGGGTTCACTGCTGCCGCAACATTTGAAATTGGGAATCCAAGACGAAGGACACACGAATATCAACAACAAATAACATGACCAACAAATACCGCACCTTGGAATGTCCCAATATTTGATTCAGGTGGCCTCTCAAGACCCTAACAAAACTATCCTCAAATATTGCTTAATGTTATTAAGAATCTTGCAATCAATTCACGCACATCCTCTCACAGGATACACAGGGAATTTTATAATTCCTTTGAAGTTGAGGCAAGCACAAGGACGAAGAACGCCCCGCCACACGCATATAGAAATTTCAAATTCAAAAAAAAACAGAAAACAAAATAAAAATGTGGATCCTGGCCCCAAATAGGTCTGTGTGTTCCATTCCTCTATGATGTTGATGTGAAATGAATAAGATAAGTGGTTTGTACATAGAGCATCATCCCGAGGAGGATTTTAAACGGCAGTTCAAAGAGCACGTTTATGTTTCCGAATTAGATGTGTCCTGTCTTCGTAGCAGATGCGTTTTTGAATTAATAAATGTGTGCTCATAACGAAGTGAGGTTAAGTTATGGAAGGATTGCTCCAGTCAGTGCACCTGATTTCGCTGGCCCACGTTAAGCAGGGCCTGGTTACTTCGCCGAAGTGGAACTACGAGATGCGTAAATGCAGCTCAAGTTCACAAAATGCATGTGCTTTGCTAACGACACCATTAGGAAGTGCAATTGAGCAAACACACAATTTCTGATCGTGCCTAGTTCGGATTATTTTATCGCCAATTCGTGCTTTTATGAGGCTCTCTCCCTAACCTGTTCCTATTACGAATGTCCTTATTATGGTATTTGAAGACGTGCTATTGAAAACATTGTGCAAATATGAAGTCCAACTAATTTTGGACTACTGGAGTACAGTTTCCCAAGAATGGGCAGTCCTTGTTTGATGTGTTGAAATACGGGAAATAAAAAAAAAATTCAACCCCACCGGATACACTGGCGGGCAAAAAGATAATGGGATATGGCAATTTAACGTGTGATTTTTTAACACACTTAAGTTAATGGATGAATATTTTACATATGTTATATCTGTTAAACCTATTTTCACATTTATAATTTTTTTAGTTTGTCTAGGATTACACACCAGGTAAAAGACTTACCTTTAAGACAACTGCTGTTGACGATAATACTTCATGAGTGTTGGCATCTGGAGTGGTATTCTTACAAGAGTGTTGGCATCTGGAGTGGTATCCTTCCAAGAGTTCGTAGTCAAAACTAGAAATAACAACAAGAATTCATATGCATATACCTTAATCACCGTTTTTTTTGTATTTGAGTTTAGAAAATCTATTTCAAATATTGCACATATCATCAATAGTCGAAGTTGGGCGTCAGTGTTATGAGAACACATATTCCTGACATTTGCCGGAATACTCGATAAGGTAAATAATATGGAATTACTAACAAAATGTTCATAAACCCACAGTAACCATTTGTTTCCGAAATTACTGTACATTATCATCCGAAATTACTCTACTCTACTCTAATTCAGAAAAGTTCAGAAAATTAATTCAGAAAAGCTCAGAAAATTAGCATTCATGAGAAATATAGTCAATAAAATAGGGAGAGGAATAATACTTCAAAATACGACAAACGAAAGTAGCTTAGAGCGTCTGCGAAGGACCAGTAAGTTATTATATAAGATAATTAAGCTAGAATTTAAGCATTTTTTGTCTAGCCTTTAATTTAGAAATTAAGAATATAAAAAGAAAAATAAAAAATGTTTTAAAAATGAAAAAAAATAAAATTAAAATACGACAAACGAAAGTGATCATACCAAAATTATTTCTTGCTAGCAGATATGCAATCCTACACTCAACTCGACCATTTCAAACTAAAACAAACTATCACACATGACATACCACACTCATAAATGGCCAAATCACTGCTTTTGTCTTGAAAACCACAAACGAATAGGTAAACAAATTCAGAATAAGGGAGAAGTTTAATATTAAATAAAAAGAAAATGCTTGTAAATCTTCATTTCTTCTTTAATTAATTTTTTTATTTTTTTAATATATTTTATTTTACGAGGCCTCGAATTCTATAACACCGATCTGCTGAAAGGTACGCCGTAAAACATTTTGCTAAAAAGCACACGATAGTTGACAAGTCATAATGCTTCGTCTAACAGATTCACTACTTAAAATGTCGGCCGTCTTTCAAAGGTAAAGCAAATATACGGCTTATATAAATGTTCAAGGGTATGTAGTGGTTCCCTTGAACGCCACCAATCAACTTCCCATTACCCCATGTAAAAACCCCCATCTAGGGCATACAAACCTGGAAAGCAAGTACTCACCTGTTTATAGTTGAACCATAAAGCCTTAAAACGCATAAAATCACAATATTTGCTGATGCTAAATCCATCAGCACCAAACAGGCATGTTCCTTATGGGCAATTTGGTTGCATTACCACGCAACCAACATGAACCGAACCAATCCATTGAACATGTCTCGGTTCGATTTCCATCATGTAATAGGCATCTTCCACACGTAAGAACAATTTTGTTGCACCATCTGGCAACCAGCATTGCCCGAACAATATCCAGGAGATATACCTTTACGCGCCAGTCGCACACATGCAGGAAATATTTTGTCTTTTCCTTTGCATCCATGCCTACATCGATCGGTCATCCGACCGACAAATACATGAAGGCAAATGAAAATGGAAAATTACCATCGAGAATTCGACTAGGTAGAGATGCCACCAACATGCCCACGATCAGCATAAATACTTTACACAATCACTGATCGCGCAAACACTTCAGCCCCTATGTCGAAATATGTGCACCAGCTGCTATCATGCCAGCTAGGGTTTCCTTAGTAGATTCGATCGATCCACGGTCCGCATACTTATGGACACACACGATGAGCAGCAGAAGCGATCATCGTGTGTGTACCTCGCGCCCTTGTGCTGGGACCGATACAAGGAGAATCATCCCCTTGTGTCGACAAACGAAAGATGAAATTCTCTTTCGATATCTTTAATCATTCAACAGATTCCGTGGAGGCAAGTCGGGCCTCCCCCTAAAACGAAAAACGTCAGTCGAGAGTGGAGTGAAGACGCTAGTGTTGTTGCGCGTCCGATAACGTCTACGCAGTGTATTATTTTCTTTTGTTCATTTGTCTCGAGCAAACGAAGGGGTTGTGTTTAAGAACTTCCCAAGACAGTTCCAAAATTTTGTATACAATAAACGAAAAGACGATCCGAACAAAGTACTATTGAGGGCGGTGGTGCGCGAAAACGGAAATTAAAGACGATAGATAATGTGCATCATCAACAGTTTAAATCAACCAAACCTGACCCCAGACTTGAGTTATCCGATTGGTGTTTTAGTAATAGTACCGAATGAAATAAATAAATTAGTTTAAAACTCATTCGACTGGTTTTAGAATTGACCCCATCGGGAAGTGCATTGCTCGCCGTTGAAATTCCTTGACGTTTATCCTTTTGCTGCTTCTTCGCTAATTGATCCGCCTTTATTAATGATGTGTCGTTTCATGGCATTAGTCGCGATTATAGTGATAAAGAAAGGACCGTCGACAAGATGCCCAATAAAATCAGTGTGTCTCGAGGCAGCGATCGTTTACAGAAGTAAAATGTTTCGAACTTTAGAATGGCATCCACGGCGAGTGCATTCCACAAGGTGATCGTCAGCTCCAGTGATAACAAAGTCGAAAGCGGAACTTTTACCCCACATTGATGACAACCCATGGGGTAACTTCTTGGGATAGAAGTAGAACCGGTGCCAACGACGGCACCTATACTAAGCTACCCATAGGTACCTTTTGGAATAATACCTGATAATTTATTTCGAATTCAGTCTCAATTATTGGACTATTTTCAATATATCCACTGTCACCTTTTCTGCTGAAATATCATGTATTGAAGTATGAGGCTGCCAACTGGGACGATTTGCGAGATTTCTTCGCATCCTTTCCGTGATCGGAGGTGTGCTTTAGAAACTCCGATGTCGATGCATGGGCGGAGTCGGTCACCGAAGTTACTCTTCTCGGGGTGGAGATCTAGATTCCGCATTCCACCAAACGAAGTTCATGTGATAAAGCTTGGTTATATACGAGCAAATTACAGCGGAAAAATAGAGCTTTTAAACAATGGCGCTCCAATCCCACCGAGATTCACAGAAGGAATTTTGTTAGAGTCAGAAACGCGTGCAACCAGGCCATTGATACCGCGAAGAAGGTGTACAACGACAGAATGAGCAATAAATTGCTGGAGTCCCCGACGCGTCCCTTCTGGACAATGGCAAGCGCTATCAGCAGTAACTTCGCTTTCTCCTCTTTTCCTCCGTTACTGACGGACAGCGCGACACTAGGCACAAATTGAAAAGATAAAGCCAATGTGTTCGCGAATTTATTTTCCATGAATTCAAACCTCGATGCAGGTCTTTTGAAGCCACCTGTGATCGCGCCGGTACGGTCTTCGACACGGGATATAAGGTTCCGCCCTCGGACTAATCAACGCATTTTAGGTGGAAAGGACTGTAGGAAAGCAACCGGCTCGGACGGAATACCAGCAATAGTCCTTAAGGACTGTGCTCAAGAACTATCGCCCGTTCTTGGCAGACTCGTTCGCTTATCTTATGCACGGAGAACATTTCATACCTGCTGGAAAATCGCTCGAGTTCAGACAATCCCAAAGACGGGAAAAAAGTGTTTCACACAAAATTACCGGCCGATAGCATTACTGTCTATGTTGTCCAAGGTGATGGAAAAGGTCATCAATGCCGATAAATTAAGTATTTGTAGTGCAACGGACTTCTGAATGATCGTCAGTACGGATTCCGTAACAGGCGGTCCGCGGGAGACTTTTTGACCCATATAACCTATATATGGACATCGATTGATGGGCATGGTGAGTTAAGAGCGGTCGCATTGGATATCTCCAAGGCTTTTGACCGCGTCTGGCACGAGGCATTACTGAGCAAACTTCGTTCATATGGACTTTCCAAACAGCTTTGCGACTGGACGAAGAGCTTCCTTGGAAATCGATCGATCCGGGTTGCTGCGGCCGACGAGTGTTCGGATCAGTATCTGTAGCGGTTCCATTGAACGCCACTACTTACCTTCCCATCAATTAGTAAGAAACTGCTTCCTAGAGCACTAAAAACCCTGGAAAACATTTAGTTACCTTTCCATTGTTTGCTCAAACTTTCGCCTAAAGTATCTAAACCTATAATTTGCGCTAATGCAATTCCATTAGCACCAAACAGGTATTTTCAGGTATTTAAGGGCATGGTGTCATGAAACGCACCTTGTTCCTAAAAAGCAATTCGGTTGCATCACTAAGCAACCGATATTAACTTAAATCATTTCGGCGCTCATATCTCCTGTCGAATTCCGCCGCACACATGCAGGAGATATTCTTTCTTTTCCTTTTAACTACAAGCATATCTGTCGCTAAACCGATCGACAAGCAAAACAGTGAGCACCTGCATACAACGCAGCATGTTCCTGCATTTCATTTCTGTTACGACATTACGTAACGGACGAAAATCCTCGACCTTGTCCATGCATACAAATAAGAAAATAATTTTCCACACACGTGCATGGCAAGGTATATCAGCGACCCATCGATCGATCGTTCAATCTGCAATAGCGTATCTCACCACTGGCTGCCGAAGGGAATCGAATTCTCGTTAATGTAAATCCACACACGAGAGTTCGACCCTTGCGAAACGCCACCGATATGTGCACGATCAGTGTAAATGCTGTACGCAATTGCTGGTCGTGTAAGTACCCCAAATATCTTCTCCATGATAGTTGCCCAGCTGCAACCACTTCTTTTTATGGACACGCATCACGAACGGCCAAAAGGGTCATCGTGTATGTGTGTCGCGCCCTTTGCTGGGACCAATGTTGGAATATCTTCCCCCATTGGTCGACGAGCAGAAATCAAAATTCAATTTTCTGAGAAATCAATCTCAATTTAGATTCCGTGGAGGCAAGTCGGGCCCTCCACGTAAAAAGTCGAGAGTGAACCACCACCGAGTACGTCGTGCCACAAGGAGTTTATGTCAGTAAATGGTCCCGCGCCTCAAGGAGTTTCAGTGAACTATTCAAATATTGCATTTCATTTATATTAAGTTAACTATAGTGCACCTAATCTACATAAATGTGAACAATTCAGTCATTTCATTTCATTTATATTACGTTAACTATAGTAAGCTAAGAAGTGTTGTTTCAGTTTAGTGAGAATTGTATTATATGTGCCAAATAAATAAAGGAAGAAAATGAACTGGCGATGTTTTCGTTATTCTACTGGGGAAGACTCTCAGAGACACTAGAGCTTTAAAACCCACATATTCTATTAATTCCGGGGTGCCTCAAGGTCCTATTTTGGCTCCAACCTTGTTTTTGCTTCACATAAATGATTTGTTGGAGACAACGGATAACAAAGTGTTCAGTTTTGCAGTACGCTTGTTTCCTCTTTTTCGAGTGTTCGGCCGATTGGTGCATCTACGTCGTACCAGCTGAGATGCAGATAGGTTGACTCTCTGAATCGGGATCTGGAAAAGGTCTTGCAGTGGGGAAGGGCCAATCTCGTCGGCTTCAAGGCAACGTAGACACAGTATACAACATTCACGAAGAAAAGTGGATCATCAGTTTGTGGGGGTTCTTTAACCCACTTCCAAAGAACCTCCTAATTCCATAAACTACCGGTCCCCCACTTACCTACAAATGAGCATTTCCTTACAGCTGAAAATATAGTTCATTGCAAAATTACCGTCTTGCCATGACATCAAACTTTCACCAGCAGCATAAACCCCGAAAGCTAAGTCAGCTACCTCATCAGGTGACCAGCATTGATTCATGCACAGGCCAATGCTCTATGCGAAGAAGCATTTCCTCTCACATGTGCATGACATGTTTATTACCATCACCGCTGAACAATCAGTCGATTGTATAATCAACAACCTACAGCGCAACCATTGCCGGCCGCCTATAGGAATTTCTAGTGTTGTGTTAACACAAACAACACACCGACCGACGGGACGTTGGCAATCTGCGTGCAAGCTAATTGATGCTGTACGCAATGGCCAATGAATAAACAACGCATTCTTCCTAACCTGAGGTTCGCAACACTTGCGACAATTCCCGTTCATCAGCTACCAACCAATCATGGAATTTGGGCATGGAAATGATCATTGTTTAGACAATTTTACCCATGTCATACCCTATGACGACCCACAGCAAAACAAAGCAAACACACAGTACCTCACTGCGTTTGTTTTGTTTACTAACCGTTGATCCATGGTTCCCCTGGGTGAGACGTTAGCCTGAACATCTGCAGGTCAAATTCCTCACCACCATATCCATGTACCAGCATATTAACCTAAAAAAAGATAACATCCAACGTGACCCTTGGCCCCCGTCGGCAAGATTTCTGTTGACTTCATGCCAACAAAATTTCTTCCTTTCTAGAGCACCAGAGCCATACGGCTAAAACAAATAAACCCCAATCGTCGGTCGACCTATCGTCACCGAAGAATGTATTGCCTACAACGGCATTACATAGACACAATGCCTGAAGTTCATTATGTCCGTCCATGTTTATTCAGGTGCAGTTTCGGCGTTGCCGATATGCAGGCTAAGGGGCATCGTACTTGTCCTATACGGACACATGGGGAATCCTCCCATTCGATTCCTTTGTGATCGCTCATTGGCCATCGTCAAATTGAGCCTACTCGCTCCTCCCACATCGAAGTGATCCACCACCGTTGAATCTGACGGATGTGGATTCCATCGAGGAGTCGCAATTCAATCTTCCAACCGGTCGGGTCGCTCGCCATCTGGGTTCTCTAGGAGTCGTTTTTCCTCCCCAATTGCACCTCCGCGGTCGTGAGCCTTAAGATTTGCAAAATTAAATTAGAGTAAACGTCAGACACTTAAGTTAATCAACATACTGTGTATCAGATAAGTAAGTCAAAAATTCATATCGAAATTTTCTTCCGCTAGTGTTCATCGCCAGAGTGTAAGGTCCGGAAGTGAATAGTTAAAACCTATGTTATAATTCTAATACCATTCAAATCATATGTTCAAAAGAATCATCATCATCATTAGCACTACAACCGGGAACCGGTCTTGGCCTTATTTAGCAAGTCCTAAGGCTTGTTAAATTTTCCATAATGATTTGTTTTTTCCGGGCAAGGTCATTAGTCTTGCGCCAGAGGCTCGCCGACGGGGAATCGAACCCCGGTCCCCCGCGTGACAATTCAAAAGAATAATACACAATAAATAATAAACGATAAAGATAAAGTGAACCCGTGTGTTTTATTTCTCTCGGCCGGAATCTGTGTGTCTTGCTATCATTTTTGGATATTCCTCTTTATGGTGAACAGTTGCTGCGGTGTTCGATGCGTGGACTTAATCCTTGGTGATCGGTTAATGGCGGAACCGATGAACTCTCTACATTAGTGATGGGGAGTGAAGTGAATCGAGTGCCCGTGTCCGGTACATACTTTCACTCCCCACAAGTTCCACAGCTAATAATAAATGACAAGGCCCTCGAATCTATGGATAGCTTGAAATTGCTCGGGATCACATTCTGTGGAAATGTGTAGTGGCATAAACACGTGTCGCCTCTGGCGCAAGACTAATGACCTTGCCCGGAAAAAAACAAATCATTATGGAAAATTTAACAAGCCTCAGGACTTGCTAAATAAGGCCTAGACCGGTTCCTGGTTGTAGTGCCGATGATGATGATAAACACGTGTCGAGCATCGCCAGGTCCGCCGCTGGAAAACTGAGTCGTCGTTTTAAAGCCAAGAAATATTTTACTCCGACCCAACTTCTTCTCCTGTATAAATCCCAAAGTAGACTGGCGCTCCAATTATGCTCCATGTTTAAAGTTCAGCTCCTAAACATACCCTCGATCTACTTGAGAGCATACAGAGAGGGGCGATCCGCCCGGTCGGGGACACGGCACTGACATCACTACTACAGTCGCTATCACATCGAAGGCGCGTAGCTGAGCGGTGTTTGTTTTACAGATATTATCATGGGTACTGTTCTTCGAAGATTCGTGGTATCGTTCCGCGCAATTCGGTTTATATGCACCCCACAAGACGAGCCGACGGATCTCACCAATTTGTGGTTCATCTGCCGGCGGCACGAACATCTCTGCAACAGGACTCGTTCCGATCCAGAGCGGGGAAGCTGTGAAGTTTCGTCCCCACGCGAGTGTTTTCGGAGCATTACAACCTGCAACTGTTCAAAAAGACTAGTTCGGAGCGCTATAGGTTCGCCTCTGCCTAGAGAAGTAAAAAAAAAAAAAAAAAAAAAAAAAAAAAAAAAAATATATATATATATATATATATATATATATATATATAAATAAATAAATAAATAAATAAATAAATAAATAAATAAATAAACCTTTCCGTTGAATCAAGTTGCACCTTGTGTTGAATTATATTTCAGTGAACTGGCTCCATTTTCCCCATTTTTTCTATTTTACGTAAATTTTTATTTAGTTCTTTTTCTTATATTTATCTTACTTGCCAGACAAAAAGTGAATGAATTCTAGCTTATTTAATTATAATCTGACTTACTGGTTTCCTGCAGACACTCAAAACTTGGGGTGACTATTGTCATGTATTATTGCTCTTCGGATTTACTTCTTTTATATTTATTGCAATATACATTAATAATTTACCAAACCAAGAAAATTTACAACAATAAAAAGCTTTGTAATTTTTTTTTAATATTATTTTTAAAACTTGCCTAACAATACCCTATCCTAAGAAAAGCTAAATCTTTGTAAGCTTGCCATTATTTTGAGATGTAATTTACTATGCTCATTTCGGCTGGAAGGTCCTTAGTTGCCATTCAACCACCACAACAGCTGCCGTTGTTTCATAACTTCTCTTTGACCTCTGTGAGGTATATAAATAAAATTAAAATGAACTAGTGAAATATACAAAAATACAATTATAGTGTAATATTGTGTAGTACTACTTGAATTGAAGACTACTTGAATGCGGCTGGGTTGGAATGCGAGTAGTGTGTAAACCTGGTTTCTTTTCGGCGATGGTGACAGTCGCTAGATTCGAAGTCGACCGTCGTCGAAATTGAATTGATGCTGAGGAGAGATAAGGGATTGAGAGAATCGAGAAGTAGTGGTCTCAGTGGACGGACGTGCAGTTGAGAAACAGTCGGGCGGGTCGACCCCAGATAGCGAAAGAGAAAGAAAAACAGTAGCTACTAAGTTTTCAAAACGAGGCGGGAGAGTTTTCCGTGAAAAGAATAATTGGAAAATTGTGTTATGACCACGTTCGTTTAGTTTTTTTTTTTTTTGTGGCTATATATATTCGTAACTATGTGATAACCGTTAAAATGTTGAATAGACTTAAAATTAATGCATGCTGAAATAGAAGGAAAAACCTCAAGAAGAATCCACGTGAAGATTGTTTTTACTTTTCTGTTCCGGACTAGAGCTTCAGTGGGCGGACTAGTGGAGCAAATTCCCAGGTAAACTGTTGTCACGTGCGGCTTCCGCCATCCCCATTGTTTGTTTAGTTTTAAATATAATAAAATAGTAGATGGTAAGGTGATGAAAAAATACACGATCCACATGTTGAATGTACGAACGTACTTTTGTTCTATTGTGGATCGTGTGGAAGCTGGATCCCTTTTCGGAGTGGATGGAGATAGAGAGAGAGAAAGATTTTTTTGGTGAGCTTAGCTGTAGAAAGAACAGCGAGTTTTGTTCCGTTTTTGTTTTTGAGAAGAAGAAGTCAAGGGTCGGAGGAAAAAGAAGAAGAGCGCCGGTTGTTCGATGAACAAACAAAGGTTAAAACAAAAAACTGTACAAGTAAAGAAACGAAATTGCAAAAGTAAAAGTTGATTAAATAAAAATTGTACAAGTAAAGAAACGAAATCGCAAAAGTAAAAGTTGATTATATAAAAATTGTACAAGTCAAGAAACGAAATCGCAAAAGTAAAAGTTGATTATATAAAAATTGTACAAGTCAAGAAACGAAATAGTAAAAGTGAAAGTTGATTAAATAAAAATTGCACAAGTAAAGAAACAAAATTTGAAACTTTCCTGAAACGACGAGCGTTTAAGAATTTGTCCGGAAAACCGGAACATTATCGGAGGTCCCAAGATCTGTAGATCAATTTACCAATTTGGTACACCAGACCACAGAGAGGATTCATGTTGGGAGCGAATGTGGAAACATCCCCAGAGGAATTGCTTTAGTTTCGTGGAGAGACCGTATTGCTTCGAGGCGGGAATAACGACGGAAGTACTGGATGCCCCGCGCAGGAATAAAGACAGGTAACCAAATTTATATATTAAAATATCTGTCGCGGAAAACTGTGACCTCCAAAAACTTTCAGTTTCTCAAGTAGTGCAACGGTCGGCCATCAACGTTGGGCGATTTCCCCGAAGGAATGGCTTTTCAACGGGAACCGTACAGCAAATACCGTATCGGCGCAACCGGACCTGGCATTTTTACGTTACAAAAGTATTACAATTGTTTTGTGGCGATTCTCCCGAACGCCAGCACACATCGTCCCATAATCATCATCATCATCATCATCGGCACTACAACCGGGACCCGGTCTTGGCCTTATTTAACAAGTCCTGAGGCTTGTTAAATTTTCCATAATGATTTGTTTTTTTTCCGGGCAAGGTCATTAGTCTAGCGCCAGAGGCTCCCCGACGGGGAATCGAACCCCGGTCTCCCGCGTGACAGGCGGGTATACTAACCAGTATACTATTGAGGAGCTCATCGTCCCATAATCTAGGTAAAAAACCCCCAAATAGGGCATACAACAAAAAGAGAAACAAGTACCGTGGCAGTTCCATTGAACGCCACTACTTACCTTACAGGTACAAAAGGTAACAGTTCCCAGAAATACATTGAAAGCCTGTACTTACCTTCTGTATTGTACCTGCAAAATCGAAGCAAAACCATGAAACATCAAGTTGCGCTGCTGTGAAATTCCAGCGGCATCAAATGCTATATTCTGCAAGGCAATTTGGTTTAACAACCATTCAACCAATATTGCCTGTGCAATATCTACGCGATATCCTCTTGCACGCCAGCTGCACACCAGCAGGAAAAGGTATCTTGCCTTGGCACAGCATGCCCACATCGAGCGACCGATACATGAGGGCATCCGGCTGGCGCCCCGGCGGTCGAATTCGCAAATGGAAAATTACCATCGGAGTTCGACTGCGAGGATACACCAACAACACGCACACGATCAGCATCACGCTACTCGTAGCCACTGATCGTGTAAACATTGCAACCCTTTTGCCGTCGAGATACTCGCACCTGTTGCGAACTTTAAAAGGGGACTTATGCAATGTTTGCATACTTGCGGACGCACACGATGAGCAGCAGAGGCAATCATCGTGTGTGTATATCCACCCCTTTTGTGTTGAACCAAATGCAAAAGGGACACATTACCAAATTTGGTCATCGAAGCGATGATGGGATTTTTGTATCCTATCGCTTCGATGAAATAATTTAATCTTGGTTCGGATTCCGTGAGGGCGGGTCGCGCCCTCACGTTAATTTACATCCCTCTTGGGTCGTCCCAAGGGATAAATTAATTCATAGTTCAGTCTTGATTGTCTCGTCGGTGTCGTCGATAATTTGCAAAGAACATAAAGCGGTGCAAAACGGAAACTATATCCCGCGTGAAGTAATAGTTTAGTTTGAATTGAAATCCCTTGCGCGATTGGAACTCTTACCTTGTGTAAATATAAACGATACTTCGAAGTGAAGTGTAGTAATATCATGGAATACTAACTATTAATTGTAATTATAATTTCTAAGCGTGAAGTAATATTATAGTTTGAATTGAAATCCCTTGCGCAATTGGAACTCTTACCTTGTGTAAATATAAACAATACTTCGAAGTGAAGTGAAGTAATAATCATGAAATCATCATCATCATCGGCACTACATCCGGGAACCGGTCTTGGCCTTATTTAGCAAGTCCTGAGGCTTGTTAAATTTTCCATAATGATTTGTTTTTTCCGGGCAAGGTCATTAGTCTTGCGCCAGAGGTTCCTCGACGAGGAATCGAACCCCGGTCTCCCGCTTGACAGGCGGGTATACTAACCACTATACTATCGAGAAGCCAATATCATGAAATACTAACTATTAATTGTAATTATAATTTCTAAGCGTGAAGTAATATTATAGTTTGAATTGAAATCCCTTACGCGATTGGAACTCACACCTTGTGTTAACTAAAGCAATATATTGAAGGTGAATTGAAGTATTAAATGTAAATCAAAATTACCGTTTTCTTGAAATAAAAACTGGAAATGAAATTATATTTTGAATATTATAAACTCAGTGTTTGATTTAATTCCGATTCGAGAGTTAGTCCTGACGAGGTCGCGAAAGCTGAACAACTCATACCCACATTGGTGACAATAGAGTGCGCAATACTATGGTGGTAGGAGTAGAACCGAGCTAACGACAGCTATAAGACTTCAAACCCCATAGTTTCAAACGAAAATATAACTAGATGAGCACTAACCATACAGCCAATCAACAAATCACATATTACAATTGCCGAGTTGGTGAATAGAAAAGAAAAACCAATAGTTAAAAATTATATTAACAGAAGAAAAGAGCATAACAATAACAATACCTCTTACGTTACAATTTATTCTCACGTTACAATTTATTTTACGTTACAGTCGTCGGATTCTGGAGTCCGGTATACCATAAACCAAGGCAAATGCTGAGGTATTGCCTTTCAAAAACCCGAATCTTCTCCAATACATGTGGACCTACAGCAAACCACAGTGGGCATCCATAGGTGATCATTGGCCCAGTTAACTGACCCCCCTTGACTTCTCTTGCATTATATTTCATCGTAATCTTTCTACAGAATCATCTTGTAAGTAGTGTTGAATTATATTTCGCTAACCATGTTCCGATCATCTTGTGTTTGAATAGTTGAATTATCTCGAAATAGATATCAATTATCAATTTCCCACTGACCTCTGTAGAATTATGATCCCACCTTAATCGTTGTCGAAATTGTGACGTGTCGAAATTTGTATTGAATGACATTTGCGTCACCAGCTTGGGCATTTCAACCGTTCCACTGAATGAAGTTGTAATTTGTGTTGAATGAGGTTTAAGTTACTACTTCCCACTTAAATGTTTCAATTGGTGTCGAATTACATTACTACCTTCTTACTCACTCGTATCTCAATTGTTTTAGTGAATCGAATTGTACAGTAATTTGTGTTGAATTAGGTGTAATTCACAGGCTTCAATTTGGCTAATATCTCAGTCTTTTGGTTGGATCAAGGTCTAACCTGTGTTGTACTAGTTTCTGGTTAAGTAACTCCGGCTGACTTTTGTTTAATTACATTTCCCAATCGTTCTCGAGAATCATGTTGCAAGTAGTGTTGAATGAGGTTTAACTCTTTCGATCGTTTTGTATTTCAATAATTACTTTAGATTGAAATTCAATATGAATTGAATTAGGTGTCAGTCATGAACTTCCCAATGACCTCTGTAGAATTATGACACCCATTTTGCTGAAAAGTTTAGTAATTTATATTGAATTACGTTTGAGTTATCAGCTTGGTTGTTCAATCTTTCGACTCAACAAAATGTTGAATTAGATTTAAGTTACTAGA
This sequence comes from Microdon myrmicae, assembly GCA_963931805.1. NCBI lineage: Eukaryota > Metazoa > Arthropoda > Insecta > Diptera > Syrphidae > Microdon > Microdon myrmicae. The sequence continues at coordinate 76,038,683 of OZ007500.1, read as the reverse complement.
TTTTCACTGACTTCTGTTGAATTAAGCTTCCGTCTCAATCTTGATTTGTATTATAATTTGTGTTGACATCGGTTTGACTGATCAGCTTCCCAAAGACTTGTGTTATAATCTTTTCACAGAATCATGCTGTCATTGATATTGAATTAGTTGGAGTTACCAGCTTAAAACTGAATTCTGCCTCAATTTAATAACATCTAACATTGTGTTAGGAAGCGATTTAAAATTTAAATTCAATTTATTCTGCTAACATCTAAATTTGGACTGATTTATATCCATGTCTAGGTAATAGTAGTACTAACATCACAAACATCAAATCATTGAGTTGCTGCCCAACAGCAACGTCGGATGCACTCGAAACGGTTTATTCGATTGACGACAAAACCAATCTGGTAAAGTTTTCGTTTTTAAATATTGACGTTGTAACTACCACCCTACCTTCCTTCGGTTCAAGACCAAACTTCTTGGATAACCTGGCTTTACTAATTTCGAATCTACTTTTCAGACGCACTTGGCCTGGGTACCTAAGTGATTTGCGACATCCCTTTGCGTACCTTAGGAACGTACAATGAAGGTTCCATCTCACTTTTCCTTGAACCGATTCAATAGATATAATTTACTTACACTTTAAAAACAAGGGTCGTTTTATACTTCTCCCGCATGAATGCAAGGACACACAAACACACACACACACCCGCCAACACAAAAAAATAATCAAACCATTAGTAAATTATATCTGTTCGGTGTTATTAAACAGGTTGGCTCCCACGAACGTAATACAAAGAAACAAAGCAAACGAACAAAAAAGTCGATCCCTCTTATGGAAAAACGACTCCATAAGTGAAAGTCCCAGAAGCAAACGGATTCTGGTTTTAATAGTGCGGGATATAAACATGACTTATTACCTTCGACTCCTGTGCCCACTTACCACTGACGGTAAGTGAGTGTATCCTATTACGGAAACCCCACCCTCTTGTACATCGGCACAGAATTAATTATAATTCAATTGACTGGAAGGGCCGTCGCACACGAATTCCTAGCAAAGGTATAATTGAATTTATTCAAGGCATTCATGGCACGATATGTGTAGCTGTTGATACGAATTAACCTAAATTCCCCCAGCAGCAGAAAGCACCATTAAATATGTGCTCGAAAAAGGGCTACAAAAAATCAAGGTAACTTGCAGCCCGACAAGTCTTCCACTGGGGATAAGTAATTATCCAAATACTTTGAACGCAACCATTTTAGGTAAATCGAGGGCAAACTCAGCTCAGATACAACTGAGTCTAACTGAACGGGAATGTCATAGAAATTTGAGATATTCGTTTTTTTGTTTAAGTTTTTTGGTTTTGTTTTTGCTTTTCCTTTAACTATATCCAGTGAGATTAAAGATACACATTCGAACGTTCACAGCACCCTTAACTTAAAGGGTAAATTAGGCCAAATCCAATAAGAAGTACTCAGTTCTTTCGAAAATTCAAATATTCCTGACGAGAAAAGGTTAACCAGATGTCACAAATCAGATTTAAATTAAAGGACAGATATTCCAGCTAAAGAGTCCTTCTATTAATGTTTGCCATTTTTCAATTTTAATTAACATAGCACTGGTCGTTTTTGGCGATTGTGGAGCACTACCAGTTACATTCTAGCCTTATCTGACGGAAACCATACACAACACTCCGATTTGTGTTAAAAACTTGCGTTGCAGTGACACAAACTAAATCTTAAAATAATTACAAATAACTTCGAATATTAATTCACAAAATTTTCGAACTAAAATTTTATTTTTAAGCCTTTCAACATCATCACGTCGAGTTCTGACCACCGACGAGACAGTATGTGCACGCCTACCTCGTGAGCATACCATCGGATTAGTTGTGCAATCCGTTTTGGGAATCTTAAATAAATACAAGATACCCAATTGCACTATCGGTTCGCGCGAATTAATGCATTCCCACGATAACACACCATCCCATGCTATCTTACAGAAGATGAGTCATAAGAAGGGACGCTAAACCTTTTATCAATAACTAACGATAAGAATGTAGTATAAATAGGAGGTTATAGCATAGCCTCAACGCTGTATGTTGTACACCCACGTAGCAGAAGCATAAGAAACACTGTCAAATGTAATTATTCAACTTAGTGTAAGAGATCCCTAAAAATAAAGAGAAAGGCGTGGGCGTTGCGAGACTGAAACGCATTAATATTTATTGAATTTCTAAGCGTAGGAAGTAATAACTCGGCACAAGTCATACTGTGGTATCCTAAGCAAACAAACGAATCTCCACACACCCATCTTAATTGAGACGTACAGGTACTCCGACAGGAGTAATAGAATTCATTCTAAGTTCCAAACAAGCATGATCTGTAGCAAATGGTACTCTATGTGACATTGTGGGGGTTCTTTAAGCATTCCCGAAGAACCACCCATCGTCCCCAACCTGCAAATACCAGCACCAACCATAAGCAGCTTACCTGTATACGAGCAATACAAAGCTCTCTTCAACAATTTCATACCTGAAACATAAGTAAACGGCAAGATGAACATCTTGCCATGGCATCAAAACCAATGGCATCAACTGAACCATCTCGGTTCATCTGTCATGAACCGATCGGTTCCTATTGTCGACCACATGCCCATCAAACAAACAACAATCCGTTGGTGGAAAAGACAAGCCATGGCAAATCGCTTGCTTATACAGCTGCAGCCGATTATCCCTGATCGGTTGCATAAGCGATAAACTGGCATCGAATTGGACGTAATCATAGTTTGTTTTCCCTAAACAATCTAGCAACGGTCACGTCCCATGTTTTGTTCGCTAATACAAAGCTTAGCGCAACTCGCGCCCAGCTGCCAAGAGCCGAATTCTTTGCCAGTGTAAATATTCACACTGGAATTCAATCCTTGACTCGCTATGGATGCAATGCACAATCGACGTGGATGTATACACAACCGTCATTGCGTAATCATCCTGATCACCAGATCGTGTCCCACGATACGTTTTCCCTAAAACATACATGCATCCATGCATTTTAGCCTTTGCCATCGTAAGCGAAGTTCTGTTGACATAACATCAATAGAAAAACCTATTCCCCATCGTTTATGATGGCAAGGCAGCCAGCCTCCAAAACCAAGTGTTACTTTACAAAATAAAAATTAAACAATATTACAAAGAAACGAACTTAATAACGTGTTTCATTTATACTATCTTCTCTTGTGCAATTGGTGATTTGTCTTTTAATCGGTGGTGTTTTTATTGAAACTGCATCCTTGTTGATGCCAATAGTAAAAACCACCACAACATGATGCAGCAGTTGGACGAGACGAGCGGAGTCACAGGTAAACTCCGTCCGCCCCGCAAAGAAATATCTAAAAGAAAGTTCCACGGGGATCAACAGGAATATGTGCCTAGCGGGAAGTGGTTTTAGTCGGTACAAATCCGGCATGCTTCTGAGTCGGTCCAGAAATATCTTTTGAAGATTTCCACCTTCCTACCGAAACCAAAAAAAAAAAAAAAAACAACAACAACAACAAAACAACAAAAACAAGAGTCTTAATGCTATGGAAAATGCGAAGATATACACGCGAGTGATGTGCAGTGCGCGAAAACTCCCTATACTTTCCTTTCCTTGTGTCTGTTTTATTAGTTTTCGCACCTCTGTTTGCATTCTTCGGGCAACGATACTTTCAATTGATTTACACACGCCAAAAATATAAAACCACCACCCATCTACAATCAAAATATAAAGAACATCAAGGAGCTTGTGGGGGTTCTCTATATTGCACGGAGAACCAACCCACAATTACAACCCTCTTTCGCTCGCTAACCGCGCACCATGTCTACTCCAATTCCTTCCGTCGGCCAATTTCACCTGCTAAAAGTATACCCGAAAAGGACGCATAACCTGAATTCATTATTTATACAAATAATGCATAATTGAATTCAGCCCCTTTCTTGCCATACGGCAACATGACATCATAAACCACATGAGATTTCCACCGGAAATCACAATTTCATGTTTGGTTAGCAACAGCAAAGTCTGGGCAAACGATGATGTTGCATCATGGCAAAACTGCTGGGGTAATTTCAAATTCTTCGAGTTTGGTTCTCACGCAGATATTATCCCAAGCCAACGCGCGACCTTTGACCTGCGCCAGACACGCTGTTCGCTTGGGATCAATAAACTCTTTAATCAGGTGAATAGCACAAAATACTTTTCATCCCATTCCAATTTCCCCTTTTCAGAGTGCATTGCACTCTGAGATCAACCCAATAACCAAACTGGGTATATCGGTCACCATTGATTTTGCGTCGCTGCACGCAAAAAGCAAAATCATCCCCGGGATCATTGAGCTCTTCGTTCCGGTTCTCGCATTCTCTCTAGTCCATCGACTATTGAATCACCTCGATGGGCGGGGAAAATGAGAGAGCGCTGATGAGAGTGTGATCTCGATTGGTCGATCGTTGAATAGAACCAAGAGTCAGTTTTGATCCCTCATTGGGAACAGTCGCTTTTCAACCATCGTTGTGTGCGCACGCGAGTGCGTACATCCCATCAAATTATCGAGTCAGAGTTGAGTTTTCCGGGACGAAACATTTTTGCAATAGAAAAGACAAAGTAAAAACGCGAGACATTTTTCCAATACAATTCGTGTGTGTTCTTCAGTGCAGTGAATTTGCCACCCTTATTAAGACTAAAAAGACCGTCAAAAATGAATAATAAAATTGTACCAACCGTTACAAAAAGTAATCAACTCCGGAGTTTTAACCACTTTTATACCAAATATCAATGATCAATAGTTTTATGTGAAATGCAAAGTTACAAACCATCCCTCAGGATAACGTGCAAAATAATCCTCCCCAAAATAAAACATTTGGGCCCTGTTAAAATTAGCGTTTCGGCAGTGCAACAATAAAATCAATTTACGACAAATAAAAACAGTGTTTTCATTTCGACTTTTCCTGGGTGAACGGTTTTCATTGGAATAATCATGCTGGGGACAGGAGTGAATCAGTGCCCCTGCAGGCACACAATACTTCGCACCCCACAAGCTAATTAAAATGCTCGAAAGTACCTTAAGCCAACGCAATTTCACCACAAACACAAGAGAAGCTCCGACTTCCATCACAACAACCACTTAAATGGATCACAACAACGCGGTAGAAAAAAGCAACATAAACTTGAATTCTTTACTTTTCAACAGACACAGTTGAAACCAGCGACTTTCATCATAAGACATATTGATCCAGCGCGGGCCAATGAGGAGCTTGCATGTAGAAATATTCAGGATGTGTCCGGAACTGAAAATAAACAGGGTGGACTACTTCCAAACGCCACACATGCGGGCTAACAAGACCCTGCATCTACGAATTATACAAATTCCTCCAGTTGATGTCAACCGCCTCAAACAAATAAAAAACCTGTTGACAAATAAAATTGCGATTGAGGAACCACATAAACAAAACATCCTTCATTGCAAATGGCTCAGGACACTTGGCGGCCGCATCTCATCTAAGTATACGATGCGTAAAGTATACAGAGCAACATTAACATGGAGAATACAAGACCAGCCCGCCTGAGGTAGAGCCAGGAACAATCCAACAAAACACACCCCGATGGATCCATTACAGCGAAAGAAATCACAGTGGCATGCTGTGACTGTGGAGGAACCCACCCTGTTAACTTCTCGCAATGTCCTTATAAGCTCAGGATTCTCCAAAGGCGAACAACACACATGGCAACGAACAAAGCTTCATTAACCAAAACAACATCACCTCAATCAACATAACCTACAAGTCCGGGAATGTCATACGCTAAGCTTGTCAAAGATTCCCATAACAAATCACAATTCAACTGAACAAAAAATCACGAATTGAAAAAAAAATCACCAATTCAACTATAACGATCTTAATCTGAACATCACAGGACCCATAAGTTGCTTACAGAAGATGCTGCCCACAATACAGCACAGCTTAGAAATAGAAACAAAGGTCAGATTTTATCTCTTATAACTTCGCATATCCTTTCCCTTAATGACTAATTTAACCAAAATTTCCCTCGATACGGAGTCTATATATTCCAATATTCGCAGACAACGCCTCCGATTGTTCGTTGATCAGTTTTTTCCAGGTATTCGTCTCCTCTCGGAAACGTTGCTTAAACCAAACTCCCGAATATCTATTCCTAATTACACACTTGTTTCTAATCCACGAACCACTGGATCTCGTGCAGGTACTGAAATTATAATACACAAGAAATTCCGATTTTTCGAAATTAAGTTCACTAATATAAATAATATTGAGTACACGGCAGTTGTAATATTCTTCAGAAGCAAGAAAGTGCTTGTACTGTCGTCCGTATACACTCACCCTTCTCGGGAATCAAACTTCCCTAGTTCCGTCATCACTAAAATAATCCAACAGTCTCTACCAGCACCTTTCCTAATAAGAGGAGACTGGAAGGCATACTTCATTCAACGACACTAAGTGCAATAAATACGGTTGCCAACTTCTAGCACTCCTTCCAGTAAATCCATATATTTACGTGGACTGTCCATTACAGCCAACACGTATCTCCAATTCAATTAAATCAATAAATGATATTTTCCTAAAATCGGTAGACATCTACTCAGCTAATCCCCCCACAGTATCCCTCAAATTCCCATCAGATCGTGGGTCCGTCCACACCACTGTCCAAATCCCTGCCCTCGAACCACGCTACTCATTCAATCCGATCCCGAATTTCTCCAGGACAAACTGGAGAAGAGTCAATAGGGACATTGCTGCCAGTTTTACAGACTATGCTTTGCCTGAGTCTTCAAACCTACTCCCTGCTGAAATTGATCAAGCAGCCTTAAGAATGGAGCAAATACAAAAAATGCCCTCTTTAGCCACACACCTACATCCATCGCTCATAATCACCTAGGAAAACCTTTAGCCAACATCCTTACAAAACTGTTACGCGAAAAAAAAACAGCTTAAACGAAAACTAGATATCAGTTACTCCCCTTTTATTAAAAATCAAATCCAACTCTTGACTACCCTGATAAATGGACAACTAAAACAATTTGACGACCAGGCTTACACGTCTATACTTAAAAATATTAAACCCAATCGTGATTTATTCAAAAATATCAACAGACTAACGGGTCGAAAATACAAACGCCGAATCGATTATATTATCAACCCTACTAACAATCACCCAGTTCAATCAGATGTTGACATAGCAAACTTTCTAGCTAATCACTTTTATAAAATCCAACAACAATACGACTCCCTCTCAGTCTCCAATTTGCAAGTTACTGTAAATGACTACATCTCACGCATCCCATCTTTCACCCCTTTCATCGCGGAATTTAAACAAACAAACAGAGCAGGAAAACTGCCAATATTAAAGCCTATAATACTCAAATAGAATTATAAGTTAGCTGAAGTACTTTATGTTAAAATTGATTATTGGTCAAATAAACAAAGTATGTTAAAAAAATCCATTGATTTATAATCTTTAGAGAGTTTTTGTGCCGTAGTGGCCTGATATGCGCCATGGAAGGAATCTGACCTGGATTTCAGCAAGGATTTAATGGGGAACCTACTACAAGGACATAGCACATGTAATGGTTGCTTTCGCTTAACTATCACCGGGTCCAACGTGTATCCTTTTCTGAGGCGGTATTGGTTTTCTGTGTAGTGCAATTTCAATAGAACGGGAATGTCGCGTCGATCTTTGCAACTTTCGCGGCCTGAGATGCAATTTCCCCTCTGTGTCGTCCCACATTCCGGGTTCCGGGTGCAGACAAGCCATTAAGGCTAAAGAGTTTACCTTCCGGTTGTATAAACCAAACAATACTGAGGAAAACCGGAAAAGGTTTAAGACAGCTAGAAATGACTGCAATGCGTATATTCAACGCGCCAAGTTCCTGCATGACCAGAGAGTGAGACAAAAAATACTACACTCTCCCACACGTAGTAAAAACTTCTTGGCATTTGTGAAGAACATCCAAAATTCGGTCTCCTCATCCATTCCTTCGCTAATAGTCGATGACAGACCAAGCACCAGTGCAATAGAGAAACCGAATCTAATTGCTGCACATTTTGCAGCCAACTAACCGCTGCCTGATACCACATCAGTTCCCCCTCAACTTGAGCATAAGCAGCACACCATGCGTCAGATTCACTTCCGAGCGCACAGTGTTGCCCGCGCACTCAAAGAGTTAAGCTTCCGGTTGTATAAACCAAACAATACTGAGGAAACCTGAAAAAGGTTTAAGACAGCTAGAAATGACTGCAGTGCGTATATTCAACGCGCCAAGTTCCTGCATGACCAGAGAGTGAGACAAAAAATACTACACTCTCCCACACGTAGTAAAAACTTCTTGATGCTTCTGCTTATTCGAATTTCCTTTCGGTGTTCTTCACTATTTGCTTGCATATTGTGTGTGTTAGAAACGTCACAATACCATTCACCCACATATTATGACGCCTTATATCATTAGGTTTTTTTACGGCCAAACCTCATACCGTAAACACCGACATTGAAAACGCGTACACTACAAACCCGTATACTGCAAACTCGTGCACTGCAAACTCTTAAAGCGCAACGCTTATACCTAAAAGTCTTATACTGCAAACACTTATGCTGCAAACGCTTATATTGCAAACTTTTATATTACAAACGTTTATATTGCAAACGTTTATGTAGCAAACGTTTATATTGCAAACTCTTATATTGCAAACTTTTACGTTGCAAACTCGTATACTGCAAACTCTTATACTGCAAATTCGTATACTGCAAACTCTCATACTGCAAACTCGTATACTGCAAACTCTTATACTGCAAACTCTTATAATGCAAACTGCTGTACTGAAAACTCTTGCACGGCAGACTCTTCTCTTGCAAACTCGTATACTGCAAACTCTTTTACTGTAAACTCTTATACTGCAAACTCTTTTACTCTAAACTCTTATACTGCAAACTCTTATAGAGAAAGAGCTTATACTGCAAACGTAAACACTGTAAACTCTGATGCCGGAAACTCTTATAGCTCAACTTTTATACTGCTAACTTTTCTCTTGCAAACGCTCGTAATGCAACGCGTCTCTTGCAAACTATTACACTGCAAACTCTTATAGAGAAAACTCTATCCCTGCAAACGTTCACACTGTAAACTTGTGGCGGTTCTTTCGAACGCCACTTCTTACCTGCTCATTTCCCACCAGGTAACCATTTCCACGCGCGTCCTATTCTATAGAAAGCGTGTAATTACCTGCATTGGTCATACCAACAACCACAGAAAAACCTATGAAACATAATGTCTGCTGATATGAAAAATCAGCAACAACAGACATTTCCGTGCGAAACGCACCACGTTGCTAATAGGCAATACGGTTGCACATACAGCAATCAACATTGCCCAACAGGTATCGAAGAAGTACCTCCTAATGTGTCTACCACATACCACAGGAGATTTTTCTTCTTTTTTGTGGTCGTCTATCGATCGACCACCTAACCGACAAGCGAAATTGTTGGCACCAGCCAAATGCCCTTGAAATACGGTTCGATACAACATCACGTGTTCGATATAATTCCCTGACATTATCCATGCGCATAAGACGAAAGCATTTTCGCACACACGCGCATGGCGATGTATATCAGGGGACGCCGGCAAAGCGCGCCCAAGCAGCGTGAAGTTCCACACAATGATGTCGAAGGAACACATCCATTTATGGAAATGGAAAGTACACGATCGGCAATAATGCCTTACGCACACGTTGATCGTGCAAACACTTCAACCCCTTTTGTAGCAGAGATACTCGCACCTGGTGCGAGCTTTGAATGGGATCTGTGCTGTGTCTGTGTACTTGCGGACACACATGATGAACTGCAAAAGCAATCATCGTGTGTGCAATTCAACCCCTTTTTGTGTCGAACAAAACGCAAAAAGGATATCTTACCATATATGGTCATCGAAGCGATGATTGAATGTGTGGTATTCCGTCGCTTCGATGAACTTAGTAATCGCGAATTAGATTCCGCGAGGGTAGGTCGTGCCCTCACGATAAAAATACACATCTCTCGTGGGACGGCCCAAGAGATGCAAGTCTGAATATCTTTGGAGTTGGAGTCGGTCTCGTTTTAAGTTGTGCCCAAAGCGTTCCTTTTCTGTTACTTAAACTGAAACCTATCGTTGCTTGTGAATAATTAAAGACTTAGTCTCACCTGTATGTTTTGTATAAAGTTGAATATAGTCACAGTGGACTCAATTAGTTACGTTTAGTGTTAAATAAACTATAACCACGATCGACTCGATAGTTTACGTATTGTATAAAAATAAATACAACCACAGTGGACTCAATTAGTTACGTTTGGTATAGAATAAGTTTGGCGCAAGACTAATGACCTAGCCCGGAAAAAACAAATCATTATGGAAAATTTAACAAGCCTCAGGACTTTCTAAATAAGGCCAAAAGCGGCTCCCGGTTGTAGTGCCGATGATGATGATGATAGAATAAGTTATACTACAGTTAATTCAATCAATTTGCTTGTCGTGTAAAAATAAATTTATTCTAGTAAACATGGCATAAGCTACTACAGTGTTTAATTTTCGGAAGTTTGGAAAAGTGACTGTTAACTTGGGGACCTTAGAGAACCAGTGCACCTGCCTGCACATAGCTAAGATAAAGACATATACCCCATAAACTCTTATACGGAAATTTTTAAAGCGCGATTCTTATACTGCAGACGCTTCTCTTGCAAACGCTTGTACTGCAACTCGTCTCTTGAAAACTCCTACACTGCAGACTCTTACACTGCAGACTCTTACACTGCAAACTCTTATACTGCAAACTCTTATAAAGAAAACGTTTACACTGCAGACCTTCACACCGCAAACTCGTATACCGCAAACTTTTACTGCACAACTGTTATTGCACAACTCTTATTGCACAACTCTTATACTGCAAACTCTTCTCTTGCAAACCCTTCTTTTGTAAACCCTTCTCTTGCAAACCCTTATACTGGAAACCCGTATATTGCAAACTCCTATACAGAAAACTTCCGCTGCAAGTCGTATACCGTAAGCTTTTATACAGCAAACTCGTATATCGCACACTCTTAATATGCAAATCTCTCAACTACAAACACGTATGCTTCAACTCATATATTGTAAATTCGTATACAGAAAACTTATATTGCAAACACATATACTTCAAACTCTTATACTCCAAACTCTTATACTACCAGTGCGATGTAATTAATAATAAATATTAGAATTTTTACAGTATGTAGTCTTTCATAGAATTTCATTTCTTTTTAAAAGCTGGATATTGAAATCGAATGAAAATAAAATAAGAAAGTGATTTTAATTTATCAGGAATCGTGTCGTAGATGCACGAAAATGGGGTGGGGGTTTGGCGGCCTCAGATCTACAGTAATATCAGATTCAAATAATACGGGAATTCTGGTAACAGAAAAAGTAGAAAAAAGAAAGATATGTGGACTAAACTAAAGTACATGCGTTAAGGCAACTTTCGGTCCCAGATCTAAAAAGAAATAATGCGTCGCACAAAGCGATTACACATGCGACGCACAACGAACAGAGGATTATGTCATGCCTTAGGAATGGACACTGTAGCGTTTCTAACAGATATACACACAATACACAAGCAAATAGTGAAGAACACCGAACGAAAATCGAATAAGAAAATGCATCAGAGCCGTATACCATAGCGATAACACAACAAATCCACATCAGTCGAATGTAATTGAGTTTAGAAATCGAATTCGTACACACGGCTGCGGCCTGATGGGTTGCGCTTTGGTTCAATTTTTGGTGATTCATAGCGTCAGTTCGAATCACACGTTCTTCACTATCATCCCCAAGCGCTATAATTGGTGACTACAACGTGATCTGTACACACAGCACAAACTTTCCCGTAGTAAACAGAACTTCACGACACGATCACGACTTCCGCAAAGAGCACCGGCACACTCGCCTGCTCCGACGTTCTTTCGTTCGCTCCGTCGTTCGCACACGAAGCTGATCGTAACAAAGTTACTGAGGAGGGAGTAGTGTGGTGTTTCTAACAGATACACACACAATACACAAGCAAATAGTGAAGAACACCGAACGAAAATCGAATAAGAAAATGCATCAGAGCCGTATACCATAGCGATAACATAACAAATCCACATCAGTCGAATGTACTTGAGTTTAGAAATCGAATTCATACACACGGCGGTGGCCTGGTGGGTTGCGCTTTGGTTCAATTTTTGGTGATTATAACTGTCATAGCGTCAATTCGAATCACACGTTCTTCACTATCATCCCCAAATGCCCATAACACCACAATCAGTAGCCATAACACATGCAACGCACAACGAACAAAGGATGATGACATGCCTTAGGAACGGACCCCACAATAAGAATCCCAACCAATCATAGCGATAACGCATTCGTATAAATAACCCAAGTCATTCTTGATGCATGCTTTTTGTTCTTTATAGATCCAACTATATATATCGTAAGATTATTTTCCTGAATAAACTCTGAATGCGCGAACAGACATAGTCATGTAGCGATTCTAACAGATACACACACAATTCACAAGCAAAAATAGATAAATAGATAAATAACATCAGAACCGTATACCAAGCGATAAATAAAAATAATTCACACCAGTGGAATATAGTCGAGTTTGGAAATCAAATTCTAAACACGGTCAGTAGCCTGGTGTGTAAGGCTTAGGTAAATTTTTTTTCGTGATTCGAGCTGTCATAGCGTCAGTTCGAATCACACGATCTTCTTCACTATTATTTCAAACGCTATAGCCACTCTCTGCATAAAAAAAAATATATTTTCGATCTTTCATCGAGCCATTATATTAATTCAAGCGCAATTGAAATTCATAAAAAATTGGCCAGTAATAAATATATTTATATTGTAGATTTAAGCCTTCGTTCTATTCCAGTGTGATATTCTTTCTTTGTGTCGAACAATGTCGCTATATTTAATAATTCAATAAGTTATGAAATCTATTAATAATGAATAGAGAATAATATTGCAAAATATTTTTTTAACTTAAATTTCTTTATATAACCTTATAGTATATACTGAGGCTGATCTAAGGTCATTTGGCCTTTTTGGATTTAGGAACTCAAACATGTTGCATCTCTACGATAGTTCGGCAATTAATTGAATTGAAAGCGAGTCTTGTGTGCGCGATAATTAGATTCTGGGTATCATTTCGCCGCATGACCAACTAAAATATGTCTTTGCCGTTACTTTTCACTACACTTCCGCCTGAATATATGGTCTCCTACATGGCAAAATTTTGTTTTCGACAATTGAATAGTTTTGTTCAAATTTTATAACCGCTTACCCATTAACCAAAACAGTACCACATCATCTACAATTTATCCATGTTTTCCCTGAAACAGTATATTCGCACAGAGTAACTTATTTCCATTAGAGGCATTGGGGTAAATAAATAAGATTGACAGAAGTCAATCAACGAGAAATACACCCATAAGACTAAATCAAAAACGGTACTTCAACCCAATGATCAAAATCTGGTAAATTGACTGGTTATCCTGAATGTAAAATAGTAATTGCCTTCGTCATGTTCTGATTTTATGTAACTTAAACACAAAGAGGTAAACACTGAAATATTTGCCACCAATTAACAAAGCGACAATGATTTGTCATCCTCCCCCAGAGTTCACTCGACAGTTCCAAGCGCACCCTCTTATCGGTAGTGGTTTACGGTCCATTGATGAAATTGACAACAAATAACAAATCTACGATGTGTACACTCACACTCACACTCACTGAAGGACGAAAAATTCAGTTCTCAAATTCGGCGACATAAATTTGTCAAATGCCGTTCCCCGCCAACACCACTGACAAAATCCGAACTCTAACACCAAAGTCAACCCAAGATAGCAACGATAGAACCCAATAGCAACGTCAACTCAAATCCCAGTGTTTCCTGGGAATACTTCATTTACTCCCCATCGACCCTCGTCTCATTTGAGGACGTACGCAATCACAGTTTACGACTCGCTCGATCGACGTCGTCCTAGAATAAATGAAAATGAATTAAATTTCGGCAAATGACTATTGTGGATTGAAAATTATGCGTCGCAGAGAAACGATGAACCCCCAGTGGGGATTATTTTATATGCCTGAATTTTAATGCTTCGAAAACGGAATTCCTAATGCTGGACTGTGTGACTGGAGTATTGTGTTCTTCTTTTCTCTTTAGAATAGCCCCGTTCCTGACGAATTACCATTTCCGAGGAGCAAATCGTGTCTTGATGGTGTCAATCGTCCCGGAGTAGATCAATCCATTATAAATACAGAAATTGAAAGTGAGTCCTCACTGAATTCCGTACTGTGGAGGATATTCAAAGGTTGAAAAACACGTGTATAACGTTCTCACATTAACTTCGTACCAAAGGTTTAATGTACTCTCCTGCCATTAAAACAGAAACAACCCACTGACGACAGGACGTTCAATTTGAAGCATTGAACAAAACCAATTTCAACTTTATACTACTTTCTGTTGTTTACGACTTGTACTCATTTATATTCCCCTAGTGGTTCTCCACACACCCCATGGCCTTAACCAAGCCTCGGCAACGTTACCAGTGTTGTTCTGGAAAAAATCATCATGTGATGTCTATTATATCCTCTTCGCCGTCTTGTCATCTCAAGTCAGAGCAATGCGTGTAAATACGTTTTTTTTTTGTGATTTGTTTTTAAATGCCCCCTGACGAAAGAAATTGCGCGTATCCGGTAAAGGGAAACAGTACACAGGTAGGGCAAGACAACGACTTAAAAAAGGAGGTGAGTCTTGGCAAGGTACCCCGGGGGGTAAGATGTTGAAGGAAGATATAATGAAGCAGTGATCTCCCCTCGAAGCATACAGTCGGGCTCGCCTTACTCGTTAGGATGTAGGTAAAATTGTCTAGTTTACGTGATATACACTGCGTTTGAAGCCATATGAAGGTTTCTTATCTGGTGGAATCCCCGCACATTGAACGCTTGCATCGCTATAGAACTTGGATGACATTAATTGGATCCTGAGAAGCGACTAGTCTCTGCGGATCACTAGATCCGGATTGCTAACTTAGCTTACACTCCCGCTGTCCGAAATTTTGAAAATAATCTACAATTTATCGACCCTCGGTTGCATCAAAAACAAACCAAAAGTATTACAGACTAAGTACAATCATATTCGTTATGGTTACGCAACTCGCTAAAACTTTATGTAAATAAATGGTAAGTTTATTACTCAATCAACCGAGTCGTCCATTGGACTTTGGTATGCACGGTTGTAGACGTGTTAGGACATCACTTCAGTCATGGGTGGTAAAATGCAGAAAGGCGCCATAATCTATAATATAACTATAACCATCCTACCCTCACATCCCAAAAATTCATAGCAGTCGATATTTCAAGGTCTAAAATTAATATACGTTCAGCTCATTGTCTCAGTTGAACAGAACCCGTTTCCCTTCCTTGTCCACGCAATAAACCCGGCATTACAGGCAAAAAGCTTAGAGTGTCCGTTGGAGACCAGTAAGTTCAGATTTAATATAGATAAGCTTGAATTTAACCACTTTTTGTCTACCAAGTAAGCTTAAAAAGCTAAAAGATATAATAAAATAGCAAGCGTATATAAAATGTAAAAAAAAGACTAATGTTCGCCAGATGAGTCGGTTAAAACGTTCAGATGCCTTTTACTAAATACACTGGAGTTTCAACGTATCAATCAACAATGCTGATTGTGCACGGTATCTATGCTGGCGGAAAGAGTCGAATTCTTTGTGTGTATATTTACACGCTGGAGAATTCGGATTTTGGCGGCTAGACGCGAGATGCGTAAACTGCTTTTGTCGGTTGGACAAAAGGCTGCCGAGACTGTGGATAAGCCAGGCAAATGTACTGCGCACGTGTGTGGCAGCGTACGCTGGCCGACAGGGGCGCCGATAAGGTTTCCTAATTTATGATGATTCTTGTATGTAAATGAATTCGTTTCAGCGAATTTTGGGTGTTGCATTAAATGCATGACTGTTAATGAATTCTTTGCAGGGAATTTTCGGTGATGCATAAAATGCATGAACGGTGCTGTAGCGTTCTACGAACGCACAATTCCACCCAGGTAGGGTTCCTACCCTTCAAGGAACATACTTACCTTATTCATTACACGTGCACACAGACACGTGCCCCAAAGCTCTTGATCATACATGTAACAAGGGTCATAGGAAACTGCAACAATTTTGAACCCGATATAAAAAAAAACAAGGATAGTTCCTCAAACACACGATAATATTTAAAGGTTGATGAAGTTCCTTAAGCACACGATAATATTTAAAAGTCGATGAAATTCCTTAAACACACGATAACATTTAAACATTGATGAAATCGCAGGCTGACTTCCTCCTCGTCATTTCTTTTCTTGTCCTACTTCACACAATACACCTCTTCTCCACCGTTCCATGTAGACCCTCTGGTCGCTTTGACTATCCAAATTAGACCCTTGTCTGCCAAAAAAAAAATATATCCCGACTCAGATTTCCGATCCGTATCTGCACAGGAGAAAATTTCCCATTTCATCTGCTAACAGAATTTTCCACAATATCTGTTAGCAGCATACCATATTCCTTTTCATCTGACAAGGAGAATTTCCCACAGGATCTGGAAGGAGAAATCTTACATAATCATCATCATTATCACCATTCGATGCTGGTGGTCGGTATCTCGTTTCTTCCTTTGTGTACGGATCGGATGCCGCACATCTGGCATGCGGCAAAGGATCGCCTGCATTTCGGATGTGTACCGGATTATGGGATGTAAGGCTTTGTTTGCCTTTCCCATCGTCATCTATCTGGGATAGTGTTTTGAGTTTACGCTGCTAATCAGCGGCGCAACGAATTGATTGTTTGCCCAAGTGTGCCTGGTTTAGGCGCTAATTGCATTTAGCTACGAGCGTATGCATCCATCGCTCGGTCTATTTACCGAAAATGTAATTCCTTGGAAACATCGTGGAGGTGTTTAGGATGGAAGATTTATGACCTGTATTGTGGGA
Source organism: Microdon myrmicae (assembly GCA_963931805.1). Classification (NCBI taxonomy): domain Eukaryota; kingdom Metazoa; phylum Arthropoda; class Insecta; order Diptera; family Syrphidae; genus Microdon; species Microdon myrmicae. The sequence goes on along the minus strand of OZ007500.1, from coordinate 76,021,590 downwards.
TTGGTTTTGTGGCGATTCGCCCGAAAGCCAGCACCCATCGTCCCATAATCTAGGTAAAAACCCCCAAATAGGGCGTACAACAAAAAGAGAAACAAGTACCGTGGCAGTTCCACTGAACGCCCCTACTTACCTTACAGGTACAAAAGGTAACAGTTCCCTGAAATTCATTAACGGGCTGTACTTACCTTCTGTACTGTACCTGCAAGATCGAAGCAAAACTATGAAACATAAATTCTCGCTGATACGAAATTACAGCGGCAACAAATATAATACCTTCAAGGCAATTTGGTTTAACAACCAACCAATAAATATTGTCTGTGCAAATATCTACACGGTATTCTTTCGTGCGCCAGCTGCACACCAGCTAAAAAAGGTATTTTGCCTTAGCAAGCATGCCCACTTCGAACGACCGATACATGAGGGCATCCGGCTGGCGCCCCGGCAGTCAAATCCGCAAATGGAAAATTACCATTAGAGTTCAACTGCGAGGATACACCAACAACACGCACACGATCAGCATCACGCTACTCGTAGCCACTGATCGTGTAAACATTGCAACCCTTTTGCCGTCGAGATACTCGCACCTGTTGCGAACTTAAAAAGGGGACTTATGCAATGTCTGCATACTTGCGGACGCACACGATGAGCAGTGAAAGCAATCATCGTGTGTGTATTTCAACCCCTTTTGAGTTGAACCTGACGCAAAAAGCATATATTACCAAATATGGTCATCGAAGCGATGGTGGGATTTTGGTATCCTATCGCTTCGATGAAATAATTTAATCTCGGTTCGGATTCCGTGAGGGCAAGTCGCGCCCTCACGTTAATTACATCCCTCTTGGGCCGTCCCAAGGGATAAGTTAATTCACAAATAAGTCCTGATCATCATGTCGGTGTCGTCAATCCTAATCAAGAATAAATGCGGTGCAAAAACGAAAACCACATCTTACGTGAAGTAATATTATAGTTTGAATTGTAATCCCTTGCGCGATTGGAACTCTTACCTTGTGTAAATATAAACAATACTTCGAAGTGAAGTGACGTAATATTATGAAATACTAATTATTAATTGTAATTATAAGTTCTTAACACGAAGTAATGTTATAGTTTGAATTGAAATCTCTTGCGCGCTAGGAACTCTAAACTAAAGCGATATATTGAATGTGAATTAAAGTATTAAGTGTAAATCAAAATTACCTTTTTTTTGAAATAAAAACTGGAGATGAAATTATATTTCGAATATTATAAACTCAGTGTTTGATTTAATTCCGATTCGAGAGTTAGTCCTGACGAGGTCATGAAGGCTGGGCAACATACCCAACATCAGTGACAATCTAAGGGAACATTTAATGGTGGTAGGAGTAGAACCCGTGCTAACGACAGCACCCATACTTTTCCCCCACAGTTTTGCATACGATGAATGGATGCGTTGACTCGATATTAAAAGTTTTTGAACGTTAAGTTCCTTGTTTTTTTTTATATCGGGTTCAATATTGTTGCAGTTTCCTATGACCCTACATGTATGATCAAGAGCTTTGGGACACGTGTAATGAATAAGGTAAGTATGTTCCTTTAAGGGTAGGAACCCTACCTGGGCGGAATTGTGCGTTCGTAGAACGCTACAATGCCCCTGGGGAGGGGGTTGGTGTTGGAATTGTGCCTGGAATTGTGGGTGGAATTGTGGGTGGTCCTTTGCGTAGCTTTAAAGAACCCCCACAGAGTCTCCGCGGAATTTTACTCGTTCACGCCAAAACAAACGAAGAGCGGAACAGTTCTATTAAAGGGCGTTGACCCTGAAATGGAACCGGGGGCCCTGCGCAAAATGCTTTAAAAGCTGAAGCATGAAGATCACGAGTTTACCGCGGTAAAACCGTTCACCACAACCAAGGCCAGAAGGGATAATCGGAAGCTACCCTTCTTTCTGGTCCAGTTAACACCCAGCAGTAGAATTGGTGGTCTAAGGAAAATTAGAGTCTTGGATTATAAAATTGTCACATGAAACAAATTAAAAAAAGGCAGAGATATTCTACAATGTGTCCGCTGCCAAAGGTTTGGTCACGCAGCGGCGAACTGTGAAATGCACTGTGGCGATTCCGCCAAACCCCACGGTACACTTACATAAAAACCCCCATAACCTCATCCCAAGTCGCATAAGTTTTTGCTAATGCAATCGTATTAAGTACCTGAAAATGCTTCACGCATTAATTAGATCAAAGCTATAATTGTAAAGTCCCTGTAAGGAAAACTTATCTTTTCATGCATCTCTGTGCATACAATTTTTCGTAAGATTTCTTTCTTTGGTTATCTGGAATTCCAAACCAATTCGGCACCTTCGGTACCAGGCAAATTCCTATAAACAAAATGATTCGGTTTGCATACAATGTAACCGTCATGACAGGGACCATAAATATTGCGCCGTCTATTTTCCAACTTCGCCATGTGTACGATAAATTTCTTTACGTACACATTGGCCGGCGACCTTTTTCTCCCAGCAATAAAATCCTCTAATTCGCACCGCGTGCAAACAGAAGAACGCTGTTCCTACATAGGTTTCCTGCGATACCATAAACAATTCATATCGTTTGTGGTATCCGAAAGACATTTTTTTTCATTTAATGAGCGGCTGCTATTTATTTAGCTGACCCTCATTACCGAACGATGCATAAGATCCCATTAGCATCCTACGATTTCGGTTTTATTTGCTTTACCGAAATCGTATCCCATGAATGCACTTTATGTCCTTTCTATGTTCTAGGTTCGTTCTCATCCATGAAAAAACCATGCACACACACCACTGCACTAAAGAGTGCATTTCTGTGGCGGCCACACCCTTAAGAGAAAAGTTTTTCTCTCTCTTCCCTTTTCCTAACCCTAACCTAGGATGGAATTAATGTCAGAGTTCTATCCTCGGTGATTCGTTTGACAACTACCGTTCGCCACGGTCGGTTCACTCCCGCTCTCCGCCGGCTGCGGAGATGCGTTTATACACAGGTGGTTTTGTGAAGTGCTGGTTGACTTGATAGCTCGTCTCACATTTAAAGCGATAGTGAAGACTAAAGTGTTCGGAATTAAATAAACGGCAAGCAAACTTTTCTTTTAATAATTCAATGAATTGACTGTCAGGTATAAATTAATGAGTTCAGTGATCGACTTCATTTTCATTGGCATATCGAAACAAAACTGACGGCGCAGTGATTGATTTGGCAAGTTGCCAAATAAATAAAAAAATCGAAGCAGAAGCAGCAGTGGAGATATTTGTCCAGGGATATATGCGATCAGAATCAAGCATTTCGAGGTTTCCTTAAAAAATGTAAACAGCCACGATGAGTGAACTATCATCAGAAGAGATTCGAGCAAGAAGAGTTCGTAACATAGGTTTTCGAATGAATTCTTCTCCGTCGACAACGGAAATCACCTGTACACAACCTTTAGAAAAACAAGTAGCAGACGTGTTGGCAATCGTGTTAAAGTTGGTGAAAGTATCGATAAAAATCCGTGATGTTATGTGTTGTTAGATTTTGATATATGTTCAAATCTCAACGATCTCCTCCCCACAGCAGCATCGTTGCGTAAAATGCGGAAAGGACCATAAGGCAGAAAAATGCCCTCTGGGAAAAGAAAGGGTAGAAGACAAATCCCTTTTAAAATGCGCAGGGTAGGAATAATGTCAAGAAGTGTGACTCGGCAAAAAAGCACAGAGCCAGCTCGTACAAGAACAATGCCCGTAACATCGCAGCGATCATACGCACAAGTTGCGTTGGGTGGGAGAACACCAAATCAGGCTACAACACTGGTAGCCACAAATACCCCCACACAGACTGAAACAACACCACAGGCAGACGTCTTCACAACCTTGCTCAATCCACAGAGACAGGTGGCACAACTGCAAATAAACGAGATCTACTCGCACTTGCCCAGTCTAAATAAAAATTCAGTACAAACCCTCTAACCAAAACATCAATCAAAGCTCTTGTCGTGAATGTAAATTCACTAATAAGAACTGAGAGAAGAGCCAATCTTTTCAACCTGTTGCAAGATGAAAACCCTGACGTACTTCTGGCGGGGGGAAACAAAGTTAAACCAGAGACACAAGATATGGCATAAAAACTACGATATTATACGAAAAGACCGACCTAACTCCTCTCGAGGGGGTGGTGTCGCAATCTTTATTAGAAAATGAATCCATCATAAAGTTATATATAGTAGAGACCTTTGGCGGCTTTTTCGTTGGTCGAAGGTTGATGTTGGAGTGTTCCGCCGAACACTGTTTACCACAGAAAAACAAAACGAAACCAGAGCGAATTATGTGCTCTGCCAGCGCTGTACACACACGAAACACCAGTTCTTCTTTTATCAAGCACTCCTTTAATTTATTGTTCTTTATTTACTTTTACACACGTCTTATTATTTTCTTTTATTTGTCTTATGTTTTTTCTCTTTTGCACACATCACGTTTATCTATTTCAATAATTCCTAGTCTGCGGTTACTCCTAACACACGCGACGTACTGTCGTTTCCTTTTGGGGTACTCCCGCGAGATTCTGAATGTCGAATGTCCGCTTGGCGCGGACTACCTCCCCGTTTGGGTTCTCTATATCGACCCTTTATCCCAGACTAATTGTCCCTATCCAAAAAATTTCCCATTCTAAGTCATTCCTCGCCTCTGCAAAAGAAAATCTGTCATCCTGTCTGCTAACAGATTTTCCCATCGTATCTGTTAGCAGCATAAAATGTCCCTTTGCATCTCAAAAGGAGAATTTCCCATCGGACCTGAAAAAGCAGAAATATCTCTCGTGATCATCATCATTACATTCGCTGCTGGCAGTCGGTATCTTTTTTTGCTTTTATTTACATATCGGATGCCCCCGCTTATTCTCCGATCTTTCGCTGGTTTTGTTTAACCAACACATCTGGCAATTCAGATGGGATAGGAACAACGGAAAGTAATTCTTTTGTTTGCCTTTCACTCATAAACATCTATCTGGGATAGTGTTTAGAGGTTATGGCTCTATGGCTGCTAATCAGTGGCGCAACGAATCGTTTTGTTTGCGCCAATGTGCCTTAGCATTAGATCATGCCAGGGATTTAGGTGCTAATTGCATTTAGCTACCCGAGAATGTATCCCTTGTTCGGTTTACTTACCGACATTGTATTTCGTGGAAACATCGTACAGAAGTTCAGGATTGAAGATTGTGCATTGCTGGGATGCGATACATTTCTGCCTTTTCAATTGTTTTTGAATATGATGGATGAATGCGTTGCAATCCTCACTTAACCTTTGTTTCAGGTATGATGTATGAAACGTTGAACTCGATATTGGAAGATTTTGGAACGTTAAGTTCCTTGCTTTTTGGTATCGGGTTCAACGTTGTTGCTTGTTTCAGGAATGGCCATGACTCTTGGGACACGTGTCTGTGGGCACGTGTAATGAATATATATGTAAGTATGTTCCTTGGCGGAAAGGACATCTCAACCTATAGTTGGTTGTGCGGTTCCTAGAACCGCTACAGACCTGCGCAGGTTCCGGGTGCTGGAAGCCTGTATCGCACGCATACTCCTGCTCCAAGGCAGGGTTTTGTATACGATTGCGGTCTATGCACCTGAGGAGCACCAACTTAACCTCTTTATAGCAGAGCTCGAGACACTCTTTCGATGCTTACAATTGCACTTAGACCAAACTATTTTGTCCTTGGTGGAGATATGAACGCCAAACATAAAAATTGGGGAAATTATATATCTAATGCCAGAGGAAATCAGTTGGCTGGTTGGTTAGATCTGTATCATATAGAATATATAACTGACCTGCTAGCTACGAAATATCCATCGTTCCCCAGAGGTAGATCGTTCTTAGATATCTTGCTTATTGACTCACGACTGAGACTACTTAACACCAACAGACGAAACAGAAACTGCTTACGAACAACTGACTACGACAGTGACCACTGTGCACTCACGGCATTAATAGAGCTTCCGAACGAGCTCGCAGATCTGGAGGAATTCGTTATCCCGCAACCCTACAACTACGGGGCAATGTGATGGCCGCGGTTCACCAGATCGTTAGCAAGAGAACTTCGTTCGAATGACTTTAATCTGCCAATAAACAGAAACCTGACAAATGACGAAATCGACAAATACATTCAACAAATGGACGAAACCGTAAAACGAACAATGGATAAAACAATTCCCAAAACAACAATTACAGATCACATAAACATGTACAGAAACACAACTATAAACGCACTCCACACGAAAAATAGCAGACTGCTATCAAAACTAAAACAATTACACAGACAGTTTACAGGCAGACAAGACCAGGAGTTAGTCTCCCTGAAATCCCGATTAAAAAGACTCCAACAATTACTTAAAGCTAACTATAGATTAGCAACAAATTTGTTTTGGAACAACAGAATTCAAGCTATAAAAACTAATAATCGGAATATGTTCCCACAAATAAATAAAATATTCAGGAGAAATAATCAAAACGAGATTCAGTGTCTCCAAATTCCACGTACTGATGTAAAGAAGGAGCTGCTAACCAACACTGGCATAGATACAGAGAACGCGCTCCTCAATAGTGAGCTCTTCGTGCTCGAAGATCCTTTGAAGAACGTGAACGCTGTGGGAGCTGTGTTTCAGGCAATGTACAAGATGAGTGAAAGCATTCCCCGAAATCACGACTTGGAGGACAGAGTTCTACTGCCTGCACCCCCGAAATGAAATTTCACTTTGGCAATCGGAGAATCCCGCTTTTACCGAATTCGGTGACGATAATCTGTTAATTGTCATTAATACCAATGGTGGGGCTAATAGCCTTTTAATTACAAGGGAAGGAATTCAGAGTATCTTCGACTCATTAAGAAGCAAAAAGTCAGTTGGAATAGATGGAGTACCTAACATCGTACTCAAGAACCTGCCCCAATGGCAATAGATATATACACGGTCCTGTTTAACAACGCGTTGAAAAATGCATATTTTCCCGCGCGTTGGAAAACGGCAATCATACAGCTTATCCCAAAAAAGAGCAAAGACTGTACAAACCCAATGAACATTCGTTCGATAAGTTTACTCCCAAGCATCAGCAAAGTATTCGAAAAGACCATTAACAAAGCTCTGGTAAAATGGGTAGACGACAACAACATTATTCCAAATAACCAGTTTTACTTTCAGGCGGGTCATGAAACCACACATGCCGCAGCTAAACTGGTCTCTGACATACAATGGAATAAATGTAAGAATCAATGCACGGGTGCCTGTCTGATCGACTTGGAGAAAGCCTTTGATACCGTCTGGATCGAGGGGTTATATTGCAAACTGGTCAGACATGACTTACATAAGCCTTTACTATATGTACTTTACGAAATGTTAAAGGACAGGAAGTTCGTGGTCAAAAGTGGTGATGTGACCTCTAATAAAACGTATAATGTCAAGAATGCCTTGCAGCAGGGAGCGGTACTTTCTCCGATTCTTTTTAACATTTATATTAGCGACTTGTTGGATGCACCTCCGCAGGCTATTGCGTACGCAGACGATCTCATAATTTACAGAACAGCACTGAAAGTTGAGATCATAAATAGTTTAATACAGCGAGACAGCAACAAAGAGCAGCGCTATTGCGATGACTGGAAAATTAAGATCAATTTCCAGAAATGTGAAGCCATCCTATTTAGAACCGCATTATATAAAGCCACGAACGACACAAGGAAAAACTGGCGAAAGTTAGTTATCATGGGACCGCATGGATGCAAACTGGAAAACAAGGATTTAGTTACTTACCTGGGCATCTGGGTAGGTCGATATCTGTATTTCACACATATAGAGGCTGCTTTGGACAAAGCTAGGAAAACTTTTGCTATGACAAGGAGGCTATTTCACAGTAGTCGACTTGACAGCAGGATAGAAGTCATATGCTACATGACGCTAATCAGGCCAATGCTCATATATGGTTGTCCAGTATGGTTAAACATAGGTCCAAATTTAATGGAAAGGGTGTGTAGCGTTCTACGGACGCACAATTCCGCGCAGGTAAGTTTCCTACCCTGCAAGGAACATACCTACCTGAAAACGTTACACGCGCCCACAGACGCGTGCCACTAAGTCCTGCTAGGGGCCTGAAACATTTAGCCAACGTTGAGCCCGACACTAAAACGCAGGGAACTGAACGTCCCAAAGCGTTCAATTTAAGCTCCACAATTCGAATATGCCATACCTGAAACAAAGGTAAAACATTCATTCATCCCATTCCCAAAGACTGAAATGCGCCGCACTCCAGCACTGCACAATTGTAAATCCTGAACATCTACACGATGTTACAAGGAATTGCTATCGTCGGTAAATTAGCCGACCAACGGATGTACGTGCGGGTAGTCTGCCTTAAAGACCACACAAATCCGTCGTGCAAACAAAGGCACCATCAACCTCATACAATAAAGCATATCGCTTATCATCTGCCAAATTCTAGGTAACCGTAAATATCTCAACGAGATAATGCGGGAATATTTGTGAGAGTAAAACCAACAAAAGGAACTACTCCAGTCCCACGGTTCCATTTTGGAATTTCACACCCATTAGAAAGATCTAATAGATTGTTAGTTTGAACTAAAGAAGTTAAACAAAACTCATGGACCGTACGTCCATCCAAATTGCAGGATATCCTTCGGCCTGCGCGCCAGATGTTTTATGCAAATAAAGGCGGCACAAAATCGACAGCCGTCGAACCAAATTTTAATCACCACCACTGATGGTGATAATGATGTAATGTTATGCTGCTAACAGATACGTCGGGAAATTCTGTTAGCAGATTGAATGGGGAAATTTTCCTGCAGTATAGATACCGAGCGCAATTATGGGAAATTTCCCCCTGTGCTGATACCGATCGGAGATCTGAATCGGGATATGTTTTTGGGCAGACAGTTAGTCTATATCGAGCATCCGGCCAGGAGAGACACGAAGAGTAGTCGACATATAGGATACGAAGTTAGGAGGACGTGAGGAACAAAGTATTTTTCCGAACTGCCACCGACGGCAACACTAAAAATATATATTCGGTTTTTCAACGCGCGCCGAACCAAAATCCTCGCTCGGGACATTCGAGTCGTGCTTCGCTGTAGTTACGTGCGTGCAAGAATCATTAAGTACAATCCTAGTGTCCAAAACTAGTGTCGAGAAAACTAGCGAACACTTGTCACGCGTTTTGTAAATTTAAGTGCATGTTTTAAACAACCAAAAATTAAGACAATAAAACGATCCGAATGTGCAACTATATTCTGCGTTTCATTTATGACAATTCTTGGTGCTGTAGTTGTGCCGTTTCTTTCTATGAAGTTCCTTGAAGCAGCAGTGTTCGGCGGAATACTTATAACCCAATAGGCAACATCCGCCAAAGGTGTTCGAAAGGAAGTGTCTCAGAACTTGTCTTAGATTAAATCGGACACCGGAAACGGACTATAAAAAGTATTATTCAAATGGGACTTTATATAATGAAGCATACATAAATAGGGTGGATCATGTTATGTTTAAATTAATCAGAGGACATATTGCGAGAACAACAAGCTCGTCCAATGACCTAATTTTCGGGACTTATTACCCAAACACTCTGTACTATGAGAGCGTGCGTCGCAGCGGTTTTGTTCCACTAGAGGCGTTCCTTGATTTGGACATGAATATGCTTATACCAGATAGATCCGGAATTCCACTGATCTATCATGTAAGTAGATGATCCGTAGACGGGCGATTGTGCTACGATCGTGAAGTCACGCGCACCGAAGAAGAGCTCTTGCGCTTTAGTAGGGCTATCTCCCACAGAGACCGGGACGATAATAACCGCACCAATAGTTCTGGTGGTTGAATAGCAAATAAAGACCTGGATACCAATGTCAGTAGAATAACAGTATCATCAGCCAGCTTACACATACTTAGCTTCTCTAGAATTAGGGTAGTATAAGATTTAAGTTAAGTTCTTTTAAATACAGTTGAAAAAAAAAATTGGAAATTAAATTTTAAGAAAAAAAAAATTCGACACAAAGTTTTCACAATTTTACCTTGTCATACAAATAATCATAAATACAGCCACAAACAAAGTTCTGCCGCCGAAAGGCATATTATACGATTGTTATGTAATGTTCAGCTTAGAGAGTCTGCGTAGGACCAGTAAGTTATAATATAAGATATTTAAGCTAGAATTTAAACATTTTTTGTCTAGCATGTAATTTAGAAACTAAGAATATAAAAAGAATATAAAAAAAAGTTGTAAAAATGGAAATGGAATTGGCTCATTTAACAGCAGAACTTTGGATATTGGTGCATTTCTCATGATACCCATGGGAAGGCATTTTTCAAACTAGCAAGCGCTGGATAAAAAAAAAACAAACAGTAAAAGAGAGCGTCACGGAAGCTTTAGAATGTTTAAAAACGCCGTCCGCCCCACAACAGAAGCAAATATGGCCATTTATTCGAACACGATCTCTATATCATCTGGACATACGCGCCCAATTTTTCAGTGAGCAAATATTTTTGAGCGGTAGTGTAATCCACTTAAGAACTTTCGAAAAAAGTAGTACACTGCAACTACTTCACTTGTAGTGAGACAGAAATTTACCAGGTCAAAGGTGGTTGGACAAGTGCAGTGCCACAACAAGATTTTATAAGCATTGTAAACTTAACCCAGTCAACGCATTGTAAAGTTAACTCCATCCTGCAGTTCACAACCACAAAACATCGCAACTAAATAATTAAATGATTTACCCAAATTAATCTCAATTGCCACCCTTAACCTTTCAATTAACGACTCTTTGTTGTTACTAAGCTCTATTCAGTCAGCTTATATATTAATATTAATTTTTAGTATTAAACATTGTCGTTAGGATCGCACATTACATAAATAATAAAACAAACACAATTACTCCACGCAGGGTGGCCTGGAATACGTTTTATAAAATCAAATCTCAAATCATTTTTATGTTCGTATATTTTTTATTTAGTAAGTTATTTCACTGATTCCCTCCGTAGCCATGACTCGCCCTAAATATACCCCAATTACTTCATTATAGGCACTATACACCCTCCCGCTCGTTAGTTTCGCGTGAAAAATGATTTTCGCAGACATTTTTATGGCAGGGTATCCAACGAATATTCCTAAACGTTTTATGGGCAGTCCTGAAACGTGGCCACAAAACTCAAAATGAAAGTAAACTCATTCTAAAAAATAAACATACAAATTTCCAAACGGTTTCACGGCAACTGCTACATAAAAAATGAATTGCAAAAAAATAAAATTACCAAAGTGCAGATTCATTCACAGGTATTTAAGGGTCTTTAACCAATCCCCACGAGGGTGGGAGTTTGAGAAGCAAAAGCGAGGGAGCTACTGGGGTGAATACCTTAGTCTGCGCTTATCAACACGTTCGTTTAATAATTTATTTTCCGTAAACACTCTGCCCCCTCGTTAAATCTTAGATGAGTTCTTATCCAAATAAAAATCTGAACAAAAAGTAAATAAAAAAATGCCCACACCCCCCTAAAAAAAAAGAAAAGCCAAAAGCACAACGCGCCATTCGATGTCGAGTTTCATGAACATGCCTCCCCAAAGCCCTCAACTTGAGAACTTCCCCGGCGCCTAGTTTCACTTAATTTAAGAATTTGAATTAGATTTGTGCCCCTTTTAATTAGCTGTTGACTTCTGACTAAATTATTTTTCGATTTTTTGCTTGAGCACAGCTGCTGCCATAAATCTACAACGTTTTTCTATGCCATTGATCCTTGATTCGCTGGATTGAAGAACATTCTACGCAGGAGTCAGTGTGGTTTTAATTTCGTCCACTTTCTGCCGCCTGCTTCCAGCCCACATCCTGCCCCCACCCGGCCCTTTACAATACATTAAGCAATACACCAGATATATCCCTGCATACACTAATTATATATACATCTCCGTATTAGGTCAAAAATCCAGAGAGGAAAAGCGCTAACACAAAAAGGACGAAAGAAAAAAAACATCATTTCTAATTAATTACGCTTTCGAAAGAGTTGCGAACCGAGTGATTAATCTATCAATTAAGGGCCCGAGGACTTCTATTTCAATAACCACTAGCACGTAACTGGTGGTCGTTGTTAAGACGAGCATCGAAAGCAACGACGGAACACACTACAGAGGAAGAAGTCCAGGACAAATGCGCTTAACTATGTCAGAAACCACTTCAGGTCTACTATTCACAAAAACTAAAAAAAAAAACCGAAGTAAAATAAAAATAATCTCCTCTCCGACCCACAGGGAACAAAACACACGACTACATCGAAGGAACAAAAGCAAAGTGTTGTGTTTGCATAGCATGAAATTCGGTGTACCAAGCCATTGATCAAATGGTAGCACGTTGAACTCAACAAATACATTCCACTATTTACATACAGTTTATTCCATCCTGTGAACAGGTGCTTTATAAGTACCCTGACGACCAAACTCCCTGCCGAACTTTGAAACTAACACGTTACTTATTGCGAATGGTGTGGAAGGGCACGACACTAAATGGTGGTAGCAATTAGTTTAACGACAGGTCCGTCATCCTATGTGTGTACGTCTTCGAGATTTCCTCGCGCTATTTTAGACATCACATAAACCACCAGGTGGCCAACAGTACAGAGTACATATTCTTCAAGATGCTTGCACAAATCTTGATAAAGCTAGAGTCCCAACGAATCACATCATGCTGTAGACTCTCTGAAACGGTCGGAAGAAATCCTTGATCAATCCTCGACCGGCTTTAGTTTATGGACCGATCCAAAATTTGGAATTGGTGATAGATTGGCTCTCATCCCCCAGCCATCACATATTCATTAATTCGTTCATTCATTTCATTTTATTCAGTTAGTAAAGTTTTGGTTACGTCGAAAAATCTTCGAATCCTAGAAAGGCTTTTCTGCAGAAGGTTGTATAAATTAAATATTTACAATTTTTAGTGAAATATTCTAAAAGAGTTTACATTCAAAATATTTGTTGTAGCCTTTCTCTCAGAAAGCGTGTCTCCTTGTCCTTAAAAGGACGAGGGATCTCTTAACACCGCCCCTGAGCCGTGCTTCCTCAGGCCTGAGGGAAGAGTGACGACCGATTGTTGAATATGGGCCTGGGAATCGGCCAACCCCAATAAAAACTCAAGTATTTAGTACATTTTAAATTTAAATTTATTAATTTAGTTTTATATAAATTTAGTTTATTGGCGTCCTTAGACCTCGGACGCGAAATTGAGACTGATCATCGAATAAAACAAATGGGTGGCGAGAGGCCGCCTTTGGTGTGACAAGGACAGATGTGTCCTTCATCTTGTCTCTGGCTTCTGGTCATGTTGCAATAACCAGAATCACCCACATCCGTGAGGATGTTGGGCTCGGTCTCGAGATATCTGAAAAAGAAAAAGGTGTGGAGGTGTGGGGCTTTTCGGGGCCCGAAGAGCAATGCATCGCTCGATCCCCACCATTTCCAGCAATGCGACTTATCTTGAAGTCGAATCTTCAGCAAGATTACACAACCTTGCTACGGCCTTAACAGCCAACCAATTTGCTGGAATTAATTCGGTTATCCCAAACGATATCCGACATGAATACCTTATAGGCAGCTTACCTTTCTTTGGGGGGTTTTTCCAAACCCCTTCTCCACGATCATTCCTGAAAACATTAAGTCCACGGCAAGGATTATCACCTAGCCGTGGCATCAAAAATTCACCCTCGAGCATGCATTGCACCCAGTGCATCACGTTCCTATTTCCTCATGCTACCCACGTCTTGCCATGAAAACAAAATCAACACAGAGTTCCTAATGTACTCGTTTTGTTTGTCCATGTCACCTCTAAGCGTGCGGCTACCAAGTCTCACCAGTTTGCCACCGTCGACAAGGTTTCGGCCGACGCAAAGCAAACATTTCCCGCATCTTCAGCAATAGCGGGTTTCCCATTATCGGTTTCCACCGATCATGGACCGCAAACAAGCAACGAATTGGATGTGGCCATCAAGTGTTTACTTTTAACAACTGGCAAAGGCTGCACCCTATATTCGTTTGCAATACCTAAACGTCGCATCCATATCTTCCGGATCGTTTATGGTTTACCGGAATTTCCTATTAACGGCCGCCAACCGTCCGCGGACCTGGGAAATTGCACGTCCATCAACCGAATGTTGATTTATGGCCTCTCCTCGGGCTAGCAGATCTTCGGTTTGTTTTTCACACCAGAAGGGTCTGTTGCCGGCAAGCATTCCACAATCAGTTGTGTACACAACCGCAGACCCATGCAATGTTGGCGAACGCAAACAATGCATACCCATTACCGATCATGGAAATAGCGTCTCTGTTGACATAGGATCGCAGAGACCTATCCCTTGCTTAATGATCATTACCAGGAGATGCAATTACGACGCCCGCATCTATCTATGTTCACCGGACGATCGTATGCGACGCATACACATACATGCGAAATGTACGGCATATTTCCCAATCCAATCACGATTGACTGCCTCGAGTTGATCGTGTAGCTCCTCCCCTTTTTATGGCTTTTCTTTGCGATGTCATTCTGATGGTGGCGAATGGAAGTCAGTCAGATTTTATTCGCCCAAGGAGTAAGGAGTCAAATTCCACTCATCGTCGGGTACACAGGCGTTTGAAGAGTATTAATAAAACGGTGTCGCAGAGCGGTTGAGTTTTAAGTGAATCTTCGAGATCTCGTTTTTCGCAATCCAGTTCGAATAAATCAACAACTAATTGTGTGTTAACATTCGTATCCTTCTATTTATCTGAATTTTACAAAGCCTCATAGAAGTGTGCTAACGCGATTAAAAGACGAATCGGTTGTGACTATAAAGTAAAGACAAAAGGAACAAGTAAGCACTAGAAAATAGATCTGTGTAATTTGGATTTGTAAAATACTGGTCAATAAAAAGAAAACTTAAGTGACGAACTAATCCGGTACGTTTTATTCATTGATTTTTCTTGTGGGACAATTTTTGTGTCATTTTAAACTCGTCGTTGGTGTTGGTGACTCGTCTTTTCGCCGGTGGAGTTTTTTGCAACTAGCATCCTTGTTGATGTCATACTAAAAACTAACCACAGAGGCACCTAAGGATAGCGTGGACAGGGTTAGTTCAGGTGTTCTCTAACTACTTGGATGGGTGGATGGTGGGAAAGAAATCGTACACGATCAGTGGGTCTTGAGTGTGGTAGTAAACGCAGATCACGTATTTGGCGTTTGATGCGCTTTGGTTGGTGTGTGTGTTTTTCGGGGGGGGGGGGGGGGGGGGGTGAGCGGATCACCCGTGGCGGTTCCGCCAAATCCCACGGTTCCCCTTCCTGAAAAACCCCCATAATCATCACCCAAGACCTATAAGTCTTCGCCAATGGCTTCGCATTCGGCACCTAAAAATGCTTCACGCATTATACAGATCAAATCTATGATCATTAAGTCCCTGTAAAGAAAACTTACCTTCATGCATTCTCTTCGCATACCACTGCTCCTTAAGATTTCTTTATTAGCTTACCAGGAATTTCCAATCAATTTCGGCATCTACGTCGCCAGTCTAATTTCCTTGGAAGAATTCCGGTAAACAAAATAATTCGATTTACATACATTGTAACCTTCATGACAGGGATCATAAATACTGCGCCGTCTATTTTCCCAACGTCGCCAAGTAAATTTCCTTACGTATACATCGGCCGGCGCCCCTTTTCTTCCAGCAATAAAATTCCCTAACTCGCACCATGTGCAAATCGAAGATTGCTGTTCCTACATCGGTTCCTGTGATACCATAGACAATTCATATCGTTTGTGGTATCCGAATCACATTTTCTATTTAATGAGCTATTTATCTAGCCGACCCTCATTACCGAATTATGCATCAGGTCATATTTCCCTTGTCCTTAATTTCGCCGAATCCTCACGAACTAGATGCATAAACAAATACAAAGCCATTAGCATCCGACGAGATGCGATTCGTTTGTTTCAACAAACACACATCTCTTGGATGCCCATTATGCCCCGTCCTTGAGTTTCAGGTTTATTCCTATGGCCTTGTGTATGAAAAAAAAACCAATGTGATCTTCACTCACACATACACATTCATTGCCAAGTCTGTCTTCCTTCTTTCCACCACAGAGAAACATTTTCTTCTTGGGCAAACTCACCTCAAAACGATTAAATATCGTTGAGTCGAATTTCATCCGCTGGCCGCCATGGTCATGCTAACTCCCGCTCTCCGGTGGGCACGGAGACGCGTACATACCGAATACACCCCCGAGTCGAAAGTCTGAGTTAAGTCGAGAAAGCGCGTATCGGATAGAGAAGTTTTTATTGATTCCTCAATTGTTATTGTATTTTTGTTAGTTTTGACATAGTGAGTTCAATGTATATTGAACGTACGTTACATCCGCATCAGTTTTTATAAAATTGTAGAACCGAAAGTGAACCCTAAATAACAATAAAAAGCAACCTCTCCAGAATAAATAATAGTATGTTTTAATTGCCATCTGGGGACAGTTTTTTTTTTCCTTTGCATTCGGTTGTGGCCAAACGTTGCGGTGTCACTGAATTGGATTCGTTCTTTTAATCAACGTTGGACCGAACTCGGTGGAACATTTAGTGGAAGTAGTGGGTGGATGGTAGAATCCGCGTTCATGCCGACGCAAAGACCATTCCCCCACACACCAAATACAAAATTCATTACCCTTTTATACAAGATCGTAAACAAAATCTCGAAAAGTAAGTTCAATCGGTTAAGCGAATTCCTGGAAATTTGGGATTAGCATGGCATATGAAGATATGCACTGGGATTAGGGTATGGTGATTGAACATCTGGTTCGACTTACCATGCGTTTGTTTTATTTTGCCAATTATGGAGAAAATTTGATTCGTTTATTGGGAATTTTGTTTGATCGGGAGCATCGATTTGCGAATTAGTTGGATGATTGATTTGTTTGAATTTAAGTTTAAGTGTAAGGATTATGGGGAATTGAATGTATGGGCAATAAACGAACATTTGATTCGTTTATCAGGAAATTAAGTTTGGGTGAGGGGATTTGGATGTATGTGTGTGTTTCGTTTTGGATTTGACCAAACAAAAAAGCAAATTTGTTAATATTTAAATATTATATATATATATATATATATTTTATTATAAATATTTACTATAATTTATATTTAACACGATCACCCGTTTACATCTCAAGAATTTCAATCCCACTACAACATTCAAAGAGAAGAAGATGGTAGGGCTTTTCAGAGCACTACATATTTCCCTCTTCTCATCCGTTTCGCCCTTTTTTATGCAATAAGTTCCGCGATGCATTCGAGAGAAATATCAGACCAAGTTTTGCAATTTAACGGATGGTCTTGTCCAAGGTTGGGTATATGTAGCCTGACGAACTTCGGAAATAAAACCGTCCACATGTAAAATAATCATACAATTAAATTTCCAAGGGGACTGTGTCAGAGGGAACAACAAGTCGATTCTCTATTTGTTACAAACCAAAGATAAAGACCCGCGGTTTCACCTAATTGGGTCTCCTCGGAAAAATACTGCCAACTTCCAACAGCATTTTATAATATTCAAGTACTCGAGCTTACCAACACACCATTCATTAACATTTTTGACCAGCGAAGCCTGATATTCTGGTCGTGATATAGACTGAGACTGACCCCTCCATCTACTCAGTAATATTTTTTGTCCCTGACATGATTTGAAAACTAACATCATCAATTTTGGACTAACGGTTTCGTTTGCAACAGATACACACGAACACGCAAACCATAGAGAACAACAGCGCCAAAAGATAAATCGATAAATGTAACGATCAGAGGCGTATACCATAGTGATTAACATACTATAGTAGCCACATAGGCTGCCCAACACACGCGCCGACCGAAGCTCAAATTATTAAACGCTCAAGACGTAATCTGTGTTTACCACCATTACCATCAGTCCTCCCTCTTGCAATTACAGACCGCATACAACAACCCAGTCGAGACTATCTGGAGATAACCCCTCCTCCGTTTTCATATATATCGAGACCAAGCGTAACATTCTCACGGATGGGACTTATTCTGGTAGTCGCAAACCAATCAGAGGACAGAGACACGGTGGAGGGAAAACTTGTCTTTGTCTCCCGTAAGTACCCACCTGTCGACAACATTCTAATAGAACAGGTAAGGCTGAGAGATGAGCTGAACAGTCCGCTATTGGTCGTAATTTTGCTCATTTGCCAAAACCTTGAATCTGTTTCTATCTACTGCGCCCAGAATCTATTATGGACAAATACCTGAGCCATTGGAAAATGCCGGCCTATTTCTGTTACGTTCTGTTCTGTCATTCTACTAGGTAAATTTCCTCTGGCTGATGTTGATCGTACTAGATGTACTAGAATATATATTCCTTTAGTTCTGGGTGAACAATTGGTGCAAAGCGATCTCTAGCGTGAATCTGACGAAAATGATTAGTGGGGAGAAATGAAGGTAACGATCACTACAGTCAACATCACATGAATGATCAGTGGGAGGAAATGAAAGCAACGATCACTAAAGCAAACCTGGCGAGTACGATCGGTGGAAGGAAATGAAGGTACGATCACTAAAGCGAACCCGGAGATAACGATCAGTGGAAGAAAATGTAGTTCACGATCACTACCGTCAAACTGACGAGAATGATCAGTGGGAAAAATGAAGGTCATGATCACTATCATGACCCTGACAAGAATGATCAGTGGGGGGAAATAAAGGTCATGATCACTATAATGAGCGGTGAGAACGAAGGGAATGGAGGTAACTATCACTAACGCCAACCCGGCAAGAGCGATCAATGGAAGGAAATGTCGTTCACGATCACTACTGTTAAACTGACGAGTATGATTAGTGTGCGGGAATGCAGATCATGATCGCTACCACGAACCTGACAAGAATGATCAATGGGAGGAAATGAAGGCCATGATCGCTACCATGACCGGCGAGAACGATCAGTGGAAGGATCTGTAGTTTACGATCACTACTATGAAACTAACGAGAATAATCAGTGGGAGGAAATGGAGGTCATGATCACTACCATGAAGCTGACGAGAATAATAAGTGAGAGAAAATGAAGGAAACACCCACTACTGCGTACCCAGCGAGATCGATCAGTTGAAAGAAATTAAGTTCACGATCACCACCGATCGCTCCCGTGGTAAGATTCACAACCAGGTTTGCGAACACTACCGTGACCTTAAATCAGTTATGGACTACCAGATTGATAGGCGATGAATACTCTACAGTCTGATGGAAATTCTCGGAACCGACTGCTTGTGTGGGTAGATGGATCCCGACAGGCATCAGAAAAGGCCAAAGGTCTCAGCTGGCGTTGACTAATTTCTACTTCATGATTGTTATTAGGATAATCAGAAGCATTGAAATAATAGATCACAACTTAAATCACTGCATGAGAACATCTCATCTGATGTGGAAGCCCGTTCCAGACTCTGGACTGCAGATGTGATCGAATTTCACCCACAAAATTATCGCACGAAATTAAATATCGCCGAATAGAATGTTCTACCGTCAGCAATTAATGTAACCACTCAAGGACATATACCGGTTGTATGACACGAAGAGGATGCCGTCAATCGGTCATTGAATAAGGAACGAACACAAGTCACATGACGTGAGATCTCTTCAGCAAGGGTGATCAGTAATAATTAGTAATTGCAACCATCATGAACGTTAGTACGACCAAAATGTACTTGGGTGAATCAATAATAAACGGTAACTTCCTTTTATACATTTATTGAATAATGTTACACGCTAACTATACCATCAACACTTTTCAATATATTCTCCTGCGTGATCTACACAATTTTGCCGCCGATTCGGAAGTTTTAATGTCCCTTGTTCGCAGAAAGTATTAGGGTGCGTTCTTAGCCAAATACGCACGTGCTCCTCACCTTCTTTATTACATTCATTTTTTTTCCTACAAGTGATTCCTTCAACGGTGCGAACAAAAACTAGTCCCTAGTTACAGGGAGACAAGTCTGGGCTATAAGGAGGGTGTTCGAGGGTTTCTCAGCCCATTTCTTCCAATGTATCCCTAGTCAAGGACGTGGTGTGAGGCCTAGCGGTCCCGTGAAGGAGGATGACATCTCAAACGTATACCTCGTATTTGGTTTCGATATGCGGCTTTTGCCGACTGTAACAACTGATAGTAGTAAGCTGCATTCACTGTTCGTTGTTCGTAAAGAAAATCAATCATTAATACTCCCTTTGAGTCGAAAAAAATCGTCGCAACAACTTTTCCGGCTGAGAGACGAGTTTTGATCTTCACTGGGCAGCCTTCATCTGTCCTTCGCCACTCTATACTTGCCATTTCCGTCTCGGGAGTATAATGATGTACCCACGACACATCACATGTGACGATACGCTTAAATCCCCCCCCCCCCCCCCCCCCTTCTTCTTGTCGAAATCGATCACGAAATCTTCCACTGATCTCCGACCTAACCTGGTTTTGATTTACGGTCAATAACCTCGGAACCCATCGAGCAGTAATTTTTTTTGGGCTAAGATCATCAGTGATCATGGATTGAACCCTTCCATAGCTAATACCCACTTCTGGTGAGGTTTCTGGATGAGTCTTCATTTTAACAGAATCTTTACATCTGTTGTTCAGTGATATTGTCAGAAGTAATTATTTCTCTAGTGGAATATTTCTTTAGAGTCCTTGGTGCTGGACCTACAGCATTTACAAAAGATAGTGAAAAGGTGAATTGAACACACGATGAAACGGGTGAGAAGCGAAGCAATGAAACATCAGGCTACTGCCGCATGTACGAATTCGATTTCTAGACTCAAATACATTCAACTGATGTGGAATTGCTATGTTTATTACTTGGTATACGGATAATGCTTTTTCTTATTCGATTTTCTTTCGGTGTTTTTCACTCTTTGCTTGTGTATTGTGTGTGTATCTGTTAGAAACGCCACCGACCTACGACCAAATGCTGTGTTCCGCAGGACAGGAAACTAGGTTCCCAATTGAATTTAATGGGAACGCAAAGTACAGGTTTAAAAACTAGATATGACTACACATTCTCCAGGTGGCTACGTTTATTTCTTCCGCTGATTGATCCGATACGAGCTTGGGTAGAATGCGATTCTGAATTTTGGCCGTGATAAAATTCATTCGCGATATCACCTCGATGTTTACTCTGCTTCTGGACCGTTGCCTACTCCGGCCAATACCCTGAATGCTCATCTTTTCTGGGTACCCTATTAATCCTGACTTCTTTGCCATTCAATATGAGATGGATTTATTTGCGAGCCTTGAAACTCCATTAGGTCTTTCAGACATTTTCTGGATCCCTCTATTTTCTTTGTGGGTATATGGATATTAATCAGATCTCCCGAGTCTACGTCGAGGCCTCTTAATGTGTAGAGGTATAACTGGGTGTGCATCATGCAGCTCCCTGATCGAGCTGACATTCTCACTGGATGTAGTTAGTTGTGGAAGAAGCCTGGTGAGAATGGCATTCGCTGTCACTTGTTTATTGGCGTATGTGATTCTAATTATTTTCTATGTTCTCCCATAATTGTGTATAGCTGATTCCGAATTAGCCCTTCTGTTTGTCTTGAAAAAACTACTCCTCAGATAGTACATCCTCTCGGAATTCGATATCTTTATTTGGTATTCTGTGAAATAGTTCAGTGAACAGCTCGCTGAGCTGTCCCAATTTCATTTAGTCTATAGCGAGTTTGGACGTTGCTATTCCGGTTACAAACTGACAGGTAAGTTTTCAATGTTTTGTTTTTCTATACTTCCGTCAAAAAAGGCCAACCTACCGGGCTAAGTTATCACATTGATGAGACGATCCGGAATGTCAACTCTGCCCTCGGATTCGTGAAACGATGGTCTAAGGAATTGTAGTGCTCACGAAGGCCCCCCCCCCCCCCCCCCTCTGCTAAACCTATCCCTATATACATATCCCATCCATCATCCTCATTTTAAACATCCCATAACTCTAAACGATTCCCGAATCGTTATTAAGCAAATCTAGTAGCTGCAATAGCGGCTGCCCAATATAACGATTCTAAAATCAAATCTAGCTGCTCAAAATAACGATTCTGAAATCAAATCGAGCAACTAGCTGCTGCAATAACAAACTCTTGCATCCCAAGCCAAAGACCACTACCGCTGATTAAATACCATCAGCAAAATCAATATCGAGTAACCGTGGCAGCTGCTCGAATATGATTGGCCAAACAGACTTTCGTGTGTTTCAGAATTCAGGTATAAAAAGGAAAACGACCACGTTGTCGCTCGCTTGTATTTTTTCTCCTCTTCGTGGGCATTTGGCCACAAACTCCTTTCAAGGACACAGGAATCAAATTTCGGAATTTAAAACATATAAATAGTAGTTTTTTCTTTTAATCAAAGACGGTCATCCTAAACACTACGCTCTTCCCTCAATCAAAGAGGAAGCACGGCGTAGAGTTCAACAGTATTCTCCGACGCCTACGTTACTCGATCCATTTACCATACCGTCGTCCGTCCACTGCTTGCATATGCTTTCCTGGTGTGGTCTCCTTATCACAAGATCTATATCCGCAGAATCGAAAGTATTCAAAGTCGTTTCCTTCGGTTCGGTCTCCGAGGCCTAGGATTGGAAAACCCCTTAATCCTCCCCCCGTACATTAACCGTCTCAAATTAATCAACCTCACAACCTTTGAGGAATGCAGGGTCCTGACTGACATAGTGTTCATTCATCGGGTTGTGGCGGTTCCGCCAAATACCTACTGTTACTTACCTGAAGAACCCCCATAACTTCGACCCAACCTTATAAGTTTCGCTAATGCAATCGCATTAGCACCTTAAATGCTTTACGCATCTAGGTTATCTAAGGTATAACCTAAAAGTCCCTGTAAAAGAATTCTTATTTTTCATGCATCTCTTCGCATACAACTTCCCTATAAGAATTCTTTCCATTGTACAGGAGCATAAAACCAAAACTTATTCGGTATCTTCGGTTGCCAGGCGAATTCCAACCTTCCCACACCTGCACCGCAATCTCCCCGCAGCAAAAACATTTCCTTCCCAAGGATAATTAATGATTTCAATGCATTATCTGGAAACGCCTGTGAATAATCTTTCCTACAAGGCATTCATACATGTATCAATGCATCTCTGCATTAGCGACCAAGAACGAATTCCCAGTTAGTGTAGATATTCACACTAGAGTTCGACTCTGGCGTCGCCATAGATGCCATGCACAATTGACACAGATGGTATACACAGCCGTCATTGTATAACCATCTAAATTACTCTCCAAAGACTTTCAACTATTGATTCAGCTGCAAGCACTTCCCTCGGAAATACTGCTTTGTTTGAATCTTCAAACAATCCCCAACGTCGCGCTTAGCCGCCGGATTGGATTCAATAGCATAAACACTGCTCTTATTTCTATATCCCGACCACGAAACCCAGCCGTCTCTACCTCCTGACTGCTTCTCTTACAACTTCCATAAGGCTAATTTCCGCCTTCTAAATGAGCATCTTAGCAAAACCGCGTTTTGCTTTGATCATTTGGGTGTAGAAGAAGCCACGGCCACTCTCTATAAGGAGATTTACTATGCCGTCGCCTTATATGTCCCCTATTCTCGCCGCAGGTCATCGGTTTCTCCACCAGCGTGGTACAACCGCAATCTCCGCAATCTTCGGAACAAAAGGAATAACTTATGGAACAATTTCCTCAAAAGGCGATCCATTGAAAACTACTCCAACTATCTCGGATCCTTTTATAAATTTTCCGAACTCTACAACTCCCTCTACTCCAAATACCCTATTAAAACACAATCCAATTTGATCAGCGATCCCAAATCCTTTTTCCACTTTATAAATTATAAACGTAAATCCGACGCCTATCCTAACTCCCTCTCTTGTGGCGCGACTACGTCAAACGACCACCTAACTATTGCCAACCTGTTCGTGTCGTTTTTCAATAATTCCTTCACAGACATCTCCTTCAAACCCAATCCGTCGTATTTCAATGATTTACCCGAATTCTGCCTTGGTCCCTTCACTCCTCAACTTATTCAGCGTCACGTAGTTGAGGAGGAACTAAACTTACTCAAAGACGAGTTCAGCCCCGGACCTGATGGACTCCCGTCTGTATTCCTTAAAGAACTGTTCCACTTCTCTTTCTCTCCCGATATCAAAGATTTTCAACCTATCCCTTTCTCAAGGGACCTTCCCTAGTATCTGGAAATCCTGCTATGTCACCCCCATACATAAAAAGGGACCTAAAAATGATATCAGCAACTACCGACCCATCGTCAAACTGTTTCATATCCCCAAACTGTTCGAAGGGCTTCTTTACAATGCGTTATCTTCTAGTTGTAAATCCATCATCTCACCCAACGAGCATGGTTTCCTTTCGGCTAGGTCGACCACAACCAATCTGATCGAGTTCTCATCCCATACTCTCCGTGCCTTCGAGAATGGCAACGACGTCGATGTTATCACCACTGATTTCAGCAAGCCCTTTGACAAAGCCTCCCATAATCTCATCCTTTTCAAGCTGTCCTCCCTAGGCTTCTAACCCCTATTGATCAAATGGTTATCTTCTTCACTGAAAGGCCGATCCTACCGTATCAAATTCAGATCCCCCCCTTCCGATCCTTTTTTCCCACGTCAGGGGTTCCACAAGGAAGTCATCTAGGCCCCCTCCTTTTTATCCTTACCATCAATGATGTCGACTCTGTTATTAAACACTCATCCATATCCCTCTATACGGACGACGCCAAACTCTACAAAACAATCATCTCTCCTCTTGACTCCTCACTTCTCCAACAGGACCTCGACAGCTTCTCAACATGGTGCCGTAAAAACAGCCTGGAACTTAATGTTACCAAATGCCACTCCGTTACCTTCTCCTGTGGGGTAGGAGGTCGCTACGCCAGCATGGGCGAGAGTTCTACCTCGTCTCCACCGTCAATAAATGTTCCGCCGAAGGAAATCCGTCGTTCCGCCGACACAAAAGGAAACACCAAAAGAAATCTACAACGCAGCGTACACAACAGAAAAAGAAGCAAAACACACGCGAGCCTTAATAGTTCAAACTGTGTTTTTATTTAATTTGAGTTGAGTACAAAACTAAAAACGGGCACTTATTGTATTCGATTCATCAAAAATAGTTTACACTTTCATTATTTCAATGTATATTAAAGTCGAACAACACTTAAAACATTCCAATTGATACTTTAAACTAAAACCACACGACTCCGGGTATATATTTGCGTATGTTACTGTTTACGCTTCTCCGCTGGTGGCGCGGAGAGCGGGATTTTCACGCGTGCGACCAGCGTGGTCGGAGGATGGAATAAGACTCAAACGATATCCTCTCCAATAAGGATATCGTTTTTTACCTACCACCAGGGAAACGTAAAGTCTCTCTTGGTGGTATAGGAAACCAGATCTTGTAATACAGGTCATGGTGGTATGTGTGGGATCGTTGAGATCAACGCTATTCACACGTGCAGTGGAACAACGAAACAGGCAGGCGGCAAGGACAAAAGAAAAGGCGACCAAATGGTTAGCTCTTTAATGAGGATCATGTTTATACGATGCCTCGTCGCTATTTTCGACGTTAGGAGAAAAAGGTGCTAAAGGCAAATTGGATGATTATGGCATCTCTGGCTGCAATAGAAACCGGGTTCATATTTGCATTAGGACATGCTGGAGAATTTGGTTTCAGCGTCTATTGCGCTAATTATATGCAGCTGCTTGGGTTGTTTGTTGGTAAGACAAACAAAAAAAGTTTGCCAGGCAATGTGTATGACAAGTTATATGACGCGGCTGGGAAAATAGACGGCGCGATATTTATGGTCCCTGTCATGGCGGTTACATTGAATGCAATCCGAATTATTTTGTTTACTGGAATTTGTCTGGTACCGAATTGGTTCAGAATACCAAATAAGCAAACAAAGAAATCTTACGGAAAATTGTATGCGAAGGGATGCATGAAGGTAAGTTTTCTTTATAGGGATTTTATGATTACAGATGGTGATCTATATAATGCGTGAAGCATTTACAGGTACTAATACCGTTGCATTAGCAAACTTAAGGGAGTTGGGTAGTAGTTATGGGGGTTTTTCAGGTAAGTAGACCGTAGGGTTTAGCGGAAACGCTACACTTCCACAAACGTCCACCCCCACCTCCTCGCTCCTCATCATCATCATCGGCACTACAACCGGGATCCGGTCTTGGCCTTATTTAACAAATCTCTCCACCGGTCCCGATTTCGAGCCGATGTCATCCAGTTTGGCACTCCCAGGCTCTGGGCGTCCTGGTCTACGCCATCCATCCATCGCAGACAAGGTCTGCCGCTCTCTCCTTCCATACATCCTGCCACAAAGGACTTTCCGGGCAGGCTTCTCTTGGCTCATTCGAGCTAGGTGTCCCGCCCACCGGAGTCTACCAAGCTTGATTTTTCTTACAATATTAGCTTCAAGGTAGATTGCGTACAACTCATGGTTGTGGCGTCTCCGGAATCGTCCTCCCTCCCATACGGGGCCAAAAATTCTCCTTAAGACCTTTCTCTCGAACGCGGCCAAGAGTTCAGAGTGCCTTTTATTAAGCACCCAGGTCTCGGATCCATACATGAGTACTGGTAAGACCAGTACAGTAGTAGCTTGGATGTTCTGGATAAATTTCGGGATTTAAAGAGCCTTGATAGACCATAGTAGTCTTTGCGGGATTTGATCACCCGTTCGTGTATTTCTTCTTCCATATTGTTATTGGCTGATACTATTGACCCAAGGTAGTTAAAGGATTGCACTACTTCAAATTCGTGCTCCACTACCCTGATAATTTGACCAACGTTAGGTCTTCTCTTCGCAGAAGTTGCCACCATGTACTTAGTTTTTCCCTCATTAATGTGCAGTCCCAGTTTTTGTGCCGCCTGCTCGATCTGGGTGAAGGATTCTTGTACCGCCGATTCGGTTCTACGGATGATGTCGATGTCATGTATCTGGCTGGACTTGGTGACAATAGTCCCTCTTGTTGTAACGCCAGAGTCACGGATTGCTTCCTCCAACGCCAGGTTGAAGAGGATGCAGGCCAGGCCGTCCCCTTGTCGGAGTCCATTATAGATGTTTGTTGGTTTGGACAGCAATCCTGCTACTTTTACTTGACTAGTTACGTTGGTCATGGTCAACCTACAAAGTCGTATCAATTTGTTTGGAATGCCGAATGGCATTATATAGTTCTGGGCTCCTCGATAGTATAGCGGTTAGTATACCCGCCTGTCAAGCGGGAGACCGGGGTTCGATTCCCCGTCGGGGAGCCTCTGGCGCAAGACTAATGACCTTGCCCGGAAAAAACAAATCATTATGGAAAATTTAACAAGCTTCAGGACTTGCTAAATAAGGCCAAGACCGGTTCCCGGTTGTAGTGCCGATGGTGATGATTATATAGTTTTACCCTGACTATGCTGTCGTAGGCGGCCTTGAAGTCTATAAACAGACCACCTCGCTCCTACTTCCTGCTTAACCAGCAGATTTCATACGTATCCTCAATACGTGACCTCGGAATCTTATTTGACAGGGAGCTCAGCTTCATCCCACATATCGATGATATCATTCTTAAGGCCAACTCCGCCCTAGGGTTTGTGAAACGCTGGTCTAAGGAATTCTCTAATCCCTACGTTTCCCGGTCCCTCTACATGGCCTTCGTCCGCCCCCCTTTGAATACGCCAGTCAGGTCTGGTCTCCACACTGCTCGTCCGATATCCGCAGAATCGAGAGCGTGCAACGTCGTTTTCTGTGTTTTGCCCTCCGTGGACTAAATTGGGAGAATCCTCGGATTCTTCCCCCATTCAGAAGCCGGCTCCATTTGATTAACCTCAATACACTTGAGGAGCGCAGAACTCTTGCCGATATCCTCTTCATACACCGTCTCCTCTCCGGCACAATCAACTGCCCCGGCTTGCTTTCCGCCATGGCACTCAACACCAACCCCCGTAACCTACGAAACCCTCGTCTCTTCTTTCTGCCCTCCCTCCCCACTTCCTAGGGCTGTAATGAACCAATTTCACGAATGCTATGGCGGGCAAACTCTTACCCTACCTCCTTCGATTTCTACCTCACTTCTATTGCACTCAAACGTCGTCTTCTCTCTTTCCCCTCCTGGCCTTGCCCCACCCACCATCTACACTCTTACTACCCGTACACATTTCTATCATCCCACCCCTTTATCCTACTACCCGGTCTTCGCCACCCCATCACGTGCACCGCCATCTTCCCACCTTATTACCTTATTTATTCTAACTTAATTTTTGTAATCCATAGTTCTTAAGTTAGTTCGTAAGTTTTTTACTTTTAATTTATTTTTTTAACGCTTGTACTAAGTGAAATATACGGGGGTTCAGCTCTCACTAAATTAAATTAAAAAAAAAAAAAACATATGCAAACTAAAGAATCCGATTCTCCCAGTCGGCAGAGATACGATATACGATCTCCATTATCTTAATCCCTTTTAGCATCTAATGAGTGGCTGCTATTTACTCAGCTGACCCTCATTACCGGACGATGCATTAGGTCGCTACTTTCTTTGTTCAGCATCCCTTGTCTATGTTTCGTTCGCTTTGAACTGCGAGCGTTAGCAAACAATCTAAACTCAACGATTGACTTCACGCACACCACTACAGGAACTCGCCAGTGAGATCCTCCGTCCTCGTTTTCACCGCGAGAGGAACACTTTCTCTCTCGGGGAAACTCACCCCATTAGCGAGTCGGCTCTGTACGAGCCGTTTATCGCAGAGTCCTTTACCATCATCAGACCTAGCCGGTCGGCCTGTCTCCCGCTCTCCGCCGCGCTGCGGAGAAGCGTAAATTTCACGAAGTCAAGTGTAAGCAAGAACTTTTAACTTAAATCCTGTTATTGAAATTACACGGGTCGCGGATAAAGTAACAAACAAGTGGACGTACAGAGTTGTCCAGATCTGCTGAGTTTAAATATAAAAACAGTGCGCAATAATTAGAAACATGTGAATTCACAAATAATCCTTAATTCGAATTATTCTCGCGGCATCATGTGTACTTGGATGCCAACACAATATGGTAGTCAACGTACGGATTAATAAAGAGAACTTTAAATATGTTATAAAGATTTTTGGTGTTTCATTTAACATGTTGCCTGCGGATGCTGAGTTGAGATGCCTGGTTGCTTTTCTTGCCTCTCGGGTGAACAGTGCGTTTTCTTTCGTTCGTGTTGCTTGCCCTTGGAGAACGATCAGCAGCGGAACTGTGTTAAGGAGTTGTGGGGGCAAGGTAGAACCCTCGCCCATGCTGTCGTCCCGACTTCGACCCCACAGGGTCCTCTCTGGCTCGGTCGGGTGGCCTACCTCCTTAACCTACCTAATTCCTATGAACGCAAACTCTCGCAATACGGGTAATCAGCGGACCTCTTATGGTTTCAACGGACCTCTTTCGCGGATACTGAGAAATGTCCAATTTCACCTTGTTTGACTTCGACCTCTATACCCATACTCTCAAGCACCGCTAAACCATGCTCACCACCAATCTCAACCGGCGCTTCTACACTTTCCTGTAACCTCCCCCATATCTCGCCCCTACTCCTGCCTTCTTAATTTGTCGTGGTGACCTTAGGTTAAGCTTAGTTACGATAGTTCTTAAGCACTTTCGCTTGTAAGTTATATATACTTTAATTGTAGGTAATTGTGTTGCAGCCCCACTAAATTGTAAACTGGGGAATAAATAACGTTTATCAATACATTTTAGTATCAAACCCATAATAGTCCCATCAATTAAGTTCAGTGTACTTATTCGTCAGGATTCCACTTTCGAAAATCCACTCCGAACACTTACCATCGACCATAAAGGGTATGACCTCGGAATTTCCTACAAAAAAAAAAGCATCAACAATTCATTTGCAAAATGAACTTCTAATGGAATTTATTTAATTACTAGTGCTCAATAGGAGCCACTTAATATGTCCGCCCGCAATTGCAGTTTAGTCCGATTCATACCCACCAATCGAGTTATCCCTTACAAATAACTCGTATGCACATTTACGTAAGCACCCAATTGCAAGGATTCAAAGTGTCGACCCGCAGTTTCGGAAATTTGTGTTGCTATCTCTCATAGATCCTGAACAGCTAACATGGTTGCGCTTAAATGTACCTCATGTTGCGTGGTGTATTTCATCCTGGCCACAACACATTCTATCCAGCCCATCCGAAGGAAGTTGCGAGGATGCACCAAATCTCCATGAAGTGGATCGACCCCACAAGCCTGTGTACGGAACTCGTATTTTTGTACAACAGATGAAACAACGAGCTGATAGATAGGCAGCCGCACAGGCACGAACACATTGAAAGAACAAACCCAAGCAGACGTTCATCCTGATGCGAAAGGACCACTCAGCATAGTTGAATTAATTCATTTGAATGAATTCGGCCGCGCAAATTCGTTGCAGTTCATTCGAGTTCACTAATAGCCTGATTATAGCTCGTCCGGTTCGAATTAGGAATTCAATCATCCGATCCTTGCAGATTGCCGTGTAAGGACAATAACAGTCTGCGTGAAAGTAGTACAATGTCGTTGGCTTAATCGACCGTATCATTGGGGTTGCATCGAATATTTATGAGTAGCATTGGCAAGGAGCATGAAAGTGAGAAAATAGCCGAACACGATGGGTGGACGGTTGGTCGTAACTTAAGAGGCAAATGAAAATGATGCCCATAGCTATGGCGGTTTATCAGACAGGTCATCGGAGCGCTTAATATCCTTAACCGTTGACGTACTCAAATGCAGTGAGGCTGCAAAACAGAACTCGATGGATGGTATATTCCTCGATGAAGGAGATAACGGAGAATAATTATTCTGCTCCTCTTGACCTTATTATTTTGATGGGGTCCATTCAAACAGTACGGTCGGTTATTTATTGGTTGGATTGTAAACATTTGACTTGGGGTTAGACTGCATGCGAAAGGCGTTTCCAGGCATTGTTCGACTAAAGAGTCGGACAGGTTATACAATATGCTAGACAAGTATTTTGCTTTATGGTTCGGTAGTCAGATTATTTGATGAAACCGTAACGTACTGGCAAATAGGTAAATTTTCATTAAGAGGCGATACTGCTCAAGAGTATTTCAGGCTTAAGTTGACCATGGATATCGAATAAGGGCGGATGTAGTTCAATGCCCAGCACCATAATCTCAACATCATTGTGACTATATTAAGTCCTTTTTTGGTCGTACAATAAACACTATTAGGTACATAGGACGATCTGTGTATTATGTTCAATTGGGTATTGCTGTAGTTTGTAAGCTATTGTGTATCAGTGGGATGATTAGTGTCGTTTCTCCATCATTTTGAAATAAGTGCAGGCCAAGGATCATTGTTCTTAATAGGCACACACTTTTTGATCACGAAATGGTTTCTACGTCCATTCGTCAGTTCATAAACGATTTCTTTGCTTATTCACCAAGTAAACTGCTTCATCTATCTATTCTCCTCCACTTATTGGGCTGTAAAAGCCCGAAAGTTCATGACCTCGCAAACTACTTCATCACGGAAGAAAATGTCGAATATCGTTCAATCTCAGGTGGGGCAGGTATAGCTTACATACATTCAAAAGTTGGTGGATTTTAATTATTGGTCTGTTGCCGTATGGTGATTGCGCTCAGACCTTCTTAAACATAACTTTAAATCTGGCCTAGCTCTAATCTTAAATTTAAACTTCAATGTCATCTTGCGGCAGTGATAAAGAGAAATAGGCATCCGGGTGTAGTACAAATCATCATCATCG
Source organism: Microdon myrmicae (assembly GCA_963931805.1). Taxonomy (NCBI): domain Eukaryota; kingdom Metazoa; phylum Arthropoda; class Insecta; order Diptera; family Syrphidae; genus Microdon; species Microdon myrmicae. The sequence goes on along the minus strand of OZ007500.1, from coordinate 75,989,783 downwards.
GCAGTACAACCGGGAACCGGTCTTGGCCTTATTTAACAAGGTCTGAGGCTTGTTAAATTTTCCATAATGATTCGTTTTTTCCGGGCAAGGTCATTAGTCTTGCGCCAGAGGCTCCCCGACGGGGAATCGAACCCCGGTCTCCCGCTTGACAGGCGGGTATACTAACCACTATACTATCGAGGTTTAGTTTTTTTTTTTCTTCAGTTTGTAGTGCCGAATTCCTTTAGTATTTTGCTTAAGCTTTTCGAATCAATCTTTCTGTAAACTATGCCGGGATTGAATTAATTTCAGATAATGTCTTCACCTAGAGTCGAAACATTCTGTGTTGTTCGACATTGTCTTCAATTTTCATATAATTGTTTGATACGTTTTTAGTAATGTAGTACAAATACGGGACAAAAAATAACGATTTTTCCAAACAGTTCTATCACAGTTGCATTCATTGTTTTTATAATGAAAAGGATTATAGTACGAGGCAATATTTGTTACAGAGAAGTTATATTTTGAGAATTTGTAGGAATTCAAGGAGACCTCTGTTGTAATTACATACCATCTCTGGTGTTCGCTTACGCTCATCCATTGCGGATGTTAGCATGCATCGTATTATGAGGCGTTATAGGTCTTTTGTGCATTGACGTTGCAATGATATAAGAGTTTCGCGTCGACCAGTGCAATATTCGTATCTTTAGGTACAATTTCTCTGGTTTGCCTGCCCACATATCTAAGCATAGCAAATTTTTGCACTAATCCGTTGATTTTTTCAGGCCGTCCAAATTTCTCAGGACAAAAATATATAATACTTTCTATATCTAATATCGGTGGTGCGTTGTGGTATCAGGGATTTAGGAGATTTTAGTTTATGCATAGTAAATGAACTCGATAGTATAGTGGTTAGTATACCCGCCTGTCACGCGGGAGACCGGGGATCGTTTCCCTGTCGGGGAGCCTATGGCGCAAGACTAATGACCTTGCCCGGAAAAAAAAATCACTATGGTACATTTAACAAGCCTCAGGACTTGCTAAATAAGGCCAAGACCGGTTCCCGGTTGTAGTGCCGAATGATGATGATGATGATGATAGTAAATGAATATTCGGTTCAACTTACTATGCATTTGGTTTAATTGGGGATTTCGTGTGTGCGAACCAAACATTTGATATAATTTGTCGTGCCTTGGATTCAATGTTAATTTGGATATTAGGATTTGATTATATAAGGATATTGACTATGATGGCGCAAATCGTTTGGGTGAGGGAAATGATACTTACATATACCAAATATACATTTAGACATTAATTTATTCAAAATATTCATTCATTCATTCAACCAATTCTACATGATTAACTGATAAACACAAATCAGTAATCAAAACAAAAGTGTAAACAAAAGTGTAAATCGGTGATCGTATCTCATTTATGATCACAACATGCGATCAACGGTGACCGTTGGCCAAATCGGTCCATATTACTGTAGGGTAACCTAAAACCGTTTAAGGGAGACTGGTTTCTCAGGAGAGTAAATGTATTGTGGTGAAAAGCTCGGTTGATTTGCATCGGGCGACATATATATATATATATATATATATATATATATATATATATATATATATATATATATATATATATATATATATATCGGGCGACATATATATATATATATATATATCGGGCGACATATATATATATATATATATATATATATGTATATATATATATATGTATATATATATATATCAACAAACATATTCATTCATTTAATAACTATAGGGTGGGCCATAAATGTTTGCAAATGGTAACACTTGATTTCTTAAAAGCCGTTAGAGGGAGGGCGTGCGATTGGCGGGGCGTAATAAACGTATAAACAATTCCAACAATAACGTAATAAACAATTCCCCTCCCTCTATTATCTCATGTTCGGCGTTACTGTGGCGTTTCTAACAGATACACACACAACATACAAGCAAATAGTGAAGAACACCGGACGAAAAATCGAATAAGCAAAAGCATCAGAGCCGTATACCATAGCGATAACATAACAATTCTACATCAGTCGAATGTACTTGAGTTTAGAAATCGAATTCGTACGCGGCAGTGGCCTGGTGCGTTGAGTGTTGGTTCCATCTTTTAGTGATTCTAACCGTGATAGCGTCGGTTTGAATCACACGCTCTTACTATCGCCGCAAACGCTATAATACTGCGATAAAAGCGTCAAAGGACCATAACCAACTGACAACTATTTGCCTAATCAAAAAACTCTTAAGGAATTATTTTTGTCTATCCTTGCTATAGAAGAAAAACGATCTCTGTGTGAAGAAACAGAAACATGTTGGAAATTGCGGATCCGTAAGTTACTCCCTGCATTCCACCCTCTCTGACTACATTACACTTGTCTCGCTCCAAGTTTGAGCTTTCGTTTTAAGGGTAGAGGCATCTTTAGTTGATTTTATTTGGCTTGCCCAAGGGTAGAAGTATGAGAACTTGGACATCATTCCAATGGAAAGTGTGCTCCGTCAAATTTCTTTGTTGTCTCTACCGATATCCGAATGACCATCGATCGAAAATCGTTCGTCCACTGAATACAAATCAACCACCCAGCTTCAGCGATAACCGTTCTTAACTTTAATGTACACAACTCCAACTAGTTAGTACATTCTTACAGAACAGACGAGGCTGGGAGGTTAGTCTGGATGAAATATCAGCAATGGTCCCTAAAAATCATGCTCCCGAGCTGTCACCGGTTCTCAGGAAACTCTTTCGACTATCTTATGCCCGTAAAACCTTTTCTATCTGTTGGAAAACCATTCAAATTCACCCAATCTTAAAGAGGGGCAATGAGTGTCTTCCCCACAATTACCGGCCAATAGCCTTACTGTTCATCTTGTCTCAGCTGAGAGAAAAAGTCTTCAACACCGAGTTCATTAAATATTTAGAATGCAAAGGACTACTAAATTATCACCAATAGATTCCATAGCAGTTAATCCACGTGAGGTTTTCTTATTCTTGTGCCTGACTTATGGATATGTGCGATTGTAACCTATGGTGAATCAGAAGTAGTGGCATACGACATCTCCCAGACTATGGAGCGCGTCTGCCACAGAGCGTTATTAGCTAAGCTTCTCTCATATGGACTTTCCCAACAACGTTGCGACTGGAGAGTTTCCTCAGAAATCGGACGATAAGGAACGTTGCGACTAGAGAGTTTCCTCGGAAATCGAACGATAAAGGTTGTTGTAGATAACGTGACTTCGGATTTCCATTCTTTTAATTCTAGAATTCCTCACGGTTCTGTCTTGGACCCCAACCTATTTCTACTGCATATTAATGATCTAATAGTATAAGTAACAAAGTACATTCCGTCACAAAAGTACCGAGAATTAATCATTTAAAAAGCCTTCTTAAAGGGATTGTCAAAATTGATTTCGTCGCTAAGTTGGCACAACTGTCCCCTATCACAACGTAAAGTTTGAGCGCCACCTGTCAGTTAGTTTGATTACAGTGATCGTTTTTCTCAGTTTATCTGAAGTGTATTTTGCGATTTTTCCTGAGTCTCTACAGAATGTCACATGGCTAGAGATTGTGTCAACGATACCGAATGCATGTTTTCCAAGGAAACAAATCCTGACGCTGCAAACCAACCAGCTCACTAAGTGCTGCCAGGTATTAAGGACAAAAATCAACCAAAAATCACATTGAAGATTATACAAATTCATCCAAATCATTGTAGGATGTCCCAGGACATCCTGACACAAATGGTCAAGGAGGAGAAAGCCGATGGGGTACTGACCAGCGAACCATATAAAGTTCTCGATAGCAACATATGGATCAGTGACAACACCAGACAAGCTGTCATATAGGTATGCGGAAGACACGAGTTTCAAGGCAACGGAGATCAACAGAGAATAGAATATCTAAAAGAAAGTAGCGCGGGAATCAATGGGAATATATGCCTAGAAAAAAATCCGGCATGCCTCTAGATCGGCCCAGAGGTATCTTTTACAAGACAAAGACATAAGTCCTTGGGGTACCGCTTACATAATAGTCATGGGTAAACTGAAAAGACATAAAAACTCCCAAATAAATGAAGGGATATAGAGTACCTTCTGATCATGCTATTTTTGCATGCGTCCGTTTCACCCAACCTCCCGAGTATACAGTACAGTATTGTAGACTACATAATACGGTCAGAGTATAATACGGGCCATCATCATCATCATCGGCACTACAACCCGGATCGGGTCTTGACTTATTTAACAAATCTCTCCATCGGTCCCGATTTCGAGCCGGTGTCATCCAGTTTTGCACTCCCAGGCTCGGGGCGTCCTGGTCTACGCCAACAATTCTCCTTAAGACCTTCCCCTCGAACGCGGCCAAGAGTGTGTTCAGTGTGCCTTTTATTGAGCACCCAGGTTTCGGATCCATACATGAGTACTGGTAAGACCATGGTCTTGTACAGTAGTAGCTTGGATATTCTGGATAAATTTCGGGATTTAAAGAGCCTTGATAGACCATAGTAGTCTTTGCTGGGTTTGATCACCCGTTCGTGCATTTCTTCTTCTACATTGTTATCCCCTGATACTATTGACCCAATGTAGTTATAGAATTGCACTACTTCAAATTCGTGCTCCGCTACCCTGATAGTTTCACCAACGTTAGGTCTTCTCTTCGCAGAAGTTGCCATCATGTACTTAGTTTTCCTCTCATTAGTGTGCAGTCCCAGTTTTTGTGCCGCCTGCTCGATCTGTGTGAAGGAGTCCTGTACAGTCGATTCGGTTCTACCGATGATGTCGATGTCATCTGCGTAGGCACGTATCTGGCTGGACTTGGTAACATTAGTCCCTCTAGTTGTGACGCCAGAGTTACGGATTGCTTTCTCAAATGCCAGGTTGAAGAGGAGACAGGCCAGACCGAGTTTGGACAGCAATCCCGCTATTTTTACTTGACTAGTTACGTTGGTCATGGGCAACCTACAAAGCCGTATCAATTTGTTTGGAATGCCGAATTCTCTCATGGCATTATATAGTTCTACCCTGGCTATGCTGTCGTAGGCGGCCTCAAAGTCTATAAATAGATGATATATGGGAATCTTAAATTCCAGACATTTTTCCATTGCTTGCCTAAGGGTGAATATCTGATCAATCGCTGATTTGCCCGGTATGAAGCCACACTCATATTGACCAATGATGACTTTAGTGTATGAGGCTATCCGATCTTGTAGGATAGTGGAGAGTATCTTATAGGCGGTACTCAGCAATGTTATACCACTATAGTTGCTGCACAGTGTGATATCTCCTTTCTTATATATGGGGCAAATTATACCGCGACCGCGATCTCCTCTTGCTCCCATACGTGCACCACGATCGACATCACGTGATGTAACGCTGTCCGTCCTTGTTTGATCAGCTCAGCTGGTATGCCATCAGCCCCGTGGGCTTTATTTGATTTAAGCTATCTTATGGCTTTTACTGTTTCCTCAATGCTTGATGGCGGCAGCATTTGGTCTTGATTTTGCATTGGCGGAGCCTCCAATTCTTCAGTGAGCTATCCATTTAGCAATTCATAGAAGTGCGGTTCTCATCGCTCCGGAATGCCTTCAGGATCGTTGATCAGATTACCCTCTTTATCCTTGCAGTAAGTGCGCGTGGTGTGTACCGCGTCATACTGCGGATTATGTGGTAAAACTTCCGTGCCCGTTGCGGACCACGCTCTCTACTTTTCTCCATTTTACAGACTCGATTTTTTCCCAGGCACTTTTCTTTTGTCTGTGGTGTCTTTTTTCAGATCTTCTGAGCTCTTTTTATTTATCGCCGCGTACCCGCGTCCTATGAGACTGCTGCATTGCCCGGTATGCAGCATTCTTACGTTCAGTCGCTAGTTTGCACTCATCATCAAACCAGTCGCTCCGATCTCTACGTCTACTGCCTAACATCGAGTTGGCAGTACTAATGACAGTATTCTTAAGGCGTGTCCATTTCTTTTCCATGCCCGGCATTTTGGCCCCAGGTCTTACCCTCCCTCCGTCGAACTCTCGTCGCATGACCAAAGGTGTTACCGGTATTCTCATTGCGTAAGGCAGCCGTGTTGATCCGAACGTGATCCCCAGATGCAATACGTCTCCGTACGGTAATCCGCGCTCGGAAAACTGTACCAACAAGATAGTGATCCGAGTCGACGTTGGGACCTCGGTACGTTCGTACCCTCATCAGGCTCGAGAAATGGCGGCGATTTATCAACACATAGTCAATTTGGTTGCGAGTGGCTCCATCAGGTGATACCCAGGTGGCTTTGTGGATATCTTTACGCGGAAATCTTGTACTTGCAATGATCACATTCTTTGATGCTGCCGGTTCGATGACTCGTGGTCCATTAACATTAGTGTTCTCATGCAAACTATGGGAACCTGCGTAGTGCCCGAAAACCGGCTCCCCACCTAATTTCGCATTCAAATCACCAATACGATTTTCACATCGTATCTTGGGCAGACATTGAGGGCCCGTTCGACGTTCTCGTAGTATTCTTCCTTCTCGTCGTCAGAGAATCCTCTGTAGGTCCGTGAATGTTTATGAGGCTTATGTTCTTAAACTTGCTTCGCACGCGAAGAGTGCATAGCCTTTCGCTTATTGCATTGAAGCCGATAATGGCAAGCTTCAGTTTTGGCTGACCAGAAAGCCTACCCCGAGCACATGGTGTTTTGCATGACAGCTGTAATAAATGTCATACTCGTTTCTTTGAATAACACCACTCCCCGTCCATCCTATTTCTTGTGATGCTCTTATGTCAGCCTTATATTCGAACAGGGCATCGGCTAGCTGCTGCGCAGCTCGAGCTCTGTATAGTGAGCGGACATTCCATGAGAAAATTCTCAAATTGTTTAGCCGTTTTCGTATCCGTGGTTGTCGTCGTGTATCCGGCCCAGTTCGCTCCCATCTCCCATAATACGGGCCATAGTATCTTCAAAATATTACACATAGTATTAGTAGTAGTAGTAACTTTATTTCTTATATAATCATGTTACATAATGAAAGCCCGCTTCCATTTTCTTTTCGTTGTAAGCAAAACTAAAACCAACCCTAAGAAGGCTGCTCTCCTTTGCAATTTTCCCATTCTCTCTGGGTTCATTGACTCCTGAGTGAATTCGCGAGAGTTTAGTCCCATTCAGTGGGCGGGGAAATGGGAAAATAAGGATGAGTGTGCGATCGGAAATGGGCGATCAGTATAAAAGGGCGCGAAGAGGCAGAGAATCGGTTGTTCGTCTAGAGATTGTATGTTGTTAGTCTGATAGAAACATATCGTGTGTTATATTTTCCAACACGAGGAATATACTAGTTTATCTTTCCACGTAGTTTTATCCGGGAATCTACTAGATGCCGTACATTTATTTATCCAAAATTGTTTATTATACATATATAGTGCGGCACACAAAAAAAGTCGGTATGCAATAGTCTCTTTGATACGACAACATCCGTTTCGTTCGAGGGCTTATTGAAAGTGATCGCCGCTTAACTATTGGAGAAATCTCATCAGAAATGGGTATCAGGTATGGAAATGTTCACTCCATTACTTTCAATAAGCTTTCGAACGGCACGGATGTTGTCATCTGTACGACTTGTTTCTGTGTGAAGGATTAAAACTCCGCAGAGGGTCTTTTCAAAACCTGTTTTATTTTATCGTGATTGCCGCCGTATAGGTTTGAATGGCATGCCTGTTACATGCCAGTCTTTGATTTAAGAAATTGTTATTACCTACAGCTGGCTTACAAAGATCTACCAATTCCTTACAATCGATGTCGATGGTGTTGATTGGCGACATTTCAATTTTTTTGTTAATAGGCTGCTGTTGGGCTGCTGGTTGTTGTACTGCTGGCTGTTGTGCTGCTGGATATTATGCTGCTTGCTGTTGCTGTGAGCGATGTTGTTTTGGAATTTGCTGGTGCGTTTGTCGTTTCTAGCCGAACGCGGCTATTTTTTTTTCTTCCTGCCACTCTCATCTTGTCGTGCTCTTGACCCCGCTAGCTTTGCTTCCAACCTCTTTATTTCCTCTACTTTATCTTCAAATTTAGACGAGGCAAGACATGCGAATATTGTTTTTGTGCCATACCTGTCAAAGTTGGGGAGTTGGGGGGCACTCACTGTCCTCCCTCATTTGCTATTCCTGCTCCAATATCAATTTTGCGATTTTGTTACGCGTCATGATTGTGTTCCCCGCTTAGTAGAGACCTTGACGTGGTGCGGGGGCTTAAACTACAAAGAATCACTCAGGCTATGCTGACGGAAGCATATGCTTCCAGTAGGGCCACCCATGTCAGACAGGCTAGCGAGGAGTAATACACAAAGATCTATCGCCCCTAATCCAGGGTGCCACGCGTCACCGTGCCCATTGGATGGTTTGCAGCCAGGAGTATACCGGCTGTATTATAACGGCGCCCCTCTGACACCGGCTCGAATCAGAGCAGTAAGCAGACCTTACCATATCAAAACGGGGCTCTGAAGTGGCGGACTATTTGAAACCCCAAGACTCGTGGGTTCAAAAATGAATAGTCAATATACAAAAAACCATCCCACGAAAACCCCGGTAGGCGTAGGTGTGATGAGCCGACACTACCATAAGGGAAAAAATCATCAAGACAACACCGACTCGGCAAAAAGAAGACGTAGGGAAAAACGGAAAAACGGGATATACGCGTCGGCACGTGGAATGTTCGAACGTTATATAAACCAGACGCGATACAGACGGTCGTAGAAACAATATAAAATGGACATCGTCGCCTTTCAGGAAGTCAGACTCCCACATCAAGTAATTGAAACCAACGGGTTTACACTGGCGTGTAGACGTACTGGTACACATAACCTCGGAACCGGCTTCATCATAAGCAAGACGATTACGCCCCATGTAAAAGATGTGCAATTTATTAATGACCGAATGTCGGTGCTAAAAATACAGGTCCCGTGGTACAATTATGTATTTATAAACGTGCACGCCCCAACAGAATCTACGGACGAAGAAACGAAGGACACATTCTACGAAACCCTAGAGGAAGTATTTGATGGAATCTCATCATTCGATGTTAAAATTCTCCTCGGCGACCTCAATGCGAAAATTCGAAAGGAAGATATCTTCCAACCAACAATAGGTAAAGAAAGCCTACATAACGCTTCAAATGATAATGGTATTCGAATTATCACGTTCGCAGCGTCAAAAGATCTGGTAGTGAAAAGCACGATGTTCAAGCACAAACAAATCCATAAAGCCACATGGATATCACCCGACGGTGTAACGCGTAACCAAATAGACCACTTCCTCATAGACAAAAGACACCACTCGAATATCCTTGACGTAAGATCATATAGAGGAGCAAATTGCGACTCCGATCACCTTCTAGTGATGGGCAAAATTAGAAGTCGGCTTGCAGCAAACCCACATGGACAGTCACGGGAGACGAGCAAAAAGTTCGACACTGATAAACTAAAAGACCTACGCAAAAGGGCTGAATATCAAGACGAACTAACGAATAGATTTAGCATCCTAGAGAATGACAGTAGTGAGGAAGAGGAAGCCAATAGTGTGGACACTAAATGGGCATCGATCAGAGACACAATCAAACAAACAGCCCAAGAGGTATTAGGATTTAAAAAAACAACTAAGTCCAAACCCTGGTTTGGCGATGAGCGCAGGGCAAAGATCGAACAACGTAAACGCCTCAGAATGATCCACTTAGAAGCATATGATGAAGTCAACGCAGTAAGATACGCGACAACTCGGAAAGAGACAACCAGACTTTTCAAACGCAAAAAACGCGAATGGGAGAAGACTCGGATCGAAAAAATCCTAGAAAATTCCAAGGCAAAGAACAGCAGAGGTACGTATGCCGACATAAATTCAATTAGAAATGGCTACCGAGGGAGAGCCAAAATAATCCGAGACACAAACGGTTGTCTGGTGACAGAAACAAAAAATATCGTGACAAGATGGAAGCAGTACTTTGAAAACCTGCTCAATGTGCGCACCCATCAACCACAATTAAACGCACCAGACGTACTTACAGCCGAGCCCCAGATCCCAGAGGCCTCTTTCGACGAAGTTGTAGACGCAATATCTCGATTCAAAAGCAACAGGGCTCCCGGAGTCGACTACATACCGGCATGGAGCATGTGAGCATGGAGGAAAGGCAATCGCTCGAAAGATCTGTGGCATCTCTAACAGATACACACAATTCACAAGCAAAATCGTGAAGGACATCGAACGAAAATCGAATAAGAAAATACATCAGAGCCGTATACCTAGCGATAACATAACAATTCACATCAGTGGAGTATAGTCGAGTTTAAAAATCAAATTCTAAACGCGGTCAGTAGCCTGATGGGTAACGCTTAGGTTCAATTTTGTTCGTGATTCAAACTGTCATAGCGTCAGTTCGAATCACACGATCTTCTTCACTATTATTTCAAACGCTATAATTGGTGACTACGACGTGCACAGCATACACTTTCCCATAGTAAGCAGAACTTCACACACGGTCACGACTTCCGCATAGAGCCCAGCCTCCGACGTTTTCTCGTTCTCTCGTTCGTCCGTCGTTCGCATACGAATCTGATCGTAACGAAGTTACTGCGGGGGGAGTGGTGTGGCATCTCTAACAGATACATACAATTGACAAGCAAAATAGGGAAGGACACCGAACGAAAATCGAATAAGAAAATACATCAGAACCGTATACCTAACGATAACATAACAATTCACATCAGTGGAGTATAGTCGAGTTTAAAAATCAAATTCTAAACACGGTCAGTAGCCTGATGGGTAACGCTTAGGTTCAATTTTTTTCGTGATTCAAACTGTCATAGCGTCAGTTCGAATCACACGATCTTCTTCACTATTATTTCAAACGCTATAGATCCACCAACTGATTAAAACAATATGGGACAAGGAAGTCATTCCGAAAGAATGGGAAACCTTAATAGTCATCCCCATTTTCAAAAAAGGTGACAGATCTGACTGCGAAAAGTACAGAGGAATATCATTGCTCCCAACTACATGCAAAATACTAACAAATGTCATACTGGCGAGAATCGCACTGTACGCAGAAGAAATATTGGGAGACTACCAGTGCGTATTCCGTAGGAACCGGTCAACAAGCGACCAAATGTTCACAATAAGGCAACTGCTGGAAAAGAAGTGGGAATACGCAGAGATTGGTGAACCTCTTCGTTGACTTCAAAAAAGCCTACGACTCAGTCGCAAGGCAAAGACTCTACCACATTGTGATTGGCCTGGAGATCCCGAAAAAATATGCCGCCCTCATTCAAATTTGCATAAACGAAAACAAAGGGCGAGTTAGAATAGAAAACCACCTCTCAGAACATATTTGAAATCCAGGACGGACTAAAACAGGGGGAAGGCCTCTCACCATGCTATTTTAACCTTGTCCTCGAGTATGTCATCAGAACGGCGTCACACAAGTGCTCGCATATGCGGATGACATCGCCGTTCTGGGCGATAATCTCGAAACTGTAAGTAAAAACAGTGAAATCATCATGCAAGCAGCAGAAGAGGTAGGCCTAGAAATAAATGAAGACAAAACAAAATACATGATAACGACGAGAGCATGTGGACCTCAGAGAACACATATAAACGTCAGGGGCAAGATATTTGAGAATGTCAAAGAATATAAATAGCTGGGAACAATACTGACGACCAGAAACGAAACGTCGAAGGAAATTAACAAAAGACTACACTCCGGCAACGCTAGTTGGCATGCAGACAGTAAACTGTTGAAATCCAAACTACTATCACGTAATATAAAGCTCTGTGTCTATAGAACCATAATCATGCCGATTGTTCTATATGGATGCGAAGTATGGGCTCTCGCAAAACGGGAAGAAAACAAATTCCGCGTATTCGAGAATAAAGTTTTAAGGGGTATCTTTGGCGGTAAATATGACGAGGAGTCAGGACAATGGAGGAAACTCCACAACCACGAATTGGAAGAGCTATACCGCAAACCTACAATAGCGAGAGTAATCAAGTCGCGAAGATTAAGAGGGGCCGGACACGTAGCGGGAATGGGCGATGATAGGACCGTGTATAGAATTCTTGACGGTAAACTAACGGGAAAGAGACCGACAGGACGGCCGCGACGGAGATGGGAGGACAATGTTAGATTGGACCTCGAGGAGATGGGATTGGATGGTCGAACTTGGAAGGAGAGCGCACAGGACAGGGAACAATGGCGGAGCCGAGTCGGTGAGGTCATGAACTTCCGGGTTCCTACAGGCCAATAAATAATAATAATAAAAGTCATGATTGTGTTTACTTATTTGTTCCTGTCTTTTTGGCACCGACTTTAATTTCAGCGTTGAAATTTGAACTGTTGTTCTTTTTATTATGGCTGGTTTGGTATTTAATAGTTTGTCTTTAAACCCAAAAAACAACACTTACAGCGGAACGTGGATTCTCGATTCCACAGCTTACGACGAATGCCCAGGTAATTAAATGTAAGGAAAACAGGACTTTGTTCGGCATCACAGTCAGCCCAAACCAGTCAAACCCAATAAAACCATTTTTGTATGTGATCCAAAACTTTGTATTTACAGATTTGTGTTTTAATCGCACGGAATGTCACTTTGTGTTCACATTCCAGGACATCACCAATCGACCAGTCAATTTACTTTGCTTTGAAATGATGTTTCCGAAATTGATGTGAATACCAATTTTCGATCAAACTCATCAACCCACCTTAGATGTTCTACCCATAAAATCCTCAGACACAGCCCGAATTGACGTTATCATCCTCTGGAACTTCATTTCGTCACCATCCAATATGTAGATGTGTTCAGTACTAACAACTGAGCGGCACATAAATCATGTAATCGTTAGAATCTTGTGCCAGGAAAAGTACGTTGTCTTGTTGGTATCCTTTAATATTTTTGTACGCCGACAGACAACGTCAGTGGTCATATTCCTTTACTGAATCCTTAGTGACACCAAACTTGAATTCATCTATAATACATGCATGTTCATATGGCTGTTGGGCGTACATATAAATTAAATCCCCCCAAAACAATATATGTACATAACGAGACACTCATTAGGTCAGAGTGCTTAGATATTTACAAGAGATTAAAGATGGATACAGTTGAAGTTTCTGGATTATTGTCATGTTCCACAAGAGTGGGCTCTTGAGCTTGTTATGCAAATCTAACTTTATCATTTCTTAAATAGTCTACAGTTGTAACTACTGTGCGATGTGAATAGGGCGAATTGTATATAAGATAGCAAGAGCCAGTTTGGCTAACTATCAAACGGTTCCCCTCGGATTTGCTATGCCAATAGATTGTTAATAATAAAGATACTTGAGTGCTTTCGATGTGTTTGCCAAGTCAAGCTGTTTGGCCGCAGGCGTTTCGTTGTTATTCCGCTTCTGGCAGATGAAACAAGATTAAAAATATGGTCGGCAAACCTTTTATTTTGTACTTGTTGTATTCTCAACTCATGACCTTGGCCACTGATTTAATTTTCATTGAATGCCGCATCGCAGAAATGTAGGATGCCTCGAAATACAGGGTGTCGCAGAAGTTTTTTTTTCTTTTTCAAAACAATTATATAATAAAGTGGTGAAGAGTTTTGGTGAAGCAAAATTTACATTTTATTAAAGTACAGTCCTTGGGCATTTATTTCTTAAAAATCATGTTTAAATATTATCGGTTATTTTGTTGGCACGGTTCTCAACGTTATGCAAAATTTGTGAGAACTGTGCGACTCGTGTTCTCCGTTATTGGTGCTATATCTCCTCAGATATGTGCTTTTAATTTAACCAGCGGGTGAGATCTGATGCCGGATGTTAAATAGCCCTTAACAAAAAAGTCGGACTTAAAAGCTGGAAATCGACGCCACGTATCACTCTTGCCCTTTTTCGTCAATTGAACCTACGTATACATAACCAAACACATTTCACAACCTCTTTACCAACTCAGCCGTTGATGCACTTCGCCAATCTAACGTAGAGTTTTCTTTACATCTGAGTCTACCATCTATGGTAGAGGTCTTTAGTATACTCCAAATGCGTCACTTAATCATAATAGCCACCCAATGTCACATCACTTATGCGGTTGTGTGTTCATGGGTTCATCTGACGAGCCTGTGCTATTCTGGCGAATAAAGAACTAAATATCTATCAGAAAAACGAACCTATAATGTAAACACAGCGGTTTAATATAGTGCTGGTTTGAGGGAAAACACTCGTGCTGGACGGGAGTTCCAGAGCTTTGGAAAAATGAGTTTTGGTATAGAGAAGTACGTGTCGTTTACTATTTGTTCCTCTAAAGTTATGGCAAGATGTGAAATCTGGAATTATTTTCAACAGGTTTTTGAACTTACATGGACTATCTTAAGGGTCGCGTCCAAGTTACTTCAAAAAACCCCCGAGGGCACACGCTTATTTTTGTTTCAATTTTAGCAACATCGTTTGTTAATTCATTTGTAATGGTTGACTAATGAGAATAGAATCATAAAAATGGGTCCAGGGGGTATTACGAGGGTTGCCTTTTATATTTCGGGATTAGAGAACAAAAACAAATATTTATCATCGAAAATCACTTTATTGCTTTTCAAAATATTCCCCATGAAGATCTATACACTTTTGCATGCGTTTGAACCAATTGTCGAATCACTTTTGCCATTCTGATTGAGGTATCTCCAACACATGCATTCTGAATACAGCAACCGCTTCTTCAGGTGTCGAAAAACGTTGACCTCTCAATTTGTTTTTTACGTACGGGAATAAAAAGAACTCATTCGGTGCCAAGTCAGGACTATACGGCGGATGACCCATCAAATCGATGTTTTGGGTGCTCAAAAATGCAGTTGTCGCAGCCGATGTGTGAGAGCTCGCATTGTCGTGGTGAAGAGTGATCCGTCTTCGGCGGTTGGTTTTCCTGATTTCTTGGAAGACAACTGGCAAACAAATGGTTGTGTACCACTCAGAATTGACTGTTCTGTGTTGTTCTAGTGGTACGGTTGCGACATGTCCAGTTTTTCCGAAAAAAGCAGGCGACCATTTGCTTGGAAGTGCTTCGTGCGCGAACAACTTTTGTTGGATTTGGCTCATCTTGAAACACCCAGACAGTCGACTGCTGTTTACTTTCGGGCTCATACGCGTAAATCCACGATTCATCACCTGTCACGATGTCATAGACGTGTTTCGAAGCACCGCGACCGTATTTTTTGAGCATTTCTTTCGACCAATTGACACGAGCCTTTTTTTGGGCGATTGACAAATTGTGTGGGATCCAACGCGAACAAATTTTTTTGACAGTCAAATGGTTATGCAATATTGAATGTATGCTGGTCCCACTAACGCCTAAGGTTGTCTCAATCTCACGATAGGTCACATGACGATCTTCCAATATCAGTTCGCGCACAGCATCAATGGTTTTCGGAACTACAACTGATTTTGGACGACCTTCACGAAATTCATCTTGGAGTGAACTACGACCACGATTGAATTCACCATACCATCGATAAACACTGGTCCTTGATGGAGCTTCATCGCCAAAAATTGAATTAAGTTCATCCATGCACTGTTGCTGAGTTAATCCACGCCGAAAGTTGTAAAAAATAATCGCACGAAAATGTTGACAATTTAATTCCATTTTTGGGCCGAGATGAATCTTTTAAGTTACTGTAAACAACACAAATAGCGCTCGTATGTGAAAACATTCTGAGTGCGTATAACCTCAAAAATTTCCAACTTTACGACAGAGCTGTCAATTGCCGGATTGCAACGCTAGGGTTGCCAAATCCCGAAACATAAGAGGCAACCCTCGTATAAGTTGGTGGAAAAGAGAATTTTGTTCAACATATACAGAGTGGGTTTTAACCGGGTTCGTAGTTTGTTTCGTGCTGGATATGTCATCATATGCGATAGTAAGTGGAATTTTTGATCCACATGGAGTCGTTTACAAGAGTGCAGCCTGCGATTTATGTTCGCGTTTGTTACGTAAACAAGTATTCTATGACGATTTCGAGGCGAATATATAGTGCTCACTGAGGTTTACGAGATATTAAGGAAAGAGGAGAGCCTATTTGGATGACAGTGTTTAAGACATCCGGGTCAGAAAAAAAAGAATAGTGAATGAACACCGCACGAAATTAGTGACGACAGCAGAGGTTATTCAGCATGTTAGTGAATCGATTGCAGAAAATCCACAACCATGGACATTAAGGGATAATCTCACGACGATTTGTTGTTTTTCAAAGCCTTAAAATTCAACTGACACAAGAATTGAATCCGAACGGCCTGCTAAAATAAATGTTCTCTGAGAAATGGGTATTACGAAAAGTAGACATCGAATATCCCCCACGGACTTCCGTTCCGACTCCGAGTTATTATTTTCTGTGGGAATACTTACAGTCAAGCGTCTAAGAAAGTAACCTGAAAACGATAGAGCAGTTATAGGAAAACATTCCACGTGGAATGAAAGCCGTTCTAAGAACCACTTGCTAATGAGAATTTGCCAGTCCTACATGAACAATATCAATAATCTGGTAGAAAGCAACATAGATGTTTAAAAGAGGTTACGATAAAAATTTCCTTTTTTTGTACTTTCTAAAAATATTAAAGAAATATTTACAAGCTCGGTAATTCTTTTTTTATTGTATTTTGGATGAATGAATGAATGAATGAATAGAGGCCAGAACCCTCATTTTATTTCGCTTAGTACAAGACGTATAAACATATAAACTTATACATAGACTTACGAACTACCTTAAAAACTAAGGCATGCGGGTTGGGGGTGGAGGACCAACTTTAAAGTAACTTAAAAATGGAATGGAGAACTAAACAAAGATGGATATAATAATAGTCTAGGTGGTAGGACCACGAAGGGCGAAGATAAGCCGGGTGCTAGGGTGTGAGAATGAGTGTAAGCAGTGATCCGGGTGGGGTCAGGAGGGGTAAGAGAGGAGACGACGTTTGAGAGCGGGAGGGGTGAGATTGAAGTCAAAGAACGCGGGGTGAGAGTTTGCCCAACCCTGCATTCGCGAAAAGGGTTCATTAGAGCCGTAAGACGTGTAATGGGCGGGCAAATAGAAGAGACGAGGGTTTCGCAGATTTCGGGGATTAGTGGAAAATGTGATGGGGGAGAGCAGGCGTGGGCAGTTGATTGAACCTGAGAGTAGACGGAGTTTGCGGTTGTACCATGGAGGCAATGATACTGATGTCCTATGTCGAGAATAGGGGACATATGGGGAAATGGCATTGCAGATTTCCTTACAGAAAGTTGCAGTAGCTTCTTCTACTTCTAGGTGATCAATGCGAAATGCGATTCTGCTAAGATGCTCATTTAATAGGCGAAAGTTAGCTTTGCGGAAATTGTATGAAAAGTTGACATGAATTGGCGAGGTTTGGGATAAGCTGTCACGATAAAGGGATACAAGAAGCGGGTGGTAATCGTCGATGGTGGAGAGAGCGTGGGGACTGAGGAATTATAGGGGTCTGTCATAAACACAGGGTCAACTTGCCTCTTCATATAATTCGGCACATTACTTATTTGACGGAGGCTTGAGTCGGTGAGACCGTCTATAAAAAGACACTCCTTGGTACTAGTGGGGTTTGAGGTCTAAAAGGATTGATCGTCTGACAGCGTCCATTGGACATGGGGAAGGTTGAAATCCCCAGTAACAACGATAGCGTCAAGGGAAGTACTTAACTCGGTTATGTGATCAACCGCTGCTATGACACGATAGGTTGCGAAGGAGGTATATAGAAACATATAATGTATAAGGACTTTGGTCGTTTGTCAATTTTTATTGCGACAAAATCAAGAGAGTTGAAACTAAGCATGTAGTTAAGGCCCAAATGCAACCCTCGATGTCGGCCTTTTGGAGCCACCCGTGGTTCCGCCGGTGTGCTCTTCAATGTGAAGTTCCCCCCACGAGCTACTCAACGCATTCTCTAGGGATTGGACGGTAAAAAATAACCGACCCGGATGGAATACCGGCAATAGTCCTTAAAAATCCGGGTATCTAAGGATAGTGTCTACAGGGTTAGTGCAAAAGTCTCTAACCATTTGGATGAAGGGTTAGGGGGTGGGCGGGGGGGGGGGGGGGTCGGGGGATGGTGGGATGGTGGGATAGAAATCATACAAGACCAGTAGCATTTGAGTGCGGTAGTGAACTCAGATTAAGTCTTTGGCGTCTGATAATCTGCGTTTTAGTAATACCCTGCCCATTCTCTTTGCAACCAGACCTTTTATACCCAAATTATTGGAGATGAATTGCAAACGATGCATCCAAATCTTCTCCACTCAGCATGACCTCAAGCACAAGTCGTTCACCCCGTCAAGGCTTCACTCATTCGATTTTAACCCATATTTAGCGCAATTGCCCCGCACGAGTCGTTTGCTACGCTTAATTAATATTGCCACTTAATCGATCCCCTTAAAGTGCAGTAGCCTCGGTTCAAGCATTCGTTTCGTCACTTCCAATTACCTGTGGCGATTTGTTATGATCCGTATGCCTTTCTTTTGTAGACGTAAACACTTTTGATTGAAATTCCCTTAAATGAGTGTGTACGGTAATTGTCATTATCCGTGCGTTGTATTTTTGCGCACACCAGCAATATCCCATACCACCTGATATGGCGCTTTTAGTATACGGATTTGTTGATGCGTGCGCTTGTAAGCATGAATGATTCGTAATTGGATAACACAGAGCTTGGGAAATGACTGTGCGTCACAGGTGGGCAAATAAAGAGGAAACGATTATGAGCGCATTGTGTGCGATGTGATTATTATGTTAAATGGGGCTTATGTGGTGAGATACTCCACCAAGGCCGCCTCTAAAAATTGAGTTATCTTTCCAAAACCAAGAAATATTTTGCCCCGACCCAACTTCTTCACCTGTATATATCTCAAATTTTACCCGCGCTCGATCATTGCTTCCATGTTAGGAGCTCTGCTCCGAAGCATACCCTCGACCTACTTGAGAGCGTACAGAGACGGGCAATCCGTCTGATTGAAAACTCAACGCTGACATCCGGACTGTAGTCCCCATAACATCGGAGGCGGGTAGCTGACTTTTGTCTGTTTTACAAATATTATCATGGTACTGTACCTCGGAGATTCGTAGAGTTATTCGGCGAAAATCGTTCTATTTGCGCTCGACATGACAATCTAACAGATCATACCCGCTTTCTGTACGTTTCTCAAAGGCACGCACATCTCTGGATCAAAACTAGTTCCGCTACGGAACGGAAAAGCTGCGGAACTCCTCCCAGCACAAGGGTTGCTGATGCGATACCACCTGCGACGGTTCAAGAGGAACACCAGCAGTTATTTAATGGCATCTCGGCCACCATGCTCTTCAACATATTTACCACTGAAGATACTCCTTAAAACTTTATTCTTTATTCTCTAGTCCTTAGTCTTGATTCTTTGTTCTCTATTATTTAATCTTTATTCTCTATTCTTTATTCTATATTCTATATTCTATATTCTATATTCTATATTCTATATTCTATATTCTATATTCTATATTCTATATTCTATATTCTATATTCTATATTCTATATTCTATATTCTATATTCTATATTCTATATTCTATATTCTATATGCTATATTCCATATTCTATATTCTATATTCTATATTCTATATTCTATATTCTATATTCTATATTCTATATTCTATATGCTATATTCTATATTCTATATTCTATATTCTATATTGTATATTCTATATTCTATATTCTATATTCTACATTCCATATTCCATATTCTTTATTCTATATTCTATATTCTATATTCTATATTCTATATTCTACATTCTATATTCTATATTCTATATTCTATATTCTATATTCTATATTCTATATTCTATATTCTATATTCTATATTCTATATTCTATATTCTATATTCTATATTCTATATTCTATATTCTATATCCTATAGTCTATATTCTATATTCTATATTCTATATTCTATATTCTATATTCTATATTCTATTCTATATTCTATTCTATATAAAGTCAGAACTAACACAAGACCAGAATAAACACAGACATAATAAGCATTTTGATCGAACTGTGGGGGTTCTCTATATTACATGGAGAACCAACCCACAATTCCAACTAACTTTTGACCGCTACCAGGGTGTCACCTTAACCCAACCCTCCATTCAAAACTTGCAAAGAGTACATTTCCCAATCCGCAATAGCATATATTTCCAAATCTGTAATAGAATGCATTTTCAAAACCTACAACAGAATACATTCCAAATCCTGCAATAGAATACATTTTAAATCATCTCCTTCATCTACAATCAAACCGCATTTAGTTTTCCCCGAAAACCATTTCGGTTCATTTCCTACTTAAACTATCTCTCGCTTGCAACCAAGCAGCATTTAGTTTTCCCAGAAAACCATTCCGGCTCACTTCTTACTTAAACCATTTTTCTCGCTTGCAACCAAGCAACATTTAGTTTTCCCGAGAACGATTTCGGTTCCCATTCTACCCAAACCATTTGAAATCATATCAATTCTTCTTACTGGCAAGTCACCAGCATGATGCGTTGCCTTTCCACGGAACAACCATCGCAACGGTCAAGACCCATGTTCCTTTGTCTAACCGATAACCCATAATTATACTTACGCTCACCGATTTCTCCGTACACAGCAACAGAAGAATCTAATTCAGCCCGTACGGAAGAAATTCCCTGAAACAAAATTTTCTATGTAGGCATCGCAACCCTTCTTCATGTTCCTAGTAAGTGGCAGTGAGTTTACTGAGCTATGACTCCACCGCCACGACACCATGAATGGATTCTTGCCTTCGTTCAGTCAGTCGAGTTTCAACCACCATCGAGCGTACATCGCTCTTTAATCTAAACGGAGTCAAGTTTAAACCACCGGGGTGCGCATATAACGTGTCGGAATACCAAACTCAATTTAATTATCAAAGACTTAACCTTTGTCAAGGAAACATCACGACCCTGTATACGGCCCGATAAATTTTAAATTCGGTAGTAAAACAAAATGACAATTTGCCCCATCCATTCAACTGGACCCTCTGCCGCAGAGGAATTTTGACGAAATCTCGGACAATACCGTAGACCCGTGCGCTCACGAACGCGAGCAATTTCAAAACCATAAAAATAAGTTGATCAAATTGAAAGGGTGTACTTATAATTAAGGGTATATAAGTAAGAAGATTAACAGTTGTACGTGCTCAAAAATAAGAAAACAATTATCACTAAGCCACTCCGAGTGTTTCATTTAGCAGTTTTTGGTGAACGTTTGGCAGTTTTAATTCAGTGGGGCTTTTTGAGAACCCGTGCCCGTGCTGGCACACAACGAAAAGCCACAACCTCCCCCACACCTGTTCATTTCAAATAGAGCTTGATGGTATCAAATCTGCCTCTCATCAAATTAGTGTTGATGTTCTTCAGCGCACTTGTACCCACTCAATCCATCATGTTTATCATCAATCTTTTGCCCATAAATCAAAAAAAGGTCTCAGTCAGTCCCCACAGACACCAATGGGGAGTATCTAAGTAAAATTCAATATGTTGTGGACGCATCTTTCAATTCTCTGGAAGAATGGAAGAGGCAACAACCAGCAGCAGTCCAATCGCAAGGAAACGCACATCACAACAACTCACATACAACTTCGGTGTCAATGCTACCAACCCACCGAAGGTGTAGAGATCTTATAACCATAGGTTTCGCATAGAGAGTTGTTAAATATAGTATAACAACAATTTGTTCAGTTTTCAAGTAGGTTACTGTGTTTTCTAACGCAACTGCAAGGGAACAAGTTTTAATATACCTTGGCCGCCTGTTGTGGCTTTCGATAGAATAAGCGGAGACGGAAGAGTTGTAGAATTACTAATCTCCAAATAGGAATAGGATTTGTCCTCTAATTGTGTACAATGAGCATATGAGGGAGAGCATTTCGTTTGGCTATTTAGCCCGGGATTTCTTATATTGCTGCCTACTGCAAATGTTTGTGAATGTCCCGTCGAAGATGTCTTCACAAACGCCTCTCATCCATAAACCAATGCCTCGAAAATCCAATGCTTCCTTTTGTCGCCTAAAACGAATCTCAGTGAAGACACATTGTCCCTGTTGCATTTGCATCGTCGAAGCCACAGTCTCAACGCTGTAGGTTCGCCTCTCCTAAGAGCATTCTTAATACAAAAACAGGCATGGAAGCTAAAAAGCGACGAAGGACATCCAGCCAACTATAGAGGGTTAGCTAAAGAACTACGAATAATCAAAAACAAAAAGGCGACTATCCTAAATTGAATTCTGACCAAACAGATACAAAAGCTATATCAAAAAAGTTAATTTTCAAAATAAGTAAGCACATGGCACTATTGCTGCAGCAAACCAGATGTACAGGATACAACGAAAAAGGAAGAGGATGATTCTAATCAAGCCCTACAACTTATCCTTAACAAGATGACCAGGCATGTGCGATATATCAAGTTTCGTTTAAGTTTTGACAAAACTTGTTGTGAGCGACCATTGATTGATTGGACAAAAGATATTTCCTGTATAAGTTCTACAGGGAATTGATAATATGAATGTGTTGGTAAGGTTGTGAGATACCTCATCGCTAGATATTATTGTACACGTGTAGATTTATTGGAAATCTCTTAGGTCATGAACACTTTGGGACTTTACCCAAATCATCCTTCTCTTTATATTATGATTCGACGTGCATACATAACTTGTCGAAAATTAGGTCTCATTAGTCAATTCAGGTTTGCATTCAATGACACAAAATTAAAAAACTCATTTCGAACATAAACGCAAGGATCAGGAAACTTGAGAACGGTACCAAGGAAGCTGCTTCTAGAAGATAAGAAAGATTACTAAAATCATTACGTGGAATGTAAATGGATTGCCCAGCTACAAGTAAGAGATTGAAATCGTTATCGAGATACTTGTAAATAAAATAGGTGTGTGTTTGTAACTCATTTTACCATACGACCAGCCTTCTATAAATTTAGAGGTAACCCATCCCTTAAGATTCACACACAAAATACAGCAAAGTGGGGACGTAGGGTAGGGATGTTCAGTTCATTCCTTTAGCTCTACGGCCTGCTGTACATTACTAAAAACGTATCAAACAATTATATGAAAATTGAAGACAATGTCGAACAACACAGAATGTTTCGACTCTAGGTGAAGACATTATCTGAAATTAATTCAATCTCGGCATAGTTTACAGAAGGATTGATTCGAAAAGCTTAAGCAAAATACTAAAGGAATTCGGCACTACAAACTGAAATAAAAACTAAACCTCGAAGTATAGTGGTTAGTATACCCGTCTGTCACGCGGGAGACCGGGGTTCGATTCCCCGTCGGGCAGCCTTTGGCGCCGGACTAATGACCTTGCCCGAAAAAAACAAATCATTATGGAAATTTTAACAAGCCTCAGGGATTGCTAAATAAGGCCAGGACTGGTTCCCGGTTGTAGTGCCGATGATGGTGATGATTCAGTGCTATGCATTGAATAGCACTCCTGAAAGCAAAAGAAGCCTGAAATATCTATACATGAGGAATGTTGCAGCTGATTTAAGAAAAATCAAAAACAAGGAAAAAACGGCACGAAATCAGAGCCTCGCAGGCTAAAACTACGGGTCATTCAATAAGTCCTTAGAACATCCATGAAATGAGGCTCGTAGTATCAGAAATTGCCTGTTTTTGGTAAGCTTCACTACTCACTAGACAGCTCACTAGTAAGCTTGCTTCATAGTAATAACGAGGGCACACAACACAACAACAAAGAGGAGTCGTGGAAATTGCTGACTAGTTAACAGGGGTGGGAAATACAGCGTGTGAGATTATCTTTTTTTATATTTATAGTTTTTGTATGAAGTTTTAAACATTTATTGTGAATATTATTAAGTTTAGAATTTATAGTTCTATCTTTATATTTTATATAAATTTTTTATTTAATTTTTATAAATTACGGGATATATTTTAGAATAATTTTTTTTAACTTTTTGAGTTTATGAGGGGACTTTAGAATGGTCTATTCTAGTATAAATAATTCTAATAAATGGAAATGATTATTTTCAATCTATTAGAGTTTTATCTATTTTTTAGCGGTTTTATTTGCACACAAAAATATAGAAAGCGGTTTTTACAATATTAGACTAAATGCTAAGCCTATTTTAACAAATTAGATTTCGATATATCTTTTTTACTGGCTGTGTATGAGCGCTCTACATTATTCTACATACATTTGTTTTGTTTTTTATATAAATGCATTGTCTTCAGCTGTACACTGATTTTGTGTTTTATTGTTTTTACTTTAAACAAAAAGTTCAAAATTATATCATAGAAAAAAAAGAAAACTTGAATCTAGTTACATTTTTATGGTTTTTAACTTCTTATTGTTTGTTTTTTATTCAGTTTTTAAATGGTTTTTTATCGCATATATATTTTTTTTCTATACATATAAATTAAAATTAAAAGACCACATAAGTTAGGTCTATTAATTTTAATATAATTAAAAGTAATAAAAAGAGGAAAAAATGAGCTATACAGATAGAAACAGAAAGAAAAGAAGGGGCGAAAGCGTTTAAGCCCACAAGGCATTATATTTAAGCGGGATGTGAAAGGACGAAGACGTCTGTTTAATTTATTTCGTTCGCCAATTGCTGCTTTTTTGTTTTATTACACTTCTCTCGGGAGAGGCGAACCTATAGCTCCGCAACGGCGCCCCAAGTTTCCACCAAATAACTCTTGAAGTGTTTTTTCAACAGTTGCAGGTTGTAACGCTCTGCGAACACTCGTGCGGGAAGCGAGTTCCACAGCGTACCCGCTATGTGAAGGAACAAGTTCTGATGCAGGAATCTTCGCGCCGTTGGGAGATGAATCGCAAATGGGTGCGATCTGTCGGATTCTCATGTGGAGCGCATATAAACCGAACTGTTATGTTATTTTAATGTTAATAAAAATCACGAGCTGTTAATTATCAACAGTTTAAATTACTCTTAAATATACTTCATTTATTTTTTATTTATTTTTTAAGTATATTTTTTCGAGTCAAGAGCGGTGGCAGAAGTTATCACGTAACAGGGGAACATTGCCACGAATCTCCGAAGAACAGTAGCCGTGATAATATCTGTAAAACAGACAGAGGTCGGCTACGCGCTTTCGATGTGATAGCGACTGTAGTCCCGACGTCTGCGCCGTGTCCACGACCAGGAGTATCGAAGGTTTTTGTATGCTCTCAAGTAGGTCGAGGGTATGTTTAAGAGCAGAGCTCCAAACATGGGATCAATATTCGTGCGAGGGTCTAATTTGAGATTTATACAGAAGAGGAAGTTGGGCCCGAGTAAAATATTTCTTGGCTCTAAAAAGACAACCCAGTTTTCCAGAGGCTGATCTGATGATGTTCGACACGTGTTTATGACACGATACATTCCCACAGACTGTGATCCCGAGCAATTTCAAGCCTTCCCTAAATTCGAGGGCCCGGCCATTCATCATCAGCTGTGGAACCGCTCATCCACTTTTCTTTGTGTATGTTGTATACTGTGTCTTCGTTACATTGAAAACGACGAGATTGGCCTTTCCCTACTGGATAACCTTATCCAGATCCCGATTCCGATAGTCGATCTGTCTACATCTCAGCTTGTGCGACGTTGCTGCACCAATCGGCCGATCACTCGAAAAAGAGGAAACAAGCATACTCTCATCCGCAAAACTGGACACCTTCTTATCCGTTGTCTCCAAACAAATGATTCATGTGAAACAAAAACAAGGTTGGAGCCAAAATAGAACCTTGACTCACCCCGTACTTAACAGGATACAGATCCGAATACTCGCCGTCCACATCAACCCGGATCGATCAATTTTCGAGGCAAAGCTGTTGGGAACGCCCATATGAACGAAGTTTGCTCAGCAATGTCCTGTGTCAGAGGCGATCCAATGTGACCCCCCTTGACTCACCATGCCACTCAATCACAGATGTCCGTATATCGGTTATAAGACTTAAAAGGTCTCCCGTGGACCACCTGCCACGGAATCCGTATTGACGATCATTCAGAAGTCCATTGCACTCCAAATACTTATCTAACTCGGCTTTGATGACCTTTTCCATTACCTTAGATAACATAGAAAATAATGTTATCGGCCGGTAATTTTGTTGGAGACTCTTCTTTCCCCTCTTTGGTATTGGCTGAACTCGAGCGATTTTCCAGCAGGGGGGGGGGGGGGGGGGAAGTTCCCCGTACATAAGATAAGTGAAAGAGTCTGCAAAAAATCAGCGATAGTTCTGGAGCACAGTTCTTAAGGACTATTGCTGGTATTCCATCCGGGCAGGTTGCTTTCCTACAGTCAGGTCCACGTAGAATGCGTTGAATAGTACGCGAGCGAAATGTCACATCCCGCATCGAAGACCGTACCGGCGCGATCACAGGTGGCTCCAAAAGATCGCCATCGAGGTTTGAATTTGCGGAAAATAAATTCGTGAACACATTAGCTTTATCCTTTGAATTTGTGACTAACGTCCTGCTGTCCGTCACCAACGTAGGAAAAGAGGGGGAAGCGAAGTTACTGCTGACAGCCCTTGTCATTGACCAAAGGGAGCGTGCACCAGTCGGGCACTCAAAGAGTATACTCGCTCTGTCTTTGTAGGCCTTTTTCGCGATATCGATCATCTGATTCCACGTGTTTCTGATTCTAACGAGATTCGTTCTATTAACATCAGTGGGATTGGAGCGCCATTTTTTAAAAACTCTATTTTTTGCCGCTGTAATCTGTTAGCATCCAAGTCTTATAAGATGAACTGCGTTTGATAGAATGAGGAATGTAGATCTCCATCCCGAGAAGAATAATCTCTATGACCGACTCCGCGCAAGCGTTAACATCGGAGTCTTCGAAGCACACCTTCGATCATAGAAATGATTCGAAGAAATGTCGCAATCGTCCCAGTTAGCAGTCCCATACCTCCATACATGACGAAGGTGCTTAGGTCAGTTATTCGCTTGAAATGAAAGTGGTTGCGCGACCGATACCAAGCAGTGATCTGAGTTTCCCAGTGGCGCAGAAACCTCAACGGTATAAACACTCTGTTTGGATGTGGACCGCATATAAACCGAACTGCGCGGAATAATACCAGGAATTTCCGAAGAACAGTACCCGTGATAACAGACAGAGGTCGGTTAGGCGCCTTCGATGTGATAGCGACTGTAGTCCCGATGTCAGCGCCGTGTCCCGATTGTTTATGCCCCGATGCATTCCCACAGACCGCCACGCCGAGTAAACTCAAGGTTTCCCCAGAATCGAGAGCCCGGCTATTTATCATCACCTGTGCAACCGATGATCCACTTTGCCTTGCGAATGTTGTATACTATGTCTTCGTTGCATTCAAGTCAATGAGATTGGCCTTTCCTCACTGCAGGACCTTATACAGATCCCGATTCAGAGAGTCAATCTGTCTACATCTCAGGTGATGCGACGTTGATGCACTAGTCGGTCGATCACCCGAAAAATAGGAAACAAGCGTTCAACAAATCCGCGAAGCTGAACACCCTGTTATCCGTCGGCTCCAACAAATCATTAAAATGCAACAGATCGCGCGGTTGGCTTTACTCTTATCATGAAAGTTGTGCTGAGCAATTCTGTTAAATTTCTTTGTTGCCTTTACCGCTCTTCGAATGACGATCGACCGGCGAAATTTTTTGAACACCTTTCACGTGCCGTCGCCTGGATACAGATCAACCACGCGGCTTCTGAAATTGTTGTCCTTGGCGATTTTAATGTAGACCATTTCCTGCTGTTTGGTACATTCTAACAGAACCGACGATGCTGGAAGGTTGGCGGAGATGTTCGCTGTTAGCCGCAGTTTGACTCAACTCGTGGAGGAACCAACGCGAGTGTCGGATGCTCGAGGCGATTATGCAAACACCCTGGATCTGCTTTTGACATCCGAACCGAGTATTTATACCGTGGAAGTGACTACGCCACTGGGAAACTCAGATCGCTACTTGTTATCGGTCGCGCAACCAAATAGTGAAGAATAACACCGAGAGAAAATCAAATAATCAGAGCATCAGAGCCTTATATCATAGCAATTAACACAGCAAATCCACATTAGTTGAGTGTACTTGGGAATAACGTTCGAATTCGTAGTGGACTGATGTTTTGATGTTATGGTTCTTAAAAAGTTCTTCTTTGGTTTTAAAAAGTTTAATGACTTCTTTCCCATTCTTGCGCACGGTTCTTGTATGACCAGAAAGTCACTCCACCGTCCCACAGATAGTGAACATTTCTGGATCATTATAAAAAACATCAAAAGCTCGATCACGTCATCCATTCCTCCGCTCATATGCGATAGGAGTCCAACGTAGTAATGAAAACGAAACTGCTTGTTGCATATTTCGGAGTCAATTCAACTCTACATGATACGAGATCAGCTCCGCCTTCACTTTATCACAAGCAGCGCACCACGAGACAAATTCGATTTTAAACTCCCGCCCGAGCACTCAAAATGTTAAATCTCAACAGATCCGATGACCCGAATAACACTCCTTATACCCTTTTAAAGAGATGTTCCTCTTTATCCTGTTACACTATGGGTAGGACGTTGTTGGCACTGGTTCTACTCCTATCCCACGAAATTACAATGGAGATTGCCACCAGTGTGGGGTAAAAATGTCGGTTTCTGTTAGGTGCCGGCAGGGGCACAGATTCACACAAACCTTCCTAGCCCGACACCGTTTTACCACGCGTTTGGTGAAGTAGGACTGTTCTGACTCCGGATTCTACGAACGAAAGTTCACTTTGAACAAAACACCATAAATCTTTTCTTCTTTATTTAAACACAAAAGGGAATTCGTTCCGTTCTTTATTTGTACACTGTACAACGTGAAATATAATTTTGGATCATAACATAAACGGTATACATTCGGTTCTTCGTTTACACAATATGCGGTTTAAATATAACACAATGGTTGTTTCCACTACGAATCACAACGCAACTTCATGCCGTACATTAAATAAAAATTGGCCATTCGGATATCACTTGACCCTAGGATGGAAATATACTCCTTCGGTGACCGCTCGATTCAGATTCTCGATTTGTACTCTTACGTGGAGGGCGCGACTTTCCTCCACGGAATCTAACTTGAGATTGGTGATTGCCACCGAAACGACAGAATACCAAATTCCTTCCATCGCTTCGGTGATCAATAAGGTATGATCTTTCATGGTTGGTGATGTGCACGCAGACAGATATGATTGCCTCGCACGCTCATACTGTATATCCATGAGCATGCGAACCATGAATATTCGAATTCCATAAAAGGAAATGTTTGCATCTGGGCAAGTATAATGAAGACGATACTTGGGGTGTTTACCCGATCAGTAACTGCGTACAGCATTTACGCTGATCGTGCACATATCGCTGGCGTCTGCTGATATGACTTGCCCTGCGTGTGTGTGGGAAAAATGGACATGTTCGGGGATTTATGTCGGTTACGTAATGTCGTAACCGAATTGGATTTTAGGAACATGC
Organism: Microdon myrmicae; assembly: GCA_963931805.1. Classification (NCBI taxonomy): domain Eukaryota; kingdom Metazoa; phylum Arthropoda; class Insecta; order Diptera; family Syrphidae; genus Microdon; species Microdon myrmicae. The sequence goes on along the minus strand of OZ007500.1, from coordinate 75,960,256 downwards.
TGCGTTGTATGCAGGCATGCCCCTGGGGGAAATGCTTAAAGGATGCTAATGCTTGTCGATCGGTTTACCGACTGATGTGCTTGTAGGTAAAAATGAAAGAAAGCATATCTTCTGCATATGTGCGGCGGAATTCGTTCGGAGACATGTGCAATGAAATGGTTCAGGTCATGTTGGTTGCTTGGTGGTGCGACCAAATTGCTTTTAAGGAAGATGGTGCGCTTCATGCGACCATGCCCTTGTGGAAAATACTTATTTGTTGCTGATGGATTTTGCATCAGCGAAAATTATAGTTTTAAAGCATTTCAGGTGTTCGTTTGCGCAAACGATGGAAAGATGAGTAAATGCTTTCCAGGTGTTTGTTGCTCTAGGAAGCAGTTTATTGAATAATTGGTGGGAAGGTAAGTAGTGGCGTTCAAAGGAACCGCCACAACACTATCAGTGTAACAGCCTACCCCACAAATTTTGATGCAATGAAACATTCAACCCACTTTCTTATTTTAAATTTGATTTTATTAAATCAAAACAATCATTTTTGTTAATAATTGTTACTTTATACAAGAGTCTGTGGAAATAAGGCCATAAACAGCCGAATCTTTTTAACGACTTTTTAAACCGAACTCTCCTTTCATATTTTGAAAAACGACCGTTTCTTTCAACGGTTTGATATCTATTCCTTCTCTCTTTTTTTTTTCGACTGTGCAGAACGATGAAAAACTCAGAACTCTCTTTACTTGAGTTATGGCTCGTTTTGATCGCGGTTGTTATCTAAACATCCTTTCATATTCAAAATACATATGCGTCGCATTTCATTCCTTATTTACTCAAGAGTTGGGCCGAATGTTTACATTGAGATCTTGATTGATTGCCGGCACTTATTTACATTCTGTCAAAAAGTACCAGGAATTGGTCATTTAAGAAGCTTGCTTAAACGGATCTCAAAAAAAAATGTACTCGCTAAATTAGGATAATAAATGAAGTCAAAACAAAATACATGATTACGCCGAGAGCAAGTGGACCTCAGGGAGCACACGTAAACGTCAGAGGCAAGATATTCGAAAAAGCTAAAGAATTTAAATATCTGGGAACGATACTGGCGGCCAGTAACGAAATTTCGAAGGAAATTAACAAAAGACAGCATTCCGGCAACGCTAGTTGGCACGCAGTCAGTAAACTGCTGAAATCCAAACTGATATCACGCAACATAAAACTCCGTGTCTATAGAACCATATTCATGCCGATTGCTCTATACCGATGCGAAACATGGGCTCTCACAAAACGGGAAGAAAACAAATTCCGCGTATTCGAGAATAAAGTTTTAAGGCGTATCTTTGGCGGGAAATATGACGAGGAGTCAGGACAATGGAGGAAACTGCACAACCACGAATTGGAAGAGCTATACCGCAAACCTACAATAGTGAGAGTAATCGGGTCGCCAAGATTAAGATGGGCCGGACATGTGGCGCGAATGGGCAACGATACGGCTGTGCGTAGAATTCTTGATCGTAGACCAACCGGAAAGAGACGGACAGGACGGCCGCGACGGAGATGAGAGGACAATGTTAGGTTTGGCCTTGAGCAGATCGGATCGGATGGTCAAGCGTGGAAGGGGAGTGCACAGGACAGGGAACAATGGCGGAGCCGAGTCGGTGAGCTCATGAACTTCCGAATTCGTGCAGGCCAATAAATAGTAGTAAAAATTGGTATAACTGTTCTTTATCCTGACGTGAGTTTGAGTGCGATCTGTCAATAAGTTTGTTTACGATGCTTGATTTTTCTAGTTCATTTCAACTGTATTCGGCGATTTTTTCTGAATTCAAAAATCCATTCATGTAAATGTCGCTGAAGACATGCGGTAAAACAAGTCAATTCCAACCCCCCACACATAAAATGTATTATAACTGGTGATGAGACATGAGCTTACGAGCTTGACATACAAACCAGTCAACAAGCTTCAGAATGGTCCGAAAAAACGACGTCAATGTCAATCAAAAATCAAGGTCGTTGTTGCAGTTTGCAACTACAGGTGACGAGAAAGTGTTCATTATAACACTATCTTGTATCGGGTTTTCCAATAGGGACTTCACAACTTTGAATTTAATTTGTGAACGCACCCTTTCACTAATCATCGAACAGTTACTGTCAATTTATTTAGTAAACTCAACATTTTAATGTATGGTTAAGTACATGAACGAACAACGTCTCCGAATTATAAAAATTTACTACCGAATACTTGTCAAGTCCCTATTGGAAAACCCTATATAACGCTTCATATCTGCGGCTAGTGTCACAACCCTAGAATCAAGAGATCAAGAGAACAGTGCGAAAGTACTAATCTTGATCTGTGATAACAAAAAAAAAAAAAAACATAACATGCCAAGATAATGATTGTGTTACGGTGTGTGAGGAAAAAGAGAATACGACTCGACAAACCAAGAAGGCGATTAAGAACAGATTAGTGAAATTAAAATAAGAAAAAAGGTGCTGGAGTGTTTGCTACTTTCATTGTTCATCGTATAGAGACGGTGATTCAAGTGAGGCATGTGAGGTCGACATAGGCAGTAATTCCTTCTGACAAATAAAAGTCCGCGTTGACATTGTAAGCTCTAAAAGGAAGAGATATAGAAATTACCAAACCAACGGCAAGAAATCCGAAGAATTGGAGACGAGCAGAAGGCAACACGACACGAAAGAGCTAAAGGCCAAGGAAACTGTAAGTAACTTCAACTATATTTTTGAATTCATCGTGAGTGTTACCAAAATGTATAAAGGAAAAGAATAGTTCGACAAAACATTAACTCCACCTTTTACTTGCTTCATTGGGTGTTCAATTAAATCGAAATATTACAGACCACATACCAACACCACACATCACAGTATCAAAACATTGGTCATTCGAGCTGGATCTGTTTCAATTTTCTCCTCTTGTCGTGGCTGCCGTACCCCAGAACCGGACTCTTTTCTGGTTTGCGTCTTGCCCAGTACAGCGCGACTTTGAGGTTCAAATTGCACTACTTTGTGTTTTAAAATGATTACAACCTATTCTCACGGCAAATTTTAATATTTCATTTCATTCACATAGGTACTTCCGGTTCTGCGTTGGTTTACCTGCCGCTGGCCGGGGGCTCGTTCGGGAATAAGACTTCCTGAATGCTACGCTAATCCGTTCTTTGCTATATGTAGTATATGAATATATATATCCTTTGTCCATAAACAGTTTATTTGGTTTTCTGGTATTCTTATGTTCTCTCCGCATTAACTCGTACTTGCTCTTGGCAGTGGTATCCACGCAGTCTTCTTCTTAAGTATATTTAATTCAAGATACTGTGGCTTTTCTGCATATGCTTTAAGTGACCTTCGTTTAGTGTTAACAGTACGGAAAAAATATTACAACACGATGTGATTAATTTGTAAAACATCGAATTCTATTTGGTAACATCAAAACAACACCAAAAAAAACTAACACCGCAGCCTTTTTCACCTCTATCTTATTTATTATTATTATTTATATTTTTTGTAGGAAACTGTGGGGGTTCTCCATACCAACCCACAATTTCAACCAATATTGACAGCTAACAGCGAGTCACTATAACCCAAATCGGCAATACCACACACCTCCCAATATGCAACAGCATCCGTCCCCAAATCTGCAATCGCATACATCCCCAAACTTACCAACAATCCATTTCCCAAGCTGTAATAAAATGCATATTCAAACCTACAACGAAATATTATTCATCTCCCTCAACTACATCAAACCGCATACATTTTTCCCAAAAACCACTTCGGTTACCTCCCTACTTGAACTACATTTCACGCTTGCAACCAAGCAGTTCTAATTTCCACCGTAAATCATTCCGGCTCACTTCCTGCTTAAACCATTTCCTCGCTTGTGACCAAGCAACATTTAGTTTCCCCGAAAATCATTTCAGCTCCCATCCTACCCAATATCAATTCTCCTTACTGGTAAGTCACCAGCACGATGCGTTGCATTTCCGCGAAACAACCATCGCAACGACCAAGACCCACATTCCTTTGTCTAACCGACAACTCATGCCCATACTTGGTCGTGTTTCCAAACCAATTTCCTCGTATACACAGCGACAGAGGAATTTAACTCACCAATTCCCTATGCAAGCATAGCAACCCCTTTCAAGTTCCTAGTAAGAGGCAGCGAGTTTATTTAACTATGACTCCACTGCCACGACGCGATGTACTTTTTCTTGCCTTTAATGAGTCAGTGGAAGTTCATTAACCGCCGGGGACAGTCACGCCGTTCGATTCAATTGCGTGTTATATAATTCAATGAAATAACAATCATTATTAATGTAGAAATGCCGTCAACTATGTAAACGATTGTGCGTTATATAATTCGATGAAATAACAATCATTATCAATGAAGAAATGCCGTCAACCATGTACACAATTCTGTGTTATATAATTCAATGAAATAATCATTATTAATGTAGAAATGCCGTCAACCATGTAAACAATAAAACCCTTTAAACCGGTTAACCGATTTGACCCGCGTGTTTTATTCGACTTGCTTCTTGCGGACGCAGTGCAGTGGAGTTTTGTTTCGATCATTTTCGCTGAACAGTTCCCTTTTGGCGTTCGGCGGAACGTTGATTTGTGAGGACGCGGTAGAACCCTGCGCCCATGCCGGCGCCACGACCTCGTACCCCCCTCAAAACTTTGGAAACGTTTTTTTCTTTCTCCTCTTGCTTTCTTTCCTTCTAATGGAGCGTTTTTGTTTCTCTTTGTGATTCATGTTTAGTATTGTTGTTTTTTCGTGCGGGTTGTCGCTTTTGCAGCCGCGAGTGTTGTTGTTCTTCTTTTGGAACTTTTAGTTGTCCTTCTTTTGGGTACATTTGGTCGTTTCTTGTTGTTGTGCCTGCTGTGTTCCTCCTTCTCTCGCTCCCCCGTGGCTTGGGAGCCCACGAGGTCTCCCATTCGCGCCCTTCTCCTTATCTTTCTTCTTGCGGCCCGAGGGGTGGCCTCCCTGTCTGTTTTTCTGTCCCGAAACTGATCTAAGACGTCATTGCCGAATTTAGCTTATGCAGGTGTGTGCACCAGCTGTTTTTGTTTTTTGTATTCTTTATACCAATTGTAATGTATACTTTATGGGTATTTATAATGTGAAGTGTACATTGTTTGAATGGATGTGTTTAATTTATGTGATAAATCACAACGTACGTTGTGTTTTGTATTTGTTTAGTGTTGGTTTAATTGTATTTAAGTTTAATTTGAAACTGTTTAACGTTTACATGGTATGCATGTCTGTTCGTTTTCAATACTTTTCTCGCCGAGACAAGGGCGGTAGGGGGAGTTACCACGTAACACCTGTAATCATCCTAACTAATAATCGAAGGCCAACAACAACCAGTATCACAAAAAATACATACCGATGACCCAAAGCCAATTAGAGACACACTTGACTCCTCCCAACTATACATATTGCCCAACAGTATTATCAACAGGGAGTGCATTCCCAAGAAACCTTTATCAGAAGGCTGAATATCGGACACAGTCTTATCACTCTATTCGGGGTATAAATGCAGCTGCCAAAGGAAACACAACGGACTCCTACAACATGGGGCACTCTCTCCGTGCTTGGAAGTACGCTATTATTTGGCCAATAGCAAAAGTTGGGAAACCAACATATCAATCCTCAAGCTTTCGCCCCATCTCGCTCCTCACTTGCATCAGCAAAATATATGAAAAATTCATGTACGAAAAGCTAAATAACTTTATCAGTGCCAAGAACCTGATACCTGATTCCCAATTTGGATTTAGAAGAGCGCACAGCACCATTATGACTCTCAACATATTTCAAAACCACGACTGTGAGCCTTTTTAATAAGGAACCCACCATTACGGTGAGCCTGGACACTGAAAAAGCTGTTGACACAACGTGGATCGAAGGTCTCGTCTTTAAATTGTTGAACACTGGTCTTAGTAGGATGCCGTGTAGTATCATCTACCACTTCGTTCAAAACAGAACGTTTCAAGTTGGAGGGAATGGAAAGCTATCCCTCACTTTCAACGCCGCTGCAGGCGTACCATGCGGCTCCATTCTAGGCGCTATCCTATTTAATATCTACACCTCAGATATTACTCGTTCTGTCGAAGGGAGAATAAACCAGATATGCTATGCGCATAACGTCCTAGTGTACGTGTCATCCAAAAGCCCTAAACTCGCAACAAATCGACTCAACCGTCACCTGGACGAACTGCATTAGTATTACGGTCGCTGGAAAATTCGACGTAACTCACCCCATAGGTTCTACTGCTAACACGCCATACACACGCACGCACAGTACAAGACACTCACCGACCAAGGCGCAGATTATCAGACGCCAAAGACGTGATCTGTGTTTACTATCGCACTCAAGACCTGCCGGGCATGTATGATTTCTTTCCCACTATACCTCCATTCAAGTAGTTAGAGAACATTTGAACTAACCATGTCCACACTATCCTTAGATACCTCGCCCCCGTTTCTTTGTCAGATATCTCGAGACCGAGCCCAACATCCTTTCGGATGTGGGTGATTCTGGTTATCACAATACGACCAGAAGCCAGGGACAAGATGAAGGACACATTTGTCCTTGTCTCGCTTAAGTCGGCCTCTCGCCACTCAATTTTTTTTTTGGTTTTTAAGACGACTGCACTCGTTTGAGGACGGACCCACATCACCCACGACTCTAGGTATTGAGTTGAACACAACACATTCTTAAATTTAATAAAAGTGATTTTTAACTAAAATTGAATGTAGTGTAAAAAATTAACTAAGTATCGAGTTGAATAAAACATATTTTAAAATTAAAGATATACTCGTTTTAGTTAACTCGCGTGTTAACTGTACACATGTTTTTTAATCCCGTTGAGATCGTCCTGTCTGTTAATGGCCTCCATTTTTCTACTCATTCTGTACCCAACTATGTCATCAGAATACGCAATAGCATGGGTAAGAGAATCCACTAGATCACTAGTGTAAATGTTAAATAGGATGGTAGAATCGACTGTGCCCTATTGTAAGCCATTTTATGGCGAATCATTTTTTCCATAACCATGTCATATACAATATACCATGACTAGATTACGTTGGGAACGCCACAAGTGAATACGCGATTTACTATTATTACTATTTTACGGCTCTAGTGAACCTACCCTACCTCCTTCGATTTCAACTTTACCTCTACTGCTCTCAAACTTCATCTCCTCTCTTTTCCCTCCTGATCACGCCCACTCCCCGTCTACGCTCTTACATCCTGTACAAATCGAAATGAATGACTGAGTGATAATTGATGGATAAACCCAGTAACCAGCTCGCCAAACATACCCCCCCCCCCCCCCACCCGTTTTTTCTTCTTTTTAACCATCATCATCATCATCATCACCGTAGGCACTACAACCGGGACCCGGTCTTGGCCTTATTTAGCAAGTCCTGAGGCTTGTTAAATTTTCCATAATGATTTATTTTTTCTGGGCAAGGTCATTAGTCTTGCGCCAGAGGCTCCCCGACGGGGAATCGAACCCCGGTCTCCCGAATGACAGCGGGTATACTAACCACTATACTATCGAGGAGCTTTCTTTTAACCTTACTTTATAACCATACTTTATATTCTTATATATAGTTTTAAAATAGTTGTTAAGCTTTATCGCTTGTACTAAGCTGAATATATGAGGGTTCTGCCCTCACTAAACTAAAACTATTGGCCTGTAGAAACGGAAGTTCATGATCTCACCGACTGGGCTGCGCCATCGTTACCCTGTCCTGTGCACTCTCCTTCCACGCTTGACCATCCGATCCGATCTCCTCAAGGTCAGACCTTACCTTATCCTCCTTTGGCGGATGTTACCTGTCTATAATTGGTGCAGTGTTCCGCCGAACACTGTTCGCAAGTCAAAAAGAAATACGGTGGAGCGAATACAGTCATAAATGATACACGGAGAAGTGGATTTCGAATCCTTATTTATTGTTTCTATTTTTGTTTCGTAAAGCCCTACATAGGGTTTAACATTAATTTTGCTTATGTGATACGCGACCTTCCATTACACACGCGCGATTTACACAATGCCACTCGACCGTCACAACTTCTAGACCTGTAACAGTCGCGATTTAATTATACTTATACATTCTTTCTCGGATTACAACGCGCGGAACGACCTCCTCCTAGGGTTTCTCTCTGTTCTCCTCGTCACGTTGACGATCAAAATGGGATCGTATCTATATCTGCACAGAGAATTTTCCTATTAGCTCTGCTAACAGAATTTCCGAATCTCTGTTAGCAGCATGTTATTACGTCCCAAGGGTAATTTAGATGCCTGAAAAGGAGAAAGTCGCTCCACACATACATCATCATCACCGTCGGTGGTGGTGATAGCATTTCATCCCAACGGTCTTCTGTTTGCGCGGCCCATCTGGCGCGCAGAACGGAGATGATTGTTAGGACGTACAGTCCGTGAGTTTGTTTGCCTTTTGTAAACACAAACCGAAATCCATTAGATCCTTCTGAGGGTGTGAAATTCAGAAGGGACCCTGGGGTCAGAGTCGTTCCTTTGTAGGTTTTAAACTCATAAAATTTTCGAATTATCTCGTTGAGATAATTACGGTTGCCTGCAATTTGGTATCGGGTAGGTTGTCGCTGCCTTTGTTTGCTTGACGGATTTGGGTGGTCTTTATGGCAGCTACCCGCACGTGCAGTCGCTGGTCGGCTAATTTACCGACGATAGCGATTCCTTGTAACATCGTGTAGATGTTCAGGATTTCCTGTTGTGCAGAGCTGGGATGCAATGCATTTCGATCTTTCGGAATTTCTCCAGGGAGCCGGATGAATGTATGGTTTTTACCTTTGTTTCAGGTATGCTACAATCGACATGTTGAGCTTGACATTGAAAGCTTTGGGACGTTCAGTTTCTTGCTTTTTCGTGTCGGGCTCAACGTTGTGGTGAATGTTTCAGGGCGCTAGCGGACTTAGTGGCACGCGTCTGTGGGCGCGTGTAACGTTTTCAGGGTGGGTATGTTCCTTGAAGGGAAGGAACCCTACCTGGGTGGAATTGTGCGTTCGTAGAACGCTACACTCCCATCTCCGTCGCGGCCGTCCTGCCGGTCTCTTTTCCGTTGGTCTAGCGTCAAGAATTCTACGCACGGTCCTATCGTTACCCCATCTCTCCACATGCCCGGCCCACCTTTTTCTTCGCGACTTGATTACTCTCACTTTTGTAGGTTTGCGGTATAGCTTGTCCAATTCTTGCCTGTGGAGTTTCCTCCCTTTTCCTGCCTCTTCCTCATATTTACCGCCAAAGATACTCCTTAAAACTTTATTCTCGAATACGCGGAATTTGTTTTCTGAGAGCCCATGTTTCGCATCCGTATAGATAAATCGGAAAGATTATGGTTCCATAAACACGTAGCTTTATATTACGTGATAGCAGTTTGGATTTCAGCATTTTACTGACTGCGTGCCAACTAGCGTTGCCGGAATGCAGTCTTTTGTTAATTTCCTTCGACATTTCGTTACTGGCCGCCAGTGTCGTTCCTAGATATTTAAACTCTATAACTTTTTCAATATCTTGCCCCTGACTTTTATGTGTGTTCCCTGAGGTCCACCTGCTCTCGCCGTAGTCATATATTTTGTTTTGTTTTCATTTATTTGAATACGCGATTTACACTGGCAATACATTTTAAACGGACATATGAACACCAAAAATTATCCTTCAATAGAGCTACAACACACTTTACCAAATCTGATGGTCACCAACAGTTATACTATACAGCCACACAAGATGACGCCTCTTTATTCAATCCCCCCCCATATCCTTGCATTGCGCTTTGACTTTTGTGCGCACGTAAAAGCAAAATATCAAAATTGGCTCATAACTTGAGTCCTTTTAATAAAATTTTATAATACAAGCAATGTTCTAACGTATGCCATTGAAGACACCTTCGTTTACCCATCATAACATCGTTAAATCCCATACGGAACTCTTTATAAGTGTGGATATTTTAACAGTACACTGGTTCAACGGATAAGGGAAGATTTTTCTGGCTGCTCGTTTCAAATAGAACTTGATGGTATTAAATCTGACTCCCCTCAAATTAATGTTGGTGTTCCTGTGTGTACGTTCTCACACCCACTCGATTCATCATGTTAATAATTGATATTTTCCCCATTAACCAAAAAGAGGTCAGTCAACCTCTTCGGGCACCATTATTCGGTAGGGAAGCTCAATTGATTGAATGCGTCTTCAGCAAGTTATACCGATGGGGATTTTCTAACTTAATAAAATTCAATGTTGTCGACGCAATATTCAATTCTTTGGAGGACTGTAAGACACAACAAACAACAACGCACCAATTCTATGAGAGAGCACATCACAACAACTCACATGCAACATTGTTAAATGCCATACACAACTCTTCATAAGTGTTGGTAGATGTTAACCCAGGCGAAACACAATGTTTTATCATATACATGCCGCTGTTCCTGTAAAGCAGACACCACTAAATATTATAGGCGATATTTTACACCTGTATTTTGAAAAAAGCCAACAACACCCAGTGTTTCCAAGCGGTCCTCATCTAAGTGCTAACAGGAGCCGACGTTGCTTAATTTCGGTGATCGGACGAGAGCCGATGCTTTCAGCCTGGTATGATCGTTGGCATTTTACACGTGTACTTTATTGCGCAGTTCACGCGAGACTGTTTGTGCTATCGACGTTAAGCTTGGTATATCTACTTCAAATTCATTCCTCTTTCAGATAAATATCACAAGATGGAGTTAGTGGTACGTATTCGCCTACAGCGACAGTGGTCTAGTGTATTTCTCATTATAAGAGTCGAAAAAAATTAATTACAAGCTAAAAACCTTTATACCAATTGTATGCTCACGCGATGAGTCCTTCATTGTGAAGGTTTTGAATTTATTCTATTCTATTTATTCCATATATTGGTCTGTATGCACTCGAAAGTTCACCACGTCACTAACTTGTCTGAACCACCGTTCCTGTTCCGTGCACTTCTTCTACATTTTTTCGCTATCTGGCCCGATCTCCTTAAGGTCATGCCTTATATCGCCTTTCCACCTCTGTCCTTCAGAGGACTTTTCCACCAGTCCTCTTTCCGTAGTCTTCCGTCGGGAGATCCGCCATTAGATAAAATAGATAACGTATGTAGGAAATACTCTAGCCAATTTGATTCAACCCCAATTACAAGAAATACATTCACCCAAAACTTGAATTCATGAAATGGTTAGAATCAAACCATCAACACATCACTATTCTGGGGTTGAGGTATGGTTTTTCTGCTTTCTGCTTTTACGAACTGAAAACCACCAAAAGTTGTTTTGTCGTGTATTTCAACCCACACTTCGTCACATAGGTTAATTTGTTGTGCTCATCCACAGGGTTGTCACATGTTATGGTTTACACTCGTTCAGCCTTCGGAGTAACAGATAAACTCCGTCCGGAATATTTGAAAAGAAAGTTCCGCGGGGAACAATGGGAATATGTGCTGGCGGGAGGTGGTTTTAGTCGGTAAAAATCCAGCATGCATATGGATCGGCGCAGATGCATCTTTTGAAGATTTCCGCGCTCCTAATTAAACAAAAACTCGTTCAGCCCTCAACTTACTACAAGGATATAAATATTACTCTATACCTCTGAGCTGAGCAGTCGTATTGAGAATTCATATTGCAGTGTGACTATTTCGTGAGAACTACAATTTCATGGCTTTGACGAGTTCTAGTATTTAATCGTTTTTCAAATAGTTTTTTAAACAGAAGAACAGATACAGGTTGGAAAAAAGGAATACCATGCTACCATTTGCAGCATATCGTGTGATGATGCCAGTTGCCCGTAACGGGGTGCAGCAGCGTTTCCAGTCTGCCTTTTCAGGACCGCAAATCATCAAATGTTCCGAAATTGGAAATTGCTATATGGTCTTTTCTGATCCTGCCTACATCGATGATTTATCCCATCTTCGCCATCACCCGTATTTCACAATGGCGTTCGTAAATTGTACATCCAAAAGATAATCCAGATTCAAATAATTGTATAAGTATAAGTATAAGCCAACCTACAATCATTTATTGGTTCTTTCATCATTCATCCTATTAAGAAGCAACTCGCTTACCTGAATCCGTGGAGATTGAAAATTCATAACAAACGGTTGGGAGTTGGTTGATTTGAAGAAACTGACACGGGGTGAGGATACAATGACGAACATTGATTCCAATCCAAAGGAAATAATGCAGGATCCCAATCCTGACGCTCAGTTCACTAAGAAAAACGAATTCAGTCTGTACTGAGGCCGGTTAAGGTGCGACTTAAATTTGGGGATTGTAGGTTAGAGTAAGAGGTCGCAGACGATAGGAGATAAGGGAGAGTAATGGTGCGATGGCTATTCGGAGAGTGAGTGGGGCGACCTCGGGGGGCAATGCCCTGAGACCGCGGTATAGACACGTACGACCACTGCCGTGAATGGACCAACATCCGACTGGCTATCGTCGTTGGAAGATGAACAGAGCACTATCTCTAGTGGACCAACGATGACTATCTGTCGTCGTTGTGAAATAAAAAGACCACTGCCTCTAGTGGAGTAACAGACGATTGGCTGTCGTCGTTAGCAAAATGAAAAGGCCACTGCCAATAGTGGAGCTACGGATGACTGCATGTCGTCGTTGTGAAATAAGAGGCCACTGCCTGTAGTGGAGCAACGGATAACTAGCTGTCGCCGTTGTGAAATGAAAAGCCCACTGCCTCTAGTGAAGCAACGGACGACTAGCTGTTCTCGTTGTGAAGTGAAAAGCCCACTGCCTCTAGTGGAGTAACAGACGATTGGCTGTCGTCGTTGGCAAAATGAAAAGGCCACTACCTGTAGTTGAGCAATAGACGGCTGGCTGTCGTGGTTATGAAACGAAAAGCCCACTGCCTCTAGCAGAGCAACGGAAGACTGACTGTCGTCGGTGCGAAATGAGCAACGCACTGCCTCGAGTGCAGCAACGAGCGACTGGCTTTCCTCGTTGGAAAATAAACAGACCACGGTCTCCAGTGGAGCAACGGACGACTGGCTCTAGTGGAGTAACAGACGATTGGCTGTCGTCGTTGTGAAACGAAAAGCCCACTACCTCTAGTGGAATAACACACGATTGGCTGTCGTCGTTGGCAAAATGAAAAGGCCACTGTCTGTAGTTGAGCAACAGACGACTGGCTGTCGTGGTTATGAAACGAAAAGCCCACTGCCTCTAGCGAAGCAACGGGCGACTGGCTGTCGTCGTTGCGAAATGAACAGCACACTGCCTCGAGTGCAGCAACGGGCGACTGGCTCTAGTGGAGTAACAGACGATTGGCTGTCGTCGTTGTGAAACGAAAAGCCCACTGCCTCTAGCGGGGCAACGGACGACTGGCTGTCGTCGTTGCGAAGTGAAGAGGCCACTGCCAGTAGTGGAGCTACGGATGACTGCATGTCGTCGTTGTGAAATAATACGTCACTGCCTCTAGTGGAGTAACAGACGATTGGCTATCGTCGTTGTGAAACGAAAAGCCCACTGCCTCTAGCGGACCAACGGACAACTGCCTGTCGTCGTTGTGAAATGAAAAGCCCACTACCTCTAGTGGAATAACACACGATTGGCTGTCGTCGTTGGCAAACTAAAAAGGCCACTGCCTGTAGTTGAGCAACAGACGACTGGCTGTCGTGGTTGTGAAACGAAAAGCCCACTACCTCTAGCGGAGCAACGGACGACTGGCTGTCGTCGTTGCGAAATGAACAGCACACTGCCTCGAGTGCAGCAACGAGCGACTGGGTTACGTCGTTGGAAGATGGACAGACCACTGTCTCCAGTGGAACAACGAACAACTGGCTCTCATAGTTAGAAAATGAACAGACTACTGCCTCTAGTGAAGCAACGGAGGATTGGTTGTCGTCGTTGTGAAACGAAAAGCCCACTACCTGTAGTGGAATAACACACGATTGGCTGTCGTCGTTGGCAAAATGAAAAGCCCACGGCCTCTAGTGGAGTTACAGACGATTGGCTGTCGTCGTAGTGAAATGAAAAGCCCACTGCCTCTAGCGGAGCAACGGACGACTGGCTGTCGTCGTTGTGAAATGAAAAGCCCACTGCCTCTAGCGGAGCAACGGACGACTGGCTGTCGTCGTTGTGAAATGAAAAGCCCACTGCCTCTAGTGGAGCAAGGGACGACTGGTTATCGGTGTTGCGAAATGAACAGCCCACTGCCTCGAGTGCAGCAACGAGCGACTGGCTTTCGTCTTTGGAAGATGAACATACCACTGTCTCCAGTGGAGCAAGGGACAACTGGCTGTCGTCGTAAGTGAACAGACACAGGATTAATTTGCAAGAATTACAACATGCATTAGTGATATTTAGTATAAAGAGTCTCCAACAGTATAAAAAGGGATCTCCATCACTTGACCGTAGAGGTAGGGGGAGCAATCAGATTCCTGGTAGTTCTGGAGGTCCGATGGAAGATGAGGTGACGGTGTTGCCCAGCGCTTGCAGAGCGTGAAAACATTGCTGACTGGTCGGTTCACTTGTATTGCGAAGGCAAAATAGAAAATGCGGAACACGTACTCACAGAGTGCGTGAGATTCAAGACCGCACGAACGATTTTGGAGAGACATATGAGACGGGCAGTTACTCCAGGAGGAGTAATAGAATACATGCTTAGTTCAAAACAGACATGGTCCGTAACAAATGATATTCTCTGTGAAATGATGCAGCTGTTGCGACTCGACGAGCGGAGTACGAGGGTTGCCTCTTATGTTTCGGGATTTGGCAACCCTAGCGTTGCAATCCGGCAATTGACAGCTCTGTCGTAAAGTTGGACATTTTTGAGGTTATACGCACTCAGAACGTTTACGAGCGCCATTTGTGTTGTTTACAGTAACTTAAAATATTCATCTCGGCCCAAAAATGGAATTAAATCGTCAACATTTTCGTGCGATTATTTTTTACAACTTTCGGCGTGGATTAACTCAGCAACAATGCATGGATGAACTTAATTCAATTTTTGGCGATGAAGCTCCATCAAGGACCAGTGTTTATCGATGGTATGGTGAATTCAATCATGGTCGTAGTTCACTCCAAGATGAATTTCGTGAAGGTCGTCCAAAATCAGTTGTTGTTCTGAAAACCATTGATGCTGTGCGCGAACTGATATTGGAAGATCGTCATGTGACCTATCGTGAGATTGAGACAACCTTAGGCGTTAGTGGAACCAGCATACATTCAATATTGCATAAACATTTGACTGTCAAAAAAATTTGTTCGCGTCGGATCCCACACAATTTGTCAATCGCCCAAAAAAAGGCTCGTGTCAATTGGTCGAAAGAAATGCTCAAAAAATACGGTCGCGGTGCTTCGAAACACGTCTATGACATCGTGACAGGTGATGAATCGTGGATTTACGCGTATGAGCCCGAAAGTAAAGAGCAGTCGACTGTCTGGGTGTTTCAAGATGAGCCAAATCCAACAAAAGTTGTTCGCGCACGAAGCACTTCCAAGCAAATGGTCGCCTATTTTTTCGGAAAAACTGGACATGTCGCAACCGTACCACTAGAACAACGCAGAACAATCAATTCTGAGTGGTACACAACCATTTGTTTGCCAGTTGTCTTCCAAGAAATCAGGAAAACCAACCGCCGAAGACGGATCACTCTTCACCACGACAATGCGAGCGCTCACACATCGGCTGCGACAACTGCATTTTTGAGCACCCAAAACATCGATTTGATGGGTCATCCGCCGTATAGTCCTGACTTGGCACCGAATGACTTCTTTTTATTCCCGTAGGTAAAAAACAAACTGAGAGGTCAACGTTTTTCGACACCTGAAGAAGCGGTTGCTGCATTCAGAATGCATGTGTTGGAGATACCTCAATCAGAGTGGCAAAAGTGCTTCGACAATTGGTTCAAACGCATGCAAAAGTGTATAGATCTTCATGGGGAATATTTTGAAAAACAATAAAGTGATTTTCGATGATCAATATTTGTTTTTGTTCTCCAATCCCGAAATATAAAAGGCAACCCTCGTAACAGGTAAACTCCGTCACGTCCTGCGATGGAATATCTAAAAGAAAGTTCCGCGGGGATCAACGGGAATATGAGTCTGGCGGGAGGTGGTTTTAGTCGGTAAAAACCCGACATGCCTCTGGATCGGTCAAGAGGTATCTTTTGAAGACTCCTTGTTATTGTCTTTTCGCTTGTTTGAGCCCACGTACGCTACGAGATGTTATGAATGAACACTCTAAGTCGAGACTTCTCTCAAGGCACGCCACAACATACGAGTTAGAAGAGGTTTCTGTTATTTATAAATGCACGTTCCGTTGCAGTTTATTTGATTGATCATTGCACTGATATGGCGCCTAAGGTGTGGTACTGCTGACTGAATTTTCAACGCACTAGACTGATTTGGTTTGACGATCGTAAACCTTGATAACAATTCCCGAAACCACAGAACTAGTGATGCTTCTAATTGACAGAATTAGTTCTCATTTGAAAGGTTGGCTCTAAATGACCGAGTTAATTTACAACGAGCTGCACATAAGAGTGATTGGACACACATCAGCCTCTTGGTGGCAATGTCAACACAAGGATTAGGTAGAATAAATTATGAAGAAACCGTTTGAAAGGTCGGCTCTAAATGACCGAGTTAGTTCACGACAAGCCGCACGAAAGAATACTATAAGGACACACTATCGAGACGGTGATTACACCGGTTCTGCTGCCGAGCATAGCTTCAAAACCGAAGCCACTGCGTCGACCAAATGCTCCCAACAGTGCAACTGTGCAAACATTTTGTAATGCACCATCCACTCTGCGAGTAATTATTTTTATTTTATTTATTTATTATTTATTACAATGTAAGTAAATTACATAGTAACTCAAATCTAGTACCACTAGCAACTAAGGCCTTCGGGTAGATTTCACTAGCCACTCTGCGAGTAATTATCGTCATGCCACATAAGAGTTGTTGACATAGCATCCAGAAATATCCAAACAGGTATTTTTTTTCCAGCATATACTATCATGAACCAGAGGCTGGACCTGAAGGGATGTTGCTTATCGCATCATTGTTGTAATCAAGACAATATTACATCTTAACCATGACGAGTAAGAGAAGAATGCTTGTGCAAACATGGGCCATGTGGTCATTTCATTAACCATTGATAGCAAAGGGGGAGAACTCTGCCAAAGTGTGTGCGGTCATTTATTTTATTGGAAGTGTTAAAAACAAACATTCAGAGCTAGGATGAAATGACATGCATGAGCTATTGTTACGTGGATTTGACTTTGTACATGTAGGACTGAGTTTTTTTTTTTTTTGTCAGGTGGTCGATATTCTAATACATCCAGATCTGTTTGTCTTCGAGGTAACTACCATATTTTTGACAGGACCTTTTCTATGTTATGAACTTTATATCGGCTACGGGATGACGGCCTTAATATTTATGTCGACCTGTAAATTGAATTTCATACCCTCTTCTCCTTAAATTAAGTACCAACCAAAAATTTTAATATAGACATCATCATCATCATCATCATCGGCACTACAACCGGGACCCGGTCTTGGCCTTATTTAGCAAGTCCTGAGGCTTGTTAAATTTTTCCATAATAATATGTTTTTCCGGGCGAGGTCATTAGTCTTGCGCCAGATATAGACGCCTGACCGTAAATTCTATATCAAATTATTGTTTATGAAAATTGTGAACTTATACCGAATCAAAAGTCTAAAAAAGTTTGTTGGTCTACAATTGACGTCTTTGTCTGAGGTATATTAGCGATTCCAACAGTCACACACGAACACGCAACCATGAAGAAGTACAAAGCACCAAAAAGCAACAACAAAAAATCACCATTGCCGCATACAAGAGCATGAATGTAGCAATCCACTGTTTAAATAGTGAGTTGAAATGTTTGTTCTCTGGTTCTAAACTTTTTGTATGGTTTCTTTGCTTCACATTCTTTACTGGCTCGAGACGCCATAGTTTCTTGGAAATACTTGAATTTAACAGGACGGAAATACTTTTCTCTTTTTCTTTAGCTATAAGTCACACCATGCTCCGACATTTTTTATCTTTAATGGATATTTATTTCCTATGTAATGATGTTGATTGACAAATGGCATTTTGTATTTAATTAGAAACCTAGTCTTCCTGAGTAGTCTTAAATTTTAAACGAAGCTAAGTGTGAGGTATTAGTGGTCACCAAGCCAAGTCCGACTCTTATTTATCACGAAACAGTGATCTGCATCTAACCATCTTCACCTCTTCTGTCGCAAATGTAGTCATGTCAGGGCTCTCTACCTAGATACATTATATATTAATATATATTGCCGTGTCAGGGCTCTATAACTAGATCTCCCAGATATAGAGTTGTATCGAAACATTCTTGCATTTATATAGTCATCCCAAGTAACTTAATGACAAGGGACTTGGAGTAATCAATTGCACTTCTTAAAGTTATGCTTCATACAATCTCAGGACTCTATGTACCTTAAAAAAATTAGAATCTATAGACGCCGCTGTATTTTGCCAGCAATACAACATGCTTCCAGCAATAACATGAATAGAATTATTTATAAAAACCTCTATACGTATATCCAAATTGATGAACCTTATAAATTATTATACGTACATTTCACCGTTGCTACTTAATAACCATAACCTACGAATATTCGTTGACCTTATCCTAGTAATCACACTTACCTTGTAATTGTAATTAAATTAGCGTGATGTGTCGGCATTTAAAGCACATATCCTCGGAAGTATATTTCTTTCTTCTCCTTTTTTTTACCGAAACTAATCCTGAATCACTTAGTATATTTTCACACGACACTTAGTACAGCATAATGAATATTGCACTAAAACAAAAACGTCAACGTTATCGACTCTATCTTTTCAAATCGGGACGATGAATTTGTCAGAAATGCATGATTGATATTGGGATCACACACAAAACAAACAATTGTACATCGAAGACTTTAACACTGACACTATCGGAGGAACGCGCTCAATTCTTAATCAACAACCAACCGTCTTGTAAATTGTTGCTAAGGTCCTGATCAAAAAATAACCCACAATTACCACCAGCAGTTACCTTACACAATAATTATTAGACAAACAGTCGTACCTTTCCGATGTAAATTTAACATTTAACTTTAACTTCAAAATTAACCATTTCAATATAACATTAAACTATAACTATTAACTGTTGGTCACCAATTAAATAGGACAAACTCATAGACCACGAGCGGAGCAATTCAAACGACCGTTTACTTGTTTCTCACTTTTCCAATGTAATGCAACATTTTCGAAATACCACAAACGGTAAGATAATTTGAAAATATTGTAAACTACTTTCACTTTCGAATGGTTTCCAATGACAATTCGTTCAATTTTATATTTTAATTTGTTAGTTTTAAAATTGAATTTTAAATATTAATGTATAAATACATTTATACATAGTTTACACGACTCTATAAATATTCAAACGAAATTTTGGCTAAACGAAAAAACACGTTACGGAATGAATTTCGAAACAAGAGTCGAGAACCACACTGTTCAAGAGTTCGGATTGGACTGTGTGTACGAAACCAAAATAACTAACCACAGGACTGGCAGGATGGATAGATATTTTTGATTCCTTATCCTCTTTCTTGTATTTATACGTTTTTAGAGAGACGTGTACGTTCACCAAGTGAGTGGCAAATTGTTGGATTTAACAGGACTAACAGCCAACAACTTCGAGAGTACAATGTCCTGAAAATCGACAACTTCAGCGTGTTTGATACAAAAACACTGAAAAGGCCAAAGGGAACAAGAAAAATGTATACAAACAGAGTGTTGGTGGGTACTGTTGTCATTGCTGGACAATTTTGTTGAAGAACAAGAATCCAACGTCGACGTTAAAATAGAAGAAAAAGAAGAAGAAGAGAACGACTGAGCAACAAAAACAACAAGCTAAAAAAATGAGCAAATGCAATTAACTCTAGCGAGAGATATTCACATACTACGTTAGCAGAGTCCTTTTACTTCCCTATCGTTTATGGATAATAGCTTTTATTTCACTGAGATCTTGAATACTTTATATTCTCCCGCCTTCTCAATCTCGATGGCTCTTTTGCCATTCCTCTCCGACGATTTCTCTCGCTCTCTCCCAGTTTCTCCCTCGGAAGCTTTCCCTTGCATTCAAAGTACCACGACGAGAAAGGACTTCAAAAACCATGCGCTCTCTATCATTAATAGAATTTGTCTAAAAATCCCATTTTCCACACATGACAAACATTAACTAGAGCAAAACAGCTTTTGAACATTTAAAAGCCCCCAACAATCGGTATCTGTTGCTTTTTTAAATCATTCAGTTGCACTTTCACTCGGAACTCCACACACAGATCAGATCAATCATCTCCCCATGAGAATAACACGAAGCACATCGACACTTCCTCCAATGAAGTCCTTCATCGAGTTCAGTTGTTCATAAACCTATTTTTCAAATTCAAAAACACCATCGTTTGGGTAACTGAATCGAGGCGACGGGCCGATGAAAAAATGAACAACGACCACAACGACGGAGGAAGTTTGTCCTTTCGCTTCCACTCAAAACTATAATTCAACTTTAATAAGCCAACATTTTATTTCTTCGATTACCGTCAATGGCAGTTATTTTAAAAAATTCCGCCATAATGAAAATCAACTTTAATTATACCCCTGCAAGGTTTGTTGTTCACTTTCGAAGTGATTAGCATTAATTTAAAGGACCAAGTTGGTTTTGGGCTCTGTTCGTATCCTTAATCAACAATAAACCACTCACCATGTGCGCACGATGCCAACACTGGCAATTTCTGGCGCATTTTTCAAATCAAAGGGTTCTCGACGTTGCCTTCTCGGTTCTTTTTTATGGTGTTCCAATTATGAGTAATTTCAAAAACTGTGCGTTGTAATATAATTTTGTTGAGTTCACTCGACACTCTGCAGACGCCGACTTTTGAGGTACGTGGGTTTCAGTTTTGGAAAAAGGTTAACTTGAAGGACGAATGCTACATTTTATTGAAACTACTCTACCATAACCTTGTTTCGAGTAATAAAACTATACTACGGTCATAAAACTTAGATATTTAAACGCATAAGAAAGTATTGGAATAGCCCATCCGGTCTTAGGTCACACGAAACGTCCACGGGCCTCAGCAGAATGGGACTCGGAAGCATTTATCATATACTAGGAAATCACAAACATTCGTCCAGATTCGTCCCCTAAAACTAGTTAATTAAAAATTATTCGCTTCCACTGGCCGTGTATGACCATGTCCTCTGGGATTAATGTCATTTACCCGACATCGGTTCATTTAGGAACAACAAATCTACGATGAGTTTTATGACTACTCTCTAGGCACCACTTTGGTGACGGCGCAACTATTACACTTGATAGTTAGGAGTGTTAAAATTAACTACCGTGAATCGCGACATTAAATCATTTTCTTTCACATAACTGTCGGTCGGAGGACAAGATACATTTGACATAAAATTGTCATTAAATAAGTTATTGTAGAATTTAATAACATCCCTGACGTTGGAGCTGGAAAACATCAACAACCGAATCTATTTGTGGAAACGCCCCGTAAGTGTCGGATCGCAGAGTCTTCTCCCTGCAAGTACCTAGAGATCAGCAAAAACCCCTTGGTCATAGAAACCTACCTAGAACATGATAAAAATAAGGAAGCTATCTTCGGCCTTATGTGTCTTGTAGCGCCTAACGAACTTCAAAAATACCAATATACGAAAACAAAAGGTAAACGCAACTCAGAACCTTCGAAAACGCCCCAATCTAATCTGACCTGGTCTATTCTCATCACTAATCAAAGAGCGTCTTCACACTGTAGAAAGGCAAAAATCTTCGGGTATTCTTGTCGTGTTCTTTTTTTAGTAATATAATAGTAGCCGAAAGGATCCTCGATAGTATAGTGGCTAGTATACCCGCCTGTCACCCAGGAGACCGGGGTTCGATTCCCCGTCGGGGAGCCTCTGGCGCAAGACTAATAACCTTGCCCGGAAAAAACAAATCATTATGGAAAATTTCACAAGCCTCAGGACTTGCTAAATAAGGCCAAGGCCGGTTCCCGGTTGTAGTGCCCATGATAATGATGATGATGAATAGAAGCCGAAAATGTTTATTTGATCATGTTAACACAAAGCAGACGGAGGAATTTTGGGACATCCCTTATGCACATTGGTCTTGAATGCCTTCAGATTGTAACTAGACTATTCCATATTCGTATAGTTCGACTAGAGAGCGAAATCTTTAGAACACCTTTGAATTCAAGTGTGAACGAATGTAGACACTAAGACTGACATCTCTTCGGAGCGAATACTTGAGAAGGAAAAACGCAATTTCCAAATTCACTTAAGATTCATGTGGTAGACCCTACTTTAAGAAAGTATAATTAAGAATTAAAACAAGGGCATACAAATTAACTTTAACAATAAACAAATAGGATCTTATTGTGGTATAAACATATTTACTGTATTAAATTTTTCATGGCTGACTCCCTTTTATTCTCTTATTCGCTCTATCAAGAGTGCTGCGCTCAGATTGACTGTGAATTATAGGACTAAACAAAATTCAGTTTGTCTCCATTGTCCCGATGTGACTGTGAACTACGTCATTTTTAGTCTTTCTTTGCCGTTTTTATTCCTTCGTTGCCGTCTTTAATGTTCCGTTGCGGCCTCGTTCTATAAATCCCGGCTGACCCCCCAAATGTGGTATACAAATATTCACTTTATTGAATTTTTCATGACTGAATCTCTTTCATTCTTTTGCTCATCCTATCAAGCGCTCCCTGCTCTGATTGGCTGTTATTATACTGTATATTATACCACTAAACAAAATTGAGCTTGTCTCCATTGTCACGACGTCACTGTGAACTATAAGTTTATCTCAAATTCACCTCCGTCATTTCTATTACATACTCGGCCGTCCTGGCAGGATATTCGACCCGCATGTTCATCGCCTTTGTCCTCTTCACTCCTTAATAAATCCGGTGGCGGTTCCCTTTGAACGCCACTACCTACCTTCCCATTATAGTTCGAAAATTTCCACCTAGAGCGGCCGAAAACCGATAAAACAAGTACTGATTGCGTGCCTAGCAATTAAGCATGTACTTACCTTTTTGTCACCCACCTAAAATGTCTCCTAAACCATATTTTCGCTAATTCAATAGCACGAACTACAAGAGACATTTTCCTCACGGGCATCATGTGTTAGAAAGTAATTCGTCGGGTGTATGTTGCATCATCAGATTTCCTAGTAAGAAAGTATAACATGCGGCATACACCAAGCAACCAACACATTTGGTGCTACGTATAAACATATTCATCCTGCCACACACGTGCAGGGGATATTCTTTCATTATTTTACTACAGCACATCAATCGGTAAACCAACCGGCAAGCTAAAGAATTAGCATCTATGGCCATGTTCCATAAAGGCAATTGGTTTCACAACCAAGCAACCAACATGTCTCGACCACCACGGTGCACATATCCCCCATCGAATTTGCGGCATACAAGCAGGAGATACGCTTGCCTTACTTCTATGCTGCAGTCATATCGGTCGCTAAACCAATCGACATGAAATGAGTAACCCGCACCTGGCCACAAAAGGGAACCGAGTTCTCGTTAGTATAAATACGCACACGATGGTTCGACCCTCTGATGACGCCAGCAACGTGCGCCCGATCAGCATAGATGCCTTACGCAGTGCCGATCGGGTAAACATTTCCTTTTATGGAATTACAATATCCACGATTCGCAATGCTCATGGACACACATCATGAGCGTGCGAGGTAAACACAGCTGTGTGTGTGCACATCCTCTCTGTGATCACCATCTAGGATCATCCCTTATAAGGTCACCGAAGCGATGGATGGAGTTTTCGGTATTCTGTCGCTTCGGTTGATATAGTTAATCGCGATACGGATTCCGTGGAGGAAAGTCGTGCCTCTACGTTAAACAACCAATAGAGAGTTGTGTTTAAACAACCACGGAGTTCAGTCAAGTCTGATCACCAGGAGTCGGTATTTTCACAGACGGTGCGCGAGCCACCAGAATTGAGTATTAGTCGCGATTCACGAATGAAAGACAATTTGAATTCCCGGATGTGTGTGCTTAAGTTAAAGTTTTTTTGTTCCCGTTGTGAATTAACATCATCTATTGAATGACAATATGAATTTTCCGTGTGCGTGTACTAAAATTAAAATCTATTATATCCTTACGTTGTGAACTGGCAGAATTTAATTTATATCCTTATGTTAACCTAATGTCAGAAAATGTATATCCGTTTGCTGTGAATTAACAATCTGCTAAAGTTAAAGTATATTTTTCCTTACGTGTGAATTAACATCGTTAATTGGATAACAATTTGAATTTGCCGTTAAAGTCTATTATATTCTTACGTGGTGAACTAGCAGAATCTAATCTATATCCTTATTAATGACAGAAAATGTATATCCTTATGTTGAATTAAAAATAAAAATGAATGAAGTGGTTGTTTTACTTGGTGACTGGCCAACAGGTCACCCCGCATCGGCGACTTGGATTTCCGCGGTACGAGTGTTGGGGAAGGATGTGAGCCTGTTCCCGTGTAGGCACCGCAACACACCAGAAGCCCACAATCCTCTCTGTCGTCGGTTGCTCAGGGTTTCATATAGTCGACGGCGGATGATGTCAGTTTGGGCCCCTGATTCTCTCCTATCCGACGCACAACGTAGCGATCGTTGCGCAAGGTCTTGATAACCTCATACAGTCCAAGGAACTTGTGTGCGAGCTTTGAGCCAGGTCCTTGCTGTACTTTACGAATAGCGACGATATCGCTTTCTTGATATCGGAACGGCGCCTTCCTGTTTTTATTGAAGTTCCGTTTGTTTTCGGACTGAATGCGTTGGATATTCTCCTTTGTCTGGTTGCGGAGTTCTGCTCATTGATCGTCGAATAAGGCATAAGAATTGATAGTTTTGTCCGCAGTGGTATTAGGGTGAGCTCATCCTTTCAACTTTACCGTTGGCCCTTGGTATCCCCGTGGTTGACAGAACATGTTCAATACCCTTTTCGGGCAATAGAACTCCTTTGCAGAAAAGACGGTATCCCTGTCGGAAATGATTCTCCGAGGATTTGGAAAGGTAAATGATTCCCTTCGCAAATGGCAGATAACTTCTGCAGATGCCATCGATTTTATACCATGCAGCCAAATATACTTTGAAAAAGCGTCCACAATGACTAGAGTGTGCGCGTAAGACTTTTTGGGTAATAGCAGCGGAGGTTATCGATGTGAAAGGTGTCGAGTCGCAAACTGCCCTTCTCCGCAGGGTTCAGGAGTTCTTGTCGTTTTCCTCGCATAAACCAGTATACTCGAATTATAGGAGTAAACAAAATTCGGTTTGTTTCATTGTCACGATGTGACTATGAACTATAAGTTTATGTCTAATTCACCACCGTCATTCCCATTCCACATTATTATATATTGTTGCGCCCACAACTTTCATGCAAATTTTTAAAGGGTTGGCCACCCCTGTGGTGGATGTGTGGGGAGGAAGTATGTACCAGCATGGGTACTCCGTTCCCTTCCTCCGCCAACATCTGATTATCGTTGTCCATTTCGTCGCCGTAAACTAAACTGTTCGTCGAGAAAACGGAAGCACACATAAACACTCAGGAAACAAATAAAATGTAACGCGGTTTGGTTGTCTGTATAAAAGTTCTATTATTTAATTTAACTGTTGCAACAGGTTCACAATTATTTAACTTAAAACTGCCTTTTACTGGGGGGCCACAAGAAAAATTATTTTTTTATTTTCGACGCGCTCGACTCTAATTCTCCGACTTTTGTTTCACACCGTACCGACGCCGGCACGGTGGATGGCGGAGCGACCGTCTCGATCGCTGGATGAAATTCGACTCCTCGATAAATATCTCGTTTTGAGGTGAGTTTGCCCAAGACGAAAATGTTTCTCTGCGGTGGAAACAAGGAAGACAGACTTGGCAATGAGTGTGTATGTGTGAGTGAAGATCACATTGGTTTATTTTTCATACACAAGGCCATAGGAATAATCCTGAAACTCAAGGACGGGGCATAATGGGCATCCAAGAGATGTGTGTTTGTTGAAACAAACGAATCGCATCTCGTCGGATGCTAATGGCTTTGTATTGTTTATGCATCTAGTTCGTAAGGGACAAGATTCGGTGAATCAAAGGACAAGGGAAATATGACATAATGCATAGTTCGGTAATGAGGGTTGGCTAGATAAATAGCAGCCGCTCATTAAATAGAAAATGTGATTCGAAAACCTAAACGATATGAATCGTCTATGGTATGCATTGCAGCTGTTACGATAGCCGCAATGCCGATGCACATGGTGCTAATAGGTTTAAGACGCGAGATGCGTATTTGCTTTGGTTTGCACATTGTGCGAGTCAGAGAATTTTATTGCTGGAAGAAAAACGTCACCAGCTAAATGTATACATAAGGAAGTTTATCGTATACATGAATGAAGCTGGGAATAGGCGACGCAATGCTAATTATTCCTGGCTGGAATGGTTACATGATATGTGAACCGGGGTTTTTCTTTTCAGGAAATTTATGATGAGGAAATTAAGAACTCTTACAGGGGATTTGTAAGCGAAGGAATGCTTGAAAAGGTAAGAATTCTTTTGCAGGTACTTTTCCGTTATAATAATTGGATCTGTTTGATGCGTGAAGCATTTAAGATGCTAATGCGAATGGCATTAGCGAAAGCTGGTGCAGACCGGGTTGTGGTTATGGGGGTTTTTTCAGGAAGGCGGGCCGTGGGATCTGGCGGAACCGCCACAGATGATCACCATTATGCCAGACTCTGGCCAATGCTTTGGAGATACCAAGTGCGACAATCTTTCTTTCACCGAAGTAATGATTATATTGCATATGGTAAAATATGTGGATAATCGGAGACATGGAAAACATCTGTGCTCTCAATGTAAATATGGCTGAAAAGCCGAATTTATCGGATCAGAGGTTGGGCTCGTCATATCATCGGACACATTACGAGGATTTCCTTTTATATTTCGGGATTAGAGAACAAAAACAAATATCGATCATGGAAAATCACTTTATTGTTTTTCAAAATATTCCTCATGAAGATCTATACACTTTTGCATGCGTTTGAACCAATTGTCGAACCACTTTTGCCACTCTGATTGAGGTATCTCCAACACATGCAATCTGAATGCAGCAACCGCTTCTTCAGGTGTCGAAAAACGTTGACCTCTCAGTTTGTTTTTTACGTACGGGAATAAAAAGAAGTCATTCGGTGCCAAGTCAGGACTATACGGCGGATGACCCATCAAATCGATGTTTTGGGTGCTCAAAAATGCAGTTGTCGCAGCCGATGTGTGAGAGCTCGCATTGTCGTGGTGAAGAGTGATCCGTCTTCGGCGGTTGGTTTTCCTGATTTCTTGGAAGACAACTGGCAAACAAATGGTTGTGTACCACTCAGAATTGACTGTTCTGTGTTGTTCTAGTGGTACGGTTGCGACATGTCCAGTTTTTCCGAAAAAACAGGCGACCATTTGCTTGGAAGTGCTTCGTGCGCGAACAACTTTTGTTGGATTTGGCTCATCTTGAAACACCCAGACAGTCGACTGCTGTTTACTTTCGGGCTCATACGCGTAAATCCACGATTCATCACCTGTCACGATGTCATAGACGTGTTTCGAAGCACCGCGACCGTATTTTTTGAGCATTTCCTTCGACCAATTGACACGAGCCTTTTTTTGGGCGATTGACAAATTGTGTGGGATCCAACGCGAACAAATTTTTTTGACAGTCAAATGTTTATGCAATATTGAATGTATGCTGGTCCCACTAACGCCAAGGTTGTGTCAATCTCACGATAGGTCACATGACGATCTTCCAATATCAGTTCGCGCACAGCATCAATGGTTTTCGGAACAACAACTGATTTTGGACGACCTTCACGAAATTCATATTGGAGTGAACTACGACCACGATTGAATTCACCATACCATCGATAAACACTGGTCCTTGATGGAGCTTCATCGCCAAAAATTGAATTCAGTTCATCCATGCACTGTTGCTGAGTTAATCCACGCCGAAAGTTGTAAAAAATAATCGCACGAAAATGTTGACGATTTACTTCCATTTTTGGGCCGAGATGAATATTTTAAGTTACTGTAAACAACACAAATGCCGCTCGTATGTCAAAACGTTCTGAGTGCGTATAACCTCAAAAATGTCCAACTTTACGACAGAGCTGTCAATTGCCGGATTGCAACACTAGGGTTGCCAAATCCCGAAACATAAGAGGCAACCCTCGTATCTCATATTTTGCACTTCAACCTCCACTTTTATCCTCGTAAAGTTCAATTCACACCAAATTTGAATTCTGCCGATCATGAAATGGGTCGTTCATACTCGAGTGTCCGCTCGCACAGCTACTCAATTTTCCAAACAAAATCCTTTTCACGGATGGGGGTCATTTCTCGTTTTTCGGATCCGTGGATAAGGAAAATTGCCACAGCTTCTACCAAAACTGTCTATTTGGTATGCCTTGTGGTGCGGTGGTATCATTGGCTCGTGCTTTTGCGAACCTCAGGAAGGAGTCAGTGTTACTGTCAATTTGCAACACGTTTTGTGTTTTTCACTATGACGTTGTGTGTTCGTGTGTTATCTCTCCTTAAAACGCCATAAGTTTATTAAATAACGAATAATTTAGTGTCAATGAATTTTATGGTGTGGTGTTTTATAGATTTATGAAAAAAAATGATATTGAAAAATAAACAAGGTTTAATGGCTGACTCCGACACCTGATTTCTACACAACAATACTAGATTAAACTTACTTGCGGTTTGCAATTAAGTACATTTTATGGTTTAAGGTGGCAAATATGCTCGACGTGTGACAAACGAGTACTTGATCACTTATTTAATTATGACCGGCTTGGTCGGCGGCTTCTTTATATTCGTAAGTCAATGAGTAAGCTTTCAAATTGTTTTCACCCTTCATTTATGGCCGATTTCAATCGGAGCACATTATCTGTGGATGCAAACTGAACATTCTGTAATATATGTACATCGCATTTTTCTTTGTTTGCCTAAGATTTACTTATTTACCTAAGATTTTAGGACGAATATTTAAACGCGAATATTTAAACGCGAATATTTAAACGCGAATATTTAAACGCGATTCCTGATTGACCGCCGGCACTTGTTTATTACTTCGGAATATATGTATCCCGATCTTAAGCAACTTGCGATTACATGTGTATATTTTTACACATCTTAGTTGAATCCTTTCCAGATATGTGCTTAGTTTGTGGGTAGCATTATTTGTCCCGTAAGCGTCTACATTAATTTTTTTTCTTTTTTGTCCATCATCAAGTTTTTATAGATATGAATATTTAGTTCGAATTTATTCCCTGTTATGCATTCCAAGTTTTATATTTGCAAGTACACAAAAAATAATTTAGGGTATTGATTAAACACAAATTATAGCCACAGGAACATTCACGTTAAGTGAATCTGACTTTACTGTGGGAGGCGACCTCAATGAGTAACTGTTTAGGGGATAAGATTTTACTCCTTTTGCTAGAGAAAATTCGCCAGAAGCATCTCTCTTCGTTCTCACTTTTCAATAGAAAGCCGATTGAGTTTTTCTTCATTCTCACTTTGATAGACGGTCTTCTGGTTTTCTCTTTATCATTCTTGATGGTTCTATCTGTGATTCTAACCATCATGACGTTGGTGGCAATCGCATTTTCTTCGTCGCAAAATACCATAAGTCTTCGCCATTTCGTACTTTCTTACCGGTAAAGAATCATCGCCACATTAGTGTCTCCTTCGTTTTTCATTGTTATAGACAGCCTTCGCTATATAATTTTAATCGCTGCTGCTCCTGTTTTGATAGAGAGTTTTCAACGGATGAGTTCCTTCCTCGTTCTCCTTTTTGATAGACAACTTCCGCCGAATAAGTTCTTCTTCGTTGTCCCTCTTGACAGAGAGCCTCTGCCGGATGAGCTTCTTCTTCGTTGTCTCTTATGGTAAAAAATTTCCGACGGATGAGCATCTTCTTTGTTGTCTCTTTTGATAGATATTTTCCGTCGGATAAGTATCTTCTTCGTAGTCCCCTTTGATAGACTGTTTTCGCCGGAAGAGCTTCTTCTTTCTTGTCTCTTTTGATAAAGAGTTTCCGCCGGAGGAGTCTCTTTTTCGTTGTCCTCCTTGATAGAGTTATTCCGCCTGCTAAGTTTCTTTTTCGTTGTCCCGTTGGATAGACAGTTCCTGTCGGATTAGTGTCTTCCTCGTTGTCCCATTTGATGGAGAGTTTTCGCCGGATGAGTTTCTTTTTCGTTGTCCTTTTGATAGGGAGTTTTCCCCTGTTGAGTTATTTCTTCGGTCTTCACTTTGATAAGAGTCTTCACCGAAAGATTTTCTTGTTTGTAGTTTTCTTTTGATCGGGAATTTTCGCCGGATGATTTGTTTCCGTAGCCGTCCCTTTTAATAGTGTCTTTAGCGGAAGAGCATCTTATCCGTTGTTCCTTTTTGATAAAAGGTTTTGGCCGGATCAGTTTCTTCTTCGTTTTCCCTTTCATAGGGAGTCTGCGCCGAATGAGTTTCTTCTTCGTTGTACTTTTGATAGACTGTTTTCGACGGATGAGCTTCTTCTTCGTTATCTCGTTTGAAAAAGAATTTCCGCCGGATGAGTTTCTTCTTTGTTCTCTCTTTTGATAGATACTTTCCGTCGAATAAGTATCTTCTTCGTAGTCCCTTTTGATAGACTGTTTTCACCGGATGAGCCTCTTCTTTGTTGTCTCTTTTGATAAAGAGTTTCCGCCGGAGGAGTCTCTTTTTCGTTGTCCTCCTTGATAGAGTTATTCCGCCTGCTAAGTTTCTTTTTCGTTGTCCCGTTGGATAGACAGTTCCTGTCGGATTAGTGTCTTCCTCGTTGTCCCATTTGATGGAGAGTTTTCGCCGGATGAGTTTCTTTTTCGTTGTCCTTTTGATAGAGAGTTTTCCCCTGTTGAGTTATTTCTTCGGTCTTCACTTTGATAAGAGTCTTCACCGAAAGATTTTCTTGTTTGTAGTTTTCTTTTGATCGGGAATTTTCGCCGGATGATTTGTTTCCGTAGCCGTCCCTTTTAATAGTGTCTTTAGCGGAAGAGCATCTTATCCGTTGTTCCTTTTTGATAAAAGGTTTTGGCCGGATCAGTTTCTTCTTCGTTTTCCCTTTCATAGGGAGTCTGCGCCGAATGAGTTTCT
The DNA here is from genome assembly GCA_963931805.1 of Microdon myrmicae. Classification (NCBI taxonomy): domain Eukaryota; kingdom Metazoa; phylum Arthropoda; class Insecta; order Diptera; family Syrphidae; genus Microdon; species Microdon myrmicae. The sequence goes on along the minus strand of OZ007500.1, from coordinate 75,928,934 downwards.
TCTTCGTTGTACTTTTGATAGACTGTTTTCGACGGATGAGCTTCTTCTTCGTTATCTCGTTTGAAAAAGAATTTCCGCCGGATGAGTTTCTTCTTTGTTCTCTCTTTTGATAGATACTTTCCGTCGAATAAGTATCTTCTTCGTAGTCCCTTTTGATAGACTGTTTTCACCGGATGAGCCTCTTCTTTGTTGTCTCTTTTGATAAAGAGTTTCCGCCGGAGGAGTCTCTTTTTCGTTGTCCTCCTTGATAGAGTTATTCCGCCTGCTAAGTTTCTTTTTCGTTGTCCCGTTGGATAGACAGTTCCTGTCGGATTAGTGTCTTCCTCGTTGTCCCATTTGATGGAGAGTTTTCGCCGGATGAGTTTCTTTTTCGTTGTCCTTTTGATAGAGAGTTTTCCCCTGTTGAGTTATTTCTTCGGTCTCCACTTTGATAAGAGTCTTCACCGAAAGATTTTCTTGTTTGTAGTTTTCTTTTGATCGGCAATTTTCGCCGGATGATTTGTTTCCGTTGCCGTCCCTTTTAATAGCGTCTTTAGCGGAAGAGCATCTTATCCGTTGTTCCTTTTTGATAAAAGGTTTTCGCCGGATCAGTTTCTTCTTCGTTGTACTTCTGATAGGCTGTTTTCGACGGATGAGCTTCTTCTTCGTTATCTCGTTTGAAAAAGAATTTCCGCCAGATGAGTTTCTTCTTCGTTGCCCTTTTTTAATAGAGTATTTTTATCGTATTGCTCGTCATTATTCAACATCATTATTAAAAGGCATTTTAGTATAGAACAGCAAACCGACGGAACTCCTTTCCAGTTTGGGCGTTTCCAGCGCGCTGCAATTTGCCACTGTTTAGAAACAATCCCCACAGTTACAGCCTAACACCTCAGGGCGTTATTTCAGCGCCACAGATCCGCCTCTCCCATGAAAAGTACTTACAATGTGTAAAAAAATTGGTCGACCATTCCACTCTACAGAAATGGCTAAGCATACCCCCTCCGAACTGTAACAATCCGCTCGGTAAGTTGTCCAAGCAATTTATGACATCATCTCCCCAGTTGTCCTTCGATTAACCCTTTCGCATTCTCTAATTTTCTATCTTTTGGTCATCTACCAGGACTTATACGACCAATTGTTTACATATTACATTTGTGCTCTACTCCCTCATTTCATGTCTTAAAGCGTTTCCACTTTCCACACAGATCACTTCCAAGACATGAGCTGCTTTGTAATTGCATCGCAAAGTTACGGATAGAACTCGCCAGCAGGAATGGTTGTCATTTGGAGCGATGCAATTGAAAGAGCGTCCGGACACGACGACGGAAACTTTGAAATTTACAATATTTATCCAATTCGTTCCCCAAATCCCCCCACAAATTTATTCCTTCTCGTGTTATTCGATGTTGGATTCTATATTTAAGAGGATTTTAGGGCGTGTTACAGAATTCCATTAGAATTCCGTTATCATAATTTCTGGACAACATATCATCAGTCATCTGTTCGTTCCTGAGCACACTTTGTTCTATTTGTCGATATTGTAGGTTATAAGTTCGCTCAGGTTTTGTTATACTACATGAATTGGAAGGAGCTGCCAGTCAGTGGATTAATATGAAATTCAAAGGATAACATGTAATCTAGGCAATTATATACAAGCCTACGCCTTGGAGGTGGATGCGGTGAATTCAAAAACCATCAGCTTGTTTGTTTTCTTACGTAAAAGGGGACGATTTGCGTCTTCAGTCGATACGTTCCCTTGTCAAGCTGCAATGGTGCGGTAAGTGATTTAATCCGTTATCCTTATTAAAATCTTCGACACGAAGTACTTTTCGGAAACCTCATGGTTTGTCATATTTTTCCCCCTTTTGTAATTTTTTGGCTTGTTTTTCGGTTTTATCCTGCATCAAGATTCAAGATAGAGCAGGACACGCTTATAACTTTGAATTCGATCTGATTACATTTCTGGGTAATGATTATAAAAAGCGTACGTGAGATTCATCTAAAATTCACTTAGAGATTGGCAGAAAGCTGAAGGCGTACTCCTCCTTGTAATTTTCTCATTTCCATTACAATTTATGTTTCACACAAGCGGGGTAAACCATTCTGGCAACTTCGTCTCCTATATGATACGAGAAAGAAAACGGAGAGCTCCCACGACTTCATGCAAGTTTTCAGGGATCGCCAAGTTCATTTGGGAAGACATGCTGGGGGTTTTTTTATCAGTTATTTAGAAGCGTTTTTTTTTTTCTAATAACCTCTTGCTGGCGAGAGGGGAAGGCGGGCTTGTTTAGAAAGACCATTCCAAAATCTTCTCAGCAACCATAGGCCAGAGATAATCAGTTAAATCTCTTCAATGGTTACCAGGAAAACCAGTTGTGCGTTTTCAAAACATACCAATTGAGATTTGGTTTCTTTCAGAAGCAGATCATCTTTCAAAGTGGTGTCTAACTGAAATGTCAATACTGTCAGCATCGTCTTTTACTGCCAATCGACGATTCTTGACTATCAAACTTGACTTGAGTGTTGGGAGATGTCTCCAATGTGGCTCATCATAAAGCGTACTTGACCCTCTCTAAATAAATATTAAGCCAGTCGAATGTTTGAAATTTTAACATAATCCAAAGATCTTCTACAACGTTTTGCAGCACACATTTTATTACGCACACAACATTGAATGCAATTTCTGTAGGCAGAAGAAAAATCGCCAGTTTCACTTTTGCTGCTTAAAAAATTAGCTTGAATATGTTTGCAAATAAAGATAAGGCCATGAACTTCGACACAGTTCTCTGTCATAGTGCTACCAATTTAAAAAGAAAAATATTGCTTTCATTCGATATACCCACGCAATTTTACTCAAGAATTGGTCTTACTTCTCGGAGACAGTGTTATACAATGCCACAATAGCACAGCAATTATTATTATTATTATTATTATTTATTGGCCTGTAGGAACCCGGAAGTTCATGACCTCACCGACTCGACTTCGCCATCGTTCCCTGTCCTGTGCACTCTCCTTCCACGCTTGACCATTCGATCCGATCTCCTCTAGGTCAAACCTAACATTGTCCTCCCAACTGCGCCGCGGGCGTCCGGCCGGTCTCTTTCCCGTTGGTCTACCGTCAAGAATTCTATGCACGGTCCTATCGTTGCCCATTCGCGCTACGTGTCCGGCCCATCTTAATCTTCGCGACTTGATTACTCTCACTATTGTAGGTTTGCGATATAGCTCTTCCAATTCGTGGTTATGGAGTTTCCTCCATTGTCCTGCCTCCTCGCCATATTTACCTCCAAAGATGCCCCTCAAAATTTTATTCTCGAATACGCGGAATTTGTTTTCTTCCCGTTTTGTGAGAGCCCATCTTTCGCATCCATATAGAACAATCGGCATGATTATGGTTCTATAGACACAGAGTTTTATGTTACGTGATAGCAGTTTGGATTTCAGCAGTTTACTGACTGCGTGCCAACTAGCGTTGTCGGAAGGCAGTCTTTTGTTCATTTCCTTCGACATTTCGTTACTGGCCGTTAGTGTCGTTCCCAGATATTTAAATTCTTTAACTTTTGGAAATATCTTGCCCCTGACGTTTATATGTGTTGCCTGAGGTCCACCCGCTCTCGCCGTAATCATGTATTTTGTTTTGTCGTCATTTATTTCTAGGCCCACCTCTTCTGCTGCTTGCATGATGATTTCACAGTTTTTACTAACAATTTCTAGATTTTCGCCCAGAACGGCGATGTCATCCGCATATGCGAGCACTTGTGTGACCCCGTTCAGGGATGATCCGGCCATGTTGTCGTCTTGTCCCTTCCTGATGAGATACTCGAGGACAAGGTTAAATAGACACGGTGATAGACCATCTCCCTGCTTTAGTCCGTCCCGGATTTCAAATGGCTCTGAGAGGTGGTTTTCTATTCTAACTCGCCCTTTGTTTTCGTTCATGCAAATTTGAATGAGTGCGTCATATTTTTTCGGGATTCCCAGCTCAACTACAATATGGTAGAGTCTTTGCCTTGCGACTGAGCCGTAGGCTTTTTTGAAGTCAACGAACAGTTGGTGAACCGTCTCTCCGTATTCCCACTTCTTTTCCAGCAGTTGTCTTATTGTGAACATTTGGTCGCTTGTTGACCGGTTCCTACGGAATCCACATTGGTAGTCTCCCAGTATCTCTTCTGCGTACGGTGTGATTCTCGCCAGAATGACATTTGTTAATATTTTGTATGCGGTTGGGAGCAATGATATTCCTCTGTAGTTTTCGCAATCAGATCTGTCGCCTTTTTTGAAAATTGGAACAACTATTGGGGTTTTCCATTCTTCCGGAGTGACTTCCCTATCCCATATTGTTTGAATGAGCTGGTGGATCTTTCGAGCGGTTCCCTCTCCTCCATGCTTAACACGCTCTGCCGGTATGTAGTCGACTCCGGGTGCTTTGTTGTTTTTCAATCGATTTATTGCTTCTACAACTTCGTTGCAAGAGGGCTCTGGGATCTGAAGCTCGGCTACAATAGCACAGCAATAGTCATTTTATCTTATGTAAATGTAGTCGGGTCCATATCGCACCTTTATTACCAATACAGCCACTTAGGAGGTTTTATAGGAATATGTGTCAAACAGATGTGCTACATATCAGAAACCCTCTTTTAAAAATCAAGAAATATTTCATTAATTCCGATTGGAATAGCCCACAACGAAACAGTTTTATTTTAAAATTTAACATTCCTCTGCGGAATAATTTCTGTACATACTGAAACTATCATTCGTCAACCGAATACTATTAAGTTCTAACTTAAAATTTAACATTCCTCAGCGGAATAATTTCGAATTGAACAGGCTATATCCCACAACAGAATTATATCTATTAAGTTTAATACAAATGTGTTATCAAGGCTAATAGTTAAGGGAAGAAAAGACGAGGGAACAAATGGGAAACTCATATAAGCATGGCTCCAGCAGAAAGAAAGAACGGGTTTTGAATTGGAATCCCAAGAGTCATTATCATCATCGGCACTACAACCGGGATCCGGTCTTGGCCTTATTTAGCAAGTCTCTCCACCGGTATCCGGTCCATATCCGAGACTTGTTAAATTGTCCATAATAAAATTGTTTTTCCGGGCAAGGTCATTAGCCTTGCGCCAACCTTTCTCAGGATGTCGCTGCATGCATTGGTTCAGTACTTGGCGGGTGCCAAAGTAGCTATCCAGGGGTCTCACGTGGAGACTGCATGTCAACTTGGATTGAACAGGGACAAAGGTCGTCCTGGCCTTCGCCGCGTTGAACGCAGAGATTTTTCTCTGTGTGTTTAGCTGGGCACGCTATCATGACAGGAAACATGGGACGCTTACCCGATCAACAACTGCGTACAGCATTTACGCTGATCGTGCACACATCGCTGGCGTCTTCAAAGGGTCAGTTTGTCATGTGCGCATTTACATTATGCAACACTCGATTCCCTTCGGTAGCCAATGGTGCGGTATGCTGTGCATTTGGTTCGAAAGTTCGACCGATGAGTCTGTGGATGTGACTTGCCATGCACGTGTGGAGAAATTCTTTCTTATTTGTGTGCATGGACAAGTTCGAGGATTTTTGGTGGTTATGTAGTGTCGTAACCGAATTGAATTTCAGGGGCATGCTTATTGGTGCCAGTGCATTTGCTTGTCGATTAGTTTGGCGACCGATATGGTCGCAGCACAGAAGTAAAGCAAGAATATCTCCTGCTTGTGTGCAGCAGGATTCGACAAGGGATAAGGGCGCCGATATGATTTGAGTTTATATCGGTTGTTTGGTGTTACGACCGAATTGCTTTTTAGGCACATGATGCGTTTCATGCAATCATGCCCTTGGGGAAAATGTCTCTTGCTAATGCTATGGAATTAGCGAAAATATGGCTTAGGTGATTAGGAGACATTTTAAGCAGATAACTGAAAGGTGAGTAAATGTTTTCCAGGGTTTATGTGTTTTAGGTAGCCGTCTTTGTGTCATACCTGGAAAAAACAAGCAATGGCGTTAATAGGAAACGCCACAGAATCCTTGACTTTTGTCGGAGCTTGGCGGAATAACTCGGTGGAAAAAATAGCACGTCAGGACGCTATCTCTCAACTATAGGGTCCCTTTTCCAGAAAAAAGTGAATTTAAAAAAAAATACGAAAAAGGGCATCCAACGAAGATTTTCTATCAAAAAAGGACAACGAAAGGAAAACTCATTCGACGGAAACTCTCTATCAAAAAGGAGAAGTCCATCTTCCACTATGGTGGACTAGTCAAAAAGATTCGAACAGGTAGTAGCTTGGACCTGAGCCAGCTCCCGTGCTATCTCCCCTACTTATTCACGGTCAAGATCCCGTAATGTGGTTAAGAAAAATGTTCGGCAATATTCCGAATGGGCTGGACTAATGTGGAATAAAACAACATGATGGTACCCTTTGAAATAAAAATCCCCTAGATAAACGAATATCCCATTCGGATTTTCAGAAACAGTGGCAGGGTTCAACACGAATTTGTAATTCTAGAAGACTTGAATGCACTAATACAAATATAAACGCAGTTCACCAATATTTACAGACAACTATGCAGGATTTTCTAGCTGCATCCGAGACAACGGAGTTAACATTTTCATTTCCTTCCATAGGACTTGGATGTGAGTATACTGTGGCGCTTCTACAAACTACACAAACCACTATAGGTCGAGATGTCGTCGTTCCACCAAGAAACATACTCACCTATAGCCAAACTACACGTGCCCACAGACACGTGTCCCCAAAGTTCTCCTTTACACCTGAAAAAAGGTAACATTCATACTGGTGTCAGCAACCCCACGTATCCACAGATACGTGGGCCACAAGTCCCGAAAAATTTTCCTACGCCTGCACGGCGATCGAAGGACAAGACCCAGCACAGAAATTGTGTATCGATCCAACAACTGGATTTACACTAACGGTTGGCACAGCTGCGCCAGATGTCGAAAAACATCACATCTCCGCCGATAAGCGAATTGCCGGAAAACCAATCCGTCAACAAAACCTTTGTCCCTGCCGCAATGTACTTCGCCTAAACAAATGCCATTGCGGAGGAATAGCAATAAACGAAAATGCTGTTCCCATGGGGCAAAGTAAACAATGATAATAACCATTATCCCATGATCGCCTAAAGTAAACCACACATTCGATTGTTTGCATAATCAATGCAACAGAAGTGTGAAGATTCTGGTGGACCCACGGACGGCAACCTCCGCGTCTGCATGTGTGAGCGCGATCTTCCCTGGTGGAGAGATTCTCGATTGAGAGAAAGTCACCACCCAGGGAAAGCGAAAGGAGCGAAAGTCACCACCTAGGATAAAAAACTATAGGGTGAATACATTCATCCCCAGAGAGGTACACAGTCGAAATAGGTATTCCCAATGAATGAGGAAGTCGGCAGGAAGTGGTGCGAACAGTCAGACGCGCATGCATTTTAAATACTGATAAATTTTGTGACGATCGCCTGTTCGCGTTGTAAATTACGGTTTGGAGTTTAGAAATGGAATAGTGCAAGGAATCGATAAATTCGCACTTAAGATAAACTATCGCGAATACAAGACAACATATAATAACAACAAAATTTTACAATACTCTTCGTGTCGGTCGAGAGTGCATGCGTGCCGGATATCATGGTGATTCGATTTTTAATTTTGATGTGCTAAGGAAACGGTAGTGACACATCGCATCGATTCCAAATGATCGCGAATTCAGTGCACATAGAAACGGGAATAATTTACCTGAAAAATATAAGAACAGTGCTGGAGTGTCCTTTCATAATTACTTTTTTTCTTTTAAATCCGATTGAAGTGACTTGCTATAAAATTACAAATTTGTAACCATAAAACAATAAAGTATTAAAATAAAAACAAAAATCTCCGTGTTTCATTTTTTGTGGACAGTGTTCGGCGCTGAACATTACCCAATCGACAGTTAGAAAATCCGCCAAAATACCATCTTAGTCTAGATTATTCATATTAGATATCCCCATGGTATGTAAACGCGGCTTATAGACAGGTCTAACAACTATGTCATTGACTCAAAAATGAACCGATTGTCAACGGCTTGTTGTAGATATCATGATCCCTTTCCTATTAATTTCGGTGTGCCTCAAGACTCTATATTGACACCAACTCTATTTCTACTTTGCAGTATTGATTTTCTTCCACGTAACGAAATATTCTATTTTGTCGACGTTACTACACCGATTTCTTAATTTTTGGACGACCAGTCGGTGAACAGAACAACGTCGGAACAACTTAAATCCAACGCAACCTGCTGACCTGAATCGACACCTGTATGTGATCAGACGATGGAAAAGAGCAATTAATTTCAACGCATAGAAGAAAAGACGGATCGTTATTTCCACTACTTATAATGAACGGCCAAATTATTAATCCAGCTTTGTGTCAGTCAGCGGGAATATAACGTGGTGTTACATCTCGCTACGTAACACCTCTCAATTATCAATCGACCAATATACATTCATATTGCACATTCTCAAGCAATTAACGCTTCTCCCCACTTCTTAACTAGTTAACGCCTCTTCTCACAGGCAATTAATGTTCATATCGCATAGGTTGCGATATTCATTCGAATACCCCATTGATTGCCTCCTTACCCAGAGCTGCCCGGTCATCGTATCATGAATACTCATGTTACACGCTCCCCGAAGGCCTCTAGCCACACGCCATATGGCATCATTGCATCAGAGGCGACTTTACGTCCACCGCTGAGACCTACACTGGACACATGACACTGGCAGCGTTATCGTGGCAATGATAGCAATAAAGCAAACGCAGAGCCGACGCTGTCGGTGGTGTTTGACGTCGGCCCACTGGCCAGAGTGGATACATTTTATCATATTTCGATTTGCCGGAGCCGGCTGGGGTGTGAATGAGGCGAATGACCTGAACAAGGGGAATCGTTTGTGATTCGGTGCAGGAAACGTTTAACCGGACCTGGAGAACGCCAATTAAGTTTAAACGATAATTAACCCGTATCTACGGCTCATGTGGGGAAATCGGTGTCAATGCTGGTCATGCGTTCTGGATCAAATTCCAGGCAAAAGGAAATGCCTCGTTTGCGGTTCTACAGACGATTTTCGGATATATAAAGAGTCGTTGCAAAGGGACTAATCAAGCAGTCTATAACAAGAGTAACAGGCTGCAGCCTCGCCACGGAACAACGAGCCAGCTACTCGGAAAAAATAATAATAAAATAGTGTAGAACTTAATTTAATTAATGATAATAAACTAACTCAACCAAACAATATAAATCTACTTACTTGGACTCTCCATTGGGACCCGGAGCAGAAAGGGCGGATCGGTTGACAGGGACGGCATACCTATTACCGCTGCCAGATAAATAATTAAAAGTAATACATTGGAGGTATTACATTTGGCGCGGACGGCGGGATACTGCCGGTGCCAAAATAATAAACAATATTTTATTATTAAATAATAAAATAATAGATGTTAATGCTAATATAGCCATTGGTGTTACATTTATTTGGCGCCACCGGCAGGATATATTGGTGTTATAGTGGCATGAACATGTGTCGAACATAGTCATGCCCGCTTTGAATAAATAAGTTATTTTTCAGGGCTAAAAAATATTTTTACCGGTTGCTCGGTAGACTCCGGTGGACGGGACACCTATCTCGAATGAGGGAAGAGGAGCCTGCCCGGAAAGTCCTCGTGGCAAGATGTATGGAAGGAGACAGCGCGGCAGACCTTGTCCGTGGCGTTAACCAGGACGCCCAGAGCCTGGTCCAGTGCCAAACTGGATACATCGGCTCGAAATCGGGACCGGTGGAGAGATTTGTTAAATAAGGCCAAAACCGGATACCGGTTGTAGTGCCGATGATGATGATGATAAACAAAAGCGCGATGGTAATCGCAACAGTGGTAGCATAATTTTAGCAGCAGCTCTTCTTCTTCTATAAACTATGTTTCCGGTAGCACGCGCGGAACTATAATCGTTTTCAAAATACTAAACTCGTTAAATTCTGACTTTAACGAGATATAATAAATTTTGTTGACATGAAATCTACGTCCTAATGGTGGAGTTCCTGTGTGTTCCGTTGTATGGCCTATTTTGTTTCTCATGTTTTTAAAACACTTCTTCTTCAATATTAACGACTCAAGCAACTATTTTCTTGAACGTCCTTACGAATTTGATAATCGGCGTATAATGTAAGGACACACAATTAATGGAGCATTTCAGAAATACGCGCCTATATAAGTATCTTATACTCGTTGATACTAAATCCAGTCGACGTTGGATGAAACTTGAAAAGCTTGATACAATTGACATTAAAAGTCGTTATAATAAACCTTAAGGCATGCCCAAATAGGACATCATCGCAAATGCAACTTAACCACAAATACTCGAATATGCAATTCGAATGCATCTAAAATTTCGGATTATGGATGAGATCAGAATACAACGAAGTTGCTTAACTCACAACAACGAACGAAATCAAAACTTCATAAACCGAATCCAATTAACTATCTAGATCGAAAAGTACGTTGAGCTGACTCCGACTTGTACCACGGATTCAAATCCGGGGCATTGCTAAGTGTGTTCTCGTGTTAAGGTGGTCGAGAACTGTAACGACAACTGCACCACGTAACTGGCTGGATTCTAATTGGGCTGTAATACGATGCTCCAAATTCCTTATATTCAAACAAATTTGCCATATCCCCATGGGACGAATGTCCTTTTTTAATTTTTTGCACCATAATCGTACACGAAATATCCCAATGTAAGTGTAATACAGTTAACACGATGCGGTGACACCCAAGGCATGGAATACCAGGAAGCGAATTGCGTCTACCCAACGCACCACAACAAGGAGAACCGTTGTGAAGGAGGTTCTCGCGGGTAAAAAGTTCCTTACTCCAGAACGTGACATGACTGTACGGCATCGTTTAAGCATGGAATTGAGCATGGAGCGTATTTATCTTCATTTAGGACTTCATGCCCTGCGTCGGTACTTTGGAAGCCTCTTCAAGAAGATGCCTTCCCTTTTTTCTAGTCTTTGTTAATTCAGGATCAACGCAAATTCAATCCTCGCCAGCAACCACGTGCTCATTGTACAAACAAACTATATGCAAATACATTTGTGACAAAGTAACAAGTGTACAGAGGTCTAATCTAAATTGTCCTGTGGTGTTATAAATCAAAATGTGTTTTTTTTTTGTGTATTGTGTCATTTAGTTTTGATGTATAACTTAGCACATATGTCACGGTACCTTAGAAAAATTCGCCATTTTCAAAATAATGGGAGGCATTTCTCTTACTTAAAAATACGAGTATATCCAGGCTTATTGCAAAAAGGAAGCGTGTTTAACGAACAAGTAAACAAAGAGGATTGAATCCCTGCTTGTTTGTTGGAATGCCACAATTATTCAACAGGGAATTAAAACTTTTACAGCTTTAGATTAATTGCTAAAAATATTTTTATGATTTGTTTTTGCATTTTCTACAATTTGCTGAATCCTTAGAAATACTAGTTTTTTTTTATGCGAAACGCGCTGTTAATAGAGTTCCTGAGGCACCCTCAAATGTGTGAGCGGAAAAAGAGGTATCCTTGAGCAATGGTCTTGAATACCTGGGATTGTGTTAATGAGGATACAACTATACAGACGAAGCGTACTGCTTCGTGTAATTAAGGATTAACGTTGCACTCCTCTTGTTGCTCATGCATTTAACGTGGTGTTGGGTCGTGTAGGACCTTGGTTTCAGATACGAATGTAATAGAATGGGTCTAAGACGCAGATTACATGCCGTCTCTAATGGTCTAAACTGTGATGAGAGTCTCCTCGGGAGGTCTTCGGAGGGCATTGGTTCAATAAGGGATTTCATACAAGGACATTTTGATGTTAATTCGGTTTCGTACCTAAGGAAAAAATGTGTAAGTTGTTCTACGTTCACCGTAAACGGTTTTCCATCAACATCGATCGAGTAAACCCAATCATTGATGCATTCGCGAACTTTGTATGGGGTTTCTTAACTTTGTGCAGCTGATCGAAAACAATGGCTGAACGAATAGTTTCTTAGTTCTGTGCATCCGGACGAAAATGATCTGTGGACGAGTAGCTTATTGTTGTCTTGCCTAGCCATCAACGTTGCTGATCCTACGCATGAGTTCGTCTAAATCGACCATTGATTACATTGAGTAGTATACTAGTTTACTGTCGAAAAAAAAATGTCCCAAAGGTGGCGTTTCTAACAGATACACATAGAGAATACAAGCAAATACTGAAGAACAACACCGAACGAATAGCGTATACGCAAAAAGCATGAGCCGTATACCAAGCAATAACATAGCAATCCCACACCAGTTATTGAGTTTGGAAATCGAATTCGTACACGGGGCAGTGGCCTGATGTGTTGAGCATTGGTTCAATTTTTAGTCATTCTAATCGACATAGTTCGTCAGTTCGAATCACACCTTCTTCACTATCATCGCAATACGCCATAAGATCACAAAGACAACTCTTTTGCGGATGCTTCTAAATCTTTATTGATGCTTGTTCTCCAGCCTATGTGAATGAAGGGCAGGGCGTCGAGCCATACGCTGTCGTTATTATGTAATGGAGGCGTCGAAAAGAATCCCCTTATTGTGAAAAGGGCAAGTCTCTATAGAGACTTGTCGAGCTCCCGTCGCGGTCATCCACCATGCTTCCTTTTGCTGGAGGGAAGAGTGGCGACCATTGTTGTTAACTTAAAAGCTGGGTTATTACAATATATGCTTTTATTTAGCCTTTTTGAAATACATTTAAATTTTCATTTGTTGGCTTTCACAATTCCGGTTACCAACCCATAGACTGACTTCGTATTTTTATTTATATTAAATTTATATTTTCATTTTTTTTGTGTCCACATTTACGGGCGCCAATCCCGAGACTGACCGTCACCGATGCGATGTCCCTTTGTGAGCAAACAGTTGTAAAAATAGCGTTGTGGCTTTTCTAAAAGATACACGCACAATATACAAGCAAATAGTGAAGAACACCGAAAGAAAATCGAAAAAGAAAATGCATCAGCCGTATACCAAGCAATACCATAGCAATTCCACATCAGGTGAGTGTACTTGAGTTTAGAATTCGAATTCGTACACGCGGCAGTGGCCTGATGTGTTGAGCATAGGTTACATTTTTAGTGATTCTAACCGTCATAGCGTCGACTCGAATCACACGTTCCTCGCTATCGTCGCAATACGTGATAGCGTCACTTGAATTACTATAACTCAGTATGTTATGGCCCGATTGTCATGAAATTTTGACACGTATCGTTTAAAGGTTAATATTTCGCAAAAGTCATAAAGATTTTTCATTATGGACTCCGTCTCATGGTTAATCTTGGGACTTATTGAACGGTGTGTTATGGTACCTTCCGACACAGTTCAAAAAGCCCTGCATACCTTTAATATACGACTTATAGTACGCGACTCCCGCCCAAATAAGTGCTACGTACTACGTATTGCAATGGTAGTATTTACGCTGATTATTAGCGTCTTCATGCGTTGTTTCGGCAGTTGATCCCCTTTTTCTGAAGCCATATTTCTATTCTAAAAGACACCTGTACTCTAAATTAGGGTAAATTCTTCCAGGTGCATGGTAATTATTTCTTCACTTGCACATGACAGATATCCCGGTAGAGAATCTGGTTGCTAAACTTTCTGGACTCTTATGGACTCTAGTTAGTAGCCACTTCCTTTTAGTTACAACCGCCAGGTAAAAACTCCATTGCTACAAACTTCTGTCTGCAGCATTCCGGCTACGGTCTTTGGGTTACAGCCTTGTGTATCCAGGCTACAGCCCCCAGGCTACAGTCTTCTGACTACAACCTTTTAGCTACATCCTTCTGGTCACAGCCTTGTGGTCTGACCTTTCTGGTCACAGTCTTCTAGCCACACCCCTCTGACTCTCAAACCGATGGACTCAGCCTTCTGGCTACAACTTTCTGGACACATCCGACTGACTAGAACCCTGCCTTGTTAGTACATCCTAGGGGCTTCATCCCCATGGATACAGCATTTTGACAACAAACTCCTGTATACGGTCTTCCAGCTATACATCCTTCTGGAAAGAGTCATATAGCTTCAATCTTCTATTACAGCCTTCTGGCTATAACCTTCTGGTGCCCACTGGGTACAGCCTTCTGGCTATAACATTCTGACCGCAGCCACCGGACCACAACTTTCTAACAACAGTCGCTTAGCCACAATTTTCTGAGGACAGCCTTTTGGCTGCATTCCTCTGGTTACAACCTTCTCGCTTTCACCTTTGTGGATACGGCAAATTAACCACAACTTCCTAAGTACAGCAGCCAGGTTACAGTTTCCTGGCTACATCCTTCTAGCTACATCCTTCTCGCTACATCCTACGGGTTATATATATCTTAGCTTATAATTACTTACATTGCTTGAATTGAGCCAATAAATGAGATAGTAGCCCCACTAAGCTAAACGACATCCTTCTGGCAATGACATTTTGTTTAGCGGCTTCTGGTTACGGTCTTCTGACTATGGGCTTCTGGATACAGCCCTGGGGCTACTGCCTTTTAGCCACTGCCTTTGGGCTACAGCCATTTGACTACAGCCATTTGGCTACAGCCATTTGGCTACAGACATTTGGCTATAGCGATTTGGTTATAGCCATTTGGCTACAGCCATTTGGTTACAGACATTTGGCTAAAGCCTTTTATCTACAACATGTGGCTACAGCCTCCTGACTACGGGCTTCTAGCTATAGCTGCAGTTTCCTGAGAAGAGTCATTCAGATACAGCCTTTTCACTATAGCCTTTTAGCGACAACATCCTAGCTACATTCTTCTAGCTATATTCCACTGAGTACAACCTTCTGACTTTCAACCTTGTGAATACAGCCTTCTAGCTACAGCCGCCTGGCTGCATCCTTTTGACTACATCCTTTTGGCTATATCCTTCTGGTTATAGATTTCTGCCAACAACTTTCTGGCTACAACCTTGTGGCTATGGACTTCTTGTGACAGTCTTCTGGCAACACCCTTTTGGGTAGCGTCTTCTGGCTAGATCGTTCTGGCTAGAAGCTTGCGAATACAGTTTTCTGGGTACAGTCTTTTGATCACGCCCTTTTGGCTACAACCCTTTGGCTAAAGCCCTTTGGCTACAGCCTTTTTGCTACAACCTCCCAGCTACATCTGGGTTTAAATCTTCTGGCTATAACTTTATGACTACAGCTATCTGCCTGCATCCTAGTGGCTACAGCCTCCTGTCTACGGCCTCCTAACTACTGCTGCATTCTTTTGAGAAGAGACATCCAGCTGAAATCTTCTGACAATAGCCTTCCAGTTATAACATTTTGTCTGCAGCTCTCTGGATACGGCGCTGTGGCTACTGATTTTTGGCTAGAGCCATTTGACTTCAGCCTTTTGACTACAGCCTTTTGTGTACACCCTTTTGGCTACAACCTCCTGACTACGGGAATTAGCTATAGCTGCAGCCTTCCGAGAAGAGTCGTCCAGCTGCAGTCTTTTGACTGTGGTCTTCTGGCTACAACCTTCTGCCAGGCTGGCTACAGCTTTGTCGCTACAACCTAATGTCTCCAACTTAGTGAATACATACTTCTGACTACAGCCTTCTGACTACGGCCTTCTAGCTATAGGTGCAGTTTTGTTTTAAGAAGAGCCATCTAGCTACAGTCTTCTCACTACAGCCTCCTGGGTATAACATTCTGGCTACGGGTTTCCCGCTATACCTCCCGTCTTCTGGGAAGAGTCATCTCGCTTCAGTCTTCTTTTAAAACTTTCTGGGTATAACTTTCTGGTACCCACTGGGGTACAGCATTCTAGCTTTAAACGTTGTGCATATAGGTTTTTAACTACAACTTTCTGACTACAGTCGGCTGGCCACAACTTTCTAACTACAGTTCCTTGACCACAATTTTCTGACTACAGCCTTTTGGCTGCAGTCCACTGGTTAGAACCTTCATGTTTTCACCTTTGTGGATACTGCCTATTAACTACAATTTCCTGAATACAGAAGTCTGGTTACAGATTCCTGGCTGCATCTTTCTGGATACATCCTTCTGGCAAAGAACTTTCGATTAGGGCCTTTGGTAACGGCCTTCTGACTATGGACTTCTGGATACAGCCTTTTGGCTCAAGACTTTTGTCTACAACCACATGGCTACGGCCTCCTGACTACGGCCTTCTGCCTATAACTTACTGGCTACGGCCTTCTAGCTATTGCCGCAGTTTTTTTTAGAAGAGCCATCTAGCTACAGTCTTCTCACTACAGCCTTCTAGCTATAACATTGTGGATACGGCCTTCTAACTATAGGTGCAGTTTTTTGAGAAGAGACATTTGGCTATAGTCTTCTCACTATAGTCTTCTGGCTATGACTTTCTGGCTAGAAGCTCCAAGCTACATCCTTCTAGCTGTAGCCCACTGAGTACAACCTTGTGGCTTTCAATTTTGTGGCTACGACCTTCTGGCTACAACTTTCTGGGTAGAGTCTTCTTGTAACATTTCTCTGGATACGGTCTCTAGGTACAGCTTTGTTCCTACAGGATTCTGACTACAGTCTTCTGAATACAGTTTTGAAACTGCAGCCTCTTGCTAACCGACTTAAAGCTACAGTCTTGTGGGTACAAAACTATGACATAAACTTTATGCCTACAGCCTTATAAATACAGCCTTCTAACTACAGCCTTGATACTACAAGCTTATGGCTATAGCTATGTGATTACTGTCTTTGATTATAGACTTCTGGCTTCCAACTAGTGGCCACTGACTTGTGGGTATAGCCCACGCTTTATAGGTGAGACTAAGTGCCTATGTTGTTGCCAACCCAACTTTGTGGCCATCTTTTAGCGGATTTTCGTAAGAGTCACTGTTGACTGATGTTGGAGTGTTCCGCCGAACACTGATCCAAACGAAAAGCGAACCTGGAGCAGACACCCTAACCAATAAAACGCCGGGGCGAATTTGCCACGACTGAAACTCTGTAAAATGTTTTCTTAATAACTTTGTTTTATTTTTATTTCCGTTTAATTTTTTTGTTAGGTAAGTTTTAAAATTGAGTTTGTAAGTAGACATTCGGTTAGTTCCACCACTTTAATAATTCACTTATTATTTAGCGCGATGAGTTGCTTACACATAGTTTAAGCTGCCTTTAATACATCGTCGCATGCATCTCTCACCCCAGACGTTTCGTTCCGCTGGATTCCTTTTAGTAGAATTTACGTTAGTTCGCCACTATCACACTAAACTAGATTCACTCCTAAACCGATTCTAACAATAGATATCTTTTGTGCGGTTGTAACACAACAAAACTCAAGGACTTAATTCAATTGATCGCGTCTTAACCCACTGTACGAAAATTACCTTCTCGTCCCGATTCTCAAAGTTGACTTTTTTGTTTTTTGTTCTCCGGATACCTCCTCGTCGGAGTTCTCTAACTGTACTCTATCGACCTCCTCGGTGGGGTTTTGGTTGTTCGACTATCTGTTCGAATTAATTTTCCCTAAGACGACTGCCCTATCTAAATTTTCCTATCCATCCTATCTGTCTCTTATCTTCAAGAGAAAATTTCCATTTTGGTTTTCTTATCGGAATTTGTTTCGAAGGATCAAGCGTGCCGCCACTTCTTTCTTGATCCTATCATGGGCTTTGTTTACGTTACCCATCTGGCTTACGACACAGAGTTTTGGTGTGCTTCAGATGAGTAACAAAGGAACCGTGGGATTTGGTTTGTAGATCGCATTTCCTAATCATAAACATCTAGCGTGCGAATCGCTATCCTTTGTTTGCACAAGTGTGCCTTTTAGGTTTTGGGTCATGCTAGGAATTTAGGTGCTAATTGCTATTAGCTACAAGCGGAGATATTCGTTGTTCGGTTTGTTTACCGAAGAACGCGTTTAATGGATGTATTGCATTGATGCCCTGAATTGGATGCGTTGGACTGGATGCGTTGGATTGGCGCGTCGAATTGGACACGTTGAATTCAATATTAGAGACTTTTGAACGTTTAGTTCGATTGATTTTTGCTATTGCATTCAATGTTGGTGTTTGAAATGTTACCTTCTGTTTCAGGTGGGAGTAAGGACTTTTGTGACACGTGTCTGTGGGCACGTGTGATGGATAAAGGTGAGTATGTTCCTTGGCGGAAAGGACATCTCAACCGATAGTGAGTTGTGTGGTTCGTAGAACCGCCACAATCTCTTTGTAACTGAACCTTGGAAATTATAGGACGAAGTCTTTTTAATATCATTTGATCTGTGAATATTAATAACCACACATATACAACCACAAGTCCGAAACTTTAAAATCTTATTTAATATGCAAATGATGAATTCAGGAGTACAGTAGTGATACGCGTCTTGTGAAGTTATAAAGCCTCGTTAATGCTTGTTCGCACTAAACGGTAGCTTAGCTCCTAGTACCTCTCAATAATCGGCAAATTTACTATCACAAATCAATTACTGGATTCGAAAGATTACCAAACCTTTGTCCTTGGTTTAACATAACGGGACATATATTTGTTAACAATCGTGAAGGATTAACATTTTAACTAACATGAAATGTACATAAGGATAATACATCAATAGTTCGTGCCTATTCAACATACCGCTGGAGATTAAGTAGTGCACCTTAAGCTATTTGGTCGTGCCTGCTTGACTGGAGTGTTATACTCAGTTCATTGAGTACATTGCTAGCAAGATCGACGCAATCCAGAGCTTAACAGGCATCAAGAAGAGTTTCAAGCACTCGGCAGAACTCCTATAGTCGTCATCCTCCAATAGTTCCCGGATATGTCGTGTCTTGCTCATCATCCAGTAAAAAGCGTGCATGTTGCCCTGCCGCTTCAATTCATCACCGACCAACTGTCGAATCTTTGCGTTATACTCGTTCAGCCACCTCTTCTGTGAATGCCCGCCCACAAATGTGGCAATAGAATTCAAATTACATTTCAACATCTGTTAAGTATACACTTACTTCTTGTTTGCTCAGCATCGTTGGGTCAATCAGTTTCGGTTCATATGGCACCAGGGTTACCTCGCTGAAAGCCAAAAATTTCGCGCCGGACGGATGAACTCGGCCCGTATCGATAACTTCAAGAACATTTCCCATGCGGATGCCAAACGAGCCTCGCGAATAGTAACCAGGTTCTACAAAGAGCAGAGTATTATTCAATGAAATTCCGAGATAATTTCATTACCGTTGGAAAAAAAGTATCCTTCTCGAAATTGAAACGAAGTGTTGTCCGTGTACGACATCGCTATGGGGGCTGCGAGTAATGAAATGTCGGTAGATTTAAAGACACACTTTACGTAACTTACTGACTCACGTTCTTCTACAGACAGATGTAATCCTATGCCATGTCCTGTCGCATGGGGGTAGTCGCTCATGGCCCCCCAAACTGGACTTCGAGAAAGGGCGTCTATTTCTGATGGACGTAAATCTGATGGAAATTTTAAGTGAGATAAACGCAAAATACCCGACAAGACATTTGTGTATGCCTGCCGTTCCTCAGCCGTTGGTTTGCCAAAATGAAATGTCCTAGAGACATCTGTTGTCCCATCAAAATACTGTCCTCCAGATTCAATTATCAACGTACTTTGATCGGTGACTTCAATGTCGGTAATGTTACTGGATATATAGTAAGGTAGAGCGGAATGCTTTCCATAAGCTACAACTGTGGGGAGGGATAACCCCTTGGAATGTGGTTGTGACATGCGACTGCGTTCGACTTCAAATTTAATTTTCTGTTCGGTCCATTGCTCGGCAAAAAACTGTGGAAAATTAATCACTGCATTAGTCTAACCAATTCACATATGTAGGTGATATCTAGGCCGTGTCAACGAGTACATATATGTAGCTCCAACAGACGGCGTTACATTGATGGTAACTTCTACAGACGGAAAATATGATTTCATGACATGCTGAGCCTAAAATGGACTGTAATTCCATTTGCTCATTTCAACGAATTGTAAAAAATAGAATTAACTCCGCTGAGGTGATGAGAATTTGGCTTTCGTAAAGCTTTCATTAACAGTTGTGCGATTTTTTCGTGGCTCGGCAATAAGTTTACTATTTCATCATCATCATCGGCACTTCAGCCGGGAACCGGTCTTGGCCTTATTTAGCAAGTCCTAAGGCTTGTTAAATTTTCCATAATCATATGTTTTTGCCGGGCAAGGTCATTAGTCTTGTGCCAGAGGCTCCCCGGCCGGGAATCGAACCCCGGTCTCCCGCGTGACAGGCGAGTATACTAACCACTATACTATCGAGGAGCCCAAGTTTACTATTTACTTTTGTAAGATTAGCAAATTACAGCACCTAAAAAGTGTTGCAGGATTTCGGCTCCTGAATTAGATGTGGGTCTTATTTCGTAATGTAATATATTTAACAATATGTAGTTCTAGATTAATTATATGTATAATAGAACCGAACTGTCGTAAAACTCATAACACAATCAATCATGTCTAACGATACTTAATGTTTATTCCATTTACTAAACAGCAGCATCGAATCTTCCCTCTAAACTCCAAAAGATCGAAACAAGACAACTGAGACTGAATGGAAACAAACAAAACCCTGCTTTCCACACAATAATAATTTTTACACAATAACAAACAAATAACAACAAAAAGTCAAGGTATGTTAGCGCCTGTGGCCTACAAGCGAGACTCTCTCTTATTATTAACTCTACCATCGAATCCCTCTAGAACACCATGCAGGAGTTAGGGATGGGCGTCACGCGGTTAAGCTCAACTCAAATTAAAATCGCCTTTAATCAAAAGCTCAAATTTCCTAACTAGCACTAGCTAACAGTACCCACACTTACCAAATCATTCATTCTCAGTATTGACTGTCCTCAGTCGTTATGACTTAATTGTTAGTATGCGTTCTTAGTTGCTTTCCACATTAAGTACCTACCGCCATCCGCTTTCATTAATATTACCCTTTGGACCTTGAAACGACTGTTCTACTCATTGAACTTATGAAAACTTTGAACCTTCAAGTTAAGCTTAAATTTTGATATTAATGTATCCACTGCGGAATCCTGCATCAAAATGTTTCCTCCTTAATTTAATGTGTACCTTATTTGCAGCAAGAAAACTTTACCGCATACCCACCCAAGTACTCATGTCATCATCATCATCATCATCGGCACTACAATCGGGAACCGGTCTTGGCCTTATTTAGCAAGTCCTGAGGCTTGTTAAATTTTCCATAATGATTTATTTTGTCTGGGCAAGCTCATTAGTCTTGCGCCAGGGGCTCCCCGACGGGGAATCGAATCCCGGTCTCCCGGGTGACAGGCGGGTATACTAACCACTATACTATCGAGGAGCCCAAGTACTCATGTCACCTAGTAATAAATGTAACAAACTATAGGTCACTCTCAACTAGATCTGAGCTTGACCCAATCTCTATCGTGAAATCTACTCATGTCCGGTATGTCTATATACCTCGATTACCTCGGCAAAATCACTGGTACACACAAAGCTTTTCCAAATTTAATTCCAATTAATGTTCAACAGGCAATCATTCTTCAGCCGAACGTCACGAAGGTGGAATGCTTTGCCTGGACATATGTTTACTCGGCATTAAGATCTCCAGGCCTTCGTTTGCAGTTCTGGATTCCAACATTTTTTTGGGAACATCGGTTAGCAATAAAAGGTAATTGCGGCGGTTTCAACAGATACACCCAATACTCAAAACCAACAACCAAGAACAACACTAAAAGCGAACCGGAGCTTTATGTTACGTGATAGCAGTTTGGATTTTAGCAGTTTATTGACTACGTGCCAACAAGTGTTGCCGGAATGCAGTCCTTTGTTAATTTCCTTCGACATTTCGTTACTGGCCGTCTGTATCGTTCCCAGATATTTAAATTCTTTAACTTTCAAATATCTTGCCTCTGACGTTTATATGTGTTCCCTGAGGTCCACCTGCTCTCGTCGTAATCATGTATTTTTTTTTGTCTTCATTTATTTCTAGGCCCACTTCTTCTGCCCCTTGCATGATGATTTCATTGTTTTTATCTACAGTTTCTAAATTATCGCCCACAACGGCGATATCATCGTCATATGCGAGCACTTGTGTGACCCCGCCCAGGGAAGATCCGGCCATGTTGTCGTCTTGTACCTTTCTGATGACATACTCGAGCACAAGGTTAAAAAGACATGGTGAGAGGCCATCGTGCTGTTTTAGTCCGTCCCGATTTCAAATGGTTCTGAGAGGTGGTTTTCTATTCTAACTCGCCCTTTGTTTTCGTTCATGCAAATTTGAATGAGGGCGGCATATTTTTTCGGGATTCCTAGCTCAACTACAATATGGTAGAGTCTTTGTCTTGCGAATGAGTCGTAAGCTTATTTGAAGTCAACGAACAGTTGGTGAACCGTCTCTCCGTATTCCCATTACTTTTCCAGCAGTTGCCTTATTCTGAACATTTGGTCGCTTGGTGACCGGTTCCTACGGAATCCGCTTTGGTAGTCTCCCAGTGCAGTGTGATTCTCGCCAGTATGACATTTGTTAGTATTTTGTATGTGGTAGGAACAATGATATTCCTCTGTAATTTTCGCAGTCACATCTGTCGCCTTTCTTGCAAATGGGACGACTATTGAGGTTTTCCATTCTTCCGGAGTGACTTCCTTATCCCATATTGTTTTGATGAGTTTGGGGATCTTTCGAGCGGTTGCCTCTCCTCCATGGTTCACAAGCTATGCCGGTATGAAGTCGACTCCGGGAGCCTTGATGTATTTGAATCGATTTATTGGGTCTACAACTTCGTTGAAAGAGGGCTCTGGGATCTGAGACTCGGCTGCATGTACGTCTGGTGCGTTTATTTGTAGTTGATGGGTGCGCACATTGAGCAGGTTTTCAAAGTACTGCTTCCATCTCGTCACGATATTGTTAGTTTCTGTGACCAGACAGCCGTTTGCATCTCGAATTATGTTGGCTCTCCCTCGGTAGCCATTTCTGATTGAATTTATGCCGGTATACATACCTCTAATGTTCTTTGCTCTGATATTTTCTAGGATTTTTTCGATCGCGGTTTTTGCGTTTGAAAAGTGTCATTGTCTCATTCCGAATCGTCGCGTATTTTTCTGCGTTAACTTCATCATATCTTTCTAAGTGGATCACTCTGATGCGTTTACGTTCTTCGATCTTCGCCTTGCACTCATCGTCAAACCAAGGTTTGGACTTAATTGATTACGTCTCTGGTCGTTGTCCAATTAGTCCAGTGTCCACACTGTTGGCTTCCTCTTCCTCACTGCTCCCATTCTCTAGGATGCTAAATCTATTTGTTAGTTCGTCTTGATATTCATCCCTTTTGCGCAGATCTTTTAGTTTATCAATGTCGAACTTTTTGCTCGTCTCCCGTGACTGCCCATGTGGGTTTGCTGCGAAGCGACTCCTGACTTTGCCCATCACTAAAAGATGATCGAAGTCTCAATCTGCTCCTCTATATCATCTTACGTCAAGGATATTCGAGTGGTGGCTTTTGTCTATGAATAAGTGGTCTATTCGGTTACGCGTTACGTCGTCGGGTGATATCCATGTGGCTTTATGAATTTAAGATACTCTCCTTTCCAATTTTTGCGTTGAGGTCCCCGAGGTGGATTTTAACATCGAACGATGAGATCCTGTGGGGTAGGAGTATTGTGCCAAACACGGACACTCGGTTTACTTCTATCCCTATACGACTGTCACTAAAAGTTTCGACAATATCCCGCCAAACACCATCAGAAAACTGTTCACGGAAAAAAACGATCGTCATAGCGAAGAAGAAAACGCCAAACACCGGACAAGTAAAAATAAAACACACTATTTCTTTTGTTTAGTTTTATTTCTATGTTAAAGAAGTAGTAGTAGTAGTGTTTCTATTGGAATAACTTGTTTGAATTCATGGATTATTGTTTCCGTTTCATTTTCTTATTGGATACTAACATTTTACGGTAGCACTGCGTAAAAGTTACAATGTGAAGTCAATAAAAACACAATCTTCGAAGACTGCAGCAAATACAATATTCGACATGGCGGTACGGTACACCGTACATAACCGACTTTCGCGCGTCTAAAGCTTTATGAAGTTAAAATTCGACTTATGGTTATTATTTACGCGTCTCCGCAGTGACGGAGAGCGGGAGCGGCATGTGACCAGCGTGGTCAATGGATGGAAAACGACTCAACGATATTCAATCGTTGTCGAAAGAACCTCAGCCAGTCAAACTGGCTCATAAATAAATTAAGGATGCATTTCTTGTTCCAAGAGAAACGTAAAGTCTCTCTTTGGGGTAACCAACAGATCTCATACAGAAGATCGCCACGGTACACATGTATGTGTGTACACTGGTTCTTTTATGGATAAAAGCCATGGGAAGGAATCTAAACAAAGAAAGGGAAGATGTGCATTCATGGGATACGAGACTGGTTAAGCAAACAAAACCAAAACTCATCGGATGCTAATTGGATCTTTGTTTGAGATGTGCGTCGCGGCTAAATAAATAGACGCGGCGCAACGAAGAAATTGTGTAATAGATTTTAGCTAGATTACCGGGAAATGGTATTTATGGCATCACTGGTAAGGGTAAGTATTGAATTCCTATTTGCATTTGCTTATGCTGTAGGATTTAATTGGTGCCAAGAGATGCGTGTATTTGTTTTGGTCCCTTGGGTGTAGGTCGCCAGCCAATGTGTTTGTCTGTTGATTTATGATACACATGATGAAGCTGGGATAAGCCAACTCAAGGGTAAAATTTCCTGATTATGCGGTTGTATTATATATGAACCGATGAATTTTCTTTCAGGGAATTTATGATAGGCTTGGAGAGAACTCTTATAGGGGATTTAAAAATGCCAAGTTATGCGTGTAGGTAAGAATTCTCATTTCCAGGGGCTTTTTTTAGCGAAAGCTTATGCAGACTGGGTGAAAAGTATGGGGGTTTTTCAGGAAAGCGCACATGGGGTTTGGCGGAACTGCCACAATCCCATCAAATACTTCTTCTAGGGTCTCGTAGAACGTGTCCTTCGTTTCTTCGCCGGATAAATTCTGTTGGGGCATGTACATTTATAAATACATAATTGTACCATGGGCCCTGTATTTTTAACACCGACATTCGGTCATTAATAAATTTCACATCTTTTACATGGAGCCTAATCTTCTTGCTTATGATGAACCCGGTTCCGAGGTAATGTGTATCGGTACTTCCACATGCCAGTGAAAAACCGTTGGTTTCGATTACTTGATGTGGGAGTCGGACTTCCTGAAGCGCGACGATGTCCATTTTATATTGTGTCGCGTTTTCTACGACCGTCTGTATCGAGCCTGGTTTATATAACGTTCGAGCATTCCGCGTGCCGACGCGTATATTCCGCTTTTTCCGTTTTTCCCTACGTCTTTTATTTGCCGAGTCGGTGTTTTCTTGATTATTTGTTCCCTTGTGGTAGTGTCGGCTTGTGGTGGTTATTACTAGGTGCGTCTGCACGGACGCTAGTTCAGTAAAACCCACTGAGTTCACAGATGATGTCAACGGCGCGCACAAAAATCCGATTGACGTAGGGACGATAGGCGTGTTTCTGGTCGGAGCGTCAAACTCTACACTCGTCACCAGTGCAAGAATTCATGTAAAGTCACCACCTTCAATTACACTTCACCTATTCAATCATATACGAACAGCCTGTTACTCCGATGTCAATAACGGTGTTACTAAATCCGCTGCTGGTAAATCAAACAACTATTCAATTAGGCTTCGTATAGCTAATAGTTCCGTAAGCTAATAGCTAATAGTTCCGTAAGCTGGACATGACGCTCGTTGGAATTACAATAGTTCGGTAAGTTGAATATGACACTCATTAGTATTACAATCGTTCCGTAGGATCATCATCATCATCGACACTACAACCGGGAGCCGGGCAAGGTTATTAGTCTTGCGCCAGAGGCTCCCCGACGGGGAATCGAACCCCGGTCCCCCGCGTGACAGGCGGGTATACTAACCACTATACTATCGAGGAGCCAGTTCCGTAGGAGAGCTTTGTAAATTAAACACGACACTCATTAGAATTACAATAGTTCCATTCGACAGCACAAGTCTTGAAATAAACGCACTGCACGCTAATTACCGATAATTATGACGTAACGCTCGAGGATGGGAATTGAGTAAAACATTTCGAACTACGACACGACCTCGACTTCTCTGCTTGACCGGTAAAATTTGACTTATTGATGCAATACACATCCGTCAGATTCAACGGTGATGGATCACATCGATGTGGGAGGAGCGAACAGGCTCAACTTGGCGACGGCCAATGGGCTGTTACGGCTCCAACGCCGTGCTTCCTCTTTCGAGGGAAGAGCGAGGAGGTTATTATATTTATTAAAGTTATTAATAGTATTAATAGATATCTTTTAATTAAATATTTTTATTTATTTTTATTTTATCGAACTCAGCTATCTCAAGCTGAGCTCTCTTCTTTCTACTTTTTTCATATAAATTTACTTGTTTATATAGAACATTTTGTTCTAACTGACTGCGGCGTATAAACTGAACAAAACAATCTAGAAGTCTCTGTGACTTAGAATTTTGAATAAACTTTGAACGAAAATCAAAGTGGCCATGTTTTGAAATGAAAAATGTGCTTGTTATGAAAAGGGGCATATTTATGAAATGTGCTGTAAGTGACTGGATATAGAATATAGTGTCTGTTTATTTATGAAATGTGCTGTATTAACTGAGAATGTAAGATATGTGAGGATGTAGTTTTAAGGGTTGTGTTTGAAAGGACATGAGTTAGTGTTAAAGCGAATAAGGGTAGTATTCTGGAATACAACAGGGCGATCAAAAAAGAGTTAAATGGGAGGATTTCCCATATGTCCGTATAGGACAAGTACGATGCCCCTTAGCCTGCATATCGACAACGAACGATACCGCACCTGTTCAAACAAATGGACGGGCAAAGAGGGGCTGCAGGCATTGTGTTCATGTAATGCCGTTCTAGGCGATACATTCTTTGCTGGCGATAGGTCGACCGAAGATTTGGGGTTTGTTTGATTTAGCCGTATGGCTCTGGTGCTCTAAGAGGGAAGATATTTTGTTGACATTAAGTCAACAGAAATCTCGCCGACGGTGACTGAGCCGATATGGGATATGAAATGGTTCATGTATTATGAACCAGAAAAATTCGATAATATTAATGCCAGGTTTGCTTTCAGTAGTGAGGATGAACATGTCATGCACATGTATGAGAAAATGCTTTTTAGCATTGCGCATTGACATGCTCATGGATAAATGCTGGTTACCTGATGAGGTAACCAAATTAGGTTTCGGGGGCATGATGCGTTGGATGCAAGCCTGCCCCGAGGTGAAAGTTTGATGTCACGGCTATATGATAGTCATGCCGTGGACTTATGTTTTCTGATGGGAGATAATGAGGAGTAGCTTACGGTGCTCATTTGCAGGTAAGTAGAAGACAGGTAATTTACGGAAATGGGTGGTTCTTAGGGAATACTTAAAGAACCCCCGCAGGCTCATCACACCTACGCCTACCGAGTTTTTATTGTATATTGATTATTCGTTTTTGTTCCCACGAGTCTTGATGTTTCAAATAGGCCGCCATATCAGAGTCCCTCTTTGATATGGTAAGGTTTGCTTACTGCTCTGATTCGACCCGGTATCAGAGAGGCGCCGTTATAATACGGCCGGTATACCGCTGCCTGTAAACCATCCATTGGGCACGATGACGCGTGGTACCATGGATTAGGGGTGGTCGATTTTTGTGTGTTACTCCTCGCTAGCCTGTCTGACATGGGTGGCCCTACTGGAATCGTATGCTTCCGTCAGCATAGCCTGACTGATTCATTGTTGTTTAAGCCCCCGCACCACGTCATGGTTTCTACCAAGTGGTGGTTAAAACAATTTATAAACAAACAAACGTATAAAAATAATAACATTTCACCAATTTATTTGTTTTTATGCGAAAACAACAACCGTAGCAGTGTCGCTCGAGTTGACACTTCAAATCAGCCGGGCGCCGCTCGAGTGAAAAGGGTTAACTTGTTTTATTCAAACAAAGGCTAGAATTGGCTGACTATGATATGGTTGTAACCTATCATTATATGTTGCGGATTCACTGGATGCAACCAGCGAAGTCGCAATGGAATGCTGCCCTTGGCAACAATATAACAAATGTCAGCAACTAGCTGGCATAATCGAATTTGGTTATCAAGGAAACGACAAAAACAAACTTTCGCTGACACTTCTTCGTAAACCATTTTAAGCGACACGGTTGCAATATTTTTAATCTCTGTCAATCCAGTTCATCCTAGAAATAAATATTAGTGAATAATTGCAACAGAAGCACACCGACCACGATTGTGTTAGTGAAAGTCAATTGAACGCGTCAAATTAGATAAATATGCCTGCATCATCGAGTAACGCCAAGTCCAAACATGCAAACGCTGCATTAGCCGACCGACGAAGCTTGTCGCGAATGGACTCCGAACTTGATCGCCCAGTTGATGCTCCATGCCCCACTGAAACTCAGAGCAATGACCAGGTTCGCGGGAGTCATGTCAAATGCGTGACAGAACAGCGCATAGAGGCCCAGTTCGCCGCGCATGAGAAGATGTCGTACGCCTTCCGGAATTTTGAACTGGTAGGGCCACCAACGCTAGCCACTGTGGAAGCACGCGAGCGTAGCTTACATGCAGGAAGCTATAAGGACTAGGCTCGAAGTCATGCTTAGCTCATCAGCCCCAAGGACGACCATCGCCCTTCGATACTTTGACGAAGGGTTTATTGAGCAGGCAGAGGAGACGTATTTGAATGAGGCCACCAAGTTCGTCGAGGCGAAACATGCTCTCAGCGCCGAACGTCCGAGCACATCCAGGGCTACGATCGACGCCTTCAGTCGGCCCCATGTCAGAAAGCTTCCCCCGATCCAGATGCCAACCTTTTCAGGGAAATATTCGGAATGGCGACCCTTTAAGGACCTGTTCCTAGCGGTACTAGCAGACCACCCCCAACTTGTAGATGTCGAAAGGTTGTACTATCTGAAGTCCAGCCTCCGGGACGAGGCCGCCAGAGCCATTCAGATCATTCCTGTGACAGAGAAAAATGACCACCGAGCTTGGGATAAGCTGGTGGATCATTATGATAATACTCGCGCCTTGGTTCACTCTGCCCTGACGACGCTTCTCAACGTACCTGCCCTAGCTAAGGAGTCAGCCGCAGGCCTGCGCACACTCCGCGAAACCACAAACGACGCGATTGACAGCCTGGAAGCTCTTGGTCGCCCCGTAGCTGCCTAGGATGATATCTTTGTCTACTTGACCACCCAGCGCGTGGACCCCCGAACAAGCCGTGATTGGCAAACCACCCAGGGCAGCACAACGGAACCCCCGACCTACAAACAGCTGGACGCGTTCTTAAAGACAAGGATTGAGGCGTTAGAGTTCGTGGAGCTGCCCCGAAGCACCATTGAGCCCCCTCATCGATCTAAGAGCGATCCCGAGCCAAACACCCAAAGAACGCGTCTCTCGGCCTACACCGACTCAACCTTAGTCCAGAGCCCTCGGCTCATCTGTCCATATTGCAGCTCATCACATTCTTTAGGCTCCTGTGCAGGATTTAAAGAACTCAATCTGGACCAGCGTAAGTCCCTTGTCAACCAACGACGGCTGTGTTTCAACTGCATGGGATCACATTTGTTCCGCGATTGTTCCTCCACCAGCCGATGTCGACATTGCCAAGGACGACACCATACCCTGCTCCACGCCAGTACGACAGCATCACCGCAAAGTCCAAACGTGGACGCTGCCCCAACTCAACACAACTACCAGACTCCTGGAGTGTCTTCGCATACCTTAACCGCCCATCAACCGCAGGAGACCCTCCTTGCTACTGCACGTGTCATCATAAAATCAGGGGACCAACGCCGGGTAGAGACCCGTGCCCTGGTGGACCCTTGTTCCGAGGTAATGTTCATCTCCGAACCTCTCGCTCAGCGTCTGCGTCTCCGCCGTCGGACATCGCTCATCCCAGTTTACGGAGTCGGGGGTGCCCGATGCCATGCCGCGAAGGCCCAGTCGTCAATCACGATAATGTCTCGTCACGACGGCGCTAGGGGCTGGACGACCAACGCTCTTATCTTGCCTCACCTGTCGGAGTACGTGCCACCCCCTCGACTCTTGTCTGACGACCTCGCCGTCGCAACAGGCCTAGACCTTGCGGACCCGGACATCCCCTCCAGGGAAAAGGTGGATGTGGTCATCGGCGCCGACCTGTACCCGGCCATCATTAAGGCAGGATTAAGGAAGTCTGAGCACTCGGACAACCATTTGGGGTGGATATTGACGGGCGCAGCTTCGCTCGGCCCAGACATCTCTAATAGAAAACAAATCTTGACCAGGCACATGGCCGGCGAATTTACAACTCCAACCCAGAGGAACTGGTCGACCATACGACTGCTGACAGGTCCCCGCAGGGGACAACGAGGAGACGTCGTCGACGTCGACACCGAAGAACCAGAATGCAGTACATACGTCCCGCTACCACCATCAACCACGGAACGCGCAATGCCCCGTTTGGCGGGCGCGTTCCCCAGTATCCAGGGACCGACCGAGTCCCAACCGCTGCATCCGAATGAACGCTGCGGCCTCACCCGCAAACGACCGCATCGTTCCAGCCGCTAACTTCGGGCGGGCGCTAATGGACGCAGCCCCAGATCACATGGCCAGCAACGATAACTGCATCCAACACCGAAGGGGACCATCTCGTCATCACGAACACCCCGGGTCGCCCAAGACCCTTCCGTCTTCAACACTCTTCAGGGCGGGCGGCTCTCTCTTAATCGATCATCATCGACGTGAGGGTGGACTGCAGCGGACCGTTACCAGCGCACTCACGATACCCATCGGCACCCTTCCACTGGAGGAGGAATCCCCCGAACAAACTCCGGACGACCACGGGAGCCAAAAGATTCGCCAATTGGCGAAGGCGGGCGGAATGTTGCGGATTCACTGGATGCAACCAGCAAAGTCGCAATGGAATGCTGCCCTTGGCAACAATATAACAAATGTCAGCAACTAGCTGGCATAATCGAATTTGGTTGTCAAGGAAACGACAAAAACAAACTTTTGCTGACACTTCTTCGTAAACCATTTTAAGCGACACGGTTGCAATATTTTTAATCTCTGTCAATCCAGTTCATCCTAGAAATAAATATTAGTGAATAATTGCAACAGAAGCACACCGTGTTGTTATTCAATTCTGGGGATTATTTCTGGGATTTCTGCCGTCCATCAAATTGAGGTATCCTTTTTTCTTTTAACACCATTAAAATTAGCAATTGTTTCAGTCAAAGGCAACTATCGCCGTTGCACGTCAGGAGACCGCATTGTTCCTGACGCCAGCCCACAACACAATAAGAACCCGGTGTTCGTGGAAGGTGTGTTCAACGCTTGTTGAACATACATTATACGAGGGTTGCCTTTTATATTTCGGGATTAGAGAACAAAAACAAATATTGATCATCGAAAATTACTTTATTGTTTTTCAAAATATTCCCCATGAAGATCTATACACTTTTGCATGCGTTTGAACCAATTGTCGGAGCACAGGTATCTCCAACACATGCATTCTGAATACAGCAACCGCTTCTTCAGGTGTCGAAAAACGTTGACCTCTCAGTTTGTTTTTTACGTACGGGAATAAAAAGAAGTCATTCGGTGCCAAGTCAGGACTATACGGCGGATGACCCATCAAATCGATGTTTTGGGTGCTCAAAAATGCAGTTGTCGCAGCCGATGTGTGAGAGCTCGCATTGTCGTGGTGAAGAGTGATCCGTCTTCGGCGGTTGGTTTTCCTGATTTCTTGGCAAACTGGCAAACAAATGGTTGTGTACCACTCAGAATTGACTGTTCTGCGTTGTTCTAGTGGTACGGTTGCGACATGTCCAGTTTTTCCGAAAAAACAGGCGACCATTTGCTTGGAAGTGCTTCGTGCGCGAACAACTTTTGTTGGATTTGGCTCATCTTGAAACACCCAGACAGTCGACTGCTGTTTACTTTCGGGCTCATACGCGTAAATCCACGATTCATCACCTGTCACGATGTCATAGACGTGTTTCGAAGCACCGCGACCTTATTTTTTGAGCATTTCTTTCGACCAATTGACACGAGCCTTTTTTTGGGCGATTGACAAATTGTGTGGGATCCAACGCGAACAAATTTTTTTGACAGTCAAATGTTTATGCAATATTGAATGTATGCTGGTCCCACTAACGCCTAAGGTTGTCTCAATCTCACGATAGATCGCATGACGATCTTCCAATATCAGTTCGCGCACAGCATCAATGGTTTTCGGAACAACAACTGATTTTGGACGACCTTCACGAAATTCATCTTGGAGTGAACTACGACCACGATTGAATTCACCATACCATCGATAAACACTGGTCCTTGATGGAGCTTCATCGCCAAAAATTGAATTAAGTTCATCCATGCACTGTTGCTGAGTTAATCCACGCCGTAAGTTGTAAAAAATAATCGCACGAAAATGTTGACGATTTGACTCCATTTTTGGGCCGAGATGAATCTTTTAAGTTACTGTAAACAACACAAATAGCGCTCGTATGTCAAAACGTTCTGAGTGCGTATAACCTCAAAAATGTCCAACTTTACGACAGAGCTGTCAATTGCCGGATTGCAACGCTAGGGTTGCCAAATCCCGAAACATAAGAGGCAACCTCGTACCTTATTTAATCTTTAAGGAGAAGCTGAATCTAGATTGAATTTGCTTGTAAAAGGAAGAGATTCGGAAAATATTTCATCAACTTCTCAATTACTGAATGAAACATTTATCTTTCACTTCTCGTTGATTTCCGCCTTTCTTATTGACTTTTCTTTCGGTCCTCATACGTTTTCCACGCATGGTTTTCCATTTGCTCAATCATTTCTTCATTCATTCAATCATTTGCTATCCATTTTTCAGTCACTTTTCATTAATTTTTTATTTACTTTTCATTACTTTCCGTGTATTTGTTATTGATTTTTAATTCATGTCCCTTATACTTCTCTTTCACCGTTTATTCATTTGTCATTCACTTCTCGATCATTTGTCACCAATTTCTCATCCACTGTGCATGCATTCATTTTTTTATTTAAAAAAATGTCCTTTCATTTCATTGACTTACTCATGCACAAAAATCAGTGAAACTGCAATTATGATTTTTATAATTAAATTAACTTAAAAGTTAAAATTATACATCTAACTATTAACTTGGAATTTAATTTGTATTCAAAGGGCGGATGTTAGGAAAAAAATGTTCGACTGTCACCTGGTTTTAATTTATCATTGGATCGTGTTTCACCTTAAGACAGCAAAATTTCAGTGAAATTAAATTAAGTTAAAAGTTAAAGTTGTGCATCTAACTATTAACTTATAATTTAATTTTTTGACCCAACGAAGGCTGCAGAAGCTTGACTGTAATATAGTTGTAATTTATCATTGGATCCCATTTCAGCTAAAAGAAAGCTGAACCCAAATTGAATTTGTTTCTAAAGGGGAAAGATTAGGAAAGTTGTTCTGTGGATTATGAAATTCGCGGTTATACAACCAACCGTCATCCAGCTCCTGTATCTAACGTATACAGAATTTCATGACCATGTTCTCGTTGGCGTTTTCTCTTTGCATATCAAATGCCTGTTGCTCGGGCTACATGTTTTATGAATGATTTTTTGTAAAATTTGGACGCCAACTATTTATTCTTTCTACATGCGAACTTATTAATTCAGAGGAGATGTAAGGTTGGAATCTGAGTGGGCTTTAATTAGGTCAACAAATATCTCACAAGTGGTATTGTTCCACCATCATTGAACGGATCCTTTTGTAGCTATAATTTTTGAAAACAGTATTTATAAAACAGAGACACCCGTGACCATAGATAGATGGTTATGTAAAGATTGTTGTTGTTCTGCTGTCACTTTAGATAAGCAAAATCGGTCAAACAAATACCGACTAGATTGAAATATACGCCCGCATGGTACGATGATAAACCACTACATTCGGAAGCAAACGGGTGAGAGTTCAATTCCCAATTGAGTCATAATGGTATTCATCTGGGTAATACATCAATTATTTAACCCTATAAAATAAGATAAGCAAAATTGTGACTGAAATTCGTTTTATGCGACAGAGTGCTCCACGTGCACTTCAAGTCAATAATTCTTTTTAACAATAAATCTGAAATGAAATATTCCGCATACAGGAAGTGTTCTACATTCGTCGCAACAGACCATTTCATTCATGATGTGCTTTAGCAACTCACCCTTTGCTCCAGATTGCTCATAGCTTCACACATTGCAGCACCGTCTCGGATGTGTGCTGCCCGCATTCCGATACGCTCCTCATAGTTCTTCCGGGCACGCATAAAAATAATTGGTGAGATGAGTTCATAAACAATGTTCTCTGGCATCGAAGTGTATATTGCTTGTGAAGCGCCATGATCCAATGGACATGGAGCGGGAACGAGAATTCTTTTCCATAGCTGTGAGAACGTTCGAATATCACTCCAGATTGATTTGTATTCCTTTAAGCTGCATCCAAGAATCTTATATTAAGTCTTGTGTACTTTACGTATGTGTACAGAAGGTAAACTTACGTGACACAAACCGAATGATGGCATTCATCTGCCTTCAAGTGAAATAGAAGACCCAGAGGCACTTTCATCCGTTCAGTGTACAGTATTATCTCTTCATGGGACACTATCAGATAAGCCTTGAAAAGTAAATATCATCTCAAAATGATTGCAACCTATCAACAGCGACCTAATAGTTATACCTTCACTACAGGTGTATACGGTATATCTCTGCCTCTTATATTAAGCAGGTAAGCTATTTCCGTAAGGGAGGTTACGATCATCGCATCGCACTTGTGACTAAGTAAAATTTCTCGTAATTTCGCGACCTTGTGCTGCCACTTTTCGCCAGCGAATCTAAGTTCTTGGACCTTTATCGTTATATTTAGAGATGGCGGACGTTCCCAGCCCCAAACCTGATCTACTAGGTTGTTGTTGACTTTAACTAGACGAATGAATTTTTCGGCTAGATCTCGTTCCCATCGCAGCCATATTCGTCGGGGTACTAAATGTGGATCGGCACCAACTCGCATATCTGGATCGAGATGCATCTATGAAATATTTTTATTGAGAGAATTACAGTTTGGTGTATTGGTCCCTTGTTACGAACCTCAAGCCAATCGGCTACTCGGAAACTATCATTTAAACGATAGATTTCCCAACTGCAGTCCAACTCGCCATCGGCTTGTTCAATGTATCTATTGTCAGTCCATAGGGCAGAACCCTTATGAGTGATTACAGCAAACGCTTTGGAACCGGTGAAACCTGTTAGGTAGTTTAATCGCTGGTCGCGTATGGCAACTTCCTCGTTGAGATGTTCATCTAGTGAAGGAAGAATGTAGGCATCTATTTCACGACCCTGCAGTGAAGCCCGGATCATCATTTGCTCGCGCAGAAGTTGTAGCCGCTTCCTATGTTCTGTCACTGGTTGTATCTGGAAAGAAACCATTGGAATATTGCGACTTTTTGAAATACATCTTACCAAAGAGTTTCTGGAACATGAATGCCTCTCAAATCCTCCGGGCTTGTGATATGATTGTACAACTGAAAGGATAACTTGAAGGGGGAAGGAAATACTAGTCAGTGATTTTGAAAAATGACATATAATCACGAAAACAAAAAAGAGTGATGAAAAGGACTCGTGAACCATAGACAGTTTGAGCTGATTTTCAAGTAATACTCATGTTTGATAAGTTAATGCTCCTGTTCAGAACACTCAAAGTACAAGTTTTGTATCAGATATTAAAGAATTAAATACAAAGGCATTGAGCACAAATAAGTACGGACGAATGGGGTATATTTCTAAGCAACCCAATAATTTCTGTTTATTATCCTATCAACCCCTCAGAAGTGCTCCACAAAAATAATAACGCCAGAGATATCTTTTTCTATTTCTGGCATGCGTTGCCCCAAGTTCTTTTACAGATGGTTATACACATGAAAGCAAAAAAATATTCTTATCCTAATCGAAATAATCCACAACGGAATAATCCACAGCGGAATAATCCACAAAGGAATAATCCATAGCGGAATAATCCACAACCGAATAATCCACAAGGGAATAATCTTAGCCTAACATACCTCACCAAAATTGTATCTGGTTAATTTAAAATTTATCACCCGCCAACAACTTCTGTTGAATCCAAAAGTAAACATTCCTCCACGAAATAATTTCGCTTGAGTTATATTCAAATAGAAAATGTAAAAGCCACCTCAACAAATACCTTAAGGAAATAATCATGAACAAAAGCTCATCATGATTATTCCCATGAACCACATATTTCTCTTGGGTTTGATATTCTTTACCCTGTGTGGAATAAAGGTTCGCATGCCAAGTATAATCGTGTCTGTCAATGTGTCCGCGATAGAGTCAACATCGTTATTGAGGAAAAAGACGACCGATTTAACTTCCCAAAAAAGTCGTTCAGACCTTCTCGTAGAACCATAGTATTGTAGAACCATAATGCTTAAAATGCTTCAAAAGGTGTTCATAAATATCTCGAGTTTATCGTGGTAAAACCGTTTACCACAGCCAAGCCAATAAGGAAAAACCGTAAGCTACCCTCTTTTTTTTTGTCCAATTAACACCGAGCAGCAAAAGTGGTGGTCTAAGGAAAATTAAAGTCCTGGATCACCAAATTGTCACATGGGACAAATTAAAAAATGACAGAGACATTCTGCAATGTGTCCGCTGTCAAAGGTTTGGTCACGCAGCGGCGAACTGTGAAATGCAGAATTGTTGCATAAAATATGGACTTGGCCACAAGGCAGAAGAATACACTCCGGGGAAAGAAAGGGTCGACGACGAAACCCTTCTAAAGTGCGCAGTGTGTCGGAATGAGGGACATCCTGCTAACTATCGTGGATGTCCTAAATTCTGAGAATTAATGTCGAGAAGTGTGACTCGGCAAAAGAAAACAGCGACAAGTCGAACAACAACAATGCCCCTAACATCGCAGTGTTCGTACGCACAAATTGCGTCTGGCGGGAGAATAACCAATCAGGGTATAACACTGGTAGTCACAAATACTCCGGCACCGACTGGGACAACATCACAAACAGACGTGTTCACAACCTTGCTCAATCTACAGGGACAGATGACACAGCTGTATAGCCAAATAAAAGTCGATAAGTCTAACCAAAACATCAATCAAAGCTCTTGCCGTGAATGTGAATTCACTTATAAGAACAAAGAGCAGAGCCATACAACGATACACAGTGACCGCGTGCGGACGTGTTTTCGGTCCGGCGATCGAGTTGAATGAAAAAAGTTGCTTCTATGAGTCGCGAGTGGCTGAAGTGTTATAAAAAGACTACTTATAAACAAATAAATTAGAGTGATAGAAACGGTCAAGGCAAGGTAAATATAAATAAATAGAATGAAATAAAAGAGAACGAAGCCACGTGTTGTGACAGTCAAAACGAAGAACAAGTTTAATACAAAAAGTGTGTGAGTAACACGTTAACGGCGTTTACGTGTGAGTGTGTGCGCGAGACCACAATTTGTTTGTCCTTCACGTCCTTCAAAAAGAATACTTTCCATAATACGGACGTAGATCCAAAAACAAAAAAAAAACAATAAAAAAAGTGAGAACACGCGATCCAAAATATGGACGGAAAACAAATGGATGCCAAAATGGTAAATCGGAGAAGGCAAAATACGGACCTAAACCTAAAGGCTAAACGCGTTTAAACAAATGAAAATAAGAATACAGACACGTCGATTGTAACCAGCGATGACAAAGACAACAGCCATGGTGCCCAGTACTCAGGGGCTGAAAACCAATTCAAAGAACTAGCTGTCAGCGAAACAAATGCAGACGCTAGCAATCAAATCGAGGTCCTCAACAGACTCATCCATGAGATTAGTCGTAAAAAAGAAGAACTGGATAGACAAATGGAGGAAGTTGTTAAACTAAAAAACAACCTCTCCCAGAACGAGCGAAAACCGAAAATGGTAGAACAACAACAGCAAGAACAAAGACAACAGCAACTCAATAAGGCAAAGAAAACACGACAAGATAAGGAAATTCAACAGCAGGAATCACATCAACAACAACAGCAGGAATCACACCAGCAGCAGGACACATCTCTCACATTAGCTACATGGAGACAAAGGATCTCATAAAATTGGATGAGTTG
Source organism: Microdon myrmicae (assembly GCA_963931805.1). Lineage (NCBI taxonomy): Eukaryota > Metazoa > Arthropoda > Insecta > Diptera > Syrphidae > Microdon > Microdon myrmicae. The sequence continues at coordinate 75,890,660 of OZ007500.1, read as the reverse complement.
ACATGCAAAACTTTTAAAACAAAACGAATAAATAATTTTAAGATAAGTTTAACATGCCAGGATTTGGAAGAGTATAACAAAATTAAATCGGCATTAGGGAAATCGAAAAGCGAGTACTACACGTACACCCCTAAATCGGAGAAAACTGTCTCCATGCTCCTCAAAGGGGTTGACCCTTCCTTTACTCCCGAAGAGGTGCTCGAAGAGCTAAAAAACTTCGAAAACGATAGCCTGACGTTTACAGGTGTGAAACCATTTTCTACAGCAAATTCTAGAAATCGCAACCGTAAGTTGCCTTTCTTCATTATGTCGCTAAGCCCCAATAGTAAAATTGATGGACTTAGATATATTAAGTACATTAATCACCAAACAATAAGTTGGGAGAGAATAAAGAAGTGCGACCGCGTATTGCAGTGTATGCGCTGTCAACGCTTCGGGCATGTGGCAGCGAATTGCACTATGCATTTCAGATGCGTCAAATGCCTAAACAAACATATCATTGGAGAATGTCCATTGGGCAAAGAACAGCTTCCGGATAGAAGTAAACTATCCTGTGTCCTCTGTAACAACTCAGGTCATCCTGCTAACTTTAGAGGTTGCCCTAAGTACCAACAACTAAAATCAAAGTTGGAAGTCAAAAAGAAGCACGTTGAAGAAGAGAAAAAGATGAAAACTTGCTCTTACAACAACTTCGTGGCACCAAGTGTGTCATACGCCCAAATGGCAGGTGGAGTAAAAAATGAACCAATCTTAGAACAATCACGTAATATCATTAAAACGCCTGCTCCAGAGGCACAAACTGATATAACAGCAATATTACTGTCCATACAAGGACAGTTTGCTGCGTTTGATAAAAAATTCGAAAAGATCGAAAAAAAACTTACGGAACTAGTGGCTCGAACGGACATTATATATTCGACCTAGTTCCAGACGAACCCACACTGAAATCATAACGTTCACCGCGACTGAATTAACCCTAAAAATTATTGCTGTGAATGTTAATTCACTAATCCGCATGGAAAGAAGGGATAATCTCAGCAATCTGCTGGAAGCTGAACGCCCAGATGTGCTTTTGGCTAGCGAAACTAAGCTAAATCAAAGGCACAATTTGGGCTACCCAAATTATAAAATAATTCGACGAGATCGTCCATATTCCACTCAGGGGGGCGGGGTCGCTGTCTTAGTTTAAAATGGTCTACAACACAAAGTCGTCTACAGTAGAGACGTATACAAGTTCCAGGTACTAGAAGCCTGCGTTATAGATATTCCTTTGAAAAGTCAAAGGCATCTATATGTGATCTCTGCGTATGATCCCGAATCTCCACAGTGTCTACAGTTTATCAATGAACTTGATACCTTTTTTCGAAGTCTCAGGTTAGAGTCGGAAAATAATTATTTCTTTATGGCGGGAGATCTCAATTCCAAGCACAGTACTTGGGGTAACCTTATCACAAACACAAGAGGCAATGCGTTGTTCGACTGGTGGCAAACATACGCTATCGAACATAAACTAGAATTGTACGCCACAAGTACGCCGTCATATCCAAGAGGAAATTCCTTCTTGGATTTACTGTTCCTCGACGAGCGAATACAATTATTAGATACGGATCTAACTACTCGAAATTGTCTTCGTACAATCGAGTACGATAGCGATCATTACGGACTTGGTGCTGTAATACATGTCCCAAACGAACATTCACTACTTGAGCAGTACAAACAGATACATTCTTTTAATTTCGGAAAAGCAGATCGGATAATAAAAAAAGAATTACGCTCCAATGGCATAGATCCACCAACAGACAGAAATCTTCATAATGACGAAATTGATCATTATCTTTCGACGATGAACAACAATGTTACTAATACAATGAATCGTTCTATCCCAAAACTGTCTCACATGGAGAGCCATACAAACCGGTACGGAAACGCAACGATCGACGAGCTGTATAGGCAAAAGAGTATTCTGCTCTCTAAGTTAAAACTGCTTTACAGACAATTCAGCGATCCAAATAGCCAGGAAATAAAAACAATTAAGTCATTAATTAAAAATCTTCAAAAACTGATCCGTGACAACTATAGATCAATAATTAATGATGACTGGAACAAGAGAATTCAAGCCATTAAAGCTAGTGGACCGAATATGTTCCCACAAATAAATAAAGTCTTTCGAAGGAAAGATTATAATGACATCCCATGTCTGCGAGTTCCGCGGACTCCCGAGAATTGTCAAACTCTGCTGAACGCAGGACTTACCCTGGAACACATCAACTCTAACGAAGAGTTCATAATAGTCGAGGATCCGCAAAAAAAGGCGAACTCAATTGGTGCTTGTTTCGAAGCAGTGTATAGATTGAACGAATCGGCTCATTCTAACCTTGACCTGGAAAATAGGGCTCTCCAAAAACATATTTCGCTACGAAATGAACTTAACAATTGGCGTCTCTTAAGTCGAAGTTTCACTATCTTTAGTGAAAATAATAGAGCGGATTCCCCGCTTAGAGATCTAAACACTAGCATATTTGTACACAAGGATGAACTGACGGACATTCTTAGATCGATTAAGAACAAAAAATCTTCTGGAATAGATAGTATTCCAAACATTGTTCTAAAGCATTTACCTCTTGAAGGTTTACACTATTTTGTTCAATAACGCGCTAAATAATGCATATTATCCAACCCAATGAAAATCTGCAGTAGTCCATCCCATCCCCAAAAAGGGCAAGGACAGGAGCAATCCAGCCAATCTTCGCTCGATTAGTTTGCTTCCGAACATCAGCAAGATATTCGAGAAAATTATAAATAAAGCATTAACTAACTGGTGTGAGGAAAATAGTATTATTCCAAACCATCAGTTTGGTTTCCGTTCGCAACATGACACAGTTCATGCTGCGACAAAACTTGTTTCCGACATGCAATGGAACAAGGCGAAGCGACAATGCACAGGGGCCTGTTTGGTTGACTTTGAAAAGGCTTTCGACACCGTATGGCTAGAAGGTCTAGTATATAATTTATCAAATCTAGGTATGCCCGAATATTTATTATACATTATCTACGATATGATAATGGGTAAACAATTTGTAGTGAAATGTGGAGATATAATCTCTAACAAGACTTTCCACATCAAAAACGGTCTACAACAGGGAGCAGTGAATTCTCCCATTTTATTTAACATTTACACTAGTGGTCTAGTGGGTTCTCTCAACCATGCAATTGCGTATGCCGACGACATTGTGGTGTATAGATCTGGAGAAAAGATTGATGTCATCAACAGACTTCTGCAAGATGATTTCAACAAAATCAAATGTTTTTCCGACGACTGGAAATTGAAATTAATTTCCAGAAAACAGAGACTATCCTTTTCAGAACGCCACTGTCCAGTGCATCAAGGGATACAAAACGGAATTGGAAAACATTTTCTATTGTAGGAAGTAATAATCTTCCACTACAAGTAAAAACTGTAGTCAGATACCTTGGAATCTGGCTTGATCGGTATCTTTACTTTGATAAGCATACAGCAGCTGCTCTTACAGCAGCTAAAAACGCATATGCACTGACACGAAGACTCTTCCGTAGTAGTCTACTGGACCCCAAGGTGAAAATAATTTCATACTCAGCGTTCATCCGACCAATATTGGTGTATGGCTGTCCGGTATGGTACAACATATTGTGGGGGTTTTCAGGGCCCGAAGACCCTCGCATCAGTTGAACCCCATAAAAATCCTACAAACTCCTTAGCTACCCTTAATTCGAATCCGTGGCAAGAGGACATAACCGCACCACCCTAAAATCCTGAAAACAATTCGGTTGTCCCCCAGGACAACTGACATAAATATCCATGATAGTTGAGGAGCTTTTCCCTAGATTCAACAGGATGTGTTTACCTTTTTGGCCATAGATCTGTAGCGTTCTACGAACGCGCAGGTAAGGTTCCAAACCTTCAAAGAACTTGCCTAGCTGAGAGCGTTGCACGCGCCCACAGACGCGTGCCCCAAAGTCCCACGATAGAGCCTGCAACTCGCAGCCAACGTTGGGACCGACACCAAAAAGCAAGGAACTGAACGTCCCCAAAGCTTTTTAGGTCAAGCTCAACAATTATAACTCTTCATGCCTGAAACAAAGGCATAAACATCCATGCGTTCTATTCCTAAAACAATTCCCAAAATGCCATACATGCTGCCTGCGCCCAGGAACATCTCATCGAACCGGCAATTCCGAAATTCAATACAAAAGAATTGCTATCATCAAAGAATGAGCCGATCAACGGATGCACGTGCGGGTAATCTAACGCAAGGACCACCCAAATCCGTTGAACAACAGAAGGCAGCCACGACCTATCGCAATCGAATATATCTCAACGAGACATCCGATAATTTATGAGGAGTTAAGCCAACAAAGGCAATACTCCGGTCCCACGGCCACGCTAGAATTTCGCACCATTATAAAGATCTAATGGATTTCGATTCCGGGTACCAAGTTCAAATAAGTCACACGGACTGCACGTCAAAACAATCGCCGAATATCTCTGGTCTGGGCGCCAGATGTTCTGTGCAAACAGAAGGCCGTGGAAATGAAATTCTATCAGCGATAATAATGATGTATGCAAAGATGACTTTCCCCTTTCAGGAAACTACAAAATATCCCGGGGGATGTGATAACATGCTGCTAAAAGAAATTCGGAAGTTCTGTTAGCAGAGCAAATAGGGAATATTTTCCGGATAGATACAGATACCAGTTTGAATCTGGGTATCTGTGTGAGCAGGATATGGTTGAGGGCAGATAGTAAGATTTCGATCGTCAACGCGACGAGGAGGACACCGAGAATCCAACGAGGAGGCCAGTCCGCGTATTGAATGAAATAAAAGAAAGGAACGTCAAGTGTGTGATCGGGCGTGCGAAATTATGCCTAGTGATTTGTCCGTGTAAACTTTTTTAAACAATAAAAATAAATCCACAGGTTAAGGACAAATATCCTTGTGTTTCATGTGTTCAGTGCCACATTCGTCCCGGTTTCGTTTTGTGTTTTAAAATTTTTTGCGCACAGTGTTCGGCGGATTACTGCCTCAACTTCGACATAGACACTAACAGTCCGCCAAAGAACCATCGGCCGATCTTTCTATTTTCTAATGCAGCGTAACCATGGTAGATTTCCTGCAAATGACTTTGTGTTATTTTAAACAACACACATGCCACCATATCGACCGATAGGATGTTCTAATGATCGGAACAATGTGTACCCAAACACTGTCTCAATGTCCATTATCTTCCAAAACACTGGCTGGGTTATTGGTCGGCTTGCACATCTGCAAACCAGATGTCTAATAGCCTGTAATGGGACATAACGAGTAGGATAATAAAAGATCAGTCTCGATGGAGGACGATCTTCTGCCAATTCAACATCACAGAAGAATCTAACACCGTCGCCTTATTATCCCTTACACACCACCCATAAAACGTTTCTGTCTAGTTAATGTAGACAGAAGATATGATTTTCGTCCGGGTGGCAATTTCTACCCAAATTATGTGGCCGAAGAGATAAACACACAATAAAGTACCCTTGAGTGTCGGTTAACATCATAGGAAACCTATTTCTATGATTTATGACCGCCATTACTGCCAGCCGCAACACTCGTACCTCTAGTCGACCAGATGTGCATTAGTATTTTCCGTGTGCATCCGTAATTATTGGCATCGTCACCGCTTCCAGCGTGTGGGCGTGTCTTCCTAACCGGTATGGTTTCTATAGAAATTTTCAGTTGCAATTTTCCAGGGCAATCGCCATTGTTATCCCTAATTCAACGATCGGATTGGTTCTTCGACGGCATACCATCTCACCCTCGATTCTACAAGGAATGTGGAGGACGATTGCTACGAGGAGACCGATTCGATTGTTCGTGATGTGTGCACGTGCCACCAGTGCTAGCAGTGAGATTTTACCTTTTTGAAGGCTGCGCACTTTTGTCACCCAAATATCCGCGGAGAGTGTTCCAAAAAGTGTCCCTCTACAATTGGTCTTTTTTTCTTTCGTGTGAGTCCTAATTCCTGTACTAAGTTAATTTCGAGTAAAAGAAAATCGCTGTGTTGGCCGGTTTACCGTCTCAAAAGAAAATAGAACTAATAATATCCAAGTGCTATGATATTTGTTAACCATAAGAACAACAGAAAGTGTAAATACCAATCGCAATTGATAAATAAATTTCGAAGTAAAGGTGTATAAGATCCGGTGTTTTATTTTCTCCATCCTGGGTGGACTAATTTAGGGAAGGCTTCATCAGTGGTTTTTTTATGCAACCTGCGTCCTTGCTGATGCCATCATAAAATAACCCACAATATCCCCATTTTACATGGAGAAGTTTCGGGTGTTCGAGAGGCAGTGTTTGCGTTCCTGCCTCGGAATGTACAGAACTCCAGAGTCGGAATACAAGAAATACTATCCCAATAAAGTCCTGAATGACAAATCAGGACTAAACAGAATAGATAACTTCATTGCCAAGATTATTCGTGGTCACACAACAAGGGCAATGTGCAGTGAAAATGATCTCATATCGGGAGCATTCTATCCCAATGATATGTATATGGAGTGTACTCTCCAGAATGGGTTCATTCCCCAGAAGCGTTCCCTTTCATGAATAATACAGGGCTTATCAAAGACAATCATGGAGTCCCTATTATTTACCACGCTTTTCGTGGTGCCAGGGATAAACGAATTCTCCACGATAACGACATCTCTAATTTTCCAGATCGCCTGCGTTTTAGTATGGTGATCGGTGAAAGAGATAAATCAATAAAAGATCGATCCCATCCCAACTGGTGGTGGATCACTGATGAAGAAAGGACTACACGTCCCCAAACATAGTATGCCTCTTAGGCGCACCGCATTCCTTCCCCCATATCCCCAATTCCCAATTATTTTTATTTTCTTTTTTAATTTGATTTTAACTTTTTATTTTTTTATTTTTATTTGTATTCCTTGTTTATGTTTGTCCGTTTTGTTTCATTATTTTATTTTTTATTTTTTGCGTGTCAACTCCCTATACATATATATATATTAAAAAAAAAAAAAAAATTAAATAGTACATGGTGTAGAAAAAAAAATAGAATACATTTAAAAAAGAAACCATATCCATTATTGTGACATGTTATAAAAACAGTTATTGTACGCCGAAAGGCATAAGAAAAATAATAATGTATAATTTAGAGTGCTTGCGAAGAGCCAGTAAGTTAACGTAAGAGTGATATTTGTAAAATAGAAATAAACAGTCTTAAGAAAAATATGTAATTAATTTGTTAAATAAATGTGGATATAAAACAAAAACAAAAAGAAACAAACAGGAGAGCCACTCTTTTCAACCTGTTTCAAAATGAAAACCCTGACGTACTTTTGGCGGGGGGAAACAAAGTTAAACCAGACGCATAAGATAGGGCATAAAAACGATTATATTACACGAAGATACCGACCTAACTCGTCACAAGGGGGAGGTGTCGCAATCTTTATAAGTAAAGGACTCCAACATAAAGTCATATATAGTGGAGAAATTCGCGGGTTCCGGGTGTTGGAGGCCTGCATGGTACGCATACTAAAAAAACTAAGTACATAGAGGCAACTTCTGCGAAAAGAAGACCTAACGTTGGAGTAGCGGAGCACGGATTTGAAGTAGTGCAATCCTTTAACTACTTTGGGTCAATAGTAGCAGACGATAACAATATGGAAGAATAAATACGCGGACGGCTGATGAAATCCAACAAAGCTTACTATGGTTTATCAAGGGGCCTTAAATCGAGAAATTTATCCAGAACATCCAAGCTACTGCTGTACAATACCATAATCTTACCAGTACTCATATATGGATCCGAGACCTGGGTGCTCAATAAAAGTAATCTGAGCTTTTAGCGAGAGCGAGAAGAATGTCTTAAGGAGAATTGTTAGCCCAGTATTTGAGAGGGGACGATTCCGGAAAGGCTACAACCATGACTTGTACGCAATCTACCTTGAAGCTAATGTTGTAAGAAAAATCAAGCTCGGTAGACTCCGATGGGCGCGACACCTAGCTCGAATGAGCGAAGAGGAGCCTGTCAGGAAAGTCCCTTGTGGCAGGATGTATGGAAGGAGACAGTGCGGCAGACCTTGTCTGCGATGGAGGAATGGCGTAGACTATGACGGCTAGAGCCTGGGAGTGCCAAACTGGATGACATCGGCTCGTAATCGGGACCGGTGGAGAGACTTGTTAAATAAGGCTGAGACCGGATCCCGGTTGATGATGGTGATAAGACTACTTAACACCAATAGACGAAACAGATACTGTTTACGGACAGTTGAATACCACAGTGACCAATGTGCATTCACCGCTGTATTACACCTTCCGAACGAACTGGCAGAACTGGAGGAATTCGTGGTCTCACAACCCTATAACTACGGGGCAATGCGATGGCTACGGTTCACCAGATCATTAACAAGAGAACTTCGTTCGAATGACATTAACTGCCTACAAACAGAAAACTGAAAAATGACGAAGTCGACAAACTCAACAAATGGATGAAACTATAAGACAAACAATGGACAAGACAATTCCCAAAACAACTGTTACAGATAACATAAACATTAATTCCTCAATTAAAAAAAAATCATGCTTTAAACATTTACGTATTATTTTGTACAGTAAGCAGTAAGCGAATTGTAAACAAAGTATTGTAAACGATGAACTTACTGTCACTGTTGCTGTGTTGTAGCAAATCTTAGGGAGCGCGTCTCCTTGTCTTTAAAAGGACGAGGGTCTCTTTAATAGAGCGCTTCCTAGTTGCTCGTTGCGGTCGCCACCGTGCTTCCTCAGACCTGAGGGAAGAGTGGCGACCGATTGTTGAATATGGGCCTGGGAATCCGCCAGGCTCAATTAAAACGACAAATATTTCATTTAAATTTAAGTTTATTAATATATTTTGTTTTTGGCGTCCTTACACCTCGGACGCCAATCGAGACTGATCCTCGAATCTGAAATTCATCACCCTTATAAATGAAACCAAATCGAGATCTCGAAGAGATCGAATTCAAAGCAAAATCTCCTTTGAGATACTTTGGCTGGAGCCAAGTGTTTGTTTTTTGAGATAAGAATTCGGTTAGGCGGATACATGAGCGTGAGTATGGAAATTGAACATCTGGTTCAATTTACCATATGTTTGCTTTTGTTTGAGGATCGTAGAAAATTGATGTATATGGATGATAAACGAATATTTGATTCTTTTACCAGGAATTTTGCTGGATTGGGATAATGTAATTTTGGATTAGTTGGATGATTATGGGGTTTGGATGTATGTGTGGGGGAAGGAGATGATAGGGCTTTTCAAAGCACTACAGCTGAGGAGACATTACAAAACATAAAGTGCAAGAGAATACACAAGCAGAGTCATTTATTTGATATCGTTTGCTATTTATAATATATTTCACTGAAAAAATTAATTAATTCCTGATGTTTGTGTTTCATTTCATTGCACACTGCCGACCAATTTCTGAACATTGTCCTGGCAAACTCGAGTGCATCGGAAAATTCAAAGAGACCGATTGTAATGAAATTCGTGAAATTCGTGAAAATATTTTAAAAAAGAATTGCAGATTGTTTCAAAAGTTCCCGTTTTTTAATGCTAGTAAGTTCAGAAACAGGATTAGAATCACGAAGTATAAAAAAACAATTCATATAGTTTTTTCGAAGTTGGAACCTGGTGAACTCAGTACTGTGCGAAGACCTTTGCCATTCATCTTCGAATGAAGAGGAGGAAGTTAATATGCTGACCCCAGCATAGGAATAAATTGGGTTAACGCAGGCACTGGGTCATCTTGAAGAAGAGAAATTAATTGACTAATTGATACAATCGAATGAGCAGTCGTTAGGAGATGAGACAATCACTCGAATTCACTTTGTAATGAAAGGCTATCGTATGTGAATACCATAAACTATGCACAATAACAATTAGGTAGTTTTTCCCTTGACGTAAAGTGACAATCATACCCTATACGTTAAGTAATCTTGTTAGTTAATCCCTACCTCCTAATATCAAGGTATTTTGCATTTTTGTATCACCAATGCGGGTGCAATTAAAACTGATTGAAAGACACAAATACTGGTATCACGACGCAATCGAATTCATGTGGTTAAAACGTCAGTTGTCCGCCCTAATCTATCACCTCATTGTCGCACCGTAACCGCTCACCTGCAGTATTCACAATTTTTCATTAATTGATTCAATAATGTCATGTCAACAATGAACTTACTGCCAATTTGATGGGCGTCGTTGCGGCAGCTACTCTTCAGGTGTATTTACTCTCTGTAAAGGCATATTCGACATACTCGTAAAAAGGTGTAACATTATTGAGTGCACCATCAAGAACACAAACACAAACTCGTTAATATAATAGATCAATATTTATATTGACGTGACATTGCTTGTCAGCGGTTTCCCCATCTATGGGTACACACATGTGGGTAATAATACGCCTCAATGGTTTGCGGATGCCAGAGTGTGGGATTTTATTCCAGGGCCACAAGAACAATTTTGACCACGAACACGAATATACCCCCGTGCTTGTGTTTCATTTTATTTTTAATAGAGGTGCTGAACTGTTTGAGTTTGTTGAGTGTCTGGTACACCTTACTTAAAAACGCAATCGGTTTTTAATAGATTTTATGTCAAACACAATCTACCGCCGTCACGATGTGGTTACCCAACTAGATATTTGATAACGTGATTATCTTCATTGGATACGATGATACTTTTCTATTGTAGTACTGATGTTTTAGTTGGAAGAGTCTGTATGAAAAGAATGCCTTTGATTGGATGTACAGAGCTCCGGCAAGGTCACTACTTAACTGCTTTTTTTAAAGCATATTAAATGAACTGCTTCTCAATTTCTTAGCCCAATAAAGTGGTCCTTCGTAAACACTCTAAGTTATGCAATAATTATGCTATTTCTAATAACACCTTTCGGCGATAATATCACTTTTCAGCCCAAATAGAAACCAGACAATAAGTCATTTCCTTTTCCTTTTCATATTTTTTGACCTTTCCTATATTTTATTAAAAAATAACATTTTTTTATTGTTGAAAATATTAAAACTAAGTGAATGTAAAAATAAATCAAGCAGATGTGTTCTTTTTTTAAGCAAAACACACGCAGAAAAAGAATTTCGGTTACGAAGCCCCGAAAGCCTTTATTAAGGCTATACGATAAGTACCATATAGCCTTAATAAGTCTGTACCAAAAACGGCGGTCTAGTATAGAATATGTCATTCCGAGGTATAGATCATTAAGCTGGCAACACTCTTTTCTGATTTCACAACTGACAGTTCACTTTTAGTTAGTTTGGTTTGCCATTTTATAATGGATAGATTTATGACAGAGCAACGTTTACAAACTGTTCACATATACTTTGAAAATAACGATACAGTTTGTGAAACTTATGACGCGAGTTAATCAATTATGAATCATCGATTATTCTCGATAAGCAGTGTGCATCATCCCGATGGAACAAAAGAAGTTGATACATCTGCTTGATACAGAAGTATGTATCACCCCAACGAAAAAAGGAATAATGATAACAGAATAGTATAAATATAATAATGATAACAGAATAGTATAAATAGCTAGTAAGGCAAACAAATGTAATTCCTGGTTTTCTGACCTTTTCCAGGAAGATAATACTATTAAATTTATAAACACACATCTATCTTTTATCCCATAAAATATTGTTTGGAAAATGTATATATTATTATAATAATTACATGTAAGCAATTGTTACGAAATTAATTTTAAGTCACTGTATTACTTAATTGTACAAATTCTAATTATGGTCAATAAATACAGTTTTGGAAAAAAAAAAAACAAATGTAGTTTTTTATATCTAGATAGTAATAAAGTACACGGAGCGCTCTGAGTGGCTCCTAAGAAAAATATTTTTTTATTCCATGAGCTGATAGAACTGGCGAGCCTGCCATAAGTATTAAAAAATTCGATACTTTAATTAGTGGACAATTTTTTACTGACAAGTAATAAAAATATACATCGCAGGCGTGGGATCAATATACGACAGTCATAAGGCCAAAACCTGTATGAATACACCCAAGGAAATTCGTGAACATACTCAGCAGACCAGGACGGCCGGAAACCAGCGATAACGAATATAAAACTCCTCAGGCAACAAAGATGATGACGGTGGCGCAGGTGCAGGCACAAATTGCCTACGTGCTCGACAACCAGAAGACACTGGATGCCAGGAACAAGGAACTGAATCATACAACGATACACTGTGACCGAATGCGGACGCGTTTTCAATTCGGCGATCGAGTTAAATGAAAAAAGTTGCGTGTGGTTTAAATATAAAGACTATTTAAAAGTAATAAATTCCAGTGATAAAAACAGTCCAAACAAAGCTAATATATATAAATATAATCAAATAAAAGAGAACGAAGCCACCTGTTGTGACAGTTGAAACAAAGAACACAGTTTAATACAAAAAGTGTGTGAGTAACACGTCAAGTGTGTGAGTAACACGTCAAGTGTGAGCGCCCGAACATTGTGAGTGCGGTAATAAGCCACTTCATGACTTTTCCAGCCTGTATGTTCTCATCGGCCTCTGCGTCAAACTGCGCGATTTGGTCTTCAAGTATATAATCGAGCACTTCCGCATCGAGGTCCTTCTCTTTCCACCCATTTTTCTGGGCATTCTTCGAACATTTTCCAGTGATGAATCTCCTCTGCGGTAATATTTCGTACATCACTTGGTACAGCTTGGTCGCTCCTCCCACTTCATCCATATGCTTACGCAGACTGTCCATTGCAACCTACTCGAATTTGTAGTTCAACCAAATCAACAATCGATTTCTTCCTAAAATCCACAGATATTTATTCATCTAATCCCTCTACAGTGTCCTTTACATTCCCATCCGATCATGGGTCCGTGCACACCACAGTTCAAATCCCTTCGCTCGAACCAGTCTACACAGTGAATCCTATCCCAAATTTTTCCAAAACAAACTGGAAAAAAGTCAATAACGATATTGCTGCCAGTTTTTCAAATCATTTTTTACCGGAATCTTCAAACCTATTCCCTACTGATACTGACCAGGCAGCTGTAAAAGTGGAGCAAATACTGAGAAATGCTCTCTTCAGCCATACCCCTACGATCGTCCCTCATAACCACTTAGGAAAACCAGTACCCAACCTCCTCACAAAATTATTGCGCATAAAAAAAAAAACAACTCTGACGTAAATTGCATATTAGCTACTCACCCTTTATTAAACAACAGATACAGCTTTTGACCACCCTGATAAATGGACAACTTAAAAATTTCACCGATCAGACCTACACGTCTACTCTAAACAGTATCAAACCAAACCGTGAACTATTTAAAAATATAAATCGACTAACTGGTCGTAAATTCAAGCCTCGAATAGACTATCTCATCCAACCAACTAACAGTAACATCGCACAATCGGACACCGATATAGCAAACTGTCTCGCTGAACACTTCTGTAAAACTCGTAAACAAAACGATTCCCTCCCAGTCACTAATTTCCACGACACCGTGAATGAATTCATCTCACGCACACTGGAGCCATCCTGCCCACCATTCATTACTGATTTCAACGAAACCAATAAAGCGTCACATCCCATGGGAACCGACACATTCCTAAACTTTACAGAATTTTCTGAATTGATTACTTCGCGTAACAATAAAAAATCTACAGGCTTGGAGATAATCCCTAACACTCTATTTAAAAGACTTCACCCGGAGAACTTACTCCCCATTCTCGTTCTTCTCAACCACATAATAAACGCTTCACATTTCCCAAAATGTTGGAAAACAGCGGTGATAGTCCCTATTAGTAAATCCGGTTCTTCCAACAACCCGGCTAACTTCCGTCCCATATCACAGCTAAATTCGCTTAGTAAGGTTTTGTAAGATGAGGAATATCATTGCTCCCAACCGCATACAAAATATTAACAAATGTCATTCTGGCGAGAATCACACCTTACGCAGAAGAGATACTGGGAGACTACCAATGTGGATTCCGTAGGAACCGGTCAACAAGCGACCAAATGTTCACAATAAGACAACTGCTGGAAAAGAAGTGGGAATACGGAGAGACGGTTCACCAACTGTTCGTTGACTTCAAAAAAGCCTACGACTCAGTCGCAAGGCAGAGACTCTACCATATTCTAGTTGAGCTGGGAGTCCCAAAAAAATATGCCGCGCTCATTCAAATTTGCATGAACGAAAACAAAGGGCGAGTTAGAATAGAAAACCACCTCTCAGAACCATTTGAAATCCGGGACGGACTAAAGCAGGGAGATGGTCTATCACCGTGTCTCTTTAACCTTGTGCTCGAGTATGTCATCAGAAAGGTACAAGACGACAACATGGCCGGATCATCCCTGAACGGGGTCACACAAGTGCTCGCATATGCGGATGACATCGCCGTTCTGGGCGATAATCTAGAAACTGTTAGTAAAAACTGTGAAATCATCATGCAAGCGGCAGAAGAGGTGGGCCTAGAAATAAATGAAGACAAAACAAAATACATGATTACGGCGAGAGCAGGTGGGTCTCAGAGAACACATATAAACGTCAGAGGTAAGATTTTTGAAAAAGTTAAAGAATTTAAATATCTGGGAACGATACTGACGGCCAGTAACGAAATGTCGAAGGAAATTAACAAGAGACTGCATTCCGGCAACGCGAGTTGGCACGCAGTCAGTAAACTGCTGAAATCCAGACTGCTATCACGTAACATAAAGCTCCGTGTCTATAGAACCATAATCATGCCAATTGTTCTATATGGATGCGAAACATGGGCTCTCACAAAACGGGAAGAAAACAAATTCCGTCTATTCGAGAATAAAGTTTTGAGAGGCATCTTTGGAGGTAAATATGACGAGGAGGCAGGACAATGGAGGAGACTCCATAACCACGAATTGGAAGAACTATATCGCAAACCTACAATAGTGAGAGTAATCAAGTCGCGAAGATTAAGATGGGCCGGACACGTGGCGCGAATGGGGAACGATAGGACCGTGCATAGAATTCTTGACGGTAGACCAACGGGAAAGAGACCGGTAGGACGGCCGCGACGGAGATGGGAGGACAATGTTAGGTTTGACCTTGAGGAGATCGGATCGAATGGTGAAGCGTGGAAGGAGAGTGCCCAGGACAGGGAAGGATGGCGAAGCCGAGTCGGTGAGGTCATGAACTTCCGGGTTCCTACAGGCCAATAAATAATAAATAAATAATAATAATAAGGTTTTGTAAGATATACAAAAATCTTCTCTCATTTGCTAAAGACAACTCCCTTATCCCGAATTCTCAATTTGGCTTTCGTCCACAACACTCAACTTGTCTTGCTCTGCTAAAACTGACACATAATGTGACAATGAATCTCCAAAACCACTCCCCAACAATATGCGTCTCTCTCGACATAGCAAAAGCATTCGATTGCGTTTGGATTGCAGGACTTGCGTTTGGATTGCAGGACTGCTATACAAGCTACATTCAATGTTCGGATTAAACACCCACACCATAAAACTTCTCGCTTCCTACCTTTCTGATAGAAAGTTCATGGTGAAAATAAATTCAACTCTTTCGACACCATACAGTATAACCGCGGGTGTTCCCCAAAGTTCCATTCTCGGACCATTATTATACCTCCTTTATACTTCAGACACCCCGCAGCCACTGTCATCTAATACAGTAATGCTGAACTATGCCGATGACACTTTAATTTATTCAAGCAACAAGTTTGTCAAGGAGGCAAGAAACTGTATTAACAAATATCTCCCGAATCTCTCAGCATATTTTACTAAGTGGAAAATCCGACTCAACCCAGCCAAAACGAAACTCATAGTGATTAAAGGCAGAAATGCGAATTGTACTAACAACACCATACGCTGCCATAACAAAATCAGAATCAAGTTAAATAACAATATAATCAAACCCTCCAAAACCTTAAAGTACCTGGGAATAACCTTCACCAACAATTTGTCCTTCTCCGCCTACACCAAAAACTCGATTCGCAAAGCCACAATTGAACTTAATCTCTGCAGAAAAGTGATGTACAAGCCGAATGGTCTCTCTCCCAAAGTCAAATCATTTATCTACAAACAGATAATCAGACCCACTCTCACATATGCATGCCCGATATGGTACCATATCACACCCGCCCAAATGGAGAATCTACGCATTTTCGAAGGGAAATGCTTCAGACTTATCACTGGCCTCAACCGACATCCCAACTCCCACAAATATTACAACAGTAGTTCGCTCTACTATGCCGCTAATATTGAACGTATAGATCGACGCTTCCTCGAGCTGTCCATCAAATTTATCGAAAATGTTCCCAATATCCCAACCCGATAATAAACGCGCTCACATCGACTCCGTCAGATAACCGAACTGCCTTCCCGAACTGTCTCCACATCAGAACGTTCTTCACCTCTGGCAGGTTGGTTAATAACTCTAATGAGATTGTATACCACAATACAGAGCTTTCACCTCACCAATTTAAATATAGTAATATTCAACCCTTCCGAACCCATAGTACTTACCTGCATTTAGGGGCAGCGTAAGCTCCCCTGCAGCATCACACCTGAAAGTTAAACCTTATCAGCATGCACATCAAACAAATCATTTCATTCATTCATACATGGACCGTGCCAGACAATCGTCTAGGCTTGTCAGCAATTATAAAAGATATATACTCGCTGGCCAGCGTAGTTGTTGACATAGCTGTAGCCGGTATTCTTGCTAATTGGGACCAATTTCCCTTATCGGTTATCTACCGATCATGGGATTTGGGCACTAATATGATTGACGTTAGACAATCATACCCCAGATCATACCGAACGATGCTCCGGCCTGTTAAATAAACAAACACGATGTGCATATCATCGTGACCCTTGAAATAGCGTTTTTGTGTATCTTAAAGCAAAAACCTATTTCGTTCTCAGGCGCAGGTCATCAAAGATTTATGGCCCTTGAAATAGCGTTTCTGTTTATTTAAGACACAGAAACCTATTTCTCCTTTCGGCGATTTTTCGCCATCGATTATCCCAACGACGCCTGCAGCCCCTAATACCAATTCCCTTTCATGGATTATCAGCCGATCATGGAATTGAGCATGGATATGATCATTGTTTAGACAATCTTACCCATGCCATGCCCTATGATGACCAACCAGCAAATCAAGGCAAACACGAGTACATTGACCTGAAGGGATATAGGAAGAATCCATCTTTATGGCGGCTGGTGGAGGTTGATCTCGACGAATATAGTTGAGTCAGATTCAAACCTCTGAGGAGTAGACACGCGATTCTTCGAGGAGTCAACTATATCCCGTCAATCGGACACACCAAGGGGACGTCGCGTATCTTACCTAAATCGAGTTATTTTCATCTGTGGAGAGGTGTTACATATCCGGCTGTAACAACTGCTAATTACTTTTGTTGTGTCCTTTGCGTGAATTCCAAGTATTAATCTCAGAAATAGAGTGTGTGTGTATTAAGTAAATTGATACAAATTAATCGACTCGTGTGTACCATAATAAGGCTTACGAACTTAAGTGTACAATTACCTGTTTTGTGTGTTTAGAATATCGCGCATGTACCAAGTTGTATGTAATTTTAATTTTGAGAAACTCGAATCGTTAAATCCTTGAACGCCGGTAGAGCGTTATGTATGCATGAGCTGATATGCTTGCGGAATAAAAACAAAGCGTTTAGAACTTTAATCACCAAGGTATCCTTCAGTGTGTTTTATTTTCCCCCTTTCTTGGTGAAGCAGTGACATTTTCATCAGTGTGCGTTGTGACTTTTGTCTTCATCGTTGGAATTTTAGTGAATCAGTGCCGTACGTCGGTACACCCTACGTAACATATAACCACAAACTCTTTACCGCTTCCCTTGGGTACGCGTTCAGCGCAGGGAACTGTATAGCGATTGCTGTCAGGATATCCCCCACAGTGGTCACCTCATCTAAATCACGACACTCAACCGTGATTTCCTGTAACACTGTTTTGACATTAGCATCTTCCTTTAGTACTTGTTGTATCTTTGCTTTCAGTGTCTCGGTGGTGGCCTCTGGACGGCGTTTCAGTTCTAGAAGTAATTCCCCCTTTGCTATCTTTCGAACTTTATTTACGCTATTTCCGAGTTCACTTAGCTCGGGCTTGGCCTTCATAAACTTCAGCATATCCGCATACGTTTTCTCCCCGGTTTTGGATATTATTATAGTGTCCGAGCGTGGTCTCCCTCTTTTCATAATGTTGGTCTTCCCAGTTTCACCTTTTGGAGCCTCTTCAACCTCCAACCTCGCATTCCTCTTCCTTCCCCTCTGGCCAATTGTAAACCAATTGTAATTGGGTGACTCATCATTGATCTGCCCCGGGACCCTGCTTACGCCTGTGTGTGAGTTTTGCTTTGGCTGGATTTGCCAGTTTCCACCGCTTGCTTCAGCCGGACCAGATGACTTTTTTACGCGATTTTCCACTTCCTTATCATAAAGGTAACCAATGATCTCTACCAGCTCTCGCACAGCATTAGTAAAATGCCTTTGCTTTTTATTTTTGATCGTCCTTGTCAATTCTGTGATTCGTTCTCCGAGCTGCCCGAACACCATAAAAACCATAATCATCTCCATCACGGTTCTGACCCGCGCTCGTCTCTAAATCGCCACTGCTTGTTGCCGCCATAAATTTTCCAAAAACCTTCCCTTGCACAACTATGAAAAGCCCCTCTGATGCTGTGAGGAGAGTGAATCAAAGTTAAATCTGCATTGGGTAAAGCGAAAAGCGAATACTGTGGTGCACCTCTAAAGTATATCACCGAAGCCGGAAGTCCAATTTTCAATTTACAAAACTTACCCGGTGATGAACTTATTACAGTGTATTTGTGTTTTTTTTTTCCTTTTTGTTCAATTTGTTCACACTGGTTTTTCTCTAACTTATTTGTTTTTTCTCAAATTTTCACTTTCTACTTTTATTTTCATTCCTTTTTTCACCGTTACTTATTACCACTTTATAGTTTATTATGTTGTTTTAATTGTTTTGTGTGTGTGTGTGTGCATGTGTATATGTATATATATAAACATAAACAATAAAAAACCTAAAAATTATAATAATGTAACCAGACTCAAGTTTTCCTTTTTTTTTCTCTGATATAATTTGTAAATTTTGTTTAAAGTAACACCAATAAAAAATAAAAATACTATACACCGAGGGTAATATATTTGTATAGAAAACAAAATAAAGGTACGTAGAATAATTTAGAGTGCACATACAGAACCAGTTAATTATATCAAAATGTAATATGTTAAAGTAGACTTAGCTTTTAGTGTAAGAGGGGGGTGGGAGCGAATATACAGGGAAAAGTCTCTGCTTTCAACCCGGCGAAGGCCAAGATGATCCTACTCCCTGTTCAATCCAAGTTGACATGCAGTCTCACGTGACACCCATGGATAGCTACTTTGACACCCGTCAAGTAGTCGAGGGTATGCATGCAGCGACATCCCGAGAAAGGTTGGCGCAAGACTAATAACCTTGCCCGGACAAACAATTTTATTATGGACAATTTAACAAGTCTCGGATAAAGACCGGATACCGGTGGGGAGACTTGCTAAATAAGGCCAAGTCCGGATCCCGGTTGTAGTGCCGATGATGATGATGATTTCGTCTAATATTGTAAAAAACCTTATATGTACTTCTTTTTCTTTTTCAAAAAAATGCGTTAATATGATAAAAAAAAAATAAAAAAACACCCACGCCTACCGGTTTTTTAGTAGGATTGCTTCGTGTATATTGGTCATTCATTTTTCTTGCCACGATTCTTAGGGTTTCAAATAGTCCGTCATATCAGAGGCCCGTTTTGAAATGGTAAGGTCTGCTTACTGCTCTGATTTGACCCGATATCAGAGAGGCGCCGTTATAATATAGCCGGTATACCCCTGGCTGCAAACCATCCATTTCCTAAAGACCTGTACGATGTAAACATTGAACAGGACAGCAAATTTCCAAATTCCATAATTATATTTTCATTAGATTAATTCGTCGATCTGTAATTATATGTGGAACAGAATATCGGACCAATGTTCACTACAGATCCGAACCTAGTTCCAGTTCCCTACACTTCAAGAGAATAATTTGCATCGCAGCACCAGCTGGGTGTGAGTTGGGGCCGACCGCCTTTTTGGAACCAAATGTTCTGTAGACCTTATTGAACTCGTTCGAGCACAAGGAAACTTTTCAAGATACCCCGATAGCGGTGACCAGTAACGGTTACAGCATTACCTCTAGTCCTTTATAGCAACTGCTTCATTCTATACCTGCCTAAAGTCCAGTCACCACCTCTGTGGAACAAATATTAGACGACTTTTTTTTTTGTTTTTTTTTTTTATTACACTTCTCTCGGGAGAGGCGAACCTATAACGCCGAATGGGCGGGCTGAGATGTCACCAAATAACTGTTCTTTTTTAACAATTGAACGCTCCGGGAACACTCGCGTGGGAACGGAGTTCCACAGCTTCCCAGCTCTGTAACGGAACGAGTTCTGATGCAGGGATGTTGGCGCCGTCGGGATGTGAACCGCAAACCGGTGCGATCCGTCGGATTGTCTTCTGTAGCGCATGTAAGCCGAAGTGCCTGGAACAATTCCACGAATCTCCGAAGAACAGTACCCGTGATAATATCTGTAAAACAGGCAGAGGTCGGCTACGCGCCTTCGATGTGATACAGACTGTAGTCCCGACGTCAGCGCCGAGTCCCCGATCAGGCGGATCGCTCGTCTCTGTATGCCCCCAAGTAGGTCGAGGGTATGTTTACGAGCCGAGCTCCAAACATCATCATCATCATCATCATCGGCACTACAACCGGGAACCGGTCTTGGCCTTATTTAGCAAGTCCTGAGGCTTGTTAAATTTTCCATAATGATTTGTTTTTTTCCGGGCAAGGTCATTAGTCTTGCGCCATGTGAGCAATATTCGAGCGCGGGTCTAATTTGGGATTTATATAGGAGAAGAAGTTGGGCAGTATAAAAAATAAAAATAGTAAAATATTTCTTGACTCTAAAAATATAGCTCAGTTTTCCTGAGGCTGACCTGGCGATGCTCGCCACGTGTTTATGCCATGATATATTCCCACAGACCGATAGGCCGGGCGATTTCAAGCTTTCCCCAGATTCGAGGGCCCGGCCATTCATCATCAGCTGTGCTACCGATGATCCACTTTTCTTTGTAAATGTTGTATATTGTGTCTTCGCTGCGTTGAAGTCGACGAGATTGGCCCTTCCCCACTGCAGGACCTTATCTAGACCCTGATTCAGAGAGTCAATCTGTCTGCATCTCAGCCGATGCGACGTAGATGTACCAATCGGCCGAACACTCGAAAAGAAGGAAACAAGCGTACTATCATCCACAAAACTGAACACTTTGTTATCCGTTGTCTCCAACAAATCACTTATGTGAAGCAAAAACAAGGTTGGAGCCAAAGTGGAACCTTGGGGCACCCCCGAATTAACAGGATACAGATCCGAACACTCCCCGTCTACAACAACCCGGATCGATCAATTTTCAAGGAAGCTCTTCGTCCAGTCGCAAAGCTTTTGGGAAAGTCCATATGAACGAAGTTTGCTCAGCAATGCCCCGTGCCAGGCGCGGTTAAAAGTCTTGGAGATATCCAATGCGACCGCCCTTGACTCACCATGCCGCTCAATCGCAGATGTCCATATATCGGTTATAAGTGTCAAAACGTCTCCTGTGGACCGCCTGCTACGGAATCCGTGTGGACGATCATTGAGAAGTCCGTTGCACTCCAAATAGTTAACTAACTCAGTATTGATGACTTTTTCCATCACCTTAGATAAAATAGACAGTAATGCTATCGGACGGTAATTTTGTGGGAGACACTTTTTTCCCGTCTTTGGGATTGGCTGAACTCGAGCGATTTTCCAGCAGGCAGGAAAGGTCCTCCGTGCATAGGATAAGCGGAAGAGTCTGCCAAGAACCGGCGATAGTTCTGGAGCACAGTTCTTAAGGACTATTGCTGGTATTCCGTCCGAGCCGGTTGCCCTCCTACAGTACAGTTCACGTAGAATGCGTTGAATAGTGCGCGGACGAAATCTCACATCCCGCATCGAAGACCGTACCGGCGTGATCACAGGTGACTCCAAAAGGCCGGGATCGATGTTTGAATCCTAAGGCAGGCGATGGAAAAATGTCTGGAATTTAAGATTCCACTATATCATCTATTTATAGACTTCAAGGCCGCCTACGACAGCATAGCCAGGGTAGAACTGTATAATGCCATGAGAGAATTCGGCATTCCAAATAAATTGATACGACTTTGTAGGTTGACCATGACCAACGTAACTAGTCAAGTAAAAGTGGCGGGATTGCTGTCCAAACCAATAAACATCTATAATGGACTCCGACAAGGGGACGGTCTGGCCTGCCTCCTCTTCAACCTGGCGTTGGAGAAAGCAATCCGTGACTCTGGCGTTACAACTAGAGGGACTATTGTCACCAAGTCCAGCCAGATACTTGCCTACGCAGATGACATCGACATCATCGGTAGAACCGAATCGGCGGTACAGGAATCCTTCACCCAGATCGAGCAGGCGGCACAAAAACTGGGACTGCGCATTAATGAGGGAAAAACCAAGTACATGGTGGCAACTTCTGCGAAGAGAATACCTAACGTTGGTCAAACTATCAGGGTAGTGGAGCACGAATTTGAAGTAGTGCAATCCTTTAACTACCTTGGGTCAATAGTATCAGCCGATAACAATATGGAAGAAGAAATACGCGAACGGCTGATTAAATCCAACAAAGCCTACTATGGTCTATCAAGGCTCTTTAAATCCCGAAATTTATCCAGAACATCCAAGCTACTACTGTACAAGACCATGGTCTTACCAGTACTCATGTATGGATCCGAGACCTGGGTGCTTAATAAAAGGCACTCTGAACTCTTGGCCGCGTTCGAGAGAAAGGTCTTAAGGAGAATTGTTGGCCCCGTATGTGAGGGAGGACGATTCCGGAGACGCTACAACCATGAGTTGTACGCAATCTACCTTGAAGCTCATATTGTAAGAAAAATCAAGCTCGGTAGACTCCGGTGGGCGGGACACCTAGCTCGAATGAGCGAAGAGGACCCTGCCCGGAAAGTCCTTTGTGGCAGGATGTATGGAAGGAGACAGCGCGGCAGACCTTGTCTGCGATGGAGGGATGGCGTAGACCAGGACGCCCAGAGCCTGGGAGTGCTAAACTGGATGACATCGGCTCGAAATCGGGACCGGTGGAGAGATTTGTTAAATAAGGCCAAGACCGGATCCCGGTTGTAGTGCCGATGATGATGATGATGTTTGAATCCTAGGAAAATAAATTCGCGAACATATTAGCTTTATCCTTTGAGTTCGTGACTGACGTCACGCTGTCTGTCACCAACGGGGGGAAAGAGGAGGATGCTAACATTTACTACTAACAGCTTTTGCCATTGAGCAGAAGGAGCGCGAACCAGTCGGGCACCGAAGGAGTTTATTGATCACTATGTCGTTGTGAGCTGTCTTCGCGGTATCAATCGCCTGGTTGCACGCGTTTCTGATCCTAACAAAATTCGTTCTGTTAACATCGGTGGGATTGGAGCGCCATTGCGTAAAAGCTCTATTTTTAGCAGCTGTAATCGCATTTTTTGTCAAACCACGGTTTATCAGATGAACTTCGTTTGATGGAATGTCGAATATACATCTCCATCCCCAGAAGAATAATCTCTGATACCGACTCCGCGCAAGCATTAACATCGGCGTCTCCGAAGCACACCACGGAAAGGATGCGAAGAAATCTGGCAAATCGTCCCAGTTAGCGGCCCCATACTTCCATACTGGGCGAAGCTGCCTAGGCCGGTTATTCGCTTGATATGCAAGTCCTTGCGCGACAGACACCAAGCAGTGATCTGAGTTTCCCAGTGACGCAGAGACCTCTACGGTATAAATACTCGGTTCGGATGTCAAAAACAGATCCAGGGTGTTCGCATAATCACCTCCGGCATCCGACACTCGCGCGGGTACCTCCACGAGTTGAGTCAAGTTCTGGCTAACAGCAAACATCTCCGCCAGCCTCCCGGCCTCATCGGTTCTGTTAGAATGCACCAACCAGCCGAAATTGTGCACATTTAAATCGCCAACAATTTTAAAAGCTGGATGGTTGATCTGTATACAGTCGACGGTATGTGAAAGATGTTCGAAAAATGTCGCTACTCGATCGTCATTCGGGGAGCGGTAAAGACAACAAAGAAATTTAACAGAATTCCTCAGTACGACCCTCAACCATACGATGTCCATATTATTGGGTTCCAACGCCTCCATCCGTTGGCAAGTCAGATCAGACCGCGCGAAGACGCAGACTCCGCTCTTAAAACGGAATCTCGAATGTAAGTCGTATCCTCAGCAACGAAGATATGTTGAATCAGTTGACGAATCGATCTGGGTCTCAGTTAGGGCAAGGATATCAGGTTTGGTTGTTTGCAAATATTGGTGGACGGCGTTTACATTCATATTGGTGAAACCGATGCCCCTGATGTTACAAAATGCCGTCACCAGTCGAGCGTGGGCAGAGCGACGAGAGCGAGTCCGGTTATGCAATGTCGAACCTCGTAAAGTTCGGTTATTTATCATGATATCTGCATGATGTTCCCTCTGACATAGTCCCCTCCGGAGATCCGAATGGGAGACTAGTTTGCCTCCGGAATTTTTTATATCAGAAGGCACCATCATGACTTATCTCCGCGTCAGTCCGGGCCATCAGCCACACATCCGAAACAACGTAGAAAATTTCACTCGACGATATCGCAGTATATACAGCTGACGGGGTGGTATCTCACCTTGGAACCGACTACCACCTAAACCAACTTTTTTTCGAACCGGCCCATCAGCCAAAGTCCGAAAGATGGCCAGGGATTTCTCCCGACCATTTCACGGAGTCTAAAGCTTGATGGGGTGGTATTTCACCGGGCGACAGGGTGTTGGGACCCCACCTACCACTCGGCCTTTAGTCGCCTCTTACAACAAGCCGGCATAGCTGTGAGTATATTCTAACACCCTACTCACAGGGCTGTACTATTGCACCATAAGCTCAATAATGATAAAAAATTACCGGAGAACATTGCAGTGTGTGTTATGTTCCTAGGAATAAATCTCCAAGCATGTGAGCAATATGCAAGTGTGCGCCAAATTTGCCATTTGTTAAGGAGAAGTTGGGTTGACTTAAATTTCGCGAAAGGGTAAGGGCAGCATGAATGACCACATTTTGTAGCAATCTTCTGTGACTGCCTATATCGGCTGTGATATTGCCTTGAGATGAGAGTTGATGTCATAGCACACGATTTATCTGTTCGGTTTATAGTATTTTATTAAAGTTTAAACCTTAAATAATTCGGTCAGAAGTGAATTAGGGTCTAAGAAATGATCACTCGTTTTTAAGTATTGAGATAGGCCACTGACTTTAAATGATGTAACAACGACAATTAACTACTTCCTAAGAACTAGAAAATGGATAACAGACTTCGTTTGATTTTTCAGTCAAAGTATAAATTGTGCAGCATCATGTACCGTGAGTTATCTGCCCTTTAATATGACACGACACATTGTGCGAATCTTTTTCGAAATCATCAATCAATCCTAACCTAAGCTGTTCTAGATGGACTGTATCGCCATTTTTTAAGTAACAGGAAATACAAATACATAAAGAAACCCGCTTACGTTATTTAATTACAGTTCTAATCGTCATCGTGTGTGGGGATTTATTTTTCTATGTGTCCTTTGCATAATCTGGCTTTTTCGCCCACTTGTAATTCCAATACAATTTTCATTTCGAATGTACAACGAATGTAAACACTCACACTGTTGTGAAGTAGCGGCCGATAGTGAGGTCGCGTCCAGGAGAAAAGCGTTCCACGAGTGAAGCGTCCAAGAGTGGTGGTTGATAGAGATTAGTAGGCAGGTTCCAGGAACGGTGAGCTGCATCCAAGAGCGTGATCGATAAACATAAGTGGGCTGCGTCCAGGAGCGGTGAGCTGTACCCAAGAGCGTAACCAATAAATGCAAATGATGGGGGGAAGCCAATGGAGACAACGAAGAGGAAGCACAAAACCAAGTCTGGAGTCCTTTCTCCTTGAGATTAACTTTTATTTACTTTATTATTTAATTTCGGTGATCGGACGAGAACCGATGGTGTGCACTTGATGAAGGTTGAATGCGGACTGACTAATTGGCATAACTGCCAATTCAAAAAGCGACGCCATGACGTCATCGTGGTGACAATGATGGCCAGTTGGTGCCAGCTGCTGCGCAACTGGTATACATGCGAATGTACTAGATTTCTCCAGTACATTCCAGCACATTTAATTGCGAATCCGCAACATTCCGCCCGCCTTCGCCAATCATTGGCGAATCATTTTGTTCCAGGGGACGTGGCTACGGGCCGGGAGTGTGCGGTCTGTTGGTGGCGGTTGGTCTTGGTGGGCTGTCCACTTTCACGTGGATGATCGGTTGAGAGGGGGCCGCCCGCCCTGAGGAGCGCTGGGGGCTTGAGGTACTGGGATGGCCCGTATGATCGATGGCGACAGGAACCTCTTTCCCATCGCTGATGTCTGTTGCCTTTTGTGGTCGCGGGACCGGCCAGTTGATCGGGGTTAGAGTTGTAAGGTCGCAACCCACGATCAATGACCACGTGATGGCTGGTGATGGGTCTAGCTATGTCGAGGCCGGTGGTGGTGCCATGTACTCCGCACGTTGGCGCCCGTCTGGAGTGAGTGGCCGGCGGGATGCGACCGTTGGGGGTGTGTGCTGTAACGTGGAGTCGGGTGCGGTGTCTACCCTGGCACTGTCCGCGTGTCCTTTCGTAGTGGCAGTCACGGGCCAAGTGCCTCCCGGGGTCGTCGGAATGCAGCCTCTGTGGATGCACAGAGGGGCGTGCTATCTTGCTGGAGTTCGAGAGACCGCTGGTTACTGGGTAGCGCCGCCCGCCAGGCGGGGCATTGCGCGCCCCTGGTCCTGTTGTGGTGGCTACAGGTGGTAGCGGTTGGCCTGGGTAGCTTTGGAGCTGGGCAGGAGCTTGACCACGTGGTGTCCTGGGTGTGGTGGGATGCCTTGAAGTGTTCGAGTGGGTAGGCTCCTGGTTCCTCGATTGCCCCTTGCCCCTGCAATGGTTCAGAGGGCGGGGGGTGTGTCTTGTAGTTGGGTCGCGCAAGGGATCGGTGGCTGGTAATTGAATGGGCTTCGTATGTGGCCACCGCGGCCGATGCCGGCGAGACGTCCTTTGGGTTCTCTGATGGAAGCCGCGGCCCTCAGTCGGAAGGACGACCAGTTCCTCTGGGTCGGAGTTGTAAATTCGTAACCCACGAGGAATGGCCATATGATGGCTGGTGACAGGCCTTGTCACCTTTGCGCTGGATGATGTGGTGGGTGCTGCGCCTGTTAGCACCCATCCCAGTTCAGTGGCCTGCGCGACGAGGCCGGAACGTTGGTCCTTCCTGAGACCTTCGACGATGATGTTGGGGTATATGTCTGCCCCAAGGATGATGTCCACCTTCTCGGCGGAGGCGATGTTCGGATCTGCAAGTTCCAGATCCGCCACGAACGAGAGATCCCTTGTCGTTGATCCTGGTGGTGGTGTATACACTGAGAGCCCGGACAGGATGAAGGGCCTCAGTGTCCATTGTCTCGAGCCGTGGAGGCGAGAAGTGATTCTGATGGCGGCCTGAGTCCTGGTGGCAAGGCCACGAGTGCCCCCAACACCGTAGGTGGGGACGGGTGATGCTTGGCATCGGAGGTGCAGCCTTCGGGCGAGTGATGTTGAAATGAAGGTGCCATTGGAGCAGGGGTCCAGTAGAGCACGGACTTCAATCCTCTGTTCGGTCTCCGACGTCACGATGACTCTGGCTGTTGGCAGCAACGCGGAATGCTGTGAAGGGGTGCTGATGGTATGTGCGCAGACCCTTTCCTGGCGGTCGATCCGGGGGGCGGTTCCTTTGGCTCGTTGTGGCGGCGATGTTGTCCTGTCGATGGCGGTAGACCGGACATGCAGCAGGGTGTGATGTCTCCGCTGGCATCGACGGCACGTCTTGTTGGAGTGGCAGTCGCGCAGGCGGTGGCGACCCAAGCAGTTGGTGCACAGGTTTCTTTTGTGTGCGAAGGACTTTCGACGGCCAGGTGTGAGTGATCGGAAGCCCTCGCAAGCGTAAATGGTGTGTGAGGCCCTGCAGAATGTGCAAGCACCCTGTTGCTTTACGGGTGTCGGCGGTGTTTTGTGCATCGGGACACTGGGCTGGTTAGTCATCGGGCCGACTACTGTTGCTGGAACAGTCGAATTCGTGGAAGGCATTGGCGTTGGATCTGACACGGATCCTATGTACGCCGTGCCCACTGCTTGCTCTGGAGTCCGTGTGATGGTAGCCAGTTCCTCTGGGTCGGAGTTGTAAGTTCGCAACCCACGAGGAACGGCTATGTCATGGTGTGCCCCACAATGCGTGCGCGGCATCGTCTTCTGTGACGGCTTCGGCACTGGGTCGATCATCGGGACCTTGGGTAGGTTAGGCTTTGGGCAGGCGGCACTCTGGTCGGCGGCCTGCTCACTCTTATCCACTGTTCTGGGGTGCAGTTCCGTTTCTGATGGCTTGATGTCGGCCATTGACAGCTGCACTGGGGACAGCTCGCTAGGGTGAAGGCGGTTGGTGCTGTTGACCATGGTTGGGGAGGCTGACTTGAGCGCGTACTGGGCCTCAAGGAGCTTCGTCTCTTCCTCGAGGTATATCTCTTCGGTTTCGCCGAAACAATCATCCGCGAAGTACGCGTGTTGCAGATCCTCAGGTGCCGCCAGGTAGAAGATGTCGTAGTGCCGCTTGGAGAAGGCTTCCCATTCGGCGCGGAGTGCGCATTTGGTTGCCTCGATTGCTGTCGGACTTGGTTGTCCCTTTTCCTGTATGTTGAGGAGAGTACCGGAGATGGTGGCCTGTGCCGCGAACTGAGCGGCGATGAGTTCCTTAATCGTGGTCGGTTGTTGTATTGGAGCAGCTGTCAAAGACACGTTGGTTTGAACTATCGTTGTAGAAAGTTCGTCATCCTGCTTTCGTTTTGCATCAACAGCGGTTTCCATTGAATTTTTCTCCAACAAATCACTTAGCGTTTGATTTGCAATGATCATCTGGCGGCCGCTGTCCTCTGATCGACGACTTAAGGAATCCTTGGAACTGTCATCTTTTTTTGTGCATGTCCTTACATTTGTACTCGACTCGGGTTGGTGATGAACAGATGTATGATCTCTGCCGACCGAGGAATGTCGTCGGTCGAGATCTTTGGTGTTCCGCCGATTGAGGAATGTCATCGCGGAACCGTTGTCAAAGTTGTCGCCGTCGCCGCCGCCACCACTGCCGTGGTGATTGTCGGCTCCGTTGCGCATAGTGTAGCGAGAAAACGTATGATCTCTTCCGAGCGAGGAATGTCGTCGGTCGAGATCTTTGTTGTTCCGCCGACAGAGGAATGTCGTCGGGGAACCGTTGTCCCTACGGGGGGAATTTTTCGGGTGCATCATCCGTGATGGCAATCCGGGTGGAGGGCCGAGCGGCATATTAACTCCTAATTGCCGAGGCAAGCCGCCAAGGCAGGGACGAACCGTGGTTGGGCCGGACGGCATTCGCATGTCAAGTCCCGACGGAGTTTCCGGGCGCCGTAGAGCTGGCCGGAACATCATTGGGGGCAAACGACTTGCTGGCGGGGAGATGGCCGGTGCACCAGTCCGAGGAGCATCGTTACCAGGTTTCGACGTCGAATCACTTTCCCCGTCACCAGCTTCACTCGATGTATCACTTTCTTCCTGCTTGTCACTCTCACTGTGGTTAGGCTTAGGGTCCTGTTCCTTTCCTCGTTTCCTTTGAGCACTCTCCGTTCCCTTCGGGGATTCACCAGCATTTTGTCCGGATATTGCCAGCCTTCGCTGTTGCACTGGGCGCAGCTTCGATAGATCGGCTTCTACCTTTGCCTGTGGTTTCCTTTCACTTGTTGCCAAGTCCTTTTGGCTCAATCCTTTCCCTTGGCGTCCCTGTTGAATGATCTTGCCGACTTCTAAAGGTATTTTCTCATGTTTAGGTTCATCAGTTTCCCTGTCCAATTTAGCCGTGTTTTTAGTGTTGATGTGCTGCTTATTAGTACCGGCACCAAATTTCTGTTGAGTATCCGCTTGAACGCCCTGACGACGTGCCTGATTAATAGCACTTTTTGTATTGAGGGCAGGTGGTTTCGGAGCCCGCTTACGTAAAACCGTAACTGTGTCCCAATCAGACATCTTGTGTTTGTTTCACAGACGATTGGAGTTTAGGAATACCTTCAGATCCTACAGGTATTATGATTTCATGAGTGTTGCAGCTTCAGCTCCTTGATTTGTGTCGAGTCAGGTTGCAGTGTCTATGTGCCGCGAACTGGGCGGCGATGATGCTAATCCAATGAAGCACTGGATCCGGCTCGAAGGACCAGAAATGTTGTGAAGTAGCGGCCGATAGTGAGGTCGCGTCCAGGAGAAAAGCGTTCCACGAGTGAAGCGTCCAAGAGTGGTGGTTGATAGAGATTAGTAGGCAGGTTCCAGGAACGGTGAGCTGCATCCAAGAGCGTGATCGATAAACATAAGTGGGCTGCGTCCAGGAGCGGTGAGCTGTACCCAAGAGCGTAACCAATAAATGCAAATGATGGGGGGAAGCCAATGGAGACAACGAAGAGGAAGCACAAAACCAAGTCTGGAGTCCTTTCTCCTTGAGATTAACTTTTATTTACTTTATTATTTAATTTCGGTGATCGGACGAGAACCGATGGTGTGCACTTGATGAAGGTTGAATGCGGACTGACTAATTGGCATAACTGCCAATTCAAAAAGCGACGCCATGACGTCATCGTGGTGACAATGATGGCCAGTTGGTGCCAGCTGCTGCGCAACTGGTATACATGCGAATGTACTAGATTTCTCCAGTACATTCCAGCACATTTAATTGCGAATCCGCAACACACACCATTTTATTACAGATGACAATCGCCGTAAGCAGGGATACAGAAATAAACTACTTCCGTAGTTGGACGGGTTTATGAGAGCTGTAATCGTATATATACCCTTACAGGGCACTTTGGTGCTCCATTTCGAATGGAGCACATAATTAAAACGCAGTGGTTACAGCATTATAGCATCGTATTGTGTAGACCGTATCAATTAAAATGTAAATTTTACTGAAATTCCAGTCCAACAAAACGTTTAGTAGTAGATACTTAGCCGCTGTTTATACCTGGTAAGTAATTGGTTTAGTGGCTTATTCACAATTTATTTTAAATCACGGATTATTTAAGGTGTTACAAGAATTTTTAAATAAATTTTCACTGTTAACTTGTTAACATAAATTGTGTTTTGAATACGAGTTGAGGCTGAGAAACTGGTTGATTTCATTTGTTCTGAGGTTGGAAGAAATTCGAGCGTACAGTGCACGAAGTGGACGAAGGCGAAGCGAGTTTTTGCTCTCGAAACGTACATATTGCAAGATGCTCCATCCTTGAGGGGACACCCGCAATAACCACCACGGTCGCTTAATTTAGCCTCCGACGGCTTTTTTATGGGACTATCTTGAATCATTTGTTGACAATGATCGTCTAAAGATTTTGACTCACTTAAAGAAATAACATTTGTCATATTGTTGCCATTAGAATGGTATTTTGAAAAGTGTTCAACGAAATTTCCAACTTCGATTATGTTTCTAAGTTTAATAGGGCTAATGCAAGCAATACAAATACTTACAAACTAAAGTATATATAACCTTTCAAACTAGAGAGTGTAAAACTGACTTAAGTAACCTTAACATAAGGTGAACAGGTCACCATATGAAGCCAAGAGTAGGGGCGGAACGTGGGGTTAGGTCAGAGAGGAAAGTGTAGAAAGTGCCGCTTAAGATTGGAGGTGAGATGGTTTAAGAGACAGTGCTTGAGACTATGGGTAGTGAGGTCGAAATCAAACAAGGTGGAGTTAGAGTTGACATTTCCCAGCATCCGCGAGAGGGGTTCGTTGAAGCCATAAGAGGTGCGGTGAGGGGAATATAGAAAAGGCGAGGATTACGCGTATTACGAGGGTTTGTATTCAGAGAAATTAAGTTAGGTAGGTAGGCGCTGCCGACCAAGCCGAAGAGAGGCCGATGAATGTCAGCCAGAACCCTACGTTCCTCAAAGGCTCAGAGGGGGATTAATTTGAGACGGCTAATATACGGCTGCAAGATTAAGGGGTTTCCCCATACAAGCCCTCGGAAAGCGAACCGTAATAAGCGACGTTGAATACTTTCAATTCTACGGATATGGGTTTTTTGATAAGGGGTCTGTGGGGGTATATGTCGGTTGGTGTGCCAGCACGGGCACGAGTTCACTGTATTCCCCCAACGCGTTCACTGTCTACAAGTCTGAGTAACGCCGCAACCAGTTCACAAAGAAAAAGGAAAAACTAAAATGCTATGATATCGTTTGGCGACTATGGCCTTTATTATTTTTCTTTGTTGTTTATAGTACACTAATTACATAGGTTACACATAACTAAACAATGTAGAACACGAACGCACTGGTTATTAGTTTCAGGTTCTTACTACATGGCATTTGTACACTCGGAGAATTCATCAAAAGTCACATTCAGTTTAGTCATCAATAAAACGCGATTTATCAAAATATGGTTACAATGTACGAAGCGAATTACACCAGTCGGAAATAATTTAAGTTGGGTAAAACAAAGTATTACTGCCCGAAATTAACCTTCGAATGTTACCCTTGATGGCCCGTTCGTCTACACCATCACCACTCGACCCCGCGCGCTCACACCGGTTGATGGAAGAAGACTTTGGGCGAAGGAACTCGACTTGTTTTTCATGGGCGTGCGCACTACACTCTACTTAGGGTGGAAACGCGACGCTTGTGTGCACTCTTTGGTGGTTGGAATTCGACTCCGGAATAACCTCGAGAGACTCGTGGTGAGTCCCTCTCAGATAAGCGTGAGTTTTCTTTCCTTGAGAGAAACGTGAAGCTTCTCTTTGTGGTGGTGACTTGGAGAGGATCTCTCTGGGTCGACCTTAGCTAGTGTGCTAATTGATCCATTGTTTACTCATGATTCGATGATGGATTCCGTGAGGGCTCTGTTTCCCGCAACCAGTGGCGCTCGAGGAAGCGACAGTCCAGATAGTATACATGATACTATTCCCCCTGCAATTTCACCACAGACCCAATTCAAATTAGTCAGATCTACTGCATTTGGCGTTGATCTAAAAATCGCATGAAGCAACCAGTAGCCCAAATGTGCGAATACTGGCTCTCTACAAGGTAATGATATTGAAGAGAGAGAAACACTTACAATATTGAACTTGACAACATACGACACATACAGCACGACTCCACACATCTAACAAACATTAAAGTTATCTATATAATTATTTATATATACAACAAACTGCTGCGGACAGGATCCCAGCACCCCCCAGCACCCCCCCCCCCCCAACCCCACCACATATTATATATAACAAACTGGCGCTGCGGACAGATTGCAACGTCTGTGGTGTTTTGCTACCTTGTGTTTAACTCCTTCCGTCTATGTACCAACACGGGTACCGATTCACGAATCTGTCCTCCTGAATGCACAACTGCACCACTCTCAGTTAGCCATTTGCAAAAGAAAGTGAAACGCGCGGTCCTAGCCAAATACGTTCTCTCTATTGTTATGTACGACGTAAAAGTTGTCGTGGCACTTCTTTAATTGAAAATCGAAAACTAAATAGTCACAACTTTAGTTGAAATAATAAATTTATTTCTGCTCTTCAGCGCAGTTACAAAGTTGAATCACTTTTTACATAAAAGAAAAGATACTGAACAGTCACGAAATTATAAAGTTATTTCTGATTTTTCTGAGGACAACCGCACATTGATGCTACTAACACTCGACTGGTGAACTTCGTCTTCCAAGCTCAACACCGAACATCATGGACTCCGGAAACACCCTCCATGGTTCCCACGGCCGTTCATCCTCAGTATCCCTCAGAATGCGGACCGCGGACACCAAGATACATAGATCGGCATCGTGTGCAACGTCTGCGAAGGGAGCGAACCATCATGCCCGAGATTGTTTACTTAAGTTTAAACCGAGAATAACAACCGAAAAGGGTGGCAGCCAGACAATACTTTATAAGTGAACGATGGATGTATATATGTTTGATCGTCGACTGCACACAGCATCTCCACCGATCACACATCAATCGTAGGGTAATTTGGTGCAGGTGGTGTTGCTTGGGTCTGCTTCATTGAGTAGTCAAGCTTTGTTCCCGCATTGTATGAAAATTAATCTTGCTACCGAAATGCTCGTTAAAGCAAGATGTTCAAAGGGCGTAGCTTGCCTGTGTGCGACGGCACCGAACCGAAGATATGGGTATCCGACGTATCCTTATTTGATCGGTCGGCTAAAGGTGCGACCGCTTCTTACACGCGAGCAGATGGTGCATGTTAGCGGAAACCCAATGGTTAAGATATTTTCGTTGGCTTTTGGCGCCGAATGACATACCTTGGTGTGCGTTGCATGTTGGGAAATCTCTATCGAGGATTAATGTTATGCAACGCACAGGCAAGCGATTCGTACTGGTAGGAAAATTTTTGTTCATATTCAAAAGAAATATGACGCAATGCCAAAGCCAGATTGCTGCATGCTTTGTTGCCATGGCAATGGCGTGAAATTTATGCCATTAGGTGCCCCTTTCGCATGCTTGATGAATTCGGACAACGCCCGTTACCTTGATTATGTCTCATTTTGGGGTGTTACCCAACAATAGGTGCAACGGGGCAGTGGCGCTAGATGAAAACGCCACCACGCCCCCATATTATATATAATAGCTATAGTTTGGGACATCGCTTTTGGGTCTCTTCGTGTCGATAGGGGTGATGAAGGAGGTTTTCCAAATGTGTGGGAATACACCTAGAAACTGTGAAAGATTGAGGATCATCGAGGTGCGAGTAAAGAAAATGGATCATTATTTCTTGAGGAGAATTGCGGCGATACTATCAGGGCCCAGTGTGAATTCGTTTTTGAGTTAGAGCAATTTAGATTCAATTAAAGGCAATTAAGGATATGGATTTGAGCACACCCATCTAAATATAGAATCGACCCCAAGTTGATAGAATCTTCCACATGATAACAACGAACGTCGACACAATAGAATTACGTATCAAAAATCATATAAATACAGAAGTCTATTCATAGTAAGTTAGTCTTAAGCCTGGATCAACGAATGGCTTATTTGATGATATCTCGTGGCGCCGACTCGCCGCCATAGGCTCGCCTCTCCCGAGAAAAGTGTAATAAGTGGCGATGATATGCCGTTCCTGGAGTGCGTCTTCTCTAACGTTACGTCCTTATGCTTAGAAACGTTATTTGCTGGAGTTGCAGTTTATCGAAAACCATAACTTACCTCTGATATTTAGGTTTGTTTAAAATGGGAATCCAGTTTGGAAATATTATTCAGGACAACGAAGATAAGGGGAGCCGGTGGACAACTCAATCTAAGTCTCTGTGAATGTCAGGCGTTTCTCTTAACAAATATTGATGCGCTTTCATGTTAGTGAAACTAAGTCATATGACATTCCAAAATTCCGTTACAAGTTGGAAGTGTTATGTATACAAATCCAATTACCCAGAGAACCATTGTTTAGTTTTTCATTTCATAAGAAATAGTAATTCGCACATTTTTCGTCCTGGTATAATCCGCCCCGAGATCAGATTATTTAACTCCAGGTGTCGTTGCCTCAGAAGATAACAAGGTGGCATTTATATCCAATCTTCGCCCCGGCCATCTATCAAAGTATAAAATACAGTGAAAGTCTTTTCCTGACTATATCCCAGAGTCTTGATGTGTTAGTATCTTGCCGGGAAATGAGCGTTGGATCCAAAACCACCTTCCAATTCTTTCGGCGGATCTCGCCTGCCCATGGTCTAAAATTTCTCTCAGCTACTTCATGGAACCTATAGTATGACAGGATCGTATCCCACCGCGTAGCTAGGTGTTGGAACCCAACTCTACCACCTACATAACTAACAAGCGAGACGGACGCATGTTGACTAGCAACAAATTGTCCAATCCAATAGAAAACCCAAATGAAATGAATGATAGAAGCCAACAAAAATTTGTAATTGTTAAAGATATGAACACAAAAAACTCACCTAGAATGTAAAATGCTAGCTCCATAAATTTCTTTGATATTTGAATCGCCATTTTTCGATGAGGACACAGTTCATAAAATACGTTAACTTCCTTAAACTTTAAGACTCATCTTCCCCAAGAGATTGTCAGGGTGCATTCACTTAATGGAGGTTATACAAAGTTTATCAGTTGCAACTAAATCCACGATTCTCGGAGAGTAGTAGTAAATAGATTGAGACCTTTGAAATCAGGGCAAGGTTTTAAAGTCGGCCCAAATTGATATGTGTACACGGATTGTGATTTTATTTTATACTTAACGGAAAGTACTATTATTCGTTGTATTTTTAAGTAACTGTGGAAGCTATTACTTATTTAAATAATGTTTTTTATATGTAAAATGATTTGTTTTTTTTTATGAATAGGTAAAAATACTTTTCATTGTACTTTACTAGTATTCAACTTATGATTAATTTTAATCTGGATTTGTCGTAAACTTCTTTCACTAAAGCAATAATTAGTTTAATTTTTAAGCGGCATTAACTCGGAGGGTTGTGTAACTGGTATCGATTGTATTTTCTTTTTGTCATACTTTTATTATTCATATTACAAAGATGACATTTAAGTTCTTAATAAATGGCCGCGGTAGCAAAACTATTCGTCTTTAGTTGGAGTCTAGTGTGAACGGTTGGATGGAAAACCAACTGCTTCACATAAATTTATTGACAATTTAATTTAATTTTGGTTAAAAATTAAAAATTAATTTGAAAGGCGGGTAGATCCTGTTAATCTT
The DNA here is from genome assembly GCA_963931805.1 of Microdon myrmicae. NCBI lineage: Eukaryota > Metazoa > Arthropoda > Insecta > Diptera > Syrphidae > Microdon > Microdon myrmicae. Next base: position 75,853,614 of record OZ007500.1, on the reverse strand, counting down.
TATAATATTTTGTAATTATATAATATATTTTTTATAATATATTATACAATGTATTTTTTATAATATGTTACAGTATCATTATATTATTTTGTTATTATATAATATATTATGCAATGTATTTTTTTATAATATGTTAGAATATCTTTATATCATTTTGTTATTATATAATATATTTTTTATGATATATTATACAATGTATTTTTTATTATGTGTTACAGTATCATTATATTATTTTGTAATTATATAATATATTTATTATAAGATATCATGTATTTTTTATTATGTGTTACAGTATCATTATATTATTTTGTTATTATATGATATATTTTTTATAATATATTATGCAATGTATTTTTTATAATATGTTACAGTATCTTTATATCATTTTGTTATTATATAATATATTTTTTATGATGTATTATACAATGTATTTTTTATAATGTGTTACAGTATCATTATATTATTTTGTTATTATATAATATATTTTTTATAATATATTATGTAATGTATTTTTTTATAATATGTTACCGTATCATTATATCATTTTGTAATTATATAGTATATTTATTATAATATATCATGCAAAGTATTTTTTATAATGTGTTACAGTATCATTATATTATTTTGTAATTATATAATATATTTATTATAATATATCATACAATGTATTTTTTATAATGTGTTACAGTATCATTATATTATTTTGTTATTATATAATATATTTTGTATGATATATTATACAATGTATTTTTTATAATGTGTTACAGTATCATTATATTATTTTGTAATTATATAATATATTTACGATAATATATTACACAATATATATATATATATATATATATATATATATATATATATTTTTTTTTTTTTTTTTTTTTTTTTATTCTGTCGCAAGACTAATGACCTTGCCCGGAAAAAACAAATCATTATGGAAAATTTAACAAGCCTCAGGACTTGCTAAATAAGGCCAAGACCGGTTCCCGGTTGCAGAGCCGAAGATGATGATGATGATATTTTTTTTTTAGTGGCACTGTGTAAAAGATGTGAGATTTATGTATGACTGTATGTCGGTGCTAAAAATACAGAGCCCATGGTACAATTATGTATTTATAAACCTTCACGGCCCAACAGAATCTACCGATGAAGAAACGAAGGACACGTTCTACGAGACCCTAGAGGAAGTATTTGATGGGATTTCATCATTCGATGTTAAAATCATCCTCGGGGACCTCAACGCGAAAATTGGAAAGGAAAATATCTTCCAACCAACTTTAGGTAAATTACCCCTACAGGATCTTTCATGATACCGGCATTCGATTTATCATGTTCGCAGCGTCAAAAGATCTGGTAGTGAAAAGCACACTGTTCAACCACAAGCATATTCATAAAGCCACATGGAAATCACTCGACGGCGTAACGCGTAACTAAATAGACCACTTCCTCATAGACAAAAAACACCACTCGAAAATCCTTGACGTAAGATCATATAACATAGAGGAGCAGATTGCGACTTCGATCATCTTCTAGTGATGGACAAAATAGGAGTCGGCTCACAGCAAACCCACATGGGCAATCACGGGATACGAGCAAAAAGTTTGACATTGCTAAACTAAAAGACCTGCGCAAAAGGGTTGAATATCAAGACGAACTAACGAATAGATTTAGCATTCTAGAGAATGGGAGCAGTGAGGAAGAGGAAGCCAATAGTGTGGAGACTAAATGGACATCGATCAGAGACACAATCAAACAAACAGCCCAAAAGGTATTAGGATGTAAGAAAACAATTAACTCCAAACCTTGGTTTGACGATGAGTGCAGGGCGAAGATCGGAGAACGTAAACGCCTCAGAGTGATCCACTTAGAAAGATATGATGAAGTCTACGCAGAAAGATACGCGACGATTTGGAAGGAAACAGTGAGACACTTCAAACGCAAAAACCGCGAATGGGAGAAAACTCGGATCGAAAAAATCGTAGAAAACGCCAGAGCATATGTAAACGCCTCAGAGTGATCCACTTAGAAAGATATGATGAAGTCAACGCAGAAAGATACGCGACGATTTGGAAGGAGACAGTGAGACTCTTCAAACGCAAAAACCGCGAATGGGAGAAGACTCGGATCGAAAAAATCGTAGATAACGCCAGAGCATAGAACAGCAGAGGTATGTATGCCGGCATAAACTCAAGTAGAAAGGGCTACCGAGGGAGAGCCAACATAATTCGAGACGCAAACGGCTGTCTGGTCACAGAAAGAAACGATATCGAGACAAGATGGAAGCAGTACTTTGAAAACCTGCTCAATGTGCGCACCCATCAACCACAAATAAACGCACCAGACGTACATGCAGCCGAGTCTCAGATCCCAGAGCCCTCTTTCAATGAAGGGTCCCGGAATCGACTATATACCGGCAGAGCTTGTGGAGCATGGAGGAGGAGCAACCGCTCGAAAGATCCGCCAACTGATTAAAACAATATGAGATAAGGAAGTCACTCCGGAAGAATGGAAAACCTCAATAGTCATCGCCATCTTCAAAAAAGGCGACGAGAATCACACCGTACGCAGAGGAAATACTGGGAGACTACCAATGTGGATTCCGTAGGAATTGGTCAACAAGCGACCAAATGTTCACAAAAGGCAGAATGAAAAACCTCAATAGTCGTCCTCATCTTCAAAAAGTCGACAGATCTGACTGTGAAAACTACAGGGGAATATCACTGCTCCCAACCACATACAAAATAAGAGGGTGGACTGAAAAGTTTTCGACCTCAATGTGAAGATAGCTGCACTCGTCAATAAAAGCTAGTGAATGTAGTTGTGCACCTTTTGACAATTACTCGCCAAAATGTCAGCCATTTTGGAGGCGTAGTTTTTATTTGACAGTCGTTTGAGTGAATCGATGCGAGTGTTTCTGTGAAAGTGGACAAAATTGAGTATCACCACAGTGAAATTTTGGGCAGCTGAATTTAAACGTGTCCGTGAGAGCTTGGGAGGCGAGGAACGTTCGAGACGTCCAATAAGTGCAACAACTGACGATAACATCGCTAAAGTTCACCAAATTGTGATAGACGGCCGCCGAATTAAAATGAGAGAGGTAGCAGAGGCTAAGCAAATGTCCAAAGAACGTGCTTGTCACATATTAAATCAAGATTTAGGCATGAGAAAGCTGGCCGGGCGTTGGGTGCCGCGTTCGCTCACGTGAGACCAAAAACGTGCGCGAATGAACATTTACAACGCTATGTTTAGGCACAATAAATCCAAGTTTTGGCGCCGATTAATTACTGTCGATGAGACTTGGATACACCATTATACCCCCGAAAACAAAAATACAGTCAAAACAGTGGACTGCAAAGAAGGAATCGGCTCCAAAAAAAAATTAAAAACTGTTTTTTCGGCTAGGAAACTGATGGCGACTGGTTTGTGGGATAGTCATGGAGTTATCTTAATCGATTATCTTCGAAAAGGAAAAACCATGACGGGAGCATACCACGCATCATTACTTAACCAAGTGAAGACAGAAACTGCGGAAAAGTGGCCACATTTGCAGAAAAAGAAAATCCTGTTTCACCAAGACAACGCGCCGTCTCATGCCTCAACGGCTGCCATGGTGAAAATCCCCGGATTACGGTTTGAACCGCTTGGCCATCCGCCTTACTCACCAGATCTAGCCCCAAGCGACTTCTCTTAGTTCCCCAATCTAAAAATTGCGCTCGGAGGACGGAGATTTTCCTCAAATGAGGAGGCAATCACCTTCATGAACAGTTATTTTGCAAATAAGAACGCCGAGTACTATTTGGACGGGTTAGAGAGATGGGAACATTGCTGGTAGAAGTGTGTAGAGTTACAAGGTGACTATGTAGAAAAATAATAATAAATTTTAAGAAAACATGTCTTGTATCTTTGTTAGGTCGGACAATTTTCAGCCCACCCATGTATTAACAAATGTCATACTGGCGAGAATCACACCATACGCAGAGGAAATACTGGGAGACTACAATTGCGGATTCCGTAGGAACCGGTCAACAAGCGGCCAAATGTTCACAATAAGGCAACTGCTGGAAAGGAACTGGGAATACGGAGAGACGGTTCGCCAACTATTCGTTGACTTCAAAAAAGCCTACGGCTCAGTCGCAAGGCAAAGACTTTACCTTATTGTAGTTGAGATGAGAATCCCGAAAAAATATGCCGCCCTCATTCAAATCTGCATGAACAAAAATAAAGAGCGAGTTAGAATAGAAAACCACCTCTCAGAACAATTTGAAATCCGCGACGGACTAAAACAGGAGGATGTCCTCTCACCATGTTTTTTTAACCTTATGCTCGAGTATGTCATCAGGAAGGTACAAGACGACAACATGGCCGCATCGTCTCCGAACGGGGTCTCACAATTGAATCAGATGGAGATCGTCCCTGAACGAGGTCTCCCAAGTGCTCGCATATGCGGATGACATCGCGTATATATGGGCGATAGCCTAGAAACTGTAAGTAAAAGCTGTGAAATAATCAGGCAAGCAGCAGGACTATTTTTTGGTCGCACCCTTGAAGGAATCACTTGGAGGAAAAAGATTCCAAAGAAATGAAGAAGTCGAAGAGCACGTGCGCAATTGGCTAACAACTCGCGCTAAACCTTTCTACGAACAAGGGATATTAAAGTTTCCAAATCGGTGGCAAAAGTGTGTACATCACGCAGGAGACTATATTGAAAAATGTTGATAGTATGGTTAGTTTGTAACATTATTCAATAAATGTATATAAAGAAAATACTGTTTATATTTGATTTACCCTCGTACATACAAATCTATTTAAAACGTTGAACTGATGACCTCTGGCCGTGGACTGTAGTCCTAAATCTGTGACTGTAGTCCTAAATCGAACAAATTTAATAAAGGAAGTATTGCGAAGCGGCCATCTAATAAAATGACTTGTATGATTACATTTTGAAAACACAATAAAACAGCAAAGTTATCCAAGCAGATTTCCTGTTTTGTGGAAACAGTCAAAGGAACGTTCTCGAAAGCAGCAAATCTTCCTACCTCGCAAGCCCAGACACGGGACAATAGACACCTTGAAAAAATTGAGGCGAAAGGTGGAAGAAAGCTGTACAGGATAGGGAACGGTGGCGTAGCCGAGATAATGAACTTTTATGATTTTTCGGTTTCCTACAGATCATCAATTCATCTTATATTAGGTTGTACCATATTAAATGTCCGATATTATAGTAAACATTTAAAAGCCAATATTATTTTTCCGCAAATTTTTGTTCAATCAAAATAGGATCCGTTGGCATCTATGACATTCTTCCAACATGATACAAGATCATCATCATCATCATCAACATCGGGACTACAACCGGGATCCGGTCTTAGCCTTATTTAACAAGTCTGAGGCTTGTTAAATTTTCCATAATAATTTGTTTTTTCGGGCAAGGTTATTAGCCTTGCGCCATGATACAAGGTCAAATATTCCTTTTTCGTAGAAGTGCTGACTTTTTGAGGCAATAAAATCTTCAAAGCCTTTTATGACCTCTGCTCGGTTCCGGAAGACCTTCTGACGACAAAATGAATCCAGATTGCGGAAAAGAGGGTAGTCCGTTGGGGAAATGTCAGGAGAGTACGGTGGATGCGGAAGAATTTCAAATCCCAACTGCAACAGTTTTTGCACCGTTACTTGTTGGATATGGGGTCTAGCATTGTCATGAAAAAAGATCGGGCCGTGGCTATTGACCAACGCAGGTTCCTTTCAGCCAATTTGGCATGCAACATGTCGATTTCCTCACAATATTTGATAGCGTTTATCGTTTCTCCAAGTTGAAGAAATGAAATGTGGATTGGTCCTTTCGATGTCCACGAAATTGTCACCATAACCTTTTTTGGGTGAAGATCGGGCTTGGGGGTGTTTTGGTTTTTTGCCTGCATCTAACCACTGCCCAGGTCTTTTACGGTTATTATACAGAATCCACTTTTCTTCTATGCTTCTACGCCACGACAAAGACAACCAGCAGGGGCTATCAAACCAGTGTATTAGTGGAACTCAGAAATCGCCCATGTGCGATCGGAGTGCAACAGGTTAAGACGCTTGCAACAGAGAGCAAGAAACCATAACACCTACCCACAGTTGCATGCGGAATTTGTCAACAAACGAAAAGAGTTGAGGAGTGTAATCCGTCCCGTGACCACCGAAGAGATGCTCTTGGGTGCAGGGGTTGTTAAAAAAAACAAAATCCTGGGACTGGATGCTATCCCTAAGGCTCTAGTGAAGACTACTGTAACAAAAAAGCCGAAAGTCTTCAGCAGTCTCTTCACAACCTGCCTTCAAACAGGACAATTTCCTAAACGATGGAAAAAGCAGCGGCTTGTGCTTATAGCAAAAGGAGTCAAGAATCCAGAGGCGCCGTCGTCTTATCGCCCGTTGTGCATGTTGGACACAACAGGAAAACTGCTTGAACGAATAATTGCCACTCGCCTGGAACAATTCACTGAGGGGACATCGGGGCTCTCTGAACCGCAGGATTCCGGAAAGGTAGATAAACCGGTAAGGCACTATCTTTGGTGTGCGACATCGCTCGCAATGCGATAGCTGGAGCACGATGGCTAGGTGGTACCAAAAATATTGCGCGGTGGTGACGCTAGATGTTAAAAATGGGTTTAACTCGGTGAATTGGAATCGGATTCTAGAAGCGTTGCCCGATCCACAAGTCACCCTACTTGGTGTGTATACTAGCAAATTATCTCTCGGATAGAAGACTGCTCTATGACATGATGATGAGGGACCACAGGAATATAAAATAACAGCGGGTGTACCTGAGGGATTTATATTAGGTCCGCTGTTGGGGAATATCATGTATGATGGTGTGCTCAGGGTCAATGTACCAGAAGGGGTTAGAATCATTGGATATGCAGATGATTTGGCAATAGTTGCCGTAGCTAAATATCTAGAAGACTTGGAGAATATTTGCTCCCAAGCAATCCAGAGCATTTAATGCTGGCTAAATATGGCCGGACTGAATCTAGCTGGACAAAAGACGGAGGCAGTTTTAATAAGCAGCCGCAAGAAAGTTGAACACTTTGATTTGAGAATAGAAGGACAAATAATCAGATCCAGTAATTAAATATCTTGGTGTTATACTCGACAACAGGTTGAGCTTCAAGGAACACCTGAGGAAAACGAGTGAAAAAACGGCAAGAGAATGCAAAGTTTTGGCGAGACTGCTATCCAATGTTGGAGGACCCCGGCCCCCACATAAGGAAACTCATAACCAGCGTCAACACCTCCATTATAATGTATGCAGCCCACATATAGGCAGGAGCTGCACAGTATAAGTCGTACATAAGGTTAAATGTTAAAAATGAGTTTAACTCGGTGAATTGGAATCGGATTCTAGAAGCGTTGCGCGATCTACAAGTCTCAACTACTTGGTGCGTATACTAGCCAACTATCTCTCGGATAGAAGACTGCTCTCTGATACAGATGAGGGACCACATCTTCAGTTAACAAATGTTTGATATCAGTCTCGATTTTCTTGACATCTTCGATGGGAGACATAATATCACATTAGATGCTGGATATTCTGCAACCTGGAAACCTCACCAGAATAACTTTTGTAACGAGTGGTGTCTATGTGTCTTTGCATACGACAGTGACTTTGTTAGTGCTTGTTCTATATATGACTGTAAGATCACTGCGCAATCGATAGACCTTATCAAATTCCGTATTGACTGGTATTGTGGTGCATATGTTCAAAACCGAAGGGGAAGGGGGACTCCTCACTTCTTCTGTTCAGCAGTCACTTAGTTGTGTTTATATAACATTGTCGTAGATTCCGTGGCCTAGACATAACACGGAGGCAACACAAGTTCTCCGATACTCTATCTAAGCGGGGGGCCCGAAGAGGATCCTTGTCTTGCCATACTCATGACCAGACTCTCAGAAGAATGACAACGGCTGGGACTTCTGGAAACATCAGTACTGGTACTTAGAAGTTATTTGTACCATCCTCTACATTACTCTGTTTTCAATTATCTAGGTCTGTAAACGGCGCAGAGGACAAAGGTCAGACCTTCCTACCGTCAGTTACCTCAATAAAGAAGACAAGATACCCGGAAGCACATAGACTGGCATCGCTAAGAGTATGCTGTGCATTCCGAACGATATCTGAAGATGCTATAAATATTTTGGCCGGGAGGACACCACCTGACATTGCAGCTAAAGAAAACGCTGTATTGCACAAGGTCTCCCAAGAGAATCGTCGGAGAATAGGGTCACAATTAGAGCTCTCAAGCCTAAGAGAATGGCAACGAAGGTGGGATTCTTCCACCAAAGGGAGATGGACCCACAGCATGATACCTGATGTAGAAACATGGGTGAAAAGGAAACATGGCGAGCTGAATCACCACCTGACTCAGCTAATATCAGGACATGGATGTTTTCGGCAATACTTGCACAAGTACTCGTATAAGCATGTGAATCACCCATACTGCTTGTATTGCGAAAGCAAAATGGAAAATTCGGAGCACGTACTCACAGAGTGCGTGGGATTCGAGACCGTACGAACGAATTTGAGGAGACATATGAGACGGACTAATGACCTTGCCCGGAAAAAAACAAATCATTATGGAAAATTTAACAAGCCCCAGGACTTGCTAAATAAGGCCAAGACCGGTCCCCGGTTGTAGTGCCGATGATGATGATGATGATGAGACGGACAGTTACTCCAGGAGGAGTAATAGAATACATGCTGAGTTCAAAACAGGCATGGTCCGTAACAAATGGTATTCTCTGTGAAATGATGCAGCAGTTGCGACACGACGAGCGGAATAACAGGTAAACTCCGCCCCACCCGGTGATGGAATATCTAAAAGAAAGTTCCGCGGGCATCAACGGGAATATGTGCCTGGCGGGAGGTGGTTTTAGTCGGTAAAAATCCGGCATGCCGCATGTTCGGGCCAAAGGTATCTTTTGAAGATTTCCACATTCCTACCGAAAACAAAGAAGAAGAAAATAAATAAATAAAAAAAATCGAATGCACCCGCACTATTCACTTTTAACAGAATAACGAAGGTCATCCGCAAAAAATATGGTTATCATGACATTGAACATTCCTCTGGTCCAAACATTTTGTCATTTAAGGGTACTTCAAAACTCCCTTCTGTGCGCGCTTAGTGTAGAAAAAAAAACGAGGATTTTCTCTAAAAATACCTTTATCAGTGTTCAAACATCGAGGCCCCTACTTCCTGTTAGACTGTGGAGACTTCCTGCAACAAATTGTACTCAGTAGTGACAACAAAACATCCTTCGACCCAACACAAGCCATCGAATCTACGACAATGTTAAATAAACACAATTAAGTGACTGCTGGACAGAAGTATTGAAGTGTCCCCCTTCCCCTTCGCTTTTGAACATATGCACAACAATACCAGTCAATACAGATTTTGATAAGGTCTATCGGTTGCGGAGTGATCTTGCAGTCGTATATAGAACAAGCACTAACAGAGTCACTGTCGTATGCAAAGACACATAGACACCACTCGTTACAAAAGTTAGTCTGGTGAGGTTTCCAGTTTGATATTATGTCACCCATCGAAGATGTCAAAGCAATCGAGACTGATGTAAAACATTTGTCAACCGAAGACTATACGTCCCCTCCGATAATCGTACTAAGCGGAGAGCCCAAAAAGGATCCTCGTCTTGCTATGCTCAAGACCAGACTCTCAGCAGAACCGGATGACAACGGCTGGGACTTCTGGGAACATCAGTACTGGTACTTAGAAGGTATTTGTACCATCCTATGTATTACTCTATTTTCAATTATCTACGTCTGTAAACGCCGCAGAGGACAAAGGTCAGACCTTCCTGTCGTCAGTTACCTCAACAAAGAAGACAAAATACCAGGAAGCTGGGTACGGGATACATGATTCACCCCGATACGACATATTTAAAATTCGTTCCATAATCCAATGTAAGCACTTTTTCCACCGGGAGTTTGTTTATGAGAATTACACGAAATTCTGCCCAATAAGCAACTTCAATAATTATTTAACTGACCTCAATAGGTGTTATTGATTTCCTGATGCTAACAATTCACACTTTGTCAAAAAAGCAAAGCAAAACTTGTTTCGAACAAAATATCGCTAACAAATCATATTTTATCTAGAAGTATTACGTTGATTGTTAACCTCAACAAGTTTTAAGTATAAAGACCAGGTGTACCGGTGTGAAGTGAGCGTCAAGATACAAATGTATCGATAGCGAACGACATTTGTCAAACATATTTAGTATGCATTAAGTCATTGTACAAACAACATAATTTTTTTTTAATCCTGTTAAAAATGTCGAATTTCGTACCAAAAAATGATGATTTGCGGAAAGCATTAATCTTTTGTTTTCATTTGAAGAAAAGTGCTGCAGAGTCGCATCGAATGCTTGTCGAGGCTTATGATGGTCATGCTCTATGGGAAGCAACATGCAAAAGATGGTTTAAGCGGTTCAGAGATAATGATTTTGATGTGCGAAATGAAGAACGTGGAAGCCCACCAAAAAAGTTTGAAGACGACGAATTGCAAGCAATATTGGATCAAGAAGACACTTTCAGTCAAAAACAAATGGCACAAATGTTAAATGTTGTCTATTGTCATTATATCATCATCATCATCGGCACTACAACCGAGAACCGGTCTTGGCCTTATTTAGCAAGTCCTGAGGCTTGTTAAATTTTCCATAATGATTTATTTTTTCTGGGCAAGGTCATTACTATATAAAATAACCGGAAGCCCGTGCAATATTAGTCTTAAGATTCAAATAAGGGTTTTTTATTGTAGTTTTCCCTTAATTTATTATTTGTTATTCATTAAAATTGTGCTATTGTCGTTATATAGATTTAAGATTATAGTTGTAAAGGAATTGCTATCCTAAATCTCTTAAGTACTAGTTGTAAAATATACCATAAATGTAATTATCTACCAAATAAAATTGAATTGAATTGAAAAAAAAAAAAATTGAAATGTTAAATGTTACACAACATACAATTTCTGACCGTTTAAAAGCTATGGGAAAGATCCAAAAGCGTGGAAACTGGGTGCCACATGAATTGAATGACAGGCAGATGGAAAAGCGAAACACCACATGTGAAACGTTGCCTCTACTGGTTATGAAAAATGGATTTATTTTAAAAATCCTAAACAAAAACCATGGGTACATCCAGGAGAAGCGTCAACATCAACTGCAAAGCCTGATCGCTTCGGAAAAAAGACAATGGTCTGTGTTTAGTGGGACCAGAAGGGCGTGGTGAATCATGAACTTCTAAAACCTGCTGAAACTGTTAATGCGCAACGATACCGACAACAAATGATCAATTTCATCGAAAAACGACCAGAATGGGCCACACGACACGGAAAGGTAATTTTGTTGCATGATAATGCTCCAAGTCATACAGCAAAACCCGTGAAAGAAACAATAAAAGCTCTCAGCTGAGAAGTGTTACCCCACCCGCCGTATTCACCAGGCTTGGCTCCTTCCGACTACCATTTGTTTTAATCGGTGGGACACGTATTGGCTGAGCAGAATTCAATTCCTACGAAGAAGTCGAAAATTGGGTCTCCGAATGGTTTGCCTCAAAACACGACTGGTTTTATTAGCGTGGTATCCACAAATTGCCAGAAAGGTGGTCGAAATGTGTAGAAAGCAATGGCCAATACTTCGAATAAAATGTTGTTTTACTTTTCCAAAAAAACTTTTTTTAACTTAAAAAAAAAAACGCTCACTTCATACCGGTACACCTGGTAGAGTAAGGAAGTTTAATAAAGGCCAGTTCTTATACCAAGTACAAAGAGTACGTATCTCTTTAATCAACATATTTTTATGAGTTGAATATATTAAGGAAATACATTTATTTATTTAATTTTATATTAATTTGTTTAGTTACTTACTTATTTACTTATTTATCTATATACTCAGTTATTTGTTTAATTAATAACTTTCAAATCATTTATTTATCACTTACGTATTTACTTATTTATCTATATATTTATTTATTCATTTATCTACTTTTCATTCATTTTATTCATTTATTTATTTTGTACATTATTTGTTTATTTGTCGATATTATGTTGAAATTAACGTCCACTACTCTTTCAATATTGAAATCACATTTATTATTACACTACTATTTACTGTGAGTAACATATTACATTATATTATGTGATTCATAATTTATTCCTAAATTTAATGTTTTATTACTTGTCTACAGAAAATAATTATTTTAATCATTAGAGAAAGCAATATTTCAATATTTCAATTAAAAATTACGTTTTGTAGCATTTCATATACAACGATAAAATCATTTACATCTAATTATTTTTGCCCCTTTTTCTTTGTTTATTTAATTTTAAGTGTTTCATATGATTTTGTTATTAATGAAATTTCGAGGTAACAATATTTCCTTGAAAGCACTAAGTTGTGACTAATATTGTATTTTTGCAACACAGATTCACGGGCATGGTCGTTATGAAATAAACCCTTGACCGTTGGACCGTTTCGGAAACAATGCACAATATTCGTATATATTTATGTAAAAATAAATTCGATTCGTTGTTACAAGATAAACCAGAATATGCAAAAAAACAAAATGTATGTTGTAAGATACATCACAAATGCACTTGCACTTCCCACACAACCGTCCACAACGCAACTACTTTTCTTGCCTCTCTTTTTTTTTAATTTAAATTTAACACAGTAACGACTAAATGAAGCGAATTATTAATCAATTAACTCGGCCAACGTCCGTACATTGCAGTAATCCCCACAAGCACTGTTTTCAAGGATGGCAGGCAACTCAATTTAAAGACGACTCGATCATCGACGCTCATCGACACAATTTATAAAAAGCATTCTTTAAGGAAAGCCAAGAGTAAAAAACAAAAATAATAATAATATAAATACGAAGAGAGAAAAACAAGCCGAGGAAAACTTTGCAGATGATGAGAGAGACCTAACAGAATGCAGGCGCCTATTTGAATTGGATTTGTCGATGTTTTAGCGCGGACTAATTGCCAGCCCTGTATCTCTATCCAAGCCCAGCGGATTCAAGTATGATACTAAACGCCGCCGATTATTTGCGGTGCATAGCGAGGACGATTGTTAAACACATTTTCTTGTGCTTGGTCTCGATTTTCATTTGATTAGATTTTCTAATTGCACTTGCTGCATCTGTCGCCCCACCAGACAGCGCCTACTCTGACAACTCAACACTCTGTAAAATGAGGCGCGTATTAATTTGATGCTCATCTTATCTATTTAATTGTTTTCTTTCAGTTTTTTAGTTGTATTGTTTTTTATTATTGTTGTTGATTTTATTGTCTCTTGAATTGAATTAAATATATTTGTTCAATTGTATTTTGGGTTTAGTTGAAAACCAAATGCAGAGCAATGAAGATATTTTTGGAGCAATGAATTTATAGAGTGTATTGGCGGTCGGGTGGGTGGTGGGCAAGGCCATGGCCAAATTGTGGCTATAAATTAAAAAGTAAAAACAAGAATTTGAAAAAAGAAAAAATAACAAACACAAAATGAACAAAGAACGAAGACTTTGTGGCTAAGGAATGATTTTTCTTCTAGTTTCGGTATATGAATTGTGGCTGGAGAAAAATGCGATCAGCGCGCTATATAAATAAACATACACGCAATTACGAACTAACCATTGCCAACAAGAAACTATTCGTTTGATTTCGGGGGCGGATCTGAATTTATTACGAAAGTTTCTGGTATCGCTACTTTGAACGCTTGTACATGAATAATGAGTAGTGTTTATACAATAATTTCAAGTAAAACAACGCGCCTGGCAATGTTCCTGATGTTTGGCATCTCTGGGAATCTTATTATGATTACATTACTTTCAAGAATCACTGTTCCAGTATTTTGAAAATTTTGCGCAACGGACGGTTTTCGAGTCGAGTGATTTTAATGTCGGCTATTTTTGTATATTGTAGAATGGATTATCTACATTTATGACTCGAATAAATGTAACGCATCAATGAGCAACAACTAACCGAGGAAAAGCTAGAATTGTTTTCTATTCTATTCACTTGGTCAGAGTTTTAGTAATTTAACCGTAAATAGATTTAGTGATTTCATTTCATTTCAATCTGTTCGAACATCCTCTGCTGGTGAAATAGTGCGTTAAAAACAAACAAAAAATGTGTGAGAAGCAAAATAATTTTAGATTTGTTAATGGAAGTACTCGTACATGGTTACTTGTATTTCGACGAGTTGACGTAAGCGGTATAAATCCTCGGTTCAAATTGGCAAATCGTATACGTAGTTGCCTTGCGAGTCAATCATTCAAAATTAAATATAAATAAATTCTTCCATCAGTAGTACTGTGGTCGAACATGTCAGCTTGTGCAATTTTCACGAGAATTATAGGCGATAACATGATGTTGGTCAATCAGTGATCATTGAAGGATATCAAATGGCAATTTCTTTACATCGCCTGAGACGGATTGAATGATCATGTTAGGGTACCGCTTCAACAAGAACCGGTTAACACACCTGTTAGGTATTAGTAGAATGGACGGCCGGTTCTCCGTGAGCCCACAAACTCCTAACGGGGTAGTGGATTATATTGACTGGCTGGTCAAGGAATCCCTGAAAGTAGATGAATTCAGAAAATCTTCCCTATAAACCCGATCACTGATTCTACCGCCTGCCATCGGCTCGATATGCCATGGTAGCTTATAATTTTCTTTCCCCGTGAGGCGTCCCATACCACTGGTGGAGGGAATCGCCTTTCGTGTATCTAACTGCAGAGGAATTGATATCGAACATCAATATTATTCAACATTTTTTACATCCGTGTTTTTCTTAGATTCTAAATTACAGGCTAGACAAAAAAAGGTTAAATTCCAGCCTAATTATCTTATGTTATAACCTACTGGTCCTACGCAGACGCTCTAAGCTAAACTTTAGATGTCTACTGAACAATTTGCCTTTCGACGACGGTTATTTTAATAACAAGGAAAAACTAAAAAGAAACGTTGTCAATTTGGTTTTTTTTAAACTTAAAACTAACTTACATCTATACGTATACTACGAAAACAATTAGGTCCAAGCCTTGGTTTGACGATGAGTGCAGGGCAAAGATCGAACAACATAAACGCCTCAGAGTGATCCACTTAGAAGGATATGATGAAGTCATCGCAACAAGATACGCGACGATTTGCAAGGAGACAATGAGTATCTTCAAACACAAAAAACATAAAACGCCAGAGCAAAGAACAACAGAGGTATGTCATCATCATCATCGGCACTACAACCGGGGACCAATCTTGGCCTTATTTAGCAAGTCCTGAGGTTTGTTAAATTTTCCATAATGATTTGTTTTTTCCGGGCAAGGTCATTAGTCTTGCGCCAGAGGCTCTCCGATGGGGAATCGAACCCCGGTCTCCCGCGTGAAACGCGGGTATACTAACCACTATACTATCGAGGAGCCAGATGGCATCTCACCGTATCTTTTTAATCTTGTGCTCGATTATGTCCTCAGAAAGGTACTAGACGACAACATGGCCGGATTATCCCTGAACGGGTTCTCACAAGTGCACGCATATGCGGATGACATCGCCGTTGCGGACGATAACCTAGAAACTGTAGATAAAAACAGTGAAATCATCATGCAAGCAGCACAAGAGGTGGGCCTAGAAATAAATGGAGACAAAACAAAATACATGATTACGGCGAGAGAAAGTGGACCTCAGGGAACACATATAAAGCCAGGGGCAAGATATTTGAAGAAGTTAAAGAATTTAAACGTCTGGGAACGATACTGACGGCCGCAGTAACGAAATGTTGAAGGGAATTAACAAAAGACTACACTCCGACAACGCGAGTTGGCACACAGTAAAAAAACGGCTGAAATCCAAACTGCTATCACGCAACATATAGCTCCGTGTCGCTAGAACCATAATCATGCCGATTGCTCTATACGGATGCGAAACATAGGCTCTCACAAAACGGGAAGAAAATCAATTCCGTGTATTTGAGAATAAAATTTTAAGGAGTATCTTTGGAGGTAAATATGATGAAGAGGCAGGGCAATGGAGGAAACTCCATAATCGCGAATTGGAAGAGCTTTGTCTCAAACCTACAATAGTGAGAGTAATCAAGTCGCGAAGATTAAGATGGGCCGGACATGTAGCGCGAATGGGCAACGATAGGACCGTGCGTAGAATTCTTGACGGTAGACCAACGGGAAAGAGACCGGTAGGACGGCCGCAACGGAGATGGTTTGACCTTGAGGAGATCGGATCAGATGGTCAAGCGTGGAAGGAGAATGCACAGGACTGGGAACGATGGCGGAGTCGGGTCGGTGAGGTCATGAACTACCGGCTTCCTACAGGCCAATAAATAATAATAATAATATATATATATAGTCACTGCCTGATCAGATACTTCATCGTAAATGTAATCCTTAGTCTTTTAAGACCTGTGTACCGATACCTGCCCTCAATATTATTCATCTCACCTCCATCCCGCATTGGACTTTGACATTTAAGGGAACACTAAATGTGTACACGTTGTGTGTAAAAAGATTATTTATAAAAGGAAGAACACTGATGTCAGATCCCCCGTTTTTGAGCCAATGACTTAAAAAAACTTTACAACAGCAACAATGCCACCTATTCAACCAGCCCATACTCGTTTTGGCCCTTATTCAAGATACTAAATATGTACATTGTTAATCATTAATATCAATATTACACGCAAGACTTAATTTTAAATGAAATAAATTAAAGATTTCCGAAAATGACGGAAACTTGAATGGTACAGAAAAACCTCTAAGCTATTTAGTTATATTTAAAAGTGATTTGTTAAGAGCCGACATCAAATTTAAATACCAAAATGTATGTTTACGACGCTACAGTAAAAAAAAAAAAAAAAAAAACTTATTTCGACTGTAGACTTCGTGACAGAGAAGAACTATGCCTATGTTTCTAAATTTCACTTCGAACAGGTGTGCTAAATCCTTTGTAGTTTATCGGGGCGTGGGATCATGGCCTTGCGCGGTATTTAAGATTGTTTATGATATTTGCAAAACCAATTGGAAGTTTATAAGACATTTAGTATTTTTAGACTGCGATCTATTTTTGAATCACCGCGCACAGCATGCTGCTCATTATATTAATAATTCACGATGAAGTACAAATTAATTATTTAAATATTTGGACGGATAATTATTATTTACGAGTACAAACTACAAGGCGGAAGTTATAATTTTTTTTAAATCAAATTAAATAACACATTTTTTTACTTAAGCCCGGGCTCGGCGCAGTGCCTCGTGATAAACACTCGCATGTCAATTTTCGATATTCGCAAAATATCCGAACCCAAATTTTCCTTTAGTAACAATAGTTTTCATAATGACATTGGGACGACCTGAAAACTTAACTTGACTGGTTACACCGGTTGCCCTGATATCCAATAACTGCCACATTAGGTTAATGAAAATCTGCCCGAGACTTAGGTGACTATTGTTAATTAAGACTCCTTAATAGTTAATCCGGTTTCATTCAGTTTTGAAGCATACGAACGTAACGTTAGAGAAGACCCACTCCAGCAACGGCGTATCATCGCCACTTATTAGACTTCTCTCGGGAGAGGCGAACCTATGGCACCGAGTGGGCGCCACGAGATGCCACGAAATAAGCCATTCGTTGATTCAGGCTAACTTACTAAAAAAAAATGGGTGGCGAGAGGCCGACTTTGGCGAGACAAGGACAGATGTGTCCTTCATCTTGTCTCTGGCTTTCGATAACCAGAATCATTCACATCCGTGAGGATGTTGGGTCTCGGTCTCGAGATATTTAAAAAAGAAAAGGGGGGGGGGGGGGGTATCTAAGGATAGTGTGGACAGAGTTAGTTCAGGTTTTCTCTAACTACTTGGATGGAGGGATGGTGGGAAAGAATGAAAGGCCGGTAGGTCTTGAGTGTGGTAGTAAACGCTGGTCACGTCTTTGGCGTCTGGTAATCTGCGCTTTGGTCGGTGTGTGTATGTATGTTTGTGCCGTCTTGTACTGTGCGTGTGTGTGTGAGAGTGGTGTGTTGGCAGTAGACCCTATGGGATGGGCTCAGGAATCCTTTATTATAGAGGGGAATGTTGTTGGGAAGGGTGCTGTCTTCAATTTTGTACTGAAAAAGAAATTGTGGTGGTCTGATCCGAATAGACCGAGAGAGAGAAGGGTCAAGAAAGAGACTAACTTACAGTGACTTGAGTTTTGTATTTATATGATTTTTGATATGTAATTCTATTGTGTCGGCTTTCCTTGTTATCATGTGGAAGATTCCATTGTATCGGCTATCATTGTTATCATGTGGAAGATTCTATCCACTTGGCGTCCATTCTATATTTAGATGGGTGTGAAGTCCATATCTTTTGCGGTTGATTATTTTATTTTGTGTCGAGTATGTGAGTCCATAACCCGTGGGGAGGGAATTTCACAACTTTCTCGCTCTGTAACGGAATGACTTCTGATGCAGAGATGTCGGGAGATGAACGGCAGATTGGTGCGAACCGTTGGATTGTCTCGTGAAGCGCATATAAACCGGATTGCGCGGAATAATACCACGAATCTCAGAAGAACAGTACCCATGATAATATCTGTAAAACAGACACAGTTCAGCTACGCGCCTTCGATATGATAGCGGCTGTAGTCCCGATGTCAGCGACGTGTCCCCGATCAGACGGATCACTCGTCTCTGTATGCTCTCAAGTAGTTCGAGGGTATGTTTAGGAGCCGAGCTCCAAACATGACAGCAATATTCGAGTACAGAACTAATCTGGCATTTGTACGGAAGGAAATATTGGGCCAGAGTAAAATATTTCTTGGCTCTAAAAAGATAACCCAGTTTCCCAGAGGCGGACCTGGCAATGTTAGGCACATGTCTATGCCACGATACATTCCCACAGACCGTGACGCCGAGCAATTTCAAACTTTCCCCAGCCTCGAGGGCCCGGCCATTCATCATCAGCTGTGGAACCGATGATCCACTTTCTTTGTGAATGTTGTATATTGTGTCTTCGTTACATTGAAGTCGACGAAATTGACCTGCCGGCCCTTAGCCTGCCGGACCTTATCCAGATCCCGCATAAGAGAGTCGATCTGGCTACATTGCAGCTGATGCGACTTTGATGTACTAATCGGCCGGTCCATCGAAAATGAGGAATCAAGCCTACCATCATCCGCGAAATTGAACACTTTGTTATCCGTTGACTCCAACAAATCATGTATGTGAAGCAAAAACAAGACCGGAGCTATAATAGAACCTTGAGGTGCCCCGTAAAATAACAGGATACAGATCCGAAGACTCGCCGTATACAATAAGCCGGATCGATCGATTTTCGAGGAAGCTATTCGTCAGGTCGCAAAGCTGCTGCGAAATGGGTGCAGCATTTGCTCTCAGCTGAGAACTTTTGGAGCGCATGCGTCGCAACCCAGATGAGTTTTTGCGCAGATTAGTAACTGTAGATGAAACATGGATACACTAATACACTCCCGAGACGAAAGAACTGACAAAACAGTAGATTGTTAAAACCGAACAGGCTCCAAAGACGGTGAAATCAGATGAAAAAGTTGTGACTACTGTGTTTTGGGACGCACGTGGTATTATCTTCAGTGACTATTTGGAAAAGGACCAGCCGATAACTGGACAGTATTATGCGTCATTATTAGGTCAGCTAAATAAGAAAATAAGAGAAAATTGTTTTCGCATTCTAAAGACTTATTGACCTACCCTTGTATTTACTCATGTACTATTAACTCGTTTGTACCATTCACTAGTATAGTTTTCAGTCTTATACTATCCACTCTTACACCATTCATTTTTATATTATTCAGTCTTAAACTATTCACCCCTATACTAAGCATTGTTATGATATTTACTTGGTTACGGAAAAGAACATATAAAGTCAAGTTTTTGTTTCCACACCGGACAATATTTTTTCTCTCGCTTAGCGACAGGCAACCCCCGACTGCCTAGAGACAACTGATTATTACGTGTGACTGATATTATAACTATACTGTTATGAGAGAGTGTACTGCCATTATGATTTAATGCTATACTTCTGCGGTGTTATATCATTGACCCGTATACTATTAACTATTATACCATTAGCACTCATATGGCAAATCCGTATACCGTAAACTCTTATACTGAAAACTCTTATACCGCAAACACTTATATTGCAAACTCTTATATTGCAAACTCTTTTACTGCAAACTCTTTTATAGCAAACGTTTACTGAAAACTCTTATACTCCAAACTCTTATACCTCATACTCTTATACTGCTCTCCATTGTATTGTAAACTCGCATAGTGTAAGCGCTTTTACTGCATATGGTTATATTGTAGACTCTAATACTGCAAACCCTTATACTGTAAACTCCTATACTGCAAGCTTTTATACCGCAAACTCGTATAGTGTAAGGACTTATACCGCAAACTCTTACACCGCAAACTCGTATAGTGTAAGCGCTTGTAGTGCAAACGGTTATATTGAAAACTCGAATGCTGCACACCTTTGTACTGTGAACTCCTATACTGCAAACTCCTATGCCGAAAACTCATATACCGCAAACTCGTATACTGCAAACTCGAATGCTGCAGGCCACTGTACTATAAACTCCTATACTCCAAACTCCTACACCGCAAACTCGTATACTGCAAACTCGAATGATGCAGACCACTGTACTATAAACGTCTATACTCCAAACTCCTACACCACAAACTCGTGTGTGTTAGGGTAAGCTGTTATACCGCAAACTCGTATAGTGTAAGTGCTTATACTGCAAACTGTTATATTGAAAACTCGAATGCTGCAGAACTTTGAAGTGCAAACTCCTATGCTGCAAACTCCTATGCCGCAAACTCTTACACCGCAAACTCGTATAGTGTAAGCGCTTATACCGCAAATGCTTATGCTGC
The DNA here is from genome assembly GCA_963931805.1 of Microdon myrmicae. Taxonomy (NCBI): domain Eukaryota; kingdom Metazoa; phylum Arthropoda; class Insecta; order Diptera; family Syrphidae; genus Microdon; species Microdon myrmicae. The sequence goes on along the minus strand of OZ007500.1, from coordinate 75,832,647 downwards.
AAACTCTTCTACCGCAGTCTCGTATACTGTAAACTCCTATACCGCAAAATCGTATACTGTAAACTCTTCTACTAAAAAGATTCATACTTCAAAATCTTTTATTACAATCTCATACCACAAACTTATACTTTGTAAAATGTGTATACAGTATACTATACTATATTAATGAATCACTTACACGAGTAATTAATATCCGCTTACCTTTTATAGTATTCACCATTATGATATTTACTGTTATACTATTTACGTTCTACTATGGTGCTATTACATTACTTCAATGTTTTATTATATTAAAAGGTGTGCAAATACAATAGAAACTCGACTTTATTGTCAAATTCATCTTTATTGGAAAAGACACTTGTACCAAGATTAAGTGATATTGCTTGATGAGAACCTCCTAACTGTTCTGCGAGTTCATGAAGGTTTGACATAGAATTTCATCCAGTAAAATTTGACGTTCTTCATCGTCAAATTTATTTACTGCACCTTGGACGTGGAGCGTCCTCAAGATTAAAATGTCCATCATGATATCTTCATCATCATCATCGTCACTACAACCGGGAATCGGTCTTGGCCTCATTTAGCAAGTCCTGAGGCTTGTTAAATTTTCCATAATAATTCGTTTTTTGCGGGCAAGGTCATTAGTCTTGCGCCAGAGGCTCCCCGACTGGGAATCGAACCCCGATCTCCCGAGTGACAGGCGGGTATACTAACTACTATACTATCGAGGAGCCATCATGATATCTTGCAAACCACTTGTTTACTGTTGAATGATTCACAGAATGCTCACCCAAAGTCGAATTAATCAATTCCATGGTTTGAGCAGCATTTTTTCTCATCTGAAAACCGAATAAAATGCAATGGCCAGATTGACACTTATCGACATCCATCTCTAATATAACTGATGCACAAGTTGTCCTGTAAATAACTAAAGCTTAGTCATAAAAACAGCAATGACTAAGGTACATATATTCAAAATGGTGAACGAATTGGATCCCTTCAAGTATGTTTTTAATGCAATCAACTTAAGAGCCGAGTTTCTACTGGCACACCTATTATATGATACACTATTTCATTGATATATAGTATGCTCTTATACTACCTTCACCGACATCTAACTCACTGTGCTGCGTCTGGTCGAGTCAACCTGCTACTATTAACCGTTAACACTGTTAAACACACGCGCGATTGAACGATACATTTTCCCGTGAAGGGTCTTACATATAGTATATACTCGTATATACTTCTCTCAAGAAAAGGGTTTAGGTTCATAGGCGCTGTCGGATAAGTGAAAACGAAGTTAATCGCCTACGAAAATGAAGTCGGTCCACCTGTATATTCAGAAGATTACCATCTCCTAGTCGCAAACTAAGAAAACAAGACATCAAACCAAAGTGCCATGGTGGAGGGTAATGTCACCCCAGACTGAGGGTTGGTGAGTGATAGTATTTATATATTATTTATTTTATATCTGAGCTATCCTAATCTTACGCTGTTACAATACTCTACTTGATAAAGATAGACGGTCCCTGCATCACAATTTGTACCATGAAATGAATCAGTATTTTGAAATTGCTCAGTCAGAACAAGAAGTGTATTTGTCAGGCGGTTCTAAGGGAGTTTCAACCGTTTTAATGCCACCGGCGAAATAATTTCCAGCCAATTGCTTCCGTTGATAGGATAATTTTACAAAGGAAAGATGATAAAATATGTCGATAGAGTGTCGCTAAGCCATTGAAGTATTACACTCGATGTTAGTTGCTGGTGGTGCTCCCTTCGAATAATTTCCGGGACAAGATGAAATGTCTTCAAGTTATTTATACCCCAATAATAAATAATTCCTTACACTATATAAACTTCTCTCAGGGGATGTGACACGTTATGTAAGACGCCGATGCTATTGGTTTAATCAACGATTTTTTTAATCAAAAATACGGGCACAAAGGGGCTTTTGAAGTACTAATGTCAAAGAGCAGCTCAAGCGAAAATAGAGGGAGCAGATAAGGAAGAGAGGTATCGAGCCTGAATGCGTGGATATTACAATTACGAGAATCTTCAGGCAGTATTAGGAAAGCTCAATTCTTTCCCATGAAGCCCCCATATAAAAAGGAATTTGAGGAACCTTTAAATGTCATATTATAGTGCTGGGCGAAGGAGAGGGAGAAGACAAAGATAAGGATTTATGGATGCACATTCGCCTTTGTGTTGACAATTGAGCGGCCAACACGTAGGTTGATCTCTGCCGACCGAGGAATGTCGTCGGGGAAGATGTCTATAAGTTCCACCGACCGAGGAATGTCGTCAGGGAAGATTTCTATTGGTTCCGCTGAGCGAGGAATGACGTCGGGGAAGATTTCTATAGGTTCACAATTGGTGTATCCTGTCGGGCAGCAATATTCATTGCTGCTCTGAAACACTGAGAAAATCAAATGGTTGAAAAGGAAAAGAATACCCAAATGTGGAGCAGCAATTCAATAAGTATCCTCATCCAAGCGGGAATAATGACACGGGTTGGGTTTATCTTATTAACAATTGTGTTTTATTTCATGGATGAGCTCGATTAATATTGATTTACAAAATTGCAAACGTGTCGCTTGTCTGAAGATTTTACGAAGAAGCCTGAGTTTGTTATTGATTGCTTGACAACCAAATTCGATGATGTCAGCTAGTTCCTGGCATTTGTGTCCCTCACCCGCTGAACCGCCGCAAGGACAACGGGCAATTGAAGAGCCAGGAGCCTGCGCACTCAAAGGTTTCAAGGCAACACCCAGCTACCACCATCGGCCCAGGAGCGCGCAAAGCCCCGCTTGTCGGGCGCCACTCCCCAGTATCCAGGGACCGACCGAGTCCCAACCGCCGCATCCGACTGAACGCTGCGGCCTCAACCGTAAACAACCGCTTCTCTCCGGCCACTAACTTCAAACGGGTGCAGCACTCGTCTCCATCACTGATCTCGAGCTAGTGAGACCAATCACCGGCCATCACGTGGTTACCGATCGTGGGTTGCGAACTTACAACTCCAACCCAGATCGTATGGCCAGTTCCGTAACCACAAAAGATAACGGTCTCCAGCGACGGGGACCAATCAGCATCCTTCCACTGGAGGAGGAACCCCCCGACCAAGCTCCGAACGATCATCCCCTGGAGCCAGAAGATTCGCCAATGATTGGCGAAGGCGGGCGGAATGTTGCGGATTCGCACTGGACACAACCAGCGAATTCGCAACTGAATGCTACCCGTGGCAACAGAATAACAAATGTCAGCAACTAGCTGACATAATCAATTATGTTGGTTGTCAAGGGAGAAAAACAAACAAACTGTCATCGAATGAATGACAATATTTCTTCTTCGTTAACCTTTCGGCCGACACAGTTCATGTTAGTTCGGGTAATGTAAATCAACAACAATCAAAGAAATCAATGGAATAAATAAAACCAATCTTAATCAATCAAAAAGAAAACAAGTTTTACTAATTGGAGGATTCGTTCTTGAGGTTTTCGCAGCATCCAATTGAAGGTAATCGTTTCCCTTTTCCATGTCATTAGCGATTGTTTTCAACCAGCGGAACCACCACTGTTGCAAGCCAAGGGAGTTAAGCAGTGTTGCCGACGCCATTGCTTTGGCCCACCATTTTAGATACCGAGTTGGTGACCAGTTTCGTGTTAATTATAGAACAGTTAATTCCAGCAGAGAAACCACCTGGTTCTCGGCGTCATTCCACGTCGCTCCCACGGAAGCAAACATATTGCACGTCAGGAGACACCACTGTTCCTGAAGTCATCACCCCGGCCCACAACATTATCCATTGTTCGTGGAAGTTGCGTTCAACGCCTGTTGTGCGCAAACATTTTGGTCCTTATTCGCTGGTTGTTTCCAGTGCGAATCCCCAACAGCCTTGAATACATTACAGTATTACAGTAAGGAGGAGATTTCAAATCCATGTCGTTCGTCTGAAGAACAATTCGCTGCGTTTATTCGTATGCCTGAAGTTAGCTTTTGCACATGATCAAGCAGAGCATTCTACATTTGTGTGCTTCGGCTAAAGATTGGTTCACGGTGGCTATCTGATATTGACTTTCAATGTGAACTGATGCACTCTCTGCTTGAGGGATTTCGTTGAATAATTTATGGATTTACTAAGTTCATTTGAGAAATGGGGATAATACCAGCAATAGAAGAAACCTACACAGGATCCGAAGCGCCAAAGCTCTAAAGTTGGTATGGAAAGTCCTGGATACCTAATGAATTTCACTGCTCATTTTTGCACCTTATCATGAATATGTTCAATTATGTTTTGGATGCGCCTGACCAATAAGGAGATTAGAAAAGGAATTTCGCACGGTTTTTGAAATGGACGTCACTTTCCGTGATATAGTAATCCTATCCACCGCTAGTGGTACATGTATTAGAACAACGATTCTCAACCATTTTTTGCTTTTGTTGTGGAAGATTTTTAACAATTTCAATTTTTTTTTTTTTTTTTTTTTTTTTTTTTTTCAATTCAATTCAATTTTTTATTTGGTAGATAATTACATTTATGGTATATTTTACAACTAGTACTTAAGAGATTTAGGATAGCAATTCCTTTACAACTATAATCTTAAATCTATATAACGACAATAGCACAATTTTAATGAATAACAAATAATAAATTAAGGGAAAACTACAAGAAAAAACCCTTATTTGAATCTTAAGACTAATATTGCACGAGCTTCCGGTTATTTTATATAGTAATGACCTCGATATAATTTTCATAGACAGAGTACATATGTAGTGATTTAGGATATCGCAAGACGGGAAACGAGAACATTGTCAGAAAAAGAACAATTGACGAAGAAGTTTTGGTTGATTTTGTCAATAAGGAACTCTACCGGTTTAACGTTGGCGTTTTCATGAAGTTCATGTGTCGAATAATGCCATGGCAAATTCAGCAACATTTTCAATATTTTATTTTGACACCTTTGCAATTTTATTTTGTGTGTGCGAGCACAATTACACCATACAGGCGCCCCGTACAGGAGTATAGCTTGAAAAATGGTTTTAAATATTATAATTTTATTTTCGATGCTAAGCTTTGACTTTCTATACACTAATGGATACATAACTCTTACGACTTTGTTTATTTTGTCAATTGTGGTAGTGACGTGTTTTTTAAAGATAACTTTATTATCTAGAATAATACCTAGATATCTACAGTCTTCGGACCAATCAATATCAACTGCACACATACTGAGTTTAGTGCCATTTGGTCCTACATCTCGAAAACCAGACAGCTTGTGTTTTATTACCATTTATTTTTATTTTCCATTTCCTGTAATATACTGCTAGCTTGTCAAGAGCTGCTTGCAAAGAGTTGTAGACATTAGTGTATAAGGCACCCGAAGAGAAAATGGCCGTATCATCGGCAAACATAGCTACCTGAATGTTTTCACCTAGACATGGTAAATCTGCGACAAACAATGTAAATAATATGGGACCAAGGACCGAGCCTTGGGGTACACCATAGTGGATTTGGTGGGTAGAGGATATGTCGGTTCCTAAACTCACAACATATTTTCTCGAACGAAGAAAGCTCTGGATAATTTTGATAAGCGGTATTGGCAGCTTAAGTTTTAGTAGCTTATAAATCAAGGCATCGTGCCATACCGTATCAAAAGCTTTTTCGATGTCTAGAAGAACCAGTCCCGTTGACTCCTTGTCGATGATTTTACCAGCTATGTGGTTTTTAATGCGCAAGACTTGGTGGACTGTGCTGTGACCACTACGGAAACCGAACTGAAAGTTTGGCAAGATGTTATTGTCTTCCACAAAACGATCAATCCTTTCCTTAATGATTTTTTCTAAGAGCTTACTTAGACAGCTAAGTAGACTAATAGGTCTGTAGCTTTCGGGGCTGTTCTTCGGTTTGCCGGTTTTCGGGATAGGTATTACTTTTGCTGTTTTCCAACAGTCCGGAAAATAACAATTCTTAAGACAAGCGTTGAAAATGAACGTTAAATAGTTACTTGCAGCAGGTGGAAGTGCTTTGATTAATTTGTTGTTAATATTATCGAGACCCGCAGCCTTTTTTGATTTCGATTTTTTTATCAATTCTTTAACTTTGCTGATATTAGTTGCGTAAGTACTTTCAGCTGGTGTTTGAGAAAGTACATGGATAGTGTTAGCAACTTCAGCTTCAGTATACCCGTCGCTTAGATGCATAGATATGGAGTGGTTCTTACTAAACGTGTTAGCAAGTAGGTTCGATTTCTCCACTGAAGAAATAAACAACTTGTCGTGAACTTTAAACGGAGGAATACTTGACCCTCTCTTTTTCATAATTTTTGATATTTTCCAGAACGGTTTGCTTGCTTTGTCAAGAGAGGAAAGGTGTTTATTCCAACACTTGTTCCTATATGTTGAGATTTCGTTTTTAATGATATTATTTAAGACTTTAACATTAACCAGAAAACAATCGATTCTATAACGCAGCCATTTTCTTCTTTCAGAGTTTCGTAGCCTAATCAGATGTAAGATATTTTCAGGAAGCGGTGCCTTATCAACAGTTTTCCTGTTGTGTCCAATATCCACAACGGGCAATAAGACGGCGGCGCCTCTGGATCCTTAACTCCTTTTGGTATAAGCACAAGCCGCTGTTTTTTTTCCATCGTTTAGGAAATTGTCCTGTTTGAAGGTTGTGGCGAGACTGCTGAAGACTTCCGGCTTTTTGCAAAAGCAGTCTTCACTACAGCGTTAGGGATACCATCCAATCCGGGGGTCTTGCTTTTTTTTGACAACTCTTGCAGCCAAGAGCGCCTCTTCGGTGGTCACGGGAGGTATCTCTCCTTCGAAGATACTCCACTCTTCTTTCACTCTCAACACCTCATCATACTGCGGGAAGTGGACAGCAGCGATTCTGGCCATGTCAGTTTTACTTTTTTGCATTTGACTACTGTTGTTCTGTACTCTTTTCATGACTATCTTGTATGCGCTGCCCCATGGGTTGTTATTTAATTCATCGCTTAGGGAGCAGATCGCGTCATATTTACTTTTGCGGATTACACTCCTCAACTCTTTCCGTTTGTTGACAAATTCCGCATGCAACTGTGGGTAGGTGTCCCGGTTTCTTGCCCTTTGTTGCAAGCGTCGTAACCTGTTGCACACCGATCGCACATGGGCGATTTCTGAGTTCCACCAATACACTGGTTTGATAGCCCCTGATGGTTGTCTTTGTCGTGGCATAGAAGCATCACATGCGGTAGTTAGCCACTTCATGACTTTTCCACCTGTCTGTTCGCATCGGCCTCTGCATCAAACTGTGCGATTTGGTCTTCCAGTATACAATCGAGCAGCTGCGCATCGAGGTCCTTCTCGTGCCACCAATTTTTCTGGGCTTTCTTCGCCAATTTTCCAGTGATGTGTGGTGTTTCATGGTATAGATATGTATAAGGTGCCACAGGGGCACAAGTTCACCATGATTGCCCAACCCGTTTGTCTCTGTTCCGGACTCCACTTATTAAAACTCCGGCGTTCAAATAATCTTTCTTCTTTATTACTTAACCAAAAAAAATGAAAATTTACATTAACAATAATAAGCGCTTGTATTTAATGACAACAGAATAGTTTGCAGTATTTAATTTGAATAAATAGCACTTGTCTTTAACGAACAACAGAATAGTTTGCAGTATTTAATTTAAATAAATAGCACTTATATTTATCGTAAACCAGAATAGTTTTCAGCTTTTAATTTGAATAAATTGAAAGTTCTAGGCTGCGCACCGATCACCAGTTGACACTCGACTGCTCGAATTTGTTTCACATGGAGGCCCGACTTGCCTTCACGGAATCCGTACCGCGATTAGTTATTGCCACCGAAGCGACAGAATACCAAAATTCCATCCATCGCCTCGATGACCATATTTGATAATTTACCCTTTTTGAATTTTGTTCTACCAAAGAAGGGTTGAAACACACACAGGATGATCCTTTTTGCTGCTCATCGCGTGTGTTGCCCAGCATGCGAAACATGAACTTGAAATTAAATAAAAATAAACACACATTCGCAGCTGGGGCAAGTCATCCTGAAAAGGGTTAAATGTGCTTACACGATCAGCGGCTATACGAAACATTGTTGCTGATCGTGTGTGTGTTGTTGGCATGGTTGCGGCTGATGCGCACACCTCGTCGCATCACACTTAATGTTTACATGATCAGCGACAGCGTACTGCATTTTTGTTGATCATGTATTTATTGGCGGTACCCCCAGCAAACGAATTCTTGCTGGTTAATTTCCCTTTCAAGAAGCCGTATGCCACCATGTACCTGTCGTTCGTGTGGCCGACCGATGTGGGCATTAAGAAAAGAACACAAAATAGGAAATATCTCCCGTGGTATGTGACAGACACATTACGAGGTATTTCTTGGGCACGGTTTGGGCAATGTTGGTTGCTGTATGTGCAACCGGATGGCCTTTAAGTAACATGGTGCGTCTCGTACGACTATGCCCTTGTGGTAAATGCCCGTTTTTTGCAGATGAAACCTCATGTCTGCGGGGATTAATGTTTCACAGGTTTTTTTGGTGTTATGGTATGACTAAGGCAGGTAAGTACACCCTTTTCATGTTGTAGAACGCGCGAGGAAACGGTTACCTGGTGGTAAATGAGAAGGTAAGTAGTGGCGTTCGAAAGAACCGCCACAGATGAATCCCCTGTGCGGTAATATTTCGTACATCACGGGTAGGTAGTTACTATGGGTGTAGGTGTCCAAAACTCGCCACACCATACTTCTTGCCAACATAGAACTGGCAAATGTGATGTCGACTTTGGACCGGCCTCTCTCGTTTATGGAGGTGTCATCGCTACCATCATTAAGTAACACCACATCTAGGACTTCGAAGGCTTCGAGTAGTGCCTGGCCTCTGCTGTTGGTCCTTGCGCTTTTCCATTCTACTGCCCAACCGTTGAAATCTCCAGCAACTTTAAGAGGGCTCTTATCTCTAGCTTCTTGTGTTATCCTGTCCAAAAACCATTTGAAATATTCTATTTCTCCCCTTGGCGGAGCGTAACAACAGTAGAAATGAATTCCTCTGATCTTAGCATAGGCAATTCCTTCCAACCTCTGGACACTTCTGCATTCCATGGGGGAATTTCCAGTTGTCCAGATCGGTTCTGTTCCGCTGCTGTCTTCCTCCCATGTAATAGTACCAGTGCCAGGCATCCTGTACTGATCATTGATGAGTACCACGTCGGTACCATATTCCTTGACCGTTTGGGAAAGGAGTTCTTGTGCGGCTCCACAATGGTTTAAGTTAATTTGAATGCACTTAAACCTGTCCAGTTTTATTGAGGAGATTGGACATCGACCACCATTGAGTGCTGGTTACGGTATCGCATCCCGATTCTCAGAACATGTATTTGGGTTGTGCTTTACAACACATTGCTTTGTGGCCTTTTTCACCGCATTTCAAACAGTTTTCCGAAAGATTTCTTCGGATTTGCAGGATTTCGCCACATGGCCGTATTGCCAACATCTCAAACATCGTGTGGGTGCGATGTGTCCTCGAAGTCTGAATCTCACCTATCCCTAACCCTAACTAACCCGTAGGAAACCTGTAGCCAGCAACATGCTAGCCTTTTCTCTTGGTAAGCGGATCATGCCATATGGTTTCCTTCTTAAAAGTCTTTACCGCTTCCTTTGGGATCGCGTTCAGCGCAGGGAACTCTATAGGGATCTTTGTCAGGATTTCCTCCACAGTGGTAACCTCATCTAAATCACGCACTCAACTGTGTTTTTCGGTGACACGGTTTTGACATTAGCATCTTGCTTTAGTACTTGTTGTACCTTTGCTTTCAGTGTCTTGGTGGTGGCCTCTGGACGGCGTTTCAGTTCTAGCGGCAATTCCCCTTTTGCTGTCTTTCAAACTTTATTTACGCTATTTCCGAGTTCACTTAGGTCGGGCTTGGCCTTCATAAACCTCAGTATATCCGCATATGGTTTTCCCCGGTTTTGGATATTATTATAGTGTCCGGGCGTGGTCTCCTTCTTTTCATAATGTTGGTCTTCTTAGTATCACCTTTTGGAGCCTCTTCACCCCCCAACCTCGCATCCCTCTTCCTTCCCCTCTGGTCAATTGTAAACCAATTGTAATTGGGTAACTCATCATTGATCTTCCCCGGGACCCTGCTTACGTCTGTGTGCGAGTTTTGCTTCAGCCTGCACAGATAGCTTCTTGAAGAGATTTTCCACTTCCTTATCATAAAGGTAACCAAATATCTCGACCAGCTCTCGCACAGCATTAGTAATATGCCTTTACTTTTTAATTTTGATCGTCCTATCAATTCTGCGATCCGTTCTCCGAGCTGCCCGAACACCAAAGAACCATCATCACCTCCACCACGGTTCTGACCCGCGCTCGTCTCTATATCGCCACTGCTTATTGCCGCCATAAATTATGCAAAAAAGGCCTCTGCACAGTACTACCTTCCCATCGAAAGCCCGCAGCGGATCTTTGTCTGTTTTACAGATATTATCACCGGGTTGTTCCTGGGAGATTCGTAGTATTATTCCGCGAAAACGGTCTATTTCCACAAGTCAATCCAACGAATCCTACCAATTTGCGGCTCATCTCCTGACGGCCCGCACACCTATGTACCAAACCCCGTTCCGCTACAGAACGTGGAAGCAAAGGAACTTCCTCCCCACGCGAGTGTTTCCGACGCGTTACAAGCTGCAACTACTCAAGAAGGTCTCCAATGTTATTTAATGGCGTCTCGGCGTGAGCTTTTTGTAAACAACGGTGTTGTAAGAAAAATATAATCTTTATTTTTCCTGATAGAGGTGTAGGAGCGAAGTCTTGGCACCGGGCATGGGTGCCAGTCTTACTTCGGCCTCACCAGCTTACAAAGACAAAGTTCCGCGGGAAAGGCAACAAGTCGAACATCGAGGCACGAGGCGGACAACACAGAAAATAAAACAGCACAAAAGTTTACAACACCGGAAACAATTTAAACCAGAAGAGGAAGGTTACGTTAATGTTTTATTCACTAAATAATAACCACTGCTTCTGTTACAATATTGATCTGGATGAAAATTAATATTAACACTAATTCATAAAATGTTGATGTTTCGAGAAAGGAAAGCCCGTGCGAAGGCCGGAGGATGTCTATTAATTTATTCTTGGATAACAGTGTACGTGGTAAATGCGAGTTATCTGTGAAGCACACGATTTTTACTTATTTAATTATCCCTTTTGTTACTTCACACTAGACTCCGGGTATTATCGCTCCCGTCCGCGGAACGGGAGCGGAAGTCCGCACGACCATTGTCGTCGGCAGATCGAAAGGGACTCAGCGATACTAATTCGCTGACACGGGAATTCGGCCAGTGAAACTGGCTCTCTTAATTAAGGGGTGCGTTTTCCTATTCCAAGAGGGACGTAAAGTCTCTCTTTAGAGTAGCCAAACCGATCTCATAGAGGAGATCTTCACGATACACAAGTTGTGTGTACGTCGGTTCTTTTCATAGATCAAAGCCATGATGAAGAACCTGAAACACAAAGAAAGGGAAAAGGATCGTAGAGATCTTTGTTTATGTGAGAAGGTTACTGCGAAACGGATCCAGAACTATGTAGGATAAAAGAGATTTATGACCTGTGAGTTCAACTGAGTAATCAAGTTGCAACTCATTAAATGGTAGATGCACCTGGCATACTTGGTGATTGGATTGTTTGTTTATAGCCAGAATGCCTGCTGGTAGACAGCGTTCTTTTGTTTGCACTTAGTGCATTGGTAAGGCATTAGTCTCAACGCAGATGGTGCTAATTACATGCATCTGCGTTGGACTGTTTGTCGCTGGCTAAAAGGGGTCGCCAGTTGATGTGTGTGTAGATAGTTTTTTGTACACACATCGAGGCTGGGAAAATAGACGGCGCAATATTTATGATCCCTGTCATGAAGGTTACATTGTATGTAACCCGAATCATTTGTTTACAGGAATTCGTCGAGGGTAATTTGACTGGCAACGTAGATGCCGAAATTGGTTTGGAATTCCTGATAAGCTAATAAAGAAATCTTACAGAGAATTGGTATGCGAAGAGAATGCATGAAAGGTAAGTTTTCTTTACAGGGACTTAAAGATCATAGATTTGATCTCTTTAATGCGTGAAGCATTTTCAGGTGCCTAATGCGATTGCATTGGCGAAAACGTATGCGTCTTGGGATGAGGTAATGGGGGTTTTTAGGTAAGTGTACCGTGGGGTTTGGCGGCACTGCCGCAGAGGATCCTTTATTCACTACCCATTATTTACAACTTTTGTCGGTTACAATGACTTCTTATAACACTAATACGGCCGATATGGTCCGCCTCGATCTTAGTAGCTAGAATGAAGTGCATGTCATAGTTTTCCTCAAGTATTTACAGTGATCTGCCTCCGGGTTATTTCCTAATCTCTTGATAAGGAAGTGATAACGATGATGTCATCCATTCACTGTCTATTCTCCTGAAGATTCGGGATAAAAGGTAATAACGATGGTGTCATCCAGTCAATGTATAGGAGTGTGATCTGAAAAGTTTCTGACCCCAACATGAAGATAACAGCACTCGTCAATAAAAGCTAGTGAATGTAGTTGTGCATCTTTTGACAGTTACTTACCAAAATTTCAGCAATTTTGGATGCGTAGTTTTTATTTGACAGTCGTTTGAGTGAGTCGATGTGAGTGTTTTTGTGAAAATGAACAACATTGAGTATCAAGCTGTCATTAAATTTTTGTTTTTGAAGGGCAATACACCTACCCAAATTAAAGATGAGTTGGACTCTGTATATGGGGACTCTGCACCATCATTTACCACAGTGAAATTTTGGGCAGCTGAATTTGAACGTGGCCGTGAGAGCTCGGGAGACGATGAACATTCGGGACGTTCAAAAACTGCAACAACTGACGATAACATCGCTAAAGTTAACCAAATGGTGCTAGACGACCGCCGAATTAAAGTAGGAGAGATAGCAGAGGCCATGAAAATGTCCAAACAACGTGTTTGTCACATATTAAATCAAGATTTAGGCATGAGAAAGGTGTCCGCGCTTTGGGTGCCGCGTTTGCTCACGGTACACCAAAAACGGGTTTGAATGAACATTTACAAATCTATGTTGGCGCAGTTTAGGCGCAATAAATCCGAGTTTTGGCGCCGATTAATTACTGTCGATGACACTTGGATACACCATTATACGCCCGAAACAAAAATACAGTCGAAACTGTGGACCTCAAACGGGGAATCGGCTCCAAAAAAAGCAAAACCTGTTTTTTCGGCTGGGAAAGTGATGGCGACTATTTTTTGGGATAGTCGTGGAGTTATCCCAGCCTCAGGACTTGCGAAATAAGGCCAAGGCCAGTTCCCGGTTGTAGTGCCGATGATGATGATGATGGAGTTATCTTAATCGATTATCTTCGAAAAGGAAAAACCATTACACGAGCATGTTGGGGGCAGATGTAGGCTGCGCCGACATACGGCACGGGGTTCACTTCTCCTCCCATCGTCCACTAAATTTTCCACCGTACACTGTCTACCGGAAAAACAAAACAAGTACATCTCCACAGCACATCGTTCACAAGAAGTAAATAAATGGCACTGTTTGGGTCTATTGTAGTGAATGTTCTTTTATTGATTGCATTTGGTTTTACTTAATGATTACACGGTTGGATATCAATTTATTTTCTGTAATTTTGCACTTGATTCTACTTAATGCTGATGGCAAGATAAATCAAACATTAACTGTACACTCGAGCCTTGGATTTTAAACTCTTGCTATGAAACCTTTGCATTCTTTTTGATTCGTTTCTCGTTATCATTTTATGTCGAAAACTATATTATAAATAAGCGAATGGCATAGGGCAGATCCGCCCTTTATTAACATTACACGGTTGGGTGCCAATTTATTTTCTGTAATTTTGCACTCGCCACTGAAAAATGGTCAATACAGTCGGGGTGTGTTAAGCTCGCGACTCCGGGATGTATGCGTCTCCGCGGCGCCACGAGTTGCAGGAGAAAACACAACCGGCGTGTCTGGTAGTTGAAATGCGACTCTGTCGCCTGTGCGCCGTTTGGCGGATGGTTGGCGACTGACTGAATGCGGACGCAGGGGGATCGGGACTAACTCCTGTGCGAGCACTTGCGTGCACGCGCCGCGGTTGCCGAAGGGCGACTGCCCCTGGCACGTGTGCGTGCGGCGGCGGTTGCGAAGCGACTAATAATGATGAAAGCGAGTATTCATTCAGGGTGTCGTGGCAGTTGAGTCATAGCGAAGTAAGCTCACTGCCACTTACTAGGAACTTGAAAAGGGTTGCTATGCGTGCATAGAGAATTTAGTTCCAGCGAATTACTGCCGTACAGGCTGAATTGGATTCCTTTGTCGCTATGTATACGGAGAGATCGGTTTTGGTTACACGACCAAGTATGGGCATGAGTTGTCGGTTAGACAAAGGAATATGAGTCTTGATCGTTGCGATGGTTGTTTCGTGGAAATGCAACGCATCGTGCTGGTGGCTTGCCAGTAAAGGGGAATTGGTGTGGTTCTACATGGTTTAGGTGGAATGGGAACCGAAATGGTTTTCGGGGAAAATTAACTGCTGCTTGGTTGCAAGCGAGAAATACAGTTTAAGTGAGAAATTAACCGAAACGGTTTTTGGAAAAATGTATGCGGTTTGATGTAGCTGAGGGAGATGATTAATATTCCGTTGTAAATTTGAAAATGCATTTTATTACAGGTTGGGAAATGGATTCTGGGCATATTGGGAAGTGTATTCTTTGCATGTTGCGAATGTGTGCTATTGCAGGTTTGGGTTATGGTGACGCGCTGTTAGCGGTCGAAGTTAGGTAGGAATTGTGGGTTGGTTCTCCGTGTGATATAGAGAACCCCCACAAACATACTACCCCTCATTACTTGACCAACTGGAGACAGAAATTGCGGAAAAACGGTCACATTTGCAGAAAAAGAAAATCCTGTTTCACCAAGACAACACGCCGTATCACACCTCAGCTGTTGCCGTGGTTTGAACTGCTTGACCATCCGCCTTACTCAACAGATCTAGCCACAAGCGACTTCTTTTTGTTCCCTAATCTAAAAATTGCACTCGGAGGACAGAGATTTTCGTCAAATGAGGAGGCAATCACCTTCGTGAACAGTTATTTTGCAGAGAAAAACGCCAACTACTATTTGGGCGGATTAGAGAGATGGCAGCATCGCCGGGAGAAGTGTGCAGAGATACAAGGAGACTATGTGGAAAAATAAAAATAAATTTTAAGAAAAAATGTCTTATATCTTTGTTAGGTCGGAAACTTTTCAGTTCAACCTCGTATTCTCTTGAAGATTCGGGATAAGAGGTGATGACCATGATTTCGTCCAGTAATTTTCTATGCCGGCTGAATGTTGATATGAGTTTGGTAATCGTATGGGCATCTGGTGTTTGATGATAATATCATTTTTTTTGGGTGTACCCGTTTGATTGCTTAACTCGCGCTAACTTGGAACTATACATTCACCTCTACTGGCAGAAAGATATTTAAAAAAATAACCAACTGATGATATTCGATCCTCGACGCCAAACGATCATTGTTGCTGTAATTTCTAAATTTGCTCCTTAATTTGAGCGCTGATTTGGAATTAGCACAGAGATGTCACTTGTTGTGAAAAGTTATTTACTACTGAATAGTAATTATTTATTGTAGACTCGTAGAGTCGCCACAGGTTCCCTAATGGTCCTTTGGCGGATTTTGTAGAGTCGACTGTTGGAGTGTTCCGCCGAACACCATTCACCAAAGAGGAATTGGACAAACCAGAACACGGAGACAGTAGACCACCAATCAAAACACACTTCCTGCTATTTATTGTTTATGTTCTTTTTATTCCATCGTATGTTTCTTTCATATCACTTAATCGACTAAGACAGCTTTGATAATTTAGCAAAACTTTAGCCCTATAGTTGCACCGTTCAATATTTCAATTAATAGTATTTCAATATCTATATCAATTATGTTCGTTATCACTATATTTGTCGTTCAATATTTCAATTAAGTTTGTTATATTGGTATCGTTCAATATTTATATCAATTATGCTCGTTAGCACTATATTCGTACCGTTAACTACTTCACTTATGTTCGCTAGCACTATATTTGTATCGTTCGATATTTACATCAATTGTGAAACTAAACTTGCGACTATATTCGCGACAATCAGAACAACTTTATCAATCGTAATGCGCTGCGCGGACCGACCTCCTTGCAGAGTTCTCTGTGACAGGACTTTTCTGGACCGATGCTCGATATAGATTAATTGTATCTCCTAATCAAAATATCCCGTTAACATTAATCAACCGGCATCTGCAAAGGAAAATTTCCCCATCCAATCTGCTAACAGAATTTCCCGCAGTATCTGTTAGCGGCATTTCTCATAGTCTCTGTAAAAAAAGGAGAAATCTTCCTGATGATCATTATCATCATCATTACCATTAGTTGTTGGTGGTCGGTATCTCGTCCCTTTGTGTGTTGATCGGATGCCGCCGCTTATTCTCCGATCTTTCGCTGGTTTTGTTTATCCCATCTGACCTGGGAAACGAGGGTTCTCATGCTATTCAGATGGATACAAAGGGCTATGGGATCGGTAATGCCTTTTCCATCGTAAACATCCATCAGGGATAGTGTTATGAGTTTATGATTGTATGACCACGGGACGGCAGCTAAACGATATGCCTTGTTTGCATAAGCGTGCCTTTGCATTAGGTCCTACAAGGGATTTAGGTGCTAATTGAATTTAGCGAGAATGTATCCCTTGTTCGGTTTAATTACCGACGTGGTATTCCACGGGAACATAGTGCAGATTCGGAATTGAAGATTGCGCATTTCTGGACTTTTCAATTGTTTTTTTTGAATATGATGGATGAAGCGTTGAACTGGATCACAGTCGCTACCAACACGTCAAGGAGATAAGACGTATACCTGACAACAGGAGAAAGCAAAAGAAAAGAAAGAAAAAATAAATAAATAAATAAATTCGTCGCGCGAGTGTAAGTGAACAAGTGTGGGTTACACAGTGTGGCCGCCACTGAGAGCTGTTGTTTAAAAAAAAAAAAAAAATTATGGAAACAAACAAAGTGCTAAAGAGCTCGTCGCCTTTCATGAAAAGGAGCCAGGCAGACCTGAAAGCGATGACACGGATCCGACTCGAGCGGCAGCCGAGTATTATAACAAAGCGGCACAAGCCAAATTCAGACGGCGAAAGAAATGCAAAAGGAAAGAAAAACGAATACACAGGCGCAGGCAACCAATTCAACGAATTGGTTGACCTTGACCCAAGTGAAATCGAATTACCTGCTGAGGAAGAAAACAATATCACAGGTACTGCAACAGATCCGGCGGAATTAGAAAAACTCCTTGCGGATATTGACACAAAAAAAGAGGAACTCAATAAACAAAGAGAAGCAATCCTCAAATTAAAAGACCTGATGCAGCAACAACAAAGCCAAGAAAATACAACAGCACAACGGAAAAATCAGGAACAACATCAGGAAGCAAACAAAAGGCAGCAAACAAAGGAGATGCAGAAGCAGCAAACAAACCAGCACATCGTAACCAACAAAAAGGAAAAGGCGCCGCCTATAATACTTACGTCCATGGAAACAAAGGACGTTATAAAATTGGGTGAGTTAACTTGCAAAAATTTCAAAACAAAAAAAATTAATAATTCTAAAATAAAATTAATGTGCGATGATATTGAAGGTTATCGCAAAGTATTGACTGCTTTGGGTAGGACAAAAAGCGAGTACTACACGTACACCCCGAAATCGGAGAAAATAATCTCCATGCTCCTAAAAGGCGTTGATCCATGTTTTTCCCCTGAGGAGGTATTAGAGGAATTAAAAAATGTCGAAACCAACAATTTAAAATTTACAGGTGTGAAACCCTTCTCTACCGCCAACTCCAGAAAACGCAATTGCAAATTGCCTTTCTTTATTGTATCGCTGAGTCCCAACAGTAAAGTTGATGCTCTCCGATACATCAAACACCTCAACCACCAAACAATAAGTTGGGAAAAAATTAGAAAAATCGATCGCGTATTGCAGTGTATGCGTTGTCAACGCTTCGGGCACGCGGCAACAAACTGCCACATGCAATTCAGGTGCGTAAAGTGCCTCTCCGACCATATCATTGGTGAATGCCCCTTGGGCAAGGAACAGCTTCCAGATAGGAAAACACTGTCCTGTGTCCTCTGTAAAAATACAGGTCACACTGCTAATTTTAGAGGATGTCCTAAATTTCAACAAATGAAATTAAAATTGGAATCCAAAAAGAAACAAGTTGAAGAAGAGAAAATATATGCAACATTGGCACAGATCCACCGACTAATAGAAACCTCCGTAATGATGAAATCGATCATTACCTCCTAACTATGAACGATATTGTTACTAACACAATGAATCGTTCCATCGCAAAAGTAGCTCATATGGATGGCTATACCCACCGATACAGAAATGCAACTATCGATGCTTTGTATAGGCAAAAGAGCACCCTGTTCTCGAAGCTGAAATTGTGTTATAGGCAGTTCAGTGACCCAAATAGCAATGAAATCAAAACAATCAAGTCCTTGATTAAAAATCTTCAAAAACTGATCCGGGATAATTACCGAGAAGTAATAAATGAGGAGTGGAGCAACAGAATTCGAGCTGTTCAAGCAAACGGACCGAACATGTTTTCACAAATCAAGAAAATATGTCGAAGAAAAGATCACAATGACATTCCCTGTCTCCGAATTCCACGGACTCCCGAGAATTGTCAGATAATGCTGAAAGCAGGACTCACCTTAGAGCACATCAACTCCAATGATGAAGTAATAGTAGTCGAAGATCCGCAAAAGAAAGCGAATTCAATTGGAGCCTGTTTCGAAGCAGTGTACAGAGTTAACGAATCAGTTCATGCTAACACTGAAATTGAAAGCAATGCCCGTCAAAAACATTGCTCGCTGCGCAATCAACTTCACAACTGGCGATCCGAAAACCGTAGTTTCATCACATTCGACGAAAATAATAGAGCGGATTCTCCCGTCAGAAATGAAAATACAAATATGTTTGTGCGCAAGGATGAACTTAGAAACATACTTAGCTCAATAAAAAATAAGAAATCATCTGGAATAGATAGCATTCCAAATGTGGTTCTAAGGTATTTGCCTCGCGAAGCAGTGAACATATACACTACTTTGTTTAACAACGCTCTAAACAATGCACACTATCCAACCCATTGGAAGACTGCAGTAATTCACCCTATCCCCAAAAAGGGTAAGGAGAAGAGCAATCCAGCTAATCTGCGCTCGATCAGCCTGCTTCCCAACATCAGCAAGGTATTCGAAAAAATTATAAACAAAGCACTAATAGGTTGGTGTGATGAAAACGATATCATCCCCAACAACCAGTTTGGCTTTCGAGCGCGACATGATACAGTTCATGCAGCGACGAAACTTGTTTCCGATATACAGTGGAACAAGGCAAAGCGACAATGTACAGGCGCCTGCTTGGTTGACTTTGAAAAGGCTTTCGACACCGTATGGTTAGAAGGACTTGTCTATAAGTTAACAAACCTGGGTATGCCGCAATATTTGTTATACATCATTTATGATATGATAATGGACAAACATTTTGTGGTGAAATGCGGGGACATACTCTCCAACAAGACCTTCCAAATTAAAAATGGCTTACAGCAGGAAGCTGTGAATTCTCCCATTCTATTCAATATTTACACTAGTGATCAAGTGGGTTCTCTCTAAAACGCCATTGCGTACGCCGATGACATAGTGGTGTACAGAACAGGAGGAAAAATAGACGTCATCAATAGGCACCTTCAAGATGGTTTCAACAAAATAAAACAATTTTGCGACGACTATAAAGATTAATTTCCAGAAGACCGAGACTATCCTTTTCAGAACGCCCCTATCCAGGGCCTCGAGGGATACAAAATACAACTGGAAACACTTTTCTATTGTAGGTAACAATAACCTTCCACTGCAAGTGAAAACTGTAGTGTAATTTACCTTGGTATCTGGCTAGACCAGTATTTATATTTTGACAAGCACGTAGCAGCGACCCTCTCCGCAGCTAAAAGCGCATATTCTATGACAAGAAGTCTATTCCGGAGTAGTCTTCTTGACCCCAGACTCAAAATAATTTCGTACTCGGCATTCATCCGACCAGTTTTGATTTATGGCTGTCCAGTATGGTATAATATATCTCCACTTTATATGGAGAAGTTTCGTGTGTTCGAACGGCAGTGTTTGCGTTCCTGCCTCGGACTTTATAGAACACCAGAGTCGCAATACAAAAAATTCTATCCCAACAAAATCCTGTATAACAAATCAGGGTTAAATAGGATAGACAATTTCATAATTAAAATTATTCGTGGTCACACAGCAAGGGCAATGTGCAGTGACAATAATCTTATCTCGGGAGCATTCTATCCAAATGATATGTATCTGGAGAATACCCTCCAGAATGGGTTTATTCCCCCAGAAGCGTTTCCTTTCTTGGATCAAAAAGGCCTTATCCAAGACATGCATGGAGTCCCGATTATTTACCAAGCTCTCCGTGGTGCCAGGGACCAACGAATTCTCCATGATAGTGATATCTCCAATGCCCCAGACCGCATGCGTTTTAGCACGGCGATCAGTGAAAGAGATGAATCAGCCACAGATCGAACATCTCCCAAATGGTGGTGGCTTCTCAACGAGGAGGGGACTTCACTTCCTCAGATATAGTATGCCTCTCAAGAGCAACGCTCTCCTTCCTCTAGTCGTCTTCTTTCCCGCCAACCGAACGGCCTGTTGCTAGTCCCGATCTTGGAGTGCGTTTATAAATGCATCCATTGCTACCTTGTTCAGAAATTCTTTAGTCATATTTGTATAAGCCAAGTTTGCCAATCGCTCAATGTCTGCCTGCAACTGTTGAAGATTTTCTCCCGGTTTCTGCGTTCTGCTCCGCAGTTGCATGTGGTATACCTGCTGCATGTGGTTGTCGCCATACCTAGCTTCAAGGCCGTCTCTTACCGCTTGGAAATCTGTTTGCTTCTCTGCTGGTATGGTTTGTAGCAATTCTGCAGCCGCCCCGCGGAGTGACAAGATTAGTGATGTTGACTTTTGCTCATTAGACCACTTATTATAATTAGCCGCGGCGTCAAACTGCCGTATAAATACGGAGAAGGGTCCCGTTCCATCGAAGGTTGGCGGTTGCATCCTTGTATCTTTGTAGTCATGTTGATTGCCAGGCGATGTCTTATTTCTCTCAACACACCCAAGTCTCTTTTCAATTCGCGTTATTTCATCGGTGACCTTATTAAATTCAGCTTCGTTTTTTAGATCTAGATTTTCCACTTCGTTTCGAATTTTTGACTGAATTTCTTCCTTAAAGTGTTGAAAATTACCCTTCATCCACTGCGTTTGTGCATCCAATTTTTCATTCAGATTTGCAGCTTATGCGTCGAATTTTGAATTTTGGGTATCCAATTTTG
Organism: Microdon myrmicae; assembly: GCA_963931805.1. Taxonomy (NCBI): domain Eukaryota; kingdom Metazoa; phylum Arthropoda; class Insecta; order Diptera; family Syrphidae; genus Microdon; species Microdon myrmicae. The sequence continues at coordinate 75,811,130 of OZ007500.1, read as the reverse complement.
CATTAACATCTGCAGCATGCGCGTCCAATTTTATCAACATCATCCTGAGCATGTCCGAAATGTCCAACTGTGGCGAACTCTTCTCCGTTAGATTGGCACCATCTTTACTCGGTGTTTCTTCTCCATCCGGACAGTCTGGCGCAATCGCAAAAACATATGTGTCAACATTCATTCCTCCATTGCTGCTTGTAGGCGCCGTCGAAGAATTTGCTTCTGTCCTCTGCTATCCAGATTCCGGTCCTCAAGTTCCTTCTTCAACTCAGGAACACGAAGATCCTCCAAATGTTGATCTGACATCGTCAGAACACGCTTTCACAGCTTATTTACTTCACCAATAATCAATCCCACTTCTGACACCAATTGTAGCGAGTTTAGGGTTCGCTCGATTGATTATTTCTAGTAAATAAGAGCCGTTAAATCGATTTTTAATTAATATAACACGTTATTAATTCATTAATAACAACCGTACTTATCCCCTACACTCAACGATTCCCGTTCTTATCGCTTGCGTCCCTTTCTCTTTTCTTGTCTGTCACCATCAGCTGTCTCGACGTCTTTTTATCGTTTCTTGCATTCTCATTTCGTTTCCGTCCGTTCCATAATCTTGGATGTGCTAGTCTCCAGTTTTCCAGTACTTTATAGAATATTCCAGTGCTTGTTTTGGACTTTCCCGAATATTCCAGTACTGACTGTCATATGCGTCACAATATTAGATGAAGAGATCTTACAATATTAGATGAAGAGATCTTACCAGGTCGCTAGTGTAAATTTTAAAAAGGATCGGAGATAACACCGCTCCCTGTTGCAGACCGTTTTCTATATTGTAAGTAATGTTGGAGGTCACATTGCCACTTTTGACGACGAATTTCCTTTCATTCAACATGTCGTATAGTATATACAGTAGTGGTTTATTGCCTAGTCTCATTAGCTTGTAGTATAACCCTTTTAGCCAAACGGTGTCGAAGGCCCTCTCCAAGTCAATCAAACAGGCACCCGTGCACTGTTTCAGATTTTTATTCCACTGAATGTCTGAAACGAGTTTAGCTGCGGCATGTGTGGTTTCATGACCAGCTTTAAAACCAAACTGGTTATTTGGAATAATATTATTGTCCTTAACCCATTTAAGTAGAGCCTTGTTTAGAACCTTTTCGAATACTTTACTGATACTCGATAACAAACTGATCGATCGCAGATTTTTTGGGTTTGTTCTGTCTTTCCCTCTTTTTGGTAACGGTTGGATGATGGCCGTTTTCCAACGTACTGGATAGTGTGCGTTGTTCAGAGCGTTGTTAAACAAGACTGCATATATGTCCATTGCGATTGGAGGAAGATGTTTTAGTACGATATTGGGTACTCCATCGATTCCAACTGATTTTTTGTTTCTTAATGATGCAAAGACGCGATGGATGTCTTCACTAGTGATCAAAAGGCTGTTAGCGCTTCCCACAGTGATCTCGGCGTTTGCCGTATTTTCATTACTGAATTCGATAAAACCATGGTTTTCTGATCGCCATGTTGACGTCCGGCGCCGTGCTTCCTCGGAATGAGGGAAGAGCGGGGACCTTTTATTATTTCTTTATTTAATATTATATTTTAGAATGAGGATTATTCTAATTTAAACTCTTTTTATTTAAGCAGTTCAGTCACGATGAGAAATGTTTATTTATATTTATTTCTTTTTGTTTATTTGTTGTCTTCTTAATCTTATCTTAATCAATCTCACCTACTTCTCTCTCACTGTGTATTACCCAAACTCAAAACTCCAACAAAACTCAAAGTGAAACTACTTGAACTGCTTCTCAACTCGAACTGAACTGAACTGATTTTACAATTGAATTTTTTTCTCTACTTATAGAACATTGTGTTCTAATTTACTGTAAATTATAATATGAACAAAACAAATTTTCTCAAAGTATTCCTTTAGTTTCTGTGACTTTTAAATTGAATAAAATTTGAACGAAAATCAAAGTGCTCTGTTTTGAAATAAAAAGGGGCAAGTTATGAAAAGGGGCATGTTATTAAATGTGCTGTAACTGGCAATATTGTGAATGTTTATGAATGGTATGTATTAAGTGAGAATGTAATATATGTTAAAGGAAGTTTTTAAGGATGTGTAAGGAGAGTCAGTGTTAAATTTAATAAAGGGTAGTATTCTGGAATACAACATCCCACCCTTCTTCGAGAAAGAAAATTATCGTTGAAGAGAATAATTTTCTAGTAACTATATATTAGATTAAGAAAGACTTGGATTTTCGTTCAATTACATTACAATGGTTTTCAAAATTAATCTTTATCAAAGGTTACAATAATCAAAAAGTTCTTAATACTAGAAAAATAGTCTATTTACATTATATATTAACTAAATTTTTACAATAATCAAAAAGTTCTTAACACTAGAAAAATAGTCTATTTACATTACATATTAACTAACTAAATTTAAATATTTCTCCTTGGAACCTTTTCTTTCCTTATCCAAAAATTATTATTACTTATTATATTAATTACATAATATTAATATTATTGTTTCAAAATTCTCATTTCCGTTCGAATATATATATTAATTCCAAACTTCCCATTATATATACGAGTATTACCTCTAAGATTTTCTTTCTTTCCTTTTCCGTTCGAATATATATTAATTCCAAAATTTCCAATATATATTACCTCTAAAATTTTCTTTCGTTATTCCCCCTCTTTAACTTTTTTTTTTTTTTTCGTTTTCGTCAATTCCTACAATTGTTTGATTAGTTCATATATATTGAATAAAAAAACAAAGGCTATTTGTTATATGTTTATTTGTTATTTATTTATTATCCTTTGTTTTTTTTTTCTTTTGTTTCTTGTCTTCTGCTTTGAGTTTCCTTGGTCTTTTGCTGCATTTTTTTTTGTTGTTTTATTTTTTTGTTTTTATATTGATTAAATAATTCTTTTTATTTTTATGTTTACTTGTTTTTTTTTCCTTTACCGCTGCCACCAGTGTTGACGTCCGGCGCCGTGCTTCCTCGGAATGAGGGAAGAGCGGGGACCTTTTATTATTTCTTTATTTAATATTATATTTTAGAATATGGATTATTCTAATTTAAACTCTTTTTATTTAAGTAGTTTAGTCACGATGAGAAATGTTTATTTATATTTATTTCTTTTTGTTTATTTGTTGTCTTCTTAATCTTATCTTAATCAATCTCACCTACTTCTCTCTCACTGTGTATTACCCAAACTCAAAACTCCAACAAAACTCAAAGTGAAACTACTTGAACTGCTTCTCAACTCGAACTGAACTGAACTGATTTTACAATAAAAAAAAATTGTGGCGAGAAGACCGAATTTAGCGAGACAAGGACATATGTGTCCTTCATCTTGTCTCTGACTTCTGGTCATCTTGCGATAACCAGAATCACCCACATCCGTGAGGATGTTGGGCTCGGTCTCGCGATCTCTGAAAAGTAGAGAGAAAAACGGGGGGTATCCAAGGATAGTGTGGACAGTGTTAGTCCAGGTGTTCTCTAACTACTTTTATAGAGGGATGGTGGGAAAGAAATCGTACAAGACCGGTAGGTCTTGGATGCGGTAGTGAACGCAGATCACGTCTTTGGCGTCTGATAATCTGCGCTTTGGTCGGTGTGTATGTTTGTGTTTGTGCCGTCTTGTACTGTGCCTTCGTGTGTGTGGTTTGTTAATAGTAGACCCTATGGGATGGGTCCAGGAATCCTCTATTATAGAGGGGAATGTTGTTGGGAAGGGTGCTTTCTTCAGTTTTGTACTGAAGAAGAAATTTTGGGGGTTTGATCCGAAGAGATCGAGAGAGAGAAGGGTCAAGAACGCAAGAGTCCCGTACAAGTAGGTTCTCGCTGTTCTGAATGTTTTCGAGGTACTTATATGCTAATTGAAGCAAGTACTCGTCGATAGGGGTAATGGAGGCGCCTTCGTATAGGTGAGAGTTGGGGTAATGACGACCGTCAGGCCTTCTAGAATGATTGGTGCATCTTCTGAGGAGTTTCCTTTCGAAAACCCGAAGTCTTTCCATTTGGGCCGAAGATATGCAGGACCATATGGGAAAGGCGTACGATATTCCAGATCGGATTAGCTGCTTATAGCAGAGAAGCTTAACTTTGGTGTCAACTTTGTTCCTCCATTTCAAGATGTTGTGCAGTTGCTTAGACCGACCGAGGCCCCTTTGGAGAATGTGGATCACATGTTTGATGAAATTCATTTTTGGGGTATAAGTGACCCCAAGATATTTCATCTTGTCCTGTGGTCTAATCGTAGTATCTCCCATTTTTATTCGAATATTCTGTGAATATCGAGAAGCAGGTTGGGAGTGTTTACTACTCAGAATTATGGCTACTGCTTTGGATGGATTAAGTCGGATTTTCCATCGACTGTAATACTGATACAGTTCGTCCAGGTGACGATTGAGTCGATTTGTTGCGAGGTTAGGGCCTTTGGTTGACGTGTACACCAGGACGTGGTCCGCGTAGCATATCTGATTTACTCTCCCGTCCACAGGGCGGGGGATATCGGAGGTGTAAATATTGAATAAGATGGGGCCTAGAATGGAGCCCTGTGGTACGCCTGCAGCGGCGTGAAAAGTTCGGGAAAGCTTTCCATTCACTCTAACTTGGAAGGTTCTGTTTCGAACGAACTGGTAGATGATACTACATAGCGTTCTACTGAGGCCAGTATTTAATAGTTTAAAAGCGAGACCTTCGATCCAAGTCGTATCAAAAGCTTTTTCAATGTCTAGGCTTACCGCAACAGTGGGTTCCTTATTAAAGAGCCGCACGCAGACGTGGTTTTGAAATAAACTGATTTTACAATTGAATTTTTTCTCTACTTATAGAACATTGTGTTCTAATTTACTGTACATTATAATATGAACAAAACAATTTTCTCAAAGTATTCCTTTAGTTTCTGTGACTTTTAAATTGAATAAAATTTGAACGACAGTACCTGGCTGACTTTCAAACAGACAACTTGTCTCACAGTTTTGCTCGTGCTAGTTATCTTAATCAACCGTTATTTTCACAATAATTTTCACAATTTAATTATCATTATCTTGTTTTCTTTGCCTCGTTTTCCGCATACAAAAATTTGAACAAGTGTTATAACCGTTAAGTTATGGCCCCTGGGCCACGTGTATTAAATAAAATCAAGCGCAAACGGTTGCGTTACGACCCCGTTATTGGAGGCCAAACACCTCCCGATAAACTTTCAAAAGTGAACAGTAAAGTTCTAGAAAAATCTAAAATGTGTTCAAACACTAACTTTTTTCAACCACTTCAAAGTCTGATAGAAGACTCTCCTGAAATGGATCCGACCAATGACGAACAGTGCGCAGAACTTCCTAAAGAAACCGTTCCGCCAATTGTGGTATTAAAAACAACTAGTGCTCAAGTGCGTGATATTTTGAGCAACATTAAGATAGACAAATACTTAATCAAAAACATTTCGCTTGGGCAAAAAATATGTGCCCCAACAATGGACATATATGATAAAATCAGAACCGAACTCTTACGGTTAAAATGTGAGTTTTTCACCCACTCACGTAAGGAAAATCGTCCATTAAAGGTAGTGTTATCCGGGCTAGACTTAATAAGCAACGATATAGTGAAAAATGAGTTAATTGCACTCGGGATTAAGTGCCTAGATGTTAAAACCATCACATTAAATCCGTCAACAAAAGCCCTGTACAAACACTACTTGTACATCGTCTACATTCAACGCGGTACAGTTAAATTAAACGAACTAAAACGGAACTACTCCACCTTGTTCAAAACCATCGTTCGCTGGGACTTTAAAAAACATAATCCAGGTAAGGTCACACAATGTCACAATTGCCAACTTTATGGTCACGGCTCGATGCATTGTCATATAAATAGCTTCTGTGCAATCTGTTCGGGAAACCATAAAACATCCGACTGCAAAACAAATGAGGTCATCAAGTGTGCAAATTGTAGTGGGCCACATAAATCCACCGATCCAGAATGCATAAGCCGAAAGCAGTACATAGACATTCGCCGCAAATTATCCCCACGCGGACGTGGTACAGGAAATACAACCTTCCTACAGCCTCCGAGTGACAAACAGCAGACAGTGCCCGACCGATTATCCATTGATAATTTTCCTCCACTACCCCGATCTGTGCGTCAACCTTCACTTCCTTCATCCACCTGGGCTTCTGGCCTCCATCAAACCCAGCAACCTTCCAATAGTGATACGACACACACGAAGAAAAATGCGTCAGAAACATTAACTAATGATAACCTGTTCTCATTTAGCGAGATAAACTCTCTTCTTAATGAAGTTGTAACCAAGCTTAGTGCTTGTCAAACCAAAGCTGACCAATTTAACGTCATTACTTCATTAGCTATTAAGTACATATACTCGGAAAAAACATGTTAAGAAATTCTCTTAACATCATAACTTGGAATGCGAGAAGCATCAAAAACAAAAAGCATGAATTTTTTAGTTTCTTGATAAATTTTAATATTGACATTGCACTTGTTTCAGAAACCTGGCTCAAACAAGACATTTCTTTCTCACATCAAAATTACATATGTTATCGCCTAGACAGGGTACATGCTAGTGGTGGAGGTGTCGCCATTGTTGTGAAAAAATGTATAGAACATTCCTTGCGTCCTTCATTGCGCCTTAAGTTAATTGAGGAAATTAGTATAGAGGTAACATTAAGTGACAATTCCAAGGTGAGTCTTTTTTCGGTCTATTTCCCTGGAGGAAATAGAAACCTAGAGAAATCTACTTACTTTAAGCGGGATCTGCAAAAATTGTATAGAGTCAACACTCGAAACAAGGTAATTATTGGTGGTGATCTAAACTGCAGACATCAGTCGTGGAATTGTCTTAGGGCAAACAGCTGGGGTAACATTTTACTAGATGTTGCTGAATCCAGCCCAAGTTTTTCCATACTTTATCCACTTCTTCCCACCTATATCCCAGCGAGTGCTAACAAGAACCCCTCAACTCTTGATCTATATATCACTAATATTCCAAATTACTGCACAGTGCCATTAACTCTAAATGCGTTAAGTTCAGACCACCTTCCGATCAGCCTCACAGTGAACCATACAGAAGTTGTAAATCGTACCAGTTTATACCACAACTATTCCGCCGCCAACTGGAATTGTTATAAATCATATATAAACACGAACTTGGTTCTAGGTGATACAAGCCTAAATTCTATAACCTGCAGCGAGCACATTGATATCCTATGTAATAATTTTGTTTCTGTTATCAATAGAGCGGCCGATCTTGCGATACCTAAATGTTCCACTGCTCCAGTTGATACGGCACCGCTTCCTGAAAATATCTTACATCTGATTAGGCTACGAAACTCTGAAAGAAGAAAATGGCTGCGTTATAGAATCGATTGTTTTCTGGTTAATGTTAAAGTCTTAAATAATATCATTAAAAACGAAATCTCAACATATAGGAACAAGTGTTGGAATAAACACCTTTCCTCTCTTGACAAAGCAAGCAAACCGTTCTGGAAAATATCAAAAATTATGAAAAAGAGAGGGTCCAGTATTCCTCCGTTTAAAGTTCACGACAAGTTGTTTATTACTTCAGTGGAGAAATCGAACCTACTTGCTAACACGTTTAGTAAGAACCACTCCATATCTATGCATCTAAGCGACTGAAGCTGAAGTTGCTAACACGATCCATGTACTTTCTCAAACACCAGCTGAAAGTACTTACGCAACGAATATTGGCAAAGTTAAAGAATTGATAAAAAAATCGAAATCAAAAAAGGCTGCGGGTCTCGATAATATTAACAACAAATTAATCAAAGCACTTCCACTTGCTGCAAGTAACTATTTAACGTTCATTTTCAACGCTTGTCTTAAGAATTGTTATTTTCCGGACTGTTGGAAAACAGCAAAAGTAATACCTATCCCGAAACCCGGCAAACCGAAGAACAGCCCCGAAAGCTACAGACCTATTAGTCTACTTAGCTGTCTAAGTAAGCTCTTAGAAAAAATCATTAAGGAAAGGATTGATCGTTTTGTGGAAGACAATAACATCTTACCAAACTTTCAGTTCGGTTTCCGTAGTGGTCACAGCACAATCCACCAAGTCTTGCGCATTAAAAACCACATAGCTGGTAAATTCATCGACAAGGAGTCAACGGGACTAGTTCTTCTAGACATCGAAAAAGCTTTTGATGCGTTATGGCACGATGCCTTGATTTATAAGCTACTAAAACTTAAGCTGCCAATACCGCTTATCAAAATTATCCAGAGCTTTCTTCGTTCGAGAAAATATGTTGTGAGTTTAGGAACCGGCATATCCTCTACTCACCAAATCCACCATGGTGTACCCCAGGGCTCGGTCCTTGGTCCCATATTATTTACATTGTTTGTCGCAGATTTACCATGTCTAGGTGAAAACATTCAGGTAGCTATGTTTGCCGATGATACGGCCATTTTCTCTTCGGGTGCCTTATTCACTAATGTCTACAACTCTTTGCAAGCAGCTCTTGACAAGCTAGCAGTATATTACAGGAAATGGAAAATAAAAATAAATGGTAATAAAACACAAGCTGTCTGGTTTTCGAGATGTAGGAAACACTGTTACCTACCAAATGGCACTAAACTCAGTACGTGTGCAGTTGATATTGATTGGTCCGAAGAGTGTAGATATCTAGGTATTATTCTAGATAAAAAACTCATCTTTCAAAAACACATCACTACCACAATTGACAAAATAAACAAAGTCGTAAGAGTTATGTATCCATTAGTGTGTAGAAAATCAAAGCTTAGCATCGAAAATAAAATTATAATATTTAAAACCATTTTTCAAGCTATACTCCTGTACGAGGCGCCTGTATGGTGTAATTGTGCTCGCACACACAAAATAAAATTGCAAAGGTGTCAAAATAAAATATTGAAAATGTTGCTGAATTTGCCATGGCATTATTCGACACATGAACTACATGAAAACGCCAACGTTAAACCGGTAGAGTTCCTTATTGACAAAATCAATCGAAACTTCTTCGTCAATTGTTCTTTTTCTGACAATGTTCTCGTTTCCCGTCTTGCGTTATCCTAAGTCACTACATATGTACTCGGTCTATGAAAATTATATCGAGGTCATTACTACATAAAATAACCGGAAGCTCGTGCAATATTAGTCTTAAGATTCAAATAAGGGTTTTTTATTGTAGTTTTCCCTTAATTTATTATTTGTTATTCATTAAAATTGTGCTATTGTCGTTATATAGATTTAAGATTATAGTTGTAAAGGAATTGCTATCCTAAATCTCTTAAGTACTAGTTGTAAAATATACCATAAATGTAATTATCTACTAAATAAAAAAAAAATTGAATTGAATTGAAAATTTGAACGAAAATCAAAGTGCTCTGTTTTAAAATAAAAAGGGGCAAGTTATGGAAAGGGGCAAATAAAAAGGGGCAAGTTATGAAAAGGGGCATGTTATTAAATGTGCTGTAACTGGCAATATTGTGAATGTTTATGAATGGAAGTTTTTAAGGATGTGATTCAGTGTTAAATTTAATAAAGGGTAGTATTCTGGAATACAACAGCCACTGTGAAATGTCATTTCGAAGATGACGATAATTCAGTAGAACTTTATCCTCCAAGTCATGGTTGCGACGAATTACTTCATTTGCCTTGTACAGTTCTTGAAAGACGGCCCCTACAACATTCACTTTTTCCAAGGGATCTTCAAACACAAAAACTTCGTCGTTTAGGATAGCGTTGTTTGTGTCTATGCCTATACTTGCCAGCATTCGTTGGTTTTCGTCAGTTCGTGGTATTTGGAGACACTGAATCTCGTTTTCATTACTCCGTCTAAATATTTTATTAATTTGCGGGAACAAGGTAAGTATGTCCCTTGCCGGAAAGGGCATCTCAACCTATAGTTGGTTGTGGTGGTTTGTAGAACCGCTACAGCCCTTTGAAAACTATACGTTACGCGCTGAAAGGTTGTCCGACCAATCAATTCAATTTTTATCTTTTCTGTGACATCCTTTGATTTTGTCCTATCACCTACCTTGGTAGAATTTACTGTTGCACTCAGTATTTTTATTGTTTAGTTGTGTACAAACATTCAAGATATTAAGTGTTAACTTTTTTTTAGCGCTTAACAGGTGGCATCTCACCTATCTTCAGGATTTTTTGGCTGTTTCCGGTGGCCACCACTAAAACCGAAACCTATATTAATGAGTACAAAATGAATCAAACCTTGTAAAGACGTATCCGGAGAATTGCACAAATAATCATGTTATTTTTTTAAATTTAAATAAAATTTAATACTATAGGCGATAACGCCGGTCATCCATTCTTACGGAAAGGTCTCTTGAAATGACAATCAAATACAGTGACATACAATAACAAAAGGAGTAAAATAAACTACTCGTTGATTGAAATCCTGCACCTTTCCACTTGAAGGCAATTCCTTTGTATTGCCATTATGGTACACATTATGTCTAGACTGTACAACTGGAAAACTATCAAAAACTCTTTTTTAGAGAAAGACCCAAAAAACGACCTGAAATCAACTACTTGTTATTTTTCAAGCACACTTCCTGTGCGATAGAAATTGATTCAAATCCTTAACTTTTTTTATGTTGCATAAAACATACATTCGATGGTCATTTGGTTTGATTGGCATTTCCGATTTTACGAGCCACTACTACGACCGGTCCACGAGTGGGCGAAATGGAAAGCACTATCCAGCACAGGAAGTTGTGGGGTTTCAAATAACAGGATTTCCCTCTTTCCTGCAAAAGCACTGCAATTGACTGTCTGTCTATAAGTTAAGGGTTGATAGTCATTGAAAAACTCGCAATTTTAAACGTGTCATTTCACCAAACAAACAAACAAAAAACCCTTGACAAATGTCGTTCTGGCAGATGTACAAGAATCCCGTTTTGCATTAAATGTATTTTTTATTGACCAGACCGGAATTCAATACATTGGTCCGTCAACAAGAAAACCGCCGACAGTTTCCAACTAAAATGTAAGAAATACTCTTTCTTAACAGTGCCTTATATGTATCGAACTATGGCTTTTTTTATAGTCCTTTTTCGTAGAAGCTTGAGTGCTTCAGCTCAAATACCCAAGATATGTGTGGGTTGGGTGAGGGTATGAAATCCAGTTCCAGCGGAGCATTTGCTTGTTTATTTCGATCAAATTTGAGAAGGTTTAGCAAAACAGGACAGAAGAGGACATTTGCCTGAATTAGGCGTACAATTGTCTGCACATTGAAACAGTACTACTAGAAAAAAGAGACATTTGCATGGAGTGTATCTAAACTGCACACCTACTGTGGCCATTGTGCAAGGATTGGGAAAATGGACTGGTTGTATGTCCACGGTTATAGCTTGACTGAAGTAATATTATATATCGTATGCAAACTAAAAACTGTTGACAATGCGACGAGAACGAAGTCATCGAAATGTAGATAGCTTGACTGATGTGTTTTTTATGGTTTCGCATTCAGTGGGAAGGTGGACATTTTTAAAAGATGTTGTAAAACCCATCCAGCAGTATGCTAGATTCTTATCGAATAAAATCTGAGTGTTTTTGTCTGTGGGAATCACCACTCACCCTCTCGACATGAAGTGTTTTCATAGCTTTTCAACCTGCAACTACTCAAGAATAACTTCAACAGCTATCCAATAGCATTTTAGGGTGCTGATTTCGCACTGAAGATTCGCCTTTCCTGGGAGATATGGATAAAAAATACATTAGCAAGAAAAGTATTTTTAAAATGCTACAACTGTAGTCAAACTTGTGAACTGTTATACGAGGGTTGCCTCTTATGTTTCGGGATTTGGCAACCCTAGTGTTGCAATCCGGCAATTGACAGCTCTGTCGTAAAGTTGGACATTTTTGAGGTTATACGCACTCAGAACGTTTTGACATACGAGTGCTATTTGTGTTGTTTACAGTAACTTAAAATATTTATCTCGGCCCAAAAATGGAATTAAATCGTCAACATTTTCGTGCGATTATTTTTTACAACTTTCGGCGTGGATTAACTCAGCAACAGTGCATGGATGAACTTAATTCAATTTTTGGCGATGAAGCTCCATCAAGGACCAGTGTTTATCGATGGTATGGTGAATTCAATCGTGGTCGTAGTTCACTCCAAGATGAATTTCGTGAAGGTCGTCCAAAATCAGTTGTTGTTCCGAAAACCATTGATGCTGTGTGCGAACTGATATTGGAAGATCGTCATGTGACCTATCGTGAGATTGAGACAACCTTAGGCGTTAGTGGGACCAGCATACATTCAATATTGCATAAACATTTGACTGTCAAAAAAATTTGTTCGCGTTGGATCCCACACAATTTGTCAATCGCCCAAAAAAAGGCTCGTGTCAATTGGTCGAAAGAAATGCTCAAAAAATACGGTCGCGGTGCTTCGAAACACGTCTATGACATCGTGACAGGTGATGAATCGTGGATTTACGCGTATGAGCCCGAAAGTAAACAGCAGTCGACTGTCTGGGTGTTTCAAGATGAGCCAAATCCAACAAAAGTTGTTCGCGCACGAAGCACTTCCAAGCAAATGTTCGCCTGTTTTTTCGGAAAAACTGGACATGTCGCAACTGTACCACTAGAACAATGCAGAACAGTCAATTCTGAGTGGTACACAACCATTTGTTTGCCAGTTGTCTTCCAAGAAATCAGGAAAACCAACCGCCGAAGACGGATCACTCTTCACCACGACAATGCGAGCTCTCACACATCGGCTGCGACAACTGCATTTTTGAGCACCCAAAACATCGCTTTGATGGGTCATCTGCCGTATAGTCCTGAGTTGGCACCGAATGACTTTTTTTTATTCCCGTACGTAAAAAACAAACTGAGAGGTCAACGTTTTTCGACACCTGAAGAAGCGGTTGCTGCATTCAGAATGCATGTGTTGGAGATACCTCAATCAGAGTGGCAAAAGTGCTTCGACAATTGGTTCAAACGCATGCAAAAGTGTATAGATCTTCATGGGGAATATTTTGAAAAACAATAAAGTGGTTTTCGATGATCAATATTTGTCTTTGTTCTCTAATCCCGAAATATAAAAGGCAATCCTCGTATAATAATAATAATTATAAAATAATTCCAAAGTAGTTGATGACAGCATATAATGTGGTGGTGGTCTTAATCCCTCTGAAGCTCAGTAATCCAAAATTTTGAATTAGAGACATCATATTTTTTAATTCAATCAATTTGCACAACATATTATATTATCCCGTAAACGACCTATAAACCCTTCAAAAACACCACAAATTATCGGTGGCTTTTGACAATATTAATGACATTGCCTGAAGAAAAACATTAATTTGTCCGAATCTAGCCCACGGGGTGTCATTAGCGTGTTGCGGTTGTATGTTAGCTGCAGAAAATATGAACTTAATGCGATAAAAATTAAATCCCACAACTCCAAACAATCACAACTACAAGCGTTTTAGGGTGGTTTGGAACTGATGGCACAATTTTCACTAATCAAATAGTTTCTTTAGTTCTTTGACAAAGGGACCCGTGCTGTGTGTTGGAATAAGAACATCGTGAGCGGCCTTAATGTACCTATTATCTGCCCTCCGAAAGTATACAAGTTGTGCAAGTCAAAGGAGTATAAACACGCTTTTCCACCCGAGCTAAGCGGGACACAAAAACCAGAATGAGCTCTGCGAGGGAGAACATTAAAAGCTTTTGTCTACAGAGATAAATTTTGATTTAAATATCTGAACGGAGAACGTAAAAGCATTTTCACTAAAGTGTCTCGCATAGACTACGAACTCCACTTCTGGATGCAGCAAAACATCGTTCTGGGGCATATTTCGTCTGAGTGTCTGAAAAACGATTTGCTCCATCAACGCTTGCTGTGTATGACACAAATCCTTAAATCCTCTCAATGGCATCCTTCACCTGGAGTTGAAATTCATCAAAAGGTGCGCTGAGAATTCCAGATAATATGATACGTTAAACTGGGATCAAGCACAAAGTGGACTTGCACATCAGATGTCATCTGAGGCTCTCAATTATTTATAATTGGCGTTGAAATGAGTGATCCTCTTCCGGAGGTTTTCGAGATTATTATTTTTTTTCATACTGCATTGCGTGACTTATCTGCTATCAAGTTCAATGCGATGAACGATAAAAGAATCCCCTGTAAGTGTATTGACAGTACACATTTTAAATGATGTAGATTAAGAGTATACCACCAAATATTGGGTAACCAATTTGATTTTTTTTTATCTTCATCTGTTCCTGGGACACTAGAGCATTTGAAAAAATGGGTTGGGATTATAATCGAACAAGGTTTTCTAAGTGATAATACCTATGCGACCCCGTCGAAATATCATAAAGTAGACACTTGTGTCAACAAATGAGAATAGTGTAAACACCAATTTAGTACTAAAACTTACTTACGAAAAGAATTATAAAATCAGAGTCAAGCTGGAGAATGGGCTTTACTCCAATAATTTATGTCAAGTTTGGTTTCTAATTATGATTTAAAACAACGCTAAATCCTTATAAGAGTGTGAAGTTCTGTTGCGGTAATAATGAGACGTTATAGCGTTTGAAATGATAGTGAAGAACGTGTGATTCGAACTGACGCGATGACAATTAGAATCACCAAAAATTGAACCTAAGCGTTACCCATCAGGCTACTGGCCGTGTTTAGAATTTGATTTTTAAACTCGACTATACTCCACTGATGAGAATTGTTATGTTATCGCTATGGTATACGGCTCTGATATATTTTTTTATTCGATTTTCGTTCGATGTTCTTCACTATTTTGCTTGTGAGTTGGGTGTGTATCTGTTAGAGACGCCACAACGTTCTCTTTAGCTCTTTCTGGCATTTGCTTTTCAACCTCAGGAACGCCATTACATGCCCTGGGAAATCATTGTATGTTCTAATATCACGCGAGACTTGTGAAGAGCTTAGCTTTTATTGTGTTAAAAACGGTCGGGTTGATCAACGGAATTTTTATTATTTATTGGCCTGTAGGAACCTGGAAGCTCATAACCTCACCGACCCGACTCCGCCATCGTTCCCTGTCCTGGGCCCTCTCTTTCCACGCTTGACCATTCGACCAGACCTCCTCAAGGTCAAACCTAACATTGTCCTCCCATCTCCGTCGCGGCCGTCCTGTCGGTCTCTTTCCCGTTGGCTTACCGTCAAGAATTCTATGCACGGTCCTATCGTTGCCAATTCGCGCCACGTGTCCGGCCCATCTTAATCTTCGCGACTTGATTACTTTCACTATTGTAGGTTTGCGATATAGCTCTTCCAATTCGTGGTTATGGAGTTTCCTCGATTGTCCTGCCTCCTCGTCATATCTACCTTCAAAAATACGCCTCAAAACCTTATTCTTGAATACGCGGAATTTGTTTTCTTCCTATGGTTCTATAGACACGGAGCTTTATATTACGTGATAGCAGTTTGGATTTCAACTGTTTACAGGCTGCATGCCAACTAGTGTTGCCGGAGTGTAGTCTTTTCTTATTTCCTTCGATATTTCGTTACTGGCCGTCAGTATCGTTCCCAGATATTTAAATTCTTTAACTTTTTCAAATATCTTACCTGTGACGTTTATATGTGTTCCCTGAGGTCCACCTGCTCTCGCCGTAATCATGTATTCTTTTTTGTCTTCATTTATATCTAGGCCCACCTCTTCTGCCGCTTGCATGATGATTTCACAGTTTTTACTAACATTTTCTAGATTATCGCCCAGAACGGCGATGTCATCCGCATATGCGAGCACTTGTGTGACCCCGTTCAGGGATGATCCGGCCATGTTGTCGTGTTGTACCTTTCTGATGACATATTCGAGCACAAGGTTAAAAAGCCACGGTGATAGACCATCTCCCTGCTTTAGTCCGTCCGTTATTTCAACTGGTTCTGAGAGGTGGTTTTCTATTCTAACTCACCCTTTGTTTTCATTCATGCAAATTTGAATGAGGGCGGCATATTTTTTCGGGACTCCCAGCTCAACTACAATATGGTAGAGTCTTTGCCTTGCGACTGAGTCGTATGCTTTTTTGAAGTCAACGAACAGTTGGCGAACCGTCTCTCCGTATTCCCACTTCTTTTCCAGCAGTTGTCTTATTGTGAACATTTGGTCGCTTGTTGACCGGTTCCTACGGAATCCACATTGGTAGTCTCCCAGTATCTCTTCTGCGTACGGTGTGATTCTCGCTAGAATGACATTTGTTAATATTTTGTATGTGGTTGGGAGCAGCGATATTCCTCTGTAAATTTGGCAGTCACATCTGTCGTCTTTTTTCAAGATGAGGACGACTATTTATGTTTTCCATTGCCTCTCCTCCATGGTTCACAAGCTCTGCCGGTATGCAGTCGACTCCGGGAGCTTTGTTGTTTTTCAATCGATTTATTGCGTCTACAACTTCCTTGAGAGAGCGCTCTGTGATCTGAGGCTCGGCTGTATGTAGGCCTGGTGCGTTTATTTGTGGTTGACGGGTGCGTACATTGAGCAAGTTTTCAAAGTACTGCTTCCATCTTGTCATGATATTGTTTGTTTCTGTGACCAGAAAGCCGTTTGCGTCTCGAATTATTTTGACTCTCCCTTGGGAGCCATTTCTAATTGAATTTATGACGGCATATTCTATTCTGATGTTATTTGCCCTAGAATTTTCTAGGATTTTTTCGATCCGAGTCTTCTCCCATTCACGTTTTTTTGCGATTGAAGAGTCTCATTGTATCCTTCCAAATCGTCGCGTATCTGTCTGCGTTGACTTCGTCATATCTTTCTAAGTGGATCGCTCTGAGGCGTTTACGTTCTTCGATCTTCGCCCTGCAGTCATCATCAGACCAATGGTTTGGAGTTAATTGTTTTCTTAAATCCTAATACCTTTTGGGCTGTTAGTTTGATTGTGTCTCTGATCGATGTCCATTTAGTGTCCACACTATTGGTTTCCTCTTCCTCACTGCTCCCATTCTCTAGAATGCTAAATCTATTCGTTAGTTCGTCTTGAAATTCAGCCCTTTTGCGCAAGTCTTTCAGTTTATCAGTGTCGATCTTTTTGCTCGTCTCCCGTGACTGCCCATGTGGGATTGCTGCGAGGCGACTCCTGATTTTGCCCATCACTAGAAGATGATCGGAGTCGCAAACTGCTCCTCTATATGATCTTACGTCAAGGATATTCGAGTGGTGTCTTTTGTCTATGAGGAAGTGGTCTATTTGGTTACGCGTTACGTCGTCGGGAGATATCGATGTGGCTTTATCAATTTGCTTGTGCTTGAACATCGTGCTTTTCACTAACAGATGTTTTGACGGTGCGAACGTGATAATTCGAATTCCATTATCATTTGAAACGTCGTGTAGACTTTCTTTACCTTTAATTGGTTGGAAGATATCTTCCTTTCCAATTTTGATCAAGGGAATATGGTCCTCTATTTTTTTTTATTTAATTTTTCAATATTTTTTATTTCCGTTTTTTTCTTAGATACTAAATTACAGGCTATACAAAAAAAGCTTAAATTCCAGCTTAATGATCTTCTGTTATAACCTACTGGTCCTATGCAGACGCTCTAAGCTAAACTTTACATGTGTATTGTACAATTTGCCTTTCGACAACAGAACTTTGTTCGTTTTTTAATTATGTTTATTTTAATGGCAAAGAAAAACTAAAAAAACGTTGTGTCAATGTCAACTATCTTTGGTGCGTTATCTTCCGTTGTTTGTTGTGGTTTGTTAGTATTAGTTATTGGTCTCGATCCCAGTTAGCGTGTCTCCTGGTCCTGAATAGGATGAGGGATCTCTATTTACCGCCGTGCTTCCTCAAACCTGAGGGAAGAGTAGCGACCGATCGTTGTCGATTCTAGTGCCGCAAAATTTCTATGGGCAACCGCCAGCGGCTTCTGCTGGATTCCGTGGGGCAAGCGATCTTCAGCATCAGCAACAATCTGTGAAGAAAAACGAAAGGGGCGAGAGCCACAGCTCTACTATCCATATCAGAATAAAACTCCGTTTTATTTAGTCGTACAGGGTCTTTTTTACTTTGTCAAATCATTTATTTATTATCCTGATTGTCTCCTGCAGCACTTCCGTCGGGGACCATGTACGTTAATCAACTGCTCTTGGAGATCTTTTTTTTTCAAAACTGTATTTATTAACCATAATTAGAATTCGTACATTTAAGTAATACAGTGAGTTAAAATTAATTTTGTAATAATTGCTTACATGTAATTATTATGATAATATATACATTTTCCAAACAATATTTTATGAGATATAAGATAGATGCGTGTTTATAAATTTAGTGGTATTATCTTCCTGGAAAATGTCAGAAAACCAGGAATTTGTTTTTTCAACTTTACTTAATCTAAACTTAATCCTAATTATATAAATAACTTAACCTAATTTAGCCTGATTACAGTATGATTTTCATAAAGCCATAAACAAAGTTTTATAATTAATGGGATATATGTTATGAATTAAAGGATGTGGAATGAGGTTAGTTATGGGTTAGAGGTAGAGTATTTCTCTCCGGTTGTTCGCTGGAAAAGCGTAGGATGTTGGAAAATGGTTGGACGTTACAGTATTTGAACTGGTTAGGGGTAACTTCGGTGTTGTGGTATATGATCTCATTTGAATCATTTACCAGTCTGCCTGAGGCGAAGATAGCTCTGGTGTGGAGACAGTTGGGATAGTTAGTTCTGATATCTAGAGGGTTCTCTAAGAGCGAGGTTATTATGGGATTGGGATTATTTTGTAGGTTTTCGATAAATTTGATAGACAGTTCGAGGAATCGTCTATCGAGGCGCTCGATACCAGCGGTATTGTAGAGTTCGACGTTACTATAGTACTTATAGGAGTTAGGACGACGATGTAACCCAGAGACATACCTAAAGCATTTTCTTTCGAATACTCGTAATTTCTCCTATTGGGAGGGAGTGCTCTTGGAGATCGCGATGCATCTTCCTTATAAATGAAAACAAATCCAGGTTTCGTATCTTGAAAACCAACGTTTCAGATGGAAAATCTCGATTTTCGGGTGTGGTGTTTAAGGTGTTCATTAGGTTAATGGTTCGGTTTTATGAGTTCTCATGCATAATTAGGATATACATTGGAATTTGGGTTTTTTGCTTTTTGTTATTCGTCTGGCTTATGCAGACAAAGGTTTGCGTGTCCTTCGGATGAGTTTACAAGTCATAAAACATCTGGCATGCGAAGATATGCATTAGGATGTTTATGATTGCTCGAATTGTGTGTCGGCGGAAAATAGATATGCCTTTGTTTAGACACATGCACGTATTGGACTTTTGATCTTTTGGGGGTTTGAATTGAAATGAATTCAATGCTTGAGAGTTTGAACGTTTAGTTCGATTTGGTTGACATTGAATTCAATGTTGATTTGGGTGTAGGGATTTGTATGTGGGGGGAGGAGATTGTTTCTATGGGGTGAGGGAATTGTAGGGCTTTCCGAAGCTCTACAGGTTTATCTATTCTTCATCATCGGCACTACAACCGGGATCCGGTCTTGGCGTTATTTAGCAAGTCTCGAGGCTTATTAAATTTTCCATAATAATTTATTTTTACGGGCAAGGTTATTAGCCTTGCACCATTTCCTACTCTTGGCCTCCTTTATTCGTAATAGGGTTCCAGCCTGTTGTTGTGTACCGCCACGTTCCTTCTCTACCTTTATAACGGTATTCACCAGGCCCTTTATTTGCACAAGTTTATAGGGACCCCTTCATATGGGAGCTAATTTTCCTTGTTTTTGTGCGTTCTGTATTAAAACCTTGTCGCCCACGTGGAACGTGAAAGGGTGTATCTTACGGTCGTAGTACTCTTTGGACTTTGGTTAATAGGTTACGCCTTGCTATCTTGTACGTGAAGTCTGTAATTCAATAGCTTATGGTAACTCTTTTTTTTACACAAACGCGCGCACAAAAGAGAATTTTGAAGTACCCTTAAATGTTAGAGCACAGTGCGAGCGGAAGGAGAGGAAGTGGATAAGGAACGGCGGTATTGATGTACATTGGTCTTAAATGCCTGGACATTACAACGACGAGGAAACACATGATCAGGTAGAGTATTACACATTCGTGTGGATCGGCTAAAGAATGACTCTCTATGTTTGTTTGTGCGCCTGAAGTTGACTTTAAAGGTGAACTGATACGCATTCTCAGATTGACGGGTATCGCGGGAAAATGTCTGAGGAGGAGGAACACATCCAGCAAGCTCAGTTTTATTTTTACACAAACGCGCGCACAAAAGGTGATTTTGGAGTACCCTCAAGTGTCAGACCACAGTACGAGCGGAAGGAGAGGAAGTGGATAAGGAAAGGAGGTATCGATGTTCATTGGTCTTAAATGCCTAGACATTACAGGGGGGGGGGGGGGGGGGGTGATAATTAACCGATATTAATAATATAACATCTTGACAAACTAGCAGTATATTACAGGAAATGTAAAATAAAAATAAATGGTAATAAAACAGGAGCTGTCTGGTTTTCGAGGTGTAGGAAACTCTGCTACCTACCAAATGGCACTAAACTCAGTGTGTGTGCAGTTGATATTGATTGGTCCGAAGACTGTAGATATCTAGGTATTATTCTAGATAAAAAAACGTATCTTCCAAAAACACATCCCTACCACAATTGACAAAATAAACAAAGTCGTAAGAGTTATGTATCCATTAGTGTGTAGAAAGTCATAGCTTAGCCTCGAAAATAAAATTTTTAAAACCATTTTTCAAGCTATACTCCTGTACGGCGCCCCTGTATGGTGTTATGGGGGTTCTCTATATTACATGGAGAACCAACCCACAATTCCAACCAATTTTGACCGCTAACAGCGCGTCACCTTAACCCAACTGCCCCATTCAAAACTTGCAAAGAATACGCTTCCCAATCTGCAACAGCATCCATTCCCAAATCCGCAATGGCATACATTCCCAAACTTGCAAAGAATTCAATTCAATTTTATTTGGTAGATAATTACATTTATGGTATATTTTACAACTAGTACTTAAGAGATTTATGATAGCAATTCCTTTACAACTATAATCTTAAATCTATATAACGACAATAGCACAATTTTAATGAATAACAAATAATAAATTAAGGGAAAACTACAATAAAAAACCCTTATTTGAATCTTAAGACTAATATTCCACGGGCTTCGGTTATTTTATATAGTAATGACCTCGATATAATTTTCATAGACAGAATACATATGTAGTGATTTAGGATAACGCAAGACGAGAAACGAGAACATTGTCAGGAAAAGGACAATTGACGAAGAAGTTTCGATTGATTAAGTTTTGATTTGCAAAGAATTCATTTCCCAATCCTGCAACAGAATACATTTTAAATCATCTCCCTCATCTACATCAAACCGCATGCATTTTTCCCAAAAACCACTTCGGTTAATTTCCTACTTAAACTATATTTCTCGCTTGCAACCAAGCAGCATTAATTTTCCCCGAAAACCATTCCGGCTCACTTCCTACTTAAACCATTGTTCTCGCTTGCAACCAAGCAGCATTAAGTTTCCCCGAAAAACATTTCGTCTCTCAAGCCACCTAAACCATCTGAAATAATACCAATTCTCCTTACTGGTAAGTCATCAGCACGACGCGTTGCATTTCCACGAAACAACTACCGCAACGACCAAGACCCATGTTCCTTTGTCTAACCGACAACTCATGCCCATACTTGGTTATGCCTCCGAAACCGATTTCTCCGTATATACAGCAACAGACGAATCTAATTCAGCCTGTACGGCAGAAATTCCCTGGAACTAAATTTTCTACGTCGGCATAGCAACCCTTCCCCATGTTCCAAGTAAGTGGCAGTGAGTTCACTTAGCAATGACTCCAGTGCCACGACATCCCGAATGGATTCTCGCATTCATTCAGTCAGTCGATAATCAGGGGACTGTGGTGAAGCATCGAAAGTAGTGTGAGTCCGGGTTTCAAGTAAATCGATTCAAGTTCTCGAACAAAAGTGTTTTAACTTAATAATATAAGAATAAGAAGCGATCAAAACTTTCAAAGCGATAAACGTGTTTTAACTAAAACTTTCAAAGCAACAAACGTGTTTTAACTTAACAAACGAAGAAACATGAGTTGAATGTTAAATTGTTATTTAATAAAGACGGATGTTTTATGTTCATGTCAAACAGTTCCCAGTATTTCAGTGGATGTTAAATTCTTATTCAATAAAGAACGATGTTTTATTGCTCATGTCAAAACAGTTCCCAGTATTTCAATGGATGTTAAATTCTTATTTAATAAAGACTGACTTTTAATGTACGTCAAAAAAAAAGAAGTAATAAACAATAGAATAATTTACACCCCAATCCAGTGTGTTTCATTTTCCGTGCTGTGTCCGACTGGTTGCGGAGGCCAACCGTCGTCTTATTTCACTCAGCCTCTTTTGGTGAACGTTTCCCAGTCTTAATTCGGTTGGAGTATGTGGGGGTATAAGTTGGTACCAACGTATGGCACAGGATTCACTTGTGTCCCTAACGATGTTGCTGCGCGAAAATGGTCCTCAGGAAGTCCACGAGATAGGATTAAATAAATGAAACTACACCGAGGTTTAGTTGTTCAATTAGTTTTTTTATTTGTTCTTTATTTTCACTATGGGTAAAGGGTATTCCGGTGCTAATTTGCACTTGTTTCAAAAATAATTACGATGTAAAACGTGTTGGTGGCAACTAAATAATAGTTCAATTTGAAGGGTCAGGCCCAGTAAGAATTTGTTAAAAACCGTGAAAACTTTCGCGACAATTTTACACTGAAACTGCATATACCACAGATTTCACCCGACTCTTTAAAATTTGCGAAATTAATTGTTGGCCTGAGCGGCAGCGTGACTACGCGCGATGGTGGTTGGTTAGTGACTGACTCAAATCGGGGGTGAAATTCGTATTTCATTCCACACACAGGACCACGCCTCTGCTCTCTCAAACTCACGCCCGGCGAAGTGTGGGTAACTTTGGTGAATAGGGTAATTGCCGGACATGGAGAATGAGAGAACAGAAACATGATGTGCTGTGATCTCGGGGTAGCTTTGATTGTGTGAGTTGGTATCAAATACAGCTACTGACATGACCTACTGACCCAGTGGTACGGCTATGGTGTAGTCAGAGCGGATTGAACCGTGGAAAGACAGAAATGCGAAGGAGAAGAGAACCTAGCTGATGTTATTCACCTGCAAAAAGAGATCATTGATCCCAAGCGAATGGGTGATCTGGGAAAGGTTAATAGGGATATAATGCCATGGGAAAAACTCTGTGGAATGTTGGTAAATACCCAAGCCAATGGATGATGATGCAACCGCGTCGCTTGGTTTGACTTGGTTGTTGCTAACCAATACGAATGGAATTTCCGGGGGAAATCCCATGGTTAGAGCAATAGTGTTGCCGTATGGCGAAGATAGTAGCTAAACTCAATTATGCATTATCTGCATAGGATAATGAGTTTAGCTATGCGTCCTTGGGGAAATTTTGTATTTCAGGTGAATAACATATAAGGGAAATGGGTATGTATGACGCGCTGAAAGCGGTCGAAATAAGGTAGAAATTGTGGGTTGATTCTCATATAGAATCGAGAAACCCCACGAGTGTAGCGAATCCGTGCTATACGTTGGCATCAAGCTATTCACCCCCACAGTGTAATTGTGCTCGCACAGACAAAATAAAATTGCAAGCTGTCAAAATAAAATACTGAAAATGTTGCTGAATTTGCCATGGCATTATTCGACACATGCACTTCATGAAAACGCTAACTTTAAACCGGTAGAATTTCTTATTGACAAAATCAGTCGAAACTTCTTCGTCAATTGTTCTCTTTCTGACAATGTTCTCGTTTCCCGTCTTGCGTTATCCTAAATCACTACATATGTTTGTTACTCTGTCTATGAAAATTATATCGAGGTTATTATTACATAAAATAACCGGAAACATGTGCAATATTAGTCTTAAGATTCAATTAAGGGTTTTTTTCTTGTAGTTTTCCCTTAATCACTTATTATTTATTATTCATTAAAATTGTGCTATTGTCATTATAAAAATTTAAGATTATAGTTGTAAAGGAATTGCTGTCCTAAAACTCTTAAGTACTTGTTGTAAAATAGAAATGTATTATCTACCTAATAAAAATTGAATTTAATTGAAACCTGAGCATTCTCAAATAAAGGTTTCTTAATCAATAGAAGCAATCGGTCGTCACTCTTCCCGGAGGCCCCGGAAGCACGGTGACGACCGCAGCGAGCCTTCTCAGAAGCGGTCTATCAAAAAGACCCTAGTCCTGATTTCGATCCATTTTTCCTTTTTTTGTGTGTAAATTTTTCCTCTGTGTACATTTTTAGCTACGTAAGGTAATTTAAGTTAGAACGTAGGTTATAAAATGGATGTATTTGAGCCTTAAGTAAGATTCCCTCGGGACACGTTATGAAATTGTAAATGTATCAAATACAAAGTTTAAGAAAGATTCCGTGGGGGCATGTCATGTCCCCCACGTTAAAGTATGAATGAAGTTCTCTTGGGAAAGATCCCGGAAGAAAGAAAAGAACGGAAATCTTTCTTTTATCGTTTAAAACTACTACCCTCGTAATAGACTAATAATGTTATTGTAAATAATTCCTTAATATTTAATCGAGGAATGTAAAATTTTTTTATTATTTTATTACTCTCTAGAAATAAATATGTTATACAAAATGCACAATCCAAGTCCATTATTTCAATACGTGTGTTTTTGATTATTTATCGTTAACCTTTTTTAATGGTAATTGTAATTAGAAAGACCCATGTACACGTTCAAAGCCTTTTATGGCAGGTACAAAACCTCAAAATCACCTTTATTTTGTCCTCTGTCGCCCTCTATCGCGCTCTTCAGTCCTTACTCATCAAATTAGACCATGAACACGATTCCATACGTTGCTAAAACAAAATGAAACTACATATAAATCTCGGCAAGGTCGATTTGAGAACGCCGTAGACTTGAAATCGCCGCCATATGTCTCTCGTGTATGAAGTTCGCCTCGCAGGATGTTCATATTAATTTACATTATCTGACGGTCGTATACCAACACCGACGTAGGAGAAAATAACGCATAAAAGTTGAAGTTAAATTGGCCGTTCAGGAATATCAAATTTGGTTAGAGGCCCCCAAAAAGGGAATATTTATGTTAATAAAGTGAAATGGAAAAGGACACTGGCGCAACTTTGTTTCCATAAACGGTCGAGCTGGTCGGAATTAGACAAACATTTCCTCCCGGACTAAAGAAAATCATATGCACAGTGAGCGTAAAATAAAAGTTGCTCGTAGTACTCGTACTACACCAAACTGTTGCAGAAAAGGCAATAAATAGATCCTTTCTCATTTCACTGTAGGGAAATAAAAGCTGGATATTAAAAAAACAACAACAAGAAAAGCATACACACGCTCATGCAGACAATAGGACATTGATGCAGAAACGCAAAAAGTATTTTGGTATGTCGGCATGTATCTCTAGAATAGTATTGTGTTTGCGGGCTCACAAGGGCTTCATCTTATACGATAAGAACAATGGCGAGCTTTTGATTTCGTAACTTAGTTCATAAAATTGTGTAGCTAATGTCCTGTTTCTTTATTTGTGCCACTTTATCCCAATGGTGTCAAAGTACAATAAGTAAATAGAAGGAGGACAATGATATTGTATGTATGAAGAAATCCTCAAACGATGACGCATTCAATCAAGTAAAGATGTGCAGCGATTATCCAGTTATAAATAGATACAGGAAATCATTCCTTAATCGTGTTGAAATATAATATGACAATAAATTAATTTGTAACTTTTCTTTTGAAAACCCTTTGGTTCTGGGAGCAGAAGAAAGTGGAAAGGCTAAGCGAAGGACGTATCGACGTACATTAGTCTTGAATATCTAGATATTACCATGACGGGGAAACACAGGATTGTGCAAAGGAGTCCATATTCGTGTTGTTCGGCTAAAGAACGATTCTCTGTGTTTCTTTTAGGAATGTTATAGATATGAAAGTTCGGATCAGGATATGGATACGGATATATAAATAATATTATACCGGTTTCGGATACGGCTATGGATATGAAATTATTTCGGATTATCCGTTAGTTTCGGATAGTTCCAGTTTCGGATATAAGATTTTGAAGGAATTTTAAAAGTACAATACAAATAAATAATGATTTGACTTTATGTCTAGGTTTTCATTTGGCCCTACAATCAGTCTGTTTAGTGTACGGCCACAGGGGAACCCATCAACCCAGGATGAAGCGACCGACGTCCAGCCGGATCGCTTGTGCGCCCCATAATTCTCCTCTAATGGCATCAGTATGTTGAAACACTTTTCGTTTTCTTTATTTGGTTGCCTTTTTTCTTGTCATGTTCAACTTTCACTTTGTTTAATTTGGTAATCCGCAAGAAGGAACCCTTATGTTAAAGTCAAGAACCAAAGGGAGGACCCCCGAATCAACAGCGGCAAACGCCGAAAACCCCAGCGACGAAGCCGCGGGCCCAATCAAGGCCAACCCGAATCGAACTCTGTTTCTGCTGCTTCGGAGTCTCATAAGACCGACACGCAGAGGGGAACAGGCGCGGCCATGGGCGGCGAACGCCAACTGACCAGGTCACAGCCCCGTCGGCCCACGGCAGGCAAATGCCGCTCCAGTTCTGCCAGCTCGGAGCCTACTAAGGCTCAAAAGCAGAGTAAAGGCGCACCTACGGGCTCCATGAGCCAGAAGCCATTTTCGGACTCCATGAGTCGGAAACATCAACCTCAGCGCCGTCAGCCCAAATCGGGACAAAACCGCTCTAGTTCTGCTAGCACAGAGTCTGCGGAGGCTCCCAAACGGAGCAATCCTTCGCAAAAAGTGGAAGACAGTGCGAATTTTGCGGTCGACGCACACACATGACGGCAGTGTGTCGACAAAAATCAAAACGGGAGCAGCTGGGAAACCCCAACCCGACCGCACTAAAATCGCAACCTAGCCAAAGCTGTTCTCAGTTTTCACCTGTAGCGTTCTAGGAACGCACGATTCCACCCGGGTAGGGTTCCTACCCTTCAAGGAACATACATAACCTGAAAACGTTACACGCGCCCACAGTCCTAAGTCCGCTAGTGCCCTGAAACATTCACCACAACTATGAGCCCGACACGAAAAAGCAAGGAACTGAACGTCCCAAAGCTTTCAATGTCAAGCCCAACATGTCGATTGTAGCATACCTGAAACAAAGGTAAAAAAAGCCATACACTCATCCGGCTTCCAAGAGAAATTCAAAAAGATCGAAATGCATCGCATCCCAGCTCTGCACAATAGGAAATCCTGAACACCTACACGATGTTACAAGGAATCGCTATCGTCGGTAAATTAGCCGACCAGCGGCTGCACGTGCGGGTAACTGCCATAAAGACCACCCAAATCCGTCAAGCAAACAAAGGCAGCGACAACCTAGTTCAATAAAGCATATCGCCTACCACTACCAAATTGCAGGCAACCGTAATTATCTCGACGAGATAATTCGGAAAATGTATGAGGCTAAAAATCTACAAAGGATCTATTCAGATCCCACGGTCCCTTTCGAATTTCACACCCATTAGAAAGGCTAATGGCTTGTTAGTTTTAACCGAAAGAAGTTAAACAAAACCATGGACCGTACGTCCATTCAAATTGCATGATATCCGTCGGCCTGCGCGCCAGATGTGCTATGCAAATAGAGGCGGCACACAATCGACAACCGTCGATCTGAGTTTCGATCACCACCACGAATGGTGATAATGATGTTTATGGATGTATGCAAGGAATGACTTCTCCTTTCAGGAATATAAGAAATTTCCCCTGGGATGAATTAGCATGCGGTTAACAGAGATTCGAAAATTCTGTTAGCAGAGCGCATAGGAAATTTCTCTGTGCAGATATAGATACGATCTGTATCAGGGTTTCTTTGGATTGAGATAGGATTAGTCCGTTTCGAGCAACCAAGAAGAATATATCGAGATTCGTCCCAGAGAACTCCGACGAGGAGTTGATCTTTAACGTGTGCCTGTTTTAACGTGTGCCTAGTTAACGTGTGCCGAGTTTAACGTTGTCGGAAAACAACGTGTCCCGTACCAGTAATTAAGTGGAGTATTCGCCAAGACCGTTTCTACAGCAAATAATGCTAATCAATAAGTGAAATTATGTACATTAAAGTTTTCGTGAGTTTGACACTTCGCTTGCAATCGAGTAGTTTGCGTTGCACACAATCCCCCAGGCAAGTTATAAGTAAAGACAAATGTACGCACCCTAGTGCATTAATACAAATTTAGAATTGTGTCCCAACGATCATCAACCAGTGTCAACTAAAGTTAATAACAAAAAAAATAAAACCACAGGTTAAGGACAAATATCCTTGTGTTTCATTTGTTCAGCGCATCATTCGCTCCAGTTCCGTTTTGTGTTTTAAAATTTTTTGCGCACAGTGTTCGGCGGAACACTGCCTCAACTTCAACATAGACACCAACATCCGCCAAACTCCAACCCAGGTCCCGATTGTCCAACTCCCCTTGGATATTGGCCGTAAGGACACCACGCGCCAAATCGTGGACACAGGCGCTGAGATCAACCTCTTAAAGCTGAAGGCACTCCACCCGAGACATGTTGTGGATGTCCAGAATCCACAACACTCCAGACGCTCTTTGGCAAGGGTAAGTCGAGGGGATGCTACCATGGAAGTTTCAAGTTGCACCACGAAATTCCCTGCAGCTTACAAATAATGGACTCCCTACCGGGGTTAACGAAAGGCAGGTTGTTAGGTTACGACTTTCTGTCGAAAAATTGCTAGGTGGACCGAGCGGCCTTGCCAGGTCCCTTCGGCACGATTCCCCGTTCGGCTGCCTTATATTCCACCTTTCCTGTCTTACTATTCGCAAAGCCGGAAGAGCTTTCGGGATTTACGGCTATTCGGGGAAACTCCAAACGACCGCTCGTTCCACCTAGCAATTTTTCGACAGAAAGTCGTAACCTAACATCCTGCCTTTCGTTAACCCCGGTAGGGAGTCCATTATTTGTAAGCTGCAGGGATTTTCGTGGTGCAACTTGAAACTTCCATGGTAGCATCCCCTCGGCCGGTACTCGCCTGGAGACCCTACCCACACAGGGGAGGGGTGCGAAAAAATGTTCGACCTCGTTTTGCCAAGAAGACCGCACCCCAAAGGCCCAAAAGGCGTCAAAGAAGGGAAAGCCTTGATACAAGGCTTATAAACAAACCCTTCGGAGCTCGGAATCCTTCTGAGTAAACCGGTCAGAGTCGGGCTTCTCTCCCACTAAATCTTCGCCTTTTACTAAGGATTTTCGTCGAGAGGAGTTATTCTATGATTCTAAATTGGAATTTTTTTAAGGCCGGCTCCAAACCATAGACGCAAGCCCATAAGCGCCAACTATAAAGGCATACCTCGTAGCTCGAGGGATGATCAGGCAGTGGAGTTGCCAGACCCGGGGAATATTCCGCTGCGACTTACCACCCCAACATGACTCATCTCCGATGACGAATCGAGGGACCCCGTATCCGAGAACCAAACTTCGGAGGAAACACCTCCTACACATTAAACCTATGTTCTCGGGAGGTGAATCGTCGGATGAATTTACACATCTTGATTGCGACTACCTGTCGCTTGCTGGCTTGCGGAAAATTTTCACAATTTCATGTGGCCGGACAAATGCTAACACGCATTTGAGGCAGAAAAGGGGATGTTGATTTCGCCGCCAAAATGGGTCAACCCTAACACTACCAAACCCTTTTAATCTGGCCACGGATGCGAGTCAAAAAGCACTTAGAGCCGTGCTATCTCAAGGCAAAATAGGCAAAGACTCGTCTCTTGCCCACGCCAGTCCCACCTGAAATGCGGTGAAACGAAACCACTTCACTATTGTGAAGGAGGTATTTAGTCGGGTCGAGTGGGTGGTTCGAACTTTCTACTGTTATTCACAAGGTTGTAGATGCACGGTACACTCCGCCAGCAAAATAGGAAAAAAAAGGGTGCAAATTCACAATACCCGTCGAAAGCCCGATGATGGACAGGCCCTACGGAGTACAAGGTGGTTCATGAAATGGTGGCGGTCTAATCCCCCCCTGCCATATTATCCCTTACTTTAGGACGGGCCAGCAAGGAGTAGAGGGGGTAGAACGTACAAACTTTTTTCTACCATACTTTTATTTAAATTTTTTTTACAAAGAACCCACCACCAGAAGCAGCAACAACAAGTTGAGAGTGCTGTGTGGTGGTTTATAATCCACTACAGGGGTGCTGCTGAGATCTCCTGGTTTGGGGATACAATGAAAAAAAAAAAAGAAAAATGCAAACAGCCACCCGGTCCATCGACCTTGCAACAGGAAGTCGCTATCCAACAACCCGTCTTCCGAAAACGCCGGCAAGGAGGCCATAACTTGAAAGCTGCAGGGAATCTCGTGGTGCAACTTTGGCGCTTGCCAAAAAGCGTCTGGAGTTTCGTGGATTTTTGAACATCCACAACATGTGTCGGGTGGAGTGCCTTCAGCTTTAAGAGGCTAATCTCAGCGCCGGTGTACACGCTTAAGCGAATAGTGTTTCTACGGCCAATGTCCAAAGGGAATTGGACTATCAGTATCTTGGTTGGCGAAAGCTGAGAACAGCTTTTGCTGAGTTGCGAGTTTGCTGCGACCGGATTGGGATTTCCCGACTCGACCTCCGACCGCTCCCATTTTGCTTTTTGTCGACACACTGCCACCGTGTATGCATGTCGACCGCAAAACTCGCACCGTTGGCCGCTCTTTTACGATTTGTTGCTCTGCTTTGGAGCCTCTGTAGACGTCCTGCCAATAGAGCTAGAGCGACCTCGGCCTGCTTTGGGCCGATGGTGTTGGGGTTGACTCGTTGAGCCCATGGGTACCTTCCGGCTTTCTAAGCCCGTAGATGGCTCCCGACTCGTTGCATCCGTAGGTACGCCTTTGTTCTGTTTTTGAGCCTTAGTAGGCTCAGAACTAGCAGAACTAGAGTGGCTTTCGCCTGCCGTGGGCCGACGGAGTTGTGGCCGGTTGCCACCATTATCTCCGTCTACTCTTCTCTGCTTTTCAGTCTCCATGGACTCAGAACCAACAGAGCTAGAGCCAGTTTGGCCTTGATTGGGCCAGCGGTGTTGTGGCCAGAATTTCCGGCGTTTGTCGCCTTTATCGGACATGCCTCCGTGGCCAAAAATTCGGATGCTATACACTCTTTATTGTGACGTTGCTTGTTTCTTAGTAGCAGGGGGTTGGTGTGGTCCCGGTTGTTTTCCTCTGGGACTTCTTCTGCTGGTGTGGTGGCCTATTTTGTGGGGGAGAGCCGGAATTGCGTTGTGGATGTACAATCTTTCATGTCGTGCCTATACTGCCCGCAATCCCGGCAGAAGAGAGTATTTCTCCTTTTCAGACACCCGTCATATAGGTGCCCATTTTTGTTACAAAAGCTGCAAGCCATACGGGGTAACTAAAGGGTGCACCGATCGAGTGCCTTGGACCTGGATAGGCTGGCTGTGGTGGAACTGATCACCGCCACCCTGTTGTGCAAGTGTGGTCCCAGGCCCTGTTGGTGGAAACCCGCCCTGGGATTATGGCGGGGTTTACAGCTGTCACATTGTGGGGTTGCTGTGTGGGGTTTAAGTAGGTGCCTGACACGACACGGATTCACTTAAATCCCCAACTCTTATCAAGTCGAAATAGTACGAAAAATAAAAAATGCGCTGTGGTAGTTTTACTGGTGAATGTTTTTCTTTATTCTCACTTTTTAATAAGTTAAGGAATGACAGAAGAAAGATTATAGCACAATGTTTTTCTTTACTTTTACTTTTTAATAAGTTAATGAATGATAGAAGAAAAATTATAGCACTGTAGACGTCCTCTCGTATTATTGTTCGATCCATTTCCCACATACTGACTACTATTTGGTGATATATTCGCTCGAGATAATTTAATCTGACTACAGAAATTGCGCGTGAAAGAATTAAACTAACCGCGACCGTACCGACACGCTTGATTTTATTAATTTTGTGTGTCCACACACCACTGACGACAAAATCTGACTCTCGCGTATGTGTACGCGACGGGGGTTGCGATCTGACTCCTTATTGAATCTCGATGTAGTTTCGTCGGATATCTCTATTCGATAATGCACACATACAGGGAAGGAACCTGTACATGGGAAGAACAGTATATCACAAAGGAACTGAAGTAGAATAAGGGAAAAGCGAGAGCAAAAACTGACTGACTGATATTTGAATTCGACTGGGTCAGCTGTGCAAATAGATGGTCGCTCATATAGCGGCCGTAAAAGGTTGCTATGTTTGAACTAGCGATTCGTTGACGCAGAAATAGGTTTCTGAGTATTATGTCAACAGAACGCTATTTCGAGGGTCATGTGCTAAGATGCGCGTTTGTTTATCTTAGCTAATGGTATATGGGTTGTTAAGGAAACTATACCGTAGGACCTGATCTGGTGATCGGAATGATTACACAATGACGGTTTGTGTATTTATCCGCGTCAATTGTACATTGCATTGATAGCGAGTCAAGGATCTAATTCCAGTGTGAATGTTTACACTGGCAAAGAATTCGGCTCTTCGCAGTTAGGCGCGAATTGCGCTTTGCTTTGTAGCGAACAAAAATACTCGGAAGTATTGGTCTGTGTTTGATGGGCATGTGGTCGCCCATAGTAACCGATCGGTTCATGCAGACGAACCGAAATGGTTTTAATTGATGACATGGCGAGATGTTAATCTTGCCGTGGATTTATGTTTCAGGTACAAGATACTGACGGGTAGCTTACGCTGCTCGATTACAGGTAAGCAAAATGGGTTTGTTGGGTGTGGAAAGGCGGGTTGATTTAAAGGGAAAGGGTGGTTCTTTGTGAAAGTTTTAAAGAACCGCCACAGCTGTGCGTAACACCCCGGAGCATACTGGGGATTACCTGCTAATGTCTGGGTAGCGTCGAGTGACCTACCAAACATGTCCCGAGCAGCCTGACTCGTCTCATTAACCGGCAGGGATTCCCTGTGATGCGAGTCCTGTGCGAACTGACTTTGGGTTGCGAAAGGCATTGTAGTGTCCAATGGCCTTCCGCTGGGGTAAGACGAAATATTCAATTGTGTATTTGCAGGAAGGGGGTACCTATAATGTACTTCCTGTGAATATACCGGTGGATTTATTGAGTGGGCATGATAGACAGCCCTGCCATCACTGTGTGTATGGTGGTAGTCTTGTAGGGGTAGTGGAGCGAAAGGTGATACCAGTGGGGCCTGCACAAAGAAATCGGCCTATGGGCTTAGACTCGATGTGTAGATGGTCGAGGGGATTGCCTGTGGCGCGAGTGTTGAGAAATGGCTGGGGTTGAAAGCCGATGGGTCGACTAAAAGATTGCTAACCCCGGCCGAGCTTCCCAAGAAAAGGGAGTCGCGCTGTCGCAACAACTCCTTTTGGAGTCGTTCCATCTGGAGGAGCCTCGTTGTTATATCATCGAGAGGACCATCGCCAAATGCCAGCAAATAGTGGCGGAAATAATCCTCTATGACGCCACTCATTACCACGGACAAAAGCGGCCCATTCGCTATCCGTAGGGACGCTCCATCATTCCCGGCAACGCACAACAGCCTAGTTCACGCAGGAAACAAAGCCTGTGGTATTTTCAGCAGGAAGTTATCGCATTACGGATAGCTGTGCACACAACTCCACGTAGGACATTTGCGGCTGGAAAGCACTCTTTGGACGCTGCTCCACCACTAAGAACGTCCCGAGTGGCATCTCATTCATCAGGCGGTATGCTTCACCGCCTACTCTCGTGGGCAACCACTTAAGGAACCTCTCTTCCTCTTCCTTCGCAAAACAACTAAGGGTTCTTTTGCAACTATCGATGAACATTTGGAGTTCTCCAGCTGCGTTTGAGCCCTTTTGTCCCGAGAACACCGGGATCATCTTTAGATGCGAAATTTTATACGTTGTTATGCGTTTCACACAAGACTCTTCGTACCATGGTTGCCAAACTTTATATGTGGGATTTCTCCTTAACAACAAACCCAGCATTTTTTGACAAATTTGTCACCACCTATCTGCAGACTGGAATGTTCCCACGATCATGGAAAAGCCAATGGCTTGGGCTCATACCTAAAACTAACCAACGACTTATATCCATACCGCCCGCTACAAATGTTGGAGACAAAAGTACTAAGTACCAGAATAAATGATTGCCATGAACCTGGAATAGTTCACAGAAAGTACATCGTTATTTTCTGAATGACAATATGGGTTCAGATGCCAACGGTTTAAATGTCCCTTCCCTGTACAACCGTAAGCCTGTACGTAAGCGGAATCGAACCACACATTTGACTTAGGCTTGCTACTCTTTACCACATAAGGAGTAAAGATTGCCCTTAAATGTCAAAGTACAGTGCGAGCGGAAAAAAAGGTAGGAAGAAGAGGGAAAAGATGCCCGTGTCTGATACCTGTATTAGCTATACTATTTGCTGAATTCTAGTATTCTGAAGAGCGAAGAGTAGAACACAATGTCCCACAAGTATTACCTGTCCAGGGTAGCGGAGCTATTAAGAATTAAGCACATTAAAATCACCTAGATATCTAATCAATAGCGTCTGATGGAGCAAGTCATTTAAAGATGCGTTTCTATTCAAGTTCTGTAAAAGAGACAACATTGAATCACGTCAATGGAATCCAAATTACAAGTTGAGCAGACACCACATTAATATTGAATAACCGTTTTGTTAGAGAATAGCCAGTTTTTAAACCTAAGAGTCGAGATAACCGTGTTTTCTAATATTTTTAAATTGTGTTTGTGTCTAAAATCAAGTGGTAGAAATATCCCAAACGAAAATCTTCAATTCGAAAAGTGGAGACAAGAATGTTTGATAGGAAACTGTTCATTTTTCTAGTTAATCGGTTCAAATACTTTTGTGGAGAGGTGTAAGTCTCCGGGTTTTTATATACGATGCAAGGACCTATAAGCTTTAAGCATCCTTTGGAACTTGGTTTTATAAAGGTGATCAAAAACAACGTTCACTGTCCTTTGGAGAGGGCTTTTAAGACAAAAGCTCAATCACACAATTCTCATACATTTTTAAAATTATTATTGACCCCCCTTTTAGACGATGCGATTTTAGCTCATATGTACTTTTTTTAATAGGGGTTGCTAAGAGGTTATCGACTGAAACAGCCCATCATTCAACGATCCCTCTCTGAAATTTATTATCAGTATACCTCGACATATCCTCATGAATAGACTCAAGTGTGAACAACATTACTGTTTGAGAGGATGGCAATCTAAAGTCGCCGTATAAACAGTGTACCTTACACAACTTGCCCTGTGAGTAGGGCGTTAGAATATACTCACAGCTAGGCCGGCTTGTCGTAAAAGGCGACTTAAGGCCGAGTGTTAAATGGAGTCCCAACGCCCGGCCGCCCGGTAAAATACCACCCCATCAAGCTATAGGCTCCGTGAAATGGTCGGGAGAAATTCCTGGCCATCTTTCAGAACTTGGCTAGTGGACCGATTCGAGAGAACGTTGGTTTAGGTGGTAGTCGGCCCCAAGGTGAGACATCACCCCATCACGCTATACATTCCGCGATATCGTCAGGAGAAATGTTCGACTATGTTTGGGATGTATGGCTGATGGCCGGGACTGACACGGAGATAAATCATGATGGTACCTTCTGATATAAAGAATTCCGGAGGTAAACTAGTTTCCCATTCGGATCTCCGGGGGGACTATGTCAGGGGGAACATCATGCAAATATTCTGACAAATAACAGAACTTTATGAAATTCGTCATCGCGTTCGTTCCGGAGGCTCTGTCGACGTTCGACTGATAACGGCATTTTATAAGATCAGGGGCATCGAATTCACCACTTTTTTGTTACACCATCGCGCGCACAAAACGGGGTTTGGAAGTACCGTTCAATGTCAGAGCACAGTGCGAGCGGATGGAGAAAAAGTGGATAAGGAAAGGAAGTGTCGATTAATATTGGTCTTGAATGCCTGGATGAGGAAACACAAGAACAGGTAGAGTATTCCACATTCGTGTAGTTCGGCTCAAGAATAACTCTCTATGTTTATTTGTGCGCATGAAGTCCACTTTAAACGTGAACTGATGCGCATTCACAGATTGACGGGTATCTCGGGAAAATGTCTGAAGGGACGGGCACACATTCAGCAAGTTCAGTTGAGCAACAACCGTGGTAAAACACATAGAAAAGAGATAAGCACGATACGTTGCGTCTATATTCTAATGACGGAATTAAACAACTTACAGCTGGGTCCCCAATATGTTTCGCTGCTCGTTTTTGCATCCTATCGAGCACGTTTTGGATGCGCCTGACCAAATATGGGAGTGGAACTCAATTTTAGGACGAATATACGCCTTGTAAGTAGTGACCACGTTGGATGGAGTGAAGTATTTTTGCATCTCTTAAGGAATCCCATACATTCAGCTGCACTTTTCGCAACATCAAATATGTGTTCATTCCAATTAAGAGTCGAATTAATTCGAGTACCGAGGATTGATAGTTGCTTGGTTTCGTCGATGCAAGTGCCGTTCATCGGCAGTATATTTACTTTGGGGTTCGCCTATTACGACAAGAGGCAGCACTGAGTTTTTAAGCCATTGAATTCTACTCGGTTAGATAATCTCCATTGATATATCATGTTGAGGTCTGAATTCAATGTATTAAGCACAAACTGCTGGTTGGTAATGACGTTCGAAGAGTTTGGTCAGGAGTGTTCATATGAGTATGAGAAACTCAATGTGCTATCATCAGCAACCGAGTGAACTAGGTTGTGAGTAATTGACAAGGGATCATATATAAAGATCAAGAAGAGTGGGTGAGAGTGCCTGGGGAATACCTGCATGAATTTGCATTAATTTGATGGGAGACAGATTTGAGACCCTCAAGAACCACTTCAATTGAACGGCCAGAAAGATAGTCTCTTATCCATTGGATCAGATAGGAATGCAATTTTGACAAAAGGGCTGGATGCCAAACTGTTGAAGGGTTTTGAAATATCCAATGCGACTACCTTGCTTTTGCCGAGGTAGTGGATGGAATGGCTCCACTTTTCGTTAAGGCCCGCTATCAGATCTCTTGTGGAGCTGTGGCGGTTCCATTGAACGCCACTACTTACCTTCCCATCAATCATAAAGAGACTGCTTCCTAGAGCACCGAAAACCCTGGAGAGCATTTACTTACCTTTCCACCGTTTGCGCAAATTATCACCTGAAACGCCTGGAATGTCTGGAGATCATAACGGCCAGGAAACACATGATCAGGCAGAACATTCCACATTCGTGTGGTTCGGCTAAAGAATGACTCTCTATGTTTATTTGTGCGCCTGAAGTCCACTTTCAACGTGAACTGATGCGCATCCACAGATTGACGGGTATCGCGGGAAAATGTCTGAAGGGGCGTGTAATATCAGAGTTGTGATTCTCTGATATTAACATTTAATATTTGGTTATCGGGCAGCTAAATGGGCAAAATGTCGTATTTGTTGTTATTAGTATTTTATTATAGGCCCCACGTTGGGTGCCAAAATGTTGTATTTATTGGTGGTACAACATTTAATATTTAATTATCTGAGAACGTTTTATTTTATTGTTAATGTCTTCTTTTATTATGTCCCTGTATCACGTTGGGGACCACAGGGTAATATCGGTTTTTATGATTCATTCCATATTTGGCTTTAATATTTATTCATTAAAAATTGTAAAATCGGGTTATACCTTTAGTATTTATTCATTAAGGATACCGTATATAGCTTTAACATTTATTCATTAAGGATTGCAATATCGGGTCTTAGCTTTAATATTTGTTCATGTGGATGCCGTATCTAGCTTTAACATTTATTCATTAAGGATTGTAATATCGGGTTTTAGCTTTATTATTTATTCATTAAGGATGCCGTATCTAGATTTAACATTTATTCATTAAGGATTACGTGTCTTGGGTCAGCGGGCTTCCTTCCGGGTTTGCCTGTTGCTCTGATGGGGACTTTTCTTCCGTGGTTGTGGCATCTTCTATTGTCTCTTTGCTTCCCTCCGGTTTAGACTGGTTGTAATTAAAACAGCACGTTTCTTTACTTTTGTTTAATCTTTAATATCAAAAGCATCACTTTTACAAATAGTCTTCTTTAATATCAAAAGCATCACTTTTACCAATAGTCTTCTTTAATATCAAAAACGACACTTTTAGTTTAAATTATATACTTAAATTTAGTAGTAAAGAGGCCCGCTGTACACACGCTCGGCCGCAACCTTCTTACTACGTTATTACACTATATATTATTAAAATCACCCATTCGCAACCGCTCTTTATATACCAAATTAATACAAATAATGCATTCCCTCTATCAGAATGCATAACCTATTTTGAGGCCATTCGCCTATCATCGGTAGTGGATTGAGCAATTACTTAATTGCTTTCCTATGGGGAACCAATTATCGTGCAGTGGCCCGTGTGCAAATCGTATCATTCGATTAATTGCGTTTCACTGCTATGTTCGCTATTTCGCCGAACCCGGCACTTTACCGACGCTCAATTAATTCGTCGTTGGTGGCCTTTGAGAATACCGCTCGTGTCATATAGCTTGTAAAAAAAAAAGAAAACGTGGTAAAAAAAAAAAGAAGGCGTGCAGTCGAAACATGAGGTGCCATGCCAGGTGCTCGCTTGGTTTTTTGGTGACACAGCGGAATGATCGTAGCGAGCGACCTTGGGATCGTTTACCATGATCGGCGCCTTGGGCCGGTTGGTATTATGAATAATATGAAATGGGAATATTATGGTATGAATTAATTGCAGCCGCCTCTGAATAGATGAGTGATTATCGCAACGTGTGCGATATGTATTTGAATGTTTGTGGGAAGAAGGCGCATTTTTGAGGATTGATTATATTTGTAATGTTTGGAAAAATGTCTGTTAGCTTGTTTTGTAAGGGGTTGCAAAGCGAGGTGTAACAGGTTGAACACATTCAGCAAGTTCAGTTGAGCAACGACCGTGGTAATACCTATAGAAAAGAGATAGGCATGATACGTTGCGCCTATGTTCTAACGACGGAATTGATCGACTTATGGCTGAGTCCCCAATAAGTTTCACTGGTCGTTTTTGCATTCTGTCGCGCACGTGTAGTGCGGTTTTGGATGCGCCTGACTCCATTTTTGGACGAACATACACCTTGTAAATAGTTGCCACGTTGGATGAAGTGAAGTATCTTTTGCTCCTCTTAAGGAACCCCTTACATTCGGCTGCACTTTTCGCAGCTTCAAATATATATATATATATTTTTTTTTTATTAGACTTCTCTCGGGAGAGGCGAACCTATAGCGTCGAGTGGGCGCCCCGAGATGCCATCAAATAACTGTTGCAGTTCTTTTTGAACAGTTGCAGGTTGTAACGCTCCGGGAACACTTCCGTGGGAAGGGAGTTCCACAGCATCCCCGCTCTGTAACGGAACGAGTTCTGATACAGGGATGTTCGCGCCTTCGGGAGATGAACCACAAACGGGTGCGATCTGTCGGATTGTCTTGTGAAGCGCACATAAACCGAATCGCGTGGAACAATACCAAGAATCTCCGAAGAACAGCACCCGTGATAATATCTGTAAAACAGACAGAGGTCGGCCACGCGCCTTCGATGTGATAGCGACTGTAGTCCCGACGTCAGCACCGAGTCCCCGATCAGGCGGATCGCTCGTCTTTGTACGCTCTCAAGTAGGTTGAGGGTATGTTTAGGAGCCGAGCTCCAAACATGAGAGCAATATTCGAGCGCAGGTCTAATTTGAGATTTATATAGGAGAAGAAGTTGGGCCGGAGTAAAATATTTCTTGGCTCTAAAAAGATAGCTCAGTTTTCCTGAGGCTGATCTGGCGATATCCGATACGTGTTTATGCCATGATACATTCCCACAGACCGTGACGCCGAGCAATTTCAAACTTTCCCCAGCCTCGAGGGCCCGGCCACTCATCATCAGCTGTGGAACCGATGATCCAGTTTTCTTTGTGAATGTTGTATACTGGGTCTTCGTTGCGTTGAAGTCGACAAGATTGGCCTTTCCCCACTGCAGGACTTTATCCAAATCCTGATTCAGAGAGTCAATCTGTCTACATCTCAGCTGGTGCGACGTTGATGCATCACTCGAAAAGGAGGAAACAAGCGTACTATCATCCGCAAAACTGAACACTTTGTTATCCGTTGTCTCCAACAAATCATTTATGTGAAGCAAGAACAAGGTTGGAG
Organism: Microdon myrmicae; assembly: GCA_963931805.1. Taxonomy (NCBI): domain Eukaryota; kingdom Metazoa; phylum Arthropoda; class Insecta; order Diptera; family Syrphidae; genus Microdon; species Microdon myrmicae. Next base: position 75,770,858 of record OZ007500.1, on the reverse strand, counting down.
CCAAATAGAACCTTGGGGCACCCCCGAATTAACAGGATACAGATCCGAACACTCGCCGTCCACAACAACCCGGATCGATCGATTCTCGAGGAAGCTCCTCGTCCAGTCGCAAAGCTGTTGGGAAAGTCAATATGAACGAAGTTTGCTCAGCAATGCCCCGTGCCAGACGCGGTCAAAAGCCTTGGAGATATACAATGCGACCGACCTTGACTCACCATGCCGTTCAATCGCAGTTGTCCATATATCGGTTATAGGAGTAAGTGTCAAAAGGTCTCCTGTGGACCGCCTGCCACGGAATCCGTATTGACGATCATTCAGAAGTCCGTTGCACTCCAAATACTTAACCAACTCAATATGTGGTCATTCCAGCTAAAAGTCGAATTAATTCGAGTGCCGAGGATTCATAGTAGCTTCGTCGATGCAAGTGCCGTTCATAGAGAGTATATTTACTTTGGGTCTCGCCTTTGACGACAAGAGGCAGCACTGAGTTTTTTTGGGCATTGAATTCTACTCGGTTAGATAATCCCCACTGATATATCTTGTTGAGGTCTGAATTCAATCTATCAAGCAGAAGTTGCTGGTTGGTAGTGATGTTCGAAGAGGTTGGTCAGGAGTGTTCATATGTGTATGAGAAACTCAATGCACTAATATCAGCAAACGAGTGGATTGGGTTGTGAATCGAGATATCATTGGTAAAGATGAGAGATCATTTATAAAGATCAGGAAGAGAATGGGTGAGAGTACCGAACCCTGGGGAACACCTGCGATAATTTGATGGGAGACGGATTTGACACCATCAAGAACCACTTGGATTGAACGGCCAGAAACACACTGGCCAACATGGGTACCAGACCTAGATGGTCATTCCGCCAACACACTAGACCTGTTTCTCATCTCCCACCCAAACAAATACACAATTGAAGCTTCTTCGCCCTTGGGCACTTCAGACCACTGTGTCGTGTCAGCTAAATTTCCTCTAACCAACAATAACGTTAATGAGAAAGCTCTCATAAGAACAATATGGTTCTACGAGAAAGCCAACTGGGAAGGACTGAACGACTTTTTTGGGAGGTTAAATTGGTCGTTATTTTTCCTCAATAACAATATTGACTCTGTAGCGGACACATTAACAGACACGATTCTACTTGGCATACGGACCTTTATTCCACACAGAGTAAAGAGTATCAAACCCAAGAGAAATATGTGGTTCGATTCCGGGTGCAGAGAAGCCATTAAGGCCAAAGAGTTGAGCTTCCGGTTGTATAAATGAAACAATACTGAGGAAAACCGGAAAAGATTTAAGAAAGCTAGAAATGGCTGCAATGCGTATATACAACGCGCCAAGTTCTTGCATGACCAGAGTAAGACAAAAATTACTACACTCGCCCACAATAAGAAAGAGTATGGCGTAGAGCGCCGCAGTTAATTGAATCAAACACGCTTTGGTTTTTGATTGCTTTATTATTGAAATTGTTGGGGTATATATACTCCCAATCAATCACTCAATTATTCATAAATTTCTTAATCTACTCATACAAATTATGCTTCATAAGCCATTTCACACTTAATTCGTAATTCACTCAAAATACAAATTGCTTATTATGCTATTCTATTGCTTATTATTCTATTCTCTATCACCCGCTTAGTGCATAGTGTAAGAACAATGACACGATTTGACCCAATTAATTTGTGAATCATTTACCAGCAGCAAGCTCGCAAACGATTGTCATTTGATTCTTACAAATCGTAACCGAAGCCATTCGTTTCTTTTACTCAATGAAAAGAATCGACCTTGAATTGTTGTCGCCAACGAATGCTGGTTACCTGAAACTTGCTAATTGTGACAAGCTTAAATTAATTTACTTGATATGATTCTTCATGGTCATTTCGTGGCTATGGTGTTACAGTACAGGTGGTAGAAGGTTCTGGGCATTCGTGAAAAACATTCAAAACTCAGTCTCTTCATCCATTCCATCGCTTATAGTCGATGACACACCAGTCACCAGTGCAATAGAGAACGCGAATCTACTAGCTGCACATTTTGCAGCCAACTCAACGCTGCTTGATACCACATCAGTTCCACCTCAACTTGAGCATAAGCAGCACACCATGAGCCAGATTCGATTCCGAACGTGTACTGTTGCCCGTGCACTCAAAGAGCTAAACGCACACAAATCCGTTGGTCCGGATTGCATTCCCCCAATCCTCTTGAAGAGATGTTCCTGTTCACTCGCTAAACCACTGCGGAAACTCTTCCATTTGCCTTATTCTGCTGGCCCTTTCCCAAATAGATGGAAGACAGCGAACATTCAGCCAATTCCCAAAAAACAAACGTGACAAATCATCCCTTTCTTCTTATCGACCTATTCTATTCTCTCCAAAGTAATGGAATCACTTATCAACCTTGAACTTTCTAAATATCTGGATTCAAACGACCTCCTCAATGTCCGCCAATATGGCTTTCGTAGCAACAGGTCTGTGGGGAAGAAGTATTGTGTGCAGGTGTACTGCACCGGTTCACTTCTTTCCCCCGTCATTAGTTCACTAAAGAATCACTGATCACGACGCCGAACATGGAAGTGGGTGTAGGTTTCTGAACATCCTCCTAACATCATGAAAGAAAACAAGGACTCTTGGTCTTATTCTTAGTTTTATTAACTTGCAACGTAAAGCATAAATGAGATAAATGAGATAAATTGAATACAACTGTCAGCACATTGAACAAATTGAATAAATTGAATAAACTTGTCCGCATCGAATAAATTGAATACAACTGTCAGCACATTGAACAAATTGAATAAATTGAATAAACTTGTCCGCATCGAATAAATTGAATACTTGTTAGCACACTGAATAAATTGATTAAACTTGTCCGCCATTTCCACTGCGACCGTAACTATTGCGTTGAATTTCGTCGACCTCTGTCGATTGTTCGGTTGAGACTCGTATCCATTTGCTGTTTACGTGGACGACACGGCTTGCCTCCACGGAATCTAACTGAAGACAGAAGATTCCCTCCGAAACGACAGAATACCAAATTTCATCCATCGTTTCGGTGACCAATAGGGGATGATCTTCCATACATTGGTCAAAGTGAGGATGTGCACGCACATAGAGGCGGTTACCTCGCACGCTCATGCTGTGTGTCCATGAGCATGCGAACCATGGATATTAGAATTCTATAACAGGAGATGTTAAACGACGAGTTTGCACTGGGCAAGCTATCGTGACCAGGAATATGGGTTGTTTACCCGATCAGCAACTGCGTACAGCATTTACGCTGATCGTGCACATATCGGTGGCATCTCACCAGGGTCGAACTCTCGTGTGTATATTTAGATTGACGAGAATTCGATTTGCTTCGGCCGCGAGTGGTGCGGTATGCTATTGCAGATTGAACGATCGACCGATGGGTCTGCTGATATGACTTGCCATGCACGTGGGGGGGAAAAATACTTTCTTCCTGTGTGCATGGACAAGTTCGAGGATTTATGTCGGTTACGTAATGTCGTAACCGAATTGGATTTCAGGAACATGCTGCGTTGTATGCAGGCATGCCCCTGGGGGAAATGCTTATAGGATGCCAATGCTTATCGATCGGTTTACCGACCGGTGTGCTTGTAGAAAAAGCAATAGCAGGAATATCTCCTGCATGTGTGCGGCGGAATTCGTTCGGGGATATGTGCACCGAAATGGTTCGTCATGTTGATTGCTGGTGGTGCAACCAAATTGGTTTTAAGGAAGATGGTGCGTTTTATGCGACCATGCCCTTAGGAAAAATACCAGTTTGGTGCTGATGGAATTGCATTTGCGAAAATTATAGAGTCCAGGCGTTTCAGGTGATAAGTTGCGCAAACGGTGGAAAGGTAAGTAAATGCTCTCCAGGGTTTTCGGTGCTCTAAGAAGCAATCTCTTTATGATTGATGGGAAGGTAAGTAGTGGCGTTCAATGGAACCGCCACAGGTCCACAGGAGATCTGATAGCGGGCCTTAACGAAAAGTGGAGCCATTCCATCCACTACCTCGGCAAAAGCAAGGTAGTCGCATTGGATATTTCAAAACCCTTCAACAGTTTGGCATCCAGCTCTTTTGTCAAAATTGCATTCCTATCTGATCCAATGGATAAGAGACTATCTTTCTGGCCGTTCAATTGAAGTGGTTCTTGAGGGTCTCAAATCTGTCTCCCATCAAATTAATGCAAATTCATGCAGGTATTCCCCAGGCACTCTCGCCCACTCTTCTTGATCTTTATATATGATCCCTTGTCAATTACTCACAACCTAGTTCACTCGATTGCTGATGATAGCACATTGAGTTTCTCATACTCATATGAACACTCCTGACCAAACTCTTCGAACGTCATTACCAACCAGCAGTTTGTGCTTAATACATTGAATTCAGACCTCAACATGATATATCAATGGAGATTATCTAACCGAGTAGAATTCAATGCCTTAAAAACTCAGTGCTGCCTCTTGTCGTAATAGGCGAATCCCAAAGTAAATATACTGCCGATGAACGGCACTTGCATCGACGAAACCAAGCAACTATCAATCCTCGGTACTCGAATTAATTCGACTCTTAATTGGAATGAACACATATTTGATGCTGCGAAAAGTGCAGCTGAATGTACGGGATTCCTTAAGAGATGCAAAAATACTTCACTCCATCCAACGTGGTCACTACTTACAAGGCGTATATTCGTCCTAAAATTGAGTTCCACTCCCATATTTGGTCAGGCGCATTCAAAACTGCGCTACGCGTGCTCGATAGGATGCAAAAACGACCAGTGAAACATATTGGGGACCCAGTTGTAAGTTGTTTAATTCCCTCATTAGAATATAGACGCAACGTATCGTGCTTATCTCTTTTCTATGTGTTTTACCACGGTTGTTGCTCAACTGAACTTGCTGAATGTGTCCCCGCCCCTTCAGACATTTTCCCGCGATACCCGTCAATCTGTGAATGCGCATCAGTTCACGTTTAAAGTGGACTTCATGCGCACAAATAAACATAGAGAGTTATTCTTGAGCCGAACTACACGAATGTGGAATACTCTACCTGTTCTTGTGTTTCCTCGTCCAGGCATTCAAGACCAATATTCATCGACACCTCCTTTCCTTATCCGCTTCCTCTCCATCCGCTCGCACTGTGCTCTGACATTTAAGGGCACTTCAAAATCCCCTTTTGTGCGCGCGTTAGCGTGAAAAAAAGTTATTGGATTCATGCAGGAGGATTTAATAAAGTACACACCAGAATATCGCGGATTCTTACCCCTTCCAAGGTAGGGTCGTTTTCGGCATCGTTAAATGGCAGGGTCGTCCAAGGCTTTGAAAGTGCTAAAAAAAAACTGAAAATAAAATCCTTGTATAAGGACCAATATTAATGTTTTTTTTATTTATTTAAACAATACATGTAAATAAGTAAATACCTCCCCCGCCTTTTGAAAAGGTATGAGTGACCCGACCCTGCCATTTAAGGGTTATAAAAGATTATTAAGTGGGGATTTTAATGTGAATTTTGCATTGGATACAGTGCTTCCTTTGAGCGACTTCCTGAACACCAAATTACATTTAAAAATGTGTAGCAGTCGCACTGAATCCACAACAAGATCACAAACAGTAATTGACGCAGTATTCCAAAGATGAATTGATCTAATCCTAACCAAAGCATTTGTTTCAATTACCATAAGCTTCTCGTGTAATTTGTTGGAAATGAAAACTCGTAGTTTGTATAATATGTTGTGTAATATATGTAGAACCAAATGTAAAATAATTTTTAAACTTGGTAACAATATTATAATAAATAAACCGTAGTTATCCTACTCATGATGCTCTACATTCGTCCCATTCTCCCAAAGTTTGGTTTTTAAAGGTTTCACTTCTACGAACTGCACACGTGTTGTTTTTTCCCTACTTAAGAGAGACCTCAAGGGTATCCATTACACCTCGGACGATGATGTGAGGGCCGCTGTCAAGTCCTGGATTCGAAAACAGTCTAAGGATTTTTTCAGTGACAGAATAAAAAAACTTGTTACACGTTGGGAGAAATCTATTAGCCTCAACACTGACTATGATGATAAATAAGTAAATGATCTTGATGCTTAAGAATTGTATTAGGTGTACTCTACCAATTTCAGCACGGTTTTGCAGTGGATAAAATCAGGCCCATGTAAGTTCAAGACATTCGTGGCCCATCGATTGGCGGAAATCGAAGAGCTGATAGCACCGCGGGACTGGAGATGGGTGCCGACAAAGGAAAACCCAGCACACGACGATATTGGAGGAACACCCAACGAGTTCATCAGCGCCACAAGATGGTTCAAAGCACCCACCTTCTTATACGAAGAAGAAGATAAGTGGCCAAACCAGAACTTTGAGACGAATACGAAGACAACCACTGGAGAAGAAAAGGGGTCTCAAGTGGTAGCCGCGGCAAGGGTGATCGAACCATGCATACTGAACCTAGAACGTCTGCGTCTACCGAGAACTACAGCACGCGTGTTTCAGTTTGTAGTCACACTGAAAGAGAAGAGAGAGTTGCGAGAGTCAGCCGAAATTTTCAAGTCCCGAAGGCAACAAACATACACATGGCCAAAAGCCAACGACAAGAAAACGTTCATACCCGTAAATAAAAAATATTTAGACAGGGCTGAAGAGCAACTGATCAGGATGAGCCAACAAAACAGTTTCGCAGTAGATGTGGCTCGCTTGCGCGATGGAAGACCGCTAGAAGGCTCCAGTTGGTTGCGCAAAATAGATGTTTACTTTGACGAAAAAGGCGTGATAAAGCTAAGCTCTCGAACGAGAAAAATAAAAATCGACGGCTAGAAAACAAATACCATTGTGCTGGGTGGAAAACACCGACTGAGTCGCCTCCTGATCGACCACTACCAGAGGAAGTTCGCTCATGGCAACGCTGCAACTGTAATGAACGAGATTCGGCAGAGATACTGGATCTTGGGGCTACGACCATCGACAAAGGGAGTGATACACCGATGTCAATGGTGCAGAGTTCATAAAAGCCTCCCTCAAGTGTCGTCCATAGGAGATCTACCCATCGAACGACTGCACCACCATCAACATTTGTTCACTGGTGGACTACTTCAGGCCAATGCAGGTTAACGTTGGAAGGACAATCGAGAAGGGCTGGGGACTCATGTTGACATGTCTAACCACGAGAGTCGTACACTTGGAGCTGGCTAATTCTCCCAGCGCCGGTTTCATGATTATGGTTCTGCGGCGGATGGCCACCAGAAAATGAACACCAATGATAATATGGAGCGATAACGGGCCCTACACCCTGGAGAGAACAACGAACTGGAGAAATCGGGCAACGAACATGGAATCAAGTGAATGTTCATTTCACCTGGGTGCCCTAATATGGGGGGAGCGTGAGAAAGGCTGGTGCGGTAAGTAAAAACGGCCTTGACTGCCGTTCTACCCTCCAGGATGCCACCAGAGGTGGGACTATACACCCTGATGACCGAGGTGGAACATGTCAACTCTCGCCCAATTACCCGTGTTAACATGAATCCGAACGACGAAGGAAGCCTCATCATTTCCCGATGGGACATTCTTCGATGGCACCTGATGAAATCGATGACAACAGCCTTGTTGGTATGGCGAGCTGGAGAACAGCGCAGCGGCTGACGGACAATTTCTGGAGCAGATGGTTTAAAGAATAAGATGCCAAGAAGGATCTCCGGACGAGATACTGTAGCGTCTCTAACAGATACACACACAATACACAAATGGTGAAGAACACCGAATGAAAATCGAATAAGAAAATGCATCAGAGCCGTATACCATAGCCATAACATAACAATTCACATCAATGGAATATACTTGAGTTTAAAAATCGAATTCTAAACACGGCCAGTAGCCTGATGGGTTGCGCTTTGGTTCAATTTTTGGTGATTCTAACTGTCATAGCGTCATGTCAGTTCGAATCACACGTATCATCCCAAACGCTATAATACTGTGGGCGTTGTTTTTACTAGGATCGTCGCCACGAAGGATCACCAAGGATCGTCGCCACAAAGAATGTATTAATAAAAGAAACGCAGTTGTTGTTCTGTTTAATTTTTATTGTTTATTGTCCCCTTTATTGTTATCTATCGGCAACTTAACATTCACGGAAATACATTGAGATGGTTTTGACGTAACGCTAAAGGTCCGTCTTTATTAAATTAGAATTTGACATCCACAGAAATACTTGAAAATGTCTTGAGAAAGGTTTAGACGTTCTCCTTCATTAAACAATTGCGTGACCTTCACCGAAATACATTTGGAATTGTTTTGACACGAGTGCTAATCGTTAATCTATATTACTATTTAACATCCACAGGAACACATAATTAAAATTGTACATCTACAGGAACACTTGAAACTGTCTTTATTAAATTGTACATCCACAGGACTCGCGAACGACAACTCTGACGCGTTAAAAACTCGACTCGTGTTGTGCGTGTGTCCGCTTAAGGGAAAGAAATCTGACTCCTCTGGCTGTTGCACGGAACGTACCACCAGTCACAATCGGGGGTGGGTTTCCACCGATGTGTGAGGAGCAAAACAGATCTTTTTCTTTGGTGGCGACCAATGAACGATCGATTTGAGTTTTGTTGGAAGTATTTCCATTGTGACCGTACAGGTCTGGCTGCAATGTCCATTCGCTGGAAGCCAGGACAAGCGAAAATGCGATGGGTGATCAAAAGAGAATCCAAACATGCAGCTGGTCAAATATGAAGATCGTGTACGGAGGCTAGCTATATTGCCATCATAAACGATTGAGGGTAGATTTTTCTGTTGAAGTTAAGTCAACAGAACTTCGCCTACGATGGCGAGGGTCTAGGATGGTTGGGTGCATGTTTGTTTAAGGAACTAACCATAGGGCATGGCCATTGGTATGATTGTTAGGATAACAATCATGGGTCGTGTGCAACTCGGTGATCGTTTATCGCTTGTGGTGACCGATTATGGGGAATTTGACTTGCAGATGTGCAAGCATACAACTTACCCAGATTTGCTATGGACTAACGGATGGTAGGGTAAAATAAACGCAGTGAGATTACTGTGTGTTTGCTTTAGAAAAACGGATCGTGGGACACGGCGTTCATTTGATTGTTTGGACAACAATTATGGTCGTGTCCAACTCGATGATCGGTTATCGGTTTAGGTGATCGATCATCGGAAATTTGGGTTGCAAATGTGCAAGCAAGCAAGTTGCCCGGCTTGTCTTTTGGACCAACGGATTGTTGGAAACGAGTAAACACCGGAGGATTGGAGTGTGTTTGATGGACATGTTGCCGCCCAGAGGAACCGATCAGGTTCCTAAATGAACCGAAATGATTTCGTTTGATGCCATGGCAAGATCTTGCCGTAGATTCATATTTCAGGTAAGAAATTGTTGGAGAGTGCTTTGTACTCCTCATATGCAGGTAAGAGGTAATGATCGGTAATTTATTGCAGATAGGGAAAGGGGAGTTGGGTTAGGACGATGGGTGGTTCTTCGGGCGAGCCTTAAAGAACCCCCACAATACCACCGACCCACAAGTTGAGGATGTAGTCGTAGTGGTGGACTCTTCACTGCCCCGCAGTACCCGACCCCGCGGGGAAGAATTAAGTGTACAAATAAGTTTCCGTCGTTTGGCAAAAGATGGCCCCACCAGAAAATTATGTGGAAAATGGCAGATGTCAAACGTAATATTGTGAGTTTGAGCATGTGATAACAACATAACCTCAAAATATTAGTGAGTGTATCAGCTTTACATAATTTTTTCGTGCAAAACTGTAGTTTTATGCCAAATAGGTGTCATTTGCGGGAACTTTTGATTTACTTTTTTAATTTGAAGAAATCTGCCACTGAGACGCATCGATTGCTTGTAGAAGCATATGGTGAGGCTGCTTTGGGTGAGAGAAGTTGTCGTGAGTGGTTTCAAAAGTTTAAAAGCGGTGAAATTGACGTGGAAGACAAAGAACGAAGTGCAAGGCCGAAAGTTTACGAAGACAAGGAATTGGAAGCAATATTGGAGGAAGATCCATCCCAAACGTTAAAAGAACTTGCACGTACATTAGGTGTATAAATGTAACTCAACAAGCAATTTCACATTGTTTAAAATCGTTAGGGATGATTCAAAAACAAAGAAATGTGGTTCCATACGAACTGAAGCCGAGAGACGTTGAACGCCGATAAATGAAATGCTGCTTGTCAGGCAAAAAAAGTCCACCTGGCCATGCTTCAACATCGACAGCAAAACCGAATGTTCAGGGAAAAAAAACTCATGCTGTGTACTTGGTGGGATCAGATTGGTGTCGTGTATTATGAATGTCTTGTTAGATATAACTTTGTAACAATTTTTATCCAAATAATTAAACTTCAGTTTTTGAAGTTTTGTAAAAAGTACTTACCCCTGATGTGTGGGGACATCGTGGGTGGTAGTTGCTTCTGTTTTTTATAACTAAATCCCGCTTTTTTGTAGAAAAATCAAACACATGCTTTCACAATTCGAACTTATTTCTATTTTTATTGTTTTTCTTTTTTGGGTTCTTGAACAATTTCTATTGTTTTTCTTTTTTGGAAAATCTTCGACTAATTTATCTTATTGACTTAAGTTTACTTTACACTTGCCTCGACAACACACAATTTCTTACTTACATCAACCGTCACGCCCCACACTTATTTTCCAACCGGGTGTCGACTTCTCTCGGCCCTTATTTTTGTTCTCACCAATCCTTAATCCCTTTTGCTTTCCTTCGTTTCAAATTCACCGTTTAGCCAGCCCTCTGCACTAGCTCTAAGGAGTCGCAATTATCCTTATTCTATTACGAAACTTTTTGGATTGGGGGAAGTGTGGCGGTTCCGCCAAACCTCGCTGTATACTTACCCGAAGAACCCACCATAACCACAACCCAACTTCCATAGTCCCCGCTAATGCAATCGCATTAGCACCTGTAAATGCTTCACGCATCGAGTTTATCTAATGTATTTATCTAAAAGCTCTTGGAATAGAATTCTTACCTTCATGCATCAATTCGCATTTTAAATTCCCTAGAAGAATTCTATATATCTTATCGGATCATAAATCCAAATCCCAATCTTACCATAAGCATTTTACCTAGAGGAATTCCTGCAAAGAAACAATTTGGTTCACACATAATGTAACCACATTTCTAGGGATAATAAACATTGCGTCGCCTATTCCCATCCTCACCATGTGCACAATAAATCCCCTTACATACACATTGGCTGACGACCTTTTCACCCAACGATAAACAATCCAACGCAGCTGCATACAATTAGCGCAATAGACGCTAAAACCAATGGCCTTAGCACGCACCATGTGCAAACAAAAGAACGCTGTTCTTCAGCAGGCATTCCGGCGATACGACAAACAATTCAAATTGTGTCAAGTATCCCAAATGCATCTAGTAGCTAATGAGTTGCAACTTGTTTACTCAATTGAACTCTCAGCTCATAAATTCCTTTAGGAATTTTAATTTTCCGGATCCGTCTCATGACTCGCGGCATGAGCAAACAGAAATCCAATTAGCACCCAATGAGATCCGGCTTTTTTACTTAGCCGAACTCACAACTCATTGATGCCCATTATCCCTTTCGATTTTTCAGATTCGTTCTCATGGCTTAGTCCCATGAAAGAACCAATGTTCACACATACGTGCGTACCACGATGATCTTCTCTATGAGATCCGGTTACCTACCCCCACAGAGACCACGTTTCTCTTGGAATAGGAAACGCACCCTTAACTAAGAGAGCCAGTACCACTGGCCGAATTTCCCTTGCCAGCGAATTGATATCGCCGTCGTTTTCCATCACCCGACCGAGCCGGTCGGTCCCATTGCCGCCCCCCGGTGCGCACGGGGACGCGAACATTATAAAGTAGAGTTGAGTAAGCGCGTTACGGATTAAAAAGCAATTTTTCTTGTGCCGCCACGATAATGCCTTTCAAGTAGGGTACGTTGTTTTACATTCTTTTGTACATCCGTCTCATCGTCAGTGTAATTAAAATCCGTTTCCTGTAATCTAAATAAATACCGAAAAATTTGTTATGAATAAAAAGTAACCATTTAATTAATAAACAAACTTGAGTGGTTTCATTTAACTGTCTTGTGGCGGAGTTTTACTCCTTGTGTTGGCGAACAGTTTTGCTGAAGGATCGATGGTCTCATCGTTACACATTCTTACGATTCGCGGATGAACTCAGTTGCTTTTGGTGTCCGGTGAACTATTTACAGGGGAAGGATGATGGAGGAAGAAGGGAATCCAGCGCCGTACGGCGGCGCACCATACTTCTTCCCCACAGAAGTGTTGTTGTTTCTATTGGTAAATAATATTTCGGGCCAATCGTACAGATTCCATAAATGCCTTTCCAGGTAGGCATTTGAATAAGTTGTGAATAAACGTGGGAAATGAAAAGTTCTTGCATGCTATTGCAACGGACATATGGTCAACAAAATATTAAGTTATTGGGTTAGGGATTATGCATTTCTAGGGATGTACAGTTTATTAAATGTCTATTGTATGGTGGGAATATGCCATTTTACATAGAATGTGATGCTTCATTTAGTGGAAGGATACCGACTGGTTAGAATTTTAGGTGAGTTTTTTAGGGGGGGTGGGGGTGTAATGATTAACTAAAATTAATTATATAACATGTCTTAAACCGAGTAAAAGTATCATTGGAGTTCTCTACCGAACACCATTAATGAAGTTGAACCGAGCACTCAAGGAAAAACGTGCCCATTACTACCCCAGACATGACAAAATTATTCTTCTCCATGATAATGCCCGTCCGGATGTTGCGGTGCCGGTAAAAACTATTTGGAAACACTTCATTGGCAAGTCCTATCCCACCCGCCGTATTCACCAGACCTTGCCTCCTCTGATTATCACTTATTTCGATCCGAGCAGCACTTTACAAGATATAAGATACCAAAAAAGTAAGTAGTGTCTAGTAATGGGCAATACTTTGAACAGCACGCAATGTACCATTCTTTCACAATAAATTCCTAATTTTTTTGTAGAAAACGGCGAGCGCTCATTTGTACTCCTAATACTTTAATACATAAGCTTGGCAACTAAGTAATTGCGAATTTTGTCAGATAAATAAAACACATTTTTTAAATACAACGAATAAACTTTAATCAATGATGTAATCGTCCATTTTGTTCGATGAACTTTTGCCATCTTTCTGGCAACTTCATAATTCCACGTTCGTAGAACTTCTGATCTTTATCGGCAAAAAATTGAATCAAGTGCGATTTCACAGCTTCATCATCATTGAAAGTTTGATCATCCGAAGAGTTTTGCAAATATCGGAATAAATTATGATCTGATGCAGCAAGGTCAAGGCTATATGGTGGGTGTAACATCAATTCCCAACCCAGCTCCAATTTTTTTTTTTATTAGGTAGGTAATTACATTTATATTTTACAACTAGTGTTTAAGAGTTTTAAGACAGCAATTCCTTTACACTATAATCTTAAATCTATATAATGACAATAGCACAATTTTAATGAATAATAAATAATAAATGATTAAGGGAAATTCACGGTCTGTGGGAATGTATCATGGCATAAACACGTGTCGAGCATCGCAATGTCAGCCTCAGGAAAACTGAGCTATCTTTTTAGAGCCAAGAAATATTTTACTCCGGCTCAACTTCTTCTCCTATATAAATCCTAAATTAGACCCCGCTCGAATATTGCTCTCATGTTTGGAGCTCGGCTCCTAAACATACACCCTCGACCTACTTGAGAGCATACAGAGACGAGCGATCCGCCTGATCGGGGACTCGGCACTGATGTCGGGACTATAGTCGCTATCACATCGAAGGTGCTTAGCCGACCTCTGTCCGTTTTACAGATATTATCACGGGTACTGTTCTTCGGAGATTCTTGGTATTGTTCCACGCAATTCGGTTTATATGCGCTCCACAAGACAATCCGACGGATCACAGCCGTTTGTGGTTCATCTCCCGACGGCGCGAACATCTCTGCATCAGAACTCGTTCCGTTACAGAGCGGGGATGCTGTGGAACTCCTTTCCCACGCGAGTGTTTCCGGAGCGTTACAACCTGCAAAAAGAACTGCGATGGTTATTTGGTAGCATCTCGGGGCGCCCACTCGGTGCTATAGGTTCGCCTCTCCCGAGGTCTCATAAAAACAAAAATAAAAAAAAAATCCATTGACCCGTTCATCCCTCTGGACGTTGGTTTACCATCGTGGACGTTACCCCTCTATCATCCATTGATCAGATCAGCCCATCCTCTGGACGCCGATTTACCATCGTAGACGTTACTACTCGCCATTCTCTGTTCCGCTCATCCTCTGGACGCCAATCTATCATCTTGGAAGCTACCTACTCGCCTACAGGTGGACGCAACCCCATCACCCGGACCGCATCCCCGAACAGGTATAAAGTTAAAGTGATTTAATATATAACGTAACTACAACAAGAAATGTAAAGTGGAAATAAATGTATATGTTAAGGAATCAAAACAAGTAGTACAAAGCGAAAATAAGTTTGTATGCAAAGCGACTAAGGCAAGCTACAAGAAATGGAAATAAGTTATGATCTGATGTAGTAATCAAAAGGAAATAAGCAGGGAAAAGATGTTCTGTGTTTGATTTATTCGGTTTAATGTGGCATCGTTCATTGATTTGTTCCGATATAAAATTTGATCTAAAACCAAACCGTTTTTATTTTAATAAAATTAAAAATTCTTTTTTTTTTGCCATCAACGTTTCGAACATTTTGCTATGTATTTAGTCTTTGTTAATGCGGCGCTTCCTGTTGTTGGGTCCATCATGCGATTCCAGTCAGTTTGACCCACAACAAAGCCAATAGCTCGCATTTTATCTTGAGCACGTCTTTCCTCTATATCCGCCCAGCGAACCTATTTAAATGTAAATAAGTAAATAAATACCAGAATTTGAATGATGGTGTATAGTGAGAAACATCTTACTCTTTTCTTTCCATTTGTATCAAAGGTTTGTTGTTCCCAGCCTTCCATTTGAAGATATTCTTCAATTGTGGTAGACCCACGCTTCGATATGGGTCTATTGGTTCCGTCGAGACGGGCTATAAATGGTACACATTATTGCTAGAATGCTATTTATAACTTTATTCCATTTGATCTTACCCAAGTTTTGTGTGGTAGGAATGGTATCCCATTTGCTTTTAAGGAGAGGTCCCTATTTTTGTTGTTTGTTCGTATTTTCATTTTATAAGAAAAATTTTATACAAATTAAAGATGATGTATAGATTTCAGAAAATGTTTTGTTTTGTTTTCTTTCCTTTTTTAATTATCTATGAACTTAATAAGTTATGTGTATATGTAAAATATAACAAATTTCTGATTCATTTTGTAATAACTGTCACGTGTGTGTATCCATAATATTATATAACAAAATATTATCAATAAATCCATAACCCAAGAGTAGACATGAGGCTCACTAGAAACCTACCCAGATTAGGCATACTCTAAACTATTTCACAAGCTTCCTCGTTTAATAGATGTAATAGAGGTGCATTGAAAGGTAATAATTACACTCACGCATAATTAACCAACTCTCATAAACTGCTTTCAAATGAAAATTGCAGTAAGCGACCGTAACTCGTAGTTCCAATGATAAAGTAATCTTAAACATATTTTGACCGACTTACATCAGTTTCTGATTCCTCCTCTTCAATGAGTTTTCGTTTCATTATATCGGCAGCTAAGTTCTCCTCCTAAGTCGGAAAGAAATTCATTTAAAATACGCAACCAATTTTTACTGAATTTTTTACGAGTGAAGTAAATGCCAAATAACTTTTCTACTCCTTTACCGACCTTCACAAATAAATGTGACGTTTCTTGGACTTAACTCTATTCATGTAATTAAATTTTTATCAAGCAATATCCTACCAAATCAGACACGTCCTCCATTTCCACGACATTTTCTAATAGAGCTGATATGTCCAATTTGATATAATGACCCGGACACACTTGGTAGTTTTTAATGATCTCCTTTATGTCCTCTTCTGCACGATCGTGAACGTTCTGATTGAGACAGATCTCCAAATCGCATTTCATGTCGATAACGAAGGGCTATTGAATGGAATAAAGTATATTCAGTTCATCCAGTTTGTTCAGGTAAAGCATCTTGAAGAACTTACAGTGAAATTGTAATCCCTGGCAGCGTTATAGAATTCATTAAATGTTCTTAATGAGTGATTGCAGCAATCGACAATAACCAACTCAAACAAATGATCGGCAAGGGTTTTCTTAAAGGATTTGATGAGGTACTGCATGTATGTGCTTTCCATATCCTTATCATACTCGTAGAGTATTTCCTTCTTCGGAACCTGCAATAAATTAATTTTGAAGTTTATGTTAAAAAGTATTTCTTTTACACTACAAATATGCACAAAAGGGATATTGTGAGATCCTTAAATGCCAAAGTACAGTACACATGTAGCGACATCATGACTTCCTTTCCCACATATCGCAACACGGGAAAAGATATCCCGAGGCACCAAATGGATCGCTAATCCCAAAAACACCTTCGTATACGCCATCTCAGAATAAAAAAATTAGGGTGAATAAACGAATGAGGTCGAACGGGGTCTTATGACGAATCGCAAACAAAGTCTCAAACTAAACTATAGTCCGCAAATCGATGCATTAGTACCAATCTATGGTAACAGAAAAATAAATCATTATGGAAATTTTAACAAGCCTCAGGACTTGCTAAATAAGGCCAAGACCGGTTCCCGGTTGTAGTGCCGATGATGATGATGATGGTAACAGAAATATTCATGCGAATATAATTCTAAATATGAAATTCCTGGTTGCCATCAGTTAAAAATAATGTAGTTCCTAGGAATTATTTGAAGTTTCGAGGATGTCGAAAGTCAATGAATGGATGAGTCAGTCGAGAAACAGGCGTCAAATCAGCCGGTCGAAGTATAAATAACACTGAAGAAAGTCTAAAAAAAAAAAGTAGGGCTACCCATGTCAAACAGGCTAGCGAGGAGTAACACACAAAGATCTACCATCCCTAATCCAGGGTGTTACGCGTTACCGTGCCCATTGGATGGTTTGCAGCCTGGGGTATACCGGCTGTATTATAACGGGGCCTCTCTGTCACCGGGCCGAATCAGAGCAATAAGCAGACCGCACCATATCAAAGAGGGGTTCTGATATGGCGGACTATTTGAAACCCCAAGACTCGTGGGAACAAAATTGAATAATCAATATACAAAAAAAAACAATCCCACGAAAAACCCGGTAGGCGTAAGTGTGATGAGCCGACACTTCCATAAGGGAACAAATCATCAAGAAAACACAGACTGTGCAAAAAGAAGACGTAGGGAAAAACGGAAAATGCGGTATATACGCGTCGGCACGTGGAATGATCGAACGTTATATAAACCAGGAGCGATACAGGCGAAACAATATAAAATGGACATCGTCGCGCTTCAGGAAGTCCCACTCCTACATCAGGTAACCGACACCAACGTTTATACACTGGCGTGTGGAGGTACCGACACACATAACCTCGAAACTCATCATAAGCAAGAAGATTCCACCTCATGTAAAAGATGTGAGATTTATTAATGACCGAATGTCGGTGTTAAAAATTTATTATTTTATTTTATAATCATACAAATAGAAATGGCCACCGAGGGAAGGCCAAAATAATTCGAGACACAAACGTCTGTCTGGTCACAGAAACAAACAATATCGTGACAAGGTGGAAGCAGTACTTTGAAAACCTGCTCAATGTGAGCACCCATCAACCACAAATAAAAACACCAGACGTACATTCAGCCGAGCCTCAGATCCCAGAGCCAAATCGATTGAAAAACAGCAAGGCTCCCGGTGTCGACTGCATACCGGCAGAGCTTGTGAAGCATGGAGGAGAGGCAACCGCTCGAAAGATCCAACAACTCATCAAAACAATATGGGATAACGAAGTCACTCCGGAAGAACGGGAAACCTCAATAGTCGTTCCCATTTTCAAAAACGGCGACAGATCTGACTGCGAAAACTGCAGAGGAATAGCATTGCTTCCAACCACATACAAAATACTAACAAATGTTATACTGGCGAGAATCACACCGTACGCAGAAGAAATACTGGGAGACTACCAGTGCGGATTCCGTAGGAACCGGTCAACAAGCGACCAAATGTTCACAATATGTCAACTGCTCGAATAGAAGTGGGAATACGGAGAGACGGTTCACCAATTGTTCGTTGACTTCAAGGCAAACTCTCTACCATATCGTAGCTGAGCTGGGCATTCCAAAAAAATATGCCGCCCTCATTCAAATTTGCATGAACGAACACAAAGGGCGAGTTAGAATAGAACACCACCTCTCAGAACCATTTGAATCCGGGACGGACTAAAACACGGGGATGGACTCTCACCATGTCTTTTTAACCTTGTGCTCGAGTATGTCATCAGAAAGGTACAAAACGACAACATGGCCGAATCATCCCTGAACGGGGTCACACAAGTGCTCGCATATGCGGATGACATCGCCGTTCTGGGCGATAATCTAGAAACTGGAAGTAAAAACAGTGAAATCATCATGCAAGCGGCAGAAGAGGTGTGCCTAGAACTAAATGAAGACAAAACAAAATATATGATTATGGCGAGAGCAGGTGGACCTCAGGGAACACATATAAACGTCAGAGGCAAGATATTTGAAAGTTAAAGAATTTAAATATCTGGGAACGATACAGACGGCCAGTAACGAAATTACCAATAGGCTACACTCCGGCAATGCTAGTTGGCACGCAGTCTGTAAATTACTGAAAGCGAAACTGCTACCACGTAAGATAAAGCACCGGATCATGCCTATTCTTTTATACGGATGAGAAACATAGGCTATCACAAAACGGAAAGAAAACAAAAATTCCGCGTATTCGAGAATTAAGTTTTAAGGAGTATCATTGATGGTAAATATGACGAAGAGGCAGGACAATGGAGGAGACTCCACAACCACGAATTAGAAAAGCTATACCGCAAACCTACAATAGTGAGAGTAATCAGGTCGCGAAGATTAAGATGGGCCGGACATGTGGCGCGAATGGGCAACGATGGGACCGTGTGTAGAATTCTTGACGGTAGACCAAGGGGAAGCGACCGACAGGACTTCCGCGACAGATATGGGAGGGCAATGTTAGGTTTGCCCTTGAGGAGAACGGATCAGATGGTCAAGCATGGAAGCAGAGTACACAGGACAGGCAACTATAGCGGAGTCGGGTCGGTAAGGTCATGAACTTCCGGGTTCCTACAGGCCAACAAATAATAATAATAATAATAATAATATATATATGGTCACTGCCTGATCAGATATTTCACCGTAAATGTAATCCTTAGTCTTTTAAGACCTGCGTATCGATACCTGCCCTCAGTATTATTCATCTAACCTCTATCAACTTCGGGATTCCTACAGGCCAATAGATCGTCATCATCATCATTGGCACTACAACCGGGATCCGGTCTTTGCCTTATTTAACAAGTCTGGGGCTTGTTAAATTTTCCATAATAATTTGTTTTTCCGGGCAAGGTTATTAGACAGGCCAGTAAATAGTAATAGTAATCACAAGGTCGATATCCGTAGAATAGAAAGTATTCAACATCGCTTCCTTCGGTTCGCTCTCCAAGCGCTAGGATGGGAAAGCCCCTTAATCCCTCCCCCGTACATTAACCGAGTCAAATTAGTCAACCGCAGAACCCTCGAGGAGTGCAGGGTCGTGGCTGACATAATGTTCATTCAATGGGTCCTGTCCGGCTCGGTCGACTGCGCCCACCCCCTTAACTTAATTCCACAAGTTAATTAACACAAACCCTCGAAATACGCGTAATCCACGCCTTCTCTACGTTCACCCCCCCCCCCCCCCCCCCCCTACCCACGCCGGACCTCTTATGGTCGCAATGAGCCCCTGTCGCGGATACTGAGAAATGTCAACTCCAATTCCACCTTGTTTGACTTCGACCTCTCTACCGCTACTCTCAAGCACCGCCTCCTAAACCACCCCCACCACCAATCTTAAGCGCGGCTTCTAAACTTTACTATAACCTGCCCCACCCCTCACCCCTTCTCCTGCCTTCTTAATTTGTCCTGGTTCCTTAGGTTAAGCCTAGTTAAGATAGTTCTTAAGCTCTCTAGTTTGTAACTTATATATACTTTAGTTGTAGGTAATTATGTTGCTTGAATTAAGGCAATAAATGGGATGGTGGCCCACTAAACTAAACAAACTATACTCTTTAGTCCTGATTTGTCGGACAGGACTATATTGGGATATAACTTCTTATGTTGCTACTCTGGTGTTCTATAAATTCCAAGGCAGGAAGCACACACTGCCTCTCGAACACCCGAAACTTCTCCATGTAGAATGGGGATATGTTATACCACACCTGGCAGCCATACACCAACCAACCACATCTGGCAGCCACACACCAACACTGGTCGGATGAAGATAGTTCTTAAGTTCCCTAGTTTGTAACATATATATACTTTAGTTGTAGGTAATTATGTTGCTTGAATTAAGGCAATAAATAGGATAGCAGCCCCACTAAACCTTAAACTAAACCTCCATTTATTCCGCTGTCTCGAAGAAAGTACTGATGTATCTATTTATTACTATTAAAAGTTGGTACGTTCACCAATAAAGGTTCGCCATCCCTGCTGTGGACATTACTATATTTTCTTGTTTATACATGTTACAAAAAACAGCCCATGAATATATATGTATATATATATATATATATATATATATATATTGTTTATTTATTTATATATTTATATATTTATATATTTATATATTTATATATTTATATATTTATATATTTATTTATTTATTTATTTATTTATTTATTTATTTATTTATTTATTTATATATTTATATATTTATATATTTATATATTTATATATTTATATATTTATATATTTATATATTTATATATTTATATATTTATTTCTTTATTTCTTTATTTCTTTATTTCTTTATTTATATATTTATTTATTTATTTATTTAAATCTGAAATCATCTCAAGGACATCTTTCAATTTGGTTATGCTCGTTTGGATTAGATGTTGATTTATCAAATCCACACAAGGTTTCAAAATTAACAAGATTTTTAAATGATATATGAATAGAAATGCTAAATGTACTGACCTTTCTTCCAGTTGTTGGGCATTTTTCGTCATAGTCATTCTCTACCATGAAATAATCATCGATGCTAAGAAGCCGTGGCGTTGGTCCGCCCATTTCAACCTCTTTGTCCTTTATTAACTTGGCCACATACGATTTGCCGCTTCCTGGCGGTCCGCGTATAATAATAACAATATTCTTAGGACGCGACAACCGCCCAGGTTCAAACAAAATCTCATCAATGGGAATGGTATTGTTATTTTCAACAGATGGCAGCACAACCTCCTGCTTTGGTGGTAAACCGAATGATGCCGAAGGAAACAGAGGTTTTACATGAATTTTCGGTCTATTTGCTACAGCAGGATTTGTAACTGGCTCATTTTCAGCATGACTGAAATATTAGAATAAATAAAGATAAAGTAAAAATTTTGTTTACACCTAAATATAAAAGAATGTTCAAAAATGATTTACTCTTCATTCTCGGAGATTTCCTCAAAGTTCCCTTCATTATCTTCATTGTCAAGCTCAATTACCGGAGGCACTGGTGCCTCGAAGCTTGTTAAATCAAATTGCATCTTTCCCTTTTTTATCGGTGGCGGTGGGGGTGTTTCTGAACGTTTTTTAGCATCAGGATTTATAATAGAATAAAACATATCATCATCATCCTTATAATCAATTACTTGATCATTTTGCATCTACAATGAGTAACATAAAGTAATGATTATATTTGAAATTTGTTTATATGTTTACATATAAAAATGTATTTTAATTTATATTGCTAATGAGTTTCTTTAAAGTATTATAGTTAACTCGAAAAGATTATTATTATTGATGGCTTAAGAAAATTCAAATTTACTTACCGATTGATAAAATCCCTCCTGGTTATCTTGATCTATTCCAAACATGTTCAATTGATTCTTATTTTGTGTTTGTTCAAATTGTTTATTTAGCTGTTCATTATTTTTAACATTCAATTTAAAATTGTTTTCTTCGTCACTTATAGATATTTGAGAACACGATATTTTGTTCATATTGATTCGTTCATCTTGGTCACATTCGAATGATATATTGGTTTTGCCAACATTTTTATTTTCATTTGCTGCCATATTTGATGCGTGACCGTAATCGATGGTTTTCACCGGAACAAACTCACTTTTATCACAATCAAAGGAACTGGCAGAGGATACCGTAGATGGTCTGTGACCGTAGTCAACAATATTAGATGTTTTAACTTCGGCACGTGAATTATTCCTATAATCGAAAACTTGTGCTGGACGATAGTAGTCGTTATCACATTCGCGACCACCAAACTTGGTTGGGAAGTTCCGAAAGCCGAGACTGCTTCCGAAATTAGCATACGGTCTATATTCATTAAAATTTTGACATGGAGAAATATTTTACATATCATCAGTTTACTAATAAATAAAGCAGTGTTCAAAAGCTAAAAAACATGTTTTATAGCAGTAAAATATGATGTTATTTTAAGGCACATTGGCCATTATATGTTTAATTAATTGGTATATACATGTAGGTATATGTATATATTAAGATGTATGTTCACATAAAGACAAATGTAACATTTACTATTACCAATGACAGCGAGGCTAAAGGGATCTCGTTTTGAATCCATATTACTCAATACAGACAGTCGACTTTTCTCGTAGTCATTTTTTTTCCTGTTCCGATATTATCTAAATACATTTTTGTCGATAAATATTCTCTAATATACTCTTCTTAACATAATTTGTTATGCATAGATATCATTTTTATATTTATAGATATATTTATACAGTTCATTTGTAAATAGCCGTAATTTATTTTATTATTCTATTATTTAGAAGAGACTACACAAAACCACACAACATATTAATAGATTTGGCGGTAGCCTCTAATAGCATAACTAAGGGAAAACAATATACAGCTACGAAGGAATCTGGCACCCCAAATTAACTGCCACCACTGCGTGAGTTAACCGTGGTCCAAGTGTCAGACCAAATGTATATATGCGGAGTAGTGTTCGATACTTCCCCTCCAACCCGATATTGGAACAAGTGACTGTCGTTCAAGTGTAACGACAAGACGTACTATCCTGTATAAGTCTACCCAAATACTACTGTCTTGCGAACACAATATTGACATCACAGCAAAGACATATGCCGCGACATCGATATCTGCGATTCATGTATGAAGAGTTGCAATCGTGTATAAGTCCACCCAAATTGATCTTACGCAAACAACATAGCATAGGTAAAATATCAGGAGTGATACAACAAGAAGTTTCAAATCAACCAACAACGCTGCAGCTTTCAGCACCTAATCCAAAGAGATTTGGTAGTAGTGTTGAGGTAATGTGACCAGTGAAATGTCGCAAAAGTTACCGACAAATTGTCATATATTTGGTTTCAGAATGGTCATGTGATTTGGTTTAAGAAAGGTCATGTGAAGAGAAATCTTATATATTTTGACTAAAAATTTGTTTTTTTTTTTATTTTAATTCCTACTTTTACTATGTTTTGTTTTGTATTATTATTGTTGCCTTTTAATATTCGCAATGTATACTCACAGCTATTTTTCACAAACATACGAATTTGTTTTACAGGAATATTTTGTCGGTCAGAAATTTTCTGACGTAATGAGAGTATACCTTTTTTGGAACCCTCGATTATCGGTTTATTTTTTTATTATTTTGATCTTTATTATTACAACTTTTTAATATTTATTGTCTTCATTTCCTAATTTTTTGGTTTTTATTGTGATTTACTTTTGTAAAAAAAACAATTAACTTCCATTATTGCTACGTTCAGTTATTATTTTCCTGTTAAGTTAGACGTTTTATTATTGTTTTACTGTTATAGTACTCTATGATTATTGCATTATTAAAAATAAGTTACTATAGCTATTTACCAGGTTTCGTTAGCGTCATTTTCCTATTATAATATTCCATTATTACTATATTATTATTCCTCCACTATCCTTAGTTTACTATAAAAATAAGTGCTATTAAAAGTAAGTTACTATAATTATTTATCAGGTTCCGTTAGCGTCATTTTCCTATTATAATATTCCATTATTACTATATTATTATTCCTCCATTATCCTTAGGTTTACTATAAAAAGATGTGCTATTAAAAATAAGTTACTATAATTATTTATCAGGTTCCGTTAGTATTATTTTCCAATTATAATTTTCTATTATTCATCATTATCATCATTATCGGCACTACAACCGGGAACCAGTCTTGGCCTTATTTAGCAAGTCCTGAGGCTTGTTAAATTTTCCATAATGATTTGTTTTTTTTTTTCGGGCAAGGTCATTAGTCTTGCGCAGGAGGCTCCCCGACGGGGAATCGAACCCCGGTCTCCCGTGTGACAGGCGGGTATACTATTTTCTATTATTACTATATTATTATTCCCCTTATTATCCCTTAGTTTACTATAAAAAAATATGTGGCTATTAAAAAAATGTGACTATTAAAAATAAGTTCCTATTATTATTTTTCAGATCTCGTTTGTATTATCTTCCTATTACAATATTCTATTATTACTATATTCTTATTCCCCTGCTATCCTTAGTTTACTATAAAAAAATATGTGGCCATTAAAAAAATGTGAATATTAAAAATAAGTTCCTATTATTATTTTTCAGATCTCGTTTGTATTATCTTCCTATTACAATATTCTATTATTACTATATTCTTATTCCCCTATTATCCCTTAGTTTACTATAAAAAAATATGTGGCTATTAAAAAAATGTTAATATTAAAAATAAGTTCCTATTATTATTTTTCAGATCTCTTTTGTATTATCTTCCTATTACAATATTCTATTATTACTATATTCTTATTCCCCTGCTATCCTTAGTTTACTATAAAAATATGATATTAAAAATGTTTCTATTAAAAATAAGCTACTATTATTATTTATCAGGCTCCCCTGGTATTATTTCATTATCACTATATTGTTATTCCCCTATTATCCTTATTTGACTATAAAAATAAGTTGTTATTAAATATAACTTACTATTATTATTTCGTTCCGTTAGTATTATTTTCCTATTATAAAATTCCATTATCACTATATTGTTATTCCCCAGTTATCCTTATTTTACTATAAAAATAAGTTACTAGTATTACAATATATATCCGGTTCCCCTAGTATTATTTTCCTATTAAAATATTCCATTATTACTGTATTATTATTTCCGTTATCCTTATTTGACTATAAAAATAAGTTACTAATATTATTTATCAGGTTCCGTTAGTATTATTTTCCTATTACAATATTCCATTATTACTATTATTGTTCTCTATTATTGTTATTATTTATCAGGTTCCGTAGGTGTTACTTTCTTGTTATAATATTCTATTATTATTATATTATTTCACTATTAAAGAGATATTATTTTTTCGTCCGATTCAATAGTATTTTTTGCTATACTCTTTCATGTTATGAAAATTCTCCCCATTATTTTACTATTATAATTTTATACTATGGTATATTAAGTATTTTCCAGTTACATATCCTGTCATCACGATTTTGCTGTTATATTGTACCATAAATATTATTTTAAAGTTCACAAGTTCCAGTTGTATTATTATCCTTTTATAATATTCTATTATCATATTGGGTGATTTTTGTTAAGTAGTTCTAGTTTATGATTTTGATGTTATACTGTGCCATAATTGCTACTTGCATGTTTTCAGTTGCCAGTAATATCATTTTTCTGTTATAATATTCTGTTTATTAAAGTTTCATCTTGTTATAATGTGGCTGATATAATCCTTTAATAACTATTATCGTGTCATCAAGATCAAATAGTATTATTTTCTTGTTATAATTTGGTATTATTACAGTTTTTATTTATGAAGCTCCGTTAGTACTATTTTCATACTATAATGATCAATATTTTAAGTAGTTATAATATTATATTATGTTTAAGTACTATACGGTTATAATATTATATTATTTTTAAGTACTATATTATTTTTAAGTGATATAATATAATATTATTTTTAAGTGATATAATATAATATTATTTTCAAGTATTATCCTGTTATATTTTATTATTTTTAAGTAGTTCCCTGTTATAATATCATATTATTTTTAAGTATAGTCATAATATTATGTTATTTTTAAGTATTATATTATTTTTAAGTGTTATAATATTATATTATATTTTTAAGTGTTATAATATTATATTATTTTTAAGTATTTATTATTTTAAGTAGTTTCCTGTTGTATTATTATATTATTTTTAAGTATTATCCTGTTATAATATTTTATTATTATTATAAGTAGTTTCCTGTTATAATATTATATTATTTTTAAATATTATCCTGCTAAATGTGATTTTGCTCTATAATTATTATTTTCCTGTCCTCGGGTGTCATTAATATTACTTTTCTGTTATAATGTCCAATTATCACCCTACCATATTAGCTATAATTGATTTTTTCATATAACATGTTACATACATGTTATTTTCCTCTTATAAATAATATTGTTATGATCTTACTGTTATATTACATGTCACATTGATACGAGCTCACTATCATGTTATACGCCACATTGAAATGACCTCACTGTTATATTATATGTCATATTGATATGCCACGGTTATATTATATATGGCATATTAATATGACCGCACTGCTATATTATGGCATGCTATTACCGCACGGTTATATTATACATGTAATGCTGAAAATGATCTTACTGTTCTATTAGATATGTCACACCGACATGGCCCCGCTGTTATATTCAAGTCACATTGTTATGATCTCACCGTCATGTTACATGTCACATTAATATGATCGCACTATTATATTATATGTGGCACATTGATACGATCTTACGGTTATATTATATATCTCATATTGATACTATTGTAATGTTATATTATATACGTCATATTGATATGATCTTACTGTTATAGTATATATGTCACATTGATATTACCGCACGGTTATATTATATGTGCCACATTGATATCATCGCACTGTTATATTATATATGTCATATTGATAGTTTCGCACAGTTATATTATATGTCATATTGAGAGTATCGCACTGTCACATCGATATCATCGCACTGTTATATTATTTATGTCATATTGATATTATCACATTGTTATATGTCATATTGATATCGAACGTTTATATTATATATTTATTATATATGTCATATTGATATTATCGCATTGTTATATTATATATGTCATATTGATATCGAACATTTATATTATATGCCATTGCATTATTATATTATACATGCCTTAGTGATATTATTACTGTTATATTATTTATGCCGCATTTATATGATGTTACCGCTCTATTAGATATGTCACACTGACATAGTCTTACTGTTATATTACATGACATATTGATATGATATTGCCGTATATTAAATATGTCCTATTAATATTATCGTAGTTATATCATATACACCATACTGATATGATCTTACTGTTCTATTAGATGTCATATTGATATCATCTTACTGTTATATTGATATGATCGCGCCGTTCTAGTATATATGCCACATTGAAATTGTCTTACCGTTTTATTACATGATATAGTGATATGCTACGTAATCTCAGTTATATTACGCACGCCCTATTGATATTGTTATATTATGTACCCCACACCGATATAATCTTACTCTTATATTACATACGCCCTATTGATAGTTTCGCACTGTTATATTATATATCTCACACTGATATGATCTCACTGTTCTTTCAGATGTCATATTGATATCACCTTACTATTATATTATTCTGTAATTATTATTTTCGTGTCATCGGGTTTCGCTAGTATTACCCTTCTGTTATAAAGTCCCATCATCAATATTTTCTACCTATTTATTGATCTGTGGGAACCCGACTCCATCAACGATTTACTGTCATATTTTACGATGACATTTCTGGTATAACTATTAATTTCCCTTATTCTCTCTTTTCTATTATTAGCTTTTTGTCAATTTATGGAAAGTTCGCGACTCCATCAATAATTTACTGTCATATCTCTCTATGACATTTTTTGTATTTTATTATTTATATTATTTATTGGCCTGTAGGAACCCGGAAGTTCATGACCTCGCCGACTCGACATTTTTTGTATAACTATTAATTTCCCTTATTCTCTTCTCTATTATTAGCTTTTTGTCAATTTATGGAAAGTTCGCGACTTCATCAATAATTTACTGTCATATATTTCTATGACATTTTTTGTATAACTATTAATTTCCCTTATTCTTTTTTTCTTATTATTAGCTTTGTGTCAATTTATGGAAAGTTCATGACTCCATCAATAATTTACTCTCATATCTTACTATGACATTTTTGGTATAACTATTAATTTCCGTTATTCTCTTTTTTTTATTGTTAGCTTTGTGCCAATTTATCCCTCTTATTATTATTTTGCCTTTCTAATACTCCATTATTACTAAATTACGAACGATGTTGAATAAAGATGGGCATTACTACCACCTTAGGCGAATACATACCATTTAGCGCCGTCTTGTGAGAGAGACTAGAATTTACTGGAAATGTACGAAATTTAGCGAATGTACCACGAACAGTTTTCCCTGAAATACATGTGTGAGATTTAGTCTCTAAAATTTTGTGAAGCAGATGCTAAAGGATCATATCCCGAAAAAGCGGGCACACATCGCTAACCGTTGGAAACTGCATCACGTTGGCGCACGTTATCCATAAAGTTATTTGGAGTCATCTCGGGGCGCCCACTCGGTGCTGTAAGTTCGTCTCGCCCGAGAGAAATGTAATAAAAAATAATTTAAAAAACCAACAAAAAAAAACATTTCCATTGTACCACGTCCGCCTTTTGGTTCAGTCCTAGCTCCGAGTGACTACTTTTTATAATTTTATGCCAAAAAAGAGCTCCAAAGTCGCCGTTTCCCTAGTACAAGTGCGAATGAAATGGCTTCAGCGGCGAAATTTTGCACGTGTTGTTTTTTGTGTCGTTCAGCAAACTTGGTATGCTTACAATAAATTTTTCCTTTTTTCAGGTACATATCACAAGATGATGCTCATGGTACGTATTCGCCTACGACCGTAGTGTCAATCTTTATTGAACACAGACTCATTATTCCCATACTTCTATTTTATTCTTACAAATATGTTGCTATCGTTATTTTTCCCTTATTTTATTCCAGTATTATTGTTATTATTGCGCTGTTATATTGTTATAATCTTTTTTTTTCTACTATCGGGTACCGTTAGTATTTTTCTATCTCTTTGGTTTACTCTATTTTCTTCTGTTGTTTTTTTAAAGCTTAGTATAAGGTAATAAATGGGGCAGTAGCCCCACTATGCTTATTGTGCAATGTCCTGTCATCAGGATTCTGCTGTTGTATAACCCTATAATTTATTATTTTTAAGTCATTGTACTACATGAGCTGAAGCGTCCCAGGATTTTACTACTTACCTCCTTTGACTACGTCACCTCTTCTGCTTTCAAACTCCGACTCGATGCGATTTTCCTGTTTTTCCTTTCTTTTTTTTACAAAGGCGCAAGAAGCGTCACCCAAAGCATGAAATGTCATGAAACGTCATACATAAACTAGTGACAGACATGCTCATTTTTTACTGAAAAATTCCGGCACTATTCAGTCCATGCAGTGTACTGTAGTATCATTTTCATGTTTTAATATTCTATTATTTTAAATGCTTCCTTATTTTAATGTCCTATCATTTTGATTGTGCTGTTATATCATTTTATAATTATTATTCTCATGTCGTTGGGTGTCACTACATACTTTGCTGTTATAATCCCCTTTATCATTATTTTTCTGTTATTGTTTTCCTTGCTGCTTTTTTTTTTATTTTCTAATTCATGTTTTACAAAGTTAAACTTAGCTCTACCGCGTACATGTTATCTGGATCCGGAAGCACTCATTCACTAGCTAGCAATATATATTAGCGTATAAGCGGCACAATGGGTTGACGAACCAAGCGTGGGGGGGCAGCGCCCTTAGTTTTTTTTTATATATCAGGTCCCATTTTCCCGTTATTGTTTCATTAGTTTAAGTATTTTTCTGTTATATTGTCATATAAATATAACTGTTATATTGCTATATAATTATTTTCATGTTATCACCACCATATATCATATTATGCTATAATTGTTTTTTCCATATATCGGGGCAACTTATTTTCCTTTTTACTATTTACTATCATTATTATTGGCCTATAGAAACCCGGAAGTTCATGACCTCACTGACACCGTTGCGCCATCGTTCTCTGTTCTTTGCGCTCTCCTTCCACGCTTAGGCATCTGATCCGATCTGCGCATGGTCAAACCTTACATTGTCCGTTATTTACCTGTTATAATGTTTTATTATTTTAAGTATTTTCTTGTTATTAAATGACATTAGTCTTAATTTTCTGTTATAAAGCCTCATCATCATCACTCTGTCACATCATGCCACAACTAATTTTTTATATATCAGACCTCATGAGTGTTATTTTCCTCTTTTAATGTTCTATTGTTTTAAGTACTTTGCTGTTATCATTACGATGTTGCTATACTATAATAATTAATTGCATATTATCAAGATCTACTCGTATTAATCCGACACTATTATTTTCCTGTAATAATGTTGTATGGGTTTTCCAATAGGGACTTGACAACTTTTTTTCGGTAGTAAATTTTTATAATTTGCAGACGTTGTTCGTTCGTGTACTTAACCATGATGAAAATGTTGAGTTTACTGAATAAATTGACTGGCAGTTCGATGATAAGTGAAAGAGTGCGTTCACAAATTAAATTCAAAGTTGTCAAGTCCCTATTGTGTAACCCTATATTATTGCCTCGATTTTCCTATTATTATGATTTTACAGTTATATAATAATTCCAGTACTCAAAATTCATATTCGTACACCCCTATTTTGAAAAGAAAAATGTTTACCATAACAAAACCAAAACATAAAAATGAATAAGGAATTAAAAATTATATTCACAATTCGTACTTTAATAATAAAAAATAAAAATAAAAGTATTTGTTCATAAAAATGTAGTGAAAAGTTCCTTTTTTAATTTTGACAAGAACAAAATCCGTATGGCAACACTGCGTTTCTACTAATAAAACAAGGAATTTTACCGTTATGCTGGAATTTTTTCCATTGACTCGTACATGAGTGTAGGGAACTATCATTTCCATTGTGAAATTCGAAGCAGTGGTACTCACGCGAAAATCGTGTAATGGGTCTTAAGTCAAGTGAACTTTCAAATGATATATTGAAATTAATAATAAATTTGTATACAGACGGTAAATATCTGCAAACATTGTTGAAAGAAGTTTGTCTACAATACAATATGTGGTGAATACATTTAATGAAGAGTGGCCACGTCGAAAAAAAAACGAAATCAAATAGATCCTTATTGAACAGAGGACGGACATCAGTCTTTTTTACTACGTCAATTACGAAGAAATCCGTTAGTTATGTCATTATTTGTCTCTATATATTGTATTATGGGGGTTGGAACGAACATACAAGGCAAAATCTCTGCTTTTAACCCGGCAAAGGTCAGGCGATCCTTGTCCCTGGTCAATCCAAGTGACACCCCTGGATAGCTACTTTGGCACACCCCAAGTAGTGAAAAAATGGATGCAGCGACATCCTGAGAAAGGTTGGCGCAAGGCTAACAACCTTGTCCATAAAAAGAAATTATTATGGAAAATTTAACAAGCCTCGGATACGTCACCATGAAAACTTCGACCAGCCCTCAGAACAAACAAGAAAACAACCACAAGCCATTCCTCCGAATCTCACCGAAGTTCTGCTCCGTGACATTGTGGCGTTTCTAACAGATACACACATAATACACAAGCAAATAGTGAGGAACACCGAACGAAAATCGAATAAGAAAGTGCATCAGATCCGTATACCATAGCGATAACATAACAATTCCACATCAGTTGAGTGTACTTGAGTTTAGAAATCGAATTCGTACCCGCGGCAGTGGCCTGATGTGTTGAGCATTGATTCCATTTTTTAGTGATTCTAACCGTCATAGCGTCAGTTCGAATCACACGTTCTTCACTATCGTAGCAAACGCCATAATTGGTTACCCGACGTGATCTGTGTACACACACACACACACACTTTCCCATAGTAAACAGAACTTTACGACCACGATCACGACTTCCGCATAGAGCACCGACACACTCGCCTGCTCCGACGTTCTCTCGCTCGCTCGTTCGCACACGAAGTTGATCGTAACAAAGTTACTGAGGAGGGAGTAGTGAGGCGTTTCTAACAGATACGCACACAATACACAAGCAAATAGTGAAGAACACCGAACGAAAATCGAATAAAAAAATGCATCAGAGCCGTGTACCATAGCGATAACATAACAATTCCACATCAGTTGAGTGCACTTGAGTTTAGAAATCGAATTCGCACACGCGGCAGTGGCCCGATGTGTTGAGCATTAGTTCTATTTTTAGTGATTCTAACCGCCATAGCGTCAGTTCGAATCACACGTTCTTCATTATTGTAGCAAACGCTATAGGTACCCCATGAACTGAACGAGTGCCAAAAACTACGGCGCCTGGAAATCTGCGCAACGCTTATATTAAGAAAGCAGAACCATATAGTCATCTGCGATGAAAAGTAGGTTCTGTATGATAACCATAAAAGACCTGGGCAGTGGTTGGATGCAGCTGAAAAACCAAAACACACCTCCAAGCCCGACCTTCACCCGCAAAGGGTTATGGCGACAATTTGGTGGACATCGAAAGGACCAATCCACTTTTCATTTCTTCAACCAGCGGAAACAATAAACGCAGTCAAATATTGGGGGAAATCGACATATTGCATTACAAATTGGCTGAAAAGCAACCTGCGTTGGTCAATAGGCACGGCCCGGTCCTTTTGCATGACAATGCTAGACCCCATACCCAACAAGTAATGGTACAAAAACTGTTGCAGTTGGGATTTGAAATTCTTCCGCATGCACCGCACTCTCCTGACATTTCCTCAACGGACTACCATCTTTTCCGTAATCTGGATTCATTTTGCCGGCAAGAGGTCTTCCGGAACCGAGCAGAGATCATAAAAGCCTTTGAAGATTTCATTGCCTCAAAAAGTCAGTACTTCCACGAAAAAGGAATATTTGATCTTGTATTACCGTTGGAAGAATATCATAGATTTTTTTTTTTACACTAACGCGCACACAAAAGGGAATTTTGAAGTACCCTTAAATGTCAGAGCACAGGAAGTGGATAAGAAAAGGTGTCGATGTAACATATATTGGTCTTGAATGTCTGGACATCACAACGGCCAGGAAACACATGATCAGGCAGAACATTCCACATTCGTGTAGTTCGGCTAAAGAATGACTCTCTATGTTTATTTGTTTTATTTGTGCGCCTGATGTCCACTTTCAACGTGAACTGATGCGCATTCACAGACTGACGGGTATCGCGGGAAAATGTCTGAAGGGGCGGAACACATTCAGCAAGTTCAGTTGAGCAACGACCGTGGTAATACCTATAGAAAAGAGATAGGTATGATAACGTTGCATCTATTATCTAACGACGGAATTGATCGACTTATGGCTGAGTCCCCAATAAGTTTCACTGCTCATTTTTGCATCCTGTGCGCCTAACCAAATATGGGAGTTGAACTCCATTTTTGAACGAATATCATCATCATCGGCACTACAACCGGGAACCGGTCTTGACCTTATTTAGAAAGTCTTGGGGCTTGTTAAATTTTCCATAACGATTTTTTTTTCCGGGCAAGGTCATTAGTCTTGCACCAGAGGCTCCCCGACGGAGAATCGAACTCTGGTCTCCGCGTGATAGGCGGTATACTAACCACTATACTATCGAGGAGCCGAATGGACGAATATACGCCTTGTAAATAGTGGCCAGGTTGGATGGTCAAGTATCTCTTGCATCTCTTAAGGAATCCCATACATTTGGCTGCACTTTTCGTAGCTTCAAATATGTGGTCATTCCAGTTAAGAGTCGAATTAATTCGAGTGCCGAGGATTGATAGTTCCTTGGCTTCGTCGATGCAAGTGCCATTCATAGACAGTCTATTTATTTTGGGGTTCGCCTTTGACATGAGGCAGCACTCCGTTTTTGAGGCATTCAATTCTACTCCGTTAGATATCCCCCACTGATATGTCTTGTTGAGGTCTGAATTCAATGTATCAAGCATAAGTTGCTGGTTGGTAGTGACGTTCGACGAGTTTGGACGGGACTGTTCGTATGTGTATGAGAAAT
Source organism: Microdon myrmicae (assembly GCA_963931805.1). Lineage (NCBI taxonomy): Eukaryota > Metazoa > Arthropoda > Insecta > Diptera > Syrphidae > Microdon > Microdon myrmicae. Next base: position 75,736,426 of record OZ007500.1, on the reverse strand, counting down.
TCAACGTGCTATCACCAGCAAACGAGTGAATTGGGTTGTGAGTAATTGACAAGAGATCATTTATAAAGAACAGGAAGAGAGTGGGTGAGAGTACCGAACCCTGGGGAACACCTGCATTAATTTGATGGGAGACAGATTCAACACCATCAAGAACCACTTGGATTGAACGGCCAGAAAGATAGTCTCTTATCCATTGGATCAGTAAATTGTCCACTCCATATGAATGCAATTTCGACAAAAGGGCTGGATGCCAAACTCTGTCGAAGGCTTTTAAAAAATACAATGCGACTAACTTGCTTTCACCGAGGTAGCGGATGGAATGGATCCACTTTTCGGTAAGGTACGCCAACAAATCTCCTGTGGACCTGTTGCGACGAAAGCCATATTGGCGGGCATTGAGGAGGTCACTTGATTCCAGATACTTTGAAAGTTGACGGTTGATAAGTGATTCCATTACTTTGGAGAGAATAGAAGTCAGTGCTATGGGTCGATAAGAAGAAGGGGATGATTTGTCACCCTTTTTGGGAATTGGCTGAATGTTCGCTGACTTCCATCTATTTGGGAAACGGCCAGTAGAATAAGATAAATGGAAGAGTTTCCGCAGTGGTTTAGCGAGTGAAGAGGATCATATCTTCAAGAGGATTGGGTGAAATGCAATCCGGACCAGCGGATTTGTGTACGTTTAGCTCTTTGAGTACACGGGCAACAGTACGCGTTCGGAAGCGAATCTGGCTCATGGTGTGCTGCTTATGCTCAAGTTGAGGTGGAACTGATGTGGCATCAGGCAGCGTTGAGTTGGCTGCAAAATTGTGCAGCAAGCAGATTCGCCTTCTCTATTGCACTCGTGACTGGTCTGTCATCAACTATAAGCGATGGAATGGATGAAGAGACTGAGTTTTGAATGTTTTTTACGAATGTCCAGAAGTTTCTACTACATGTAGGGGGGAGAGTGTAATATTTTTTGTCTCACTCTCTGGTCATGCAAGAACTTGGCGCGTTGAATATACACATTGCAGTCATTTATCATCATCATCATCATCATCGGCACTACAAACGGGAACCGGTCTTGGCCTTATTTAGCAAGTCCTGAGACTTGTTAAATTTTCCATGATAATTTGTTTTTCCGGGCAAGGCCATTAGTCTTGCGCCAGAGGCTCCCCGACGGGGAATCGAACCCCGGTGACAAGCGGGGATACTAACTACTATACTATCAAGGAGCGTCATTTATAGCTCTATTAAATCTTTTCCGGTTTTCTTCAGTATTGTTTGATTTATACAACCGGAAGCTCAAATCTTTAGCTTAATGGCTTCTCTGCACCCGGAATCGAACTACATATTTCTCTTGGGTTTGATACTCTTTACTCTGTGTGGAATAAAGGTCCGCATGCCAAGTAGAATCGTGTCTGTCAATGTGTCCGCTATAGAGTCAACATCGTTATTGAGGAAAAATAACGACAAATTTAACTTCGCAAGAAAGTCGTTCAGGCCTTCCCAGTTGGCTTTCTCGTAGAACCATACTGTTCTTTTGGGAGCTTTCTCATTAACGTTACTGTTGGTTAGAGGAAATTTAGCTGACACGACACAGTGGTCTGAAGTGCCCAACGGCGAAGAAACTTCAATTGTGTATTTGTTTGGGTGGGAGGTGAGACACAGGTCCAATGTGTTGGCGAAATGACCATATATATCTGGTACGCGCGTTGGCTCATTGACAAGTTGAGTTAAACTATTTGAATCAGCAAAAAGCTGGACATATTGACCTTCAGGTGTTGTGTGTCCGGAGAGTTATGCACATTATGCAATAACAATTTCAGTGTGCGGATATAGGGTCAAGATCCGATCGATAGAATCTGACAGAGCATCAAATTCGTTAAAGGATGTCTTTGATACAAGTTTGGGCTTCTGTAAAGAAAGCAGTAATGTATGATATGCTTACGAACGTATAGTTTTAGCCAAGAGAAATTAAATTCTGGGTTGGAACAGAGCCGAAGAAGCTGATATGCAATATCATTTCGTATGTATGTGGCTATACCACGATGTGGAAAGAACAGTTGCACTAAATTATATCCAGGTAGATTAAAATTGGAAATATCTGTATTAGTAATTACCTGGGTTTCGTTAAGTGCAAGGATAGTTGGGTTCTGGTTAGAAACATGGGCAGACACAGAAGAGAAATTGCATCTCAAGCCGCGAATGTTACACAAATCAACGCGAAATTCCTGCTCCATTGGAATGGCCCTACACAGAAAACCAATACCGCCTCGGGAAAGGATACAAGTCGAGACCAGCAATATATAAGCGAAAGCAACCACTGCAGGTGGTATGCCCTTGTAGTAGGTGCCCCACTAGATCCGTGTCGAAATCCAGGTCACATCCCTTCCGTGATGAACATTATGCCGCTCAGACACAAAAAACTTGTGGCGGTTTCAATAACGCCACCGCTCGCTTTTTCCAGGTACGACACCTAACTTCCCCCTAGGGCATGCGAGAAGCATAAAAACAAGCATTGTGGCAGTTCCAGGGAACGCCGCTACTAACCTTTTCCAATTGCCAACATAAAAGGGTTCCTAAGAATCTAAGTTAATAATTTGCGCTAAGGCAATAAGCATATACACCAAATAACAATTTTCCTAAGGGCATGGTTACTTTAAACACACCATGTTCCCTAAAAGCAATTTGGTCGCACCATCCAACATGACTCGAATCATTTCGATACATAAAACTCGTAACTAACTCGTGTGGCACGTGCGGGAGATATTTCTTCTTTTCCTTTCTTTTATCTATGCCCACATCGGTCAGTCATCCGATCGACAAATACATAATGGTATACGGCTGACCCCCCAAGGAAGTCGAGTTCTTCTAAATGAAAATTTACCAGCGAGAATTCGACTACTTGGAAATGCCGCCAAGATGTGCACGATCAGCATAAATGCTGTACGCGGTTGCTGATCGTGTAAACACGTAAATATCTACTTCGAGATAGTTGCACCAGCTGCAACCATGCCATCTAATGTTCCCCTTGTGGATTTGGTCGATCCACGGTCCGCTTACTTGTGGACACACGCCATGAGCAGCAGAAGCGATCATCGTGTGTGTTTTGCGCCCTTTTGCTATACTTTTGCAAAGAAAATCATCCCTCGTTGGGCACCGAGGCGATGGATGGATTTCGCTACGCTGTCGTCTTCGGTGACCTAACCAATCGCGATACGGATTCCGTATAGGCAAGTCGGACCTCCACGTTAAACAGATGCAGTACAGTCGAAAATCAGTGCGGGACGAGTGCGCGTGACCAGCAAATGCTGAAGAAAATAAAATCAAGTTGTGTGTTGAATGAAAGTCAATTTAAAATAAATCTAAACTAAGTGTACGTGTAAGAAGAACCTGTCTATATTTTGGAAGTCAATATAAAATAAATCTAAACCAAGTGTACGTAATCGTAAAAACACATTATAAGACGCGTATGGTAAAGAAAAAAATACGAATGGAGTCAGATTGATAAATGGAAGCATTTAATACCGAAATAAAGAACCTTTCTTTTGTTACTAGAGTGACCAAGTTGTTTTCCTGGAGTGTACATTAAATGGCAGCAGTCGGACTGGGTTGGCGTTCCGCTCCAACGACACCAACAAACCCCACAAACTCTCCAAGGATTATTAATCAATCGAGAATATCGATGCCTGGGGGACCCAAACAGAGGTGCGAAAAAAGGAAAGCAGTCACAAGGGATGGAAAGGGTAGACGGTTTTCCCGCACTGCACATCACTCGCGTGTATATTCTCGCACTTTTCACAGCACTAAGACGCGTGTGTGGAGATCCATTTATTTGCATAGGATCGCACAGAAAACTTTGCACTGCACTCGGACGTTTAGGATTCCACAGTAAGGCTTCGCGCCCGAACCGATAGTGCAATTGGGTATCTTATATGTCAGATGCCAACGGATCCTATTTTGATTGAATAAAAATTTTCGGAAAAATAATATTGGCTTTTAAATTTTTACTATAAAATCGGACATTTCATGCGGTACAACCCAATAACTAATTGCATACAATTGCTATAGGTCTACTTTTTACTTTACTTTCTATTGTTGTTGTTTTCTGGTATTATTACCTTTTATAAATATATCCTATGATGGCCATTTACTTGTATCATAATTTACTCTAACAGAGTTTGCGAAATCGAACAAACCCAATTTTACGATTGCAAATGGCACCACAAATGTATAGCGTTTGCGACGATAGTGAAGATCGTAGAAACGCCACAAACGTTCAATTTTAAACAAAACAAAACCGTCAAAATATACCCAATTCGCTAGATTGCAATACCGTTTTTAACATTAATCACATACTATAATAGAAGATTGATGGGACATAAAACATTGGGAAGAAATCTTCATATTTATGTCCGAGAAGGATCTGGCCGACAAAGTGTGTTTGTACTTAAGGCCAAAGCAATGTTATAATGAACTTAATATAAAATCTAATTTGTAGAGATAAGATGCATGCCGTTTTTTGAATTGATTGAATTTGTAGCATGCCCCAACATTAATGTGGTCGATCGCGACCCTTTGAAAAGGCAAACCAGCACACAACAATTTACAAACGGTCACACGAAACACACGCCACTTTGAAAAATAAATTCTTGTGTGGCGGGGCTGTGTAATCCGTCGTAAACTATTGGATTTTGAAGTTACGGAGAGTACAATGACGAATTCAATGAAATACAGAATTTTATTGACATGCCTTACAAAATACGAAATAAGAGAGAGGGACTGGTGGCCATGCGATCGCACGAGTTTTGTTACATGCACTGCTAGATCTATGCGTACGGAGGCTGTCAACGCTGTTCCGCTGCAATGTAATTACTTGATTCACAACAGCAATAATATGTTATCGTTCTTTTTTTTAACTTAAGGACTCACATACGTCCAGATTTTTCAAGAAATACATTTTTATTATATATATTATCGTTGTTTATAGTTTTTGTCTCAATAGTTTCGAAGAATAAAAAACCGCATTAAATACGTAGGCACCCGACAGGAACCTGCTGTGCTCATATAGCCCTCGTTGGTTGGAATCGATCGACTACGCTCTGTCTTCTGTATTTTAACCCGTATGTCAATGACCGGGTACCCGGGTACCCATTTCGATTTTTTAAAATGTCAAATTTTTTTTCATTGAAATTTCGTAATTATCATTCAGAAACGTTTGAATGGAGATGATCTAAGACATGGGGCCGAAATTCGTCTACTCGGCCGAGCAATCGTGAAATTGCGACGAAATGATTACTGTCGGTAAAGTTGGTCATTGACATAAGGGTTAAAATATGCGTGGACGGTAGAATGGGAGGCTAAACGTAAATTCACAAGAAAACTAAGCATATTCACTGAGTCCTTTTACGTTTTAGTTACGAAATCGAAAAAGATTCTCATAGTTTTTTCCTAAAAGTCGATTTTCGGACACAGTTGGCAGGATAACTCAGAGTTTATAATATTATTCGATGTTTTTTTATAAATACGGTTTTCTCTGCAGTGTGTCCAGTGTTTATAGAATAGTTTAAGCATTTTCTATAAATAATTGAAGTCTACAATTTGACGCAAAACGTCTGATTTTTTTTCCATGCCGCCATTAATTGCTGAATTTCTAGACATTAGAAAATTTGGCTCGATGCACTATAGCTGCCTGCCTTGACTTTGACCACAAGGGGATTTTTGATTTTTTGTGTTCGATCAATATTTACTGAAGATAATTATGCTGAGCAGCCACTTTTGTTTCAATGGTACGAATGTTGTTATGTACCATGCAGTGAATATTTTTAAAGTTGAATGAAACCAATTTTGTTTTTTTTTTTGTTTTTTTTTTTTTTTTTACTTTAAGCAGTCATAAATGTGCAACATTCATTTTTATTTATTCCCATTGTTATCCCTGCTAAATAATTTTTTTCCTAGGAACGCATTCTTAATGTTGCTGGAGGTATGTAAAGATCTTAAAATTACTTCCATTGTAATCGAATCCAAACTAGTTTATACATCGGACCTCTGGTAATCTGTAGGGCAATTTCAAAGTTGTATTTGGTAAATTAATGTACAATAAATGATTATATCTTCTTGCTACTAAAGATATCACAATAAGCTACACATGTAAGAAGAGCATTTTAAAGTTTTCCTGGGAGATATTTTGCGAGTTTCTTAATTTTGTGTTTCGTAGTTTTGTATTTATATTAAATAGATTTTTTTTTTTTAATTTGTAAAAGTTTATTTAGTTGCAATATACTTTTCAACTCTTTCGTTAAGTCGTCATTTTTGAATTGTTTTTTCGCATAGGCCAAAAGCAGGTTGTAACACAATTTAAAGTACTCCCGAAGAGCCAATAAATTAAACAAGAAAACCTTGAGAGATTTAATCTAAAAACGTTCATGTGTTGACTGCTTTTAAAAATAAAAGTCTTATATTACTATCGCTTATAAGAGATTATCCGCTATTCAGCAACATCGATTTGCCTTGTGGCAAAACATATTAGGCCGTTGCCACTCCGACTTCGTCCAAGGCAAATCGACAATTGCCTTAAGGGATTATATCTGTTTGAAATTTGTTTCCATTTTTTTTATTGGCTTAAATTATGCCAAAACATTACTAGATGTATAATCAATAAAGTCCAAGCATAAAAACACTCAAAAATGTTCTCAACATCAATTTTTTTAGAGCAACTCTGAGATGTAAAAAACAGGAAATTTCGACTATATCGTTGACGGGGCATATATCCCATCCCTTTAACTTGTCGCCCGCCGAGAATATACTTCAAAACTATGTTATAGATGCCGCTGTGTACTATACATACACTATCGTAGATTATATAGTACGTGGAGTACAGACGTGTGCTCAGTTCGATTAGTAAGTAACTTCGGATAATGTGATATAGGTATTTGTTTTCCAACAATTATTCGTAATTTTTATTACATAGCTTTTGCCGCACTATTCATTATAGCTCTTTGATACATTGCGAATTATATTTCGTTTTCAAAACCCTGCAGCGTAAGCCAATCTGCAGCTATTTACAACAAAATAAAAAAATCTCTGTAACCCCCCTTATTAAAATTGGCGGATAATGTGATATGGCTTTTAAAACAATCAAGAGATTTTTTTTAAAAATGCACTTCACTGAATTAAAAACTCACCCAATATACTGTCAGCTCTATTCACACACAAACAAAATGTATTACTTCAGTTTTTAATTTTGCTCCAATTTTTGCTGAAATATAACATAAAGCTCACACAAAAAAACTGTCGACTGTACACCTTAAACAATTTCAATGCACTGACATACAACGCAATGAGCGCGAGCGCGCCTAAAACTGCAGCACGTGTTCTTTTCCATTGCCGTCATGTTGACAAGAAAATTCTTGTCGAGAATTGATTATTTCGGAAAATATGATAGTATATCACATTTCCCAACCATATCACAATATCCGAAGTTACTCTAACCAGTCTTTTGTAGTGTTAACGGATAAAGTGTCATATACGAGGGTGGGCTGAAAAGTTTCCGACCTCAACGTGAAGATAGCAGCACTCAATCAGTCAATAAAAGCTAGTGAATGTAGTTGTGCATCAACACAGAGTTGTGCATAAACAGAGTTCTAGGTACTCACTTGCACCTTCGAAATGAAATTTGAAATTGGCAATCAGAGAATCTGGGTTTTACTGAATTGAATGGCGATAATTTGGTAAATGCTATTAACGTAAATAACAGGGGTAAGAGCCTATTAATTACGAAAGAGGAGATCCAGGGTATGTTCGACTCATTGAGAAATAAAAAGTCAGTGGGAATAGCTGGAGTACAAAATATCGTACTCAAGTATCTACCACTATTAGCAATGGGCATATATGGGTGGACCGAAAAGTTTCCGATCTCAATGTGAAGATAGCAGCACTCGTCAATAAAAGCTAGTGAATGTAGTTGTGCATCTTTTGACAGTTACTCACCAAAATGTCAGCCATTTTGGACGCGAAGGTTTTATTTGACAGTCGTTTGATAGAGTCGGGGGGATGGGTGCGAACATACAGGGCAAAGTCTCTGATTGCTTTCTACCCGGCGAAGGCCAGGACGATCCTTGTCCATGTTCAATCCAAGTTGACATGCAGTCTCCACGTGACACCCCTGGATAGCTACTTTGACACCCGCCAAGTAGTGAACCAATGCATCCAGCGACATCCTGCGAAAGGTTGGTGCAAGGCTAATAACCAGGCCCGTAAAAATGAATTATTATGGCAAATTTAACAAGCCTCGGATATGGACCGGCTGCACGACGACGACCACGGAAACGAAAAACGCTAAATGATTTAAGAATTTTTACATGGAACGTACGCTCACTATACAGAGCTCGAGCTGCACAGCAGCTAGCCCAACCCCTGTCCGAATATAAGGCTGACATAACAGCATTGCAAGAAATAAGATGGACGGGGAGTGGTGTTATTCAAAGAAACGAGTATGACATTTATTACAGTTGTCACGCAAAACACCATGTGCTCGGGGTAGGCTTTCTAGTTAGCCAAAAACTGAAGCCAGCCATCATCGGCTTTAATGTAATAAATGAAAGGCAATGCACTCTTCGCGTGCGAGGCAAGTTTAAGAACATTAACCTCATAAACGTTCACGGACCTACAGAAGAGTCCCCTGACGACGAAAAAGAAGAATACTATGAGAACGTCGAACGGGCTCTCAATGCCTGCCCAAGATACGATGTGAAAATCGTTCTTGGTTATTTGAATGCAAAAATAGGTCGGGAGCCGGTTTTCAGACACTATGCAGGTTCCCATAGTTTGCATGAGAACACTAATGACAATGGACTACGAGTCATCGAATTGGCAGCATCGAAAAACTTGGTCGTTGTGAGTACCAGGTTTCCGCGTAAAGATATCCACAAAGCCACCTGGGTATCACCTGATGGAGCCATTCGCAACCAAATTGAACACGTGTTGATAGATCGCTGCACTTACTGCAAGGATAAAGAGGGTAATATGATCACCGATCCTGAAGGCATTCTGGAGCGATGGGAAGTGCACTTCAATGAATTGCTAAATGGTCAGCTCACAGAAGAATTGGAGGCTCCACCAATGCAAGATCAAGACCAAATGCTGCCGCCACCAAGCATTGAGGAAACATTAAAAGCCATTAGACAGCTCAAATCAAATAAAGCCCCTGGAGTTGATGGCATACCAGCTGAGCTGATCAAACAAGGAGGGACAGCGTTACATCACGCAATTCATGAGATCGTGGTGCACATATGGGAGCTAGAGGAGATGCCGGAAGATTGGCGTCGCGGTATAATTTGCCCTATACATAAGAAAGGAGATACCACACTGTGCAGCAACTATAGAAAAATCAAGCTCGGTAGACTCCGGTGGGTGGGACACCTAGCTCGAATGAGCGAAGAGAAGCCTGCCCGGAAAGTCTTTTGTGGCAGGATGTATGGAAAAAGACAGCGCGGCAGACCTTGCCTCCGATGGAGGGATGGCGTAGACCAGCACGCCCAGAGCCTGGGAGTGCCAAACTGGATGACATCGGCTCGAAATCGGGACCGGTGGAGAGATTTGTTAAATAAGGCCAAGACCGGATCCGGTTGTAGTGCCGATGATGATGATGATGTTTGAGAGAGTCGATGTGTGTTTTTGTGAAAATGGACAAAATTGAGTATCGAGCTGTCATTAAATTTTTGTTTTTGAAAGGCAATACGCCTACGCAAATCAAAGATGAGTTGGACTCTGTGAATGGGGACTCTGCACCATCATTTACCACAGTGAAATTTCGGGCACCTGAATTTAAACATGGCCGTGAGAGCTTGGGAGACGATGAACGTTCGGGACGTCCAAAAACTGCAACAACTGACGATAAAGTTCACCAAATGGTGCTAGACGACCGCCGAATTAAAGTGAGAGAGATAGCAAAGGCTATGAAAATGTCCAAAGAACATGCTTGTCACATATTAAGGGGACATTCCGGTTTGTTCGGTTCAAAAAATCAATTTTTTTTTTTTTGCTTAATCGGTGTATGCGATTCTTATGAAAGTTCGCACACGTATTTTTAACAACACGCAAATTGTGAGTGAATTACTTTTTTATTTATTTATTTATTTTTTTAGTTATAACTAAGTCAATTTTAAAATTTTTTTCACTCACATTGGGCTAAATGTATTTAAGTTCAATAAACTTTTTGCATTTTTCGTATTTTTTCACCGACGAAAATAACCCTTACACGAGCAGAACGGATGGCTAACTTTGAACACCTGGAGGGGGGGGGGGGGTTTCCGGTTCCGGAGTGACTCGATAAAATTTACAAACGTAGTCGAAAGACGAATAAAATGTTTTAAAAAAAAATTAAATCTTTAATATTTTCTCTTTAAAAAAATCATGAAAATAACCTATTTTTTGACCCGACAACCCGGAATGTCCCCTTAAATCAAGATACAGGCATGAAAAACCTGTCCGGGCGTTGGGTGCCGCGTTCGTTCACGTGAGACCAAAAACGTGTTCGAATGAACATTTCCAATGCTCTGTTGGCGCAGTTTAGGCGCAATAAATCCGAGTTTTGGCGACGATTAATTACTGCCGATGAAACTTGGATACACCATTATACGCCCGAAACAAAAATACAGTCAAAACAGTGGACCGTAAAGGGGGAAAACGGTTTTTTCGGTTGGGAAAGTGATGGCGAATGTTTTTTTGGATAGTCATGGAGTTATTTTAATCGATTATCTTCAAAAAGGAAAAACCATTACAGGAGCATACTACGCATCATTACTTGACCAACCTAAGGCAGAAATTGCGGAAAAGCGGAAACATTTGCAGAAAAAGAAAATCCTGTTTCACCAGGACAACTTGCCGTCTCACACCTCAGCGGTTGCCATGGCGAAAATCTACAAATTACGGCTTGAACTGCTTGACCATCCACCTTACTCACCAGATCTAGCCCCAAGCGACTTCTTTCCGTTCCCTAATCTACAAATTGCATTCGGATGACAGAGATTTTCATCAAATGAGGAGACAATCACCTTCGTGAACAGTTATTTTACAAAGAACAACGCCGAGTACTACTTGGACGGGTTAGAGAGATGGGAGCATCGCTGGGAGAAGTGTGTAGAGTTACAAGGAGACTATGTAGAATTATAAAAAAAAACCTACAATAGTGAGAGTAATCAAGTCGCGAAGATTAAGATGGGCTGGACAGGTGGCGCGAATGGGCAACGATAGGACCGTGCATAGGATTCTTGACGATAAGCCAACGGGAATGAGACCGACAAGGCGGCCGCGACGGAGATGGGAGGACAACGTTAGGTGGACCTCGAGGAGATCGGATCGGATGGTCGAATGTGGAAGGAGAGCGCACGGGACAGGGAACAATGGCGGGGTCGAGTCGGTGAGGTCATGAACTTTAGGTTTCCTACAGGCCAATAAATAGTAGTAGTATAACATCCTCTGATAGGGCGATTAATTTTTCGCCACCTTGTACATTTTGTTTGATTATAAGAAACAAAATGTACAATGTGTACGATACCTCGGTCGCAAGCGCGAAAAACAAAAATTACAATATATTGTTCGATAAACAATTTCTATTTACATTGACAATTAGCGTGGGTGTAAGGTGACTGGCTCTTAGTCGACGCTAGGCGAGTTCGAGTGCAGGTTACCGAGAAAGTGGATTTCGTCGAGGTTCGTACATGGACAGCAGGTCGCCTTTGTTTTTAATTTTAATGAAACTAAATCGTAAAGTACCAGCATGAACATGGACGAAAGGAAAAATACAACAACAAATAAAAGGAAAGGAGCCCCGAAAAATACAATTATGACGCGAAGGAAAGCCGCCAAATTCATGATGGAGAAAGATCAGCAAATGGAGGACAGTGTCGTCATTGTAGGTTCAATTTTATATTTTATTTCAATAGGCTTGGGCTTGTAATAATTGGCGGGTTATATGTTTTTCTGGTCCCCGCGATGGAATATCTATATAAAAAAAAAAAAAAAAAAAAAAAAAAAAAAAAAAAAAAAAAAAAAAAAAAAAAAAAAAAAGTTCCGCGCGGGTGAACGAGATTATATGCTGGCGGGGAGGTGGTTTTAGTCGGTAAAAGTCCGACATGCCTCTGGATTGGTCCAGAGGTATCTTTTGAATGTTTCCATCTTCCTACCGATACCAAAAAAAAAAAAAAATTGTTGGTCTGGTATATAACACAATTCATTTTATTGTGAAGGCATAAAACGCGCTAATTTATAGGAGATTTTCACCTTCCAACTTGCTTAGTGATGTTGAGCTAATGTTTATTGTTGTGATGGACTTCGCCGATGGCCTTCTGGAAAATATAATATATTTTATACTCATCACCCCCTTAGCAGCAAATGTACAGAATAACCGCATGTTAGCATTTACTACTTTGTTGCAATTTTTTTCTATTTTTATTATCTTCAGTATCTCTTCCCAACTCATTCCCAAGGCTATAGTTTTTTTCATACGGTAAAGGCTTTGACAAGTTTTTGCCAATAGGGATCTATTGGATCTACTGAGTGGTAGGGAGGGTCCCAAAGCCCAACCGCCCGGTGAAATGTCACTCCATTAAACTATAAGCTCCGTGAAATAGTTGAGAGAAATCCTTGACTATCTATCGAAGCTTGGCTGATGGACCCGGTCGAGAAAAAATAACATTTCAGGGCGTTCACTCAGCGCTATAGGTTTGCCTTTCCTAAGAGTAGTAAAATATATTTTATCTTCTATGAGAGATGCATTGTGTAGATACTTTTCGAGCGACACCGCATTATAGAATAAAATTATGCAAATTTTACCCATGCCGAACAATCCGAACCATGTTAGGAAACGTCTTCAAATAAACACAAAATAATGATACAATGATCTTTCCTTTTGTCCAAGCTAATAATAATGCAATGGACGTTCATTTAAAGTTTCCAAATGTCCAAATAAAAGTCCACCGAATGAGGGGGAAACAGCATCTACCAGGTTGGCAATTAAGTTATTGCCGATTTCACACATAGATGTCTTTGCTCACATTTTTTAATGCCTTCTGTCAATGACATATTTTTTTTCCTTTTGACATTTGTTACCTGTCAGTCTTACTTTGCTTTAGAAGCAAATTGCGCATATTTTTGTGAAAACGTATTGGTTTGGCGTTAGTTTTAATATGGAGTGCAAAAACGATCATTTTCGTCCTATTTTACTTTTTTATTTCAGTAAAGGAAAGAACGCAGCGCAAGCTGCTAAAAAGTTACGTGATGTGTTTGGTGAAGAAACCTTAAAGGAAAGACACTGCCGGAATTGGTTTGACAAGTTTCGTTCTAGAGATTTTTCACTGAAAAATGGACAACGATCAGGTCGAGCAGGTGAGCTTGATGATGGTCAAATTAAAGCCATAATCGAGTCGGATCCCCATGTAACTGTACGAGAGATAGCAAAAAAAGTTAAATGTGTCACATACAGCGATTGAGAAACATTTTAAATCAGCACTAGCGATAAAAAATGGGTTTACAGTGACGTTAATCGTAAACGATCTTGGTCCCGGCTTGATAAGCCAGCACAATCCACCACGAAAGCTGATATCCACCAAAAGGAGATTTTGATCTCAATTTGGTGTGATAGGAAAGGTGTGGTGCATTTTGAGCTGATTCCAAGGAATCAAACGATCAATTCGGATGTATACTGTCTGCAACTGGACAGATTAAATTCAGTGATTCACGAAAAATGCCCAGAGTTGGTCCATCGAAAATGTCTCATTTTTCTCCAGAACAACGCTAGGCCGGATACGTCTTTGGTCACTCGCCAAAAATTATTGGAGCTTGATTGGGAATTGATGTTAGATCCACCCTATAACCGTGACCTTGCTCCATCAGATTACCATTTATTTCGAAACTCTTCAGATGGTCAAACGTTCAATGATGATGAAGCTATGATATCGCACTTGATTCAATTTTTTACCGATAAAGATCAGCAGTTCTACGAACGTGAAATTATGAAGTTGCCAGAAAGATGGCAAAAGGTCATTGAACAAAATGGGAAAAATTTTATATATAGGGTTTTCCAATAGGGACTTGACAACTTTTTTTCGGCAATAAATTTTTATAATTTGCAGACGTTGTTCGTTCGTGTACTTAACCATGATGAAAATGTTGAGTTTACTGAATAAATTGAGTGACATTTCGATGATTAGTGAAAGGGTGCGTTCACAAATTAAATTCAAAGTTGTCAAGTCCCTATTGTATAACCCTATATATATATATATTTTTTTTTTACACAAACGCGCGCACAAAAGGCGATTTTGGAGTACCCTTAAGTGTCAGATGTATATATCATATATATCATTGATTAAAGTTTATTCGTTGTATTTAAAAAAATGTTTTATTTATCTGAAAAAATCGGCAATTACTTAGTCGCCAACCTTATAATAAATAAAGGGGGATCAAACCAATACCATACATTTTGTAAACACCATACCGGCCGTGTTTTATCTCTGGTTCCCACTAAAACTTACATTTGTTTTCAGTATTGCTTGGCAAATTACCACGGAAGGATACACAGATAAACAACATATAGAAATTATTAAATTTTTTATTACAAAACCAATGAATCCATTCGGACGAATTTTCGCACATTACATGAAATATTTGGTCACCATAATCAACCTGCAGAGCTTACCATTCGTAAGTTAGTTAAAACATTTGAATCAAATGGTACTGTTTGTGATGTTAACAATCCAACACGTCAACAACGTAAACGTATTGTTGAAAGATACACATAATCTCGGAACCAGCTTCATCATAAGTAATAAGATTAGGCCTCATGTAAAATACGTGAAATTTATTAATGACCGAATATTGGTGCTAAAAATACAGGACCCGTGGTACAAGTATGTACTTATAAACGTACACGCTCCAAGAGATTTTTTTTTACACTAACGCACGCACAAAGGGGGATTTTGAAGTACCCTTAAATTTTATTTACCGACGAAGGAACGAAGGACATGTTCTATGAGACCCTAGTGGAAATTTTTTACAGAATTTAATCATTCAATGTCCAAATACTCCACAGGTACCTCAACGGGAAAATAGGAAAGGAAGATATCTTCCAACCAACTATAGGTATGAAGAGCCTACATGACGGCTCAAATGATAATGGAATTCGAATTATCACGTTCGCAGCATCAAAAGATCTGGTAGTGAAAAGCATGATGTACAAGGGTGGGGGGTTTCTAACAGATGCACACACAATATACAAGCAAATAGCGAAGAACACCGAAGGAAAATGGAATAAGAAAAAGTATAAGCCGTATACCAAGCAATAACATAGCAATTCTACATCAATTGAGTGTACTTGACTTTAGAAATTGAATTCGTACACGCGGCCGTGGCCTGGTGTGTTGAGCATTGTTTCAATTTTCAGTGATTCTAACCGCCATAGCGTCAGTTCGAATCACACGTTCTTCACTATCGTGAAATGCGATGCAAGTACAAAAGAATTCATAAGGTCACATGGATATCACCCGACGGCGTAACGCGTAACCAAATAGACCACTTCCTCATAGACGAAAGACACCATTCGAACATCCTTGATCGTACAGAAGAACAGCTCCGATCATCGTCTAGTGATAGGCAAAATTAGGAGTCGACTCGCAGCAAACCCACACAGCCAGTCACGGGAGATGAGCAAAAAGTTCGACATTGATAAACTAAAAGACCTGTGCAAAAGGACCTGTTAATATCAAAACGAGCTCACGAATAGGTTTAGGATCCTAGAGAATAGGAGTAATGAAGAAGAGGAAACCAATAATGTGGACACTGAATGATCATCAATCAGAGACGTAACCAAACAAACAGCTCGAAATGTATTAGGATTTCAGTGGGTGTCCTCATCAGAAGTTTTAAAAAATCATTTTTTTTTTCTTCATTTTTTGATAGCTTATAGTGTGTAGAATGAGTCCCCAAAACCGTTTTTGCGAAAATTATTTTATGAAAAAGTTACAATATAAGGAGATCAAGTGAGGTCGCCTATTTTCACTTCGAGGCGCCTTGTTCAATAGGCTCTCAAATGTATACTAACATAGCAATCCACCTGAAAATCTATATACAACCTAATAAGACATAGTACTGTAGAACCTGACATAGTAACTAGACCTGCTGGTGCCATCTGTAAGTCAGGCCGGAAACTCTTCACCCCACCCCCGTATAGCATTTTGCTATAAAATGCTGTAAAATCGTGTTTTCTTAGCTTATGATCAAGATTATTCAAAAACTACTTAATAGATCGACTTTATTTTTCCTTTATTTTAAAGCAGATTTGATTTATTGGACCCTGAACTAGAATCAAGATGATATGTTTTTCTTTTTGACAAAACTTTAAAGAGCGGAAAAATGGTGAAAAATTGATTACAAAAATTTAAATGTTTGCCATTAATTTAATTTTCAACTTAAGTTAATGATTCTAGTTCAGGATCCAACTACAGTCACATATTTTCTAAAAATTCTTTGATTTTTCATTTGTGATAATTTTTACAGGTGCAAGAGTGATCATAGTGCGACTACTTTTTTTTTGAGACGGTCACAAAACCGGGCTCGTCAGAAATTTTTTACATTATCTTGTAAAAAAAAAATTATTTTTGTACCCTAAAAGTAAATAAATAAGTGACAAAAATGTTGATTCTTTTATTCATTTCCTCCTTTGAGAAAAAAAATGCAAAAAAACCGGTGCCGGGATGAGAACCTCCCCTTGAGGAAACAATTAAGTCCAAACCTTGGTTTAACGATGAGTGCCGTGCGAAGATCGAACAACGTAAACGCCTCCGCGTGATCCACTTAGAAAGATATGATGAGGTCAACGCAAAAAGATACGTGACAATTCGGAAAGAGACAACGAGACTTTTCAAACGGAAAAAACGGGATTGGGAGAAGACTCGGATAAAAAAAAATCATAGAAAATGCCAAAGCAAAAAACATCAGAGGAATATATACAGGCATAAATTCGATTAGAAATGGGAACCGAGGAAGAGCCAAAACAGTTCGGGACGCAGAGTTAGCAGAAACAAATGTCTTGACAAGGTGGAAGCAGTACTTTGAAAACCCGCTTAATGTGCGCACCAGTCAACCACAAATAAATATATCAGACGTACAAACTGCTGACCCACAGAATCCTGAGCGCTCCTTTAACGAAGTTGTAGATGCAATAAATCGATTGAAAAACAACAAGGCTTCCGGTGGCGACTGCATGTCGGCAGAGCTTATGAAGCATGGAGGAGAGCCAAACGCTCGGATAGCCCACCAGCTAATCAAAACAGTAAGAGATAAGGAGGCCACTCCGGAAGAATGGAAAATCTCAATAGTCACCCCTATTTTGAAACGGAACGACAAATCTGACTACGAGCACTACAGAGGTATATCATTCCTCCCAACCAGATACAAAATACTAACAAATGTCATACTGGCGAGAATCACACCATATGTAGAAGTGTTACACGCAATGCCTACCTTCCCCTAATACTTACCCTTTTAGTGAGACCCACCCCCACCACTACCAGGATTCACATCATGTGAAACCCCCATATGTTTATTAATCCTAATCAACTTATCCACGCAATGAGTACCTGTAAAAGAGCATTAAAGCCTAAATCTATGACGACCCAAATGAAATAATGTGCTATTCAAAGCACGTAGCAATTCCATGGTAACGAAGCAATAAGATATACCAAATATATGTGCCATCGTTGACCATAAATGAAAACTTTTGCAAATACAAGGTTCTAAGAATTGTATCACACGCATTCACACAATCAGGTCTCGCAGGTCGTAAACCTTTTCATTATTAGACAAACAAAAAATGTACTGCGAGATCCACATCTGTTGTGTTGGAAAAACATCTGTTGTGAGTATAAACAATGGATGCAACCTTCGGTCTGCACGATCCAAGGAGAGATAAAGGAGTATGTACGCAACCATTGTCCTCAGCCGATAACATAAAGGAGTCAATTTTCAACTGGGTTCGCGATCGGACGTTGAATCCAAATTACTCACTTACGTTACTCGTCAATAATACGGGTGATAAAAGTAGTCATCGTTGGCTGTGTGACGTGTACCGCGTTTGGTTTATGTCGTACCTGTGTTTAATAATTCATAAAAAGTGCGTTCGAAACATAACATTCAAATAAAATCAAGTGTTTATAATAAACTAAGGGGGTGGGAGCGAACATACAGGGCAAAGTCTCTGCTTTCAACCCGGCGAAGGCCAGGACGATCCTTGTCCCTGTTCAATCCAGGTTGATATGCAGTCTCCACGTGACACCCCTGGATAACTACTTTGGCACCCACCCAGTAGTAAACCAATGGATGCAGCGACATCCTGAGAAAGGTTGGCGCAAGGCTAATAACCTTGCCCGGAAAAACAAATTATTATGGGCAATTTAACAAGTCTCGGATAAGAACCGGATACCGGTGGAGAGACTTCCAAAATAAGGCCAAGACCGAATCCCGGTTGTAGTGCCGATGATGATGATGATAATAAACTAAAGGCAGTGTCTCTTATTTCAATACAGGCCTTAGTGTTTAGTAATGAGTGTTGAAGGTTTATCCTTATAAGAAGAAATACTGGGAGACTACCAGCGTGGATCAATCAAATGTTCACATTAAGGCTTATAGCGTTTGGGACGATAGTGAAGAACGTGTGATTCGAACTGACGCTATGATAGTTAGAATCACAACAAATTGAACCAATGCGTAACACATCAGGCTACTGGCCGTGTTCAGAATTCGATTTTTAAACTCAAATATATTCAACTGATGTGAATTGTTATGTTATCGCTATGGTATACGGCTCTGATGCATTTTCTTATTCGATTTTCGTTCGGTGTTCTTCACTATTTGTTTGTGTATTGTGTGTGTATCTGTTAGAGACGCCACCCTACTCCCTCCTCAGTAACTTTGTTACGATCAGCTTCGTGTGCAAACGACGGAGCGAACGAGAGAACGTCGGAGCAGGCGAGTGTGTCGGTGCTCTATGCGGAAGTCGTGATCGTGTCGTGAAATGCTGTATACTATGGGAAAGTGTGTGCTGTGTGTACAGATCACGTCGGTGAGTCACCAATTATAGCGTTTGGGACGATAGTGAAGAACGTGTGATTCGAACTGACGCTATGACAGTTAGAATCACCAAAAATTGAACCAATGCGTAACACATCAGGCTACTGGCCGTGTTTAGAATTCGATTTTTAAACTCAAATATATTCAACTGATGTGAATTGTTATGTTATCAGACGGATTCATTTCCACCAATTTTTTCTTTTGCCATCCTGTAGACGATAAATGGCATTGTCAGTTAGCTGTCAGATCTACTTTACTTTCTTGATCTACTTCTGTTGCACGATGCAGCTAGTGATGATGAGGGTGCTTCACACAATAATGTGTTTTTAAAATACCTCCTCCCGCGAAGGGAGAGCGTCCCAGAGCAAGGAACCGCCGTTTCCATGTTGTTTACCAACACTCCCGCTGATGCAACCTTGCTGCTTCGATTGAGTCTCTTCCGAATCCTGCCGTTCCACACCACACCTCCCAACAACGTTTCCCATTGACACGCTACTCATCAACACGAAACTCCCTTTCTCCGGCCCCCCACACAACATACGCGAATCCAGAAAGGAGGTTGAGAACTCCGTTCACGGCCGGGTAGAATGTTGCACGATGCAACTAGTTATGATGAGGGTGCGTAATATAACAACATATTTAAATAATTCTCCACCCTCTACAACTATAGGTGTTAGCTTGTGTCACAGCCGATTGGCTCAGTTTCGATTACGTTGAGCTGTGACACAAGAAATAATGGGGCGAATTCAACAGAACAGTACAACAGTACTGCTCTTGATCGTAAACAGCATAAGATCCTTGGAGAGAAGAGCGATATAACGTGGGGGAGAACAAATAGGATTATGGGCGAGCGATCAAACAAAGGAACAAGAAAAATGACGTTGACGCTTGAGACTAAAATGAAAAACTGTTGCTGAGTTCGCAGGCGAAATTATAGACATTCGGTAGTTAACTGAATTATTTTTATTCATTAATTCCATTTAACATAAAACTGGATACCAGAAGTTTTACCAAAAAGTGATTATCAATTACTATCATTCTACTTCCAAACAACACGGAACAAGGGATTTGGAGATTGATTGCTGGCAGAAGAAAGAACTATCCAAACAAAATAGATAAGCTATGAATTCTCACGTTAAATGAATAAAATATTTTTAGCTTCAGATTCGGACTTTGTTATTTCTGGAATTTTTATCAGTGCCTAATCGACAAAGAACTTCTATTGAGATACCACAGCCAGTGAACTGATTTGACTTGTCCACGAGCATTGTCTGTGAAGAAGACTTGGAGTCGTGTTCCGCCAGTCATTAGAAGCTTCTACAAAAGTGCAAAATAAAAGAACGACAAAGACCACGTAACGCTGCCAATACGATTTGATACCACTTACCCACAGGACCAGCTAAGGAGCCCACTACATTTGGAGTTGAATGAAATAAAAATACATACCACGCGCACCACGACACATCACAGGAAATTAACAACTTCACTTCCTATTTGTTTTCCTACTGATGAGTACTCGTATACATGTGCTCCTCTGCTGTTCAATAAAGAAACTTTTAATCCAAAGGCAATCTCTTTTTTTCACGTGTACGTCAACACAAGGAGTGGTTGACTGATTGAATTGGGAATCCCGGAAATATATGCCGCACTCATTCAAATCTGCATGAAAAAAAAAAGGGAAGAGTTAGAATAGAAAACCGTTCCCCTTTCAGAACCATTTGAAATCCACGACGGACTCAAACAGGGGGATGGCCTCTCACCATGTCTTTTTAGCGTTGTGCGCGAGTATGTCATCAGAAAGGTACAAGATAATACGAGGGTTGCCTTTTATATTTCGGGATTAGAGAACAAAAACAAATATTGATCATCGAAATTCACTTTATTGTTTTTCAAAATATTCCCCATGAAGATCTATACACTTTTGCATGCGTTTGAACCAATTGTCGAAGCACTTTTGCCACGCTGATTGAGGTATCTCCAACACATGCATTCTGAATGCAGCAACCGCTTCTTCAGGTGCCGAAAAACGTTGACCTCTCAGTTTGTTTTTTACGTACGGGAATAAAAAGAACTCATTCGGTGCCAAGTCAGGACTATACGGCGGATGACCCATCAAATCGATGTTTTGGGTGCTCAAAAATGCAGTTGTCGCAGCCGATGTGTGAGAGCTCGCATTGTCGTGGTGAAGAGTGATCCGTCTTCCGCGGTTGGTTTTCCTGATTTCTTGGAAGACAACTGGCAAACAAATGGTTGTGTACCACTCAGAATTGGCTGTTCTGCGTTGTTCTAGTGGTACGGTTGCGACATGTCCAGTTTTTCCGAAAAAACAGGCGACCATTTGCTTGGAAGTGCATCGTGCGCGAACAACCTTTGTTGGATTTGGCTCATCTTGAAACACCCAGACAGTCGACTGCTGTTTACTTTCGGGCTCATACGCGTAAATCCACGATTCATCACATGTCACGATGTCATAGACGTGTTTCGAAGCACCGCGACCGTATTTTTTGAGCATTTCTTTCGACCAATTGACACGAGCCTTTTTTTGGGCGATTGACAAATTGTGTGGGATCCAACGCGAACAAATTTTTTTGACAGTCAAATGTTTATGCAATATTGAATGTATGCTGGTCCCACTAACGCCTAAGGTTGTCTCAATCTCACGATAGGTTACATGACGATCTTCCAATATCAGTTCGCGCACAGCATCAATGGTTTTCGGAACAACTTATTTTGGACGACCGTCACGAAATTCATCTTGGAGTGAACTACGACCACGATTGAATTCACCATACCATCGATAAACACTGGTCCTTGATGGAGCTTCATCGCCAAAAATTGAATTAAGTTCATCCATGCACTGCTGCTGAGTTAATCCACGCCGAAAGTTGTAAAAAATAATCGCACGAAAATGTTGACGATTTAATTCCATTTTTGGGCCGAGATGAATCTTTTAAGTTACTGTAAACAACACAAATAGCGCTCATATGTCAAAACGTTCTGAGTGCGTATAACCTCAAAAATGTCCAACTTTACGACAGAGCTGTCAGTTGCCGGATTGCAACGCTAGGGTTGCCAAATCCCGAAACATAAGAGGCAACCCTCGTAGTGTGGCCGGATCATCCCTGGACGATGTCACAGAAGTGCTAGCGTATGCGGATAACATCACCGTTTTTTGGCTATAATCTAGAAACTGTAAGCGTTAACGCCAAATGTCAAATTCAGCAGTCAGTCTGTGTGCAAACGTCGTCGACGACAGTTGTCTTTCGCTCCTCTTTAGATGTGATAAATAGTTTTCAATAATCGCAGCATTTTCATTTTCTTTTCGTATGTTTCATCATCAGAGCGCGAATAGTAAGTAAAAACAGTGCAATCATTTATAGATCAGTAATTAATGAAGTTTCAAGCCATTAAGCCTCCAAATATGTTCCCACAAATAAAAAAATTATTTAGAGAGAAAGATTATAATGACATTCCATGTTTACGAGATCCGCGGACTCCCGAGAACCGTCGTACATTACTGAACGCAGGACTTACCATGGAACACCTTAACTCGAACGAAGAGTTAATAATAGTCGAGGATCAGCAAAAGAAAGCAAACTCAATTGGTGCTTGTTTCCAGGCAGTGTACAGAGTGAACGAATCGGTTCATTCTAACCCCGACCTGGAAATAAGGGCCATGAGCTTAACAATTCACATGTTGAATGTCGAAATTTCACTACATTTAGTGTAAACAACTTTCCAAATAGTCAATGAAGATAATGTCACGTGTATCCTAAAACACAGTAGCCTTAACCTCTCCAGCTTATTTCACCGTCTTTGTCTTCTTTGGAGCCCGTTCGCCTTTAACAATCCACTGTTTTGACTGTTCTTTCGTTACGGGAGTGTAGTGGTGTATCCATGTTTCATCTAAAGTTACTAATCTGTGCAGAAACTCATCTGGGTTGCGACGCATGCGCTCCAAAAGAGCCTCAGAAGAGACCACGCGGTTGCGTTTGTTCTCAACTGAGAGCAAATACGGCATCCATCTCACAGATATTTTTTCGATACCCAATTTATAAATACCTTATTGGCAGGTCAATAAGTCTTTAGAAAATGAGAAACTGTGCATTGTCGCCTTGCCTTGTTCCACTCTGTCTGAAACAATTTTTATCAAAAACTTCAGCAGATTATACTGGGATTAATTTAGTTTTAGCAATTATGTTTCTTACTTCGACACTACGATGGCAGAATGTATGGTATTTAAGCTTCCACTGAACGAAATGTCGTAAAACTTTGAAGGTCAATAAGTCTTTAGAAAATGAGGAACTGTGCATTGTCGCTTTGCCTTGTTCCACCTCTGTCTAAAACCATTTTTGTCGCGGCATTAACGGTGTCGTTTCAATCTGAAACCGAACTGGTTGTTTAGAATAATCATCACACCAGTTTATCAATGCTTTATTTATATTTTTTCAAATACGAAGGCAGGTCAATAAGTCTTTAGAAAATGAGGACGATTTTCTTTTATTTTCTCATTTAGTTGACCGAATAATGACGCATAATACTGTCCAGTTATCGTCTGTCCCTTTTCCAAATAGTCAATGAAGATAATACCACATACATCCCGAAACACAGTAGCCATAATCTTTCCAGCTGAGTTCACCGCCTTTGCCTTCTTTGGAGCCCGTTCGCCTTTAACAATCCACTGTTTTTACTGTTCTTCAGTTCTTCTTACTGTCTCGGGAGTGTAGTGGTGTATCCGTGTTCATCTATAGTTACCAATCTGCGCAGAAAGTCATCAGGGTTGCGGCGCATGCGCTTCAAAAGTTCTCAGCGGAGAGCAAAGGCGCCACCCATCTCGCAGATATTTTTTTCATACCCAATTTATCATACAAAATTGAAACATGAAACCTATTGAAAATTGACAGATACCTAGTGAGGAATGATGCTTACTAAAAACAGGCCATTAGCGATGCTACGAGCGTCATCGTAGGCGTTTCTAAGGACTTATTGACCTACCCTCGTATATAAACCGTTGGATAACTCCAGTAGTCCATCTCACCCCCCGAAAGGGCAAGGACAGGACCAATCCAGCCAATCTTCGCTCGGTTAGTTTGCTTCCAAACATCAGCGAGGTATTTGAAAAAATTATAAATAAAGCATTGATAAACGGATATGGTGAAAATGGTATCATTCGGAACAACCAGTTCGGTTGCAGATCGAAACACAACACCGTTCATGCCGCGACAAAACTTGTTTCCGACATACAGTGGAACAAAACAAAGCGACAGTACACAGGGGCCTCTTTGGTTGACTTTGAAAAGGCCTTCGATACGGTATGGTTAGAAAGACTTGTATATACGTTATCAAATCTAGGTATGCCCGTATATTTATTATACTTTATCTACGATATTGTCACGCGGGAGACCGGGGTTCGATTCCCCGTCAGGGAGCCTCTGGCGCAAGACTTAATGACCTTGCCCGGAAAAAACAAATCATTATGGAAAATTTAACAAGCCTCAGGACTTGTTAAATAAGGCCAAGACCGGTTCCCGGTTGTAGTGCCGATGATGATGATCTACGATATTATGGCGCAAGGATAAGAACCTTGCCTGGAAAAACAAATTATTATAGAAAATTTAACAAGCCTCGGGACTTGCTAAATAAGGCCAAGTCCGGATCCCGGATGTAGTGCCGATGATGATGATGATCTACGATATTATGGAATGACAATGACGGAGGTGAATTTAAGACAAAATTATAATTCACAATCACATCGTGACAAACTGATTTTTGGTTGGTCCTATAATTCGCAGTGAATCAGTGAAGTACACTGGTGAAAATGAGAACATAGTTCGTTAGATGAACAGTTTGTGATTAATTGTCAGCTCAAAATAATAGTTAGTTCTAAGATGAATTAATAACGTGAATATTTGTATACCACATGTTGGGGGCTCGTCGGGGATTTTATCGAAGGAAAAAAGGCGATGTGGAAGGAATAAAGATGGCAAAGAAAGACTAAAGACGACGAAGAATAAGACGACAAGATAGCTTCTAACCTCAAAAGGATAAATTAACCACGCCTGAAGCGAGCGATTTCACAGTAAGCGAATTACGACAAAAGGCTAAGATCTGTGGATTAGCCATGGGTGGTACGAAAACCGAGACAATTGCCCGACTGGTTGAACATGAACCAACGGGCAATTGGATGAGAATCACCAACGAGGAGGAGAACCAGGATATCGCATCTGACACAGGACTCCGCAATTGCGCAGGAAAAAACAAAGCAAATGATCGCATCCAAGACTTAATCCAGTGCAGCGCTAACAAACTTCATATGCGCGAAATGGAACTAATGCAGCGTGAACTCGAACTCGCTCAACGTGAAATTGCAATGCTGCGACAGGACGAGCACTTAGCCGCAGACGAGTCGCGAGCACAAGAGCCGTGCGAAAGACAAAGCGAAGCAGCCACTTTATGTTCCCCGCAATCAGACATGAGCATTAAGATGATTGCTGAATTAGTTAAGTGAACTCGACGGCACACCTGCTAATTTCCATGTGTGGTAAACGCAGATCAAGTTCATGAAGGAGACGTATGAGCTAGCGAATGACATGGCAAAAACGTTGGTCGGGATGAAACTTAGGAAGAAAGCGTTCGAGTGGTTGCAGTCAAAAGCCGAACATCTGGAAATGACCTTTTGGGAGTTGGGTCAGACGTATCGCCCGGAGCAAACCAGGATTGACTCACGCAAAAAATTTGAGGCACCAATATGGAAGAAAGACGAGACCTTCCGAGAATACGGACACGATAAGATTATGATGGGTAACCGTGTACCTATCAATAATGAAGATATGATAGATTATCTTATTGAGGGTATCCGTGACAAATTGTTAAGCAATCAACCTCGCATGCAGTACTTACGTACGAAGGAATCCTTAATCGATGCATTCGATAAGATAATCTTGCGGGAACAGTCATCAGCAAACGCGTATAATAAAAGGGATGAAAGGTCACATAAGAAACCGAATGCAAAAGGCAAGACAAACAAAGCCACTGGCAACGAAGAAAGGACATATCGTAAAAGCTGCTTCAATTGCGGTGCAAACAGGTCATGTAAGCGCAACAAGCCCCTAGGAAGAGCTATGCCCAAAATGTTTCCATTGCAACGAACACGGTCACATCGCAACGAAAATGTCCACAGAAGAACGAGGCTTGCATTGTAACGCGGAGTCCACAGAAGAAATATATGAAGATGGTAACGATTCATTGCTAGGAATGCCAACGCACTTATCGACACCAGGAGGGATCTGACTCTCATACGCGCAGACGAGTACGAGAGAAGTGGATGCCCACCTCTTCAGCTGACCAAATCACAGTTCAGGGGAATAGGCGGAATAGGAATATTTGAAAAAATTAAATAGTTTAAATATCTGGGAACAATAGTGACGGCCAGTAACGAAATGTCGAAGGAAATTAACAAAATACTGCATTCCGGCAACGCTAGTTGGCACACAGTCAGTAAACTGCTGAAATCCAAACTGCTATCACGTAACATAAAGCTCTGTGTTTATAGAACCATAATCATGCCGATTGTTCTATACGGATGCGAAGCATGGCCTCTCACAAAACGGGAAGAAAACAAATTCCGCGTATTTGAGAATAAAGTTTTAAGGAGTATCTTTGGCGGTAAATATGATGAAGAGGCAGGGCAAGGGAGGAAACTCCATAATCACGAATTGGAAGAGCTTTATCGCAAACCTACAATTGTGAAAGTGATCAGGTCGTAAAAATTAAGATGGGCCGGACATGTGGCGCGAATGGGCAACGATAGGACTGTGCGTAAATTCTTGTTGGAAGACCAATGGGAAAGAGACCAGTAGGGCGGCCGCGACGGAGATGGAAGGACGATGTAAGGTTTGACCTTGAGTAGATCGGATCAGATGGTCAAGCGTGGAAGGAGAGTGCATAGGACAGGGAGTGATGGCGCAGCCGGGTCAGTGAGGTCATGAACTTCCAATATGAACCAATAAATAGTAATAGTAATTCATTTCTCCAAAGAAAGGTGAATCTATGGCGCTGAGTCAGGGCCCTAAGATGCTTTTTTTTTCTCGACCGAGTCCATCAGCCAAGCTCCGAAAGATGGTTAAGGATTCACAAAGCCTATAGTTTAATGGGGTGGTATTCCACCGGGCGGCTGGACCTTGGGATCCTACCTACCACTCAGATCGCTTACGTTTCAATATGGTAAGAAGTGATAAAGATAATATAGAATAGATCGATTACATCTCAACTGGTGGTGGGTGTGACGAAGAAAGGACTTTACGTCCCCAAATATAATATGCCTCTCAGGAGCAATGCTCTCATTCCCCTTCCCCAGATGTAGTTTTAGTTTTAGTATTATTTCCGTCATTCAGTTTTAATTTAATACCTAATGATGTTTTTGTTTGCTTCTAAAATTCGAGTGTTCGGACAAAAAAAAAATTTTTTTAATTGAAAAAATTTGACCTTGCGGAGATCGGATCGGACAGGGAACGATGGCGGAGTCGAGTCGGTGAGGTCGTGAAATTCAGGGTTCCTACAGGCCAATAAATAACCCCGAGCGCTACAACCTGCAAATGTTTAAAAAGAACTGCAACAGTTATTTGGTGGCATATCGGGGCGCCCACCCGGCGCTATAGGTTCGCCTCTCCCGAGAGAAGTCTAATATAAATATATATATATATATAGATATATATAAATATATATATATATATATATAAATATATATATATATAAATATATATATATATAAATATATATATAAATATATATATATATAAATATATATATAAATATATATATAAATATATATATATAAATATATATATATAAATATATATATATAAATATATATATATAAATATATATATATAAATATATATATATAAATATATATATATAAATATATATATAAATATATATATAAATATATATATATATAAATATATATATATATAAATATATATATATATAAATATATATATATATAAATATATATATATATAAATATATATATATATAAATATATATATATATAAATATATATATATATAAATATATATATATATAAATATATATATATATATATATATATATAAATATATATATATATATATATATATATAAAATTAAAAAAAATAAATAAAAATTAAAAATAAAAAAATATATAAAAAAAAAATAAAAAAAAAATTAAAAAAAATAAAAATAAAAAAATAAAAATAAAAAAAAATAAAAATAAAAAAAAATAAAAATAAAAATAAAAAAAAATAAAAAAAATAAGATAAAAAAAATACAAATAAAAATAAAAAAAAATACAAATACGAATTAAAAAAAAGAAAATAAAAAGAAATAAAAAAATAAGGTAATAGTAATGGAAAAAATAAATAAAAAAATAATTAAATTGAAAAAATTAAATTGAGAAAATTTAAAAAAAAAATTGTATTTAAAGAATTTTAAGAAGAGAAAAAAAATTTTTTATTTAGAGAATTTTAATAAAGAGAAAAAAAAAATTAAAAAAAGAAAAGAAATTCAAGAGATGTAAAAGTGGAAGGCCTCTAATATGTATATATGTTATATATGCATATTACATGTTAATTGGGTAATTATTATACGCCGAAAGGCAAAAGAAAACAGAATGACAATGTACAATTTAGAGTACTTGTGAAGAGGCAGTAAGTTCCTATAAGAAGAATAAATGTAAAAAGGCTTAGTATTTAGTCCTAAGTTAAAACCTTAGTTTTTTTTTTGGAAAATAAATACGTACTTTAAACTAAAGAAAAAAGGTG
The DNA here is from genome assembly GCA_963931805.1 of Microdon myrmicae. Taxonomy (NCBI): domain Eukaryota; kingdom Metazoa; phylum Arthropoda; class Insecta; order Diptera; family Syrphidae; genus Microdon; species Microdon myrmicae. Next base: position 75,707,516 of record OZ007500.1, on the reverse strand, counting down.
CTTTGGCAAGGGGAAAATTAAGCTAGAAAATCTCCCCATTCCCCATTTGACGATCTTGGCTTTCATCAGTTCCCATATCTTAGGAAATTATGGTTAGACAATGCGCTCTCTCACGAAGGGGCAAAAGGAAAGTTGAGGGATTTGAAGCGAGAAAATCTGCCCATAGGCCGTTTGACCCTCCCTACTTTCCAATTCCCGTATCTTTGGAAATTTTTGGTTACAAGACGTTCCGGGATAAAATGAAGAAGTCAGAAGTCTTTAATAAATTGCAAAAAGCATTCTCATCACGAGTTCTTCGTGTGAAATAAAAAAAAATGCGCCCGTGATATTTACTTTTGCTACAAGTAAAAAACATTAACTTCGTTTATCGCAGCGCCATCTATCGACTGAGCTACAAAACATTCCACCTAGCTCTCTTACCAATGAAGTTTTAACACAACTTTTAAAACATATTTTCAGTGGGATTTTAATGTCATTCATGGAAGATCTTATTTTGTTTATTTTCTGTCTATTAACAACAGACTTTAAAAAATTAAAATTAAGTCATAGTTTTCCATTTTTCTGTTGTGGCAAAATCATAGCTCTAAATTACTAAACAGTTCGTATTTCGCCTGTGCATTCCTCTTGGGATCACATCATTCATTAACGACACTCATTTATACTTAATATTTTGTATACTTAACCTTTTAGCGTATTATGTCGTTGTACACACATACAGAACATGCTATTGAATTATTTAACAACCGTACCGGATCAAGAATGAACAAATCTATTTACATACGATTTTGAAAGTCAACAAACCAGATGGTGTCAAATAAAATAAAACTATTTTTTCATTTCATTGCACCGCTTTATCTAAATTTATATAACCGAAATGCACTGCACAGTACTACATTGAATTGTATAATCAATTATTTTATATAACTAAAACATCTTTCACATTATCATATAGACTTGTTTGATACTTTAATTTTGTACATAACCAAAATGTCGTATACAGTGCTATATAAAGTTATTATATAATTAACGGTAATACTAATTTTAATATAGAAAAAAATGTATATTGAATGCATTAAATGTAAATTAAACAAATCTCACACATGCTGGTTCGTAGGTTAGAAGTCGCACTATATAATTTAAAATGTTTCATGTATAAATTAATTCCCAGCAATAAGAAAAAGTACATAACAGCAACTTTAGAAAAGAAAACGTTCATTAATGTAGTCAATATAAATAATTTGTATTATTTATTTAAAACCCTCTAAACATGAGCATCCAAATATTAATTAACACAAAGATCGAATCTGAAAACTATTGATAATTGTTTTTATATTTTATATCAAATCTTATACTTCATTTTGTGTACTGTATCATCTTCATAGACTGAAAATCAATTGTGTTGTTACTTTCGAAAACGCTTCCTCTGTTGATGCTTAAAACTCCTACGTACTTTGCTACACGATGTATTGTAGTAACGATGACGAGAGAGAAAGAATCGCAAAGAGGTCAGAACCATCATCATAAAAAAAAAAGAAAATCAAGGGAAATTGTTAAGAGCCTGAATAATAAATATATACATGTTTTTACAATAGTACACTACTCTCTTATAAACAAAAAAAATTTATTTGTTTTACTCTTGGATGGAAAAGATAAAAGTTACGAGAACCTTTTACTGTATAAGGAACGTAAAGTGTCTGTTTGTTTGATTGTTTATTTAAGAGCTAAATTGAAGCTATTTTGGTTTTAATTTATAACCCAGAAAAAAAGAATGTTGTAGGAAAGAAGGGACCTGTATTTACCGATAATGGTTACAGATTTTAACTGCATTGGATAACCGTTTAATCAGGACCACATCGAAGGTCTGACCAGAAACGTTTTCCAGTTGATGTTTAATTAACGAGTTTTCGTATATTCTGATGTTTTGTCGCATTTTTGTTTTTATTTAAGGTACGATATATTATTAGAATTACTCTGACCAAAAAGTTTATATTGGGGAAACCTTCCATAAATGATACCGAATCCTACGTTCCAGAAATGATAGCGAATCCTACGTATGAAAACCTTTCGAGGGTCGATCAATAAGTACCTGAGTTTGACGACAGATGGCGTTGCTAACTGGCATGTATTGCCATTGATTAGTATTTATTTAGCAGCTAATTGTATCACGTGCGTTTCATCTTTTTCGGTAAATTCGAAACGAAATCAAGCCGTAAGTCGCCCTTTTTGGGCGGAAAAACATACGAAGAAATAGAGCAATGTTGTGTGGTGTCTATAGATATCCTTCACTACCGACGTGATCGTACAACTTTTTAAATGAGGCGCAGATGTGGTTACCGAGAAAGCCGTTGGAAGGGCTGATCGCCGTGATGAAGTGCACGAGTTAGCAGAAGTCATAGACATGTGACACGGAACGGCGATTTATGTTTTGCCTGATAATTTAAATGTGAAAAGGTTATCGTCCCAATGGGTGCCGAGACCGCTGGCGGTGGAAAACAATCTATCAATGTCCAGATACTGTTTGGACCTCTTTAAGCTAAACAACAGTACGAGTTCAAAAGGGAATTTAATTAATAGAGTGGTAGTGCTTGTGCTCCAGTAGAGACGGAATTGATATGGTATCAGACAATATTCTGTTGGCAGCAAGTGGCATATCATCATCTATGAGAAATGAATTATTGAGGAAAAATTACGATCATTTTAAACTCACAGAAAAGTCATGAAACATCGAGTTCGCACAGACTAATAAATAGTAGTAATAATGGTAATAGAAAAAAGTCCTTCAGCCAGCCCCAATTGATCTACTCGTTGAACCATACTTCTTTTATGGCTTTTCCTTTTACACTGGTTTTGGTTAGTTGCAGGTTATCTGACATAATACAACAATGCCAAGATGAATAAGCTTATATTATGGATTTATTTGGGAAAGAGTTGAGGAATCGATACATTACTTTAGTGGAATGGTCAATTGGGAATATCATCCGTATTATTTACGGGCCGAGTTAAGCTAATGTAGAGTTAAATTCATGAGTTTGAGATGATAGTGAAGAACGTGTGATTCGAACTGACGCTAACACGGTTAGAATTACTAAAAATTTAACCAAAGCGCAACCCATCATTCATTCAACATTCGACTGATGTGGATTTATGTTATCGCTATAGTATACGGCTCTGATGCATTTTCTTATTCGATTTTCGTTCGGTGTTCTTCACTATTTGCTTGTGTATTGTGTGTGTATCTGTTAGAAATGCCACACTACTCCCTCCTCGGTAACTTTGTTATGATCAGCTTCGTGTGCGAACGACGGAGCGAGAGAACGTCGGAGCAGGCGAGTGTACCGGTGCTCTATGCGGAAGTCATGATCGTAGTCGTAAAGTTCTGTTTACTATGGGAAAGTGTGTGTGTGTGTGTGTGAATGTACACAGATCACGTCGGGGCCACCAATTATAGCGTATTGCGACGATAGTGAAGAACGTGTGATTCGAACTGACGCTATGATGGTTAGAATCCCCAAAAATGTAACCAATGCTCAACACATCAGGCCACTGCCGCGTGTACTAATTCGATTTCTAAACCCAAGTACACCCAACTGGTGTGGAATTGTCATGTTATCGCTATGTTATACGGCTCTGATGCATTTACTTATTCGATTTTTGTTCGGTGTTCTTCACTGTTTGCTTGTGTATTGTGTGTGTATCTGTTAGAAACGCCACATACGCACTTATCGAGTTTCTTTACCTTTCCTATGAGATAAAGGTGTCGATTTACTGTGGTTGGGGATACTCCCATGCTTTGTGCATTCTCCCGCACCGATTTCGTTGGGTCCACATCCACCGTTGCTCTTAAAACATCGTCGTCAACTAACGTTTCCTGCTTCCCACGTGATTCATTTTCGATGCTGAAATCTCCCGAACAGAACTTTCCAAATCAACGTCATATAGTGCGTTAGCTTACCGCTACGTCCTCAAATGTGTCATTAACGTTTTTTTGCCAATGACGCATTATATCCCATTTTAAATTCATAGAGGAAGAGAGTTCGAATTTGAACTGCCGAAAGCATGGTAAACCATTCCTAAAAAAAAAAAAACTACTTGTAACGAACCCTAAAATTCTCACACGTACCACTTTACAGTATAAAAAAAGAAAATTTTACGTTCTGGTACAGATCTCTAGAACTTCTTATCGCCTGATAAGACCTGAGCAAGACATTTCGCCGGGTGACACAAGTTAATTCACTGTCCCGGTCGAGCTCGTTCACTTCTTCACTATTTGCTTGTGTATTATGTGTGTATCTGTTAGAAATGCCACAGGTTTTTTGAAATTTTGTGTTGCGAAGGGAATGTCTTGTTCGGACAAACTAAAAAGGCTGCAGAAATTCTACGGATTGTAACATACAGATCAAGAGTCTTTGAGAGATACAAAACATTCAAAAAGATCCATGAAGTAATGAAACCCTCACCCGTGACGGCCTACCATAGCAATTACCGAAAAAAAACTTCGAAATGGTGCTCGGAAATCGGTAGTAGGCCCTAAGAGCTTGTACAAGAACTATCCGCCTCTTATGAATCTGTTCACCACGTTTCATTTAGCCTGGCTTGTTGTTCGAAAACAAATGAATTTTTTCAAACGGAGTTTTGGAAAAGAACGAATTTTCAGCCAAAAACGATAATAATATGATCGAACACCGCATCGTCTAGATGGTCTCGACCGTACCAGACATCACATCTGTTGGTCCATACGATCCACAACAGGTCAGTCGACCGCACCGCAATCCCCTTTCCCCTGCCGGCATCAACGCGGTAACAACCAGGTCCACTCCCAATACCGACCACCAAACTCCCCTCAACACCCTCCACTTGTTTCGGGACTACATCACGGGGGGGGGGGGGGGGTGATGTGGCGGTTCTTTAAGGCTCGTTCATTTTCGAAACTCAAATTACTACCTTGTGAAAAATCGCTGAGAAAATTGAAAGCGATCTCGGAATATGCCTATAAAATATGTATGGTTGACTAGACTGTTCATTGGAAAAAACACATCTCTTTAAATAGAGGCTATAGTATTTTGAAAGCGACAAATTACGTTTTGATGATTAATTGGTTGATCAGTCCCAGTTATATTTTGACTAAAATTCCATCCGTATTCTCCCCTCTTCTTCCGCTCGTACTGTGGATTGATATATCAAGGTATATACCTCATGATCCTTTTGCTGGGTGCGTTCCATGCAAAAGAAATCGTAAGAACCAAACGACAGCATTCAAATTTCTGGGTTGATCGACTTTTTCATCCCAAAGGAAATCTCACCAAAACGACCACGAGCAGAAAGCGTGACTGATATACTTACATCAAGTATATTCATCAAAATGAAAAATGAAAAAAATCACACTAACAAATACACGGATTGGAATATTTTTAGACCCAGTCTAGACAATTTGATCGATTTAAATGTGAGACTCAGCAACAACGACGAATTAGAGGAATCTGCACTAGAATCCATTAATCATATCGATGGCGTAGCGCAAAAAGGGCCAATCTGATGCAGATTGCTTATGCAGATTGGCCCTTCTTGCTCTACACGATCGACATTCGTTTGCCTGCTAGTACTCTGTACCAAACGCCAACCAATAACTTGTTAGGAATTACCTGGCTGAGATCTAATCAAATATACAATAGAACTAGACATCCAGAAGACAGAGAAACAGGAAAGCCGAACCGATAGCGCTGACTCGGCGCAATGAGATGCTATTTGGTCTCGACCGTGTCCATCATCCAAGCTCCGAAAGATGGTCAAGGATTTCTCCCAACAATTTCAAAATGCCTCTAGCTTAATGGGGTGGTATGTCACCGGGTGGGTGGGCTTTAGGACCAATCTACCACTCCGATCTGCACAATTGTAAGAGTCGTCAGTTGAACCTACGTTTAACAGTACACACAGAAATAAAGACGGGCTGAATAGCTTCGAACATCTGCAGCCAATACTGGTCGTTCTGCGTAACTGATCGCATTAGGAACAGTTATAAGGTGTTGTCTATACCAATATGGCTTTGCTGGTGAATCCTAAGGCTCTTCTTCGATGAACGTCTTTTATCGTACGTCACACGTCTATGTGTTTTCTGCAAGGCCAGTTGTGATTTGATTTACAGCTTTAATTTTTTCTTTCAACCGGATCAATTTGGGAAATAAATGTTTATTAAGTCCTGTGCTCGTCCATAAATACTATAAAACATTTCAAACAACGTCTGGAATCATGAGAAGACTTCTTAGCTTTTTTACTTGCTTCTTTCGTTTGGTTTTATGTTTGGAAATTCTGCAGGAAGCGTCCTCACCGTTGTGTACTTCAATGTGTTTTCGACATCTTGTGAAGTTGGAAACCTTTGGTCACAAGTGAAACACATCCATGAATTATCCAGTTTATATTTTCTTCTGTTGCCTCCAAACGTGGTAAATTATACTTTGTCCCATACTAATTATGGTGACCGACACACAGCTCTTATTTTATGTAGGTGTGCCGACAGTCACAACCCCCTTACCAACTCCGCCATTGAGGTGTTGAAGTCTTTAATAATGCTAGCAATCTCATTAATCGATTAAAGAATGCAACCAGAATTGTATTGACACATATTTGAATGGACAATTCCAGAAACGGGCAAGTATTACTCGCTCTGGGAAGCAACTCGAAGATTTAAACGGTCTCTTGTGTAGAAGCCGCCAATCAAGAATGCTCGTGGACAATGAGTTCAAAAAGATGAAGAAAAAGCTGAACATCTATCAGATGTCGCTCACCCACAACACATAATTTCAATCATCGACCCTTCAGCAGGGTATCAAGCTGACGCAAGTATCAAACCGCTCACAGTGTTTGAAATGGGTCAAGAAACCGACAAAAATTCCAACCCGAAGAAAGCACTCGGCGGCATTTTTTCATATTGTTAGACAAAGTTCAAATATTAATTTGGGGAAGAAAAAACACATTATTTTTACGTTTAACATGGGCCGAATTATCCGAATGGGGCCAAATATAATTTTTCTATAATTTGATGCCATTTTAAAGGTAATTTAATAATACCTTTCTTATAAAAGTACTGATTCCTGTCGGTAAAAAACAACTGATATTGACAATTGGGCTCCTCGATAGTATAGTGGTTAGTATACCCGCCTGTCACCTGGGAGACCGGGGTTCGATTCCCCGTCGGGGAGCCCCTGGCGCAAGACTAATGACCTTGCCCAGAAAAAATAAATCATTATGGAAAATTTAACAAGCCTCAGGACTTGCTAAATAAGGCCAAGACCGGTTCCCGGTTGTAGTGCCGATGATGATGATGATGATGATGATATTTACAATCTTCTCTTGACACCAAGAATTTATTATTTCTATCACTAACGAACTTTTGTAATGATAAACAAATGGCAATCTCTTGGTGCTAAGTCAGAGCTATAAGGTGGATACATCTTAACTTCCCAACAAAGCACCTAAAGTTTCTAGCGCCACCATCCGTGTAAGAACTGGATTGATTCCGTTGCATTTAACCCTTTCACCACGGCAGGCATTGCCGCCGAGTCCTTCGTGTGGCTTTCCAAAAGTGGGAAATCTTCAGCAATCGAAGCCAACACTTTCCATCGAAAATAACTCTTGTGACATTACTTTTAGAAATAAAATGATTTGTGTTCATACGAGGTTGGGTCAATAACTCCTTAGAAACGCCTACGATTGCGCTCGTAGCAGCGCTAATGGTCTGTTTTTAGTAGGCATCATTCCTCACTAGGTATCTGTCAATTTTCAATTTGTTTCATATTTCAATTTTGCATGATGAATTGGGTATGAAAAAAAAATCTATAAGATGGGTGCCGCATTTGGTCTCAGCCGAGGGGAAACGCAACCGCGTGGTCTCTTCTAAAGCTATTTTGGACCGAACGCGTCGCAACCCAGATGAGTTTCTGCACAGATTAATAACCGTAGATGAAAACATGGATACATCACTACGCTCCCGAGACGAAAGAACAGTCAAAACAGTGGATTGTTAAAGGCGAACGGGCTCCAGAGAAAACAAATACGGTGAAATCAGCTGGAAAGGTTACTGTGTTTTGGGATGCACGTGGCATTATCTTCATTGACTATTTGGAAAAGGGACAGGCGATAAGTGGACAGTATTATGCATCATTATTAGGTAAGCTAAATAAGAGAATGAAAAAGAGGGTGTGATTTGTGTACCGATCACGTCGGGGGATCGAACCTACACAGAGACGGATGAGAAGCTACGTACTAACGCATAAAACCATGAAATTCACCATAAATTGTACATACACTTGAGATATACAAAAAATGGTTAAATACTACGAGCATAGATCAATAAGTCCTTAGAAAATCTAAGAGATTCCGCTCGTAGCATCGTTAAAGGTCTGTTTTTATTAAGTATCATTCTCACTAGTTATCTGCCAAATACGATATATAAAGGTATTTATAAATCGTTGGGTATCGAAAAAATTCGGCGCAAGGCTAATAACCTTGCCCGGAAAAACAAATTATTATGGAAAATTTAACAAGTCTCGGGACTTGCTAAATAAGGCCAAGACCGGATCCCGGTTGTAGTGCCGATTATGATGATGAAATGAGAAAATAAAAGAAAATCTTCCTCATTTTCTAAGGACTTATTGACCCGCCCTCGTAATTTCTCTATGAATGTATTTTAATTCACATATTTATGTTATACAACAATATGGTAAATATAATAATAACATAATATTGATCAATGTTTTTTTGATAGTAATATTCTGTATCAAATTTATTTTTGTGTCAAGTGACTATAGACAACCATCGTATACTGGTGTCCTTTTGTAGTAGTAGCGAAAGGGTCAACGAAATCTTCGTAGATGGAAATTCGATTATCATAATTTTGATTGTGTGGGACACGAACATCAAACGTCTTTGTAAATCCAGCTTTATGTAGATGGTTTAAAACTGTTTCGTGGTCGGTGCGACAACTGATGACTCTAAACTAGGATCCAAATTCAATATAACGTGAAACCGCTTGAATTTTCGACTTATTACCCCAAGCAAAGGTAAATCAGTGCTATCAACTATAATACCTTTTTCACAGATTGGCACCGTGCGGTTGGTGGGTACTAATTACCTCTATGCAGGACGAACGTTAAGCGGTAGTAAAACAATTACCAATGCTTTTTTGTTCATTTAATGAATATTTTGTATTGCTCAACTTTGTATATAACCTTCAAGTTGATGTTGTTTTTGTATACCGCAGAACTCTTAACTCTTTCAATAATGAACTCTTAAATCATCCAATAATTAACTATTATTGTTTGGTACATTTTATACATTACTATGAATGAAGTTCTGGCGCAAGACTAATGACCTTGCCCGGAAAAAACAAATCATTATGAAAAAATTTAACAAGCCCCAGAACTTGTTAAATAAGCCCAAGACCAGTTCCCGGTTGTAGTGCCGATGATGATGATGATTAATGAAGTAACAGAAAAGTAAATTTCATTTTTTGTTACGGATTCGCAAATTGAATATTTAGAATTGCCTCGGACAATTCTATTACATTCGGAATCTGCCAGCTGATAATGGGTGATCGGTGACAGCAGAAAATGTAAACAAAAATATCACACCACTTCTGATCTTATCGTGGCGCAAGGCTAATAACCTAGCCCGTAAAAATAAATTATTATAGAAAATGTAACAAGCCTCAAAACTTGCTAAATAGGACAAGACCGGATCCCGGTTGTGGTGCCGATGATGATGATGACTGATCTTATCTGTGGACTTATCGCGATCAGCAAACGTGCGGAAAAATATCTAAAACAAGTTTTTCTGGAGAGGGAATCTAAACAAATCAAAGTGCCGTGATCTAAATCGAAATCGAAGAACAAAGGGAAAATGATCGTGGCTGTACGTGGTCGTGGTGTGTACTTTCTCCTGCGTCAAATTTAACACACCATCGGCGGGTCGGGTATTAATACCTTTTCCACAGACTGGTGCCAATCGGCGGGTCGGGTATTAAAACCTTTTATGCAGAAGGTACGCTAAGTGTTAGTAAAGCATTTACCAAGCTTGTTTTTTTCCATGTAATGAATATTTTGTTTTGCACAACTCTTTGTAAACAACGTTCAAAAATTTTCGCCCACTAGACGTGTGAGTCAAGCCCATGGTGTTACCCGCCGATAGTGTATTAACAGAATTACCAAAATTTAATGAAATTCACCATAAATTGTACATACACTTGAGATATACAAAAAATGGTTAAATAATACGAGCATAGATCAATAAGTCCTTAGAAAATCTATGAGATTCCGCTCGTAGCATCGTTAAAGGTCTGTTTTTATTAAGGGGGTATTCTGGTCTAGACGCACGAATTTAACGCAATTTTTGAAGTGCTGTAAAAAAAAGCAATCAATATTTTTACTATTCATTTTTTTTATAGGATGTTTATTAATATTTCAAGAATACAGTAAAAAATGACTTAGACCGCGAGAATCTTTACGTGAAACTTTAAACGCGTTTTTCTCGAAACTGTCTTTTTTAAAACAATACCCACGATTTTTCAAGTTCTACTGAACTGTTACGTACGCTTTCCGCCACCACCATCATTCGATAATTTGTAATTTTAATATAATTTGTTTTAAAATGGTATGATGGTAAGGTGGTGGAGGAGTTGCGCGATCCACAAGTGAGTTTTCGAACACGCCCCGATTCGGGTGTGGATCGTGCAGCTCTTCGAGTTCGAATTCGGTTTTCGAAGTGGACGTTGATGGGGAGCGAGAGAGAGAACGGTTCAATGTTTTTGATATACGGTTTTGCAATTCCGTATTGGCAGTTGATTGAAAGAAAGGAAGAAATACGGTTGTTCGTCGTTCCGGTGCAGAATTTGCTTGAGGAAGGAAAAGAAAGAAGCCTATAGCGTTAAGCAAGGATAGTGAAGAAGGTGAATTGAACACACGATAAAACGATTGAAAAGCGAAGCAGTGAAGCATCAGACTACTGACCGTGTTTAGAATTTGATTTCCAGACTCGACTATATTCCACTGGTGTGAATTATTTTTTAATTTATCGCTTGGTATACGGTTCTGATGTATTTTTCTTATTCGATTTTTCGTTCGGTGTTCTTCACTATTTTTGCTTGTGAATTGTGTGTGTATCTGTTAGAATCGCTACAAGCCCGTGCCTTTTTTTGGTTTAAAATTAAAAGTAAATCTAGAAAATTAAAATATAATAAGAGTGTTTTCAAAAATACACTAGATTCCCAACAGTGTTAAAATTGTTTGAAGAATTTTAAATATATCTCATAATTAATTAAGATTCTCAGTGTCAGATTCTTTCAAATGATTCGGTTGCCAAAATTTACCCTTCATATAAATCCTGACTCAGATATGACCCGAGTGTGAACGTGCAAAAACAATCAACTATAATTTTTTGTACAGTGTCACGAACATCTATTTGCATTTAAATGCTGATCACTGACCTGGAGAGCTGTTTCTGTGCCCATGGAAATAGAGGAGCTTCAATATATGATCTATGGATTCTAACTAAATCATTCACCATTGAAAGGACTAATCTGGCCGAGAGCGGGAACACTGTACATTCCTGACCATTCCTGACACCAAGATTACAGGTAAAATTAAATTACAATTAATTATTTGTGGCAAAGGTAAAAACTGTCACAGAACCGATTTACTTCAAATTTAGTGTATGTCTTCTTTATAGGCTTTTCTATTGCATATCCTCATCCCCAAATTTCAATGTTAACTATTTTTTAAAAATTCGAAAAACTACAAAAAAGTGGTACAAAAATAAATTTGTTTTTCAAGCAGTCGCCATTTTGTTAAAAGAATTTTTTTTTCAATTTTTTTCAGTTCCAACGATAGAGGCATTTCTGTAAATTAATAATCTTTTTTTTTTTTTTTTTTTCAGATTGCTAGGAGCGTTGAATCGTGGGTATGGTCCGGTGCCAAGTTTTTGAGATCCCCCCCTTCATCAGCTGCTAACGTTTTGAATTTTGAATTTTTTACTTTCAATTTTTTTTACTGTATTCTTGAAATATTAATAAACATCCTATAAAAAAATGAATAGTAAAAATATTGATTGCTTTTTTTTACAGCACTTCAAAAATTGCGTTAAATTCGTGCGTCTAGACCAGAATACCCCCTTATTAAGTATCATTTCTCACTAGATATCTGTCAAATACAATATATAAAGGTATTTATAAATCATTGGGTATCGAAAAAATTCGGCGCAAGACTAGTAACCTTGCCCGTAAAAATAAATTTTTATGGAAAATTTAACAATCCTCGAGACTTGCAAAATAAGGCCGGATTCCGGTTGTAGTGCCGATGATGATAATGATCGAAAAAATATCTGCGAGATGGGTGTCGTATTTGCTCTTAGCTGAGAACAAATGCAACGCTGTGGGTTCTTCTAACTGATAACTTTCTGCAGAGATTAGTAACTGTAGATGAAACATGGACACACCAGTACACTCCCGAGACGAAAGCACAGTCAAAACAGTGGATTGTTAAAGACAACGGGCTCCAAAGAAGGCAAAGACGGTGAAATAAGCTGGAAAGGTTATGGCTACTGTGTTTTCGGGTGCACGTGGCATTATCCTCATTGACTATTTGGAAAACGGATAGATGATAACTGGACAGCATTATGAGTCATTATTAGGTCAGCTAAATGAGACAATAAAAGAAAATCATCCTAATTTTCTAAAGACTTAATGACATGCCCTCGTCATATGCATTATTTAGAGCGTTCTTGAATAAAACGGTGTAAACCTCTACTGCTTAAAGAGGTAAGAATTTTAGAACAATGTTTGGAATACTATCCATTCCAGAAGATTTCTTGTTCTTAATAGATCTAAGGATCTCCGTAAGTTCATCCTTGTGCACAAATATACTGGCGTCTAGATTTTTAAGAGGGGAATCCGCACTGTTGTTTACACTAAATGTAGTGATATTTCGAAGCACGTGGTAGTATCTTCATTGACTATTTGGAAAAGGGACAGATGATAACTGGACAGTATTATGCGTCATTATTAGGTCAGCTAAATGAGAAAATAAAAGAAAATCGTGCTCATTTGAAGAACAAAAATGTCCTATTTCTCCAGGATAATGCACGAGTGCATACGTGCGCAGTTTCAATGGCTAAAGCTGGGGAATTGAAGTTTGAATTGATTGGCCGCACACCGTATTCGCCGGATCTGGCCCCGAGTGACTTCCTTTTATTTTCAAATTTAAAAATATAGCTCAACGGAGAACTGTTTAAGCCAAATGAGGAGGTCATCGCACACACAAATGCTTATTTTGGTAAACTATCACAATCATGCTTTTCTGAAGGCTTAAAAAAGTTGGAGGAACGTCTGTTAAAGTGTATTGAACTAGAAGAACATTATGTTGACAAATTTAAAAAAATTTATCCAAAAAAAAAATTATTATTCTTTCTTTTTCTAAAGGCGTATTGACCTGTCCTCGTACCATATAGAAATTGATCGGAAATTAACGTTGCTGGTAGTATGTGCGTTTTTTTTTTTTTTTTTTACTTCTCCAAGGAAAGACGAACCTATAGCGATCTGAGTCACCGCCTTGAGACGCTAGCGGCAGATTTCTTCAACTTAAAAAAGTAAATCAAAAAGTCCCGCAAATGACGCTTATTTGGCACAAAACTAGACATTTTTGCACGAAAAAAATTATGTAAAGTTGATACAAAGTTCTAATATTTTGAGTTTATGTTGTTATCACGTGTTCAAACTCACAATATTACGTTAGACATCTGACAATTCCTACATAATTTTCTGGTGGGTCTTTTGCTAAACGGCGGAAACTTATTTCTGCACCTAATATGTTTTCTCGACCGGGTCATCACCCAAGCTCCGAAAGACGCTCAAGGGCTTCTTTCAACCCCTTCACCAAGCCTATAGCTTAATGGGGTGGTATTTCACCGGGCGGCTAGGTCTTGGGACCCTAGCTATCCCCAGTAATTGTGCCGAACTGCACAATAGCAAGAGTCATCAGTGGAGCCTAAGTTTGCACAATCAAACGCAAGACACAACCTCCTTACCAACTCAGCCATTGAGGCAGCATCTGTGTTCTACAAGGAACAAAGAAGAAAAAATAAGCAAGGTGCGAGTCCGTCCAATGGAGTTTTAGTGATTCACAACGATTTCAATACATTCATTAGCCACAGTGTGCTGATAGCTTTTGCGACGATAGTGAAGACCGTGGGATTCGAACCGACGCTATGACGGTTAGAATCACTAAAAATTTAACCAATGCTCAACATATCAGACCACTGCCGCGTGTACGAATTCGATTTCTATTCAAGTACACTCAACTGATGTGGAATAGCTATGTTATTGCTTGGTATACAGCTGATGCTTTTTGCTTATTCGATTTTTTTTTTCTGTATTGTTCTTCACTCTTTGCTTGTGTACTGTGTGTGTATCTGTTAGAAACGCCACCGTCTATTTTCAGCGAATTTTTGAACTTATCTATTGTATACAAAAGTATCGACAGGAAACAGTGATATAAAATCTCAGCCTAGCTTAATAGAAGAATCTCGATTTGTTTTGTTTCGTAATCAGTAAAGAAAGTCAAATAAATAATCAGAACTACCTTCCTAGATTACATAAGCATTGAAGTGCAGACTAAATTAGAGTTGTTGGTGTCTCTTCTATCGCTGTCGATGCAGATATTAGGTGTACAAGCTTCCGCCGTTTGGCAAAAGATGGCCCCACCAGAGAATTATGTAGAAATTGTCAGATGTCAAACGTAATATTCTGAGTATAACAATATAACCTCAAAATATTAATGACTTTGTATCAGCTTTACATAATTTTTTTCGTGCAAAAATGTCTAGTTTTGTGCCAAATAAGCGTCATTTTTGATTTACTTTTTTAAGTTGAAGAAATCTACCGCTGAGGCGTGTCGATTGCTTGTAGAAGCATATGGGGAGGCTGCTTTGAGTGAAAAAAGTTGTCGTGAGTGGTTTCAAAACTTTAAAAACGGTGAGTTTGACGTGGAAGACAAAGAACGATGTGGAAGGCGGAAAGTGTACGAAGACAAGGAATCGGCAGCAACATTGGAGGAAGATCCATCCCAAACGCACAAAGAATTTGCACGTACATTAGATGTAACTCAACAAGCAATTTTACATCGTTTAAAATCGTTAGGTATGATTCAAAAACAAGGAAATTGGGTTCCATACAAACTGAAGTCGAGAGACGTTGAACGGCGACTTTGCATAAGTGAAATGCTGCTTACCACGCAAAATACAACGAGTCTTTTGCACCGTATGGTCATTGGGGATGACCAATGGATCCACTACGATAACCCAAAGAAGAGAAAATCATGGGGACCACCTGGCTATGCTTCAACATCGACAGCAAAACCGAATATTCATGGGAAAAAACTCATGCTGTGTATTTGGTTGGATCAGATTGGTGTCGTGTATTATGAATTGCTGAAACCGAGTGAAACCCTCACTGGAGTTCTCTACCGAACACGATTAATGAGATCGAGCCGAGCACTCAAGGAAAAACGCGCTCATTACTTACAAATTGTTCTTCTCCATGATGATGCTCGTCGGCATGTTGCGGTGCCGGTGAAAACCTATTTGGAAACACTTCATTGGAAAGTCCTACCCCGCCGGTCGTATTCACCAGACCTTGCCCCATATGACTATCACTTATTTCGATCTATGGTACATGCTCTGTCCGAGCAGCACTTTACAACAGATGAAGATACTAAAAAATGTGTCGATTGGTGGATATTCTCAAAAGATGAAGTTCTTCCGACATGGTATCCGGATGCTACCAGAAAGATGGGAAAGAGTAGTATCTAGTAATGGACAATACATTGAATATAACATTATGTACCGTTATTTCACAGTAAATTCATATTTTTTTATAAAAATAGTTTTCGGAAACTTATTTGCACACCTAATATTATTTTTAAGTATTATCCTCTTATAATATTTTACTATTTTTAAGTAGTTTTTTGTTGAACTATTATATTATTTTTATGTACACTTATTATTTATATGTACACTTAATAAATTGTTAAATATTTATTATAAACTTCGTAACATAAATTTAGTGGCAAATTAAACAGACAAGTTCTTCGCATGAAACAGCTTCAGCGTGAAGTCCATTCGGAACTCACCAGTACAGCCAGACAGGAAAGTATTCAAACAGAGTACAACAGGAAAGTATTCAAACAGAGTACAACGCTAGTCGGTTGAGCTAACTCGGAAATCAACGGCATCAACCACAGCAGCAGCAGAAAGGATAGTAAGTCTTACTCGACCAACAGGTAAACGCTTTGAAATTGTCATTGTAAATTAGCAAAGCTGTTGGTGGCACATTTATATCTCGTTTGGCTTCAGTAACCAAAATCGGACTTGCATCCATCCTCTACTCTCTCATTACATTTTTTATTAAATTTGATCTGCACCTTTGAAATATTATGTGGTATCTGTGTATTTTCCAACGTTCATTGAAATACTGCTATTAGTTGTGAAGACATTACACATTTCCTAAAAAGTGCATTTTTTTCATACTTCAGTCATTTTCGCCAGCTAGATGTGTGAGTTGGTTGGCGCAAGACTACTAACTTTGCCCTGAAAAACAAATTATTATGGACAATTTAACAAGTCTCGGATAACGACCGGATACCGGTGGAAAGACTTGCTAAATAAGTCCAAGACCGGATCCCGGTTGTAGTGCCGATGATGATGATGATGAGATGTGTGAGTTAAACTCACGGATAGTGTGTTAATTCCATCCGTCGTGCAACGACCCAGCTGGCAAATGAACAGAAATTAAGTTAATTTAATAGATTTTCATCTCAAAGGATATTGCATCTAACGACATTGTAACTGAGAGCAGCGAGGATCTCACATTAGATCATACCCTTTGTCTACTTACACTAACTACTGCTGTCATTAAAGAAATAAAAGAAACAAAACCTCACCAACAAATATATTGATTGTAAAGTATTGTGAGACTTAGCAATAATGAACTAGAACAATATACCCAAGCATTTATCAATCATTTTAGCTTCGTTACTGGTTCAGCTACACCAGTACCAGTCGATTAACTAGGATATGAAGTCAATTACCCAACTGAGATTTGAGATCTAATCAAGAAAAGGCGCAAAGCAAGGCGTACATGGCACATAGCTTGCAGCAACATTTTTTGTTTTTCATTTGAAAGCAGAATAGAATGCAATGGCGTAAATGTTGCTTATCGACATCCATCGTTTATACAAGGTGGCGCAATATTAATCACCCTATCGGAAAATGTCATAATTGTTGCTAATGATGTCGTACGTCAATCATATTTGACATTTGTGAACTAGACAGCTGCAGTACACAAATAGACAAGCAATGGAGGGCGTGTGAATTACTGTTGTTACACCTCGGTACACAACCCGCCTCAATTAGCAATCATCCTCAGCCCACAACTAATATTCATATTGCACACAAAGCAATTCCCAAACAATTAACTGACGCCTCCCCCACAGGCAATTAATGTTAATATCGCATACATTGCGATATTCATTCAAATACCACATATGACACTTGCAGGATTCCCCAAGCTACGCGCTTACCGTTGTCGTCGTTTTTTTTGCATACGATGCAACCGAAGCATACCCATTGTCATACATTCTCGTTCTCGAGGCTCAAGCCTACTGCATTATTTTTGCTTCGTATTCGAAACCAGCATAACACCCGGCACTCGCACGGTCTCATATTTCGAATACACTGTTTGCTTCATGCCCGAAAACAAGCGTAATGCAAGACGTAAGACACGGTCGGCATCTTTAAAAGCGGTTGGCGATAGTTTAATTGAGCGAGGCTGAAATGCTGAGATCTGCGAAAGAACAGACACAGCGACGAAGCGATGCTTGACTCGAGCATGGAGCAATGTACTATAATTGGTTCGGTCATTGCCACTACAAATTGAATAAATGTTTAAGCCGATGCCGTTGCACCGTGGGTAGGGCAAAGTGAGCGTTAATGATAATTTAGAAATACGAATGACTCGTGCCAGCCAATTATGCATACGTTCTGGATCAAAGTCCAGGCTGAAGTAAACGCATCGTTTACACGTCTTCGCTCATAATTCAGGTATAAAAGAGTGGTTGCAAATGGACAGAAGATGAAAACTAATCAATCAGGCATAGGGTTGTGGCCTTGCATTGGAACAGCGGGCCCTTTGCTTTGAGTAGATTAGAGTAGTAGGTAAACAAAAGTGATACCTGTAACATATTGCAGAAAAGTTTTTCAAATAAAAGTAAACCAAGAAACAAATGCTTTTAGTTTTCTTCTCGAATGGAAAATCAACTTGCCATAGTAAGTGCCAAAGCTAACAGCTTACTTACCAAGAAACCTGCCGAATCCAACAACTTACTCACCAGGAAACCTACCAAAGCCAACAGGTAACTACTTATTGTTATTCCCCAAAAGATACCCTCAGGGAAACGAACTTCAAAGGGAAAGCTACTCAAATAAAACTAGACTAGATAACGAGTACCTAGTTCTCCTTGACCTTGAGGAGATCAGATCAGATGGTCAAGTGTGGAAGGAGAGTGCACAGGACAGGGAACGATGGCGGAGTCGAGTCGGTGAGGTCATGAACTTCCGGGTTCCTACAGGCCAATAAATAATATAATAATAATAATAGTTTTCCTTGACTGGAAACGTACTAGAGCTAACGGGTAAATATCCTCAATTGATAACCTCGGAGGAGTATCCCCCGAGAGATAACTAAATGTTGTATGTTAATACCAAAAATTATTTTTGGTGTTACACTATCAAGCCATCCTTAATCTCAACAACGAAGAGGACGATTTCTTCAACTTCCTGGTTTTCTTCTCCTTTTTTTTTTTGATTGAATAATTGAATAATGTCTTAACCACTACTCTAGATTTTAAGATTGTCTGTAAGGTTTTATGTTAAGTTAATTTAAGCTTGCATTAAGCTAAATAAAAATGGGGGTTCCGCCTTCAATCAATCAATCAATCAATCATGAGCGACGAGGCGCATTTCCACTTAAGCGGTTACGTCAATAAGCAAAACCTTCGTTTCTGGGGCACTGAAAATCCGCGTGTGATGCACAAAGAGCCATTACATCCACGTAAAGTCACTGTGTGGTGCGGCGCTCACGTGGCAGGAGTGATTGGGCCGTATTTTTTTGAGGACGCCATGGACCATACGGTCGCTGCTACTGGCGAAACCTAGAAAGTCATGATAAACGACTTCTTACTGCCGGAATTGGATGAGCGGGGCTTGGTGAACATGTGGTTTCAACAAGATGGTGCAACCGCACACACAGCACGAGCCACAAAGGATATTGTCAAGGAAGCGTTTCCTGGTCGCGTAATCTCCCGTTTTGGCGATTTGGCATGGCCAGCAAGATCGCCTGATTTAACCATCCCACACCTCTTTCTTTGGGGCTACTTGAAGTCGCGGGTTTATGCCAACAAGCCTCAGACAATCGCAGCCCTTAAGGAGAATATTCAACAGGAATGCGAACAGTTATCCCCCGAAATCTTGCGGAAAGTCATGGAAAATGCGATAAAACGGGTACAAATGTGTATCAACACTGGCGGCAGCACTTAACAGAACAAATTGTAAAGGTCCAAATAAAGATTTCCATCACTCAATATCATTTTTTTTTATTTAGTAAAAAAGTAATTCAAAAACAAAATTGGATGATTAATTTTGCGCCACCCTGTACAATTGATGCACACGGAATGACAAACGCACAGGAGCTTGTCTAATTGACTTGGGAAGAGCCTTCGACACCGCATGGCTTTAAGGATTATTCTGCAAGTTAGTCAGACTAGGCTTTGGTAAATCTTAATTATAACATGAGCCACCTTATGTTGTATATGTTACTTTATGACATGTTAAACAGTAGGAGATACTTTATCAAAAGTGCCAACGTAACCTCCAACATTATTTACAAAATAAAGAAGCGTAATACTAGCGACTTGATAGACTTTCTATACAGGCGTTCTCATAATTTACAGAACAGTTCCGAAAATTGAGATCATTAACAGCCAGTTGTAACGGGGCTTCAACACTCTTGCGATTATTGGAACTCAAAATCAATGTACAGAAATGCAAAACTTACCTATTTAAGACACCATTATATCGAGCTACTAGGGCTACAAGAATAAATTGGCGAAAGCTTTTTATCATGGGCTCCAACGAACAGACCCAAATACTTAGGCTTTTGGCTTGATCAGTATCTGTACTTTAACAAACATATAGAGGCGGATTTGGCCAAAGGAATGACATCGAAAAACACATCCGACATCGAAAAACACTATCCCAAAGAAGCTTTATATAATGGAGCTGTTACGGACCTACCTCGCGTCCAGGTCCTCCCTAACGTCCACAAATCCTATTTCGTAAGTTTCCCCTCTCTACCTCTAAAAGGGGAACAACTCGCCAAGTAGTTCATTTGCATGAACTACTTTGTGCACATTCTACTTGGTAGAAAAAATAATAATAAAACGTCAACGGCGAAAACAAATTTAGATTCATTCGACGTTAAACTCCGGAAAGTAAACAAATCTACTGCAAAGCGGGCAAGTTCCCGATAAATAGAAGTAAACAAATCTACTACAACGCGGACGAATTTCCGATAAATAGTTTAAACAAATTATGCAGCAACGCGGACGAGTTCCCGATAAATGGTTTTAAGAAAAGCATACAGCAAAACGGACTGGACTGAAGCTGAACAGGGGAGCAGCCCTTTAACGCCCCCTGCACCTTGACGCCGAATAACAGCCGCCGTCTACAATCAACACCAACACAAATCGACCGCTCCACGGTCCTCTTAACTTTCCCTAACTATATTTAAATCTATCAAATATATATAATTTAAATATATTAAATTGCTATATAAACTATAACAAAGCCAACACAAGCAGGATGGATAACTTTCTAATCAAACTGATGCGTGGACATGGTGCAAGATCACCGGGTTCGTCTAAAAATATAACCTTTCGATACCATGTATCATCGGAAACTGTGTGGCAGCGGATTTGTTATACAGGAGGTATTCCACTGTTTTCGCATGAACAGCCTCAGACAAGATGAATTCGACACACCGTTGATTTCCACATGTCTCGATCGACTGTAGGCAAACGAATTTGTTACGATGGGAAAGTCGCACACATAGAGAAAGAGCGTCTACTGTTCAGAAGGACGATGTCTCCCAGCCACCGGAAAAGCGTCGATAAACAGTGCCAGCAGTTCCGGCTATTGAATTTACGATTTACGAAATCGACAGAGTAACTTCAATAAGTGACAAGTTTACATAGACCTAGCTTTTCGTAGAATAGGGTAGAATTAGGTTTGTTTTATTTAAAAAGAAATAAATTTACAATATTAGTCACATAAGTTTCAGGAAAAATATATAACAAAGACGAGTGCATTTTTTATTACCTTTAAAATTACATTGTATCAATAAGCAGCCAATAATTATGTTAGAGCGTAAAAAAAGAATAAAATAGCAAGGAAATTTTAGCCACCCTGTGTTGAGATTGAAGCAACCACCACCAGTGAGTTAAGAACTGACATATATAAACTAGAGTTTAAGAATTTGTGTCCAGCAAATATCACAACAATTAAACAAGAGAAAGAATAAAAAATTATTACAAAATGGAAAATAGAATAGAAGCAATTAAAATCGTGGACGTTGCCCAAGACGTAAAAAAAACTAAAACATACTAAACCAAATGAACTGAAATAAAATGGACACAAAACACTATTTGTGAGCTGGACACTTGTTCAGTAAACGCGTACACAGTCTTGCTTAAAAAAATAGTATTAAAGCGACATTGTTAACATCATGCCAATCATATTCAATTCAAGGTTGTTTGAAAATAAAAAGGTTGTATAGACCCCGCAGTATAGATCTGACTATGATACTAATCGTAAGGAGGCAGAGGAAACGTTTCGAGTATTGGAAACAACAACGTAGGAGCAGGGATCGCAAGCAAGTTTAAGTACACCAGAGACAAGTCGGCAAGAGTAGATCAAGACCCATAAACTTGACCCAGCGTAATCTGACCAAGTAAATGCTGCAGATTGATCGGATGCCTTGAAAAAAAAATACATTGAAATAGTTACATATATATTAAGGAGGAGTAGATTGTTGACATGTGTATTGCAGAAATCCTTGAAAAGCAGTCCTAAAATAAGTGTTATATCCATTTCAGGTGAATAGATCAAAAGCAAACCCACAAATCTTACCTAAATTCCAATAATAGATGATATCTAGAAGCATATCGTTCCAGACCGCATAAATATACAACAAAACTTGGTGCATACTACAGGAGCTTGTATTAGATATAGTGAGTGGGATGTAAATAAGAGAGACTCAAAAATGCCTTCCCATTTCGACACTTACTGAGTATGTTATGTGTAATTTGTTTAGTTGGTTGACTCACGGAAAAGGAAGAGAATTGTGTGGTGAGAGGGGTGTAGAGAGGAGTAAGCAGATTCAAGAAGTTCCTCCCATTTCATGTTTCCATTACGAGCGTTATTGAGTCCACCAACAGATCTGCGTAGGTTCGATAATTGATTGACCCGCCGCAAGAGAAGACATATTTTACGACGTCTTTTATACCAGATTAATTCTGCGTAACAGTCATTAGTGTCTCACTATACGGGTCATGCCATTTTATACTTAAGAAGTCTTACACTGCTTTGATGTGGTGCGGATATCAATGATATACTTACTGAATTCTTATATAAAGCGTACACAGTCGTTCCTAAAATAAAAAGGATCTTATATCACTCTCCCAAATCGCTTATTGAAGCGGTGGTTTCAATTTATGATCCCTCCGCTGGAGACAAACATCGGTGTCTTGCACGGTAATGATAGCCATTTAGTTCACACATTGAAAAGGTTTGATTCAACTTGATTTACGCATGCCATCCGTATAAATTTTATGAACACATTACTCATATAATGCATGCTGTATTTTACCTTCACATAAAGCTGAACGAAATGAGTTCATAACCAGAGCAATAAGTCACTTTAAACAGAGCAATAATGGGTCGTGTAGGCGGCTCACGTGGCAAATAATAAGTGAACTCACAAATAAAAATATGGCAATAGTTTCAATAAGATATTTGTGCCACTCACTCGCAGTACAGTGATTGGCCAAATTGATTCCCACGAAGAGTTTCGTAGAGTTGATTCCTCCTCATACGACTGGAAAGCGGTACTGCAGTTGTAAGAGGTTTTATATAAGTTTTGATCACACATCCAGAAACACTCCTATTGGGTTTCTATGCAGAAGTGTGTAATTTCGATTTTTAGCCGTGCCGTAAAAATAGGGCTAGTCTTCGATTTATGAAGAGTCTTATATCGCAGTTGTAAATTCATTAACGCCTTAGAGATTCTGCGCCTATATACCATAAGAGTGGATGTACAAAAAGATTTACTCCATTTATAGTTTAATAGGATACATTAAGGAAAGGGGGTGGGAGCGAACATACACGGCAAAGTTTCTGCTTTTAACCTGGCGAAGGCCAGGACGATCATTGCCCTGTTCAATCCAAGTTGACATGCAGTCTCCACGTGACACCCCTGGATAGCTACTTTGGCACCCGCCAAGTAGTGAACCAATGCATGCAGCGACATCCTGAGAAAGGTTGGCGCAAGGCTAATAACCTTGCCCGGAAAAACAAATTATTATGGACAATTTAACAAGTCTCGGATAAGGACCGGATACCGGTGGAGAGACTTGCTAAATAAGACCAAGTCCAGATTCCGGTTGTAGTGCCGATGATGATGATGATGATGATGATGACATTAAAGAAATGATTTGTCTCCATCCCTCGTGTGTTCCAACGACATACTTACTGAATTTACACGAGAAGATGCTTCAAACTGTGATCACGAAGTTGAATATAGTTGACTGCAGTTTAGGAATCTCATATGACGTTAATCGGATCGTTGAGTATACACACAGTGCATTCGATAGGGTTAAGGGTCTAATGTGCAACATTATTATGGCAGACTGGAAGACGTATTGAATTTCCACAAAACGATGGGAGAAGACGATTAAAAAATATGTTGGTAACATTTATAAAACAACATGTGTAGCACTTACATAATAAGGTATATGCCATTTATAAAACGGGGTGAACACCCCGTATAAAGCCATTCTCAACCCATTAAGAAGAACTTACGAGGGGAAGTTCATGTTGGAGGATTAAAACGTAGTCAGCTTGCACCAATCTAATAAATGGGGTGGTAGCTCAACTAAACTAGAGTAGAATAAAAAGACTTATAACGCTTATTAAACAAGGTGTATGACATTTATAAAACAGGGTATACAACTCATATAAAACAATTTGTATACCACTTTTTAACCAATTTTTCCAACTCATTGAGAAGAACCTACGAGAGGAAAGATCGTGCCGCAGCATTAAAACGGAGTAGAATAGAATAAAAACGTATAACACTTATAAAACAAGGTGTCTGGCGTTTATAAAACAAGGTGTCTGGCGTTTATAAAACAGGGTACACAACTCGTATAAAACAATTGGTATAACGCTTTTAAGCTATATTTCCAACTCATTGAGAAGAACCTGCGAGAGGAAAGATCGTGCCGAAGCATTAAACTAGAGTAAAATAAAAACTTATAACACTTATAAAACAAGGTGTATGATATTAATAGAACAGGGTACACAGCTCGTATAAAACAAGTTGTATACCACTTTTTAACCAATTTTTCCAACGCATTGAGAAGAACTTACGTGGGGAAAGATCGTGCCGCAACATTAAAACAGAGTAGAATAGAATAAACGTATAACACATAAAACAAGGTGTCTGACATTTATAAAACAGGGTACACAACTCGTATAAAACAAGTTGTATAACACCCTTTAAGTAATATTTCCAACTCATTGAGAAGAACTTACGAGGGGAGGTTCATGTTGGAGTAATAAAACATAGTCAAGCTTGCACTAACCTAATAAATGAGGTGGTATCTTAACTGAACTAGAGTGGAATAAAAAGATTTATAACACTTATAAAACAAGGTGTATGGCATTTATATAACAGGGTACACAACTCGTATAAAACAATTTGTATAAAACTTCTTAAGCAATTTTTCCAACTCATTGAGAGGAACCTACGGGAGGAAAGATCGTGCCGCAGCATTAAAACGGAGTAGAATAGAATAAACGTATAACACTTATAAAATGATGTGTCTGACATTTATAAAACAGGGTACACAACTCGTATAAAACAATGTGTAACACTTTTAAAATACATTTCCAACTCATTGCGAAGGACCTACCAGAGGAAAGATTATGTCGCAGCATTAAAACAGAGTACAATAGAATTGAAAAAAAAAAACATAACACTTATAAAACAAGATGTATGACCTTTAAAAACCGGAATGCATAACTCGTATAATGTATACTTTCACTCTTTACTCTATCTAGACACGAACATCATTACGTAAAATCGTACAAAGGAGCAAATTATGACTCCAACCACTTTCTAGAGATGGTATAAATTAGGAGTCGGGTCACAGCAAGCCGACTTGGCCAGTCACGGGAGATAAGCAAAAGCTCGATAATAATAAACTAAAAGACCAACGCAAAAGGACTGAATATTAAGGCAAACTGACGAATAGGTCTAGAATCCAAGTGACTAGGAGTAATGGGAAATTGAAAACAATAATATGAAGATCGAATGGGCACCTATCAGTAACATGATCCAACAAACAGCCCAAAAGGTATTAGGATTAAAGAAAACAATTAAGTCCAAACCTTGATTTGACGGAGTGCCTGGCGAAAATTTAAGAATGGTTAATCCACTTAGAAAAACATGATGGAGCCAACGCAGGAAGATATGCGACAATTCGGAAACAACCAACGAAACTTTTCAAACGGAAAAAACACGTATGGGGTAGAGTCGAATCGAAAAAATTGTAGAAAATGCCAAAGCAAAGAGCATCAGAAGAATGTACGCCGGCATAAATTTGATTAGAAACGGGTACCGAGAGACAGCTAAAATAATTCGAGACACAGAAACAAACAGTATCAACACAAGGTAGAAGCAATAGTTTGAAAATTGCTTAATGTGCGTACCAATAAACCACAAACAAATGTACCAGACGTACAAACAGCCGAGCTGCAGATCCCATAGCCCTCCTTTAACGACGTAATAGACGCAATAAATCGATTGAAAAACAACAAGACTCC
This sequence comes from Microdon myrmicae, assembly GCA_963931805.1. Lineage (NCBI taxonomy): Eukaryota > Metazoa > Arthropoda > Insecta > Diptera > Syrphidae > Microdon > Microdon myrmicae. The sequence goes on along the minus strand of OZ007500.1, from coordinate 75,681,257 downwards.
CAGAGCCGATATCATACCGATGGAACTTTTGAAGCATGGAGAAAAAACAACCACTCGAAATGCTCATTAAAATAATATAGGTTAAGGAAGTTGTGGCGTTTCTAACAGATACACATACAGTACACAAGCAAATAGTGAAGAAAAACACCGAACAAAAATCAAATAAGCGAAAGCATCAGCCGTATACCAAGCAATAACACTGTTGAATGTACTTGATATTAGGAATCGAATTCGTACACGCGTTCCGCACGCACTGTGTTCTGACATTTAAGGGTACTTCAAAATCCCAGATACACACACAATATACAAGCAAATAGTGAAGAACACCGAAAGAAATTCAAATAAGCAAAGCATCAGAGCCTATACATACCAAACAATAACATAGCAATTCCACATCAGTCGAATGTACTTGAGTTTACATATCGAATTCGTACACGCGGCAGTGGCCTGATGTATTGAGCTTTGGTTCAATCTTTAGTGATTCTAACCGCCATACATCACATCAGTTGAGTGTACTTGAGTTTAGAAATCGAATTCGTACACGCGTTCCGCACGCACTGTGTTCTGACATTTAAGGGTACTTCAAAATCCCCTTTTGTGGGCGCGTTAGTGTAAAAAAATATTGGCCCGATGTGTTGAGCATTGGTTCAATTTTTAGTGACTCTAACCGTCAGGGCCTCGGTTCGATTCACACGGTCTTCACTATCGTCGCAACGCTATAAAGTCACTCCAGGGGCATGGAAAAGCTTAAGTCATCCGTGTTTTCAAAAAGGACAACAGAACTGATTGTGATGAAAATCCAACCACATACAAAGTACGTATACAAACAAATGTCATATGGGAGAGTATCGCACTACTTCTTCTTCCATGTTTCAAAAAAAGCTTCAAGTTATCCATGTTTTCAGAAAGGACGACAGAACTGATTGTGATAAAAATCCAACCGCATACAAAATATGTATACGCAGAAGAAACACAAATACTGTGGAGATTTACAGTGGGGATTCCGTAGGAACCGATCAACAAGCGACCAAATGTTCACGGTAAGTCAATTGTTATAAATGTAGTGAGAAACAGAGATACAGTCCACTAACTTTTAATCGAGTTCAAAAAAGCCTACGGCTCCGTCGCAAGGCAAAAACTTTACCATATTATAGTTGAGCTGGGAATCCCGAAAAAAAGATGGCGCTCTCATTCAAATCCTAGTCTAACCGCCGACGAGATAGCACCTGCACTTCTGCCTCGAGATCCATACCAACGGATCAATTTTGCAATCCGTTTTGAGTATCTTAAGTAAACACAAGATATCTAAGTGCACTGTCGGTTCGCGCGACAAGTCTTCTTGTGGGATCGAAAGTAAACAAACGCATCTCTACACACGTGTCTTAGAGCAGTGGAAAGTCTGAAAATTGTATGAGTATGCAGTGCGAGATAATATCCTACCCTTCCCTTGCGTCTCTTTCTCGTACTTCTATTATGTCCCTCAGGCATGGATACTCTCGGTTGATTATAATCTTTGGTGGGGTTTTGGTGTTTGAGTAGAGGCTGCCTAAATATGGGCTCTGCTCCAACCCAGAATTTAATTTCTCGTGGCTGAAATTTCACGCTCGTAAGCATATCATACAATACTGCTTTCTTTACGGAAACCCGAACTTGGACAGAAATGCATCCTTAAATTTGGTACTCCGAAGTATAAAGATTCTTACTTTGTGCTGTAACCTATCGTCCTTTGTGCCAACAAAACACAATTTGTGGGAGGGAGGTGCTGCTTTTTTGTTTTAATTTGAAGAAAACTATAGCTGATGGGCATCTATTGCTGGGTAAAGCATATGAGGAAGAAGCTCTATCAATAAAAACATGGGAGTACTGGTTCCGGCATTTTAAAAGTAGCGATTTTGACACCAGCGACAAAGAACGCGAAGGGAGGACAGCAAAGTTGGAAGGCGTTGAGCTGGATGCGTTATTGGCCCAAGAATCATGTCAAACTTAAGGGGGTCTCGCTGAAACCTCTGGAGTGGCTCAACAAGCGGTTTCGAATCGTCTTGAGGCCATGGATAGGTACAAAAACAAGGACATTTAGTTCCGTATGAACTCAAGCGCTGTTTTCTGACGTGCGAACAACTGCACCAAAGGCAAAATTAGAAGGGTTTTTCGCATCGAAACGTGACGGGAGACGATAGCAACCAACAACATGGACGATCCAAAGCCAGACAATTGGGTCAGCCCGGCCATACATCAACTTCAACGGCCAAACCGAATATTCATGGCAAGATACTAATGTTGTGCATCTGGCTGGATCAGCTCAGAGTGATCTACTATGAGCTACGAGACCATCGCAGGGGAACGTTACCAACAACAATTGATACAACTGAGCGGAACATTGAAGCTCAGGCGCCCTCAATATTCCAAAAGACATGACAAAGTGATCTTTCATCATGACAACGCTCGGCCACATCTTGCAAAAGTCATCAAGGAATCTTTGGAGGCAATTCAATGGGATGTCCTACCCCGCTTCACCAGACATTGCTCCTTCCGACTACCACTTGTCCCGGTCGATGACTCTCGGCCTAGTCGAGCAGCACTTCACTTCTTAAAGAATTCAAAAATTGGGTCGATTCTTTGATCGCTTCAAAAGATGAGCAATTTTTTCAACGCGGAATTCGTATGCTCCCTGAAAGATGGGCGAAAATCATATCTAACGATGGACAAAACATTGAATAAATATATTGTACCAATCTCTCTGAGTAAAGCTTCAAAGTTACAGCAACAACAACAATAAGACCCTCAAAACTTATTTGTACACCCAATAAGGTGGGACTGTAAGTAAAAACAGTGAAATCATCATCCAAGCGGCAAAAGATGTGGTCCTGGAAGTCAATGAAGACAAGATAAAATATCTACTGATGGCGGGGGCAGGTGGACCTCAGGGAACACACAAAATATCAGGAGAAAGACATTTGAAAACGTTAGAATTGAAATATCTGGGAACATTACTGACGGCCAGTAACGAAATGTCTAAGAAAATTAACAAAAGACTGCATTCTGCCAACGCTGGTTTGTACGCGATCAGCAAACTGCCGACATCAAAACTGATGTGGCATAATACGAGGTAGAATCAAATATAAAAGATAATTTTACTTTTTTGCTTAGCAACAAGTTACGTTCTAGATATCTTGTGCGTGGCTGTTATTTGGTTTATGAAGATTGTGGGAACCGACTTAGCTAGCGGTCGCGCTCGACTTTGTAATCAGTACAGCCATGAGCAAGCAAGAGGCACATACGCCTGTTCCGCAACGGATTAGTATAAAATGTTTAACAAATGAAGGCGTTAAACCCTCGGAAATTTGCTAACTGTAGTGTTGATGTACTTGTTACAATGTGTAAACAATACAGGGGTCTAAAAAACTGCCGCCGATGGCAGCAAATGAATCCCTTAAACCCTCGGAAATTTGCTAAGTGTAGTGTTGACGTACTTGTTAAAATGTGTAAACAATACAGGGTTCTAAGAAACTGCCACCGATGGCAGCAAATGAATGCCTTAAACCCCTTGGAAATTTTTTTTCGACTGAAGGGACCGTTTGGTGATGATACACTGTCTCAGAATCGTGTGTATACGTGGGCTAGAGAATTTAAAAGTGGGCGAGAACGTATCAAAAATGAAAGTCATGATCGACGCCCAAGGACCAGTCGAAGAGATGACAACATCCGTGCCGTTCGAGAGTTTATTGAAAGTGATCGCCGCTTAACTTTTTTCTTTTTTTTTTATTACACTTCTTTCGAAAAAGGCGAACCTATAGCACCGAGTGGGCGCCCCGAGATGCCACCAAATAACTGTTTCAGTTCTTTTTGAACAGTTGCAGGTTGTAACGCTCCGGAAACACTCGCGTGGGAAGGGAGTTCCACAGCATCCCAGCTAGGATACATTGGAAAATGGGAAAACCTCGAACAACACAGATCAAGGGATATTTAAGCTTCCAAATCGGTGGCAAAAATGTGTTTATCACGCAGGAGACTATATTGAAAAATGTTGACGGTAAAGTTAGTGTGTAACATTATTCAATAAAGGTATAAAAAGAAATTACCGTTTATATTTGATCCACCCCATATAAAACTCCGTGTATTATTATAGAACCATAATCATATCGATTGTTCTATATTGATGCGAAACATGGGCGCTCATAAAACGAAAAGAGAGCAGATTTCACGTATTCAAGAATAAAGTTTTATGTGGTATCTTTGGCGGTAAATATGATGAGGGTGCCAGACAATGGAGAAAACTCCACTGTTGTCAGTTGCAAGAGCTTTAGCTCAAGCTAACAATAGTGAAAATCATCAGGTCGCGAAGATTGGAATGGGCCGGAAATGTAGCGAGAATGAGTAACGACAGAACCGTCCGTAGAATTCTTGACGGAAGACCAGCGGAAAAAAGACCGATAGAAACGGAGATAGGAGGACAATGTAAGGCGTGAACTTCAGGAGGTCGGAGCAGGTGGTGAAACGTGTAGGAAAAGTGCACAGGGCAGGAAACGATGGCGTAGTCAGTGAAGTCATGAACTTTCGGGTTTCTAGAGGCCAATAAATAGTAATAGCACACTTTTTAAGCAAAATTTTCATCTCATTGGGAAGAGCTTACGAGGGGAAAGATCGTGTTGCAGCACTAAAAAATAAGAATAAAAAACTTATAACACTAATAAAACAAGATGTATGATATTTATAAAACCGCACCAATGTCACCGATAGAAGAGCACAGGCGACAGATTATTTTAGCGGTCTCGAATTCTCCAGAATCAACATAGAGCAGCGTTGAAGAGTTTCCTCAAATCCAACAACCGTCAAGAAGTCTTAGCATTCGAGCTGGTATGAGGCTAACATATCCTCATCTCCTGGACAATCGATTAAACGAGTGAATGGACGGAGGGTGACAAATTCCTTGCTGCCAAAAGAGCGCTGACAGGGTCAGCGCTCAAGTGGTTAAGTGCGCAAGAAAGTATTGCCAACTGGGGACAATGTAAAAATGGAATTTTGAGTAATTTCGGAGAGTAACTAAGCAAAACAGATATTTAGAACTGGTGGCGAGTGAACGGCCACCAATCAGAGTAAGGAGACGAGGCGACCAGAGAGATGGCTTCTTCACAATTAACGATGACGCCGCAGCACTTCTGACAGCTGTTCTTGAATTTCCGTTGCCGAAAAATGCTTCCCGCAAAAGAATCCGATTTATTTGATATTCAAAATGGGGATCTTATTTGTATGGTGTTCTCTTTGTAAGTTTATTTTATTTTACTTATTGGGTAACAAAGTTATCTTCAAATTTAACTGGATAACTAACTCTTAAAAGTTCAGTGCTAATTAGTTTAAACAAAAAGCGACTATTCTTGAAACTTTGCTTTTGATATCTGAATCAAGTTGCAACCCCTGTTGGTAGCAGACTGACTGTAACTGATGGACGCTGATGATCAACTGACTGAAAAAGCGTTAGTCATATTCAAATCTGTATGACAGTTCGCTGGCGTCCACTGGCGATGACGCATTGCCAGCTGGTTGCTGACAGTTGTGGTGAGTATGGTGGTTGGGGAGTGTACTAGACGATGAACGTACTAGATTCTCCCCGCTGCATTTAGTTGCGAATCCGCAACAAGAAAACATTCCTCTAAAAAAAAGATGCGAAAATAAAGTACTTATAGACTACGTGCATAAAATGTAAATGATAGCAGCGCAGGCAGAGGTGAACGCATCGATAAAGGCGTCACGGAAGAAAAAACAAAGCTACTACTGTTGACTGCAGCACAATCGTCAATTCATGTTTCTGTTGAAAGCCTTAGCCAGGCAATTGGGGAACGAAAATTATGATAGAAAAGGTGCGTATAATATTAATTCCAAGATATGTTATTTCCGTCGCGAAACGGGACAGATAAGTAAATATTGCTGTGTGTTCAACAAGCGTTGAACGTACCTTCCACTAACAATGGATCTTGTTGTGAGCTGGGTTGCTGGCGTCAGGAAAAGTGATGTCTCCTGGCGTGCACTAATGTTGATTGTTGTAGTTCTGAAACCATTCGAATTTAAACGTAAAAGGGAAACGAATACCTTCAATGGATGGACTGCCGACGGAACCTCAAGAAAGAATCCTCCAAAGAATGAATGATAATAATAATACGAGTTATGTTGATGATTGATTATACTTTAAATTATGTTTATTCTAATTGATCACTAGAAAATACCAGGATTAGTTTTTGATTACAACAATCTTTCACGAAAGGTAAACGACGAAGCTTTGAATTGTCAGAAGAATTTGTTTATTGTTGCTTGACAACTAGAATATACGATTATGTCAGCTAGTTGCTGACATTTGTTATTTGGTTGCCACGGGTAGCATTCAGTTGCGAACTCGCTGGTGGTGTCCAGTGCGAATCCGCAACAATTGCCAAAGCAAAATTTCAAAACCAACTGAGCAACGCAAAAGTAACAGAACGTGTTATTATTGCGACGAGTAAGTGCACATCAGCACCCACTGTCCAAAGGAAAATGACAGCGAAAAAGCAAACTTGCCTTAAGTATATCATGTCCAAGAGACAAACGAAAACCGAAGTCATATTTACGTTAATGTTGGAGATATTAACAGTTACTGCTAGCTAAATAGATGACGCCGACAGAAATATTATGAGAGAAGGTTTATATCAAGTGATCGCCGACAAATACGCTCTTGAAAAGGGGTGCGAAACGCCAAAAGGAACGGCTGGATTAATATCGACAAAAAGAAACGCATACATCCCAACAATAATAGATGACGTGACATCCAAACTCAAATATCTCATTGCGGGAATACAGCGTCTACCGGCGAAAATATTAATTGGATGTAACAGTAATTTAAAGAAAACACTGTACAGCTTTGTCTATTCATCGGGCACTGGCACCTATTCACTTGCACTGGCGACTGATTGGGGTGTCATGAACGATGAACGGTCAGGGGCTATAGTGACGCAAGCGAGAAAACATCAAACATCAATAAAAGACTTTTAAATTCACACAGCTTGTCACATTGGAGATCCATTGTTAGATATGGCAAATCGACGCCAAGGACCTATCTTGGAACCAATTATTGGAAACGAATTCATATTACTTATTGAAGAGGAAGATGCTAACACTATACGTCAGATACCAACCATTGAGTGAAACCAGAGACAATTTCAATTGTAACCACTAGAGGAAGACACTGAACAAATAAAATAAACTAATTTAAATAAACTCGCGCGCTGCTATTGTTTTTAAAGAATGAATGGGAAGGAATGAAATTGTATACGAATCTTTTGCTTTGGAAGAAAAGGAGGAAATGGACATTAAAAACTTGCTCGAAGAGATATGCAGACATTTTGTGGAACAGAGATTCGCATGTCGTGGAGAATCGATAAAACAGATCGAGAAGATGCAGCAGGAAAACAGGAAAAATGGCAATTGACGCCGGAAGCCGTAGGCGACATCGTAGCTATTAAGAGAACACAGCTAGGGCCTTAATTTAAGCCAGCTATTAAATTTCGGCAAAAAGAATGAAATGGATAGAAAAAGGATAGGTATGACGTCGAAAATATTAGCAACAAGAGCAGACTTCATGAAGCCATGGAGAGGATTCACAGATGACCTAGACCCGGACAGTGACGAGGACGCCAAGGCCAATGAAAACGTATAGCGTTTAGCAAGGATAGTGAAGAACGTATCCTTGACGTAAGATCATATGGAGGAGCAGATTGCGACTCCGACCATCTTCTAGTGATGGGCAAAATCAGGAGTCGCCTCGCAGCAATCCCACGGGAGACGAGCAAAAAGTTCGACACTGATAAACTGAAAGACTTGCGCAAAAGGGCTGAAATCAAGACGAACTAACGAATAGATTTAGCATTCTAGAGAATGGGAGCAGTGCGGAAGAGGAAGCTAATAGTGTGGACACTAAATGGACATCGATCAGAGACACAATCAAACTAATAGTCCAAAAGGTATTAGGATTTAAGAAAACAATTAAGTCCAAACCTTGGTTTGACGATGAGTGCAGGGCAAAGATCGAAGAACGTAAACGCCTCAGAGCGATCCACTTTGAAAGATATGATGAAGTCAACTCAGAAAGATACACGCCGATTCGGAGAGAGACAATGAGACTCTTGAAACGCAAAAAACGCGAATGGGAGAAGACTCGGATCGAAAAAATCCTAAAACATTCTAGAGCAAAGAATATCAGAGGTATGTATGCCGGTATAAATTCAATTAGAAATAGCTAACGAGGGAGAGTCAAAATAATTCGAGACGCAAACGGCTGCCTGGTCACAAAAACAAACAATATCGTGACGAGATGGAAGCAGTACTTTGAAAACCTGCTCAATGTACGCACCCATCAACCACAAATAAACGCACCAAGCGTACATACAGCCGAGCCTTAGATCCCAGAGCCATCTCTCAACGAAGTTGTAGACGCAATAAATCGATTGAAAAACAACAAAGCTCCCGGCGTCGACTGCATACCGGCAGAGCTTGTGAAGCATGGAGGAGAGGCAACCGCTCGAAAGATCCACCAGCTCATCCAAACAATATGGGATAAGGAAGTTATAGCGTTTGAAATAATAGTGAAGAAGAACGTGTGATTCGAACTGACGCTATGACAGTTTGAATCACCAAAAATTGTACCTAAGCGTTACCCATCAGGCTACTGCCCGAGTTTAGAATTTGATTATTAAACTCGACTATACTCCACTGGTGTGAATTGTTATGTTATCGCTATGGTATACGGCTCTGATGTATTGTCTTATTCGATTTTCGTTCGGTGTTTTTCACTATTTTGCTTGTGAATTGTGTGTGTATCTGTTAGAGACGCTACAAAGTCACTCTGGAAGAATGGAAAACCTCAATAGTCGTTCCCATTTTCAAAAAAGACGACAGATCTGACTGTGAAAACTACAGAGGAATATCATTCCTCCCAACCGCATACAAAATATTAACAAATGTCATTCTGGTGAGAATCACACCGTACGCAGAAGAGATACTAGGAGACTACCAATGTGGATTCCGTAGGAACCGGTCAACAAGAGACCAAATGTTCACAATAAGACAACTGCTGGAAAAGAAGTGGGAATACGGAGAGACGGTTCACCAACTGTTCGTTGACTTCAAAAAAGCCTACGACTCAGTCGCAAGGCAAAGATTCTACCATATTGTAGTTGAGCTGGGAATCCCGAAAAAATATGCCGCCCTCATTCAAATTTGCATAAACGAAAACAAAGGGCGAGTTAGAATAGAAAACCACCTCTCAGAACCATTTGAAATCCGGGACGGACTAAAACAGGGCGATGGCCTCTCACCATGTCTTTTTAAGCTTGTGCTTGAGTATGTCATCAGAAAGGTACAAGACGACAACATGGCCGAATCTTCCCTGAACGGGGTCACACAAGTGCTCGCATATGCGGATGACATCGCCGTTCTGGGCGATAATCTAGAAATTGTTAGTAAAAACTGTGAAATCATCATGCAAGCGGCAGAAGAGGTGGGCCTAGATATAAATGAAGACAAAACAAAATACATGATTACGGCGAGAGCAGGTGGACCCCAGGGAACACATATAAACGTCAGAGGTAAGATATTTCAAAAAGTTAAAGAATTTAAATATCTGGGAACGATACTGACGGCCAGTAACGAAATATCGAGGGAAATTAACAAAAGATAGCATTCCGGCAACGCTAGTTGGCACGCAGTCAGTAAACTCCTGAAATCCAAACTGCTATCACGTAACATAAAGCTCCGTGTCTATAGAACCATAATCATGCCGATTGTTCTGTATGGATGCGAAACATGCGCTCTCACAAAATGGGAAGAAAAGAAATTCTGTGTATTCGAGAATAAAGTTTTGAGGGGTATTTTTGGAGGTAAATATGACGAGGAGGCAGGACAATGGAGGAAACTCCATAACCACTAATTGGAAGAGCTATATCGCAAAACCTACGATAGTGAAAGTAATCAAGTCGCGAAGATTAAGATGGGCCGGACACGTGGCGCGAATAGGCAACGATTGGACCGTCCATAGAATTCTTGACGGTAGACCAACGGGAAAGAGACCGGCCGGACGCCCGCGACGGAGATGGGAGGACAATGTTAGGTTTGACCTTGAGGAGATCGAATCGAATGGTCAAGCGTGGAAGGAGAGTGCACAGGACAGGGAACGATGGCGGAGTCGAGCCGGTGAGATCATGAACTTCCGGGTTCCTACAGGCCAATAAATAATAAGTGAAGAACATGAATTGAACACACGATGAAACGGGTGAGAAGTGAAGCATTGAAGCATCTAATGGTCGCGTGTACGAATTCGATTTCTAAACTCAAGTGCACACAACTGATGTGGAATTGCTATGCCATTGCTTGGTATACGGCTGATACTTTGGCTTATTCGATTTTCTTTCTGTACTGTTCTTCACAATTTGCTTGTGTGCTGTGTATATCTGTTAGAAACGCCACAAACTGATCCAACGTTAAATTGTAGGATCAACGATCTATTTTAGATAAATACGCCTAGAGAGGATAGATACAATTGTATTCACGTAGTAAAAGTATGCAATGTACATTCGTATGCTATGATAGGATTAGGTAGGGTTATTAGATAGGACAGCTAGTTTTGTAAGCCGAAAGGCAACAATGCATGACAATAGTCACCCCAAGTTTAGCTTAGAGTCCCGCAAGGGACCAGTAAGTTGGAACATAATTTGAATAAGCTACAATTTAAGCATTTTTTGCCTAGCAATAAAGATTAATATAAGAAAAAGAACAAAACAAAAAACAAGAACGTTGAATGTTAAAAAAAAGCTAGTTTTGTAAAGAACGGCCGTGTGGTATAAGAGAGGGAGAATATGAATATGAGGGGAACGAATGAAAGGCTCGCAATATCTAACAATATCTCCAATCACTATTTTCGCCAGTAGATGCCGTTTTCCCAGAATTAGCTATTTGAGCAACCGCATTCATAATCTAAGGGAGTAGCCGAGTTCCCATGCGATGTGAGTAGCATGTTTGAAGAGAAATTCAAAGGAGTGATTGTGGGTGTTGGCGACGTATCATACCATCTCCTGGAAAGACAACAGCAATAAATTATTTGAAGACGCAACACGAAACAAGTCTATCAATTCTTGTTAAGAAGCCGCATCGAGGAGAACAGCATTAGATTCCTAGGTAGACGCTACCGGAACAATAGCAGCCTACATAGCAGCTGCTCGCTGGGCAATGGCACATGAGGATGATGGCCGTGTGCGGGATAGTATAAAAGTCGAAGAAAAATGGTAAAGCGTTGAGTTCTGTTCTGAAGCATTTTCGCCGGTAGATGCTGTTTTCCCAGAATTAGGTATTTGAGGTATTCATAATATAAGGAAGTAGCAGAGTCATTGAAATATATATGTACATAAAATAGGAAAGTTTGGTGTTCTTTCGAGGGAAGTCGCTTCCAATCCTTTCTGTTTGTCAGGTACCCCTTCTCCCCAGCAGTGGTAAGAGGAAGTCAACCGATCTTACTTTTACAGGTACCCCGGTGCACTTCCTCCACCAGTGGTAAGGGGTACTCGAAATCAATTCTTCTTCGGTTAAATGCACGAAAGGCGTTTCCCCCACCAGTGACAAGGTAAGCGACACCTCGCGAGAAAAAGAAAAGTATAGATACCTCGGCATATCGTGCCAGTGACACACGGTCGAAAGGGGAAAGGAACAGGGATTTGAGGTTAGAGGGTGAAGAGGCTCCAAAAGGTGATACTGGAAAGGCCAATATTATGAAGAGAAGGAGACCACGCCCGGACGCTATAATAATATCCAAAACCGGGGAAAAACATATACGAATACATTGAAGTTAATGAAGGCCAAGCCCGAGTTAAGTGAACTCGGAAATAGCCTAAATAAAGTTCGAAAGACACCAAAAGGGGAATTGCTGCTAGAACTAAAACGCCGTCCAGAGGCCACCACCGAGACGCTGAAAGCAAAGGTACAACAAGTACTAAAGGAAGATGCCAGTGTGAAAACAGTGTCACAAGAAATCACGGTTGAGTGTGGTGATTTAGATGAGGTTACCACTGTGGAGGAAATCCTGACAGCGATCGCTATAGAATTCCCTGCACTGAACGCGATCCCAAAAGAAGCGGTAAAGAGTTTAAGAAGGAAACCAGATGGCACGCAGGCTGCCATGATCCGATTATCAAGAGAGAAGGCTAGCATTTTGCTGGCTACAGGTTTCCTACGGGTCGGATGGGTGAAATGCAGACTACGAGAACACATCACACCCACACGATGTTTCAGATGTTGACAATACGGTCATGTGGCGAAATCTTGCAAATCCGAAGATCGTTCAGAAAACTGTTTGAAATGCGGAGAAAAAGGCCACAAAGCAATGGGTTGTAAAGCACAACCCAAATGCATGTTCTGCGAATCAGGATGCGAAAGCGGTAACCACCACTCAACAAGGAGTTGCAAATGCCGAGCATTTAAAAACGCGATGTTGAATCTTCTGAATAAAAATGAACAGGTTTAAGTGCATTCAAATTAACTTAAACCATTGTGGAGCCGCACAAGATCCCCGTTCCCAAACGGTTAAGGAATATGGTGCCGTCGTGGCACTCATAAATGAGCAATACAGGATGCCTGGCACCGGTACTATTACATTGGAGGGAGACAGCAGCGGAACAGCGGCCATCTGGACAACTGGAAATTCCCCCAAGGAATGCAAAAATGTCCAGCGGTTGGAGGGAATTACCTATGCTAAGATCAAAGGAATTCATTTCTACTGTTCTTACGCTCCGCCAAGGTGGGAAATAGAATATTTCAAATGCTTTTTGGACAGGATAACACAAGAAGCTAGAGATAAGAGCCCTCTTATAGTTGCTGGAGATTGCAAATGCTTGGGCAGTAGAATGGGGAAGCACAAGAACCAACAGTAGAGACCAGGCACTACTCGAAGCTTTCGCAGTCCTAGATGTGGTGTTACTTAATGATGGTGTTAATGGCACCTTCATAAATGAGAGACCGGTGTAATATTGCCATCACATTTGCCAGCTCCATGTTGGCAAGAAGTATGGAGTGGCGAGTTTGGACACCTACAGCCATAGTGACCAGCAAGCCGTGATGTACGAAATATTACCACAGGGGATTCATCACTGGCAAATTGGCGAACAAAGCCTCCAAATATAAGTGAAGAGAGAAGGACCTCGATGCGGAACTGCTCGATTATATACTGGAAGATCAAATCGCACAGTTTGACCCAGAGGCCGATGCGAACAGGCAGGCTGGAAACGTCATGAAGTGACTAACTACCGCATGTGATGCTTCTATGCCACGACAAAGACAACCAGTCGGGGCTATCAAACCAGTGTATTGGTGGAACCCAGAAATCGCCCATGCGCGATCGGAGTGCAACAGGTTACGACGCTTGCAACAAAGGGCAAGAAACCATAACACCTACCCACAGTTACATGCGGAATTCGTCCACAAACGGAGGAATGTAATCCGCAAAAGTAAATATGACTCCCTAAGGGATGAATTAAATAACAACCCATGTGGGGACGCCTACAGGATAGTCATGAAAAGACTACACAACAACAGTAGTCAAACTGACTGAAAACTGACATGGTCAGAATCGATGCTGTCCTCTTCACACAGTGTGATGAGGTGCTGAAAGTGCAAGAGGAGTTGAGTATCACTGAGGGAGAGATACCTCCCGCGACCACTGAAGAGGTGCTCTTGACTGCAAGGGTTGTCAAAAAAAAACCCCCCGGGGCTGGATGGTATCCCTAACGCTATAGTGAAGACTGCTTTAACAGAAAAGCCGGAAGTCTTCAGCGGTCTCTTCACAACCTGCCTTCAAACAGGACAACTTCCTAAACAATGGAAAAACCCGCGGCTTGTGCTTATACCAAAAGGAATCAAGAATCCGGAAACGCCGTCGTCTTATCGCCCGTTGTGCATGCTGCACACAACAGGAAAACTGCTTGAGCGAATAATTACCACTCGCCTGGAAGAACTCACGGAGGGAATATCGGGGCTCTCTGAATGGCAGTACGGATTCCGGAAAGCTAGATCAACCGGTAAGGCACTATCTGTGGTGTGCAACATCGCTCGCAATGCGATAGCTGGAGCACGATGGCTAGGTGATACCAAAAAATATTTCGCGGTGGTGACGCTAGATGTTAAAAATGCAGTTAACTCGGTGAATTGGAATCGGATTCGAGAAGCATTGGGCGATCTACAAGTCTCACCCTACTTTGTGCGTATATTAGCAAACTATCTCTCAAATAGAAGACTGCTCATTGACACAGATGAAGGACCACAGGAATATAAAATAATAGCGGGTGTACCTCAGGGATCTGTATTAGGTCCGCTGTTATGGAATATCATGTATGATGGTGTGCTCAGGGTTAATGTACCAGAAGGGGTTAGAATCATTGGGTTCGCAGGTGATTGGGCAATAATAGCCGTAGCTAAACACGTAGATGACCTGGAGAATATTTGCTCCCAAGCAATCCAGAACATTAAATGCTGGCTAGATATGGCCGGATTGAAACTGGACATAAGATGGAGGCAGCTTTAATACGCAACCGCAAGAAAGTTGAACACCTTGATTTGGAAATAGAAGAACAAATAATCAGATCCAGTCCATATATTAAATATCTTGGTGTTATACTCGACAGCAGGTTGAGCTTCGAGGAACACCTGAGAAAAACGAGTGAGAAAACGGCAAGAGTATGCAAAGTTTTGGCGAGACTGCTACCCAATGTTGGAGGACCCCGGCCCCACATAAGGAAACTCATAACCAGTGTCAACACCTCCATTATAATGTATGCAGCTCACATATGGGCCGAAGCCACAAAGTATAAGTCGTACATGAGGGGAGTGACCTCAGCACATAGGCTGGTATCACTAAGAGTATGCTGTGCATTCCGAACAGTATCCGAAGATGCCATAAATGTTTTGGCCGGGAGGACACCACTTGACATTGCAACTAAAGAAACCGCTGCATTGCGTGAGGTCGCCCAGGAGAATCGTCGGAGAATGCGGTCACAATTAGAGCTCTTGAGCCTAAGAGAATGGCAACGAAGGTGGGATTCTTCCACCAAAGGAAGATGACCTACACCATGATACCTGATGTAGAAACATGGGTGAAAAGGCAACATGGCGAGCTGAATCACCATCTGACTCAGCTAATATCAAGACATGGATGCTTTCGGCAATACTTGCACAAGTATAAGCACGACAATCACCCATACTGCTTGTATTGCGAAGGCAAAATGGAAAATGCGGAACACGTACTCACAAAGTGCGTAAGATTCGAGACCGCACGAACAATTTTGGAGAGACATATGAGACGGACAGTTACTCCGGGAGGAGTAATAGAATACATCTGAGTTCGAAACAGGCATGGTCCGTAGCAAATGATGTTCTATGTGACATGATGCGGCAGTTGCGACACGACGAGCGGAGTAACAGGTAAACTCCGTCCCGCCCCGGGAGGGAATATCGAAAAGAAAGTTCCGCGGGGGTCAACGGGAATATGTGCCTGGCGGGAGATGGTTTTAGTCGGTAAAAACCCAGCATGCCTCTGGATCGGTCCAGGGGTATCTTTTGAAGATTTCAAACCAAAAAAAAAAAACAACACACGGTAGAATCGCAGATAGGGTCCAGGGGGAAGGATTTCTAAAATCCTTTTTTTAGGGTATCCTTGGGCAGCCGCCAGGCAACTTTAATACAGTCCACTACATCGTCGGGAGTTTTGTGGACCCTCTGAGAGCCAGCCATCCTTTCAATGAAACCATAACAGTGAGCGAATGCATGAAAACTAGTCAGCCTTAGAGGAGCCATTGATGGGAACGTATCTAATGAAATAAAGATTTGTAAACCCCTACAACTGCCTTTCCCTTGCAGTATACCCACCCTTGCATGAGTGATATATGACAATAATGAAACGGAGTGTAAACTAGTATAAAACAATGCAAATTTGTATGCAAGATTTTTAACTTATTGAGAAGAGCTTACGAGAGGGGAAAATCATTTCGCACCATTACAACGGAGTAGAGTAGAATAGAAGGACTTATACCACTCGTTAATAATTAACTTGCTGAATTTACTTTTGAGTTGAGTGACTTTCATAGACAACCTTGAACATACTTATACTTAAGACAGTCTTGAAAATACTTCCACTCGTTAACAGTGCTCTGGTTAGATTATTGAATTTACACTTGAGATGAATCGGTTGGAATGACAGTCCTGCCACTAAAAGTATAAGACATGTAAACGTAATTATAACACTGAATTCATACACAAAGACTCCTTCTTCAAAGCCATATAATTGAAACGAGTTTCACTTTCTTATACTACTCGCATAAGTGCAGAGTCACAAACTCATTAGGTTTACGTAGTAATGCGCGGTTTTAATTCGCCACCAAATAAGGTCAAATCAAATTAAGGTGGATTGAATTTAAGGCATTCTCTTATATATTAGTAGTTGTACTTAATGGTGAATTGGAATCAGTGGTAGATTTCAAAATATAGAACAGCATATTTAAGGGGCAATTTGTAACCACAAAACTCGTCGCTACAAAGCTGTGTCCACAATTATTTACCAGGAAGAGATTCGAATCTTGAGTTCCAGTTCTAGAGCAGGGTATAATAGATGTAAGAGAGTCTTATACCACTGTATTATATCACATATGAGTATATCATTAATTTAACTACCCTCTTCGAATCTACAAGCATAAATAAATAGATTCAGTTTATAGTAAGCGCAAATTACACAGATTAAGAAAGGATTAAATCAAAGAACAATATTATATATAATAAATCGAAGAGATGTGTAGAGTAAGAGTAAAGCTACCACGAGCAGAGTAAAGTAGAGTAAAGCTACCACGAGCTTTATATAGATCGGTGTTCCTAGGAAAACAATATGTTATAAGATTAGCGTCAATATATACATTTTAAAATCAGAAGGATTATATACATAACGGATTATATAACCCGTATATATTTATATATAACCCATTAGTGTACATCCATTAAAAGTGGTATAATACAGGTCCCAATGTAGATTATATCCACCAGGAAGGATACAGATTAGTATAAGTATATTTTAAAAGGGTCTTATACCCCTCTCCTGTGGTGCAGTAAATAGCATCATTGTATTCAGATGCATGAGTTTTTATTCTTAGACGTGTCTTTGAATTATGTAGCATTCGACACATAGGGGAATTTATTCAGGGCCAGATGAACGTGAAATCTATTGCGAATGGTTTGACTTTATCTGGAGTATAACGTAAGTCGAATTTTCTTCTTTCTTTTTCAAATCAAGTAGTTTTTCTTTCTTGGAAGGATATTTTGTATTCTACCAATAATGTTATACATGCTCTACGCATGATTTCCAAATGGGCCAGATATATCAGCAAGGATTTCATATCGATGCCCTCTTTTTTCTTTGTATAAGATACTAACAATTGTTAGTAGACAGAAAAGAGAATAAAACAAGAAGGGGTTATGTAGCAAAATATGCTACTAAACTGTGATTGGTAAACCCTTTAGAGTTAATGTAGTTAAGGGTAAAAAGGGTTCAGGGATAAGTAACTGCTCTTTGTATAAACGTGTGAGCT
Source organism: Microdon myrmicae (assembly GCA_963931805.1). Classification (NCBI taxonomy): domain Eukaryota; kingdom Metazoa; phylum Arthropoda; class Insecta; order Diptera; family Syrphidae; genus Microdon; species Microdon myrmicae. The sequence continues at coordinate 75,663,627 of OZ007500.1, read as the reverse complement.
TGAACTTGATACTAAATCAGAGCTGTAGTGTACAAATGTTTTTTTTTTTCTTTTTTGCTTTCTTATAAATTTATCTAATGAAAACATACCTGTCGCCATCATTACGGAATCGGGTATTTTCAGCCATGTCATCACCTCTATCGGGTTGATTAGGTGTTAGCCCTCCGGGAGACAGTGCATTGCCAGGCCTGGGACCCTGAAAGGGATTATATCTGAGTGGTTCCTTAGTGTTGATATCGCTTGAACTCGATTGTGCTTTATTGCCTTCGTCTGGTCCTGTGGCGTTACGCCGAAATGGATTAAATTTTGGACGAGACTCATTATCTTGGGAAACATCTGTTTCATTGACAGCACCTCTGTTGTCATGCTTCAATATTGGCTCATCGACTTGTTTCTTAAATAAATTTCGTTCAGAGAAATTTTTGTTGAAACTCTGATCCTGGTTTTGTCTTTGACTTTGATTCTGATGTTGCCAGGGATTTGGACGACGATGTGGTGTTGTGATATTTCTCTGTTGTTGTTGTTGTTGTTGTTGTGGTGGTGGTGGTGGTGATTGTTGTTGTTGCGGTGGTGGTGGTTGTTGTTGTTGTTGTGGTGGTGGTTGTTGTTGTGGTTGTGGTGGTGGTGGTTGTTGTGGCTGCTGTTGTTGCTGTTGCTGTTTTTGTTGTTGTGGTTGCTGGTGCTGCTGTTGTGACTGTTGTTGCTCTTGGTTATTGGATAATCCTTCATTTCTAAAGTTAAGCAATGGTTGCAACTGTTGCAATTGTTGTATGAGTTTATTTTGCTCTGGATTATCACCCAGCGCACCTCCTTGTACTTGAGCTAAAGCAACAGTTAGCAATTGCATTGTATTCGGATCCTGCAACGCTCGTACAATATCGAATATTTGTGGTGGCAGATTTTGTCCCGAATTCTGATCAGGGTTATTTTGTTGGTTAGAAACCGAATTTCTAATTGCACGTAAATTATTCTCGATAAGTTGATGGTTTACAGGAGGGCATCCCTGTGGTCCAGATGAATTACCCAAGACTGCAAAGAAATCGGAATCACGGTTCGCGTTTGTAGAGTTATCAGTATGTGATGGGATCTCTTTTCTTGGCTGTTTGCCTGGTGGTTTCCTAAGATCTGGGATGTTATCTGGTTTCTCTACAACAATATCAAAGAGTGATGGGATTTTCTTTTTCATCGGCTGAGGGTTTGACATTAAATTCGGTTGTTGTTGTTCCATACCGGGATTGGTTAAGATGTTGGGCATCTTCGGTGGCCTGGATGGACCATCGTTATCTAAATCAATGATTTCAATAGATGATTTTTTCGGCGGTGCATCGGGATTAGGTTCATTTGCAACTTGTGCAACAACGAGATCTAATCCGGGGATTCCATCAGTTGGTTTGAAAATATCGGTGATATCATGACCTTTCTGAGTGTCTGCATCATCGGAGGTTTCTTTACTGATCTTTTCTGTTCCACCTTGTTCGCTTATTGAGCTTTCTTCCTCATTAGATAATACTGGTGTATCGCTTTCACCTTGATGTTGTTCAGTTGGTGTGGAATCTTGGAGAGGAGCTAATGGGACGGAGCCAGTTTGAGGATTGGTGTTATCTAAGTTTTCCGGATTCGCCTCTTTGTTGTTGTTTAAATTGGAAGATTCCAATTGTTGTTGGCTAGAAGCTTGTTGGCCTTGATTAGATCTTTGTTGTTCCATTTCTTTACGTCGTCTCATTTGTTCACGACGCTCCAATAGCCCCACTCTAGTTTTTTCAAACTCTCTTTCGTATTGCAAATACATATCCCGGTCAGGATGGTTGATGTTGGCCCGTTTCCAGTTTTCAAACTGGTTTTCCCACATTTTAAATTGTTCATCAAACACACTTTCATCAAGAGCTGAAGAATTTTGATCCTTTGATGACTTCTGGTTGTTGTTCTGTGGGTTCGACTGATTGTAGTCCGACTGGCTTTGATTATTAGAATATGATTCATAGTTCTGATTATTATTATTGTTGTTGGTATTCCAGACAGGTGGGCCATTTTTCCGCCCAATTGCATTTTGATTTTGGTTGTTTCCATCATAATTGTCGAATCCTCGACCATAATTACCTTGACGGTTGAAATTGGACAATTGGCGAGGCTGATTTTTGCGGTTGTCACGATTATCTATGTCCTTAGGAGGACCACGTGAATCTGTATCATAATTATTATTGCCAAATCGACGACGATTTCGGTAATCCCCGACGTCTCGATTGTCGTCAGAATTATTGCCCCGACGTTGCGAGTCACGCATACGATCCCTTGGCTGATTTCCTTGATATTTGTCTCGTTGAGAGTTATTATCATTATTATATCTAGGTTGTCGATCTGGGACATCATTGCGTTGTTGTTCATCATTGTTGCGATCTCCTGGCCCACTAGCGTTTTCACCCCAACGATTTTTTGTAGGTTTTCCTGTCGGTGGTGGGTTCGACCAGGTGTTGGTGGAATAATCATTAAATTGCGAATTACCAGATAGATTTGGTGCACTCATCTCATACTGTTGCGGATCTGTAAATTTCGGCTGAAATTCGGTTTCAGCAGACTCCTCTTCGACCGGAGGTGGAGGTGGTGGTGGTTTTTCATAGATGTGTGGAGCTGCTTTTATTCCGACATAATTCGATTTGTCATCTGGTGCTGGCAAAGGTGGGGTACTAAGTACCGGCTGCGGAGTCTGGAAAGGAGCCGAAAGTACTGGTGGTGGAAATGAATATGGTTTTTGAATCCCTGCTTGGGTCGATGCCAAATCGTATGTTGGTTGACCTCCTCCTTGCATAGCAGCCATTTCTCGTTTGTACTAAAATAGGATAATATTAGGGACAAATATTAGTTTGTAGTTTTCTTTCTAGCAACATAGTGAAAATATGTAAAATAAATCTATTTGATTTTTGGGGAATTGTACAGAGGTTCAGTCGTGTCTGACTCATATGACAGAAGTGTGAACAGCATCAAAAAGAGTGACTTGTAGAAAGTTATTAGACGAGTAAAATTAGGGACGAATAAAATCTGTTCACATCAAAATACATTGATTGATTGGGGTTGATAAATTGATAAATAAACTGTAATTGTGTCTCTTTAATTTCAGGTAGGAATAGTAAATAATAGTGTATAATTGAATGTTGTAATGATAAAAAATAACTTTGACCAACGTAAACTGATTCAAATTTAAATAATTGTAAGAAATGGACTTATAGCACCTAAACAACCAAGTACAACATCAGACAAAACACCACCTACACAGTGAATATCCAATTTTATATACATTACATATTATAGTCCCACAAATTGGAGCAGCCGGTGCCCATTATCTGTGAGTGCACTGGATTGTAAGCAATCCTTAAATCCTACAACTTGGAAGTGTACATCCATTTGTGGGAAGAGCCCACTGATTCTACATGCCCCCTACGTTCCTTAATCAGGAGTCACCGCACCCGTATATCTATTACGAGTCATGCTATGTATATAACGTGGAAAATACTCTCTGCATATCACGGTCTCCAAAAAGAGCAACCGGTCCATGCACTTCGACGAAAGCCAAGTTGTCGCATTAGATTTCTCGAATTCATTTAGCAAACAACTAACCTATTGAAATTCAATTCCTATGGAATCCACAATACACTAAATCAATGGATAAGGGACTATTCTTTTGAATGAACAATTCAAGTGGTTCGGGGCAGAGTTCCCATTAAGTTAGAACAGAACTCCGTACTTTGCCCACTCTGTCATTTTTGTTATTTGCATATTACCTAGGACTAAAACTAACACATTGAGTTTCCCTCATTTGCTCGAGCATGCTTTGCGCAGGGTCTTCAGACTTTATTACCAAACATTTGGTTAAGAGATATAATATCGCATCAACCCCTGTAATATAAATCTAAAATATAATAAAATAATATTTTTTTTAATTCATTGTGGTAATGTAACATATTTTTCACACCACACTGCAGCATTGTGCTTCATGAACCGAGTTCATCGATCCGGCTACCGATTCGCATGAAATATTGCAGCGCACATGCGACGACACTGGAGGTACAAGATCAGCATTTTGACGATCACCAACGTGCTTCCAGAGACCCGTGGGATCATTTTTTTTTTGTTCCATTTTCCTTTTTTATATATATTTTTATAAGCTAGGTAAGCTATTATAAGATACGAATTAATGTACTTTAGTCTTAAAAGAGATTCCGTAGGGGGATGTTAGGTTATAGCGGCGACGCTATGACGGTTAGAATCACTAGAAGATAGAACCAATACTGAACGCATTTCACCACTGCCGCGCGTAAGAAATCGATCGTTATTCTCAAATGCACTTAACCGATGTGGAATTACTGTTTTTTTCTGCTATGGTATAGGGCTCACTAGTTGCTTGTGTATTATGAGTATACCTGTTAGAAACGCCACAAGGTCCCCCACGTAAATTGTGAGTCGTAAATTGTAAGTGAGGACGAAGCCCTCATATATGTAGCGTAGTTCAACCGGAAAAAAGGCGTCTTTTACAGTCTTAAGACAGACTTCGAGTCGGCAAGTGGTCCTCGTAAAAAACTTAATAAATTCATTTCTCCCACCGAAGATGCAAAATAACGATTATCTTTTTATTCCAACTGTTAAGCTCATGAATTATGTGTGCTCAGAGCCAATGTACCAGGAGGAGAAAGAATCATTAGGTATGCAGATGATTTGGGGATATTGGCCGTATCTACATGACCTGGAGAATATTTGTTTCCATACAATCTCCAGGACATTAAATGCTGGCTAGATATGGCCGGATTGAAACTAAACGCTCATAAGACGGAAGCAGTTTTAATAAGGAGTCACAAGAAAGTTGCACAGCTTAATTTGGAAATAGAAAAACATACCATCAGATCTAGTCCCACTATAAAATATCTTAGTGTTACCCTCGACAACAGATTGACCTTCAAGGAACACCTGCGAAAACGAGTGAACAAATCGGCAAGAGTATGCAAAGTTTTGGCGAGACTGCTACCCAATGTTGGTGGACCCCGGCCCCACATAAGGAAACTCATAACCAGTGTCAACACCTCCATTATAATGTATGCAGCTCACATATGGGCAGGAGCCGCACAGTATAAGTCGTACATGAGGGGACTGAACTCAACACATAGGCTGTCATTATTAAAAATATGCTGCGTCTTCCGGGCGGTATCCGAAAATGCTATAAATGTCATGGTTGGTAACCACTTGACATTTCACCTAGGGAAAACGATACTTTACATAAGGTTCACGCACTATTCTAGCAAGAGGATCTCCGGCGAATGCGAATCACAAATAGACATATCTACCCAAAGGGAATGGAAGGATAAGGAAGTGCAAAATCGTCTAAAAAACGGTATGCGCCGGCTGAAGCAAGCGGTGGAAACTTGCAAATTCAACCAAACCAAAACTCACCCATAGACATAAGCGGGGTTCCGGGACAGCTCGGTGACGAGTTGTGATTTACAATTGCCCAGAAAGGAAAGAAGAAGGATGCGAGTATTCCAGAGCATTAAATGCTAGCTAAATATGGCCACACTGAATCTAGCTGGACATAAGATGGAGGCAGCTTTAATAAGCAGCCGCAAGAAAGTTGGACACCTTGATTTGGAAATAGAAGGACAAACAATCAGATCCAGTTCCTATATTAAATATCTTGGTGTTATACTCGACAGCAGGTTGAGCTTCGAGGAACACCTGAGAAAAACGAGTGAGACAACGGCAAGAGTATGCAAAGTTTTGGCGAGACTGCTACCCAATGTTGGAGGACCCCGGCCCCACATAAGAAAACTCATAACCAGTGTCAACACCTCCATTATAATGTATGCAGGTCACATATGGGCCGAAGCCGCACAGTATAAGTCGTACATGAGGGGAGTGAACTCAACACATAGGCTGGTATCACTAAGAGTATGCTGTTTTGGCGAGACTGCTACCCAATGTTGGAGGACCCCGGCCCCACATAAGAAAACTCATAACCAGTGTCAACACCTCCATTATAATGTATGCAGGTCACATATGGGCCGAAGCCGCACAGTATAAGTCGTACATGAGGGGACTGAACTCAACACATAGGCTGTCATTATTAAAAATATGCTGCGTCTTCCGGGCGGTATCCGAAAATGCTATAAATGTCATGGTTGGTAACCACTTGACATTTCACCTAGGGAAAACGATACTTTACATAAGGTTCACGCACTATTCTAGCAAGAGGATCTCCGGCGAATGCGAATCACAAATAGACATATCTACCCAAAGGGAATGGAAGGATAAGGAAGTGCAAAATCGTCTAAAAAACGGTATGCGCCGGCTGAAGCAAGCGGTGGAAACTTGCAAATTCAACCAAACCAAAACTCACCCATAGACATAAGCGGGGTTCCGGGACAGCTCGGTGACGAGTTGTGATTTACAATTGCCCAGAAAGGAAAGAAGAAGGATGCGAGTATTCCAGAGCATTAAATGCTAGCTAAATATGGCCACACTGAATCTAGCTGGACATAATCTAGCTGGACATAAGATGGAGGCAGTTTTAATAAGCAGCCGCAAGAAGGTTGAATACATTGATTTGAAAGTAGAAGGACAAACAATCAGATCCAGTTCCTATATTAAATATCTTGGTGTTATACTCGATAACAGGTTGACCTTCAAGGAACACCTGAGGAAAACGGGTGAAAAAATGGCAAGAGTATGCAAAGTTTTGGCGAGACTGCTACCCAATGTTGGTGGACCCCGGCCCCACATAAGGAAAGTGATAGCCAGTGTCAACACCTCCATTGTAATGTATGCAGCTGACATATGGGCAGGAGCCGCACATAGGCTGGCATAATTAAGAGTATGCTGCGCATTTCGAACGGTATCCGAAGATGTCATAAACATCTTAGCCAGAAGGACACCACTTGACATACCCGCTTAGAAAACGTTGCGTTGCATGAGAATCAAGCAAGAGAATCGCCGGCGAATGCGGTCACAATTAGAACTCTCAAGCCTAAGAGAATGGCAACGATGGTGAGATTCTTCTACCAAAGGTAGATCGACCCACACCATGATACCTGATGTAGAAACCTGGGTAAAAAGAAAACATGGCGAGCTGAACTACCACTTGACTCAACTGATATCAGGACACGAATGCTCTCGGCAATACTTGCACAAGTATAAGCATGTCAATCACCCATACTGGTTGTACTGCGAAGACAAAATAGAAAATGCGGAACACGTATCCACAGAGTGCGTGAGAATCGAGACCGCACGAACGATTCTAGAGAGACATATGAGACGGACAGTTACTCCGACAAGAGTAATAGAATACATGCTAAGTTCCAAACAAGCATGGTCCGTAACAAGTGGTATTCTAGGTGACATGAGCAGCAGTTGCGTCTCGACGAGCGGAGTAACGGGTAAACTCCGTCCCGCCACGCGTGTCCTCTGCTTATATATTCCGGGGCATCAAAAAAATATTCCCGAACAACTAATCGAGAGTCAGGCGATCGTCCTCAGCTTATATATTCCGATCGACAAATATTAACAAACAACTAATCGAGAGTCGGGCGATTGTCCTCTGCTTATATATTCCGGGGCATCAAAAAATATTCCCGAACAACTAATCGAGAGTCAGGCGATTGTCCTCAGCTTATATATTCCGGAGTATCGACAAATATTAACAAACAACTAATCGAGAGTCAGGCGATTGTCCTCAGCTTATATATTCCGGAGTATCGACAAATATTAACAAACAACTAATCGAGAGTCGGACGATTGTCCTCAGCTTATATATTCCGGAGTATCGACAAATATTAACAAACAACTAATCGAGAGTCGGGCGATTGTCATCAGCTTATATATTCCGGGGCATCAAAAAATATTCCCGAACAACTAATCGAGAGTCGGGCGATTGTCCTCAGCTTATATATTCCGGAGTATCAACAAATATTAACAAACGACTAATCGAGAGTCGGACGATTGTCCTCAGCTTATATATTCCGGAGTATCGACAAATATTAACAAACAACTAATCGAGAGTCGGGTGATTGTCCTCAATTTATATATTCCGGGGCATTAAAAAATATTATCGCACAACTAATAGAGAGTCGGGCGATTGTCCTCAGCTTATATATTCCGGGGCATCAAAAAAATATTACCGAACAACTAATCGAGAGTCGGGCGATTGTCCTCAGCTTATGTATTCCTGGGCATCAAAAAAATATTACCCATTCAAGACAATCCGCTCTTCCCTAGACTCCTCACTTCTTCAATCGGATCTTGACAGTTTTTCGACTTGGTGCCAAAATAACTGCCTAGAACTGAATATCGCCAAATGTCACACAATCACCTCCTCTCGGAAACGTTCCCCTACACAGCGCACGCTCCTATATCTTATTGAACCAACCGATGACATCGGTTGAATCGATTCGCGACCTGGGCGTCCTATGTGACAAGGAGCTCATATTTACCGCACATATTGACGACATAATCCTTAAGGCCAATACCGTCCTTGGCTTTGTCAAACGCTGGTCGAAGGAATTCCTAAACCCCTACGTCACCCGATCACGCTACATAACTTTTGTCCGCCCACTACTCGAATATGCTAGTCAGGTCTGGTCCCTGTATCAATTGTCTCACATTCGCAGGATTGAGAGCGTTCAACGTCGTTTCTTGCGCTTTCCCTCCGTGAACTATACTGGGAAAATCCGCTGACTCTACACAAGCCAGCTCCCTTTAATCAATCTTAACACACTTGAAGAGCGCAGAATCCATGCCGACATAATCTTTGTCCATAGTCTTCTGTCAGGCTCAATCAATTGCCCAAGCCTGCTCTCCACTATAACATTTCATACAAACCCCCGTAACGTACGTAACCCTCGACTCTTTTACTTGCCCGCTCATCACATTCCTTACAACGCTAACGAACCCATCTCGCGTATGCTATGACGGGCCCACTCTTTCCCCACCCCCTTCAATTTCAACCTCTCCACTCCCGCTCTCAAACGACGTCTCAGAAGATACCCGTCCTAACCCGGCCCCCTCCCCGGAATAACCCTTCTACCCAGCAATCCCACCTCTCCTCTCCCGCCCTCAAACTAGTCCCCCCTTTCCTTTCCAGCCCTACCCAAAATTTCCAGCCCTACCCAAAATTTCAATCTCCCCCCCCCCCCCCCCCCCCCAGCCGCCTACCTCCCCATCGCCCAGACCTCTTCACCTTCCTGGTTTTTTCTCCTTTTTTCGTTTTCTAATTATGTTTGAATTACTACTCTAGATTTTAAGTTAGTCTGTATTAGGTATTAGGTATTATATTAATTTAATTTATGCTTGGATTGAGCCTAATAAATAAGGGTTCTGTCCTCACTAAACTAAATGCACTTTGCTTCATATTCAAACACCTAGCATGCACCCGCCCTGGGACCTTTTCACACGATTTCATATTTCGAATGCATTTTTTGCTTAATATCCGAGAACAGGTGTCATACAAGTCATATGACACGGTCGGCGCCTTCAAAAACAATTAGCCACGATTTAACTGAGCGTCGATAAAAATGCTGAGACCTGCGAAAGGCCAGCACAGCAACGAACACAAATCGATCGAACGATACGAATGGCTTGAACATGGGCCATTCTACTTTAATTGGTTTGGTTAAATGCAACAATGAATTAAGTAATGGCTTAAGCCAACGCCGCTGCACCTTAAGTGGGGCAATTAAGCGGCTATGATAATTAAGAAACATGAATGACTCGTGTCAGGCAATTGGACTCAATATGGATCATATTTCGAGCTGAAGGAAATGCATCGTCTGCTTTTCCACATCCATTTTTTGGGTATAAAGAGAGTGGTTGCAAATGGTCTAATGAGCCGAATTAACCGCAAATTGTTTCGGGGAGGTTATCCCCAAATAATAAAGTAAATCAAGATCAATCAATTGTATCATTGGATTTACCCACATCTGGAGAAAGACGGGAGCAGACCAGCGGACCACCACAGGCCTCAGGATCGGGGAAGCAAACTAGCGGGTAAATATAATAAAACTTGTGATTTTGGAGGAGTAACCCCCAAGCATAACACTTGTGACACGCTGTTCAATCAGAAATAGGATGGCGATACTGTCTTCCCAGACCACTCTACTTAGGCACCCTGTTACTGCCCTCCGGCAACTACTTCGCCTCACCAACGTAGTAAAGTGTTCTTACTTTTCTTGTGCGCAGGTTCAGCTTGGTTTTTCGTTCATCCTGTCTAGAAATTCTCGCAGATCAACCCCTGATCAGAGTTCATGACCAGCCGCCATTACTCGCAGGCACCTTCGACTGAGACACAAGAGGATGTGGTGACAGTGTGGGGGTTCTCTATACCACATGGAGAACCAACCCACAATGCCAACCAATTTTTGCCGCTAACAGCGCGTCACCCTAACCTAACCTGTAACCCATTTCCCAACATGCAAAAACACATCCCAATATGCAACAGCATCCGTCCCCAAATCAATTTCATACATCCCCATACTTCATCATCATCATCATCATAGGCACTACAACCGGGATTCGGTCTTGGCCTTATTTAACAAGTCTCGAGGCTTGTTAAATTTTCCATAATAATTTATTTTTACGGACAAGGTTATTAGCCTTGCTCCGAAATATCCCCATACTTACCAAGAATCAATTTCCCAAGCTGTAATAAATGCATATTCCAATTTACAACGGAATATTAATCATCTCCCTCAATTACATCACCCCACATATAATTTTTCCCAAATACCACCTCGGTTGACTTCCTATTTAAAGTACATCCCTTGCTTGCAACCAAGCAATTCTAATTAAACCATGTAGAACCACACCAATTCCCTCTTACTGGCAAGCCCACAGCATGATGCGTCGCCTTTCCACGAAACGACCATCGCAACGATCAAGACCCTTGATCATACTTGGCTATGCCGCCGAAACCAATTTCCCGGTACACACAACCAACGAATCCAACTCAGCTTATACGGTGATGATTCCCCGGAACTAAACCCCCTACACAGGCATAGCAACTCTTTTCGAAGTTCCTAGTAAATGGCAGCGAGTCGATTTTAGCTATGACTCCACTTCACGACGCGACGAACTTTTCCTCGCCAGTAATTAGTCAGTCGAAATTCATCCACCGCCGCGTCCGCACGCACACAGTCGAGCCACAACCACTGCCGAGCGCACATCACTCTTCCATCACCCCGAGTCGAGTAGGAAGTCCGCGCCACTGTATTAAGCAAAGGAAAGAAAATAAAAAGAACGGATTCAACCTCGGTAGCGTACACGCGAGCGGGAGTTATAAAGTAAATTATCGCGACCACGGAAAACTTAATGAACAATATAATAGGTCGCGGCGGTAATGGCGCAATATTTCGAACTGTGTAAAATATTGTAGAAATAAAGAACATTAACGTGGAAATCATTGTGCTTTTCATTCGTCTTTTGCCTTGTGGTGTCTCCTCCTCGCGGATAACAGCTTCGCACCAGATCTTCAAGTGTTTGCAACGTGCCCGAACTGCGATCTTCTAGTGGACGGCTACCGGCGAATATCTACAGGGTATGGTCCGACTAATCGAACCTTTAAAATAATTGCCAACGATCTAGACTGACTCAGTGGTGACTGTTCCTTGGCTGTGAGTTTCGGATGAGAAAAGGAAAATAGAAAAGACACGAAGTGCGAACGAGCTTACCATTACCGGTGCTATTACCCGCAACTTTTCGCCGTTCCCCGGACTTCTGTCGGTGGGTGAGAGTGAACCCGTGCCGTACGTCGGCACCCTTACCTGAACCCCCACAACAGTATTCCGGTTCCCTTTCAATTGCCGCCGTACCAGATAGATGATAGAACCCTACCCCATTGCTAAGCACTGCGACCTACGACAACGGTCCGACTTCACGTCGTCCACGGGAAGTCAGTCTCGGTTGATCAACCTAAGTTGCTCGATCGAATGAGCCACCTACGCCATCGGTATCTCGTCATGATGCTGGCCAGCACCTGAATACAGCGCTCCCTCGACAATCATCGACTTCCTAACTGATAGGACTCGATTGATTAATATACACCTACGCCAATGGTGGATCTATATGATCACGCACATAACCAGCACCTATTACAACGATGTAGTTCTCTACGTTCCTCCACGCGCCGTTGCCTCTTTCAGCAAGTCACAATCCTCGATCTGCCCGTCAGACCCAAAAGTGCCACCCACTCCAACTTAATTCCAGAGTCATATTTAATTGCACCATCATTGAGTCGCAGCACCTTCCATACTATCAGTATCACTAACAAATGGGGACCTTTTATCAATTCTGATGATTAAATAAAACACGATCGTCAAGAGAGACAATGGATCTAAGAATCAGTTTGAAATCAATCCATACCATTTTTACTGGGCGGTTGAAGACATAATGGTTTAGAAGCTCATTTATGCACTCTACTCAAAATTAGTTTCGAATTTCTCATCTTGTGGCGAATTTCTAGAGATAATGATTTTGGAGACAAGCCCTAGTTAGTTGTCGCTATCAAGATTTCAACCAACGCAAGATTGTACCTAATTAAATTGCCATGGAACTTGTCATTAATTGTAATTAGGAATCGTGAATTATAAGAAATCAGAAAACAAAATAATACAGCCTCTGTTGTATGTTGGACGCCACATAAAATGAAAGATTTAATTCGTCCCACAATGATATGTGAAGCTCCTATTATTTTAACGAGTTCATTTTGAAGAGTATATGGCGGGCAATTATCTCTCCGCGTAAAAAGGGGAAAAGGGTCTGACGAATTCTCACCTCCACCCCCGCCCCCATTTCAGCTTTCTCCAAAATAAACATAATATTAAAGTGAGCCATTCGCCATATTTACCTACAACGGCAATAATAACAATAAACCCAACATTGCATTTATACATTTTAATTAAGAACGCAATGTTATTACATCGGCGTTTCGTCGAGTCAAAATGGACGCACAATCTCGGCTAAGGTGTGTATAGTTTTTTTTTCTTTGCCCCCAAAATAAATCAAAAAAACAATCAATAATTATATACAAATTACATACGCCCACATTTAGCGAAAGAATTATATATTTATACAAACATATATATAAAAAATGAATTTACCTGTTCTCCATATTGAGCATGCCATTGGGCATATTGCTGCTCATAGATCTGCCATTGCTGCCAATGTTGTTGTATGGCGTATTGTTGCTCCGGAGTCATTGCAGCAAATTGAGCCGGCGTATATGCTGCGGTGGCAGGATAACCAGTCGCTGCTGCTGCAATGGCTGAAGATGCATTTATAGGATCTGGAATATTTGTGGACTCCTCATGGGGTTGTGCCTCCCCCATTAATGGCATTTGTGGATTAGTTACTATCGGATGGGGTATTGATGGCGGACCAGCCGTCCATTGACTCCACATTTTATTATTACTGAAACCAATCGCCTGATAATATTTTTAACACTATATAAGTTTGTTTTGTAATTGAAACTTCTTCAAAAAACCAAATATATGCGAAATGTAATAAATAATCGAATGCTTGCAATATTTATAAACGCACTTATGTTAAATTAGATTACAAAATTTGCAAATCTATTATTTTACTTGACAACAAACTCTGACCAATTAATTTTATTTCGACAGTGTAGTAGAGAAAGAAAAAATTTCCAGTTGCTTTCCAATCAGAAATCCAACCCAAACGAACTTCCACTGGAAAGGTTTGCTTAGGTCACACTGTTAATAATTAGTTTTCTTCTCTTAGGGTGTACATAAAATAATATTAGGATGAAAACACAGGCAATATAGAATATTACTTAATTTGTTGATTCGTGTACGTTGTTCATTTAAATCTTACTGTTTATTTCTGTTTATAACTTGGTGTAAAATACTTTATCTGTTTATATACTACATGTGTTTATATACTCTCTATACCATATTTATTGATATGCTATATTTGCTTGCATGCCAATATAACATTTATAATATATAATTTGTAGTTTTTTGCATACAGAGAGTAAATATTGGGTACGTTAATTATAATGAACCAAGATTTACATTTTATTAGGGTGTGATAATTGGGTGTTTATAAAAATTATTATGGATTAATTATTTTAATAAACAAGAGCCTTTAAATTGATTTTGATTTACTGTAACACTTTATATGTCCATTAACAACAACCGTTACTTTTACCGTACACTTCACGATTTCTTGACTTACCGCTTCCTTATTTATCGCTTCCTTACATATCGCTTCCTTACTTATCGCTTGCTTACTCTACTTCACTTCTTACTTATCTTCCTGATATGCGTGCGACGTATTTATACCGTTTCCTCATTCTCATTCGGAGTTTCGTTTTCATCCATTCCATAGCCTCGAATTTTCTACTGCTCATAGTCTGCAGTTTTCCAGTACTTTCTAGAATATACTAGTACTTTGTTTTGGACTTTCCAGAATATTTTAGTACTGATTGTCATATGCGTCACAATATCATCTAAAGTGTTTCGTTATTTTACTAGCGCTTTTCTAAAAATTTCTGAAAGGTTTATTAAATGTATTTTTGTCAATAAATTACCTGAACTAACAAAGTAAATAACTGTGTATTTATAGGAGCAGTTGTGTGGGGGATGCGAACATACAGAGCAAAGTAACTGATTGCTTGCAACCCGGCGAAGGCCCGGACGATCATCGTCCCTGTTCAATCCAAGTTGAAATGCAGTCTCCACGTGACACCCCTTGATAGCTACTTTGGCACCCGCCAAGTAGTGAACCAATGCATGCAGCGACATCCTGAGAAGGGTTGGCTTATAAGCTTGCCCGTAAAACAAATTATTATGGAAAATTTAACAAGCCTCGGATATGGACCGGATACATGACAACGACCACGGAAACGAAAATGGCTAAACGATTTAAGCATTTTCTCATGGAACCTTCGCTCACTATACAGAGCTCGAGTTGCTCGACCGAATATAAGGCTGATATAACAGCATTACAAGAAATAAGATGGACGGGGAGTGGTGTTATTCAAAGAAACGAGTACGACATTTATTACAGCTGTCATGCAAAACACCGTGTGCTTGGGGTATTGTGGCGGTTCCGCCAAACCCGACGGCCCACTTACCTGAAAAACCCCATAACTGCTACCCAACTTCCTTGGGTTCGCTAATGCAATCACATTAGCACCTTAAATGCTTCACGCGATTAAATAGAGCAAAATTTATAATCCAAAAGTCCCTGTAAAGAAGCCTTACCTTTCATGCATCTCTTCGCATACAATTTCCCTGTAAGAAATCTTTCCTAACTTATCAAGAATCCCAATCTCACCAAGTGCATTTCATCATCATTATCATCATCATCGGCACTACAACCGGGAACTGGTCTTGGCCTTATTTAGCAAGTCCTGAGGCTTGTTAAATTTTCCATAATGATTTATTTTTTCTGGGCAAGGTCATTAGTCTTGCGCCAGAGGCTCCCCGACGGGGAATCGAACCCCGGTCTCCCGGGTGACAGGCGGGTATACTAACCACTATACTATCGAGGAGCCCGAGTGCATTTCCCCCTAGACGAATTCCTGAGAACAAAATGATTTAGTTTACATACAATGTAACCATCATAACAGGGACAAAAACAAAGATACGCATCTTGCGTCTTAAGGCATCAATTAAATCCTACAGCATAGGCAAATGCAAATAGGAATTGAATACCTACCCGTACCAACGATGCCATAAACCCCAATTCCCGGTAAACAAGCTAAAACCAATTAGCACAATGTTTTAGCTTTCAAAATTTTTTTCATGGGCAAATGAACTGTTCTAAGAAAAATAACATCCGCCCATTTCAAAATAGAATCAGCTAAAACATGCATCCATTTCAAGATAGAATCACCCGGCAGAATACCATGTATGGATGCGTTGAACTCGATCCTGAAAGTTTTTGAACGTTAAGTTCCTTGTTTTTTTTTATGTCGGGTTCAACATTGTTGCAGCTTCCTATGCCCTTGTTACAGGTCTGATTAGGAGATTTGGGAACACGTGTCTGTGGGCACGTGTAATGGATAAGGTAAGTAAGTTCCTTGAAGGTTTGGAACCTTACCTGGGCGGAATTGTGTGTTCGTAGGACACTACAATGGCATTTTACGAGTCGGGGGTCGATTAGAAAATGCGGATCTGCCCTATTGACAGCGACATCCAATTATACTGCCCTCGCACCACGTATTAACGTCCCTTATAATACAGGATGCCCACATAAGGTCACTACATGGGGGACCACAACTTATGATAGCAACTCTGCGAAACAACTATTGGATCTTACGATTGAAGTCCAATGTTAAGAATTGCATCCACAAGTGTCTGAAATGTTACAGACACACAGCCAAACAAATGGAGCAGAAAATGGGGAGTTTACCCGCTGGACGAGTGAATCAAGCCCGCCCATTTCAGACGACCGGAATAGACTATGCGGGCCCGTTGCAACTAAAGGCGTGGAGGGGTCGTTGCAACAAGATCACTAAGGCATATATCCCGATTTTTGTGTGTTTCTGCACAAAGGCAGTTCATCTGGAGCTGGTTGGGGACTATAGTTCATCTGCTTTCCTCGCAGCTTTCAAACGATTCATTGCCCGACGCGGGCATTGTGCGCACCTGTATAGCGATTGCGGAACAACTTTCCAAGGGGCTGCAAGAATGTTGTAATGACACAAAAAACATGTTATAAGTCACTGGACTGAGGATATAGCGACGCAGGTACAAGCCAATGGCACGACCTGGCATTTTAACCCTCCTGCGGCGCCGCATTTCGGGGGGCATTGGGAAGCTGGGGTAAAATCTATGAAGCATCACTTAAGGCGAGTCATCGGCCACTACACGCTAACATTTGAAGAGTATTCAACAGTGCTAGCCCAAGTAGAAGCCTGTCTGAACTTCAGGCCACTTTGTCCAATAACCGAGGATCCAGACGATTTGTCCATTCTGACGCCGGGACATTTTTTAATTGGCATTGCATTAACCGCGGCACCAGAAAGGGATGTAACCGACACCAGGGCAACCTACTTGAACAGATGGCAGCTCCTACAAAAAATCCAGCAAGACTTCTGGAAGAAATGGAAATCCGAATAACTCGCTCGTCTCCAGCAGCGCCCAAAATGGCTTGCCTCCAATTATCAACTGTAAGTAGGACACCTTGTGCTCATACTCGATGAGCAGACGCTTCCCACCCTTTGGAGGTTAGGCCGAATTGAAGCAACACATCCAGGCACGGACAGCAAAAGTCGAGTGGTGACAATCCGGACAGCAACGACAACCCTAAAGCGTCCCATAGCTAAACTCTGCCCTCTTCCAATGACAAATGAATAAACACACACTCACACACACACTCTGTCACACACTCACACACACACACTAACACTAATAATCGATTATGAATTACGTTAATATATAACTAATAAACAATAATGGATTATAATTCAAATCATACCCCAATAACACTAATAATTGTCACCCCTCTGCCCATCCAACGCTCACGCTGATGAACAGCATAAGTGATAGCTAGGACCTTGGATAACACCTAATGATGTTTTGATACACAGAAAGTTGTAGCCTAGGTCGAGCATCTCCGTGCTGATCTCATCGCAGGAACCATAGCAACAACCCTTTGTCGAAGTATCTTCGCCAGCCCGGCAAGATGTTGCAGCACAAGGAGCAACATTTAAAAACAAGGAATGAATCGATCTCTCAGTGATGCCACTCAAGTAGAACTGATTCACTACAACTTTTAAATAAGTCAAGTCACCCACCATCGAAGCGACAAAAATTCAACACAACAACTCCATCGCCGAAGGGTATACTCCGTTTCTTTGCTCAATGATTAATATCGACACTGCAACGGAAAAAGGCACTCGTACGATACAACCGTTTCTCACGATGATCTGCTGTTCGATAGCACGGGGCTTTTGATCGGATGACAGTAACGGGGAAATATGGATTACGAAGTATATTAACGGGCGCATGGAGACAATTCTTTTCCGTTCTTCGTTGTGCTTTGGTGCAATTGAAATCAAATTTTGTTGTGCTAAGCAAAGTGGCCGTTGAAGTGGCAAATTAAACTAAATAAATGTTAAGTTTAAAAAATATAGTTTTAAATTAAGTGAATTGAAAGTTTGTAAATTCGATAGTTACAAAGTGTAAATAAACATATATAGGAATAGCTGCAACAAAACCTTTTTTTGGATTAATTTGGCTGTCCTGGTCGAGTAAAAGGAAACCCCTTTTGATTAAATGAAATTTGGCTGTCCTAGTCGAGGAAAGAACGACCACGGAGTAACAAAAAGCCATAAGACAGCTCAAATCAAATAAAGCCCCCGGTGCTGTTGGGATACCAGCTGAGATGATCACACAAGGGGGGACAACGTTACATCACGCAATTCATGAGATCGTGGCGCACGTATGGGAGCAAGAGGAGATGCCGGAAGATTGGCGTCGTGGTATAATTTGCCCCATACTGGATGACATCGGCTCGAAATCGGGACCGGTGGAGAGATTTGTTAAATAAGGCCAAAACCAGATCCCGGTTGTAGTGCTGATGATGATGATGAGATACTTTACACACCTAAACTGAATATTGCAGTTCGGTGCAACATATCCAAATCGCTGACAGCGCATGCACTGCAAGACACGATCTGATTTTCTTATTGTTGCGGATTGGCAGTTGGATGTGCTGGGATGTGCTGGAGAAATCTAGTACATCCGCAGTATACCAGTTGCGCGGCAGCTGTCACGGACCAGCTGGCAGGTTGTCACCAATGATGAGGTCAGCAGCGTCCCTTTTTTGAATAGGCAGTTATGCCCAGTCGTCAGTCTGCAACCAACCTTCATCGACAGTTACATCGAAGCAAGCATCATCTGCGCCGGTCAAACGGAACAACAAGTTATTCATTGTCGTTGTTGTTAACCAAACTTAAAATGCCAAATAAACTAATTCAATCTCACAAAGTAAATTAAATTGTTGTGCGTTATTGTTGAAAGTAAAACACTGGATTGTAAAACTGTCACGTCATCTTCACACTCGGTCTGTTGCACTGTAGACAAGCTCTTCTCTCCCCCTTTGCTGCCAACGAATCGCGCGCACCTCTGCCCAACACTTATTTTCTCCCAACTTATAGTTTGGTGAATCAGAATTTAGCGACACAATGAAAAAAGTTAATTGGGGATTACGATTTCGGGGCCTCGCTGTGGAAAAGGGTTTAACATCCGTAAATGTTAGACTTTCGGTTTCAACCGTTTTCATTGCCGTCATTTGCGGCTAATTCTTTAAACTTGTTTCCCACTTCAGAGTAATAATCACCCTTGGGAATTACACATTAGTCGGAATTTTCATTTTTTCCGATTGTTTTTTGTCGCTTGGCAATGAGGTTCGGCTGCGTATTTAGCTTCCTACGCGACGCAGCTTTAATTTCCGCCATTGTACGGAGAACTTTTGTTCACTTTTTTTTTTTGTTTCGTTTTTTCGACTGAATCCTGATGACGGCCACACTGCGTGATAACACACACGCTCTCACGCGCGCCCGAGCACTTAGTTTTATTTATTTATTTTTTTATTAGACTTCTCTCGGGAGAGGCGAACCAATAGTGCCGAATGGGGGCCCCGAGATGCCACCAAATAACTGTTGCAGTTCTTTTTGAACAGTTGTAGGTTGTAACGCTCCGGGAAAACTAGCGAGGGAAGGGAGTTCCACAGCTTCCCCGCTCTGTAACGGAACGAGTTCTGATGCAGGGATTTTCGCGCCCTCGCACAGTGGGACGAGTCTATGGGAAAAACGGCAAAATTAATATCTCTGGTTTTAGTAACTAAAATATGAATATTTTGCATTTAATCTCTTTTTACATTTGATATCTATGCAACGACCTAAAAAAAGGTATCAACCTGCAAAAATGGCCTGTCCAACTTCTTAAAAAAAAAAAGAGTTGAGCAGCGAACTTTATTTTTAAACTCAAAATTTATTTTCTAACCTTGCGCATGTTTTTTCAAACTTTATTTAAAAATTTAAGTATGTTAACAATTTTATAGTTTAATAAACTTCAAAACATTAATATAAAAGAATTGTGTATAGGTATAATAAATTAATTTGAAATAACAAATATGTGCATATGTATGTTATTTATTAATGGCTATCGCTCTCCGACGATGATGTTCCGCCTATATCGGCCAAGTCTATTGGTAGCGTAAAACTTTCTGCACCATTTCGAAGTAGATAATGTTCAATATGTGGATCTATTTTAGGCATATATGAGCTTTTGAATCTTATATTTGAAATGAGAGGATCCGAAGTAATTAATAAGTGATTTATTTAAAAGCGATTGGAGGTTAACTTCAGCAATTATTTCCGACGCAACAGCAATTTCGGGTAATAGATCAGATTTATATTTTTTCAATTTATAGTAACTGGGAAAACAGTCTTTGTGAAGGCCATTTACAACAGATCGTAGAAGAGCGTATTTTCTCTTAGACAAATCCAAATCTAAATACAATGCTAGCGTTTGTTGCAGAGTTAACGTCTTATTTGATTTTTGAGGAGACTTTGAAAACCGATTTGAAATGTTAGCAGCATAGCTTAGTTCCTCTGAACTGTGCTGCGTAGCTAATTCATGAACCCGACGTTTTTTCGTGCGTTCACTGCATTCCTCAAATTTTTTGACGGTCTACCTCTGCTCGTGCCTGGTGCATTTAAACTATTTTTATTTCTCCAATGAGTTAAAATATTTGCTGGCAATGTCAAATTAATGTTTAGCCAGCCTTCATTAACTTGCATAAATTTATTTCGCTTTCTTTGGCAATTTTCCCATTTTCTCTTTAATGTCAAAATACTTGGAAACTCTTTGAATTTCAGGTTCAATATTTTCATCTGACCATTCTAGACCCAGTAATTCACTTGATTTTTCAGCAACAGCAATTATCTTCACTGGCTTCTCACTCTCAATCCATCTTTGGAAAAGGTCACCGTTTTTGATTGATGGAGTTAAGCCTACAAAAACGTCAAAAAATTGCAGAAGCGCAAATTTGCGCAAAATTTCGCTTACGGATATGATCAATAGACACATAGAACATCACAAAACATCAAAAATCTCACTTTTTGACGTTTTTTAAAAAATCTTAGCTAAACACAAAAATCACAAAACTTAAAATTTTTCCAATTAGACCTATGGGTCTTTTGTGTTTAATGTTACGTGGCGTGTCAATCAGGGTGCCACAGGGGCACAGGTTAACCACGTAACCCCACTGGTTCAGTTCGTATCCGACTCCAAAAATTAAAACGCCTTCTTATTCGAAATTTATTTATTCATGTAAGTGTAACTTAGGAAAACAATATACTGTAACTTAGGAAGACAATATCCTTCACAAACACTCAAGATATCCATTAGATGTTCGTAATGCTTATTTACATGTAACTTAGGAAGACAATATACTTCGGATAAAAAAACAAGGTAACTATATATCATATGTTCGTAATTCTTATTCACATGTAACTTAGGCAGGCAATGTACTTCGGATAAAAAACAAGGTAACTATATATTATATGTTCGTAATTCTTATTCACATGTAACTTAGGCAGACAATGTACTTCGGATAAAAAAAATAACACTGTGTAGATATAAGTTATATTCACAATATGGCGCACCACACTAGTCTTAGCCCGAACGGTTTTACTGACTCTTTTCAAATCTTCTCAACGACTTATTGTGACGTATTACTCGATCCCTTGGGACGGCCCAAGAGGGATGTAAATTAACGTGAGGGCGCGACCTGCCATCGAAACGACAGAACACCAAAATTCTATCCATCGCTTCAATGGCCATATATGGTGCGATTTAGCTTTGGTTAAGCACAAGAAAAAAGGGTGAAATACACACATACGATAATCGCTTCTGCCGCTTACATGTGTATCTCCTCGCATGCGGACATGGGATCATCGCAATCTACATGATTGCAAGTTCGCACAAGCGTTGAAATGTGTACACGATCACGACTGCGTAAAGCATTATTGCTGATCGTGCACATTTCGCTGGCATATCCTCGCAGTCGAATTCTGATGGTAAATTCCCATTTGCGAACTCGACTGTCTGGGCGTCAGCCGGATGCCTCATGTCTTGGTCTGTCGCATGACCGATCGATATGGGCATGCTATGCAGAGGAAAAATACACATTCCTGCAGGTGTACGGCTGGCGAGCAAACGAATATCGTGCAGATATTGCACGGGCAATATTGGTTGCCAAGAGGCACACCAAATTGCGCTTCAATGTAGAGGAATGCGACAGGAGACATGTACTGTGTATTTGGTTGGGTTCATGTTGGTCGCGTGATGATGCGACCAAACTGCTTTTTAGATTTTGAGCATTGTTGCTGGTGGCGTTTTATGTCCGCAATCATTGCTGTTTTACAGTTTTTCCTATGGGGTAAGTACACGTTTTTCATGATATAGGGCACGCGAGGGAGATTACCTGGTGGTAATGAATGGATACGCAGTGGCGTTCGCGAGAATCGCCACAGACCTGCACTTCAAACGTCACAATACATAAAAATACGAAACAAATACATTTTTCTATATATTAAATATGATTTTCCATACCTTGATCACTATTATTTATCATGATGTAGGTTTATTAAAACGTATAATTAAAACTGACAATGAATTTAATTTATATCAAAAAACACTTGTAATTCAAGATTGCGAAAAAAATTTACTTAGTCAAAGTTTACCTCTCTGTAACATTTGTACCAAATCACAATTCCAAATGAATTCTTTGGATTTACAAAATATATATCTTTATGATGCCTTTCCAATCACTAAAAAGTACCGCTAAAACTGTTGATTTTTTTATTTATTGCTATGGGTCGTCCCACTGTGCGTCGGAAGATGAACCACAAACGGGTCGGATCCGTTGGATTGTCTTGTGGAGCGTATATAAGCCGAATTGCGTGGAACAATACCACGAATCTCCGAAGAACAGCACCCGTGATAATATCTGTAAAACAGACAGAGGTCGGCTACGCGCCTTCGATGTGATAGCGACTGCAGTCCCGACGTTAGCGCCGACTCCCCGATCAGGTGGATCGCTCGTCTCTGTATACTCTCAAGTAGGTCGAGGGTATGTTTAGGAACCGAGCTCCAAACATGAGAGCAATATTCGAGCGCGGGTCTAATTATCTATACAAGAGAAGAAGTTGGGCCGGAGTAAAATATTTCTTGGCTCTAAAAAGATAGCTCAGTTTTCCTGAGGCTGACCTGGCGATACTCGACACGTGTTTATGCCGTTCAGTGACGGCTACACTGTGTGTATAATGAACACGCGTACACGTATGCAATCTTTTACAATAAACTATACAGCCGTTCTCAGTTCTCAGTGACGGCCATACTGTTTGTATAATTCACACTTACGCACACACGTGCACACACGCGGGATGGGGCGATAGGGCGATCCGTATCGTTCGAACGTTAGCTGTTGAATGAAAATTTCATAACAACTAGACCATAATATACTGAGTTCCAGTAATTTAAGTGACGCTATTTTAGCAACTAAAATGGCAGCGATCACGAAGAACTCAGTCTTGCGTAACGTTAAGAACAGGGCCATAAAAAGAACGGAACATTTAAACGACAAATTTTATCAAGTAAATGTGTAAAAATCGTGTTTAAAAAAAAAGTAAATCTTGATTCATAAAATATATCCATTACTAATTAAAGGAAAGGACAGGGAACAATGGCGGAGTCGAGTCGGTGAGGTCAAGAACTTCCGGGTTCCTATAGGCCAATAAATAATAAAAAAATTACTAATTAAAGAATTTTTGTCTTGAAAAACTTTTGGGATTTTCAAATCAGGTTTGACATAATTTATGACATGTAAACGAGACGTAAAACGTCAATAACCGCATTGTCGTAATTGTGTTGACAGCAGCCAAATGTTGACAACTGTCATATAACACGCTAGTAAATATCCTTTTTCTTCAATATTAAAATTAGTTAAGAATAATCTGTAATATTTAACATTAATTGTGTAAAATGTCGTTGGGAGAAAAGCATTTTCGTACTGCAGTAGAGAAGATTTTTAATCACTGGACAGCCCTAAAACTAGCAGTGGAACATGGAATGGGCGGACGAAACGGTCATCAGGTAAATCCGAAATTCAATTTCGCACTTTAGTTAAGAAATCTGTATCGTCGTTTCAGACAGCCATAGAAATAATGGATTATGTTTATAAATACTGTATCAGCAATGAAAACATAACACAAGGAGAATTACAAAATCTTATTGAAGACCTTATGGATCAAGAATTCAGTACAATCTGTGATGACGGTTCTATATCTGGTACGATGTCTTCCTTTTCCTGAATTATCTCCCATTGTAAACATCAATTTCCTTCCAGAAATATGTCTCAATCTTCTGAAATATCTACAAATGTGTACGCAAGGAAAATATGCAGAAGTCGAGAGTGATATGCAAAAATTCCCCGTCGGCAAAGATTGGCTACGTAATGACATCAAAGTCACGTTATTGAATCAGGACGATAACAGCTCCTCTGATGAAGATACAGATAGTAGTGCAGATTGTAGTATGGACGTGGATTCACCTGACTGTCCTGTCAAAAATGATCATTTTGTTGAACCTGAACCAGGTTGGACAACAGTTCGGTTAAGAAGAAAACACTGAAGTGACATCAATAAAAAAAAAAAATTTGCTTTTGAATGTGCGTCTATTCCTTTGGTTTGTTGTGCGCGATTGGCATGGTAACACATTTACTGCCAGTAGACTGAAAAATATTCCATTCGTGGTCTTTGTTTCACCAAACAAAAAGTACAATTTGGCAATTTGTCGCATTTAATGTGATTGGTGTAATATTTTCATATTGTTAAAGGCAACGTTCCTCCAATATTCTCCAAAAGGTTCAGCACTGAAGATAATTTCCGAACCAAATTTTAGTGTGTTAAAATCAATTAAAAACCGAAATAAAATGACATTTGAGTTTAAGTACAACTATCCGAAAATAGCGCGAGAATCAGGTTTCAAATTGCGCCAGTTTCGCGAAGGATCCATCGACTGGCATATGATTGGTATATTCAGTTCGCTCACATGATTTAATAACTAAATAAACGCTTCTTGCGATTGCAGGTACAATAGAAATTGACAAAATTCTACGTGAGCAACAATTCGAGGGCATCGATGCGGTTCTTTTACACCTTTCCGAAGCTCCATTAGCGCCGATCTTAGAGAGCAACGTTCTGGATGGTGGCATAGTGAAATATTTTCTCCTCTCACAATTAGCAATTCAGTATTTAGTTTTTTGTCGAAAATTTCTTGATGAAACTGTGAAGAAACTGCGCGAATCTCTTGTATCTATAGACACTGAAAATTTGAGCCTGCGAAAATCTAATCACGAACAAAATAATGAAATAATTAGATTGCATAAGAAAGTTGATCATATAGAATCTGTGAATAATATCGTCTTCCCATGTCACCTATGCACCAAGAATTTCGTCAGTAATGACTCTCTGAATATACATTTGACCAGGAAGCACTCAAAGAGTCCTCCAAGCGATGTACAAACCAAGGAGAGCGACCAGACTTTAATCAATATTATAAAGCTTGAACTAGAAATAAAACAATTAAAAGAGCGTTTGGACAGTGCTGAAAAGGAAATACGCATTAGATCTGTAAAAGCAACATCTCCAACAGTTATAAGTAAAACAGAGAGCTGTACTCAAACAGAATTGATTTTTGTCGATGTTGCAACTCAGTGTGAGGCAGAGAAGACTGTTGTTTCCGATTCTCATGAAAGCAGTGAAGATGATCTCAAAAATATTTACATCCTCTCTCAGATACACGACAAGATCTTGGGACTCGAGTCTTGGCAAAAAAGCTATTGCAGTGATTATGAACAAGTCCTAGACAATGTTTCCCACAAGTTAACAGAACTCTTGGATGTTTTTAAGTCAAGATCCGACCAAGAGGCCAAGAGCTTGACGGCAATTATGGAGAATATCGTTCAAGATACATCAAAAAAAGATTTACCAACAAATTCCTTGGATGAGCTGCAGGTTCTCATAAGTAATCTTGTTACAAAGGGCTTCCATATGAATACTGAAAAGTTAACAGAGATCTTAGAGAAAGTCGATTACATATATACCGATAAGATATCGCTGAAGAAAGAACCACAATTTGTTTCCAAACAAATCCAAGTTCAAAGGGTTTCAGAACCAAGTCCATCGGTACTTCTCCATACTATCAATGAACCTAGGCGGCGGAAGGAACACACTTCTTCGGACCATGATTCGCAGACTTTTAATATAGAACCAATGGATCGTAAGTATTTTCTGACTATTTTTCTGTTGCATGACTATCTCACGGTTCTCTTGTGTGCATGATCTGCTTCTAAGCTATGCCAATCTATTCAACCAATCACAAACTCATTGGTCCAAAAATCACACATGATCGCTTATAATCCCTTTACGGCAGGGCATTAGAATATGCCTACTGTTGGGGTAGATTGTAAAAGCCGACTAAAGGCCGGCTGCCAATAGCTACAACGGCATCCGAGTTGGTTCAATTTTATGTTATATTTCAACAGGCTTGGACTTGCAATGACTATTTTTTTTTTATTAGACTTCTCTCGGAAGAGGCGAACCTATAGCGCCGAGTGGGCGCCCCGAAATGCTATCAAATAACTGTTGCAGTTCTTTTTGAACAGTTGCAGGTTGTAACGCTTCGAGAACACTCGCGTGGGAAGGGAGTTCCACATCTTCCCCGCTCTGTAACGGAAGGAGTTCTGATGCAGGGTTTTCGCGCCGTCGGGAGATGAACCACAAACGGGTGCGATCCGTCGGATTGTCTTGTGGAGCGCATATAGACCGAATTGCGTGGAACAATGCCAAGAATCTCCGAAGAACAGCACCCGTGATAATATCTGTAAAACAGACAGAGGTCGGCCACGCGCCTTCGATGTGATAGCGACTGTAATCCCCACGTTAGCGCCGAGTCCCCGATCAGGCGGATCGCTCGTCTTTGTACGCTCTCAAGTAGGTCGAGGGTATGTTTAGGAACCGAGCTCCAAATATGAGAGCAATATTCGAGCGCGGGTCTAATTTAGGATTTATATAGGAGAAGAAGTTGGGCCGGAGTAAAATATTTCTTGGCTCTACAAAGATAGCTCAGTTTTCCTGAGGCTGACCTGGCGATACTCGACATGTGTTTATGCCATGATACATTCCCACAGACCGTGACGCTGAGCAATCTCAAACTTTCCCCCGCCTCGAGGGCCCGGCCATTCATCATCAGCTGTGGAACCGATGATCCAATTTTCTTTGTGAATGTTGTATATTGTGTCTTCGCTGCATTGAAGTCGCCGACATTTGCCCTTCCTCACTGCAGGATCCAATCTAGATCCTGATTCAGAGAGTCAATCTGTCTACATCTCAGCTGATGCGACACAGATGCACCAATCGGCCGAACACTCGAAAAGGAGGAAACAAGCGTATTATCATCCGCAAAACTGAACACTTTGTTATCCGTTGTCTCCAACAAATCATTTATGTGAAGCAAAAACAAGGTTGGAGCCAAAATAGAACCCTGGGGCACCCCCGAATTAACAGGATACAGATCCGAACACTCGCCGTCCACAACAACCCGGATCGATCGATTCTCAAGGAAGCTCTTCGTCCAGTCGCAAAGCTGTTGGGAAAGTCCATAAGAACGAAGTTTGCTCAGCAATGCCCCGTGCCAGACGCGGTCAAAAGCCTTAGAGATATCCAATGCGACCGGCCTTGACTCACCATGCCGTTCAATCGCAGATGTCCATATATCGGTTATAAGTGTCAAAAGGTCTCCCGTGGACCGCCTGCCACGGAATCCGTATTGACGATCATTCAGAAGTCTGTTGTACTCCAAATACTTAACTAACTCAGTATAGATAAAATAGACAGTAATGCTATCGGACCGTAATTTTGTGGGGGACATTTTTTTCCCGTCTTTGGGATTGGCTGATCTGAAGCGATTTTCCAGCAGGCAGGAAAGGTCCTCCGTGCATAAGATAAGCGAAAGTCTGCCAAGAACCGGCGATAGTTCTGGAGCACATTTCTTAAGGACTATTGCTGGTATTCCGTCCGGGCCGGTTGCCTTCCTACAATCCACTTCACGTAGAATCCGTTAAATAGTGCGCGGGCGAAATCTCACATCTCGCATCGAAGACCGCACCGGTGCGATCACAGGTGGCTCCAAAAGGCCGGGATTGAGGTTTGAATTCGCGGAAAATTAAATTCGCGAACACATTAGCTTTATCCTTTGAATTCGTGACTAACGTCCCGCTGTCTGTCACCAACGGAGGGAAAGAGAAGGATGCGAAGTTACCGCTGACAGCTTTTGCCATTGACCAGAAGGAGCGCGAACCAGTCGGGCACCGAAGGAATTTATTTGTCACTTGTGATTAAAAGTTCCAGGAATTTGCTTATCTTTTTTTTTTTTTGTGTGTGTAGCTCTCTGATACACCATATGTGCATTTATAATCGTTGTCCCTAAAAGTAAATGTAATGCTAATTTGCGATACTACTTGATGCTGGTTACGTTCTGGCGCTCCGACAGTCGGATTTGGGCCCCGCGAGAAACTCAACCGAATCACGCTGGGCACCGAACGTGTTAAACGCTTTTAGTCAGAATTAAAACGGCTTTTCGAGGCGCAATATTGGCAGTTATTACGACATAAACCTCCGTTGTACATCAATGAATAAGAACGCTATCGGTTATCTATGCTCGTACAGCTCTTTGAGCTATCAGCCGTTAAGATTGGGCCTCTTTTTATGAATATGGGAAGTGTTGATATTAGTATTGTAGTGATCCTAAATCACTACTACCATCTAATCCAAAAGTTAATTTGTCGCACGTTGATTCAATTCCCAATTATCTTACGCTTACCCATAACCCCAATCACATTCCCCAATTGAATCATATGCACGACAAATTTAACCGAAAGTCCATTTGTCGTACATTGATTCAATTCCCAATAACCATTAACATCATGAAATGCCTAATTCTAAATGCATTTCATAATTTCTCCTTCCGGGAATTTGTTCAACCAAATTCCCACCCACTTCCCAGAATCCCATTCCAATTGAAGCACACAAAATCTTGTTTGTGCTTCTAGGAATTTTTAAGTAAAATTTTTAACAAATCTCTGTCGCCACAGAGTATAAAATGGTAATATCTACATCTCAGATATTCCTCGCCCTGGGATGGTAGAGTAAACCAGATTTGCTATGCGGATGACGTCCTAGTGTACACGTCATCTAAAAGCCCAAAACTCGCAACAAACCGACTCAACCGTCATCTGGATGAACTGTATCAGTATTACAGTCGATGGAAAATTCGACTTAACCCATCTAAAGCAGTAGCTATAATTCTGAGTAGCAAACACTCCCAACCTACTTCTCGATATTCACAGAATATCCGAATACAAATAGGAGGTACTACGATTAGACCACAGGACAGGTCGTTGTGAGCTTTCTTCGCAGTATCAATCGCCTGGTTGCACGCGTTTCTGATTCTAACAAAATTAGTTCTGTTAACATCGGTGGGATTGGAGCGCCATTGCTTAAAAGCTCTGTTTTTGGCCACTGTAATCAGCTCGCATTTTTTATCAAACCAAGATTTATCAGACGAACTTCGTGTGATGGAATGTGGAATATACATCTCCATCCCCAGAAGAATACTCTCTGATTCCGACTCCGCGCAAGCGTTAACATCGGAGTTTTCGAAGCACACCTCGGACCATGGAACGGATGCGAAGAAATCTCGCAAATCGGCCCAGTTAGCAGTCCAATACTTCCATACATGGCGAAACTGCCTAGGCCGGTTATTCACTTGATATGCAAGTGCTTGCGCGACAGATACCAAGCAGTGATCTGAGTTTCCCAGTGGCGCAGAAACATCTACGCTATAAATACTCGGTTCGGATGTCAAAAACAGATCCAGAGTGTTCGCATAATCGCCTCGGGCATCCGGCACTCGCGTTGGCTCCCCCACGAGTTGAGTCAAGTTCTCGCTTACAGCAAACATCTCCGCCAGCCTCCCAGCCTCGTCGGTTCTGTTAGAATGTAACAACCAGCCAATTTCAGAAGCTGGGTGGTTGATCTGGATTCAGTCGACGGTATGTGAAAGATGTTCGAAAATGTCGCCGGTCGATCGTCATTCGGGGAGCGGTAAAGACAACAAAGAAATTTAACAGAATTCCTCGGCACGACCCTCAACCATATGATGTCCATATTATTGGGTTCCAATGCCTCCATCCTCTGGCAAGCCTGATCGGACCGCGCAATGACGCAGACTCCACCCTTAAAACGTAATCTCGAATGTAAGTCGTATCCTGAGCAACAAAGATATGTCGAATCAGTTGACGAATCGACCTGGGTCTCAGTTAGGGCAAGGATATCAGGTTTCGTTGTTTGCAAATATTGGTGGACGATGTTTACATTCGTATTGGTGAAACCGATGCCCCTGATGTTACAAAATGCCGTCACCGGTCGTGCGTCGGCAGAGCCTCGACAGCGAACCCGGTTATGCGATGACGAACCTCTTAAAGTTCCATTATTTATCATGATATCTGCATGATGCTCCCCCTGACATAGTCCCCCCGGAGATCCGAATGGGAGACTAGTTTACCTCCGGAATTCTTTATATCAGAAGGTACTATCATGACTCATCTCCATGTCAGTCCGGGCCATCAGCCACACATCCGAAACACCGTCGAAGATTTCTCTCGGCGATATCGCGGAATGTACACCGTGACGGGGTGGTATCTCACCTTGGGGCCGACTACCACCTAACCAACCTTTTCTCGAGCCGGTTCATCAGCCAAGCTCCGAAAGATGGCCAAGGGTTTCTCCCGACCATTTCACGGAGCCTAAATCTTGATGGGGTGGTATTTCACAGGGCGCACATGGCGTTGGGACCCCGGCTACCATTCGGCCTTTAATCGCCTCTTACGACAAGCCGGCCTAGCAGTGAGTATATTCTAAAGCCCTACTCACAGGGCTAGACCGGCTTGTCGTGAAAGGCGACTAAAGGCCGAGTGGCATGTGGGGTCCCAACGCCCTGTCGCCCGGTGAAATACCACCCTATCAAGCTATAGGCTCCGTGAAATGGGCGGGAGAAATCCCTGGTCATCTTTCGGAGCTTGGCTGATGAACAGGCCCCAAGGGGAGATACCTC
Organism: Microdon myrmicae; assembly: GCA_963931805.1. Lineage (NCBI taxonomy): Eukaryota > Metazoa > Arthropoda > Insecta > Diptera > Syrphidae > Microdon > Microdon myrmicae. The sequence continues at coordinate 75,632,386 of OZ007500.1, read as the reverse complement.
CTCCTACCCGCCCTAACCCCCCTCACCCCATCCTCCCAATAACCCACCTACCTTTCAATCCTACCTCCTCTCCCGCTCTCAAACTAGCTCTCCCCCACATGCCCACCGTCCTACACCTTTTCAGCCCATCCCCCAATTTCAACCTTACTCCTCCAGTTCACTAACCTCGCCGACCTATCTGCCCGCACATATGCCATTCACTGTCGCTGTCTCACAAATGCCTCATTTGCCACACCCACATACACTCGCTGTTCCCCAGCCTCTTACCTCCCCAATCGCCCAGTCCTGTTCTCCTTTCCTTGTTTTTTTTTTTTAATTATTATGAATTACTACTTTAGATTTTAAGTTAGTCTGTAAGATATTATATTATATTGTATCGAGCTTAGGGTTCGCTGGATTAATTATTTTTAATAAATAAGAACCGTTAAATCGATTTTGAATTAATGTAACACTTTATTAGTCCGTTAATATTATATTATACGAGTATATAATAACAACCGTTACTTTAACCGTTCACTTAACGATTTCTTGACCTATCGCTTCCGTACTTATCGCGTCTATGACTGCTTCCTTCTTACGTCTTACTTGTCTTCCTGATCTGCGTGCGACGTATTTATACCGTTTTTCCTCATTCTGGTTCGACGTTTCGTTTCTGTCCGTTCCATAGCCTCGAATTTTCTACTGTTCATAGTCTCCAGTTTTCCAGTTCTTTCTAGAATATTCTAGTACTTTGTTTCGGACTTTCTAGAATATTCTAGTACTGATTGTCACATGCGTCACAATACCCTCCGCCTAGATTACTTCGTCCCGAACTAAGTTCGGTGGTCTTCTGGGTTAACAAAAAGTCGCCAGTCGGTCACGATGTACCACTTACATCTTGGCGTTCTGTCTTCGCTGAATCATATAGACAACGTCGTTAATTCTCGTGAGAATCTTATACGGTCCTTCCCAATGTTGCTGCAACTTCGGAGACCTTCCCTTTTGCCGATGAGGGTTATAAAGCCATACGTTATCGCCTGCATTAAACCCGAATGTGTTGGCTCGAACGTCGTACCTTGTTTTCATCCTGTCACTTGAAACCTAGATATGCTTTCGAACCAAATGATGAATCTCATCGAGGCGATTTCTCCATTCGGCTACGTGATCTTTATCTATCGCGTCTGGAGGTATTCCGAATCGCAGATCGGCTGGTAATCGTATCTCTCCCCTCGTCCAAATATAACTCTTGCTGGAGAATGGCCTGTCGTATCGTGATTAGCCGATCTATAACTCATGAGAAATGTTTGTACATATTTGTCCCAATCTCGTTGATGATCAGTAACGACTTTCGATAAGTGCTCTTTTATTGTTCGGTTGAACCTTTCGACCATTCCGCCTGACTGCGGATGTAAGGGTGTGGTCCTGGTTTTCCTTACGCCCAGTGCCACACAGATGCCTTGAAATATCTGTGATTCGAAGTTTCGGCTTTGATCGGAATGAAGCTCACAGGGAACCCCATATCTGATCCAATTATTGATAAGCTGCTCGATGACGGTTGTTGCTTCTTGGTTTGGAATTGGGAGGACTTCCACCCACTTGCTGAAGTAATCCATGATGACCAACATGTATTTGTTGTCGTTGGTTTTTGGAAATGGTGCTGAGATATCAATCGCAATTCGCTCGAAAGGGGTATAGCGTTTGAAATGATAGTGAAGAACGTGTGATTCGAACTGACGCTATGACAGTTAGAATCACCAAAAATTGAACCTAAGCGTTACCCATCAGGTTACTGGCCGTGTTTAAAATTCGATTTTTAAACTCGACTATACTCCACTGATGTGAATTGTTATTCTATCGCTATGGTATACGGCTCTGATGTATTTTTCTTATTCGATTTTCGTTCGGTGTTCTTCACTATTTTGCTTGTGAATTGTGTGTGTATCTGTTAGAGACGCCACAGGGGCATCCACGTTGTACTGCTTCATAGCGCTCCTTGGTTTTGCTGTTGGTCCTTTGGTCGCAGTGCAAGTTGCGCACTTCCTACACCAAGACTCGACGTCATCTCTCATGTGAAGCCAGTAGAATCGAGATCGTAATTTTGAAAGTGTCTTATTAACTCCCAGATGTCCACCGGAGGCCCCGTCGTGCGTCTCTGTTAGTACATTCTTCACTTTTGATGGTGGGACTAGAATCTGCATTCGATGGGATTTTCCGTCCGCGGCTTCCCATTTACGCTTTACAATTCCATCTTCCACCAGCAAGGAATTCCATTGTGCCCCATATGCTTTAAATGTTCCACTCTTGTCGGAAATATTGTTCCAAGTTGGCCGCTCATTTTTTTCTTTGTGTTCCAGGATTAGCGACATATCTTCATCCTGAAGTTGAGCTGCGCGTATAGTATCACTCGTCCACACATCTAGTACTTCTTCTTGTAACTTACATTCCGAAGGTCGTACGCCTCTTGTTTTTCTTCCGGTTTATGACAATGTTTACAATCTGGCTTACATGGTATTCGCAATTGTTCGTCCTGCAGTGTAATGGCAACTTCCAAGATACCAATTCGCAGTCTTCTTTGCCCGATATCTAGAACAACGTGATGCTCCTTCATGAAATCCATTCCAAGAATGCATTCGTCCGTAATATCGGCAACCAAAAATTGGTGGGAGATGGAAATATTGCCCAGCACTATTATGCTCTAGACTTTTCCGTAGACTGTAGAACGTTCTCCTGTGGCAGTCTTCAAAGCGTATCTTCTATTTTTATTAAGGGCTATTTTGCCCACGACATCCGGCCGAATTATGGATCTCGTTGCTCCAGTATCGATTGTCACTGTTGTTGTCCTTGCGTTAACAATCGTAGTTACAACCAAACTTTGGTTATCCCGTTGGAGTTGTGATACAGTTACGATGCTGGGGCTGCACGTTCCACCAAGCGACTTTCGCCCCATAAAGTCTGCCCTTACAAGTTTTCCCGAGCTATTGACCTCAGGTTGGTCCGTTGATAGTCTCCTCTTATGATTAGCGCATGAACAACTTAATTGATGTTTCATTCATTCGTCCATGTTTCCTACAGTCAACAGAGATGTGGCCGCCTTCGCCGCATGTCCAACACTTCATATCAGGTTTTGGGGTTCTCCGTTGTACATGCCCGATTCTTTGGCAGGAACATTCCTTGACGGACATTTCTCGGACTCTACATGTACTCCTGGTGGCCAATTTAGCAGATTCATATGCCAATGCGTACGCCAGTATTTCATTAGTCGTCTTCTTTCCCGCCAAGCGAACGGCCTGTTGCAAGTCCCGATCTTGGAGTGCGTTTATAAATGCATCCAAGGCTACCTTATAGCGTTTGAAATAATAGTGAAGAAGATCGTGTGATTCGAACTGACGCTATGACAGCCCGAATCACGAAAAAATTTTTACCTAAGCGTTACACACCAGGCTACTGCCCGTGTTTTGAATTTGATTTCCAAACTCGTCTATATTCCACTGGTATGAATTATTTTTATTTTATCGCTTGGTATACGGTTCTGATGTATTTTTCTTATTCGATTTTTTTTTCGTTCGGTGTTCTTCACTATTTTTGCTTGTGAATTGTTTGTATCTGTTAGAATCGCTACAACCTCGTTCAGAAAGTCCTTAGTCATATTTGAATAAGACAAGTTTGCCAATTGCTCAAGTCTGCCTGCAACTGTTGAAAATTTTCTCCAGGTTTCTGCGTTCTGCTCCGCAGTTGCATGCGGTAGACCTGCTGCATGTGGTTGTTTCCATACCTAGCTTCAAGGCCGTCTCTTACCGCTTGGAAATCTGTTTGCTTCTCTGTTGGCATGGTCTGTAGTAATTCTGACGGAGCACCCACGGAAGCATAACCACCACCCAAATATGGGTGACGCGCCGTCGAACGTGTTGAGCCACCGATCCTGTTGATGATCAATAAGCTTTTTTTTACCTTCGATTCTAAAACCATATTCAGTTTTTTATTTGCTATTAAACAAGTTACACCTCATTCGAATTTACTAAACATTAATCTATTAATCGTTCCCTCAGCTGAGTGTAGTGAAATCATATCTAACACCAATGATACTCGTAGTGACGAAGACGATGATACATCAAAATCGCAGGAAACCAGTGTCGATAAATCGCTACCGCAATCAAAACGTAATCAACCTCTCAGTATATCGTGAGTCGCTTGACGCCGTTTCGAAATAAGTCTTAAAATGTTTATTTGTAGACACAGCAGGGCAAAGAAGGAAGCCGCCTCTGTAGTTTTAACAAACAAGATGGCAATGTATGGTATAAGTCCTACTTCTAAAACAATGTCTTCCGCCCAAGCCGCAAAAGTTTTTGAAGAACTAAAGGCGAAGAGGAACGCTCTTAAAAAGGTAATAAAACCCGAAAGATTAAACTCGTTTAATTAATTCTTTTCACGAAACATTTTCTAGGCATACCCTAACTTTACGAGAACTCGAAAGGATCTTGAAGATATTCTTAATAGCAGGATTGTCAGTCGGGCACAGGGGAGCAGTCATGGGTCGTCCAATAAAAATTCAAAAAAGCTAAATTACACTCGAGGACAAAAGGATAGAGACAAATTCCAACAGGAACTCGATCTTATTTTAAGTTCGCCCATTAAGAAGCCGATGTATGTGTCGTCGCATAACTCAAAGTCATCAATGAAACCTACACCAAATCCCAGAAGACATGTTGTATTCGAAAAAATACCTCAGATCGCTTATCGAGATTCACCATCGTCTTATAAATAAACCCCGTTTGGTTCCTTTTTCTTTTTACTGGACACTAATAATCCCTAGTCACTTATGTTAACTTCAGTTGGACTTTCATTATCGGATCAGATGTAATGTATTATGTTGCCTGGCTCAAAATCAGGTGCGACGGTATATCTGAAGCGAACATTTCATTCATCCAAGCATTCGCCAGGGTTTCTAATAACTACATTATAAAGTAAATGAATCTGCAACATGAAATTATTGGAAAAACTTACTTTTCCCACTGTTGTCACCTCCTCCTCGGGATCCCAACGAGGAGTTGTGTCATGATCAATATCTTCTTGATCAACTGCCGCCGTCAGGAAAAAACAAACCACTTGAATTATTCGTCCTAAGATGAATTTCACCGGGTACCCCTGAGATAATTTTTCAACAACTTGCCATTAATTTATGGTGTTAAAAAAGTTATCTCCAGAACTTCATCACATAATATAGACGCAGACGTGTTAAGTATGATATTGATGACCATCGTCGATCCAAAACCTATGCACAGGCCGGCCCTGTGAGTAGGGCGTTGGGATATACTCACAGCTAGGCTGGCTTGTCGTAAGAGGCGACTAAAGGCCGAGTGGTAGGTAGGGTCCCAACGCCCTGTTGCCCAGTGAAATACCGCCCGTCAAGCTATAGGCTCCGTGAAATGGTCGGGAGAAATCCCTGGCCATCTTTCGGAGCTTGGCTGATTGACCGGTCCGAGAAAATGTTGGTTTAGGTGATAGTCGGTCCTAAGGTGAAATACCAGCCCGTCACGCTGTACATTCCGCGATATCGTCGAGAGAAATCTACGAGGATATTTCGGATGCGTGGCTGATGGTCCGGACTGACACGGAGATAAGTCATGATGGTACCTTCTGATATAAAGAATTCCGGAGGTAAACTAGTTTCCCATTCGGATCTCCGGAGCTGACTATGTCAAACATCATGCAGATATTATGATAAATAACCGAATTTTAAGGAATGCGCCATCGCATAATCGGGCTCGTTCTCGAGGCTCTGCCGACGTTCGACTGATAACGACGTTTTTTAACATCAGGAACATCGGTTTCACCAATACGAATGTAAACGCCGTCCACCAACATTTACAAATAGCGAAACCTAATATCCTTCCCCTAACCGAGACCCAGGTCGATTCGTCAACTGATTCGGCATATCTTCGTTGCTCAGAATACGACTTGCATTCGAGATTCCGCTTAAGGGTGGAGAGTGTGCCTTCGCGCGGTCCGATCTGGCTTGCCAAAGGATGGAGGCGTTTGACCCCAATAACTTGGACATCATGTGGTTGAGGGTCGTGCTGAGGAATTCTGGTAAATTTCTCTGTTGTCTACCGCTCCCCGAATGACGATCGACCAGCGATATTTTTCGAACATCTCACGTACCGTCGACTGGATACAGATCAACCACCCAGTATCTGAAATTGTCGTCCTTGGCGATTTTAATGTGCACCATTCCGGCTGGGTTGGTACATTCTATCAGAACCAACGAAGCCGGGAGGCTGGCGGAGATGTTTGCTGATACCCACAACTTGATTCAATTCGTGGAGGAACCCACGCGAGTGTCTGCTGCCCGAGGTGATTATGCGAACATCCTGGTTCTGTTTTTGACATCCGAAGCGAATATTTATACCGTGGAGGTTTCTGCGCCACTGGGAAACTCAGATCACTGCTTGGTATCTGTCGCGTAACCACTTGTATTTTAAGTGAATAACCGGCCTAGGCAGCTTCGCCATCTATGGACGATATGGGGCTGCGAACATGGACGATTTGCGAGATTTCTTCGCATCCTTTCCATGGTCGAAGATGTGCTCCGGAGACTCGGATGCTAACGCTTGCCTGGAGTCGGTCACAGAGATTATTCTTCTCGGGATGGAGATCTACATTCCACATTCCATCAAACGAAGTTCATCTGATAAGCCTTGATTTGATAAAATATGCGAGCAGATTACAGCGGCAAAATACAGCTTTTAAGCAATGGCGCTCCAATCCCACCGATGTTAACCAAAGAAATTTTGTTAGAATCAGAAACGCGTGCAACCAGGCGATTGATAAGCTCACAACGACGAAATGACCAATAAACTCCTTCAGTGCCCGCCTAGTTCGCGTTCTTTCTGGTTAATGGCAAGGACGTTTAGCAGTAACTTCGCTTTCCCCCCTTTCCCTCCGTTGGTGACGGACAGTGGGATGTTAGTCACAAATCCAAGGATAAGGCTGATGTGTTCGTGAATTCAAACCTCGATCCCGGCCTTTTGGAGCCACATGTGATCCCGCCGGTACGGTCTTCCATGCGGGATGTGAGTTTTCGTCCGCATATTATTCAACGCATTCTACGTGAACTGGACTGTAGGAAAGCAACCGGCCCGGACGCATTACATGTGTCACAACAATCAGCAGACGTTTATGAGCAGTGGGGAGAATCAATATCAGGTATATGCATACATTTTTTCTGGTTTAACTAAGAGATGACGCCAGCGAAAAGGACGCAGCACACACCAAAACTAGTGTAAGGCACCTTGAAATCGCTCGGATTGGACATCCTTCTGCACCCGCCGTACTCCCAGGACTTGGCGCCATCTGAATATCACCTCTTTCCATCGATGAGGCACGCGCTCGCAGAGCAGCATTTCAGCGATTTCGAGGAAGTTCGAAAATGGCTCGACGATTGGTTTGCTACCAAAGACAAGCCTTTTTCTGGCATGCTATTCACAAATTACCTAAAAGATGGGCGAAATGTGAAGAAGCCGATGGCCAATATTTTGAATAAAAAAAATTAATTTCCTTAGAAAATTACGTATAACAGTGATCGTTAATATGGATTTCATACCAAGAGCAGAGCTGTCGGCATACCTTTCTGAAAGGTGGCGTCACTGATAACAAGAGAACCTTACCGAAGTGGAGTTACTTCACACACTACTGTAGTGCTCCACGAAGCCCTACCATTTCCCTCCCACTTGCACACTACCTACACTACTAATCAATATCCCCATACTTATTCATATACAATACCATATATACCACATTCTATGTGACACGATGCAGCCGTTGCGACGCGACGAGCTGAGAAACAGGTAAACTCCGTCCCGCCTCACGATGGAATATATAAAAGAAAGTTCCGTGGGGATCAACGGGAATATGTGCCAGGCGGGAGGTGGTTTTAGTCGGTAAAAATCCCGCATTCCACTGAATCGACCCAGAGGTATCTTTTGAAGATTTCCACCTTCCTACTGACATAAAAAATACCATATCCTATTAAATAAAACCCAACACGTGATAAACGAACCAAATGTTCATTTGGTTCGCATACAAATTAATGTTATGACTCTGTAAAAAATCGAAAATGTATTTTTTTATGCAGAGAGTGACTTTGTCTACTCGTGCATTCATACTTTATTCGGGAGAATAAAACTTACGATCTACGTAGTTCGATCTATAAAGAAAATAGAGCATGGTTCAAGAATGAATTGGGTTATTTATACTCATATCTTATCGCTATGATTGGTGGGGGTTCTGATTGTGGCATCCGTTACTAAGGCATAACACCCTCCTTCGTTTGTTATGCGTCGCATGTGTTATCGCATCCTCCTTTGTTCATTGTGCGTCGTATGTGTTATCGCTACTGATTGTGGTGCCCGTTCCTAAGGCATGACATCATCTTTTGTTCGATGTGCGTCGCTGTGTTTTCGCATGCTTATTTGTTCATTGTGCGTCCTATCTGTTATCGCCCATGATTGTGGTATCCATTCCTAAGGCATGACATCATCCTTTGTTCGTTGTGCGTCGAATGTGTTATCGCATCCGCCTTTGTTCGTTGTGCGTCGCATGTGTTATCGCATCCTTCTTTGTTCGTTGTGCGTCGTATCTGTTATCGCTACTGATTGTGGTGCCCGTGTTGTACTTCTGGTTTCGGGGAGCGTGTGTCTTAATCCTTAAAAGGACTAAGAGATCTCTTATAAAAGTTCCCGAAAACCTGTCGCACAACAGGGTTCGTTTGCCGTGCTTCCTTTGAGTCCAAAGGGAAGAGCAACGTCCTTAGATATGGGTCGAATGTCCTCTTCTTTTGGTCTTCCAGGCCAGGTGAAATGAAAAACCGGGTTGTTTTAGTTTTCAGATTTTATTTCTCCCACTGGGGTATCTCCTCCAGGGACAAGATACGAATTTAAACTGCGGCCCGGAGATCACGAAACCATTCCTTTATAAAGGAAAAGGAATCGAAAATTGTATCTCAAAGATACACATTTTCGTGCAACAATCTCGATCTTTTGGATATTTCGAGCGAGATGTTGTGTTTACACAAGATAAGAAATCAATTTCTTGAATTCTTACGAAACCATTACGCAGATGTGTGAATGTATCTGCTTTTGAGTTTTTGTTTGTTTAACTCAATGGAATTTTTAGGATAGAGATAACAATCTCTGAATTTTGGATTTGGGTGATGCTGTGGAGCAAATATAGAACAATAAACGAATATTGGATTCGTTTATTGTGAATTTTAATTTTAATTTTGATTCTGGATTTAATTATGCCGTGGGGGCAAATGTTATGCGATAAACGAATGTTTGATTCGTTTATTGCGAATTTTGGATAATGTTTGGGTTTTTTCAGGTTTTGATAGGATTTTGGATTAGGAATGGGAGAAAAAGATGGTAGGGCTTTTTGGAGCACTACATCCTCCCCTCCTTGAAAAAAAGAAAATTGATCTTTATGAGATTAATTTTCTGGAAAATGGTGTGATTGGGAATAAGGATGATGGTATCGTGATTCCGTTACATGTGCCTGATATTTTCTAACATAGTAGCTTTATGTATACAATATTTATTATAAGTGTGTAATTTTTGTTCTTTGTTTTTTTTCTTAATATTTATGTATTCGTATTTATGGTCGTGTATCCAAGTTTCCACAATGGTTATTTATATAATAAAAATATTTTCTCTTGAAATTTTGTACAAATATAACTTTGTTTTTAAGGTTTGAATTTTCTTAGTATAGGTGTGTTTAACAGTAATTGTTGGTTATCCAAAATAAAGTTTTCTTTTATAAAGTATTTTATTTTGAGTTAAGGGTATATTCATTTAGTTTGGTTTTGGTTATATGTACAATAGACATTTGGTTTTAAAATTTCATATAATTTGTTTTTTTTCATGTTGGTTAAACATTGTATTAGAAGGAAACATTTGATTCTAAAAATTTTCGTTTTGATTTAAAGTAAATATTTTCTTATTTTCTGCGTGTAAGGTTAATTGTAGAATGTTTTATAATTACATAAGTATTTGAATTCATTATATTAAATTTAACTTTGGGTTTTTTTTTTGTTTTATATTTTTATAAAGTACTATTTGTAAAAAGATACATAGATAAGTAAGGTTTTTATGGTTTATTCTTACAATTTGTGTATTACATAGAATTTTCATTGTTTATATACTCGTATAAATTTTCATTATTTACATATATTATTTTTGTTCTTTTTTTTTCATTGTCCTTATTAGTCAGGCGTTTATTTATTTATATAATTTTTCCATGTATTTGGACGTACAATTTAATTCTATAACTTTTCCTTTTTTTTTTGTTATATAAAAATTTTCTTACTTTCTTAGTATTTTCTTAGTTGAAAACTGTTTTGTATTTATATAAATATTAGAAGTTCTTATTTTAACACTGTTTTGTAAGTTTTGTTTTTGTATTTTCGTTTTTTTCATATATATATATAATGTGTTTTTTCTTATAATTTAAGATTATTTATTATTATTACAAAATTTTGTTGTTGTTGTTTATTTATTTAAGTTAGTGGTGGTTATTTAAAACATGATATAAACTTATTTTATTAAGTGCGTTAATATTTGTTTTTATCTATATATTTATTTTTGTTTTGTTTGTTTTCTGGGTATTAAAGATGTTGTATACTATTTACAAAATTATTTTATTCGTATACAATTATTTGAATAGGAGTTTTTTTTTTTTTTTTTTTTTTTTTTTTGCAAATTTCAAATACATTACCGTGGTATTTTGGTACAGTGTTACTTTTTCTTTTTTTTTGGTTTACTGTAAGTATATGCATTTATTTATTTCTTTTTTTTGTAAGGTTATCTCTACATATATACATTTGCTTTCCTTCAACTTTTATTTTATTTATTTTGGGTTTCTTATTTGTGATTGCCTAATCCACAAATAATTTTATATTATTGTTGTGGACTATTCGAGTTCCTTTTCCTATTTTGAGGATTGAATTTTCTTCGGATAGGATCTTTACAATTTCATAGGGGCCTTTCCACAGGGAGGTTAGTTTGTTAGGTCTTGAATGATTCTTTAATAGAACCTTGTCGCCAACATTAAATTTCTTACGGCCTACTTTTTGGTCGTAGTATGCCTTAGATTTTTGTTTTTTCTCTATCAGTATTCCCTTAGCTGTACGATAACCATGTTGTAATCGCATTTTTAATTCATTTGCGTAATGGTCGTAGTTATAAGTGCTTTTGGGGTTTTGTCTGAGAGAACTGGGTATTTCGGCTGGGAAACCATATAGTAATTCATGCGGCGTGTAGCCTGTATTACTGTGGGGTGTAGTATTGTACACAAACATTGCGTAAGGTATCCAGGTGTCCCAAGTGAGAGGATCCTGGTTTACATAGTGGCGGAGGTATTCCACCAGAGTTCTATGGCTCCGTTCTAGTGCTCCATTCGTTTGTGGATGGTAGGGTGCTGTATTGAGTTTTCTCATTTTAAGTAAGGAACAAATGTCCTTAAAAAGTGCGCTGAGAAAATTAGCACCTCGGTCAGTTAATAGAGAAGATGGTATGCCGTGCTGGCAGACGATATTTTCAACGAAAATTCTGGCCACGTCCTTGGTTTCGGCGCTGGCCAGTGCGTAAGCTCCTGAAAATTTAGTCAAATCGTCTTGAAACGTTAGTAGGTATTTATTTCCATTATAGCTGACTGGTAATGGTCCTACTATATCTAAAGCAATTCTTTCGAAAGGTTTTGAGCTTGTTGTGGTTATCTTCATAGGAATTCTAGGATTCCTTCCACTTTTGTTTATCTGGCAGGATGCACATTTTCGAATATACGCCGCGACGTCAGCGGTCATTGTGCGCCAGTAATATTTTTGCTTCAATCTATTGATTGTTCGGGTGGCTCCTTGGTGTCCTCCGAAAGGTGAGTTGTGGTATTCCGCGAGTAACTTTTGTATTTCGTTAGGATCTGTTAGAAGCTTCTTTTTATTGGAGAAAACGTACATTGTCACGTTGAGGTGAGCAAAAGTTTCTTTTAGCAAGTTATTGAGTGTTACTTTTGATTCGTTTTCTATGAAGGGCACTAAAATTCCAATGGTATTGAAATTCCGGTCTTCGCAAATCTTCTTCAGATCAATAAGGGAACTCTTAGCGTTTTCCTGGTCGCTTAGGTTTCTGAAAGGCAATGGCAATGTGATGGCGCATAACCCATCTTGCTCATGAAACGTAATTTTACCTACGTCTGGCTTGGTGAAGTTTGGAATTCTTCCTGCCAGATTTTCTTCCTCAGCAGAGTCTATCAATGGGAGGATTATGATACGTAGTCCAAGTTTCTTCTTGGTATAGATGGACCCTGTTTGTTCTTGCCATACAAGATTGGTAGTATCTTTGTATGATTGTGCAGCCACATCTTCTTCGAGTTTGGCTTTACTTCGTGTGGTGACGAGGATATTATTTTTGATGGAATCGACTGGGGTAGTCATTGTTATACGGCTGAGAGCATCAGCATTTGCATTTTGCTTTCCTTTTTTATGGACGATTGTGTACTCATACTCTTCGAGTAGAATTCTCCATCGCATAAGTCTGGATGTAGGATCTTTTCGTCCTATAAGCCACTGTAGAGAGCTATGGTCAGTGACTATTGTGAACTTTCGTCCGTAGACATATGGTCGGAACTGTGCTAATGCAAAAACGATTGCTAGTAATTCCTTTTCAGACGTTGTATACCGTTTTTCGGCGTCGTTTAGGGTTCGGCTAGTGAAAGCAATAGGTTTATCTTGTCCTATTGTACCTTGAGATAGGACTGCTCCTAACGCAACATTGCTAGCATCCGTGGTTATTATAAACTCCCGGTTAAAATCTGGATAAGCCAGTATTGGTGGGATAATAACCTTTCTTTTTAAAGCTGTGAATGCCTCATCACAAAAAGCATCCCAATAAAATGGAACATTCTTCCGAAGTAATCTGCTTAAAGGTTTTGCCAGTTCGGCGAAATTAGGGATAAATTTTCTATAGTAGCCTACAAAACCGAGAAAAGATTTTACGTCTTTTTGTTTCTTGGGCGTTGGAAACGTTTTCACCGCTTTAGTTTTTTCTGGATCTGGTTTTATACCTTCCTTTGAAATAACATGCCCCAAGTAGGTGAGCTCCTTCCTTATGAAGTGACACTTTTCTGGTTGTATTTTCAGATTGTGTCTTTGTAATCGCTCGAAAATTCTGGTAAGTCGGGAATTGTGATCGTTCAGATCGTATCCGTAAATTACGATATCATCTACATAGACGAAACATTCTATTCCTTGGAGACCCATGAGTACATTATTCATAAGCCTCTGGAATGTGGCAGGTGCGTTTTTAAGTCCGAAGGGCATTCGATTATATTCGTAATGTCCGAAGGGTGTGCTAAACGCTGTTTTTGCCTTGTCTCTACTGTCCATGCATATTTGGTGGAAACCATTTGCTAAGTCTAAAGTGCTAAAATATTTAGCTTTTCCTAGCTGGTCCAAGATATCAGTAATATTGGGCAATGGATATGCATCTCCGACTGTTATTTTATTTAAGGCTCTAAAGTCGACAACCACTCTCCACCGTTTTGTCCCATCAGGTCCGGCCTTCTTGGGTACTAGTAAGAGAGGGGAATTCCAAGGACTGAAACTTGGTTGTACCACGCCATCCTGAAGCATTTCATTCACTTGTTTGTGGATTTCTTGCTTCGAGCTATCTGGGAGGCGATATGGTCTTATGTAAAGTGGGGGCTTTCCTTCTTCCGTGATGATCTGATGCTCTATGGCGTCAGTGTGTGTGAGATGGTCGCCCTCTAAGTAAAAGAGATCGTTAAATCTGCGGCAGATGTCTAGGATAGATATCTTTTCCTCCTGGCTACAATGACGCAACTCTAGGAGTGATTCTAGCCGTTCAAGCCTATTTTTTAGAAGATTTTGGGTTTCGTCCGCCCTTAACACATTGTAGTCATCCAGATCTTCCCATTCGACTTCTATGTCGTTGGTGCTTACTTCTTGATCGGTGTCTAATGTGTTCATTAGTAATACCTTTATTTTGTTGTCCTGTGGTGTTGTCAAACTATTACCCAGATATATCCCTGGCATGATCTCGGATTTTTTTATAATCAGTTCTTGACTGGATTTTTCTTTAAAGGGAATCTCCATTATTTGTTGAGATCGTGAATGCAATTTTATGAAATCGATTTTGGCATTTCGTTTTAAATTTACTGGGGATATTGGAGTTTCAGGTTCATGTTTTCCTGAACTCAGTTTTTCAGCAGTTTCCTTAACTTTTTCGTTACCACAAACTTTATTTAAATGGGAAGAGGTAGATTCAAGGGTGGTTGGTTTCGTTGTGTTTGTCACAGCATCAGATCCGGCCCGTAGACAAACGGATTCGGATGTTGACTCACGAACGGTGTTATCCAATTTTTCAAGAATGCCTGTATTATCCGTGGAAGACACCTCGTAAGGCGTGGCATTCTGAATATTTTCCTTGTCCTCGTTATTGTTTCCTAAAAACTGCTCGAGTTCTACCATGGTTCTCTTCTTCACAGCGAATTTAAGGAATCCCTTTTCAAAGTTAATGTGGCACTGGTGCTTCGTGAGGAAATCGCTTCCCAGTATGCCATCGTGTTGGAAGTCTACATTGCTTCCCACTACAAATAGATTATGCTTAAAGGGTATGGAGTGCCTATCAGTTCTGAATTCGAACTCCCCCAATACCTTTCCGCATGTGCTGACCGTTTTTCCAGCAATGGTGGATATAGTCACTGGGTCTGAATTTTCTACAGATTGTTCAATACAAGGATTATCTAATTTGATCAGGCTGATGTCGGCGCCTGTATCGATAAGGAAAGTCGAGTATTGTTTATCCGATGGATTAAATTTTACACGTATTACTGGCTCCTTAAATTCAGGGCAGAAAAATACGCGCATTTCAAAATTTACATCGGGGTGGGGTGTATATCGGCGATTGTCTGAACTCGAGAAGGATTGCCGTTGCTCGCTGCCCGAGTGAGTTCGTTTCCCTGTTGTTGATTGGATACCCTGTTAATATTTTGATTTTGTCGTGTATTTCGATTTTCAATCTGGGGCGAGTTTCTCATTGTCCTGTTTTGAGATTGATTGGGCTGAGTTCTGAAAGGATTTCGACTCGTTGAAGGTTGGTCCTGGTTTCGCATATGAGCTAACCTGGTTCTGCACTCTGCCTGAGTGTGATTATACTTTCGACAGTATGTGCATTGCAGACGTTCAGCCTCAGTCTTAATGCGTTGGGGGACGAAATTAGGAAAATTAGTGTTGCGATAGCAAGTCGCAGAAGTATGTCCCCTCTTGTTGCATGTTTGGCAAACAATTTGTTGGTTATTTCTAAAATTGTTAGTGGAAGTTAGCATTGAGTTATCGTTACCTAATCTTCGAGATTGTTCTAAAGCGTAGCTGATGGCTGCTTTTAAATTTGGGGCATTGTGAGACTTCACCAAGATTCTGAGGCTGGAGTTTCGTATCCCATCCTCAAACGTATTTAACGCGAGTCTCTGATTCTCAGCCAGAAGATAAGTTCTGACTGCAGGATCAGGTGAACTAGCGTATGTGGCGCTGTCCAATTCATGCAGGTGGTGTGTGAGTCTAGTTGAAAATTCTTTCACACCCTCCTTGCTTTCCTGTTTTGTTGCTACTAAGTTATTTTGGGCAGCAGACCTAGAAATGAGAGCTTTAAATTCTCCCTCTAATTCTGAAACAAGATCTTCCCAAGTAGAAATAATTTTATGTCTGATAGAATCACGCGCCGGTCCCTGCAATCTGGTTTTGACCACCCTTAGAATAAAAGATTTCTGGTTATCATCTTGTGCTTGTGAGAACAAAATGTCTCCACAAGAGACGAAACCCTCTAATTCGTCAGGATTACCGTTAAATATCGGCACGAGTCCCAGTATGTCACTTAATCCGAATCCGTAGTTCATTCTAGAACTTTGTTCGCGTATTTCGGTTCGTAACGTTTCCGAAGTTTCGTCCTCGCGATTTTGTATGAGCTCGGGCTCAGGTCTCTGCGAACGCGTACCCTGTTTATTTTTTTCGCTAACGACGTATTTATGAAACAGACCTTCCCAAATGATGGTAAAAAGGGGTAGAGAACAAAGAGACTCAATTTTCATTTTGTCGTGGTACGATGGCCAAGAGAAAAGATAAGAACAACAAGATTAATGTACCTTCAAACTTAGTTAGTTTGACCCTATTGGGTAAAGTGTATTTTTCCCTAAGATGAGAGAAACAATTTTCCTTTCGTTCGAGGGGAGCAAGACCTAAAGTGTCACGGGCAAAGAAGAGAAACAGATCCAAGAATGAATTTTCCGATGAGACGCAAATGATACCAAAAGAGAAATCCAAAGGAAAAAATTCAACCTAAGAATGTCCTAAACAGCGCTTAAAGACAAGGACTAATAATTTTAATTTGTCCGCTATTGTTATCACATAAAGAGTGTAAAAATCTTCCCCAAAAAGCAGAAATAATTTAAGGAAAATATATGTATATATATGTGCTAAATTCAAATAGGTATATAAAAAATAAAAATCAAATTTTGTAGTTTATTTTTGGGGTTTTTATTTGTCCCCTACTTGATAAATAAGTTGTTGCAATTTTGGATAATAAATGTGTATATGTATAGAAAGAATTTTTGATAAATGATTATATATATATATTAAAAGAAAAAATGTATTTAAATTTTGCCTCTATTATACAAGTAAACAGAAATTTTCTTTTTATTATATATTTCCCTTTGTATAAAAAATTTGAGTCAAAGAAACATGTATGTTGAGGAAAAATCGTTTGTTTATTTTGACCCGGGCATCCCCTTTTGATTACTAAAATGAATTTACTTTATTTTAGGGAGTTGATCACTATTACAAGACCGACATTAAAAATTTCACCTTAATCGGCTTCACAAAAGTTACGTTAATTTCACAAAAGTTACATTAATTTTACTATGAAGAGCTCTCTTAGTCTCCTTGAATTTTTCACTGTATATTAATAAAATGAAATTTTTTACCTTAAATAAACTGGATACTTTTGTCCATGTACTGCTGACGTAGCTGGCAATGTCCACTTCACAAAGATATACCAGCTTTTTCCTGTCGGTGTCGCCGCTGCTGTCGTCGCTGCTGGATGTGGTCGTCTCCGCTTGTCACTTTTATTATTTGGTTTGTTTTTCACTTTGCCGGTGTCTAAGCCCCAGGCGACGCTTTTAAAACTTTTAAAATTTTAAGTCACTTTGCCGGTGTTTAGCCCCGGGCACGCTGTTTTTATCAAAATTTGTTTATTATTATTTTCACTGAAGCGCTTTTTGTTATTTTGTTGCCGGTGGTTCTCTGTAACCTTATGTGCTCTATACTTTTACTGGTAGGCGATATTGGGAATCAGTCCGATTCACTGCTGCCACCAGAATTTTGTTTGTTCTGATCCTCCTTCTGTGGTGAGCGGATTTTGGGTATCCCACCGCTGCCACCATAATTTTTTGTTGTACTTCTGGTTTCGGGGAGCGTGTGTCTTAATCCTTAAAAGGACTAAGAGATCTCTTATAAAAGTTCCCGAAAACCTGTCGCACAACAGGGTTCGTTTGCCGTGCTTCCTTTGAGTCCAAAGGGAAGAGCAACGTCCTTAGATATGGGTCGAATGTCCTCTTCTTTTGGTCTTCCAGGCCAGGTGAAATGAAAAACCGGGTTGTTTTAGTTTTCAGATTTTATTTCTCCCACTGGGGTATCTCCTCCAGGGACAAGATACGAATTTAAACTGCGGCCCGGAGATCACGAAACCATTCCTTTATAAAGGAAAAGGAATCGAAAATTGTATCTCAAAGATACACATTTTCGTGCAACAATCTCGATCTTTTGGATATTTCGAGCGAGATGTTGTGTTTACACAAGATAAGAAATCAATTTCTTGAATTCTTACGAAACCATTACGCAGATGTGTGAATGTATCTGCTTTTGAGTTTTTGTTTGTTTAACTCAATGGAATTTTTAGGATAGAGATAACAATCTCTGAATTTTGGATTTGGGTGATGCTGTGGAGCAAATATAGAACAATAAACGAATATTGGATTCGTTTATTGTGAATTTTAATTTTAATTTTGATTCTGGATTTAATTATGCCGTGGGGGCAAATGTTATGCGATAAACGAATGTTTGATTCGTTTATTGCGAATTTTGGATAATGTTTGGGTTTTTTCAGGTTTTGATAGGATTTTGGATTAGGAATGGGAGAAAAAGATGGTAGGGCTTTTTGGAGCACTACACCCGTTCCTAAGGCATGACATCATCCTTTGTTCGTTGTGCGTCGCATGTGTTATCGCATCCTCCTTTGTTCGTTGTGCGTCGTATGTGTTATCGCTATGTGCGGCGCATTATTTATTTTTAGATCTGGGATCGAAATTTGCCTTAACTTACCCGCAAAGTTCCCACAACCAAAAATCAAACTAAACGTGTCCCATCCTCAAACAAATATTGTTGAGAATTATAAAATGCGCGTCTGCAATCTTATGATCCTCTAAGAATTTGTTTGTACAGATTCCTTCCCACAAATCATCTTCCAAAATCCAACAAATGCCCCATAAAGTGAACCACATGTTCATTTTATCGCGGATCAACATCTAGGATCATGAATGCACATCTGTAGATCCTTTTCCAATAATTTGTGTACACAAATTCTTATCTATTGTTTCCTGCCGAAGTGCTTTTATGACCTTTGTTTCTTCCTTTTCCTTTTCGAGTATCCCAATCCAAGAGATAAAGAAAAACATATGAATGCCGTGTAGTCACGGAGAGGAAAAGTGAGTCAATGGAGATTTGGTGTTAGGCGATTCTAGATGTTACATGTTGCCATAATATAAATATTACATTATGAATACATCTCGTCTCTTAGAGCAATTGGTAAAATCCGACATGTGTACGCTACATGTCGTTGTAGTGTAATTACATTTTAAGTACCTTTTCACTAATTACATTTTTATATACCTTTTAAAATATACACAGTTAGACATTTTGTGTATTGATCTTTTTCCTTGTAATTACCTGATGTACATTCTGATGTTAGATTTTAAGTGTAAATAAATGTTGAGTCGGCTAATATAAATAATAAGAAGGAGAGTTCATTTATACAATATAAAATACATTTATTAAACTATAAATTCGCAAACTCGATAACTGCGCGCGGCGCTTATGGCACGTGTATTCATCACGGCGTCTTATGATACTCTGCTGTCAATGCTCCTCGCATGTCTCGTTTCACACAAGCCGCTCTCTCTGCATTCATACATACATTCATAAGAGCGCGCTCATGCGCCACACATTAGGCAATATAAATGTATATTCTCAACAATAAAAATAGAAGTTAGTCTTAAGAAGGATTCCATGGCGGCAAATTAGGTCCCCCACGTAAATTGTAAATAAAAAGTCCCGCGGAAGACCACGGGATAACTAAAAAAGAAACACGTGCTTTTTTATTTTAACTTCTAGAGTCATGATGATGTTGCCGTTTCGGTCTATTGTATATAAACCCACAGTTTAAGTTTGAAGTGAAATAAAGCAACGGTAATCGAAAATTGGAAAAAATAGAACTTTTAATTATGATAATACGCCCCCACACCTCCCGGAGGCCCTGGAAGCACGGTGGTGCACCAGGACTATTACACTATGTTACTGTCGTCATAGTCATCATAATCATCGGCACTACAACCGGGATCTGGTCTTGGCCTTATTTAGCAAGTCTCTCCACCGGTATCCAGTCCATATCCGAGACTTGTTAAATTGTCCATAATAGTTTGTTTTTCCGCACAAGGTTATTAGTCGTGCGCCAACCTTTCTCAGGATAGTGCCGTCGTAGTAGATAACCCAAAATCGAACATTAAATTTGGCACCCAGCCCTATTGTTGAAATTGTACAGTGTTGCAATTGCATTGACGATATACTGATTCGATGGGTATGACACTTTCTTCCTGGTCACTCGATTCCAGTGGTTCTAAACAACGTTAAATCGCTATCCCATCAAATTTAGGCCGCGTTACCCAGCGTTCGGCACTAGCACCCACCATATTCGTCATTTTTATGAACGAATTTTTTGTACACTGCTTTGCACTTATGGTGACTCTAACAGATACACACACAATTTACAAACAAAATAGTGAAGAACACGAACAAAAAATCGAATAAGAAAAATACATCAGAACCGTATACCTAGCGATAACATAACAATTCACATCAGTGGAGTATAGTCGAGTTTAAAAATCAAATTCAAAACACGGTCAGTAGCCTGATGGGTAACGCTTAGGTTCAATTTTTTTCGTGATTCAAACTGTCATAGCGTCAGCTCGAATCACACGATCTTCTTCACTATTATTTCAAACGCTAGAATTGGTGACTACGACGTGATCTGTACACACAGCATACACTTTCCCATAGTAAGCAGAACTTCACACACGGTCACGACTTCCGCATAGAGCCCAGCCTCCGACGTTTTCTCGTTCTCTCGTTCGTCCGTCGTTCGCATACGAATCTGATGGTAACGAAGTTACTGCGGAGGGAGTGGTGTAGCGACTCTAACAGATACACACACAATTTACAAGCAAAATAGTGAAGAACACGAACGAAAAATCGAATAAGAAAAATACATCAGAACCGTATACCTAGCGATAACATAACAGTTCACATCAGTGGAGTATAGTCGAGTTTAAAAATCAAATTCAAAACACGGGCAGTAGCCTGATGGGTAACGTTTAGGTTCAATTTTTTTCGTGATTCAAACTGTCATAGCGTCAGTTCGAATCACACGATCTTCTTCACTATTATTTCAAACGCTATACACTCGCTTGTTTACGATAGTACGTTGAGTTTCCCTTGTTCGTACAAACATGGTCCACAAAACTCTTCAGACGTCATTATCATGCACAATTTATAGAATTCCCATATCCACGAGAAATGACTATGCTAATAATCTAATTGAATTTAATTCTATGCCTCCAAGCCACAATCTTGCCTCTCGTCCTAAAATAGTCCCTCTGGACAACCCTTGTATCGGCGAAGTTTTTTTTTAATTTTTTATTAGACTTCTCTCGGGAGAGGCGAACCTATAGCACCGAGTGGGCGCCCCGAGATGCCATCAAATAACTGTTGCAGTTCTTTTTGAACAGTTGTAGGTTGTAACGCTCCGGGAACACTCGTGTGGGGAGGGAGTTCCACAGCTTCCCCGCTCTATAAGGGAACGAGTTCTGATGCAGGGATGATCGTGCCGTCGGGAGATGAACCACAAACGGGTGCGATCCGTCGGATTGTCTTGTGGAGCGCATATAAACCGAATTGCGTGGAACAATACCAGGAATCTCCGAAGAACAGCACCCGTGATAATATCTGTAAAACAGACAGACGTTGGCTACGCGCCTTCGATGTGATAGCGACTGTAGTCCTGACGTCAGCGCCGAGCCCCCGATCAGGCGGATCGCTCTTCTCTGTATGCTCTCAAGTAGGTCGAGGGTATGTTTAGGAGCCGAGCTCCAAACATGAGAGCAATATTCGAGCGCGGGTCTAATTTGGGATTTATACAGGAGAAGAAGTTGGGCCGGAGTAAAATATTTCTTGACTCTAAAAAGATAGCTCAGTTTTCCTGAAGCTGACCTGGCGATACTCGACACGTGTTTATGCCATGATACATTCCCACAGACCGTGACGCCGAGCAATTTCAAACTTTCCCCAGCCTCGAGGGCCCGGCCACTCATCATCAGCTGTGGAACCGATGATCCACTTTCCTTTGTGAATGTTGTATATTGTGTCTTCGCTGCATTGAAGTCGACGAGATTGGCCTTCCCCACTGCAGGACCCTATCTAGATCCTGATTCAGAGAGTCAATCTGTCTACATCTCAGCTGATGCGACGTAGATGCATCACTCGAAAAGGAGGAAACAAGCGTACTATCATCCGCAAAACTGAACACTTTGTTATCCGTTGTCTCCAACAAATCATTTATGTGAAGCAAAAACAAGGTTGGAGCCAAAATAGAACCCTGGGGCACCCCTGAATTAACAGGGTACAGATCCGAACACTCGCCGCCCACAACAACCCGGATCGGTCGTATCTCGAGGAAGCTCTTCGTTCAGTCGCAAAGCTGTTGGGAAAGTCCATATGAACGAAGTTTGCTCAGCAATGCCCCGTGCCAGACGCGATCAAAAGCCTTTGCGACCGCCTTTGACTCACCATGCCGTTCAATCGCAGATGTCCATATATCGGTTATAAGTCTCAAAAGGTCTCCCGTGGACCGCCTGCCACGGAATCCCCATTGACGATCATTCAGAAGTCAGTTGCACGCCAAATACTTAACTAACTCTGTATTGATGACTTTTTCCATTACCTTAGATAAAATAGACAGTAATGCTATCGGACCGTAATTTTGTGGGAGACACTTGTTTCCCGTCGTTGGGATTGGCTGAATTCGAGCGATTTTCCAGCAGGCAGGAAAGGTCCTCCATGCATAAGATAAGCGGACGAGTCTGCCAAGAACCGGCGATAGTTCTGGAGCACAGTTCTTAAGGACTATTGCTGGTATTCCGTCCGGGCCGGTTGCCTTCCTACAATCCAGTTCACGTAGAATGCGTTGAATAGTATGCGGACGAAATCTCACATCCCGCATCGAAGACCGTACCGGCGAGATCACAGGTGGCTCCAAAAGGCCGGGATCGAGGTTTAAATTCGCGAACACATTAGCTTTATCGTTTGAATTCGTGACTAACGTCCCGCTGTCTGTCACCAACGGAGGGAAAGAGGAGGATGTGGAGTTACCGCTGACAGCTTTTGCCATTGACCAGAAGGAGCGCGAACCAGTTGGGCACCGAAGGAGCTTATTGTACACACTGTCGTTGTGAGCATTCTTCGCGGTATCAATCGCCTGGTTGCACGCGTTTCTGGTTCTAACGAAATTCGTTCTGTTAACATCAGTGGGATTGGAGCGCTATTGCTTAAAAGCTCTATTTTTTGCCGCTGTAATCAGCTCGCATTTTTTATCAAACCAAGGTTTATCAGACGAACTTCGTTTGATGGAATGTGGAATATACATCTCCATCCCCAGAAGAATAATCTCTGATACCGACTCCACGCAAGCGTTAACATCGAAGTTTCCGAAGCACACCTCGGACCTTGGAAAGGATGCGAAGAAATCTCGCAAATCGTCCCAGTTAGCAGTCCAATACTTCCAAACATGGCGAAACTGGCTAGGCCGGTTATTCGCTTGATATGCAAGTGCTTGCGCGACAGATACTAAGCAGTGATCTGGGTTTCCCAGTGGCTCAGCAATCTCCACGGTATAAATGCTTGGCTAGGATGTCAAAAACAGATCCAGGGTGTTCGCATAATCGCCTCGGGCTTCCGGCACTCGCATTGGCTCCCCCACGAGTTGAGTCAAGTTGTGGCTTACAGCAAACATCTCCGCCAGCCCCCCCAGCCTCGTCGATTCTGTTAGAATGTAACAACCAGCCGGAATTGTGCACATTATAATCACCAAGGACAACAATTCCAGAAGCTGGGTGGTTGATCTGTATCCAGTCGACGCGACGGTACCTGAAAGATGTTCGAAAAATATCGCCGGTCGATCGTCATTCGGGGAGCGGTAAAGACAACAAAGAAATTTAACGGAATTCCTCAGTGTGACCGTCAACCATATGATGTCCATATTATTGGGTTCCAACGCCTCCATCCTCTGGCAAGCCAGATCGGACTGCGCGAAGACGCAGACTGCGCCCTTAAAACGGAATCTCGAATGTAAGTCGTATCCTGAGCAACGAAGATATGTCGAATCAGTTGACGAATCGACCTGGGTCTCGGTTAGGGCAAGGATATCAGGTTTCGTTGTTTGCAAATATTGGTGGACGACGTTTACATTCGTATTGGTGAAACCGATGTCCCTGATGTTACAAAATGCCGTCATCAGTCGAGCGTGGGCAGATCCTCGAGAGCGAGCCCGGTTATGCGATGACGAATCTCTTAAAGTTCCATTATTTATCATGATATCTGCATGATGTTCCGCCTGACATAGTCCCCCCTGGAAATCCGAATGGGAGACTAGTTTACCTCCGGAATTCTTTATATCAGAAGGTACCATCATGATTTATCTCCGTGTCAGTCCGGGCCATCAGCCACACATCCGAAACACCGCCGAAGATTTCTCTCGGCGATATCGCGGAAAGTACAGTGTGACGTGGTGGTATCTCACCTTGGGACCGACTACCACCTAACCAACCTTTTCTCGAGCCGGTTCATAAGCCAAGCTCCGAAAGATGGCCAGGGATTACTCCCGACCATTTCACGGAGCCTAAAGCTTGAAGGGGTGGTATTTCACAGGGCGTTGGGACCCAGGCTACCAGTCGGCCTTTAGTCGCTTCTTACGACAAGCCGGCCTAGCGGTGAGTATATTCTAGCGCCCTACTCACAGGCGTGGAACGAACTACTAATTCTTGGTACTCGAATTCACTATTCTTTTAACCCATATTTTAAGTTATGCAAAGATGGCATAATGTTTAATGTTTCTTAATGTCTCCCCTTGATTTAACCACAATTTACAACACATATATTTCCCCAAAACTCGAATAAAATTTTCAAATTTGGTCAGACGTGAATAAAACTGCGCATAAGCCTTTTATATATATAAAATAAAATTGTAAAGTCTGACGTGTCGTTTTTTTTTCAGTGTACACTGTGTGATCATTTGGTATGATCCCATTTGGAATTTTTTGTGTTTACATTTCAAGGACGTTCTTACACACAAAATATATATATGTAACTCCGGCTTGTTTTTGATATAATATAAAAGATTTTAATAAAAACAACTGCATAAAACGATAACACATCGGAATTTGTACTCATTTCAATGGGGAGGAGATGAGAATGATGCTAAAGACAATACAACATTTTCCACACGGTGCATAAGGGCGAAGAACTGTCATTATAGGTCCCGCTGTAGTTGGCCTCATAAAAACCAAATACACAATTTTATGCAAGAAGTTATAAGGTAGAAAATATATCACACGTGTGCGCCTATATTGTGTTATATAGTGCTGCATACAAATCATTTTTTTAACACAATAAAATAATGGAAAGTTGTTGAAACAATGACTCCAGGTATACCCGGTGAAATTCGACTTAGGAGCGATAGTTCAAGTGGCTTGTGGTTTTCTGATGGCGGCAGTTGATCAAGAAGGTAATGATCATGACACAACTGATCCTGGAGATCCCGAGGAGGAGTTAATAACAGCGGAAAAGGTAAGTTTATACCGAATAATTTCATGTCGCAGATTCATTTACTTTTCAATGTAGTTATTAGAAACCCTGGAGAATGCTTGGATGAATGAGATGTTCGCTCCAGATATACTGCCGCACCAGAGTGAGGTAATTGACCTGATTATGAGCCAAGTAACTCATCTGGAGGAGAGTATTAAGGATCTGGATAAGAAAGATTTACAGTACCGTGCTCACCACGCTGAATTAAATCGGATTAGGTACATTATTTCGAACTATCTACAATGTAGGCTACAGAAAATAGAAACGTACACACAACACATCCTCGCAGAGGAAGCCAGATTAGAAAGTAATGAGAAGCGATTGACTGACATGGAGACAGTCTTCGCCAACGAACACCTTGATAATGTCGAGAATTTATTCAAGGCGGTTGCGTTGCAATATCTTCCCAGTATGCAAAGTTCTGACGAGGAGCAGCAAATTATTCGGCCTAATTTAATGGAACATGTTTTTATAAAGGCGAATGCCTCAGGTATACAACGAGACGGTTCTTTTATATACTGTATTTTTCACTAAACTTCTGTTTCAGTGCCTGCGGTCATAGTTGGAGCTGATGAGGAGGAGGTCGATTTAGAAGCTGGATCGCAGCACATAATTCCTTATCACCTTATATCTGATCTGATAGTAAAGGGCCAAGTGCAGTTAATATAATAGTGATTATTAGTGTCCAATAAAAGAAAAGAGTATGTGAATACCTAGCGGTGGTGAATTGTAATAATCGATCTAAGCTCTTTTTTTTTTTTTTATAAATATTCACCAAGTCTAGAAGGAGTTGGTGTGGGCTTGTTGAGAGACTTTGAATTGTGTGACGGGACAGATAGGCTTCTCAATGGGCGAGTTTAAATGTAGATGGAGTTTTTTTTTTTGGAATTTGCCTCTGTCCGTTTGTTCTCAGATGTATTTCAGTCTTTTTTTCGAAATTTGATTTGCTGTTTAATAGACTGGCTGACTTTTCCAGTGAACATCTAACACTCGTCGTTTTAAGAGCATTCTTTAGATCCTTCCGAGTTCGGGGAAGGTTAAGTAAGTAAGTAAATTGCATCCTTTCATTCTATTTTAGGATGTTCCTGCACGACTTGGGCTCTCTTCGGACTTTTAATAGCGTACGTATGTACTTTAGCATGTCATCCCTGTTAATTCGTTGCCTACTTTTCTACATCAGGTTAAGGAGAAGGCAGGCCACCGCCTGTTTTTTGATCATGGTGATACCACACTCTTTTTTAATAACGTTGCTATTGATCGCGGAATTCTTTTAGCGATCAAAAGGAATTTTATTGTCGTGCTCATTGAAATGGGGACTTCTTTTTTTATGGGAATTTTGTTTCTTCTTAAAGCAGCTATTTTTATTAATCGCTATTTTTAAGTTAATCTATTTTGTTCCTCTTAAAATATTGTGACGCATATGACAATCAATACTAGAATATTCTAGAAAGTCCGAAACAAAGTACTAGAATATTCTAGAAAGTACTGGAAAACTGGAGACTATGAACAGTAGAAAATTCGAGGTTATGGAACGGACGGAAACGAAACGCCGAATCAGAATGAGGAAACGTTATAAATACGTCGCGCGAATAAGTAAGAAGTGAGAAGTAAGTAGTCAAAGACGCGATAAGAACGGAAGCGATAAGTCAAGAAATTGTTAAGTGTACGGTAAAAGTAACGGTTGTTATTAACGGACTAATAAAGTATTACATTAATTCAAAATCGATTTAACGGCTCTTATTTATTAAAATAATTAATCCAGCGAACCCTAAGCTCGCTACAATAAGAATGATATAAGTTTTGTTTCGCGGTGGGATATATGGTGAATAGGAGTGGAGTAACCACCAGAAGGCGTTAATGGGCTCTAAATAGACTCGGGTGTAAAACTAGATTTCAGTTCGTGATCTATGAAAAAGATGTCTATTGCAGGAAAATACCAAGGTTCAGTTATAAAGTCGGTTACATAAATAAAATAAGCAAGTATAACGACAATAAACTGGTCAGGAAAATGCAATCAGATTATTAAGGTGGCTACGATGTTTAAAACAGGTAAACGTCCGAAGAGACATCGAGATATATAAATAGGGGTGGCGCACAAAAGTGAAGATTGAAATGGACGAACTTCGCCCGGGAAACTGAAGGCAAGAGTTCTACGTTCGGGATGAGTGTCGAGAGTCTTTTGTTGAATCCAGAACAGAATCGGTCTGTAGCGCAACATAAGAGCTTCAACTCGAAAAGACCAATTTTGATTAGGAGAAACGTCGAGTCATATACTGGAGGGTGACATGGGCGTACTTGACATCCGATACTAAAGACAGGAAGGTTACATTGAGCTAAGTGGCGAAAGTCGTGAGCTGATATCCAGATATCATCATCATCATCAGGGCACCGGCATGGGCGCTAGGTTCGCTAAACTTCCACTTAAAATTGAGACACTACGATTGACTGTGGTCCTTGCGATTGAAGTCAACTTAGTTCGTCGTCACTGAAGAATGTCAAAGGATCAGTACGCACCAGGGAGAACACGAACAATTAAAACGCTTGGAGATTGCTGGTGATCACTGCTTTATTGTTAATAATTTCTTTTTTTGTTTTATTTTGCACAAGTTTCTTTCACATATATTTAGTTTCACAATTTTAGGTCCATTAATTTAGTGTTCTCTTTGACAAACAAGAGTTACGCGATATATTAAGCGACTCGCGCAAGGACGGACTTCCACACACGCTTGACACAGGATCACGCACAAGACAAAAAGATATTCCGTTTTGACTCGACTCCGTATATTAAAAAAAGAAACTCAATAGGCGCGTATAGTGCGTGTGCACTCTTATGACGATGATGTCTGACTCCCCGATGCAACTCACATCCGTCAGATTCAATGGTGGTGAATTGCCTCGATGGAGGAGGAGCGAAACGATCAACTTCGCGGCGGCCAATCGTGATCGAGCATGTAAGAATTTTCATATGCCGTATAGGCAAGTTCGATGTTCTGCAATGCAGACAATGATAAGCGAACACTTGATCAAACAATGCACGATCTTCAGGGGCCCCGGCGATGTGGCCATAGATCGTTGATGATGTACGCCTGGGAACGAAAATAGGTTTTTGCCTCAAAGTAAACAAAAACGCTATTTCACAGGTCCTATGATGGGATGCACAATGTTCATGATGTGCCTATGTTGCAAAGGGTCATCATTGTATTTACATAAGATTCCAGGGAAATGCCGTTGTAGGCGATATCTGCTGGTGACGATAGTTCCACCGGAGATTGGGAATCTATTTGCTTTAGCCGAACGGCTCTATAGCAGAATAGGGAAAATTGTTCCTGGACGTTAAGTCCACAGAAAACTCAGTGACGGTGGCTATAGGTTATTTGTTTGGGTTAGATGATGGATCATGTTCATGCTCGGTTGTATAATGATTAGGAAATAAGTCGCAACTCAGCGAACCTTAGGGGATAGATAAGATATACAATTATGTACGGTAGAAGGGAATATCGGTTGCAGCTGTGTCCGCAATGCGCTGGCCAGCGTTTGTTTATCGTTAATTGCTGACAAGCCGAGCCGATAGGAGATGTAAACTGGTTCATGGAGTATGAACCAGAAAAGTCCGGAATTATGTATGCCGTCGGAGAGGTTTCCTTTCAGGTATGAAAAATGCTGCTGGGAACTTACGCTGCCCATAATTGCAGGTAGGTATGGTGTCTTGTAGGTGAGGGAAAAGACAGGTTAAGTTGAGGAAGTGGGTGGTTCTTGGAGAAGACTTTAAAGAACCCCCACATACCCCAAAATGTAGCTAATATAGCAACCTAAGTAAAGAACGCCTTTTAATATTTGTGTCCAGTAATAGATCCTTTTGCAACTGAAACAAGGGATTCGAACGCTTGACGAGATTAAAGAGGGTAATGAATGAAATCGGATAAAGTACCCAAGCGTGGAGGGAAAGTGCGTAGAATAGGGAATAGTGGCGTAGCCGGGTTAGTGAGGTCACGAACTTTCGGGTTCCTGCAGACCAATAAACAGTACGAGTAGGTGTTATATAATTAATATCAATTAATTATCACCCCGCTAAAATACATTTAAAATCCTGGCCAATGCATATCCTTTCCCAATTACCAACACATCACATTAAGAGTACAATAGCATATTCTCACCAAGCAATAGACAAATTTTTAAAAATAAAATAACATCCCTAAAAATACCTGATCCCTATCCCAGTAGATAATATTTGGCTTGCCATAAGCCTCTCGGGAGAGGCAAGTCTATAGCATCAATACGGCGCCCCGAGATGCCACCAAATAATTGTTGCAGTTCTTTTTGAACAGTGGCAGGTTGTAACGCTCCGGGAACACTTGCGTCGGTGGGGAATTCTACAGCTTCCCCACTCTGCAACGGTACGAGTTGTGATGCAGGGATGTTCGCGACGTTGGGAGATGAACCGCAAACTGGTGTGATCCGTCGGATTGTCTCGTGGAGTACATATAAACCGAATTGCGTGGAACAATACAACGAATCTCTGAAGAACAGTATCCGTGATAATATCTGTAAAAGAGACAGAGGTCGTCTACGCGCCTTCGATGTGATAGCGACTGTAGTCTCGATGTCAGCCCCGAATCCCTGATCAGGCGGATCGCTCGTCTCTGTATGCTCTCAAATAGGTCGGACGTATGTTCAGGAGCAGAGCTCCAAACATGAGAGCAATATTCGAGTGCGGTCTAATTTGAGATTTATACAGGAGAAAAAGTTGGGGCGGAATAAAATATTTCTTGGCTCTAAAAAGATAGTTCAGTTTTCCTGAGGCGGATCTGTCGATGTTCGACACGTGTTTAGCGCACGATACATTCCCACCTTTCTCCAGATTCGTGGGCCTGGCTATTCATCATCAGCCGTGGAACCGATTATCCACTTTTGCTTGAGAATGTTGTGCACTGTGTCTTCGTTGCATTGAAGTCGACGAGATTGCCCAGCGATGCCCCGTGCCACAGGCGTTTAAAAGCCTTGGAGATATCCAATGCGACTGACCTTGACTCACCATGCCGCTCAATCGCGGATATCCATACATCGGTTATAAGGGTCAAAAGATCTCCCATGGACAGCCTGCCTCGGAATCCATATTGACGATCATTCAGAAGTCCGTTGCACTCCAAATACTTAATTAATTCGGCATTGATGACCTTTTCCATCGCCTTAGACAAAATAGACATTATGCTACCGGCCGTTAATTTTGTGGGTCACACTTTTTCCCGCTGTTTGGGATTGGCTGAACTCGAGCGATTTTCCAGCAGGCAGGAAAAGTCCTTCGTTCATAAGATAAACGAAAGAGTCTACCAAGAACCTGCGACAGTTCTGGAGCACAGTTCTTAAAAACTATTGCTGGTATTCCGTTCGGGCCGGTTACCTTCTTACAGTCCAGTTCACGTAGAATGTGTTGAATAGTACGTGGGCGGAACGTCACATCCCGTATTGTAGACCGTACCGGTGCGATCACAGGTGGCTGCCAAAAGCCGGCATGGAGGTTTGAATTCGGGGAAAATAAATTCGCGAACACATTAGCTTTGTCTTGTGACTAGTGCCCCGCTGTCCGCCACTAACGGAGGAAAAGAGGAGGAAGCGAAGTTATTGCTGATACTCCTTGCCCTTGACCAGAAGAGACGCGAACCAGTTGGGCATTCAAGGAGTTTATTAGTCACTCTATCGTTCTAAGCCTTCTTCGTGGTATCAATCGTCTGGTTACACGAGTTTCGGATTCTAACAAAATTCGTTCTGTTATCTCGGTGGGATTTGAGCGCCATTTTTTAAAAGCTCTATTTTATCCGCTCTAATCTGCTTGCATTTTTTTTATCAAAACAAGGTTTATTAGATGAACTTCGGTTAATGTTATGCGGAATGTAGATCTCCATCCCGAGAAGAATAATTCCTGTGACCAACACCGCGCATCATCATCATCGGCATTACAACCGGGAGCCGGCCGTGGCCTTATTTAGCAAGTCCTGGGGCTTGTTAAATTTTCCATGATAATTTGTATTTCCGGGCAAGGTCATTAGTCTTGCGCCAGAGGCTCCGCGACGGGGAATCGAACCCCGGTCTCCCGCGAGTTCATGATAGATCTGAGGGTTATAGTAAAAAATATATTTATTAATTTATAAACCTAGTCTAAGATTATTTTAATTCTTAATTCTAATGCATTCTGCTCTTTTGAACATTCGTCAGCGCACTTCCTAGCGTGGATATTAAGAAGACTCGTTCATGCTGTTGTCGCTGCTCTTATAGATAAAGTTGTGAGTTCTGATCAGGTGTGATACTCAATGTAGGAGACAACGCCGTCTGGGAGTTTTCCCCGATGATTTTTTGCAAGCTCTTATCGTAGATGATTCACGATGTAGGAGATAGGGAATTTTCCATGGCTTGGTATGTTGTGTTGTGTGCAGAGGTTGACGAAAAGGTTAGAGATGATCTGGGAATTTTCAATAATTAGATTAGGAAGAGAAGTGATTGAATTTTATCGAAGTCCAATGTGCGTGGGGTGTTAACTCGCGTGACAGGCGTGGATACTAACCACTATACTATCGAGGAGACTCCGCCCATACGTTAACGGAAAGAATGCAAAGAAATCTCGCAAATCGTCCCAGTTAGCAGTCCTATACCTCCATACATGCCGAAGCTGCTTAGATCGACAGATACCAAGCAGTGGTCTGAGTTTTCCAGTGGCGCAGCAATCTCCACGGTATAAATGCTCGGCTCGGATGTCAAAAACAGATCCAGGGTGTTCGCATAATCACCTCGAGTATCCGGCACCTGGCGCTAACAATGAGTATCTCCGCCAGCCTCCCAGTCCCGTCGGTTCTGTTAGAATGTACCAACCAGCCGGAATTGTGTGCATTAAAATCGCCACGGACGACAATTTCAGAAGTCGGGTGGTTGATCTGTATCCAGTCGACGGTACGTGAAAGATGTTCGAAAAATGTCGCTGGTCGATCGTTATTCGGGGAGCGGTAAAGACAACAAAGAAATTGAGCAGTATTTCTCAGCACGACTTTCAACCACATGTTGTCCAAGTTATTGGGGTCAAACGCTTCCATCATTTGGCAAGCCAGATCAGACTCCGCCTTTAAACGGAATCTCGAATGCAAGTCGTATTTTGAGCAACGAAGATATGTCGAATCAGTTGACGAATCGACCTGGGTAGGATATAAGGTTTCGCTGTTTGCAAATGTTGGTGGACGGCGTTTACTTTCGTATTGGTGAAACCGATGCCCCAGATGTTAAAAAACGCCGTTATAAGTCGAACGTTGGCAGAGCCTCGAGAACGAGCCCGATTATGCGATGGCACAAAGTTCGGTTATTTATCATAATATCTGCATGCTGTTTGACATAGTCAGCCCCGCAGATCCGAATAGGAAACTAGTTTACCTCCGGAATTCTTTATCTCAGAAGGTACCGTCATGACTTGTCGCGGTGTCAGTCCGGGTAATCAGCCATACATCCGAGACATAGTCGAAGATTTCTCCGACGATATCGCGGAATGTACAGCGTGACGGGGTCGTATCTCACCTTGAGACCAATTACCACCTAAACCAACCTTTTCTCGGACCGGTCCATTAGCCAAGCTCCGAAAGATGGTCAGGATTTCTCCCGGCCATTTCAGGGCCCCTACAGCTTGAAGGGGTGGTATTTCAGCGGGTGACAGGGCGTTGGAACGCCACTTACTACTCGACCTTTAGTCGCCTCTTACGACAACCCGGCCTAGCTGTGAGTATATTCTAACGCCATACTCACAGGGTTAAACTCAATACTTAATATATTATTTCATTGTGTGCAGTTTTATTTGCAACACCGGCCGAAAACCTTAGTAGCTGGTGCTATCAGATTTAAATTACCTTGTAATTTATTTACATTGTAATAAGTGATAGATAAAAAATCTTTGTCATGTCAGACGAACCGCAAGTTAACTGAGTAAAGTGGAGACTTTTCATGCATGTAACTAACCACATGAAAAGTTTCTTGTAATTCTCAACTAGAGTGAGTAAAATAATTGGATTCGTTTCTTCGGCAAATTTAACGGCTTTTTAACACCCATAATGAGGGTTATAATTTATTTAACACTACTGTAATACAGGAATTTATTAACTAACTAATAGTTTGGTGACATTTTTAAAGCACCCACAGCCTCTATAAACTGTTATAAAATCGTTTGGCAGCACTGAAAGACCTTTGCTGTTGCAACTAGGATACGAAAACACATCCCTATACAGTAGTTAGTTACCCTCCCACTTATTGGAGTTGCAAAGTTGAACAATTTGGCAAATAATTATTGTGAAAAAATGTAAATTATCAACCGGAGAGTTAACGCAATTTTAAAATAATGTTGAAAGTCAAACTAATATTCCTAGCCGCGCTTTTTTCTCTTGGGAGTTGTTCGGGTATACGTACATCCAAGGACTAACTTGCTGATTAGCATTCCCTAGGCATTTGTTTTATTTGCATGGAACACACACACTTTGAGTAACATTGCATCTGCTCAACATTGTAGCATATGATCTTCATTTATTTGTGTTTCCTTTTAATATTACTTCTTCATTTTTTTTTGCTCTCGCCAACATTCATTAGGAATAACAAATTTGTCCCAATCAAATCCACAGTAGTGCCTTTAAAAAAAGGTCTCCTTTGAACGTCAAGTAGTTTGAGTACATAAAGGTAATTGGTAGCACATTGAGTGGCTGAAGCAAATTACCGAAACTAGCCTTAGCCAATAAACGAAATATGTTGTTGAATTCATCCACATAGGATTTGTTTTGTAACATGTAGTTATAGCTATTGTTTTGTTATAACTCTTGGTCTATGCAAATTATTTATATTGTGCAGTAGCAGTAAAATTGGCCGCCTATAGTTGATTAGTAATAACATTTAGTTTGTTTTATTAGACTTTGCAGTATCTTTGGCTTATGATGTTTTCAATTATTTAGAACGGGAGTTTTTGTTTGTATCCTTTTCTATTTTTTTTTTTTTAATAACAGTTGAACTTATATTACTTATCTTATTTTTAGTTGTTTCTTTTGAAGCAAATCCCTACTCGAAGCGATTATATGATGATCTCCTAAGCAATTACAATCGTTTGATAAGGCCAGTTGTGAACAACAGCGAGACTCTAACAGTATGGTTGGGGTTGAAGCTGTCCCAGTTGATTGAAGTCAACTTAAAGAATCAAGTGATGACCACCAACCTCTGGGTGAAGCAGGTTAGTTTTATGAAATAATTTAATCCTTAAACTAATAAATTTTTTGTCTGGCCATCTACCGTCTATATCTTATATTTATATGTCATTTGAAATATTGCAGACGTGATTCTATAGCTACGTATACTCTTTAGATTGAGGAAGAGGATTTCGGTGTCTTTTACAAAAGAAACTTGAATAGACTTTTATTCAAAAATGGTTCCATGTTTTCGCCCACATTTTGCCATTTTTCGGCTAGATTATTCATTTAGTGTAGAATTCCGGATACCGACGTGAGTATTTTGCCCATGTCCTTTTCGAGGTCAATTTCACACAATCAAGAGACTGTTGCACAGATTAGAATAAATGACAGTTTTATGGTGCAGTGCCAGAATTATACATACTGACAAATGTAGGATCGAAAGAAGGCGTGGATTACATTTCGAGGGTTTGTCTTCAGAAGAATTGGAGAGGACCCAATGAATGAACACTGTGTCAGCCAGGGCCCCGCGTTCCTCAAGGGTTCTGAGGTTGATTAATTTGAGACGGTTAATGTACGGGGCAGGATTAAGGGGTTTTCCCCTTAAGCAGATGATATCGCGGAATGTACAGCGTGACGGGGTGGTATCTCACATTGGGGCCGACTACCACCCAAACCATCCTTTTTTCGAACCGGTCCATCAGCCAAGCTCCGAAAGATGGCCAGGGATTTCTCCGGACCATTTCACGGACCCTATAGCTTGATAGGTGGCGCAAGGCTAATGACCTTGCACGGAAAAACAAATTGTTATGGACAGTTTAACAATCCTCAGGACTTGCTAAATAAGGCCAAGACCGTTCCCGGTTGTGGTGCCGATGATGATGATGATAGCTTGATAGGGTAGTATTTCAACGGGGGACAGGGAGTTGAGACCCCGCCTACCACTCAGCCTTTAGTCGGCTCTTACGACAAGCTGACCTAGCTGTGAATATATTCTAACGCCCTACTCCCAAGGCTATTTATTATAGAAGAAAACATCAATCAGGCATCCAAAGGAATACAACATCGGACCACATAGAAAGGACATAAGAAAGACAACCAGACAGCTGATAAACCGTGAGTACCCATGTAGGGGCGAAGTCGAGGCACCGACATCGGCGCAGGGTTCTACTTCGTCCTCACAAATTAGAAGTTCCGCCGCGGCACTAGAGGAAAACTGTTCACCCGGAAAGTAATCACTGGACAAATAAAACACCGACGTATGTTGTTACACGTTAACTTTATAATTTTATTTTTCTTATCGGTCCGTAAGTCTATTACACTTAATTGGATTAACGAAACAAAACAATTACGCAAGGATAGAAGGACGCACAGAGACAACATAGAAGACGTCAAACTTATTTTAATTGTAAACACGCTTACTCAACTTGACTTACTTATCTACGCTTCTCCGCCGTGCGCGGAGAGCGGGAGTGGCACGCGTGCGAACAGCGTGGTCAATGGATGGAATTCGACTCAACGATATTCAATCGTTGTTAAAAGAAATTCAGCAGTGAAATTGCTTCTCTTAAATTAAGGGTGCATTTCCTGTTCCATGAGAGACGTAAAGTCTTTCTTTTGAGTAACCAAACCGATCTCATAGAGGGGATCCTCACAATACACAAATGTGTGTGTACGTCGGTTCTTTTCCTAGATCAACGCCATGATGAATAACCTGAAACACAAAGAAAGGGAAAGGATCGTAGAGATGTTTGTTTATGTGAGAAGGTTACTGGGAAACGGATCCAAAACTATGTAGGATAAAAGAGATTTATGACCTGGGAGTTAAACTGATTAAACAAGTTGCAACTCATTAAATGGTAGACGTATTTGCGATACGTTTTGGTGATTGGTAAGGGATTAGTCTCAACGCAGATGGTGCTAATTACATGCATCTGCGTTAGACCGTTTATCGCTGGCTGAAAGGGGTCGCCAGCCGATGTGTGTGTAGATAGTTTTTGTACACCATCCTGGCTGGAAAAATAGACGGCGCAATATATATGATCCCTGTCATGATGGTTTCATTATATGTAAACCAAATCATCTTGTTTTCAGGTTCTTGGTTTGAGATTCCTGATAAGGTAAGAAAGAAATCTTACAGAGAATTGGTATGCTAAGAGAATGCATGAAAGGTAAGATTTCTTTACAGGGACTTAAAGATCTTAGATTTGATCTCTTAAATGCGTGAAGCATTTTAGATGCTAATGCGATTGCATTAGCGAAAGCTTATGCAGACTGAGTTGTATGGATGGGGGTTTTTCAGGAAGGTGAATCGTGGGATTTGGCGGAACCGCCACACCCACATTAAAGATTTTTATTATTGTGCAAAATTAATTTGCAACAGTTGTATGATGCGGTCGGGAGTGTTGAAGCGAAACTCTATTAACCCTAGTGCAGAATAAACTGCGCGAATTCGAAAGAGCAAAGCAAAATGTCACAGAAAGCAATAGGAAACCAGCCTGAACAGCTAACCACTCCGCTCGCACTGTACTCTGACATTTAAGGGTACTTCAAAATGCCCTTCTGTGCGCGCGTTCGTGTAAGAAACTAGCTCTGCAAAGGAAAACCCGTAGTGAGTCCTGCGGGGAGTGTGGTAGGAAATGCAAGGGGTGTTATAGTACGTAGGCGCAGTGTTGTGACATTTTTTTTTTTTTACACTAACGCGCGAGTTATAGTTTTCGGGCTCTATTTGAAATCCGAGAATCACGATTCGAGGGGAAAGTCGACGCAATCTTCCATTAACACCAAAATAGAAACATCCAGGAAATCAAAACTCGTAGTTTTCTTTCTTTATTGTCACTTTTTATTGTTTCTTATGTTTACATTAACTTTCCTAGTCATTCGTCTTTCTATTTTATTCAGTTTACACTTATTTTTATTTTTCTTTAAGTCTATTCACAATTCTTTCTGGGCAAAGGTTTAATATGCACTCTACTTAGCTCTTTGTTTGTAACAACTAACGTTCGTTTCTTTTTTTTTTTAAATCTATTCGCAAATTTCTCTTAGAAGCTGTTTAATATCCACTTTACTTAGCTTTTCATATTTACATCAAGTAACGTTCTCTTCGTATTCCTTAATCTATCCACTTTGCTTAGTTTTTCTATTTTACATCAAGTAACATTCATTTTGTATTCTTTGATCTAACCACTTTGCTTACTTTTTTTATTTGGCGTTTTTCTGTTTGATTGTATCAATGACCTCATGTACCTCATCTTTATCTATGATGTCACTGACACACTTAACACGCACACAAAAGGGGATTTTGAAGTACCCTTATATGTCAGAACACAGTGCGAGGCGATGGAGAGGAAGTGGATAAGGAAAGGGGGTGTCGATGTATATTAGTCTTGAATGTCTGGACATCACAACGGACAGGAAACACATGATTAGGCAGAACATTCCACATTCGTGTGGTTCGGCTAAAGAATGACTCTCTATGTTTATTTGTGCGCATAAAGTCCACTTTCAACGTGAACTGATGCGCACTCACAGAGTGACGGGTATCGCGGGAAAATGTCTGAAGGGGCGGAACACATTCAGCAAGTTCTGTTGAGCAACGACCGTGGTAATACCTATAGAAAAGAGATAGGCATGATACGTTGCGTCTGTGTTCTAACAACGGAATTGATCGACTTACGGCTGGGTTCCTAATAAGTTTCACTGCTCGTTTTTGCATCCTGTCGAGCACGTGTAGTGCAGTTTGGATGCGCCTGACCAAATATGGGAGTTAAACTCCATTTTTGGACGAATATACGCCTTGTAAATAGTGGCCAGGTTGGATGGAGTGAAGTATCTTTTGCATCTCTTAAGGAACCCCATACGTTTGGTTACACTTTTCGCAGCTTCCAATATGTGGTCATTCCAGTTAACAGTCGAATTAATTCGAGTGCCGAGGATTGATAGTTGCTTGGCTTCGTGGATGCAAGTGCCGTTCATAGGCAGTATATTTAGTTTGGAGCCCGCCTTTGACGACAAGAGACAGCACTGGGTTTTTTGGGCATTGAATTCTACTCGGTTAGATAATCCCCATTGATATATCTTTTTGAGGTCGGAATTCAATGTATCAAGCATACGTCGCTGGTTGGTAGTGACGTTCGAAGAGTTTGGACGGGAGTGTTCGTATGAGTATGAGCAGCTCGTCGTGCTATCATCAGCAAACGAGTGAATTGGGTTGTGAGTAATTGACAAGAGATCATTTATAAAGATGAGAAACAGAGTGAGTGAGAGTACCGAACCTTGGGGAACACCTGCATTAATTTGATGGGTGACAGATTTGACATCATCAAGAACCACTTGGATTGAACGGCCAGAAAGATAGTCTCTTATCCATTGGATCAGGGAATTGTCCAGTCCATATGAATGCAATTTTGACAAAAGGGCTGGGTGCCAAACTCTGTCGAAGGCTTTTGAAATATCCAATGCGACTACCTTGCTTTCACCGAGGTAGTGGATGGGATGGCTCCACTTTTCGGTAAGGTACGCCAACAAATCTCCTGTGGACCTGTTGCTACGAAGGCCATATCGGCGGTCATTGAGGAAGTCATTTGATTGCAGATATTTCGAAAGTTGACGGTTGATGAGTGATTCTACAGCGTTAGTGACGAAAGTGAAGAACGTGTGATTCGAACCGACGCTATGACGGTTAGGATCACTAAAAGATTGAACCAATGTTGATAAATGATTCCATTACCATGGAGAGAATAGAAGTCAGTGCTATGGGTCGATAAGAAGAAAGGGATGATTTGTCACCCTTTTTGGGGAATTGGCTGAATGTTCGCTGACTTCCATCTATTTGGGAAACGGCCAGTAGAATAAGACAAATGGAAGAGTTTCCGCAGTGGTTTAGCGAGTTAAGAGGAACATCTCTTCAAGAGGATTGGGGGAATGCCATCCGGACGAGCGGATTTGTGTGCGTCTAGCTCTTCGAGTGCGCGTGCAACAGTACGCGTTTGGAAGCGAATCTGGCTCAT
Organism: Microdon myrmicae; assembly: GCA_963931805.1. Lineage (NCBI taxonomy): Eukaryota > Metazoa > Arthropoda > Insecta > Diptera > Syrphidae > Microdon > Microdon myrmicae. The sequence continues at coordinate 75,592,901 of OZ007500.1, read as the reverse complement.
GATGTGCTGCTTATGCTCAACTTGAGGTGGAACTGATGTGGTATCCGGCAGGGTTGAGTTGGCTGCAAAATGTGCAGCAAGTAGATTCGCATTCTCTATTGCAGTGGTGACTGGTTTGTCATCGACTATTAGGGAAGAAATGGATGAGGAGACTGAGTTTTGGATGTTCTTTAAATGCCCAGAAGTTTCTACTACCTGTGGGAGAGTGTCTCTGGTCATGCAAGAACTTGGCGTGTTGAATATACGCATTGCAGTCATTTCTAGCTCTATTAAATCTTTTCCGGTTTTCCTCAGTATTGTTTGATTTATACAACCGGAAGCTCAACTCTTTAGCATTAATGGCTTCTCTGCACCCGGAATCGAACCATCTATTTCTCTTGGGTTTGATACTCTTTACTCTGTGTGGAATAAAGGTCCGCATTCTAAGCAGAATCGTGTCTGTCAATGTGTCCGCTATAGAGTCAACATCATTATTGAGGAAAAATGACGACCAATTTAACATCCCAAAAAAGTCGTTCAGACCCTCCCAGTTGGCTTTCTCGTAGAACCATACTGTTCTTTTGGGACCTTTCGGGAGACATACTGTACAACCCTGTGAAAAATTCCATGCCCTAGGCTCGGGGCCGCTCTAACTCCAGAAGATGCAACCATAAAAAAATATAAGTTACCCTGATAGGAGTAACAGTATAGTTTTTAGTTTATTGGGGCTACCACCCCATGTATTGGCCTAATTCAAGCAACATAATTACCTACAACTGAAGTATATATAAGTTGCAAACGAAAGAGCTTAAGAACTATCTTAACTAGGCTTAACCCAAGGTAACCAGAACAAATTAAGAAGGCAGGAGTAGGGGCGAGAGGTGGGGGCAGGCTATAGTAAAGTGTAGAAACGCTGCTTAAGATTGGTGGTGACAATGGTTTGGGAGGCGGTGCTTGAGAGTATGGGTAAAGAGGTCGAAGTCGAACAAGGTGGAATTGGAGTTGACATTCCTCAGCATCCGCGAAAGGGGTTCATTGAGACTATAAGAGGTACGGTGAGGGGGAGTGTAGAGAAGGCGGAGATTTCGCGTGTTACAAGGGTTTGTGTTCAGAGGAATGAAGTTAAGGAGGTAGGCGCAGTCGACCGAGCCGGAGAGGAGCCGATGAATGAACACTATGTAGGCCAGGACCCTACGCTCCTCAAGGGTTCTGAGGTTGATTAATTTGAGTCGGTTATTGTACGGAGGCGGGATTAAGGGGTTTTCCCATCCTTGCCCTCGGAGAGCGAACCGAAGGAAGCGACGTTGAATACGATTTTACGGATATGGATCTTGTGATAAGGAGACTGTGGTAGTTTATTGTCTTTCTACGGTATCCGCCCAAAATTCACCGACCGCACAAGTAAAACTTTACACTTGGCCTCAAAACTACGCCACTCGCCGTTAACAATAAACAAAAAGGAAGTGAAACTATCCAAATTAAATGAATACTCTTTATTGTCATTAAACTGGATTAGATCAATTATTGTTCTGCTGCAAAGTTAACATAAACAGGCAATTAAAATGTGACGACACTTCTTGTCATTAATTTAAGTTAGAGCATAGAACGTATACGTTTACTATTCCCGATTCGATGACACGACCGTAAGTTGTGGCGACTAAAACTCGACTCCATGTGTTTATTCAACGTGGAGTCCACGGAATCCAGATCGCGATTTTATTGACGCACTTCTCTACTCTCAGCTGACCAGATTAAGAATCTCTGGTGACGTCCATCTGCTCGGTAGCTAAAATCTGACTGGTTATTGGATGTCTCTTTACAGACATCCGACGAAAACCAAAAAAAAAAAAAAAAACTAAAGGATTCGCCGCCAATGGCGAAGGTCCAAACAAAAGGAAAAGAGAAAAACTCATGTAGCAGATCGAATCCGCTGCTACATGTTTGGGCAAGATAAACTGCCGCCATACGCAAGGGATAGATTCTTTGATTGACGTGAGTCAATAAAACCCTTGCCGAAGGCAGAAATCTATCTTGGAAAAATGAATCGAACATTGGGCATGGTCGTTGTTAGATCATCTAGAATAAACAAATTTCGGTCGTATGATTCGATGCATGTTATCTTAGGGATATGTTAATCCCGAAAGTATCCGCTTGAATGTTTACTTTGTGTAAACTAAAATTGGTGGCCGTGACAGATGCTGGTGATCGTTCCAAGAAACGGCAACGGATCATAAAATCGGTCATGCTAAGATCCAAGCAAATATGCGCGCCTGAAAGGCCAATGTTTGATTTGATCTTCTTTACTTTAGGAAAGATAGATCGTAGACATGCCGTTGGAAATCTGGCTTGCAGATGTGCAAGCAACCCGAAATAATGCTAGGTCAATGAATGGGTACGAAAATAACACACGGAAAGATCAGCGTGTGTTGGTGGATATGTGCCATCCATTGTTCGGTCGCGGAAGCTCGGTTGATGAATTGATGTCATGGCAAGATGATAATCTTGCCATGAATTATGCTTTCAGGAATGACCGTGGGGAAGAGGTTTGGAAAAGCCCCCAAAAAAGGTAAGCTGCCTAATATATATTTATGTCGGTTATCCTTGGGGATAACCGAATTAACTCCAGCGAATTGGTTGGCGGTTAATGCCGTAGCAAGGTTGCGTAATCTTGCTGACGATTCGACTTCAAGGTAAGTCGCATCGGTGGGAATGGTGGGGATCGAGCGATGCATGGCTCTTCGGGCCCTGAAAAGCCCCACAAGACCATATCTGGATAGCATATTCAAGCAGTGGACAGACGAAGGTGAGGTAAAGGGATCGAGTTACTTAGGGGTCGGAGAATTCCGTAGACCATCGTCTCACGAATAGATTCGACAATGGCCAGGGGTTGGTTATGACGGGAATAGGAACATGAGGATGAGTGAATACGCTTACGGGAAAAGGTTATAGATTGACATTTGGCGATGTTAAGTACAAAGCAATTTTTGTCACACCAACTCGAGAAGCTGTCAGGGTCTGATTGCAGCAGTACAGAATAAAGAGGTGACTCGATGATCTTGTATATCTTGCTGGAATTCTTAATGACCTTATCAATGTCATTAGTGGCAAGTATAAGTAGGAAAGGACCCAGGTGGCTACCTTGAGGGACCCCAGAGGCGGCAAGGAGGGGGTTTGATATCATGGACCTGAACCTAACGGAATAAAATCTATCTTTTAGGAAGAAATCCATTTCGGCAATCCTGGTTCGAAGCCGAGGGCGGATAATTTGAAAAGGATTCGATAGTGGGAGATTTTGTCGAATGCTTTACTGAGGTCGGTTGCGACCATGTCGACCTCGTTACCGTGCTCTAGTGCTGAGAGTGCAAAGGAAGTGAACTCAACAGGTTTGGTTGTAGTAGGTCGGCCATTGAGAAAACCATGTTGCCTTGGTGACATAAAAGATTTGCAATGAAAACTAAGAGATTCCTATAGAATGCTTTCGAGAATCTTGGGTAAGTGGGACAGTTTGGCGATAGGGTGGTAATTCGCGACATTCGTTTTGGGAACCTTCTTGTGGATGGGGGTGATGAAGGAGGTTTTCCAAATGTGGGGAAATACGCCTTGAAAGAGTGGGAGATTGAAGATCAGTGAGGGGGGAACATTCCGTGAGGAGGATTGCAGTGATACCATCAAGGCCCGGTGTAAACTCGTCTTTGAGTTGCAGTAGCTTAGATTCAATTAAGGGCGGATCAAAGGAGTTGTGGAGTAGGGGCCCGGGGAAAAGTTAGGTACGTAGTTGAAGTATGACGGGTCAGGAATAAAGGAGTCATCCTTGAACGACTAATTGAAGTGAGAGGCGAAGAGGTTACCAATAGTAACAGGATCAGATGGGGTATAAGAGTTTATGGTAAGCGATATGGCCGTGTTTAGAATTTGATTTCCAAACTCGAGTATATTCCACTGGTGTGAATTATTTTTATTTATCGCTTGGTATACGGTTCTGATGTATTTTTCTTATTCGATTTTTTTCGTTCGGTGTTCTTCACTATTTTTGCTTGTGAATTGTGTGTATCTGTTAGAATCGCTACAACCTTGCCCGGAAAAAACAAATCATGGAAAACTTAACAAGCCTCAGGACTTGCTAAATAGGGCCAAGACCGGTTCCCGGTTGTAGTGCCGATGATGATGATGATGATATGGGCTAACCACGGGATTTACGTTTATGATTGACTAACTGGAAGATGGTTTTGGGGTCATTTTTGAGATTGGTCTGAGTTTTGGTGAGATAGTTGCAGGGTATTGAAAAGATCCATGAATTGGAGGTAATAGCCAAGAAAGTTGGAGTAGTCGGGTATAGTTCGATTCCGAGAGAAGGTGACCCATAACTTATTCCTTTCGTTACACTGGGAACGAAGCTTGTGGCTGTACCATGGATAGGAAGAGGTTGATGTTCTTTGTCTAGAGTAGGGAACGAACTGGGTGCAATACCATTGAATGGGATCAACATACATTATTGAATTATTTATTTGGCACCGGCTGTATGTATGCCGGCTGCGCTAATAATAGGTTACTGTTCGGGGGATACTCCTCCGAGATCACAACTTAGTATATTTACCCGTTGGCTCCTTCGGCTGCCGCTTTGTCTGTGACTTGCCTCTTGGTATATTTACCCGTTGAATCCGAAGGGGACTTGTTCCTTCTCACACTAGTTTGATTTTGACTAATAACCGTTGACTGCGAGGGGGACTTGTGCTGGATTCCTGCTCTCTGGACATTTCCTGGTCTTCTTAGGATATTTCCTGGTCTTGGGATGAAAGTGATTTAGAGGCTATTTGCTTTATTCATACTGAACTTTTTATTCAAAACTTTTATTTACTATTGGGGGCAACATCCCCGTAACGGTTTCAGATCACACTACAGCTCTAATCTAATCAAAGCAAATGGCCCACTGTTCCGTTGCAAGGCTCCAACCCTTTGCTTGATCGATTAGTTCTCATTTATTTCGTTTGCAACCACTCGTTATATACCCAAATTATGGTCGTAGAAGTGCAAATGATACGTTTACATCAGCTTGGACTTTGATACAGAACGTATGACCCATATTGAATCTACTTGCATGGCACGAGTCATTCGTATTTCTTAATTATCATTACCGCTTAATTGCTCCACTTAAGGTGCAGCGACGTTGGCTAAAGCAATTACTTAATTGATTGCTGCATTTACCGAACCAATTAAAGTACAATGATCCACGTTCGAGCCGTTGATTTCGTTGCTGTGTCTGTCCTTTCCCAGATCTCAGCATTTGATCGACGTTCAGTTAAATCGTCGCCAACCGCCTTTGAAGGCGCCGACAGTGTCATATGTCTTTTATGACATCTGTTCTTGGATGTGAAGCAAAAAATGTATTCGTAATATAAGACCGTGCGAGAATGCCAGGTTTAATGCGAAGTGCTTGTTTTTAATACGTAGCAAAAAGAATGCATTTAGCTTGTGGCCTTGGGAACCGAGAATGCGTCATGCGATATTGTACGTCGGTTGTTATGGTTTGATTGCATCGTGTGCAATATGAATATGAATTGACGATACATTATAAGCGTGTAGCTTTGGGAAACGAATATGCGTCATAGGTGGTATCCGAATGAATATCGCAACGTATGCGATATTACCTTTAATTCCCTGTGGGAAGAGGCGTCAATTTCTTAACTGCGTTAATTGCTTGAGAATTGCTTCGTGTGCAATATGAGCATTAATTGTGAGCTGATGATGTGTGCTAATTTAGGGGGGTTGTGTAGCGAGATGTAACAAAGGAAATAGAGTAAATGATTCCGGTATATAAACGCCGTGAAAAGGAGTGCATCCCTCTCAGCTTCGGTTGTGAGTTTTCATATCGAGGTCGATTATCCTCAATCAAGCGAGAGAGACTAAGTAGTTACTCGAGCATTGCGGATTGCCCCCTTCTGGGTTTTGTACCACCGGATGGGTTCAGTTGGGTTGTGTTGGCCTGTACGGCGATTCGCTTAGACAGTTGAATATGTTTTTTTGGGAGAGTTTTCACATTCTTTGTTTGTGGTCCTTTAAGCATATCGTGGAATGTAAATCCATTTTGGATGAAATTTTGTGTGGCCTGTTTTCCGAAGTTTGACCTGGCTACTTCTTTAACTCGAGTTTCCTTGAATCTCTGGACTATCTCTTTTTATTTAGGACAGCTCATGTAACTGGCTGGATATCCTTTCTTACCGTAGTTGTAGCATGTTGGCAACGTCATTTCATCCTGCACATTTGTTGTGGGGTCGTATTTTGCTGGGGGGAGTTCCCACTTACCGATATCGTGGGATTTTCCACAACGGACGCAAGGCCGGTCCATGTTGCAGTTCCGGGAGATATGTCCGAAACGTTGGCAGCGTCTGCATTGAGGTATTTCATTGTTAAGAAATACCTCGAAGACAACTTGCTGGTGCAAGATTGGGAGCGACTTTGTCCGAATTATGGAGTCTATGTCAGTCCCTGGGGCAAGGTGTAGCTCCCATATGTTCACCCTGCTATACTTCTCCGGTCTGTTTTTCACAAACCGTTGTGGGGGATAGCATTTTTTAACCTCAGTGAATTTGACGTTGGGAAATGTTGCCTCAAGGTCAATGACAATGTCGTTTTTTTCCCAACATGCAGCGACTCGTTTTAAAAGAATGGTCCTTGAATTTTCGTCGGCCAGGGTCAAAGTGTAGTAATTAACCTCTTTGGCCTTGAGAGTGTCGTTAACCTTACAGAACGTCTGTCTATCGTAGGTTACGACTTTATTGAGACTTGGACTCAAAGTCTTTGCCTTAAAGTTGGAGATTCCCTGTCGGTTCATATCACCGACGACTCATTTAGGTTGAGGTCTCGTGCAAAGTTCCTAGCTTGCTGCTTCTTTTTTAAAGCAGGTAGGTCGGCCCCTACCGCTGTTTGTGTGGCCTTTCGATTTGGAGCGGTCTTTGGTTTTAGGGTTTTGGAGGATGCTGCCTTCGGTGTGCACGATTTTTCCAAAGGAATGACTGTTTGTGCAGTGGGGTGTACCGTGAGATTTGGCGCAGTTTCATTAGCAGAAGCCGAATATATTATTGGTATACAGCCAGTGGCAGGAGGGTCGTCCTTCACAGTTCAGTGTTGGTCGTGGTGTTTTCCCCTTTTCCGCACGGAGAGAGGTGGGCATGGAGTCAGAAGTATTAGGAACAGGGACATGGAGACCATCCTCGTCGGCAGACACATCAAAGTCGCTGTCGAGGCTTGTCATTTCAGGTTCGATCTGTGAATAGTGGGTTTCCAAATGTGTGTTGGAGGGGGTCGGGATGAATTCGCTTTCAAAGCTGCATTCTCCCTCTCGTTGAGAGTTGGCTTCAAGGTCTTTGCCTTAAAGTGGGGGATTCCTAGTTCATATCACTGACCAACTCCTTCAGGATGAGGTCTCAAGCAAAGACCCTGGGTTGCTGCTTCTTTTTTAGAGCAAGTGGGTCGAGTGTGACTGCTGTTTGTGTGGCCTTTCGATTGGAAGCGGTCTTTGGTTTTGGAGTTGTGGATGATACTGCCTATGGTGGGCACGATTTTTCCGAAGGAATGACTTCGTGGAGTGGGTTGGACTGAGAGGTTTGCCACAGTTTCGTTTACCGAAACCTGGGACAATATTGGCGTACAGCCGGTGGCAACACGTTTACTGGAGGAGACTCTGAATTATTCACTTTGCAACCACTCCTTTTATACCCAAATCATTGGGGCATAATCGCAAACAATGCATTTTCACGAAGCATAACCCAGAACGCATGACCCATATTGAATCACTTGTGTTGTTTAATTGTAATCGACTCGCTCGACCCATAATGAGTCATTTGTGTTGCTTAATCGTCATTGCCACTTCATTGGCCCGCTCAAAGTGCTGTGGTCGTGGTTCAAGCAATCCGTATCGCTTAATTGCTATTGCCACTTAATTGACCCATTTAAAGTGTAGGGGGCTTGGTTCTAGCAAATCGTATTGCTTAATTGATTGGCGTATTGTCGTTATGCATATGCCGGTCTTTCGCAGACCTCAGCACTTCAACGGGATTTCCGTTAATCGGTATTATGATACCCAGCGTGCGAGAATTGCCTTTGAAGACGCCGGGTGTCTGCCACGCCAGGTGTGGCGCTTGGTTTTGGAAACGAGGCAAAAAATGTACTTGCAATTTGATGGCGTATACTTGGGAAGTGAAACTGTCTTATACCAGGTGTGCAATTAACGAGGAATTGCATTGTGTACGATATTACGTTAATTGGTTCGAAATGAGTTATATGAATGTATTGTGGAATGGGGTAATTGCAGTTATCACCACAGTAAATATTGGATTTCCTTTTCCCCAGCCTCATATATATTTCGGCGGTTGCCTTTGGCCTTGCCTTTGCCAAGTACCTTGCAAAGATCATGTCTGTTTGTAGGGCAGTTCCCCTTAGACACTAGATCGTCTTTTATGGACCAAAGCAATATGTTAGCTATATAGTCTTCTCGATCACAGGGGAACACACATGAACAGGAACTTTCCCAACAAAGGTGGTATACACCTGATAACCAACTTCAGTACACCAATGTTTTTTTAAATCCTGATTTTAATGCGACGTCCGTTTATAAACACGTTCTTAAGCCGATAGCGCTGGTAGCTAGTGCTTCAAATTGTTATTTTTTAATTTGTCATATTGTAATAATACAGAACGAATGAGTGAGATACATTTTTGTTGCAAAATATTTATCACATGTGAATCGTAGGGACATGTCGAGTACGACAAAGGTAAGTATATTATTATTATTGTTAAAGCTTTTAAATCAATAACTATTTCAATTCAGAAGAAAATGATTAACGATGATTTGTATACAAATTTTCTTAAAATTCATAGAAATGGTTTGATTACAAATTACGGTGGGATCCCGAAGAATATGGAGGTGTAGAGATGCTCTATGTTCCCTCGGAACACATATGGGTACCCGATATTGTCCTCTATAACAATTGGGATGGAAACTATGAGGTAAATGCTTTGTTCATATTGCTTAGAATTCATTGTGAATTGTGTTGTTTGTGCAGGTAACGTTAATGACCAAAGCAACACTGAAGTACACTGGAGAAGTGTCTTGGGAACCACCGGCGATTTACAAGTCCTCATGCGAAATGAACGTGGAATACTTTCCGTATGATGAACAAATTTGTTTTATGAAATTTGGTTCATGGACATATAATGGAGCGCAAGTGGATTTGAAGCATCTTGACCAGGTAACAGATTCTAGATTTATTTTTCGTTGCACTGTGAAACACCAGAAACAACTGTTTAGTCCGGCTACTTGAGTATGAATTGAACTTCTGACATCTGTTTGCATCGATTGTGGTGATATGCAGGCAGTGAAGACTAAGCTAGCTGTTTAGAACTCATAAGTTTCCCTTTTATGTTAATAGGTATAGTTTCAATCGTACTGTGAAACATTGAAAACGTTTCTTTAGTCATACTGATCGAATGTGAAGTGTTTTGTCCTGTGTAGTGCCGTGGAGTAAGTGGACTGTATGTCGGTTCGTGCGTTTTGTCGAGTTATGCGGACTTAGCGAACATTGAGAAGAAATCGACCGCAATACGATCATGGGTTAATTCAATCATATTTAATCGTACTTCCCAATATTGCACACATTCACGTTGGCGAGGCAGCCGCAGCATAAGCTGAAGTTGAAGGTGCTTCGGGATCAACTCCTATTGTTGGTTGTCTCTTTCAATGACCATATTTGACGTTGACGACGATGTTCCAGACGATAACGCTGAAGGGCTAGATGACGATGCCACAGATGAAGACGGCGTCAACGAGAGGGAAGCTGGCGCTACTGCTGTGGTTGGTCTTGTTGCTGCTGCTGCTGCTGAAAACTGTTAGCTTCTTTCCAATTGCCTGTGCTCGAAGGCCCTGTTGCAGTGTTACGACCGCTAACGCCTATACAACAAATTCTTATACTGCAAACTTATTTTGAAAATTTTATAATGCAAACTCTTATATTGCAAACTTATAATGCGAACTCTTATACAGTATAAACATTTGTACACGAGTTTATAGTAGAAGAGCTTTCGGTGTAAGTTTACAGCATAAGGGTTTATAGTATAAAGCTTTGTAGTATAGGATTTTTCAGTATAATAGTTTGCATTATAAAAAATTACAATATGAGTTTACAACGTTTGTATACAGTAGAAGAGCTTACAGTGAAGAGCTTATAGTGGTGTAAGGGTTTACATTATAAGGCTTTGTAGTATAAGAGTTGGCAGTATAATAGTTTACAGTATACGCGTTTGCCGCATAAAAAATTACAATATAAGACTTTACAACGTTTGTATAAGAGTTTACAGTAGAAGAGCTTGCAGTGAAGAGCTTATAGTGGTGTAAGGGTTTACATTATAAGGCTTTGTAGTATAAGAGTTGGCAGTATAATAGTTTACAGTATAAGTGTTTGCTGCATAAACATTTACAATATTAGACTTTACAACGTTTGTATAAGAGTTTGCAGCAGAAGAGCTTTGTGGTATAAGAGTTTGCAGTATACTAGTTTACAGTATACACGTTTGCCGCATAAAAAATTACAATATAAGACATTACAACGTTTGTATACGAGTTTACAGTAGAAGAGCTTGCAGTGAAGAGCTTATAGTGGTGTACGGGTTTACATTATAAGGCTTTGTAGTATAAGAGTTGGCAGTATACTAGTTTACAGTATAAGTGTTTACTGCATACAAATTTACAATATTAGACTTTACAACGTTTGTATAAGAGTTTGCAGTGAAGATTTTATAGCATAAGGGTAGACAGCATAAGGCTTTGTGGTATAAGCGTTTGCAGTATAATAGTTTACAGTATAAGCGTTTGCCGCATAAAAAAATACAATATAAGACTTTACAACGTTTGTATAAGAGTTTACAGTAGAAGAGCTTGGAGTGAAGAGTTTATAGCATAAGGGTTTACAGCATAAGGCTTTGTAGTATAAGAGTTTGCAGCATAATTGTTTACAGTATAACCGTTCGCAGGGCTTCTCGATAGTATAGTGGTTAGTATACCCGCCTGCCACGCGGGAGACCGTGGTTCGATTCCCCGTCTGGGAACCTCTGGCGCAAGACTAATGACCTTGCCCGAAAAAAACAAATCATTATGGAAAATTTAACAAGCCCCAGGACTTGCTAAATAAGGCCAAGACCGGTCCCCGGTTGTAGTGCCGATGATGATGACGATAACCGTTTGCACCATAATAATTTAAAATATGAGAGTTTACAGCATAAGAGTGTGCAGCATAACGGTTCGCCATATAAATTGAATTTGGTGAGGGCAGAACCGTCGCATATTGAGCTTAGTACAACCGAGGAAACAATGAAAAAAGGAAGAAATTTAAGAATAACAGAAACTTAAACAAGCAAAACTATGCTATAAACAAATGAAATACGTGGTGGGTGTAGGGTGTAGGGTGTGGGGTGGCGGGATGTGGGTTGAGAGTGTGGCTGGGAGCGTGTGTGGCGTTGGTAGGTAGATAGCGTGGGGGGGGGGGGGGCAGGTTATTGTTGGGTGTATAGGGGTGCCGCCTAAGTTGGGAGGGGGGGGGGGTGATAGGGGAAATCATTTAGGAGGCGGTGCCTGAGAGATTGGCTGGTGAGGATGACATCAAACGAGGTGGAGTTTGAATTGACGTTTCTCAGCATCCGTCAGAGGGGTTCGTTTAAGCCCTACGATGTCCTAGAGAGGGCGGGGATTACGTGTGTTCCATGGGTTTGTAATAAAGAGAGTTAAGATCAGTAGGTAGGCGCAATCGAATGAACCAGAGAGGAGTCGATGAATAAAAAGAATATCGGCCTGGGCTCTACGCTCCTCAAGGGTTCTGATGTTGAGGAATTTGAGGCGGTTGATGTATGGGGACAGGATTAGAGGGTTTTCCCAACCTAGTCCTCGAAGAGCAAACCACAGAAAAAGGCGTTGAATGCTTTCGATTCTACGGATATGAGTCTGTTGAAAGGGATACCATACCTGGTAGGCATATAGTAGGGGTCGGACGAGGGTAAGGTAAAGGAATCGGGTTACGTAGGGGTTGGAAAATTCCTTTGACCAGCGTTTAACGAACCCAAGGGCCGAATTGGGTTTCAGGATTATCTCGTCAATATGAGAGAGGAAATTAAGTTCTCTATCGCAAAGGATTCCGAGGTCTCGAATGGTGTGGGCAATGGTTAGTGGTTGGTTGTGAAGTAAATAGAGATGCTGGGAAGGATTGATACGTTGTCGAGAAAAGTTCATAGATTGGCACTTGGTAATATTTAGTACAAAGGAGTTATTGTCACACCAAGTTGAGAAGTTGTCCAGGCCTGTTTGTAGCAGTGCACGGTTATCTGGAGACTTTTTTATTTAGTAAAAAAGTAATTCAAAAACAAAATTGGATGATTAATTTTATTATATTATATTTTGTATATTTGGCTACATATTGTCTTCTATACATTCTTTTTATGCTTTACATTCTATTATATTCTATATGTTACAATGAAATAAACGGTCAGTTCCTTTTTGACTCTCGTGAATTGATGACTTTCTTTTGCTTTTGCGCGGTATTTTTAATAGTTTTGTAAAAACTCCGCTCTCATGCTTCGTTCAAAGCGGCTAGATTCCTAAATGATAGGGCTAACTGGACATATGTCCCGCGTCTCCCGAGTAGTTGGATTCGTACAGGAAATTGAAAACAACTTTTGAGACATCCTGTATTACGATTCATTAAGTTGATTTCGTTCTAATTTGTGTACATAATTGCTGTTGACAGCCATCTGGTTCTTCTTAGAAGAATGACTGATTTTGATCTATAAATTGGGCCTGCTTTTTGCTGTAAATTGTTTACTTATATATATATATATATATATATATATATATATATATATATATATATATATATATATATATGATGCTCTCTTCGATAAATTTTAAAATCTTATAGAAAACAAAATATTCTGAATGTATTTTATTTTTTAGGTTCCTGGAAGTAATTTAGTACAAGTTGGAATTGATTTAAGTGAATTTTATTTGTCTGTGGAATGGGATATCCTTGAAGTTCCTGCTACAAAAAACGAAGAATATTATCCTGACAGTTTGGAGCCGTTTTCAGGTACATATTAATAATGGTGGTCCAAATGTTGGTATTCTTTTTTAATGGTGTATAATTTTATTAGTCGAGTAGGTCATTACTAATCATTATTTAACTAAATTCCAGGTAAACAAATGGATTTTCATACTCGTGGGGCCGAATAACAATCATCCGTTCCCAGTCCTTTTATTTCACATCCCTATTGTGTTCCTTAAACATCATGGTTCTTTAATGACTTTTATCATGACTTCAATTGTGGCCTGAGAGTGGCGTAGTATTCGTTATAGATAGTGTGCGAATTAAATGTATTCGAAATTCAGTTGGGTTATATCTATGTAGGCACTTACTTTCTGTCAAATGTCTCCCCAGAACTTCTCATGTAAAATTCCCGCGTAAGACTATTGCCTTTTTGCCACTGGGTTGGCACCACTGTAAGACTTAATGACGTCAACTTTGGGCACTATTTGTTTACAGCGGTTCATTTTGTAGATTCACCTCAAGTACGTTTTTCGAATTTCATAAGAATTAATTTGATTGAGCAAAAAGTTTGCATTAAATTTTGTGTTTCCAAGGGAATTTGTCGTGCAGAATCGTTGAAAATGTTCGTTAAAGCCTATGGCGACTCAGTTCTATTGAAAACAGAAGTGTATGAATGGTACAAAGTATTTAAAAGTGGTCGTCAAGATGTTAGTGATTTGTCGCCTGCAAGCGCTCTAAGAACGGCTGTGACTGAGGAAAACATTGCTAAATTGAAGGAAATGGTTCTTAAGAATCGTAATTATAGCTTGGGAGAGCTAGCACAAGAGCTAAAGCTTTTACACGAATCGGTTCGTAAGATTCTGTTCGATATTTTGGAGACGAAACGCGTCGCAGCAAGGAGTTGAGTTTTTTGAAAAAAGAGCATCGAAAAGCGGTTGCTGAAGACTCCGGTCGCCAGTGATTACATTCATGCAACGCTTCATAACTGGTGACAACACGTGGGTCTATGAGTATGACATCCAAACAAGTCAACAATCATTCGAAGGGCGCTACCATAAAGATCCGAAGTAAAAAAAATCACCACAGAGTCGATCAAAAATACAGGTCGTATTCACTATTTTCTTCAATTATCGTAGTGTGGTGCACTGTGAATTCCTTCCGCAAGATCAAACAGAGAATCAGGAATTCATCTTAGGCGGTATGAAGAGTTTGGGAGAGAGTGTTAATCAAAAGAGGCCGGATTTGTGGAAAGACAAATCTTGGATTTTGCACCACGATGACGCACCATCTGACAATGCTACCATTGTGAGCGAGTTTTTGTCCAAAACCTCAACTGGTGTGGTTGAACAAGCACTGTATTCACGGGATATGGCTTCCTGCGACTTTTTCGTTTTCCAAACTCAAATTGCCACATCGAGAAACACGTTCCGAGCCGATTGAAGCCATAAAAAGAAAATCGAAAAAGCAGCTAAAATCGATCCCTGCTGCGGCCTATAAAATGCGTATGGGTGTTTGGATTAATTCGTCGGCATAAGCGTATTTCCTCGGAAGGGGCCTAGTTTGAAATCGATAAAATAAATTTTGATGATTAATTCAAATTTGTTTTATTGAGAAATTCCGGGTAGACATTTGATAGAATGTCGTTTTTTTTTTTTTTGGTTTCGGTAGGAAGATGGAAATCTTCAAAAGATACGCTTGGACCGATCCAGAGTCATGCCGGATTTTTACCGACTAAAACCACCTCCCGCCAGCCACATATTTCCGTTGATCACCGTGGAACTTTAAGATATTTCATCGCGTGGTGGCACGGAGTTTACCTGTTACTCCACTCGTCGGGTCGCAACTGCTGCATCATGTCATATAGAATATATATATACGGTTGGGGTAACTGTACGTCTCATATGTCTCTCCAAAATCGTTTGTGTGGTCTCGAATCTCATGCACGCTGTGAGTACGTGTTCCGCATTTACTATTTTGCATATATTACATTTATACAAGCAGTATGGATGTTTAACATGCTTGTACTTGTGCAAGTATTGCCGAAATCATCCATGTTCTGATGTCAGCTGGGTCAAGTAATAACTGTGTACGGCCAACAGGACATCATGTTTTTTTTTTGTATTCAAACACCAATTGGTGAATTCACTTAATGGCAATCTAGTAACTAAACACTAATAAGCTAATTGTTTTTTGAATTAATTTACTACGGTTTAACATTACAGAGTACTTATCCCATGATTGTTTCTTTGGTTCTAACGTTTGTCACTAGTTTATTTTGTATAATTAATTCCTATTAACTATGTACAATTATACAAGTCTCTCCACTGGCCCCGATTTCGAGCTGATGTCATCCAGTTTGGCACTTCCAGGCTCTGGGCGTCCTGGTCTACGCCATTCCTCCATCGCAGACAAGGTCTGCCGTGCTGTCTCCTTTCATACATCCTGCCACAAAGGACTTTCCGGACCAGCTTCTCTTCGCTCGTTCGAGCTAGGTGTCCCACCTACTGGAGATCGCGTACAACTCATGGTTTTAGCGTCTCCGGAATCGCCCCCCCCCCCCCCCCTCACATACGGGGCCAACAATTCTTCTTAAGACCTTCCCCTCGAATACGATTAAGAGTTCACACACACATACACATCATCGGCACTACAACCGGGAGCCGGTCTTGGCCTTATTTAGCAAGTCCTGAGGCTTGTTAAATTTTCCATAATGATTTGTTTTTTCCGGGCAAGGTCATTATTCTGAACGGTTAAGAGTTCAGAATGCCTTTTATTGAGCACCCAGGTCTCGGATCCATACATGAGTACTGGTAAGACCACGGTCTTGTACAGTATTAGCTTGACTGTTCTGGATAAATTTCGGGATTTAAAGAGCCTTGATAGACCATAGTGGGCTTTGTTGGATTTGATCAGCCGTCCGCGTATTTTTTCTTCTATTGCCCCAAGGTAGTTAAAGGATTGCACTACTTCAAATTCGCGCCCGCTACCCTGGTAGTTTGACCAACGTTAGGTTTTCACTCCGCAGAAGTTGCCACCATGTACTTCGTTTTTCCCTCATTAATGTGCAGCCCCAGTTTTTGTGCCGCTTGCTCGATTTGGGTGAAGGAGTTCTGTACAGCCGAATCGGATCTACCGATGATGTCGATGTCATCTGCGTAGACAAGTATCTAGCAGGACTTTGTGACAATAGCCCCTTTAGTTATAACACTAGATTCGCTGATTTCTTTCTCCAAAGTCAGGTTGAAGAGGAGGCCGGCCACGCCGTCCCCTTGTCGGAGTCCATTAAAGATGTGTATTGGTTTGGACAGCAATCCCGCTATTTTTACTTGACTAGTTACGTTGGTTATGGTCAACTTACAAAGTCTTATCAATTTGTTTGGAATGCCGAACTCTCTCCTGGCATTATATAGTTCTACCCTGGCTAAGCTGTCGTAGGCGGCCTTAATGTCTATAAATAGATGGTATAATGGAATCTTAAATTTCTGACATTTTTCCATCGCCTGCCTAAGGGTGAATATCTGATCAATCTCTGATTTGCATTTGATGAAGCCACACTGATATTGACCAATGATGGCTTTAGCGTATGGGACTATCCGATCTTGTAGGATAGTTGAGAGTATCTTATAGGGGGTACTCAGCAATGTTATACCTCTATAGTTGCTGCACAGTGTGATATCTCCCGTCTTATGTATGGGGCAAATTATACCACGACGCCAATCTTCCGGCATCACCTCTTGCTCCCATACGTGCACCACGATCTCATGAATTGCGTGATGTAACGCTGTGCCTCCTTGTTTGATCAGCTCACCTGATATGCCACCAGCTTCAGGGGCTTTATTTGATTTGAGCTGTCTTATGGCTTTTAATGTTTCCATGTTTGGTGGCGGCAGCATTTGGTCTTGATTTTGCATTGGTGGAGCCTCCAATTCTTCTGTGAGCTGACAATTTACCAATTCATTGAAGTGCAATTCCAATCGCTCCAGAATGCCTTCAGGATCGGTGATCAGGTTACCCTCTTTACCCTTGCAGTAAGTGCAGCGTGGTGTGTACCGCGTCATACTGCGGATTATTTGGTAGAACTTCCGCGCCTGGTGCGGACCTCGCTCTCTACTTTTCTCTGTTTCACAGACAAGGTTTTTTTTCCAGGTATAAGCATCTTTTGGCGCAAGACTAATGACCTTGCCCGGAAAAAACAAATCATTATGGAAAATTTAACAATGCCTCAGGACTTGCTTAAATAAGGCCAAGACCGGCTCCCGGTTGTAGTACCGATGATGGTGATGATGATAAGCATCTTTTACTGGGGAGTTCCTATGCAAATGCATCGCACTTGTTATGGCGTTGGTGTATGGTAATTTGTTATTATCCATATGTTTCATATTTGCAGGCGTAAGCCTAATTACTAGGGACCTTCCTAATTACTAGGGAATTCTCATGGCACCTGGTATGGCGCTTGCTATTAATACTATGTTATTATTTGTATGCTGATGCGTGCACTTGTGGGTTATGGTATGAATGACACGTAATTTGGATATTGCATAGCTTGGGAAATGAGCTTGCGTCACAGGTTGGTGATTAGAGAAGAATTGGTTTCGTAGTGCATCGTGTGTAATTATGAAATATTGAACGGGAGGTATGTAGGTTATCACTACTAGTGCTTGTTTCTTAAAAATGATATAACTTTGATCAAATGATGATAAAGTAATTTCAGAATCACCACCATCTGGACCACCTTACATAATATGTTAGTAATAAAATTTGTATTAATTATTGATATTTTTTATAAACTATTAACTTTTAACTGTGTTGTGTTATTTTATTTTTTAGATATCACATTTAAGCTGACAATGCGACGCAAAACATTATTTTACACTGTTAATCTGATCATTCCATGCGTTGCTCTGACTTTTCTGACGGTTTTAGTTTTCTATCTACCAAGTGATTCTGGTGAAAAGGTATTGCGGGACGTAGCTTGGTAAACATCACATTAACCAATTGATCTATTTCAATTTAAGGTGACTCTTTGCATTTCGATTCTGGTGTCTCTGACTGTGTTCTTTTTGCTTCTGGCTGAGATTATCCCACCAACTTCCCTAGCAGTTCCGCTACTTGGGAAATATCTCCTATTTACAATGATGCTAGTGTCTTTATCTGTTTGGACAACAGTGTGTGTGCTCAACATCCATTTTCGGTAAGCTAAACATAAGAATATTCATTGCTTTTTTTGGCTTTTGGACAGTTCCAGTTGTTTATTTCTTATTTGCCGTAAATGTTATTTTTTTAAAATGCATTTAATAGTATGGCTCGTGCAATCTTAACAGTTTTAATTTATTAGTGTTTTTGAAATGATGGGAGAGGCAGTGACTTGTGTGGATTGACTGGACCAGTGCACAGCTCCCAAGTATGAATTTAGGTATTATTTACAATATATCCAAGAGTTGAATTATTTCCACGTTGATATTGTTACACGAATAATTTATAATACATATTTCATTTCATCATCATCATCGGCACTACAACCGGGAACCGGTCTGGATTAATTTTCCATAATGATTTGTTTTTTCCGGGCAAGGTCATTAAGTCTTGCGCCAGAGGCTCCCCGACGGGGAATCGAACCCCGGTAAACATTTTATTCGAAGTATTGGCCATTGCTTTCTACACATTTCGACCACCTTTCTGGCAATTTGTGGATCATCATCATTATCATCATCGGCACTACAACCGGGCTCCGGTCTTGGCCTTATTTAGCAAGTCCTGAGGCTTGTTAAATTTTCCATAATGATTTGTTTTTTCCGGGCAAGGCCATTAGTCTTGCGCCAGTGGCTCCCCAACGGGGAATCGAACCCCGGTCTCCCGCGTGACAAGCGGGTATACTAACCACTATTCTATCGATTCAAGCAATTTGTGGATACCACGCCAATAAAACCGGTCCGTCTACAACAACTCGGATTGATCGATTTTCGAGGAAGTTCTTCGCCCAGTCGCAAAGCTGCTGGGAAAGTCCGTATGAATGAAGCTTGCTCACCTATGCCCCGTGCCACACGTGGTCAAAAGCCTGAGAAATATTCAATACGACCGCAGATGATTGTTATATATTTATTTTTATACATAACACTTACCTTCTCTGCTGTGGCTTCTGACTTGGTTAAGCCCGTGAGTTTAATTTACGATGAAGTGCCCCACTTGGCTGTCGGATTCTAATTGAATTTACTTCTAACGGAACAATCTTTTTATACCTAAAAACCACATCAAAATGCTCATACCTTTGTGGGGTTGTTTTTACCTTACGTCTGCACGGACGTGGGTTCGTAGAAACACCCACGGATTGCTCACTGGTAATTGTCCACCGACCGAGCAGTGGCAAAACTTAAAAACGAAGATCGATGCGATACACTGAAATCCCCAGCGGAAATAAAACACACGGTAGTTTTAAGTTAGACTATTACACTTCTTTATTTATGAGTGATAAGTTAGTTTGGGACTACAAATGAATTTTTTTCACATTGTTCGAACACTTCAAATCACTATCAACGATCTTTACTATTGACATTTAAGTTATTAAGGCCGACTTTCACAAAGAGTTATTATGGATAAGCGACTACCGCACCGACAAGAAAACCTCCGACTCGTATAAAGCCTTTAAATGGCAACTCACTACAAAAGCTCCAACTACGACAAGCGACTCGACCGGAAACGATTGTAATTGATAAATTTACCGGTAGCGTGTGTACGTACTCCTCTGGCGATGAAATTTGACTCCGCACTCCTGATGATAAAATCTGACTGGTCATTGGATGTCTCTTTACAGACATCCAACAAAAACGAACCTAAGGGATTCGCCGCCGAAGGGCAGCCAATGGTGAAGGTCATAAAAAAAGGTAAACAGTAAAAACTCATGTTGTAGGCCAAATCTGCTGCTACATGTATGGGCAAGATAAACTGCCGCCATCCGCAAGGGATAAATTCTTTGATTGACGTGAGTCAATAAAACCCTTGCCGAAGGCAGGAATCTATTTCGGGATAATGAATCAAGCATTGGGTATGGCCGTTGCTAGATCGTTTAAAATAAACATATTTCGGTCATGTATGATTCGATGCATGTTGTTTTAGGGATATGTTAATCCCGTTGGTGGTACCGTCAGGCGAAAATATCCGCTTGGTTGTTTACTTAAAGTAAACGAAAACAGCTTCGCTACCCAGCGTGAGAATCGTGGCTATTCATTGGGTAAGTAAATATTGATGGTCATGACCGATGCTGGTGATCGTTCCAAGAAACGGCAACGGATCATAGAACCGGTCATGCTGATAACCCAGTAATATGCGCGCCTGCAAGGCCAATGATAATTTGAACCTTTCCTCCTTGGAAAGGATAGATGAAAGATCATACCGATGAAAATCGATTGATGCTGGATCGATGTCATGAGAAGCTGATAATCTTGCCATGAATTATGCTTTCAGGAATGACCGTGGTGAAGAGGGCTTGGAACAGCCCCAAAAAAGGTAAGCTGCCTAAGATGTATTTATGTCGGTTATCCGTATCGATAACCGAATTGATTCCAGCGAATTGGGTGGCGGTTAATGCCTTAGCAAGATTGTATAATCTTGCCGAAATTTCAACTTTAAGGTAAGTTGTATTGCTGGTAATGGTAGGGATCAAGCGATGCGTGGCTCTTCGGGCCCTGAAAAGCCCCACACCTACCCACGGTCATAGCTGTCCCCCAGACAGCCACCTGACGCTAGTCTCAGTCGAAGGCCACGCCAACGACAATGGGAACTACAACGTTGCATTTTTTTTTGCCATGAATCGTCTCAAGGTGGTAACCTTACGCCCACTCTGGCTGTAGTGCCACCCCAAGGCTATGGGAAAATTTCGATTCACGATGATGCGAATCTGATTTGCTCATAGCGAAATAGCATGCATGTGCCTGGGTGGAATCACCTTGAAGGTGATGGGGTGTTTGGCGATCATCAAGGTGATGAGAATGTTGGGTGTGATGGGGTATGGGAAACGCAAAATTGCAATTTTAGGTATTAGAATGGGAAATGCATGCGTTTCAATGTGATGGGAATTGGATTTGCCTATGGCAAATGGTGGGCAACATTAGATGTGTTGCATTTCCAGACATGTTTCAAGTTGCATTGTGCAACTTGCATGGAATGCTATATGTTTTGAACATATGCGTATGCGATACATGTAGGTATTATTGATTTAGGATAACAATACATTGATTATTGGTTTTTAGGATAATAATACATTTTCATTATTGGAATTTTAGGATAATAATATATTTTGATTATTGGGATTTTGCGTACAGTATACATGCGTATACATGTTATGTGCACGCGAATATTAGTGTCTGGGAGTTATAGGATGTTATATGAAGTTATTGGAATTATGCGTGTAACATGATCATATATCGGTTATAAGAGTCAAAAGGTCTCCCTTAAACCGCCCGCGACGAAATCCGTATTGACGATCATTCAGAAATCCGTTGCACTCTAAATAGTTAATTAACTCGGCATTAATGACGTTTTCTATCACCATAGATAGCATAGACAGTAATGCTATCGGCCGGTAATTTTGTGGGAGACCCTGCCACCCCGCACACAAAAACACAAGCAAAACAAATATATTTTCTTTATAAATAAATATATTTTTCTTTTATTTCAAGCTTTAATGTACCCTTTTTCAAGGATCAAAAGCTTAATTTGGCGATTTCTCAGTTCATAGTCTTTGTGACATGCATATCTAGTATCAGTGCCCTTCATATCTAGTATGTATGGTGATTGTGAATTCAATGCACCACATGCCCCATGGTCCAATATTTGGATAATAATATCGAACAACCATTAATATTTTTCAGTATCTGCTATTTACGCACGAACAACGACTTGAATTTGATCAGATAGGTGATGCGTAATCCGATACGATTCAAGCACCATCTGCTTTACGTTGATAGTAAAATGTCAGAAACCCCCACGCAAGTGCTAAAGTCTGAACATAGTTTCATCTCAAACGGGTAGACGATGGGCGGTGAAACAATTATCCGATATAGAGCCAGCTGGTGTACGTTGATGGTACTATCACCTTCATGGTAGTTCCAGCAATAACTCACCAAAGTTTCATTGTAATTGAACGAACGGGTAGGGAGGAAAAATTATCCGATATAGCGAAAAAGTCTGAACAAAGTTTCATCTCAAACGGATAGACGATGGGCGGATACACAATTATCCGATATAGCGTCACCTGGTGTACGTTGATGCTAATATCACAGAAACCTTCACGCTAGTGCCACCAACAACTAACAAACGTTTTATTGCAATTGGACGAGTAGTTTAGGAGCGCATACGGGACAAACAAGCGGACAGACAAACACATTCAATTTTACCAGGTGTACCGGTCCGAAGTGAGCGTCAAGATACAAATGTATCGATAGGGAACGTTTGTTGTGAACGAGCCCTTATTTTTTTTTTTTTTTTTTGGTTGCTATTACATCTGTCAAACATATGTAGTATGCATCAAGTCATTGTACAAACATCAGTTTTTTTAATCCTGTTAAAAATGTCGAATTTTGTACCAGAAAATGATGATTTGCGGAAAGCATTAATTTTTTGTTTTGTGAACTTCTAAAACCTGACGAAACTGTTGATGTGGAACGCTACTGACAACGAATGATCAATTTGAATCGAAAAACCAGAATGGGCCACAAGACACGGAAAGGTAATTTTGTTGCATGATAACGCTCCGAGTCGTACAGTAAAACCTGTCAAAGAAACAATAAAAGCTCTCGGCTGGGAAGTGTTACCATCAACGGGGACACCAAACGGGCTCTAAAAGTCGGAAGCCACACAAACAGACTACGAACGCTACTTGTCGGAAGCCGCCTACTCACGGGCTTAACCAAGTCGGAAGCCACAGCAGAGTAGGTAAGTGTTATGTATAAAAATAAATATATAACAATCATCTGCGATTGATCTGCGGTCGTATTGGATATTTCCCAGGCTTTTGACCACGTGTGGCACGGGGCATAGGTGAGCAAGCTTCATTCATACGGACTTTCCCAGCAGCTTTGCGACTGGGCGAAGAACTTCCTCGAAAATCGATCAATCCGAGTTGTTGTAGACGGGGCGAGTCTTCGGATCTGTATTCAGTTAATTCCGGGGTGCCTCAAGGTTCTATTTTGGCTCCAACATTGTTTTTGCTTCACATGAATGACGTTGGAGTCAACGGATAACAAAGTGTTCAGTTTTGCGGATGATAGTACGCTTGTTTCCTCTTTTTCAAGTGATCGGCCGATTAATGCACCAACTTCGCATCTACTGAGATGTAGCCAGATCGCCTCTCTGAATCGGGATCTAGATAAGGTCCTGCAGTGGGGAAAGGCCAATCTCGTCAACTTCAATGCAACTGTTACGAATTAATGAGGACGTCTGTGGAAACACCTTAAACGTTCACTTACACTTTCTTTGATTCAAAACATACTTTAGTTTATTGAAACACACTTTTGTTATACTTATAGTCGTCTAATGGTAACTATTAGGGGATGGTAGGTGTTGCGTGTAGCACAACGAAGACACAATATACAACATTCACAAGGAAAAATGTATTATTGGTTCTACCGCTGATGATGAATGGCCAGGCCATCATATCTGGGGAAAACTTGAAATTGCTCGGCGTCATGGTCTGTGGGAATGTGTCGTGACATAAACACGTGTCGAACATCGCCAGGTCCACCTCAGAAAACGGAGACATCTTTTTAGAGTCAAGAAATATTTTACTCCTGCCAAACTTCTTCTCCTGTATAAATCCCAAATTAGACCCGCACTCGAATATTGCTCTCATGTTTGGAGCGCTGCTCCTAAACATACCTTCGACCTACTTGAGAACATACAGAGACGAGCGATCCAGAGGTATTGTTCTTCGGAGGTTCGTGGTATTGTTCCGCGTAATTCGACTTATATACACTCCACGATCGCACCACTTTGAAGGTCATCTCCGGACGGCGCGGACGTTTCTGCATCAAAACACTTTCCGTTACAGAGCGGGAAAGCTGTGGAATTCCCTCCCTGCGCAAGTGTTTCCGGAGTGTTACAACCTGCAACTGTTCAAAAAGAACTGCAACGGTTATTTGGTGGCATCTGTCAATAAAACTGCTGTAATTTGAGAATTAAACGTCAAAGTGTCATGAAATTTGTTCACGTATCGCTTGGAGGTTAGCACTATCCAGAAATAATATGGGTCTTACAAAAGTGGTGGCACGTATGTGCCAGATTAGAAACTTATTGAGGGAAGTGTTACATGAGGGCATATATAGCATATAATATAACCCTTATCCCATGAATGTTTCACTGGTTGACGCTGCATTGTTAGGCTTCTGAAACACTCAAAAGTAGCAACCAAACTTGCACTAAAAATCTGCGGGTTTAAGAGAAAAAAAGTATTTAAAGTCTAGCTTTCTTATATGTTGCTGTATTTTACTACGTCGATGGGAGAGTGTTATTCGTAATTTTGGGACCTTTTAATTTCGAAGAATTTGTAGATGAAGGATCTGTAATACCAAAGGATTACGCACCTCGTCGTTAGCGTTAGGCTAGGTATCCTGATATCAACATAAAAATATTATCGTTATATATTTGCCACCGGCAGTATCCTACCGGCTGCGCCAATGTAATACCATAGGTTAAGCACCTCGCCGTTAGCATTAGGTTACGTATCCTTTTATTATTATTATTTAAAGTTATTTATTTTGCACCGGCTGTATCCCACCGGCTGCGACAAATTGTAGTGTTATCTTATTTGATATTACCTGATTTGATGTGGGTGGTCCTTGCTGTTCCGGATCTTCGGATGGGAAGTTGGAGAGAAAGTATCTTTTTATTTTCCTTTTCTTTATATCTTATTTATTGTCTTTAACTTATTTATATTAAACTACAAGTCCACTTGGCTACTGGATAAACTCTCTAATCTGATCAGAGCAAAGGCCCGTTGTACCGTTGTGTAATAATTTTTGATGGATCGCCATGTAAGGGTATAAAGATGGAAGGATCTGGCAGGTCCGCTATGTAATGGTTTTGGTGACACGTATGATGTAAACTTCGACCTAAGAACTATCTAAGACCTGACTTCCCTAATGGTGCTGTATAAAGCGTCGAATCAAAGCAAAGATTGGCTATGATTGATTTTATTTACAAATTGCCGGAGTATTTATACTCCCGATCATTCATCGAAAAAATTATAAATCATTACTTATTCATTCATAAAATACAAATTTGCTTATTATGCTATTCTTACTTCTAGCACTAGCTTAGCGTATAGTGTAAAACAATGACACGAGTTGCCCTATTTAATAATGAATCACTGCCAGCACCGAGTGCATGTCACATGATATTTGCTAACCCTAACTGGAGCAATTCATTTCTGTGACTGAATGACAAGAGTTGTCCTTGAATCACTGCCGGCACCGAGTGCATGTCATGTGACCTTGCAAATCGTGACTGGAGCAATTCATTAGTTGATCTATTTTACAGGGTCATCTGGTAATCGTATTTTTACACTACAGTTGCAAGGCTGCAATCTTTTGCTTGATCGATTAGCTTTCCGATTAGTTCGTTTGCAACCACTCTTTATATACCCAAATTATAGGCGTAGAAGCGCAAACGATGCGTTTCATTTAGCTTGGACTTTGATCCAGAACGTATGACCCATATTGACTCCAATTGCCTGGTACTAGTCATCCGCATTTCTTAATTATCATCATCATCATCATCATCATCGGCACTACAACCGGGATCTGGTCTTGGCCTTATTTAACAAATCTCTCCACTGGTCCCGATTTCGAGCCGATGTCATCCAGTTCGGCACTCCCAGGCTCTGGATGTCCTAGTCTACGCCATCCCTCCATCGCAGACAAGGTCTGCCGCACTGTCTCCTTCCATATATCTTGCAACAAAGGACTTTCCGGGCAGGCTCCTCTTCGCTCATTCGAGCTAGGTGTCCCGTCCACCGGAGTCTACCGAGCTTGATTGATCTTACAACATTAGCTACAAGGTAGATTGCGTACAACTCATGGTTGTAGCGTCTCCGGAATCGTCCTCCCTCACATACGGGGCCAACAATTCTCCTTAACACCTTCCTCTCGAGCGCGGCTAAGAGTTCAGAGTGCCTTTTATTGAGCACCCAGGTCTCGGATCCATACATGAGTACTGACAAGACCATGGTCTTGTACAGTAGTAGCCTGGTTGTTCTGAATAAATTTCGGGATTTAAAGAGCCATGATAGACCATAGCTGGTGCAAGGCTAATATCCGTCCCCGGAAAAAACACAGTTTAACAAGTCTCGGATAAAGACCGGATACCGGTGGAGAGACTTGCTAAATAAGGCCAAGACCGGATCCCGGTTGTAGTGCCGATGATGGTAGACCGTAGTAGGCTTTGTTGGATTTGATCAGCCGTTCGCGTATTTCTTCATCCATATTGTTATCGGCCGATACTATTGACCCAAGGTAGTTAAAGGATTGCACTACTTCAAATTCGTGCTCCACTACCCTGATAGTTTGACGAACGTTAGGTCTTCTCTTCGCAGAAGTTGCCACCATGTACTTCGTTTTCCCCTCATTAATGTGCAGTCCCAGTTTTTGTGCCGCTTGCTCGATCTGGGTGATCGATTCCTGTACAGCTGATTCGGTGCTACCGATGATGTAGATGTCATCTGCGTAGACAAGTATCTGGCTGGATTTGGTGACAATAGTCCCTCTTGTTGCAACGCCAGAGTCACGGATTGCTTTCTCCAACGCCAGGTTGAAGAGGAGGCAGGCCAGACCGTCCTCTTGTCGGAGTCCATTAAAGATGTTTATTGGTTTGGACAGCAATCCCGCTATTTTTACTTGACTAGTTACGTTGGGCTCCTCGATAGTATAGTGGTTAGTATACCCGCCTGTCACGTGGGAGACCGGGGTTCGATTCCCCGTAGGGGAGCCCTCTGGCGCAAGACTTATGACCTTGCCCGGAAAAAAACAAATCATTATGGAAAATTTAACAAGCCTCAGGGCTTGCTAAATAAGGCCAAGACCGGCTCCCGGTTGTAGTGCCGATGATGATGATGATGATAGTTACGTTGATCATGGTCAACTTACAAAGTCGTATCGATTTGTTTGGAATGCCGAACTCTCTCATGGCATTATATAGTTCTACCCTGGCTAAGCTGTCGTAGGCGGCCTTAATGTCTATAAATAGATGATATAATGGAATCTTAAATTTCTGACATTTTCCCATCGCCTGCCTAAGGGTGAATATCTGATCAATCGCTGATTTGCCTGGGATGAAGCCACATTGATATTGACCAATGATGACTTTAGCGTATGGGGCTATCCGATCTTAGGGTAGTGGAGAGTATCTTATAGGGGGTACTCAGCAATGTTATACCCCTTTAGTTGCTGTACAGTGTGATATTTCCCTTCTTATGTATGGGGCAAATTATACCACGACGCTCCCATACGTGCACCACGATCTCATGAATTGCGTGATGTAACGCTGTCCCTCCTTGTTTGATCAGCTCAGCTGGTATGCCATAATTATCATTGTCACTTAATTGCCCCACTTAAGGTGCAGCGGCGTCGGCTTAAGCAATTACTTAATTGATTTTACGTTTGGCCGAACCAATTAAAGTCCAATGGTCCATGTTCAAGCCATTCGTATCGTTTGGTCGATTTGCGTTTAGCTGCTATTTCTGGCTTTTCGCAGACCTCAGCACTTTGATCGAAGCTCGGTTAAGTGGTCGCTAATCGCCTTTGAAGGCGCCGGTCGTGTCATATGACTTGTGTGACACCTGTTCTCGGATATGAAGCAAAAAATGCATTCATAACATGAGACCGTGCGAGAATGCTTCATGCCAGATGCAGTGCTTGTTTTTTGAATACAAGCAAAAGAATGCATTTAGCATGTGGCCTTGGGAAGTGAAACATGCGTCATGCGATATTATATGTTAATTGCTATGATTGGATTGCTTCGTGTGGAATATGAATATGAATTGACGATACGGGATAAGTGTGTAGTTTTGGGAAGCGAATATGCGTTATAGGCGGGCGATTAATGAGGTTATTCGAATGAATATTATGAGTATCGCAACGTGTGCGATATGACCATTAATTAACTGTGAGCGTTTATGTGTTATGGGGTTTATGTAGCGGGATACAACAGGTTTATTAATAAAATGATCTGATTTTTAATATATCAATATATTTAAGTCGAATATTCGCATGAAAGTTAAATAAATGCAATATGGGAAATCGAGACGATGACAGTTGACTAACCGTGGTGCTAACACGACTTGTCGTGATTGATTGACTGTTGTTCGATGAATCTCGATGCCGCACGAGGAATGTCGTCGGCCGAGATCGTTGCAGATGTTCCGCCGAACGAGGAATGTCGTTGGGGAATTGCGAAGGTGAGCACGTTTCCTGAAACCAAAGTTTGTATTAAAAAAGGGAACAGCAATACCTTTTGATAATCCTTGCTGAACTTGTTGTACCTCCGTAAAAGTTAGGATTTGCGTTGGGCTTCAGTAGCGAATCCAGACATCCGCACTGAACGGATGTATTTGATGAATTTGTTTGGATTTGTGTTTAAGTAGGAACAATAAACTTCATTAACTAACTTTGAAGCCAAGCCAACGCGAGTGTAGATAAAGTTCGACTGAGTTCTCGATTGAGACAACTTTGTTTATTAAATAGTTTCTCTACTAAAATAATCAAAGCCACATGGTGGCGTGCAAATTAAATCCAATTTTTTATACAATTACATTGATCAATTGATCCGCACCAAAAAAGTATAGAAGCCCGTAATTAAAGTTGAAAGCACCAAAAACAGTAAACAACACGTTCGTCTCGTTGAAAGTTGATTGGCAGTTGTTTTGCACTGTCATCGTGTTGCCGGCAGGTGTGGTGAATATTTGTCGGGGAAAGTACTAGACGATGTACTAGATTTTCCCCGAGCATATAGTTATGAATCCGAAACAACTGTTGTTGAGTAAACTATGAGGTGACCAAAGAACGGTGCGTAGTTGCTTTGGTGTGTGTGGATTTTGGTCACTACATATACATATGGGAAAATTTAAGCTGATTTTTTAAATTCCCGTGTGTTTAAAAGAAATTTGAATGCCCCTGTGATATTAAACAAATGGCGCGACAACGAAATAACCTTCATTTTCGATTCGGCCATTTTATGGAAAAAATCAATGTTACATATTATTAACAGAATTAATGTGTTATTGTGTGATTGTTTTTAGGTTTATTTGTTTTTAGTCTTCGTTTACTTTTGTTTTTATTTATGAGTTTGTATTTCAATTCGAAACAAATCCAATATTACATTTTATATATATATAAGCAAAAAAATTTTGATATTCGTTTTAGTTCACCTTCTACTCACAACATGTCACCGACAGTAAAAAAGTTGTTTTTACAATTTATGCCAAAACTTATGATGATGCGGCGCACACAATATACCCTCCCGGATTACGATGATTCTACCCCAAGTAATGGGTATACGAACGAGATAGATGTCAGGTAAATTTGAAAATTACATTTTCGTAGTTCATATGTTTAGGAATTATCCCGAGATGATACAATCTGTATGTCCTGTGGGGGACGAAGTATTGTACCAAACATGGGCACTAGGTTCTACTTCGCCCTCACCGACGTCACTATAAGTTCATCGAACGTTCAGCCGCAAATTGTTCATGGGTAATTGTCACCAAGGCACGAAACAAAAACACATTAAAAACACCTAGGAACTGCAGCCGGAAAATTAAACACTGGGTTAACGTTCGAATGATTTTTTTATTGAAATTATAGTTTACTGAGGTTCTTTTTATTTAAAACTGATCTTACGGTATTTAATTAGCTTATGTGGTAAACAGATTCTACTTTCACTGACGATGACACGCATGCGCAAAAATATAAGACGGTGTATACTACTGGTGGTGATTATTCTTTAGGCACAAGAAAGAATTACTTTGGTATTAATCGCGCGCTCACTCGACTCGACTGGTGTAAATTTTCGCGTCTCCGAGCGCACCGGAGATCGGGAAATCGCGCGACCAGCATGGTCGGCTGATGAAATTAGACTCCCCGAGGATAGAACTTTGACTTGAATTCCATCCTCAGTTAGGGTTAAGGAACGGAAGAGAGAGAGAGAAAATTTTTCTCTTAAGGGTGTGGTCACCAAGGAGATGCGATCCTTTGGTGCAGTGGTGTGTATGTGTGAGTGAAGATCACATTGGTTTTTTAATACACAAGGCCATGGGAACGAATCTGAAAACCAGAAAAGGAATGATGTGCATCAATGAGATGTAAGTTCGGCTAAGTAAACAAGCCGAATCTCATTGGGTGCTAAATGGGGTTTCTGTTTGTTCAATGCCGCTAGTCATGAGAAGCAGATCCAGAAATATGGGAAGGCGAAGAGATCGGGTAGATCATTGTGTAAGCTATGCATTGCAGCTGTAACGATAGCCGCAAAGCCCATGCACATGGTGCTAATTGATTCTAGCTTATTTACAGGGAATTGGTGTTTATTGCATCCCTGCCATGGGTAAGTATACCATACCTATTTGCATTTGCTTATGCTGTAGGATTTAATTGGTGCCAAGAGACGCGAGATGCGTATATTTGTTTTGGTCCCTTGGGTGTAGGTCGCCAGCCAATGTGTTTGTATGGTAATTTATGATACACTTGGTGAGGACGAGAAATAGGCGACACAATGTTTATGGTCCCTGTTATGATGGTTACATTGTATGAAAAACAGATCATTTTGTTTTCAGGAATTCGTCTAGGGGGATTTGCCTGGCAACCGAAGGTACCGAATAGGTTTTGGTTTTATGCACCTGTATAGTGTAAAGAATTCTTGTAGGGAATTTGTATGGGAAGAGTTGCATGAAAAGGTAGGAATTCTTTAACAGGGACTTTTAGATAATAAATTTGATAACCTAGATGCGTAAAGCACTTAAGGTGCTAATGCGATCGTATTCGCGAAAACTTATGCCGATTGGGATGTAGTTATGGGGGTTTTTCAGGTAAGTGGGCCGTTGGGTTTGGCGGAACCACCACAGTTCCACTGATCAATTGAAGTATTTGTATGTTTTCTTTTTTCAGAAGGTTTTTACTCTGACCAAAAAGATAGTCATGTTATGCATACCTTCAGGCACTTTAATACTTGATAAGTTATAATAATAATACTTAGCAGTATTCTTAAGGCGTGTCCATTTCTCTTCTACGCCCGGCATTCTGGTCCCAGGTTGTACTCTCCCTCCGTCGAGCTCTTCGAGGGCGAGGCTTAGCGCATGACCAACGGTGTTACTGGTATTCTCATTGCGTAAGGCAGCCGTGTTGATTCGAACCTGATCCGCGGATGCAATACGTCTCCGTAAGGCAATCCGCGCTCGGAGAACTGTATCAAAAAGGTAGTGATCCGAGTCGACGTTAGCACCTCGGTACGTTCGTACCGTCATCAGACTCGAGGAGTGCGGCGATCTATCAACACGTGGTCAATTTGGTGGCGAGTGGCTCCATCAGGTGATACCCAGGTGGCTTTGTGGATATCTTTACGCGGAAACCTGGTACTTGCAACGACCACGTTTTTTGATGCTGCCAATTCGATGACTCGTAGTCCATTGTCATTAGTTTTCTCATGCAAACTATGCGAACCTGCGTAGTGCCTGAAAACCGGCTCCCAGCCTATTTTGGCATTCAAATCACCAAGAACGATTTTCATTCGCGTAGTATTTTTCTTTTTCGTCGCCAGGGGACTCCTCTGTAGGTCCGTGAACGTTTATGTTCTTAAACTTACCTCGCACGCGAAGAGTGCATAGTCTTTCGTTTATTGCATTAATGCCGATGATGGCAGGCTTCAGGTTTTGGCTGACCCCGAGTACATGGTGTTTTGCATGACAGCTGTAATAAATGTCATACTCGTTTCTTTCAATAACACCACTCCCCGTCCATCTTATTTCTTGTAATGCTGTTATGTCAGCCTTATATTCGGCCAGGGCATCGACTAGCTGCTGTGCAGCTCGAGCTTTGTATAGTGAGCGGACGTTGCATGAGAAAATTCTTAAATCGTTTAGCCATTTTCGTTTCCGTCACGTGGAGACTGCATGTCACCTTGGATTGAACAGGGACAAGGATCGTCCTAGCATTCGCCGGGTTGAATGCAATCATTAACTGTGCCCTGTATGTTCGCTCCCATCCCCCCACAATTTTCTATTATCACGAAAAATATTTGTTTGATTGTAGTTACTTCTATTTTGTTTTTATCCGCATTAATAACCTTATTAAGGTTTCCTTGTACACCGTTTACTTTGCTACGTTTGTTGTTTTTAATATATGGGAGCTCTGTCGTTCTTTTAGACACAAGGTTTTTCAAGCTCTTACGAGATAGTAAACTCGGACTTCCTTGGGCTCACCAACTGCACCAATTTGTTGCACCATAGGTTTGATTGGGCACACAATAAATAAATTGAAATATATAGTTGATATATATAGAGAGGCTTTTCTCTTTTACATCTCTTAAATTTATATTTTTTTAAATTATTTTTTGTCCGATCACAAGGATCTTAGAAGCAAACGAAACATCATTAGGTATTAAAATAAAATTGAATGGGGGGAAATAATACTAAAACTAAAACTACATATAGGCAATGGAAATAAGAGCGTTGCGCCTGAGAGGCATATTTTATTTGGGGACGTACAGTCCTTTCTTCGCCACATACCCACTACCAGTTGCGATGAGATCGGTCTCTTTTAGAATTATCCCTTTCACTGATCACTTTACAGAAACGTAGGTGATCCGGGACATCAGAGATTATTATGGAGAATTCGTTTATCCCTGGTACCACGGGAAGTGTTGTAAATTATAGGGACTCCATGTTTGTCTCGGATAAGACTTTTTCTATCCAAGAAGGAGAACGCTTCTGGGGGAATAAAGCCATTCTGGAGAGTACTCTCCAGATACATTGTTACGGCGCCACATTAGTGATATAGATCAACTTGTCACGAAGGAAATATCTATATAAAAGAAAAAGATAGTTTGAAAGTTTTCCTTTTATGTAATCACAATTTTTGTTATTGTTATTGTTACTTTAAGGGACAGTTTTAGTGACTTCCCCAGTGAATTTAAGGACAATCAGGATGGTAATTTCGATACGATGGGATCTGGTTTGCCACACTCCATTGGTAATTAATCAAGCTTAAGTTTAAATTTAATTAATTGATTTTTAAATTTTAGATTCGGATAATGTTATACCGAAAAATTTAACGCCAGAAGTCCTACAAGCCTTGCGCGCAGTAAGATTTATTGCCCAACACATTAAGGATGCCGATAAGGACAACGAGGTAACAAAAATAAGTACCTAAAAAAATTAATTTATTAAAAAAATATAGATAAAGTTAATAATTAAATTAAAAAATAATATAATACAAGGAAATAATCTAAATAAATAAAATAAATAGATGAAATAAATAAATAAAATAAAAACATAGATAAAATAAATAAATCAAATAAGCAAATAATATAAAATAATAATAAACAAAATAAACAAATAAATAAACGCAACAAATAGATGCAATGCCACCAGCAGCAATTGCTCGGATTTAAAGGGATTATATCTATTGAGATTACCAAAAAACGACTCTGTTTTAAAGATTTTTTTTTCTCCGTTATTTGTTGAGGGGAGGTTCTGTGGGAGTAGAAGTATTGATGCCAACGTATGGCACGGTTTCACTTCTTCCACCAACAAATGTTCCACTGCGCGAAATGATCAGAAGGTATATCCAATTAAAAAGCACTGGTTGTTTCTTGTCTAACTTAGTTTATTTTATTTGTTGATATTATGTTTATGAGTTCTTTATTTACACTTTAATTTAATAATATGTACATTAACTATCATATCTTGTCGGCCTCCTGCTACAAATGGTGCCGCTAGCAAAATTCGTATTAAGATTTATTTATAAAACTTTCAATTGAAAATTGATTACTGAATACCACTATATCCATTCTCACTAATTTATTTGCAAGAACACACGTTTCTAATTAAGTTAGTAGTTTTAAATTAAATTTCAATCAGCAAAATTATTTCACACGACCACTTCTTGACAACGAGACGACTCTTTACATGATGGTAGTTGGATAAAAACTCTACGCAGCGGCGTGACCAACCTCAGTGATGTATCAATAAAGACTGATCCCAATTAGGGATGAAATCTGGATTTTACATTCGCACGGCTATTAGCCAATCATCATCGCGCTCTTCTCATAAATCTTTTCATTTGCATGTCTCAGCGAGGTGAATAATACTTGCACATCATTCGACAGACGATGGGCATGCGAAGGATGAAAAGAACAAAAGAGAGAGCGCAATTACCTCGGGGTTGGCTTAGCTTGTGTGCTTGTATCAATGCAGTCTCTGAGGACGACCTACTGCCCTAGTGCGATGGCTGTGTTGATCTCAGAGTGCATTGAACTGTAGGGAGGCAGAATTGTGAAGGAGAGGAAAATGTAGCTGGTGCTATTCATCGGTGAAAACAGATCATTGATCCCCGGCGAATGGAATGTCTGGGGAAAGTCGATGTGACGCTACTTTGGCTAGGGTAATATTACCGTGGGAAAAACGCTAAGGAATACGGTAATTACCCAAGCCATTGGATGATGATGCAACCGCGTCGTTTGATTCGACTTGGTGTTGCTAACCACATGGATTGGAATTTCTGGTGGAAATCTCATGGTTAGAGGACTGAAATTGCCGTATGGCAGAAAGGTAGCTGAATTCAATTATGCATTACTTGCATAGAGCTCCTTGATAGTATAGTGGTTATTATACCCGCCTGTCACGCGGGAGACCGGGGTTCGATTCCCCGTCGGGGAGCCTCTGGCGCAAGACTAATGACCTTGCCCAGAAAAATACAAATCATTATGGAAAATTTAACAATCCTCAGGACTTGCTAAATAAGGCCAAGACCGGCTCCCGGTTGTAGTGCCGATGATGATGATGATGATTGCTTGCATAGAATAATGAATTCAGCTATGCGTCCGTTTTTGCAACATGCTTTTCAGGTGAATAGGTAAGTAGGAGAATTTGGGGTTGGTTTGACTTCTCGAATGTTTTTCACATAGAAGGAAATAAATGAAGAACTCAAACTTTTTGTCTCTTGTTTAATATGTTAGAAGGTACAAAAAACTGTTTAATTAAAAAATATAGTGATAATAATTGTTGGCACGCTTTGTAATGTGACAGTCTCAACAAAAGGTACCTTACTGTTGGCCACTATAGCACCTGCAAAAATTATCAAAAGTCAATGATCAAAGAATTTTCATAATTTATATGAGTGTAGTTGCAGTCCCTACTGGAATCATCCATGAAAGTCGAAATTTAACAAAATGGCGGACATTTGAATTTTTAAATACGGTTTTTCACCCAATTTTCTCTGTAAAAAAAAATTGTTCTCAGTTAATGAAAAACAATTTTCTCTGTAAAAAAAATTATCCATATATCATCTTCATTGTAGTAGGGTCTTCAATGACTCAAATCTACTTTGAAAGAAATAAAGGCGATCCGGCAAGTAGTTTTTTGAGATATCGTGGCGGCCAATGTGAAAAACATGATTTCGAGAAAAACGCGTTTAAAGTTTCAAAATGGTATACGACGGGTGGGTGAAGAGTTCCCGGCCTAACCCACAGATGGCACCAGCAGGTCTAATTACTATGTCCGCTGTAGGGTAGGAAGCTGTTGGTTTATTATGACAGGGTCGCCATGTAAGGTAGGATGCTGGGAGAGTCGCATTGTAAGGACTCGTGCGAGTTAAGGTATTGGATGATTCTCAACTCTGAACTATTTACTAACATTGACTCGACTCCGCCATTGTTCCCCGTCCCGTGCGCTCTCCTACCACGTTCGACCATCCGAACCGATCTCCTCGAGGTCCAATCTAACATTGTCCTCCCATCTCCGTCGCGGCCACCCTGTCGGTCTCTTTCCCGTTGGCTTACCGCCAAGAATTATATGCACAGTCCTATCGTTCCCCATTCGCGCCACGTGTCCGGCTCATCTTAATCTTCACGACTTGATTACTCTCGCTATTGTAGGTTTGCGGTATAGCAACTCTGAAACATCCTTAAAAATAAAACACGATTGAAATATTTTCTTTCTTGATGTTTTCTCTTTTTTTTGTTTACTTTAAGGTCCACTTTATCACAATCTTTTCTTTCTTTAGCTATTTACTTGTTTAAGGCACTTCTGCTGGATACAACATGTACCAAACTGTTTCGAGATAATTAATACAATAACTTCTTTGTCTTATTCTTACTTTAGTTATCCTTCTCTTTCAGGCATACTCTTGGACACAACATTCATCAAACTGTTTCAAAACAATTATCAAAAGACCATTACTTTTTATTATTACAAGCCTATTACACAACCCAAACACTGATTCGGTACATCGATCTCCTATCTTTCAGAAAACCTACCGTTTTCCCCTCCAATTATCCACTGAATCCTATTCTGCTTTTACCCCTTCTCGTTACCTCGGGGCCAACACCTCCCGATGACGACAATGCAATTTCGTTCCCCATCGACTCAATTTCCGATTTGCAATTGCCTTGAAATGCAACGTTAGGCGATATACCTCCATCGGTTTGCGTCACAGTTCAACTTCCGCAATTGCACAGTGACCCAACAAATTTTATGGACAACTACACGATTTTCATATTAATAGTTGTGGCGAAATGTAAGGGGAATTAATTGCACTATCATTCTGGGGGTCATCTGGGTTCCAAATCTGTTGGTGTTTTTTTTTGGTTTAACTGCATCAATGACATGATGGTCCATATCTTTATTTAGGTCGTCATTGATGTAGTTAATATGCGTCACCAGACAGGATAATGCAAAAATCTGACATAAACGGTGAAGCGAGTTTGTCAAATTTGGAGAGGTCAACGCAATGTTTTGTCGGGTCCAATTCGTTCGAACAGTGCTATCAGGGGTAGAAGGTCCTAAAGGAGAGATCTCCGCTTCACTATGTGGCAGGGAACGAATATTACAGGTTTCTGCCCGAAAGTCGGAGTATATTCGTAGGGTAGGGCACGAATGCCATAAATATCCGGCAAAAAGAAAAAAAATTACGAGACGCAAGTTTGATTGTAGTCAGCTTGTATCCGCTTTATTTTATAAAAAATCTGTTCTTAAATACTATTTCTCCCATCAACATTTCCGATGCATATCGATACCAAGTAGGTCACATGCCATCATATTTCGGCCGTCCAATCATGTCCTGAAAACTATGTTCCTCATTTCAAACACTCATTGTACATTGCATGTTATTATTATTATTATTTATTGGCCTGTAGGAACCCGGAAGTTCATGACCTCCCCGACTCGACTCCCCCATCGTTCCCTGTCCTGTGCACTCTCCTTCCACGCCAGACCATCTGATCCGATCTCCTCAAGGTTAAACCCTACATTGTCCTCCCAACTCCGTCGCGGCCGTCCTAGCGGTCTCTTTCCCGTTGGTCTACCGTCAAGAATTCTACGCATGGTCCCATCGTTGCTCATATAGACACGGAGCTTTATGTTACGTGATAGCAGTTTGGATTTTAATAGTTTACTGGCTGCGTGCCAACTAGCGTTGTCGGAATGCAGCCTTTGTTTATCTCCTTCGACATCTCGTTACTGGCCGTCAGTATCGTATTCCCAGATATTTAAATTCTTTAACTTTTTCAAATATCTTGCCTCTGACGTTTGTCTGTGTTCCCTGAGGTCCACCTGCTTTCGCCGTAATCCTGTATTTTGTTTTGTCTTCATTTATTTCTAGGCCCACCTCTTCTGCCGCTTGCATGATGATTTCACAGGTTTTACCTACAGCCCAAAACGGCGATGTCATCCGCCTATCCGAGCACTTGTGTGACACCGTTCAGGGATGATCCGGCCATGTTGTCGTTTTGTACCTTTCTGATGACATACTCGAGCACAAGGTTAAAAAGACATGGTGAGGGGCATTCCCCCTGTTTTAGTCCGTCCTAGATTTCACATGGTTCTGAGAGATGGTTTTCTATTCTAACTCGCCCTTTGTTCTCGTTCATGCAAATTTGAGTGAGGGCGGAATATTTTTTCCGGATTCCCAGCTCAACTATAATATGGTAAAGTCTTTGCCTTGCGACTGAGTCGTAGGCTTTTTTGAAGTCAACGAACAGTTGGTGAACCGTCTCTCCGTATTCCCACTTCTTTTCCAGCAGTTGTCTTATTGTGAACATTTGGTCGCGTACGGTGTGATTCTCGCCAGTATGACATTTGTTAGTATTTTGTATGTGGTTGGGAGCAATGATATTCCTCTGTAATTTTCGTAGTCAGATCTGTCGCCTTTTATGAAAATGGGGACGACTATTGAGGTTTTCCATTCTTCCGGAGTGACTTCCTTATCTCATATTGTTTGAATGAGCTGGTGGATCTTTCGAACGGTTGCCTCTCCTCCACGCTTCACAAGCTCTGCCGGTATGCAGTCGACTCCGGGAGCTTTGTTGTTTTTCAATAAATTTATTGCGTTTACAACTTCGTTGAAAGAGCGCTCTGTGATCTGAGGCTCGGCTGTATGTAGACCTGGTGCGTTTATTTGTGGTTGATGGGTGCGTACATTGAGCAGGTTTTCAAAGTACTGCTTCCGTCTTGTCACGATATTGTTTGTTTCTGTGACCAGACAGCCGTTTGCGTCTCGAATTATTTGGGCTCTCCCTCGGTAGCCATTTCTAATTGAATTTATGCCGGCATATATACCTCTGATGTTCTTTGCTCTAGAATTTTCTAGGATTTTTTCGATCTGAGTCTTCTCCCATTCGCGTTTTTTGCGTTTGAAGAGTCTCATTGTCTCTTTCCGAATCGTCGCGTATCTTTCTGCGTTGACTTCATCATATCATTCTAAGTGGATCACTCTGAGGGGTTTACGTTCTTCGATCTTCGACCTGCACTCATTGTCAAACCAAGGTTTGTACTTAATTGTTTTCTTAAATCCTAAGACCTTTTGGGCTGATTGTTTGGTTGTGTCTCTGATCGATATGCGTTTAGTGTTCACACTATTGGCTTCCTCTCCTCACTGCTTCCATTCTCTAGGATGCTAAATCTATTCGTTAGTTCGTCTTGATATTCAGCCCTTTTGCGCAGGTTTTTTAATTTATCAATGTCGAACTTTTTGCTCGTTTCCCGTGACTGCTCACGTGGGTTTGCTGCGAGCCGATGCCTGATTTTGCCCAACACTAGAAGATGATCGGAGTCGCAATCTGCTCCTCTATATGATCTTACGTCAAGGATATTCGAGTGCGGTCTTTTGTCTATGAGGAAGTGGTCTATTTGGTTACGTGTTACGCCGTCGGGTGATATCCATGTGGCTTTATGAATTTGCTTGTGCTTCAACATCGTGCTTTTCACTAACAGATCTTTTGACGCTGCAAACGTAATAATCGAATTCCATTATCATTTGAAACGGCGTGTAGGCTTTCTTTACCTATAGTTGGTTTGAAGATATCTTCCTTTCCAATTTTCGCATTCAGGTCCCCGAGGAGGATTTTAACATCGAATGATGAGATCCCATCAAATACTTCCTCTAGGGTCTCGTAAAACGTGTCCTTCGTTTCTTCGTCCATAGATTCTGTTGGGGCATGTACGTTTATAAATACATAATTGTACCATAGGCCTATTTTTAGCACTGACATTCGGTCATTAATCAATTTCACATCTTTTACATGGGGCGTAATCTTCTTGCTTTGATGAAGCCGGTTCCGAAGTTATGTATATTGGTACCTCCACAAGCCAGTGTAAACCCGTTGGTTTCGATTATTTGATGTGGGAGCCGGACTTCCTGAAGCGCGACGATGCCCATTTTATATTGTTTCATGTTTTCTATAACCGTCTGTATCGCGCCTGGTTTATATAACGCTCGAAC
Source organism: Microdon myrmicae (assembly GCA_963931805.1). Taxonomy (NCBI): domain Eukaryota; kingdom Metazoa; phylum Arthropoda; class Insecta; order Diptera; family Syrphidae; genus Microdon; species Microdon myrmicae. The sequence goes on along the minus strand of OZ007500.1, from coordinate 75,552,871 downwards.
ATTCCACATGCCGACGCGTATATCCCGCTTTTTCCGTTTCTCCCCGCGTCTTCTTTTTGCCGAGTCGGTGTTTTCTTGATGATTTGTTCCCCTGTGGTAGTGTCGGCTCATCACACCTACGCCTACCGGGTTTTTCGTGGGATTGTTTTGTGTATATTGGTTATTCATTTTTGATCCCACGAGTCTTGGGGTTTCCTATAGTCCGCCATATCAGAGCCCCGCTTTGATCTGGTAAGGTCTGGCTATTGCTCTGATTCGACCCGGTGTCAGAGAGGCGCCGTTATAATACAGCTGGTATACCCCTGGCTGCAAACCATCCAATGGGCACGGTGACGCGTAACATCGTGGATATTTGTGTGTTACTCATCGCTAACCTGTCTCCATTCACCTTGAGACGAAAACCTTATGTCTACTCTGGCTGCAGCTTTACCCCAAGGCTATGGGAAGATTTCGGGTAACAGATCCAGGTGTCAACCGATTCAAGGTGATGTGAACAGAAAGCATGCGCTAGGATGGAACGTGGGAATTGCAATTTTAGTTGTTCCTCAAAGTAACATTATCCCCATCAAGGTTATGGAAATGGAAAATTTACGTGCAGTGATAGCATAGGCACTGGCGCAAGACTAATGACCTTGCCCGGAAAAAACTAATCATTATGGAAAATTTAACAAGCCCCAGGACATGCTAAATAAGGCCAAGACCGGTTCCCGGTTGTAGTGCCGATGATGATGATGATGATGATAGCATAGGCTATTGCCTGATGAGAATTTGCGTTTAGCAAAAGGTAGGTAGCCTGTGCTCGGGGTAGGCTTTCTAGTCAGCCAAAACTGAAGCCTGCCATCATCGGCTTTAATGCAATAAATGAAAGGCTATGTACTCTTCGCGTGCCAGGCAAATTTAAGAACATACGCCTCATAAACGTTCACGGAGCTACAGAGGAGTCCCCTGACGACGAAAAAGAAGAATACTATGAGAACGTCGAACGGGCCCTCAATGCCTGCCCAAGATACGATGTAAAAATCGTTCTTGGGCAGGCACTACGCAGGTTCCCATAGTTTGCATGAGAACACTAATGACAATGGAGTACGAGTCATTGAATTGGCAGCATCGAAAAACTTGGTCGTTGCGAGTACCAGGTTTCCGCGTAAAGATATACACAAAGCCACCTGGGTATCACCTGATGAAGCCACTCGCAACCAAATTGACCACGTGCTGATAGATCGCCGCCACTCTTCGAGCCTGATGACGGTACGAACGTACCGAGGTGCCAACGTCGACTCGGATCACTATCTTGTTGGTACAGTTTTCCGAGCGCGGATGGCCTTAGGGAGACGCATTGCATCCGCGGATCAGGTTCGAATCAACACGGCTGCTTTACGCAATGAGAACACCAGCAACACCTTTGGTCATGCGTTAAGACTCGCCCTCGAAGAACTCGACGGAGGGAGAGTAAGTCCTGGGGCCAGAATGCCGGGCGTAGAAGAGAAATGGACACGCCTTAAGAATATTGTCATTAGTACTGCCAACTCCATCTTAGGCAGTAGTCGTAGAGATCGGAACGACTGGTTTGATGATGAGTGCAAACTAGCGACTGAACGTAAGAATGCTGCATACCGGGCAATGCAGCAGTCTCATAGGACGCGGGTACGCGAGGAGAAATACAAAAAGCTCAGAAGATCTGAAAAAAGACTTCACAGACAAAAGAAAAGTGCCTGGGAAAAAAACCTTGTCTGTGAAATAGAGAAAAGTAGAGAGCGAGGTCCGCACCAGGCGCGGAAGTTCTACCAAATAATCCGCAGTATGACGCGGTACACACCACGCTGCACTTACTGCAAGGATAAAGAGGGTAATCTGATCACCGATCCTGAAGGCATTCTGGAGCGATGGGAAGTGCACTTCAATGAATTGCTAAATGGTCAACTCACAGAAGAATTGGAGGCTCCACCAATGCAAGACCAAGACCAAATGCTGCCGCCACCAAGCATTGAGGAAACATTGAAAGCCATTAGACAGCTAAAATCAGATAAAGCCCCTGGAGCTGATGGCATACCAGCTGAGCTGATCAAACAAGGAGGGACAGCGTTACATCACGCAATTCACGAGATCGTGTTGCACGTATGGGAGCAAGAGGAGATGCCGGAAGATTGGCGTCGTGGTATAATTTGCCCCATACATAAGAAAGGAGATATCACACTGTGCAGCAACTATAGGGGTATAACATTGCTGAGTACCGCCTATAAGATACTCTCCACTATCCTACAAGACCGGATATCCCCATACGCTAAAGCCATCATTGGTCAATATCAGTGTGGCTTCATCCCAGGCAAATCAGCAATTGATCAGATATTCACCCTTAGGCAGGCGATGGAAAAATGTCTGGAATTTAAGATTCCACTATACCATCTGTTTATAGACTTCAAGGCCGCCTACGACAGCATAGCCAGGGTAGAACTATATAATGCCATGAGAGAGTTCGGCATTCCAAATAAATTGATACGACTTTGTAGGTTGACCATGACCAACGTAACTAGCCAAGTAAAAGTAGCGGGATTGTTGTCCAAACCAATAAACATCTATAATGGACTCCGACAAGGGGACGGTCTGGCCTGCCTCCTCTTCAACCTGGCGTTGGAGAAAGCAATCCGTGACTCTGGCGTTACAACAAGAGGGACTATTGTCACCAAGTCCAGCCAGATACTTGCCTACGCAGATGACATCGACATCATCGGTAGAACCGAATCGGCGGTACAGGAATCCTTCACCCAGATCGAGCAGGCGGCACAAAAACTGGGACTGCACATTAATGAGGGAAAAACCAAGTAAATGGTGGCAACTTCTGTGAAGAGAAGACCTAACGTTGGTCAAACTATCAGGGTAGTGGAGCACGAATTTGAAGTAGTGCAATCCTTTAACTACCTTGGGTCAATAGTATCAGCCGATAACAATATGGAAGAAGAAATACGCGAACGGCTGATTAAATCCAACAAAGCCTACTATGGTCTATCAAGGCTCTTTAAATCCCGAAATTTATCCAGAACATCCAAGCTACTACTGTACAAGACTATGGTCTTACCAGTACTCATGTATGGATCCGAGACCTGGGTGCTTAATAAAAGGCACTCTGAACTCTTGGCCGCGTTCGAGAGGAAGGTCTTAAGGAGAATTGTTGGCCCCGTATGTGAGGGAGGACGATTCCGGAGACGCTACAACCATGAGTTGTACGCAATCTACCTTGAAGCTCACATTGTAAGAAAAATCAAGCTCGGTAGACTCCGGTGAGCGGGACACCTAACTCGAATGAGCGAAGAGGAGCCTGCCCGGAAAGTCCTTTGTGGCAGGATGTATGGAAGGAGACAGCGCGGCAGACCTTGTCTGCGATGGAGGGATGGCGTATACCAGGACGCCCAGAGCCTGGGAGTGCTAAACTGGATGACATCGGCTCGAAATCGGGGCCGATGGAGAGATTTGTTAAATAAGGCCAAGACCGGATCCCGGTTGTAGTGCCGATGATGATGAAAAAGTAGGCGTGTGATAAGGTTTCATGGGTACACTGAAAGAATTCCGACGGTTGTAACAGAAAATTAATTTTGATGCTACACCGAAAGAATTCTTTCGGTCGAAAGTTGTCAAAACTTTGTTTAATTTATGACAGGTACTGTCATGTATGTATGCAACATGTGCACTATTAATCACTTTAGTAACGTAAATATGAGGCTAGCACGCGGTGTCCACGAAAAGCACGTACTATAAGTTTAACAGTAGTCAGCTCTAGTCTAACGGTCATTTCAGCGTCTCATGCTATCTCTCTCTAAAGTAAAAGTTTTATAACGCCATCTATACGTATTTTATGAAAGTATGACTCGTTTGTATTGAATAAAAATGATCGACGTGATTATGATACTCCAACGCTGCGAAAAGCAAAGTGGCTTCTTCGAATGTTTTGGGGCCTTTAAAGTTGTTGCGGAAATCAGCTTTAAAAAAAAATGAAAAACAAAAAATTCTCACATTAAATTCCTTCTGGAATCATTTTTGGGTTGTTTATACGTAATTTAAGGTAAAAAAAAATTCTCGATGGATATAACCCCTTATATGAGCTTTAAAGTTATAAAATTAAACTACAATTTTTTCTTTCAGATTGTGGAAGACTGGAAATTCGTCTCAATGGTCTTGGATCGTTTCTTTTTGTGGCTTTTTACATTATCTTGCATATTTGGTACATTTGCCATAATTTGTCAATCGCCATCCTTGTATGATACTCGTTTGCCAATAGATAAAATGGTAAGCGAAGTTCAGTTACGGAAAAACAGCTTCATGTCTCAAATTGGGGTTGTGAGACAAAATTCTAATTAACAAAATACTGATTTAGGATATAGCACATTTTAGAAATTATCCTTAATCGTAATTGTATTAAGGAACAATGACATTAAAAGTAAATTCGTTGAAACAAAAAAAAACCAAAATTGAATAATAACTTACCGATATGTATTCATTATTAATTAATTATAAAAAAAAACATATGGCAATATGACTAAAATACAATCATACATATAAAATTAATATATTTTATAACATTCATAAGGCCATTATTTAACAAATGCAAATAAATAAATGTACCATGAATTTGTATTTAAGCCGTTTCAAACCGTGAAATTAAATAAACACAAGTTATTTTCCATTTGTTATATTCACAAGCCTGTAATTCGTTGTGATGTTGTTATTTTTACCTTTAAGATATGTGGGGGTGTGGTTGTCGCATACCAAAAAATGCCTTAAATAATATGTCTTACCACATTGTCTAAAGCAATACAAATTTAACTAGTGAATAATGAGAAAGTTAACGTTTACTTATTTTTAAGTATTTTATTTTTAAGAGTTTGTGATTCCTTGAGTGTTGTACTAAATTATCTTGTCTTGACTATCACGGAATAGTAAATATAAGCTTGTTAAATATAATTGATATAATAAAACAATCAAAAATTAACCTATATGCTAATAAAATCAAAGCAATACATTTACCAAAAAGTTAGTTATGGTCTTAAATTAATTTATATACATTTACAACGGAAAGTTTTTTTCCGTCTTTTTTTTTTATTAAAGAAAGAATCAGAAAAACATAAATTAAAAGGCAAAATATACCATATATGTATAATATGCACAAATTTCATAAAAATATATTATTAAAGTCGATTTGAAATTATAAGTAGCCAAATTACTCTGCAGTGGAAACGCAGAAATTTACTACTAAAAAGGCTACTCGCTCATTTTGTATTTTACCAAATTTCTCTAATAATATTCAACACCGAATAATATTTTTGTTTAATTTGATAAAGTTAAATTACAGGAAAAAAGTAAAAACATTTCAAATAATAAATAAAGGGAAAGACAAATTTACAATCTTATTTACAAGTAAATAGGAAAGTTACACAAAAAGATATATTAACTGCTTTGGTGTACAAATGGCTTAATTTATTATAATATAACTATGCGTACAGTTTTTTTTTATTTATTACATATTTGATAGCTCCTCGATAGTATAGTGGTTAGTATACCCGCTTGTCACGCGGGAGACCGGGGTTCGATTCCCTGTCGGGGAGCCTCTGGCGCAAGACTAATAACCTTGCCCGGGAAAAACAAATCATTATGGAAAATTTAACAAGCCTCAGGAGTTGCTAAATAAGGCCAAGACCGGTTCCCGGTTGTAGTGCTAATGATGATGATGACATATTTGATAAATTAAACGAAGGATTTATGTTTCGATATTTGAATATTTTCTATTCCATTGAATTATTTACAGCAGATCATTTGTCAGACTAAGAAAATATTTTACATTAAGCAGAAAGTTTGACATTTAAATGCATTTATTACACATTTATTTGAATAAAACAAAGTTGCATAAATAAAGTAAATAAATAATTGAAAAACAAAAATACAGACACATTTAATTTAATAATGGTGCTACAGTTACGGTTCAGAGAGTTCAGTACTTCAGTACCTGGCTGACTTTCAAATCGGCAACTTGTTTCTCAGTTCGCTCGTGTTATTTTTCTTAATTACATCAACCGTTATATTCACAATAATTATCACAAGCCATTATCTTGTTTTCTTGTTTTCTTTGCCTCGCTACCGCAAACATATAACTTGATCAAGTGTGAAATCCGTTAAGTTAAGCAAAATTAAACGTAAACGGTTGCGTTACGATCCCGGTATTGGAGGTCAAACCCCTCCCGATAAACTTACAAAAGTTAACAATAAAGTGCTAGATAAATTCAATATGTGTTCAAACAGTTTTTCCAACCACTTCAAAGTCTAATGGAGGACTCACCTGAAACGGATTCTACCAACGTCGATCAGTGTGCAGAAGTGACGAAAGAAACCGTTCCGCCAATTGTGGTTTTAAAATCAACCAGTGCTAAAGTGCGAAATATTTTGAATAACACTAAAATAGACAACTACTTAATTAAAAACATATCGCTTGAACAAAAAATATGTTCCCCAACAATGGACATATACAACAAAATTAGAACCGAACTCTTGCGGTTAAAATGTGAGTTTTTTACCCACTCGCGAAAGAAAAATCGCCACTAAAGGTAGTGTTATCCGGTTAAGATCTAATTAGCAATGACATCATAAAAAATGAACTAGCTACACTCGGGATTAAGTGCCTTGATGTTAAAACCATCACATTAAATTTGTCAACAAAAGCCTTGTACAAACCCTACTTGTACATCGTCTACATTCAACGCGACACAATTAAACTAAATGAACTAAAACGTAACTACTCTACTTTATTTAAAACCATCGTTCGTTGGGACTTCAAAAAACATCATCCAGGTAAGGCCACACAATGTCATAATTGCCAGCTTTACGGCCACGGCTCGATGCATTGTCACATAAATAGCTTCTGTGCAATCTGTTCTGGTAACCACGAAACATCCGACTGCAAAACGAATGAGCTCATCGAGTGTGCAAATTACAGTGGGCCACATAAATCCACCGATCCTGAATGCATTAGCCGAAAGCATTACCTAATAATAGTGAAGAAGATCGTGTGATTCGAACTGACGCTATGACAGCTCGAATCACGAAAAAAATTTACCTAAGCGTTACACATCAGGCTACTGACCGTGTTTAGAATTTGATTTCCAAACTCGACTATACACCACTGATGTGAATTATTTTTTTTGTTATCGCTTGGTATACGGTTCTGATGTATTTTTCTTATTCGATTTTTCGTTCGTGCTCTTCACTATTTTGCTTGTGAATTGTGTGTATCTGTTAGAGTTGCCACAACATCACCCCACATACATCCGACTGCAAAACGAATGAGGTCATCAAGTGTGCAAATTGTAGTGGACCACATAAATCCACCGATCCAGAATGCATAAGCCGAAAGCAGTACATAGACATTCGCCGCAAATTATCCCCACGTGGACGTGGTACAGGATATACAACGTTCCTTCAGCCTCCGAGTGATAGACAGCAGCCACTGCCCGACCGATTCTCCATTGAAAATTTTCCTCCACTACCACGAGCTGTGCGTCAACCTTCACTCCCTTCATCCACCTGGCTTCTGGCCTCCATCAAACCCAGCAACCTTCCAACAGTGATACGACACACACTAAGAAAAATCCAACTGAAACTCTAAATAATGATAACTTGTTCTCATTTAGCGAGATAAACTCTCTTCTTAATGAAGTTGTAACCAAGATTAGTGCTTGTCACACTAAATCTGACCAATTTAACGTCATTAGCTATTAAGTATATATATTCGGAAAAATCATGTTAAGAAACTCTCTCTCTTAGCATCATAACTTGGAATGCGAGTAGCATCAAAAACAAACAGCAAGCATTTTTTAGTTTCGTGATAAATTTTAATATTGATTTGACTTGTTTCAGAAACCTGGCTCAAACAAGACATTTCTTTCTCTCATCCAAATTACATATGTTATCGCCTAGACAGGGTACACGCTAGTGGTGGAGGTGTCGCCATTGTTGTGAAAAAATGTATAGAACATACCTTGCGTCCTTCATTGGACCTTAAATTAATTGAAGAAATTAGTATTGATGTAACATTAAGTGATAACTCCAAGGTGAGTATTGTTTCGATCTATTTCCCTGGAGGAAATGGAAACATTGAGAAATCTACTTGCTTTAAGCGGGATCTGCAAAAATTATATAGAGTCAACACTTGAAACAAGGTAATTATTGGTGGTGATCTAAACTGCAGACATCAGTCGTGGAATTGTCTTAGGGCAAACTTCTGGGGTAACATTTTACTAGATGTTACTGAATCCAGCCCAAGTTTTTCCATACTTTATCCACTTCTCCCCACCTATATCCCATCGACTGCTAACAAGAACCCCTCAACTTTCGATCTATATATCACTAATATTCCAAATTACTGCTTAGTACCATTAACCCTAAATGCGTTAAGTTCAGACCACCTTCCGATCAGCCTCACAGTGAATCATACAGTATCTGTAAATCGTTCCAGTTTATACCACAACTAATCCGCCGCCAACTGGAATTGTTATAAATCATATATAAACACGAACTTGGTTCTAGGTGATACCAGACTAAATTCTATAACCTGCAGCGAGCACATTGATATCCTATGTAACAATTTTGTTTCTGTTATCAATAGATCAGCTCTTGCGATACCTAAATGTTCTACTGCTCCAGTTGATCATGATCTGATTAGGCTACGAAACTCTGAAAGAAGAAAATGGCTTCGTTATAGAATCGACTACTTTCTAGTTAATGTTAAAGTCCTAAATAATAACATTAAAAAAGACATCTCAGCATATAGGAACAAGTGTTGGAATAAACACCTTTCCTCTCTTGACAAAGCAAGCAAACCGTTCTGGAAAATATCAAAAATTATGAAAAAGAGAGGGTCAAGTATTTCTCCGTTTAAAGTTCACGACAAGTTTGTGGTGGTTCCTAGATGTCAGTGCGTCGACATGGACGCTGGTTCTACCTCCGGTCCACGTCTCGGTTCGATGGAGAAAACTGGTCGTCGGTAAGGGGAGATTAAAAGCGCGGATGTTGTTATTCGGAAGGAATAGAGCACAAAAGATGACACAATAGCTCTCCAAATAAAACACGGAGATGTAATTTTAGTGTTAGTACTTTTATTTCGGTACTTATCGATCTTATATATTTAACACTTATTAAGATTCTTTATTAGTTCAAAGCGCTTATTAATACTGTCTGGACATCACTCAGGATATTTACGTTATCGATAATTAATTTCACCAATTCAAAACCATATTTACGTTATCGTTAATTAATGTCACCAATTCAAAACCATATTTACGTTGTCGATAATTAATTTTACCAATTCAAAACCGTATTTACGTTATCGATAATTAATTTTACCAATTCAAAACCGTATTTACGTTATCGATAATTAATTTTACCAATTCAAAACCGTCCCTCTGGCTCGGTAGCTGAAATCTGACTGCTTCATTCGCTGCCGACGGAAAAAGACATCGCAAAGAAAACCGCAAAAAGAGGAGGAGCTGCACGATCGACTCGAGGCAGTCAATCGTGATTGGACCGGGGAATACGGCATACATTTCGTATGTATGTGTATGCATCGCATACAATCGTCCGGTGATCGAGGATGGTTGCGAGCGTCGCAACTGCATCTCCTGCGTATACAAACAATGCATGGCCTGCGGCTGTGTACACAATTGATTGTGTAATACTTGCCGGCAACCGAACCATCTGGGGTAAAAGCAACACGAGCCGAAGATCTGGTCACCCTAGGAGAGGCCATAAATCAACATTTGGGTTGATGGATGTGAAATTTCCCAGGTCCGCCGACGGTTGGCGGCCGTTAATAGGGAATTGTATATATCATAAACAATCTGTGGTGCAAATGCTATGTTTTGGTATTGCAACGAATATAGGGTGCAGCCATTGCCAGATGTTAAAAGTAAACACTTGATGGCTGCATCCAATTCGTTGCTTGTTTGCGGTCCCTGATCGGTGGAGACCGATAATAGGAAACCAGCTATTGCTGGTAATTAGTGAAATGTTTGCTTTGCATCAGCCGAAACCTTGTCGGCGGTGGCAAACTGATGGGACCTGGTAGCCGCATGCTAGGGTTGCCATGGACAAAAAAAAACGAGTAATCAAGGAACTCCGTGTTGATTTTGTTTCCATGGCATAAGGCTATGGGAACGAGATGCACTGGGTGCAATGCATGCCCGAGGATGAAATTTTCGATGCCACGGCTAGGTGATAATCTTTGCCGTGGACTTAATGTTTTCAGGTATGGTGGTGGAGAAAAAGGGGTTTGGAGAAAACCCCCAAAGAAAGGTAAGCTGCCTAAAAGGTATTCATGTCAGTTATCCTTTGGGGTAACTGAATTAATTCCAGCAATCTGGCTGGCGGTTAATGCCGTAGCAAGGTTACGTAACCTTGCTGAAAGTTCGACTTCGAGGTAAGTCGCATCGCTTGGAATAGTCGGGATCGAGCGATGTATGGCTCTTCGGGCCCTGAAAAGCCCCACAAGTTGTTTATTTCTTCAGTGGAGAAATCGAACCTGGTTTAGTGAGAATCACTCCATATCGATGCATCTAAGCGACGCGTATACTGAGGCTGAAGTTGCTAACACTATCCATGTACTTTCTCAAACACCAGCTGAAAGTTCTTCCACAACAAATATTAGAAAAGTTAAAGAATTGATAAAAAAATCAAAATCAAAAAAGGCTGCTGGTCTTGATTATATTAACAACAAATTAATTAAAGCACTTCCACCTGCGGCAAGTAACTATTTAACGTTCATTTTCAACGCTTGTCTTAGGAACTGCTATTTTCCGGACTGTTGGAAAACAGCAAAAGTAATACCTATCCCGAAACCCGGCAAACCGAAGAACAGCCCCGAAAGCTACAGACCTATTAGTCTACTTAGCTGTCTGAGTAAACTCTTTGAAAAAATCATTAAGGAAAAGATTGATCGTTTCGTGGAAGCCGATAAAATCCTACCAAACTTTCAGTTCGGTTTCCGTAGTGGTCACAGCACAAAGTCTTGCGCATTAAAAACTACATAGCTGCTAAATTCATCGGCAAGGAGTCAACGGGACTGGTTCTTCTAGACATCGAAAAAGCCTTTGATACGGTATGGCACGATGCATTGATTTATAAGCTACTAAAACTTATCCAGAGCTTTTTTCGTTCGAGAAAATTTGTTGTGAGTATAGGAACCGACGAATCCTCTACTCATGAAACCACTATGGTGCACCCCAAGGCTCGGTCCTTGGTCTCATATTATTCACATTGTTTTTCGCAGATTTACCATGTCTAGTTGAAAACATTCAGGTAGCTATGTTTGCTGATGATACGGCCATTTTTTCTTCGGGTGCCTTATTCACTAATGTCTACAACTCTTTGCAAGCAGCTCTTGACAAACTAGCAGTATATTACAGGAAAAGGAAAATATAAATAAATGGTAATAAAACATAAGCTGTCTGGTTTTGGAGATGTAGGAAACTCTGCTACCTACTAAATGACACTGAACTCAGTATGTGTGCAGTTGATATCGATTGGTCCGAAGACTGTAGATATCTAGGTATTATTCTAGATAAAAAATTTATCTTTCAAAAACACATCACTACCACAATTGATAAAAAAAAACAAAGTCGTAAGAGTTATGTATCCATTAGTGTGTAGAAAGTCAAAGCTTAGCTGTTACATATCATAATAACATAAACATAACATAGCCATCACATAAACATAACATAAGCATAACATAGTCATAACAGAAACATGGCATGAGCATAATGTAATTATATTTGAAATGCCTAATTACCTATTAACAGACCTATAAACAGGTAGACCTTTTGTAATTACCTGAGGAACATTATATCATTATTGTTATGTTAGATTTTAAGTAAAAAGATAAAGATAAGTTAGTCCTAAGATAGCCTCCGAGAAGGAAAGATTCCCTCGTAAATAAAATAAAAGCATCTCCCAGAAGGACACGGGATGAATAAAGAAAAATATAGAAACAAGTGTTTTTTTTGTTTTCATTTTAACTGTTAGTCGCTGTTGCGATTTATGTTGCAGGATATTATGTTGAGGATGATAGTCAGGCTGTTGCTGTGTTAGTTGACTATGTTGATGATTATAGCGCACCACGTATTAAAGCGCCTGCTGTTGACGAACACTTGGGATGAATTGTGGATAGTCCGCGGGGATTGCATGTGGGCTGGTGTTGTAATAGTGAGAATATTTAGACGATGTTGCATAAGACTGTGCGGCTTTTCAGGGCCCGAAGAACCTCGCATCATTTTTAACCCCATAAAAATCCTATAAACCCCATATCTATCCTTAAGTCGAATCCCTGGCAAGATCACACAACCTTGCCATAGTATTCACCACTGTCCTAAAATAGCTGAAAACAATTCGGTTATCCCCTTGGATAAACGTCATAAATATCCCAACATAGCCGAGGAGCTTTTCCTCTACACGCGGCAATGACATACTTACCCTTTATCTGCAGACCCATCGACCAGATGGGATATTACAGTCTGAGCAGAGGAAAGGGTATACAAACACCGTCTGCATGCCCATTAGCGTCCAAAAGTACATGCCGGGCTATTTGCCGACTTGCACATCTGCAAGCCAGATTTCTAATAGCCCTGCAATAGGCAATAATGAGCGGGATAATAAAAAGACCAATAATCCTTTTTTTCTAGTTGCTATGGCGAGCGATCTACTGTGAATTTTACATCACAGAAGACCCAATTGCCCCCGCCAGCATTGTTCCTTTATGCTACACGAAACACTTCTGGCTATCCAATGTAGACAAAAGAAAACATTTTCGTCCAGGCGGCAATTTCCTACACAAATAATGTAGTCGAAAAGATACATGCTCTCAGGCAGCCTTGGGTTTCTGTTGATATTATATCAACATCATGGGAAAATCATTCTCATGATTTATGACTACATTTTCTGCCAGTCTCTATTCACCAGAAGTGTATTGGAATTTCCCTGGTACACCAGAGGTATCCGATACTACAAGAAATGTTGAGAACAATTTCTCGAAGAGTCTCATCGTAACCTTTACGATACACGCACCTTCCTTTCGGAGTCGTATTTCAAATCAGTTGTGCGTTTAATTCAAAAACCAATCAATTCCAATTCAATATTATACAGTTGTGCATCTAAATTCAAGAGTTTGTCAATGTTTACCAAAGTTATATAGTAAATTCATTGTGTGTTTAATTTAAGAACCTTTCTAAATAATTCAATATTATGCAGTCGTGTATCTAAACTCAAGAACTTGTCAATGTTACCCAAAATCAGATTGTAACTTCGTTGTGTATTTAACTTAAGAACCTTTGTATGTGAATTCAAGTTATACAGTCGAGAATTCACCTAATACTATTGAGTGTTTTTGTAATCATCATCTCTAAAGTGCAACATTAATGATAGACATTAAAAGGTTAAAATAACATCAACCAACAAGATCCACAACGTGTTTTATTTCTTCGATAACCATTGGTGAGGAAACCGTGTTGTGCATTTAGCTTGTTCCCGCTTTTAATCTCCACTCGCCGACGACCAGTTTTCTCCAGCGAACCGAATCGTGGACTGGAGGTAGAATCAGCGTCCATGTCGACGCAACACGACCTACAGGACACAACATTGGAGACCCCGAGTTAGAACACGCCACCTCGAGATAACTTGGTGACCAATCGACGCGAGTTGAACACGCCTTCGCTGAACTTTTGTGACCCAGTGAGTGAACATTCGAACAATTCGATCGCTCGGTGAATCGGTGAAGTGCTAACACCCAGCTTTCTGTGACTTTAAAAGTAACACGTACCACCCACATCGGTACCCTTATCAGTGCCAGTGACCTTTTGGAAGAATAATAAACACAGTGACGGCGACCAAGTGCTAATTAATAAAGACATTTAAAGGGCAAGTAGAGCCCCACCCCACCTCTAACCACCTGCGGACACCGGTAGACAGACGACGCCCAGCAGCTATCCCATGGTTAAACTGCAAGTATCCTTCTTTTGTTTCCCACCTTTTACTTAACAGATTTAAACTAACGATTCAAAAAAAAAATAAATTCGGTTCCCCCGTGTTTAATTCATTTTAAATCTATAGCTTTGTAACTAAGTGTAGTGCCGAGACCTTTTTCTTATGTGTATAATTAGTTGTAACTGTTCCGGATATCTCAAAGTATTTGTTCGTATACTTCACATCATTGTTACTCTACCTTACCCGTTTTTGTTTCCCTTTCTTTATATAAATATCATTGTTATACATAATTACCAAAGAAAATTTTATACCTTTATTTAAATTTCGTACAAAAATCAACTGTATTTCAAATAGTTGTTTCTTCTAACATCCTTCTGATGAAATCAAATGTATCGCTTTTTCGCAGCTTAGCTATAAGAGGAAACCCATTACAAAATTAAGAGCTAGGTGATAGTAACAACCTTCACTACTACTTAAAGTGGGGATAAGCTCGAAAATTAACACAAGAATTATCTGACTTAATTATAAATATATGATTGTTAAATCAACTTGCCTGAATAAATAGCAAGTTATTAATTTTTCTCTTTTCTGCCATAGCATACTTTTTCTCTTTTGTTTCATTCCCACCTAATGCGCGCTCCATCTGAGCCGCATAGTTTAAAAACCAAACAACTAGTATTGTTCCAGCAATAACCATATATGGAATTTAGTCAGTGCACGAATATCAATTTTTTTTTGTAAAAAAACACAAAATCATAACTGAAAGTGAGAAATTTAAACGTAAGAGACATCGTCAAATCTTTAAACGATCAACTGAATTCATACGAATTAACTTATCTTAGATCACTGAAAACAACTCACCACTTTTAAAGAGTATTCAAGCATAGAAAATATAATAAGATTATACTTGAAAAATGTACACTTCCGTCCTTAAATAAAAGAAAAATAAATATTTTTTTTTCTCTCACAAACTAAAGAGCATAAAACACGTAGCACTTTTGAGCTCATTTTCAAATAAACGATAAGCACGCATATTAACATTGAGCACATAATTGGAGTAAAATTAGATCACTATTTTAACATTTTAACAAGTATTGTTACCTTACCAATAAAATTTGTAAGCCCCCTCAGGGTACTGGGTAACGTACAACCTTTTTTTTTTTTTTTTTTTTTTTCTGCAGTACACACAACGTAACTTCCACGTTTCTCAACACTTTGAGACACACACACGCCAAACTAACTTAAACATTTTCCAATTTAATTCTGTTTTAATTATTAAATTAAAGTTTTCATCATTTTTAAATTAAGTAAAGCAACATTACCGCCCTGCCTGTCCTCGTTAACGAACTCACTCGACCATTCTCTACTCCCTGTGACCTTTTAAATACCATTGTCCCCCTTTTCCTAACCACGAACTCCGACTAGGGGAGTTTACCGAGTTTTTAAATCGAAATCTCATTAAGAGATAAACCGCGGTAATATCCCCAACCACAACTCGCCTTACGCGACTATCCCTTGGCGACCTCTCTCATTTCTCCGCGTCCTCTTACGCCCATTTCTGCGTCCTACGTAGTACATATCCAGACCTGCCCCTACGCCTTTAATTTCAGTCCTGTTTCGTACAGAACACTATGGTTGTCACGCGAAATAGCGCTGCCCAAAAGCCCCAAGAACAACTCGAGCCCCTCGAGTTTCACGACGCCTCCTGCGTCGAATTCCCTGATGCTCAAGTCGCTACCGACCACGAAGCGACTGCACAACTTGCTCCCCCGGCATTCCCGGATGCCTCCTGTGTCGTTAATCGACTCCAACCTGTTTTCTCTGACGCACTCCCGACTGTCTCTAACGCCCCTAGTGCCGGCCCTTCAGTAAATTCCGGCATTATAATGCCCACAACTCGTGCCGGCACCTCCCAACAAGCCCATAGACAATTAGAGCCCCAAGTGTTCCACGATGCTTCCAGCGTCGGGAATAGGACTCATCTCTCAAATATAGAGCTTCCCCCCTTCGATGAGGAGGATCCTGAGCTTTGGTTCGCCGTAGCGGATCGCATCTTCCGGACCGCCGACATGCACGACAAACAACTTCGTGCAGTCGAGCTGTTGCGAGTGCTTGACCGCACTCAGCGAACATCATTAGGTCGGCCGACCGCAACCCGTATAGCAACATGCGTGAGGCTCTGCTCGACGCATTGGACGAGCCCGGAAGTTTGCGGCAACAACGCTTAGCGGCCGTAACCAACCTTTTAGGGATGAGACCGTCCCTTTTCCTGACCCATTTACGCTCTATAGCGGGGACCAGGATCGGGGACGACCTAATAAGGCCTCACTTTTTGAGATGTCTTCCCCAACATGCCCGTTCGACACTCATAGCCCAACCAAACCAGAGTTTGGGCTATTTATCCAAAATTGCGGACGCAATTATGGAAAGCTCAGATCAGCATTCTGAGCCTCCAGCGTACCAGGTAGCATCGGTTTCTCCACACGCCGCCCAGCCCACACGGCACTCCCTTCTGCCACTAACAGCCCTCCAGATGGCTCCAGTGCAGCAACCCCCTCAGCCTCAGTTACGCCTCAGAAGGCCTACCTCAACCAATTTCCCACAGCGGAACCTAGAGGCAAGGCCCAATGAATTTCGTCAGAGAAGCTCACCACCTCAGGTAACTACTTCTGACCTTCGGGCGCTCCAAACCTCACTCCGCCGCGAAATAAATCAATTTCGCGCAGAGGTGAGAAATAACCCTAAAATCGCCCAGAATCGAGCCATGCCGAGCCGTCCTTTCAATCGGCAACATTCCCTACAAAATGCCCCTCAGCGGGCCAATTCTCATCGAGCACCGCCTCGACCTCCCCGTAACGGCAATTCCAATAGGCAGAATACGTCTAAAAACGCCGTTACTCTCCCTTGGTGCGCCAATCACCAACGATACGGTGATCGAGCATTTAATTGCAAGGCGCCTTGCGGTTGGACACAACCAGCCACCAATCAAAGGCTCTCTTTAAACTCATTTTGCCGACCGACCCCCTCGCGCAATCGGCCGGCACCTATACCATAAGTCGCCTTACCATTCCGGATGCTAAACTGAATATCGCTTTTACTGTCGATACCGGCGCCGATATCTCAGTCCTCCCGCGATCGTTTGCTCCGCGCAACCGCGTGCCTGCCGCACTTAAACTGTCAGCTGCGAATAATTCACCGATACTTACGTACGGTCGAAAAAAGCTGACACTTCAACTGGGTCTTCGACGTCCGATCACTTGGCGTTTCGTCATTGCGGACGTAAATGAACCCCTAATGGGTTCCGACCTATTAGGCGCACACAACCTGTTGGTCGATACGACCCATAACAGGCTGGTAGCTCCAACCGCACCCCCTTGCCCTTGCCGGCATCTTCAGCGGTAACATCGAGGGCCACAAAGTGCACAGACCCGATACAGGCCATGGTACAGGAATTTGTCCGTACAACAATTCCCCTACCTACATAGAAACACGTGATCCCCCGGTGAGCCAGCGCCCACGCCGACTAGCTCCCGAAAAATTACGCGCGGCACGCGCAGATTTCGATCACATGATCGAACTTGGTATCTGCCAACCGTCGGACAGCTCCTGGGCAAGCCCACTCCACTTAGTGTAGAAACGTTCCGGTGAGTGGCGCCCATGCGGTGATTACAGGCTGTTGAACGCAGCAACTGTCCCGGACAGATACCCCATTGCACATTGTGATCCGCAAAAGTAAATATGACGCGTTCTGCTCCCTAAGGGATGAATTAAATAACAACCCATGGGGCAGCGCTTACAGGATAGTCATGAAAAGACTACAGAGTAACAGTAGCCAAACGTAAAAAAGGAAAAGTGATATAGCCGGAATCGTTGCTGTCCTCTTCCCGCAGTGCGATGAGGTATTGAGAGTGCAAGAGCAGTGGAGTATCACTGAAGGAGAGATACCTTCCGTGACCACCGAAGAGGTACTCTTGGCTGCAGGGGTTATAAAAAAAACAAGACCCCGGGACTGGATGGTATCCCTAACGCTGTAGTGAAGACCGCTCTAACAAAAAAGCCAGAAGTCTTTAGCAGTCTCTTCACCACCTGCTTTCAAACAGGACAAATTCCTAAGCGATGGAAAAAACAGCGGCTTGTGCTTATACCAAAAGGTGTCAAGAATCCAGAAGAGCCGTCGTCTTATCGCCCGTTGTGCATGCTGGACACAACAGGAAAACTGCTTGAGCGAGTAATTGCCACTCGCCTGGAAGAATTCACTGAGGGAACATCGGGGCTCTCTGAATCGCAGTATGGGTTCCGGAAAGGTAGATCAACCGGAAAGGCACTATCTGCCTTGCATTGCGAGCGATGAGGGACCACAGGAATATAAAATAACAGCGGGTGTACCTCAGGGATCTGTATTAGGTCCGCTGTTATGGAATATCACGTATGATGGTGTGCTCAGAGTCAACGTATCAGATGGGGTTAGAATCATTGGGTACGCAGATGATTTGGCAATAGTAGCCGTCGCTAAACATCTAGATGACCTGGAGAATATTTGCTCCCAAGCAATCCAGAGCATTAAATGCTGGCTAGATATGGCAGGACTGAAACTAGCTGGACATAAGACGGAGGCAGTTTTAATAAGCAGCCGCAAGAAAGTTGAACACCTTGATTTGGAAATAGAAGGACAAATAATCAGATCCAGTCCCTATATTAAATATCTTGGTGTTATACTCGACAACAGGTTGAGCTTCAAGGAACACCTGCGAAAAACGAGTGAAAAAACGGCAAGAGTATGCAAAGTTTTGGCGAGACTGCGCCCCCACATAAGGAAACTCATAACCAGTGTCAACACCTCCACTATAATGTATGCAGCTCACATATGGGCAGGAGCCGCGCAGTATAAGTCGTACATGAGGGGAGTGAACTCAGCGCGTAGACTGGCATCACTAAGAGTATGATGTGCATTTCGAACGGAATCCGAAGATGCCATAAATATTTTGGCCGGGAGGACACCACTTGATATTGCAGCTAAAGAAAACGCTGCATTGCATAAGGCCTCCCAAGAGAATCGTCGGAGAATGCGGTCACAGTTAGAGTACTCAAGCCTAAGAGAATGGCAACGAAGGTGGGATTCTTCCACCAAGGGAAGATGGACCCACACCATGATACCTGATATAGAAACATGGGTGAAAAGAAAACATGGCGAGCTGAATTACTACTTGACTCAGCTATTATCAGGACATGGATGCTTTCGGCAATACTTGCACAAGTATAAGCACGTGAATCACCCATACTGCTTGTATTGCGAAGGCAAAATAGAGAATGCGGAACACGTACTCACAGAGTGCGTGAGATTCGAGACCGCACGAACGATTTCGGAGAGACACACGAGACGGACAGTTACTCCGGCTGGAGTAATAGAATACATGCTTAGTTCAAAACAGGCATGGTTCGTAACCAGTGGTATTCTCTGTGAAATGATGCAGCAGTTGCGACGTGACGAGCGGAGTAACAGGTAAACTCCGTCCCGCCCGCGATGGAATATCTAAAAGAAAGTTCCGCGGGGATCAACGGGAATATGAGCCTGGCGGGAGGCGGTTTTAGTCGGTAAAAACCCGGCATGCCCCTGGATCGGTCTAGAGGTATCTTTTGAAGATTTCCACCTTCCTACCGAAACCAAAAAAAAAAAAAAAAAAAAAAAACACCTCTACGATTTTTCGTATAAACTGCGAGGTTGCAATGTTTTTACCACCCTGGGTCTCATCAGGGCTTACCACCAAATCCCGGTGGCACCAAATGATATACCCAAGACCGCAGTCATCACACCTTCCGGACTCTTCGAGTTCAAAGTGTTGACTTTCGGCCTCAGGAATGCCGCACAGACATTCCAACGTTATATCGACTTGGCATTACGTGGTCTCAATTGCTGCCACGCATACCTCGATGACATCCTCATCGCCTCCAAAGACCATGCCGAGCATAAACGCCACTTACGTCAGGTCCTAGAGCGCCTCCGTGAATTCGGCCTTGTCATCAACCCAGACAAGTGCCAATACGCCAAAGAGCAAATCACCTATCTGGGTTATGTTGTTGACAATCAGGGCGTTCGTCCACTACCAGACCGTGTGGAGGCCCTTACGAAGTATTCACGCCCTACTAAGGTAAGTGAGCTCTGTCGATTCCTGGGCATGCTTAATTTCTATCGTCCAACGCTGAAAAACGCTCCCCCAAGCTCCCCTAAATGAATTCTTGAAAGGAGCTAAGCGCAATGATAAGCGCCCCATCACTTGGACAGAAGTCTCTGATCGAGCATTCCAACTGTCCAAAGAACAATTGGCAAATGCCACCTTACTCCGATACCCCCTCGAGGGAGCGGCACTTTCCATCCAATGCGACGCATCGGATACCGCAATCGGAGCTGTCCTCGAACAGGACATCGAAGGCCAACCGGAACCGCTTGGTTTCTTTTCAAGGAAGCTCAGTACCACTGAGCGACGTTACAGCGCCTACGACCGTGAATTACTCGCTATCTACAGCGCTGTTTAATACTTCCGTCATATGATAGAAGGACGTTCGCTCTCTATTTTAACAGACCACAAGCCGCTGGCCTACGCGTTCCGGAAGAAGTCGGGAAATGCCTCCCCCCGACAAGAGCGTCAATTAGACCTCATTGGGCAATATTCTAAGGAGATCAAGCACATCTCCGGTAAACAGAACGTCACGGCGGACGCCCTTTCTCGAATCGATACGATTCACTTGCGTACCGCCTTGAACAACACTGACCTTGTCCTAGCTCTACAGGAAGACGAACAGCTTAAGTCCTTCCTAACTGCGGAAACGGCACTAAAACTAAAGAACACCCTGGATCTGTTTTTGACATCCGAACCGAGTATTTATACCATAGAGGTTTCTGCGCCACTGGGAAACTCAGATCACTGCTTGGTATATGTCGCGCAAGCACTTGCATATCAAGCGAATAACCGGCTGAGGCAGCTTCGCCATGTATGGAAGTATGGGGCTGGTAACTGGGACGATTTGCGAGATTTCTTCGCATCCTTTCCATGGTCCGAGGTGTGCTTCGGAAACTCCGATGTTAGCGCATGCGCGGAGTCGGTGTCAGAGATTATTCTTCTGGGAATGGAGATGTATATTCCACATTCCATCAAACGAAATTCGTCTGGTAAACCTTGGTTTGACAAAAAATGCGAGCTGATTACAGCGGCAAAAAATAGAGCTTTTAAGCATTGTTAACAGGACGAATTTTGTTAGAATCAGAAACGCGTGCAACCAGGCGATTGATACCGCGAAGAAGACTCACAACGACAGAGGGGCCAATAAACTTCTTTGGTGCCCAACTGGTTCGCGCTCCTTCTGGTCAATGGCAAAAGCTGTCAGCAGTAACTTCGCTTCCTCCTCTTTCCCTCCGTTGGTGACAGACAGCGGGGCGTTAGTCACGAATTCAAAGGATAAAGCTAATATGTTCGCGAATTTATTTTCCGCGAATTTAAACCTCGATTCCGGCCTTTTGGAGCCACCTGTGATCTCGCCGGTACAGTCTTCGATGCGGGATGTGAGATTTCGTCCGCGCACTATTCAACGCATTCTACGTGAACTGGATTGTAGGAAGGCAACCGGCCCGGACGGAATACCAGCAATAGTCCTTAAGAACTGTGCTCCAGAACTATCGCCGGTTCTTGGCAGACTCTTCCGCTTATCTTATGCACGGAGGACCTTTCCTGCCTGCTGGAAAATCGCTCAAGTTCAGCCAATCCCAAAGACGAAAAAAAAGTGTCTCCCACAAAATTACCGTCCGATAGCATTACTGTCTATTTTATCTAAGGTAATGGAAAAAGTCATCAATACAGAGTTAGTTAAGTATTTGGAGTGCAACGGACTTCTGAATGATGGTCAATACGGATTCCGTGGCAGACGGTCCACGGGAGACCTTTTGACACTTATAACCGATATATGGACATCTGCGATTGAACGGGATGGTGAGTCAAGGGCGGTCGCATTGGATATCTCCAAGGCTTTTGACCGTGTCTGGCACGGGGCGTTGCTGAGCAAACTTCGTTCATATAGACTTTCCCAACAGCATTGCGACTGGACGAGGAGCTTCCTCGAGAATCGATCGATCCGGGTTGTTGTGGATGGTTCTAATTTGGCTCCAACCTTGTTCTTGCTTCACATAAATGATTTGTTGAAGACAACGGATAACAAAGTGTTCAGTTTTGCGGATGATAGTAGGCTTGTTTCCTCCTTTTCGAGTGTTCGGCCGATTAGTGCATCTGCGTCGCAGCAGCTGAGATGTAGACAGATTGACTCTCTGAAACAGGATCTAGATAGGGTCCTGCAGTGGGGAAGGGCCAATCTCGTCGACTTCAATGCGGCGAAGACACAATATACAACATTCACAAGGAAAAGTGGATCATCGGTTCCACAGCTGATGATGAATGGTCGGGCCCTCGAGGATGGGGAAAGTTTGAAATTGCTCGTCGTCAAGGTCTGTGGGAATGTATCATGGCATAAACACGTGTCGAGTATCGCCAGGTCAGCCTCAGGAAACCTGAGCTATCTTTTCAGAGCCAAGAAATATTTTACTCCGGCCCAATTTCTTCTCCTATAAATCCCAAATTAGACCAGCGTTCGAATATTGCTCTCATGTTTGGAGCTCGGCTCCTAAACATACCCTCGACCTACTTGAGAGCATACAGAGACGAGCGATCCGCCTGATCGGGGACTCGGCGCTGACATTGGGACTACAGTCGCTATCACATCGAAGGCGCGTAGCCGACCTCTGTCTGTTTTACAGATATTATCACGGGTACTGTTCTTCGGAGATTCTCGGTATTGTTCCACGCAATTAGGCTTATATGCGCTCCACAAAACAATCCGACGGATCGCACCCGTTTGTGGTTCATCTCCCGACGGCGCGAACATCCCAGCATCAGAACTTGTTCCGTTACAGAGCGGGGAAGCTGTGGAACTCCCTTCCCACGCGAGTGTTCCCGGAGCGTTACAACCTGCGACTGTTCAAAAAGAACTGCAACAGTTATTTGGTGGCATCTCGGGGCGCCCACTCGGCGCTATAGGTTTGCTTCTCCCGAGAGAAGTCCAATAAAAAAGAAAAAAGAAAAAAAGGTGATTATGGGTATCCCACCGCTGCCACCTTTTTTTGTTGTGGTCCTTCTCTCAGGGAGCATGTCTCCTTGTCCTAAAAAGGATGAGGGCTCTCTTTAGATCGTTCCTGAGGTGCCCCGCTGCAGTCGCCACCATGCTTCCTCAAACCTGAGGGAAGAGTAGCGACCGATCGTATATGAGAGAGGCTCGGAAATCGGCCTGGTTTAATTAAAGAACGCAAATCCTATGTAAGTATATTTCACTTTAAATATATTTATTAATTTTAATTTCGTTTATTGTATTGGCGTCCTTACACCTCGGACGCCTGTGGCGGTTCTTGCAAACGCCACTAGTTACCTGCTCAGCTACCACCAGGTAACCATTTCTGCGCGCGTTCTACTTCTCAAAAAGCGTGCACTTACCTGCATTGGTTATTCCTATAACCACGAAAAACCTGTGAAGCATTATGTTTGCTGATACGAAAAATATATCAGCAATAACAGACATTCCCTACAAGGGCATATAGAAACCTGAAAAGCATGACTTACCTGCTCATAACGACCAACCACCGCTACAATGCTTAACCGCGCTGAGGTAAAACATCCTCAGCAACACAAGCGTTTCTGTAGGAAGGGCAAATTGGTCGCACATCTAGCAACCAACATTGCATTAGTTCCTACCAACGAAATGTCTCCTAAGAATTCGGCTACCATGCCACCGGAGGTATTTCTTGCTTTTGGTTCTTTTATGCATGCCCACATCGGTTGGACACATGAACGACAAATACATCGTGGCATACGGCGGTCAACCCAGGCGTTCGAGTTCTTTAAATAGAAACTCGCACCTGGCCGCAAAAAGGGATCGAGAACTAGTCAGGGTAAATACACACACGACGGTTCGACCTCTGTTGACGCCAACAACAAACATGCGCACAATCAGCAATCATGCTACTCTTAGTCACTGATCGTGTAAGCACATTTAACCCTTTTCAGAACGACATGCCCCAGCTGCGAATGTGTTTATTTTTATTTGATTCGAAGTCTATGGTTCGCATGCTGGGCGACACACGCGATGAGCACCAAAGGGGATCATCGTGTGTGTGTTACAACCCTTCTTCGGTAGAACAAACTCGAAAAGTAAAAATGACCAAATATGGGCATCGAAGCGATGATTGAGTACGAGGTATTCTGTCGCTTCGATGAACTAAGTTAATCGTATTTCAGATTCCGTGGTGGCAGGTAGTGCCATTAAATGAATCGACATGCCTAATTGTAAGGTTAGTAAGGATTCTCTATGAAAACTACGTACTGCTTATAAATTAGGGTTAGTGAGGAATAAATAAATAAATAACATTTATGTATTAACCTAAAATCTTACCTAAATATTAATATTAGTATGTACTTTCTACTGCTTACATATTGGGGTTAGTAAAAAAAAAAATAAATAAATAACATTTATGTATTAACCTAAGAGGGGGAATAGCAGACAAGCACTCCACAAAACCAAGGACAACACAAACGCCCGCGGCGGGCCCGACACTTACACCGATGGTCCGACCGAAAGCTCGACCGCCCATACGATCCGGTTAGGGCCCCCTCGCCAAGGCGAGGTGATCCCCTCTCGTCTAACCTCCAAAATGTCACCCGACCGGCGAAACCGTCCCGCTCCTATATATCTACGTTAATCCTCATCTTTTGGATTCGTTACTTGCCCCGGTCCATGGGTTGGTAGATCGGGGTGTTGCCCCGTTCCGGCGGCAAAACCTACCATCACCCGCCATTATAGTGCGCTTTCGCACTTTCCTATTTGTGATCCTACCCCCAGCACTGGGGTTTGCTTTGCAGTCTGCGCTGGGAATGCGCCTGCAGCATTAGGCTTGGCCTTAAAGACTTTTCGTCAGACTCTCAGGTTGGTATCCCCCGACGAAGGTCCTTTACAAGGATGAAGATTCCGGAGGGAAACCAGAGTCTGGCCAGCTGGGATCAGGGGCTCAGGAAGGCTTAACCTTTCCTTAATTGTTTTTTATAAAAAATGTTGTCTAATAACCATGTTATCAACGTCCGCTGTTCGGGGTTCATCCGGATGACCTCGTGGGTAGCGCGTGGTTGAACAGCTTTTCGCAGCCCTCCCCTGTATGGGTAGGGTCTCCGGGCGAGTACCTGCCGCAGTATCGACCTTAACAGGTCCCTTTGGCACGTCTCCCCGTTCGGCTGCCACATGTTCTACCCTTCCCGTCCCATAGTTGACAAATTGAATGGAGAATGGCACGGGATTTACGGTCGTTCGGGGAAAAACCAAACAACCACCCGGCCCGTCTACCTTACAATTCCGAGACAGGAAGTCGTACCCCAACAATCCGTCTTCTTCCAAACCCGGCAAGGAATCTACTATTTGGAAACTGCAGGGAATCTCATGGTGCAACTTGAAATTCCCAGTGCAGCATCCCCTCGACTTGCCTTTGACAAACAGCGCTTGGAGCGTTGTAGATCTATGCACATCCATGCCATATCTTGGATGGAGTGCCTTCAGCTTCAACAGGCTGATCTCAGCGCCAGTGTCCACGATTAGGCGCGTAGAGTTCCTACGGCCAATGTCTAAAGGAAGGGTGACAATCGGGACCTGAGTCGGCGAAAACTGAGAACAGCTGGATCTGGGTTGCGTTTCTAGTGTGGTCGGGTTGGTTCTTGCCGACCTGACCTTTGGGAGTTTCCTGAACTCTCCCATTTTGCCTTATGTCGACACTCTGCCGCCTTGTGAGTGTGTCGACCGCAAAACGCGCACAATAATCCGCTCCTCCGTTCAGGAATGTTCCGCTCGGGAGTCCCACTGGACTCCGAACTAGCGGAACTGGAGCTATTCTTTCTGCCCACTTTGGGCCCAATGCGCCGGGGTCGCCATTTCCGATTCCCCGCGCTGCCCGATGCGGCGTCATCCTCGCATCCGTTTTCGGGGACTTCGAGTCCATGGAGTCGGGTCGCTTACCGCCACCGCTCGACACGGAGGGTCGTCGCCTACTATCTTCACTCACCTCTCGGGAGTCCAAAGCCACCGCGCGACTACTACCGGCTCCTCGATTGCGCCGTCGTTAGCTAGTGGGTACCACGGTGATACCATCCTTGTGCGCTGTGTTTAAATAGTTCGAACTGAAGTTACGACCGTGTCCGCAAAAATATACTACTTCTAACCGGAGTAATCAAATCTAGTAAATACCACGGTGATACAGACATTGTGCGTTTTTTTTTAAATTGTTCGAACTGAAGTTACGACCGTGTCCACAAAAGTATCTACTTCTGTCCCGAGTAAAAGATCTAGTGATTACCACGGTGCTACTTTTTCGAACTTTTCTTTCGGTAAATTGTTTGAGATAATGTTACAACGGTTTTCACCAATGTACCACACAAAATAAATTTTACTTAAGGATTTAAATACAGTGTAACACATGAAATAAGCTTACGTAAGATTATTAAAACACTATTTTTAACCTAAAATAAGCTTTACATAAGAATTAACCATACTATGTACAACACAAAATAAATTTTACTTAAGGATTCAAATACAGTGTACAATATAAATAAATTTTGCGTAACAATATAAAATACTATGTTTAACCTAGAATGAGTTTTACGTATGAATATAAAACACTATGTTTAACCTAACATAAGTTTCATTGAAGAATCGAAAATACGTTGTGTACAAAAAAATAGTGCTAACAAAGAAAAGAATAAAGACATTAGACGTAAGTGACCCGATGTTTTTATCCTGAGCGACAAGACACCGGTGAACAAAGTAGTCACGATACGACGAACGGTTACGCAGTTTGGGACGTCTTGGTGAACCTGTGTCGGGTCGGCACCTACCAAGGCATTAACACCCATACGCCAATTGAGACTGATCCTCGAATACAAATTTCATCGCCCTTTTATACAAATCTTCATTGAGATTTGTATGTGAGAAACTGGAGAAAAGGAATGGGATATCTATTTTTAGAATATACACATCTGGTTTCAATCCAGATGGAGATAAGGATTTTAGAATTGTGTGTATGGGAACGAAATAAATATCTTTTAGTATGGGTTTATATGCATATGAAGGTATGCATTGTGGTGTTTAGTTTTTAGGAAGGATTTGATATATGCAAATTGGATTGTTAGTTTGGGGATATGGATGCATGATATAGTAGGTGGGTACAAATGTATGTGGGAGGAAAATGGTAGGTCTTCTTGGAGCACTACAGTGCTTTTCGTCTTCAATTCATGCTCGGCCTTCGTTAAACTTATAATATCAGCTGTAAACATGCTTTCCGACAGTCTGCTCAACACGGGCTCCTTGCAAAACCCTGAAACTTCTGCACAAGAAATTTTATTTCTCAAGCAAAATATAAAGTAACTTTCTTGATCAACAAAACCATACAGGAAAATCGAAGACAACTTTTTGTGATATACAAACCAAGCGTAGCTAAAACACAAATGTCGTTTATAATGTCAAATTCATGCAGATGTCTGTCACAGTGCTATCAGTTTAGAGAAAATTTTTTTTTCTGACGTTCGATATATCTACGCAATTTAACTTGAACATTAGTCTTACTTTTGGGACACAGTGTTGCCTTCCCCAGCGATCATTTACTTACTTCTCTGCATAACTTTTTTTTAAACGAAATTAAACAAGGGTGTTTAATTGTGCAAACTGAACTTCAAAAGATGTCTGAACATTTTGGCTGCTTGAGTTTCTGACCCACAAGGCCAAACGTTTTATATCAAGCCGATGCTGACACTATGAAAACGCTAGCGGCAGGTCATTAGTCAAAATGGTAGAAACCTACTTTGGCATCTGAAATTTGGTTTTTTGAACCCTGTCCAAAAATCGTCAGAAACTTTTCCAACTAATCAACACAACACGACGCATGCATTCCTTAGGTAAATAATAACAACGAATTATTTGCTCACATATTTAAAATATTTATCATAAGTATATATAATGAATTGTTCTTTTGGTAATTATAAAATTGAAACGTATTGTATATTCATAATTTCATTTGCAATTGTAAATAATCGTCGAGAAGTTCGCCTTAGGATTTCTTCTCAGTTAAGTTGTATATTTGTTGAGCGATAACCGAAAGTTCGACGTCTATCGGCTTGGTGTCGTCATACAGGGAAGGTGCCTCACACAGGATGGCAAAAGTGCCCACGATCGAGGCGATGGTAAACATCCAAAGGAATAAACGGTCTAGAACCATGGCGACAAATCCCCAATCTTGATCTTCCTAAAATATGGGAATGAAAAGAAAACTAGTTTTAGTATGTGTGTGTGTACTCTTTCGTGTGTAGTTAGTGTAGTACACGTAGTGTATGATAACTGGAGGCGATAGGGTAGTTGAAGTTTGCAGGTGGCGCACATGGTCCAAGTGAAGACTGTTTGGGAATGCAGTGGAAGAAAGGAATTAACGCAAGTGAGATTATTGCGTTATGCGACGTAGTGAAGATTCGAACCCACTGTAGGAAAAAGGAAGAATCAAAGCACCAATGCATCAGACCACAGGGATGTATTAATTCACTACCTTAATGCTCTGGTACAGGGATACGATAATTTGTGTTCGATTCTGTTTTGATGGTGCGTTCTACACTATGCTTGCGTGTATTTAATCTGTTGGAATCACAGGATCACTGGTGCATCGTGTTACACGCAGAATTCCAATACTCTAACATTCCAATACTCTCATACTCTAATATTCGCGTTCACATAACATGTATACGCAAGTGTGTTGTACCCAAAATTCAAAAACTCTATTATACGCATAATAGCATTGTTCAATCTTCATCATCATCGGCACTACAACCGGGAACCGGTCGTTAGTCTTGCTGCAGAGGCTCACCGACGGGGAATCGAACCCCGGTCTCCCGCGTGACAGGCGGGTATACTAACGACTATACTGTCGAGGAACAGCATTGTTCAATGGGTACAGCAATTCGCATGGAATGCTAAAAATTCTGCAAGGGATGTAATGTTGCATGCATATGGCACAAGTTTTAATAACTTTAAACCAAAAGAATTCTTTCGGTGTAGCATCGACAATAATTTACTGCTGCAACCGACGGAATCCTTTCAGTGTAGCTGTGAAACTTTATCACATGCCTACTTGTTGGTAAACGCAAATTCCTGTCATGTATTTCCAGTTCTCATAACCAGAATTGCAATTCTGCTATTCCCACGTTCCATCCATACCCATGCCCATACACATGCCCTAATATTGCATGCTATTTGCTATAGGCTGGGGCAAGACTAATAACCTTGTCCAGAAAAACAAATTATTATGGACAATTTAACAAGTCTCGAATAAGGACCGGATACCGGTGGAGAGACTTGCTAAATAAGGCCAATACCGGATCCCAGTTGTAGTGCCGATGCTGATGATGATGATTTGCTATAGGCAAACAAAAATTCTCATCACCTTGATGATCATCCAACATCCCATTCAAGGTAACGTCACCCATGCCCATACATGTGCATGCTATTTGCTTTAAGCAAACAAAAATGCTCATCACCTCGATGATCACCCAACACCCCATTACCTTCAAGGTAATTCCACCCGTGCCCATACACATGCATGCTATTTGCTATGGGCAAATTAGGTTCGCATCACCTTGAATAGCCTTGGGGTGGAGCTGCAGCCAGAGTAGGTGTAAGGTTGCCACCTCAGGGTGAATGGCTGCAGAATTGCAACGTTGCAGTTCCCATCGTCGTTGGCATGACCTTCGACTGGGGCTAGCATCAGGTGGCTGTCTCAAGGTGAGCGATGAATCGTGGGAAGGAATGTGAATTTTGACTTAGATTTTGGGTATAAATAGGGAGTTCTGTTGTAGGAATTAATGTATTAGAATCTCCACATCGAATCGAGCATTTAACTAACCTTGGACCGTTGGCTAGATAGCGAGAGAACATAAATAAACTGTTTACCAATAAACTCCAAGTTAAAACCAAAAGAAGGAGACAGAAATAAATTGTGTATGTAAATAGTATCAAAGGAGGAAACATAAATAAATTACGTCTAAAAATAAAAATAAAGAAGGAAACATAAATAAATTATGTATGTAAATAAAGCCAAATTCACAGGAAGCCGGAAGCCAGTAAGTGTTGTAATAAATATATTGTTACCAATTGGCGCAGCGGGGACACGCAAAGAGGTTGGACGCACCCTCCAATAAATCCTCTCACACCTCCAACTGAACCGGCAAGTTGAAAGTCGAAAGGACAATAAGGAAGGCAAACAACGAAATGTTTACAATTGGAGCAGCCAATCACACACGGGCTTAACACACCGGAAGCCACCAACTACGGGCTCCAACGAGTCGGAAGCCACCTACCCACGGCTTAATTAACAGGAAGCTAACCACGGGCTTAACAGCCGGAAGCCAGTAAGTGTTGCAAAGATCAGTCGATATAACAATCGCCTCGATGTGCGGCCGAGACTTTGACAGTCTTTGCGTCACAATGGCTTGTGAATATATGGCGTTTCTAACAGATACACACACAATACACAAGCAAATACTGAAGAACACCGAACGAAAATCGAATAAGAAAGTGGATCAGAGCCGTATACCAAGCAATAACATAGCGATTCCACATCAGTTGAGTGTACTTGAGTTTAGAAATCGAATTCGTACAAGCGGCAGTGGCTTGATGTGTTGAGCATTGGTTACATTTTTGGTGATTCTAACTGTCATAGCGTCAGTTCGAATCACACGTTCTTCACTATCGTCGCAATACGCTATAAATACATTCCGTGACTTTAACGTTGTAAAAATCTATTTCCCCGACTTTGGGGAGGTTGAACAAATGGAATATAAGAAGACCTTATGGTTTTCACTTACTATGTTGGTTTCTAATAAGTTTATACACATCTGTCACCCCTTGCGGTTTAATTTATTTATTGTTTTACTTTTCTTAATCTTTACTAAGCATGGTTAGGCCTTTTTTGTGTTTGATGTCCTGTTGTCCTGTGAGTAGGGCTCTAGAATATACTTTCAGATAGGCCGGCTTGTTGTAATAGGTGACTAAAGGCTGAGTGGTAGGTTGGGCCCCAACACCCAGCCGTTCGGTGAAATATCACCCAATTAAGTTGTAGGCTTTGTGAAATGGACAAGAGACCATCGTTGGCCATTTTTCGAAGCTTGGCTTATGGACCGGTCGGAAAGGTTTGCAAAGTTGTTAGATGGGTCTCAAGTCTGGCCCTTCGCAATGATTTAATGATTTCAGCCCGTCAACGTCTACATTCTGCAATATGTCCGGGAGAAATCTTTGACTATGGACGTCATTGCCTCGAGCTGTGATTCTCGATTGGCAATGATTGTCGTTGAGATACCGAAACGTGTGGGGCGACTCCAACAGATTACGTACACGCGACCATAGTGACACAGCACCAGAAGAGAATCAAAAATATCTTCAGAGCGTATGCCAAAGCATTAATGTAACATGGGTCGGTTAGCTTTAACGAGAATGAGCAACGACAGAACCATAAGTAGAATTCTTGACAGAAGAGTATCGGGAGAGAACGATAGCAAGGTTCAGACGGAGATGGAAATACAACATAAGCCGTGACCTTGAGAAGGTCGGATCAGGTGGTGAGGCGTGGAGGAAATGAGGGCGTAGCCCAGTCAGTGAGGTCATGCACTTTCGGGTTCCTACAGCCCAATAAATAGTAGCAGTAATTGTAGTAGTAATGTAGCATTCACAGGGTATACAGCGAGTTAAACTATGGCCCCATACACGGGAACGTGGTTTGGTGCCTTGGTTCTAACCGTTTTAAAACGAGTTTGAATCACATTCATCAGTAATTGATAGAAGAGTCCCCTTTGTGTTGGTCTTTTGAGGCACGGATTTGTTTTGATGCTTCGGGCCATCACTGTTTGCTTGCTACCTCCTCTTTTGTGTACATTGCAGCGCCAAGTTTTCAGCGAAGTGGTGAGAAATGTGATTCGAAACCGTGCTAAAAAAGGTTAGAACCAAAGCATAGAGGCATCAGATAACGGCCGCATATACGCGACTAGGTCTCAACTTGCTGCATAAGCTGTGATTGCTACGTTAACGCGTTGATGTATGGTGTTGAATTATTTTTCGATTTATCTTTATAGTGCTGTGTTTTTCACTAGGACTGCATGTGCGTAATATCTCTTGGAGTCGCCACAATGCGTCATTTTTGGGACAATTTCTGCAGTCACTGATCGCAATAATGCTGCCTTCTGGTCATCGTATAAAACGGTCGATCATCGACACCCTCAATTCACGGCTGAGTGTATGCGAGGAGGTTCAAACTCCCTGGGCAAATTGCGATGGCTACGTTAATGCTTTGATTTTTTCGATTTACCCCTGTAGTGCTGTGTTCTTCACTACGATTGCGTTTGCGCAATTTGTTTGAATCGCCACAGTATGAATTCGAGATGAGTAAACCCTCTGCGACGATCAATCGCAATAGTAGTTGTTTCCGGTCATCGACACCCTCAGATCTCGACTGAGTGTATGCGGCGAGGTCTCAACTCCCTGGATAAGTTGTGATTGCTACATTAATGCTTTGATGTATAGTGTTGATGTTTTTTTTTCAATTTTTCTTTGTGGTGGGGTGCTCTTCACTACGATTGCGTGTGCGGAATTTGTTCCCCATGACTCGAGATGAATAGAACACCTTTGGGGCTGTCGATCGCAATAGTGTTGTTTCCGGACATTAACACACGCACACGGCTGATTGTCGACACTCTTTAAATGGCGTTATAGGCTCTACTATGTAGATATGGATACGAACGATGCGAGCCGAACTGAGCTCGAATTCATTTTGTGTGGTTGGCACTGCATGAATGTGGGAGCTCATAACGTAAGGCTTTTGATGATATTTGACCAGATAAACAGGCGATCGCGGCGGTCGTGCGCCCGTTTGGGTGGAAAGGGTTTTGATAAATATTTTAAGCGCTTCCGAGATCTCACAATTGTGGCATCCGCTTGGGTGGGAAGGATTGTGGTAACCATTTTAAGCTTTTCCGAAGTGTAGGAGAGAGTGACGCTCGTCGGGAACTTGCGTCATAATTGTGTTGTTTAGGTTTGACGGGCTGTGGAAACCGTTTAAAGCTTTTCCGAGGTATAGAAGAGAGCGATCCTCGTCTAGAACTTGCATTGAATCGCAAGATTATAGTGTCCGTTCGGGCGGAAAGGATCGCGGTAATCATTTTAATCTCCTCCGAGGTATAGGAGAGAGCTACTCTCGTCGTGAACGTGCACCAGATCTTACGATTGTGGCGTCCGTTTAGATTTGAAGGGTCATGGTAACCACTTAAGTTTTTCCGAGGTATATGAGAGAGTGACGCTTGTCGAGAACTTGCATCGGATTTCATAATTGTGGCGTCCGTTTGGGTGGGGAGGGTTGTGGTAACCATTTTAAGAGCTTCCGAAGTGTAGGAGAGAGTGACCCTCGTTGAGAACTTGCGTCATGATTGTGGTGTTTAGGTTTGAAGGGCTGTGGAAACCACTTTAAGGTTTTCTGAGGTTTAGGAGAGAGCGAGCCTCGTCTAGAACTTGTATTGATTCACACGATTGTAGTGTCCGTTCGGGTGAAAAGGATCGCGGTAACCATTTTAAGAGCTTCCGAGACGTAGGAAAGAGTGACCCCCATTGAGATCTTGCATCATGATTGTGGCATTTAGGTTTGAAGGGCCGTGGTAACCATTTTAAGCTTTTCCAAAGTACAGGAGAGAGCGAACTCCGTCGAAAACTTGCATCGAATCTCACGATTGTGGCGTCCGTTTGGGTGGAAAGGGTCGTGATAACCATTTTTAGCTTTTCAAAAGTGTAGGTGAGAGTGAGGCTCGTCGAGAACGTGCATCGGATCTCATGATTGTGGCGTCCGATTGGGTGGAAAGAGTCGTGGTAACCATTTTCAGCTTTTCCAAAGTATAGGAGAGAGCGACCCTCGTCGAGAACTTGCATCGAATCTCACGATTGTGGCGTCCGTTTGAGTGGGAAGCGTTGTGGTAACCATTTTAAGCGCTTCCGAGGTATAGGAGAGAGCGATCCTCGTGTAGAACTTGCATTGAATCGCACGATTATAGTGTCCGTTTGGGTGGAACGGATCGCGGTAACCATTTTAAGAGCTTCCGAGATGTAGGAAAGAGTGACCCTCGTCGAGATCTTGCATCATGATTGTGGTGTTTAGGCTTGAAGGGCCATGATAACCATTTGAAGCTTTCCGAGGTATAGGACAGTTCGACCCTCGTTGAGAATTTGCATCGAATCTCACGATTGTGGCGTCCGTTTGGGTGGAAAGGGTCGTGGTAACCATTTGAAGCGTTTCCGTGATGTAGGAAAGAGTGATCCTCGTCCAGAACTTGCATCACGGTTGTGCCATTTAGGTTTGAAGGGCCGAGGTAACCATTTTACGCTCTTCCGAGGTATAGAAGAGAGCGACCCTCGCCGAGAACTTACATCGAATCTCACCATTGTGGCGTCCGTTTGGGTGTAAGGGGGCGTGGTAACCATTTTAAGTGCTTTCGAGACGTAGGAAAGAGTGATCCTCGTCCAGAACTTGCATCACGATTGTGACATTTAGGTTTGAAGGGTCGTGGTAACCATTTTACTTTGTAATCTTTGCTCCAATATATAAGCACGTGTGACCCAATAGATTTTCAGTAGATCTAGAAATGTTGTGATATGTTAGGAGTTAGTGTACCAACACAACAACGGCAAGATTAACAATCGAATTGGTGCAATCTAGATAATTATAGAAATAAATACTTATTCGTTGAACAAACCTGGTATGTTAGATATAATATCCTTCAGTGCTACGTGCTGTATTTTTTTACAAATCTTACCGCATTGAATTCATCTTGCCGTTGCATGTGGTGTTGTATAAACATGACATTATGAATAGCCTTCTCCAATTCGAATGGATACTTCTTTCTTTGTGCGACATCACTCAATGAGTCATCCAAACCGGATAGAACAGATGGTAGACCATTATAACCACTCAATGTACTCAAACCACCACCAAGAGCTCCAACCAAGCCACTAAATCTGCAAAGATTAATAGTTATTGACACAATCCGACAGAACTACATCATCCTGTTGTTTTACCTGTTTGTGGCTGCATTCGAGTGAAGTCCATTACAGCCTCCGATTCCGCCACGGCCTTGCATCCTGCGAATGGAATCTGGACTTGACCCTCCCGAGTTTAGTTGCATCTCATCAATCAGTGCCTGACCAAATTTAGTTTTATTAATTTGCTTGCCATAATTTATCTTACTAGCAGCTAGATCTTTCAACAAGTCTTTTGGGACACGCATAAGTAGAAGCTTCGGAAGTCGTCTTATAAAGAATGCCCTTACCCAGGGAGCCATTTTATGGGTACTGGGCTTACGATAATGAATATTCAGTATAATTATTGTTATAACAACACTCAAACCAACTAGTATCATAGTGAATAGCAAATATTTTCCTAGTAGAGGAAGAGCAAGCGATGTCGACGGTATAATCTCCGATATAAGCAGGAAGAACATAGTTTGCGATAGAAGAATGCTAATGCAAAGAGCGATTTTCTCCCCCGAATCGGCGGGTAAGTAAAAGACAAGAACCGACAAATAGGAAATACCCACGCAGGGTATGATCAAGTTAACTGTGTAGAATAGTGTCTTTCGACGAAGGGTAATGTTGAAAAATATATCTGAAACAATAAGAATTGTGAGTGATATAACAATTTTAGATGAAGTCTTATACTGTGATTTGAATTTTATTAAATTGTGTTATACCTGGGTAAGGCTCGGCGCAGCAGGGATAATATTTCTCATGTCTCTCAGCCGGAACTCCAAGAATATCCCATTCCACACTTGGATAATATTCGCGAAGGTCAATACCAATTTCAACTTTGTTATCCTTGTCATTCTTCTGATTGATGTGCTTTAGATCAATCTGGAACGACATTTCATTTCATAACAATCTTTTTTGCTTTGTCTTTTAATTTTAACTTATTAGCTACAAATAAACAGTAAAACCTAGCTTAAGTAATTTACATTTTACCTAACACGCACACACAACCACAGTGAAGAATTTAGTACCGAGAATTGAAAGAATTATCAACGTCGTAAACCAGAGCATTAAAGTAGTAATCACAATTTAAGTAGCAAAATGCCATATAGTCACGACGACCTTCCATGATAGTTCTCAGGCAGGAAGTCGCGCGGTGGTGTTTATTTATAATTTGGACCAGTACAAAAACATGGCTTCGTGTGTCATGCAATGGCGGTGTAGGTGTGGGACACCAGGGGATTCTTAGGCGATTAGTCTTTTACCCGTGCATTCGCTGGTCGAATACCGAACGAATCGATTGATGTCGTAGTCGAGGAAAGGACCCTTGTAGCATTTGTTCGCTAACTTTGCTGTTTGACCTAATGTGGTTCTCTTCCTGTGCCTGTATGTGGTGGACTTTTAGCCGTTGTCCGGGCAGAATGGTTCGAGAGAAGGGGCCTTTCACTTCTTTTGCTGTGCCTTGCACCTGATTCGCATTTTGAGGATGTTATGGCGTTTGCCATTATAGTGAAGAACGTGTGATTCGAACTGACGCTATGACAGTTAGAATCACTAAAAATTGAACCAATGTTTAACACATCAGGCGACTGGCCGCGTGTACGAATTCGATTTCTAAACTCAAGTACGCTCAACTGATGTAGAATTGTTATGTTATCGCTATGGTATACGGCTCTGATGCATTTTCTTATTGGATTTTCGTTCGGTGTTCTTCACTATTTGCTTGTGTATTGTGTGTGTATCTGTTAGAAACGCCACAATGTCGCGGAGCAGAACTTCGGTGAGACTCGGAGGAATGGCTTCTGGTTGTTTTCTTGTTTGTTCTGAGGGCTGGTCGACGTTTTCATGGTGTCATATACCAGAATCTCAATGATGTGGCGAAGTAGTGAAAAAACTCTATGAAGTGCAACAACATATAAGATTACTTAAACTGTAGATTGCTGTGTTAATTGCTTTAGTGTAACTTTCTGTGCTTTTATGGAGCAAGTTGACTTACTCTATTCCATTGTTTTTGCCATCGTCCATAGCTGAAAACAGAATAGTCATCAACGCAATAAATAAAGTCGACCTTCTTGTTGCAAAATTATCACATGTGCCCTACGTTTTGTCGAGCACACAGATTATAATGTTTTTCGCCGACGTGAAGAACGGGATTAGAACCAATGCTAGAACCAAAACTTCAACATACCAGACTACAGCCTGATGCACACAATGATGTTTCAATTCACTACTTAAGCTGTAGACTGCTAGGCTAATGCTCTGGTATATCGTTTTGATGATTTCGATTCTCTTTTGGCATAATGCCCTTTGGTATGGTGACGGGTTCGTGTGTCTTTTGATTTTTGTTCGATTCTCTTTTGGTCTTGTGTTCTTCATTATGATTTCGTGTTCCTATGTGACATATGGTGGCGCAAGGCTAATAACCTTGCCCGGAAAAACAAATTATTATGAAAGGCCTCAGGCTTGTTAAATAAGGCCAAGACCGGATCTCGGTTGTAATGCCGATTATGATGATGATGTTGATGATGATGATGTGACATTTGGAATCGCCATATATCTACTAGGGGTTCCACGTATTGTAACTAGATACGGAGCCATTCAATGAGATGATTTGAAGTCAGTTGTGGGACTAATGTGAGGGAAGACTAGTTTGGTTGCTTGATTTTTTATACTAACGTTCACACAAAGAGTATTTTGAATTATATGAAAATGTGATTGTCAGGTATGGTGCTGTCCTGTGAGTAGGGTGTTCGGAAATCTCACAGCTAAACCGGCTTTTCGTAAGAGGCGACTAAAGGCCGAGTGGTAGGTGGGGTCCCAACTCCTCGCTGCCCTGTGAAATACCACCCCATCAAGCTAGAGGCTCCGTGAAATGGGCGGGAGAAATCCTTGACCATCTTTCGGAGCTCGGCCGATAGACCTATAGCGTTTGGAATGATAGTGAAGAACGTGTAATCCGAAGTGACGCTATGACAGTTAGAATCACCAAAAATTGAACCAATGCGTAACACATTAGGCTACTGGCCGTGCTTAGAATTAGATTTTTAAACTCAAGTATATTCCACTGATGTGAATTGTTATGTTATCGCTATGGTATACGGCTCTGATGTATTTTCTTATTCGATTTTCGTTCGGTGTTCTTCACTATTTGCTTGTGTATTGTGTGTGTATCTGTTAGAGACCCTACACTACTCCCTCCTCAGTAACCTTGTTACGATCAGCTTCGTGTGCGAACGCCGTTGCGAACGAGAGAACGTCGGAGCAGGCGAGTGTGCCTGGTGCTCTATGCGGAAGTCATGATCGTGTGTGAAGTTCTGTTTACTACGGGAAAGTGTGTGCTGTGTGTACAGACCGCGCCGTAGTTACAAATTTTAGCGTTTGGAATGATAGTGAAGAACGTGTAATTCGAACTGACGCTACGACAGTTAGAATCACCATAAATTGAACTAATGCGTAACACATCAGGCTACTGGTCGTGTTTAGAATTCGATTTTTATTGTATCTGTTAGAGACGCTACAGACCGATTCGAGAAAAGGTTGGTTTAGGTGGCAGTCGGTCCCAAGGTGAGATACCACCCCGTTACGGTGTACACTCCGCGATATCGTCCGGAGAACTCTTCGAGTATGTTTGGAATGTATAGCTGATGACCCGAACTGACACGGAGACAAATCATGATGGTACCTTCTGAGATAAAGAATTCCGGAGGTAAACTAGTTTCCCATTCGGATCTCCAGGGGGCCTGCGTCAGGGGGAACATCATGCAAATATTATGATAAATAGCCGAACTTTAAGAAATTCGTTATCGCGTAATCGGGCTCGTTCTCGAGGCTCTGCCCGCGCTCGACTGGTGATGGCATTTTGTAACATCAGGGGCATCGGTTTCACCAATACGAATGTAAACGCCGTCCACCAATATTTGCAAACAACGAATCCTGATATCCTTGCCCTAATCGAGACCCAGGTCGACTCGTCAACTGATTCGATATATCTTCGTTGCTCAGGATACGACTTACATCCGAGATTCCGTTTTAAGGGCGGAGTCTGCGTCTTCGCGCGGTCCAATCTGGCTTGCCAGAGGATGGAGGCGTTCGAACCCAATAATATGGACATCATATGGTTGAGGGTCGTGCTGAGGAATTCCGTTAAATTTCCTTGTTGTCTTTACCGCTCCCCGAATCGACGATCGACCGGCGACATTTTTCGAACATCTTTCACATACCGTCGACTGGATACATATCAACCACCCAGCTTCTGAAATTGTTGTCCTTGGCGATTTTAATGTGCACAATTCCGGCTGGTTGTTACATTCTAACAGAACCGACGAGGCTGGGAGGCTGGCGGAGGTGTTTGCTGTAAGCCATAACTTGACTCAACTCGTGAGGGAGCCAACGCGAGTGCCGGATGCCCGAGGCGATTATGCGAACACCCTGGATCTGTTTTTGACATCCGAACCGAGTATTTATACCGTAGAGGTTTCTGCGCCACTGGGAAACTCAGATCACTGCTTGGTATCTGTCGCGCAAGCACTTGCATATCAAGTGAATAACCGGCCTAGTCTGATAAACCTAGGTTTGATAAAAAATGCGAACAGATTACAGCGGCAAAAAATAGAGCTTTCAAGCAATGTTAACAGGACGAATTTTGTTAGAATCAGAAACGCGAGCAACCAGGCGATTGATACCGCGAAGAAGGGTCACAGCGACAGAGGGGCCAATAAACTCCTTCGGTGCCCAACTGGTTCGCGCTCCTTCTGGTCAATGGCAAAAGCTGTCAGCAGTAACTTCGCTTCCTCCCCTTTCCCTCCGTTGGTGACAGACAGTGGGGCGTTAGTCACGAATTCAAAGGATAAAGCTAATGTGTTCGCGAATTTATTTTCCGCGAATTTAAACCTCGATTCCGGCCTTTTGGAGCCACCTGTGATCTCGCCGGTACAGTCTTCGATGCGGGGTGTGAGATTTCGTCCGCGCACTATTCAACGCATTCTACGTGAACTGGATTGTAGGAAGGCAACCGGCCCGGACGGAATACCAGCAATAGTCCTTAAGAACTGTGCTCCAGAACTATCGCCGGTTCTTGGCAGACTCTTCCGCTTATCTTATGCAAGGAGGACCTTTCCTGCCTGTTGGAAAATCGCTCGAGTTCAGCGTATCCTAAAGACGAGAAAAAAGTGTCTCCCACAAAATTACCGTCCGATAGCATTACTGTCTATTTTATCTAAGGTAATGGAAAAAGTCATCAATACAGAGTTAGTTAAGTATTTGTAGTGCAACGGACTTCTGAATGATGGTCAATACGGATTCCGTGGCAGGCGGTCAACGGGAGACCTTTTGACACTTATAACCGATATATGGACATCTGCGATTGAGCGGCATGGTGAGTCAAGGGCGGTCGCATTGGATGTCTCCAAGGCTTTTGACAGCGTCTGGCAGGGGGCATTGCTAAGCAAACTTCGTTCATATGTACTTTCCCAACAGCTTTGCGACTGGACGAAGAGCTTCCTCGAGAATCGATTGATCCGGGTTGTTGTGGACAGCGTGTGTCGGATCTGTATCCTGTTAATTCGGGGGTGCCCCAAGGTTCTATTTTGGCTCCAACCTTGTTCTTGCTTCACATAAATGATTTGTTGGAGACAACGGATAACAAAGTGTTCAGTTTTACGGATGATAGTACGCTTGTTTCCTCCTTTTTGAGTGTTCGGCCGATTGGTGCATCTGCGTTGCATCAGCTGAGATGTAGACAGATTGACTCTTTGAATCAGGATCTAGATAGGGTCCTGCAGTGGGGAAGGGCCATTCTCGTGGACTTCAATGCGGCGAAGACACAATATACAACATTCACAAGGAAAAGTGGATCATCGGTTCCACAGCTGATGATGAATGGCCGGGCCCTCGAGGATGGGGAAAGCTTGAAATTGCTCGGCGTCACGGTCTGTGGGAATGTATCGTGGCATAAACACGTGTCGAGTATCGCCAGGTCAGCCTCAGGAAACCTGAGCTATCTTTTTAGAGCCAAGAAATATTTTACTCCGACCCAACTTCTTCTCCTACATAAATCCCAAATTAGACCCGCGCTCGAATATTGCTCTCATGTTTGGAGCTCGGCTCCTAAACATACCCTCGACTTACTTGAGAGCATACAGAGACGAGCGATCCGCCTGATCGGGGACTCGGCGCTGACATTGGGACTACAGTCGCTATCACATCGAAGGCGCGTAGCCGACCTCTGTCTCTTTTACAGATATTATCACGGGTACTGTTCTTCGGACATTCGCGGTATTGTTCCACGCAATTCGGCTCATATGCGCTCCACAAGATAATCCGACGGATCGCACCCGTTTGTGGTTCATCTCCCGACGGCGCGAACATCCCTGCATCAGAACTCGTTGCGTTACAGAGCGGGGAAGGTATGGAACTCCCTTCTCACGCGAGTGATCCCGGAGCGTTACAGCCTGCACTGTTCAAAAAGAACTGCAACAGTTATTTGATGGGATCTCGGGGCGCCCACTCGGCGCTATAGGTTCGCCTCTCCCGAGAGAAGTCTAATAAAAACAAAAAAAAAAACAGAAGAACAATGTTGTCTCATAACTGGCACAAATCGAGTGGTTTATGGAAACCTTTAGAAGGTTCTCCGGTGCGGTCCCATCATTGTTTTCTCTTTTTATACATTTCTACAGTTTCAATGTTTGTTACGAAACTTTGAAAGTGGCATCGATCAGAAGAAAAACGTTGAGATTTGAAAGTGGTGTAGTTCAGAGGCGATATAATAGTTCTTTGGCGTCGACGATGTAAATCTCGTTTATTGATAGCGTGTTTAGAATGTAATTCGTTTTTGACGATAAGAAGTCGTAGTGGATTTGAGAGGTATTGAATTCTACTCGGTTAGACAATTAGAATGTGATTTTGGTGCTGGTAATCAATGGGTTGATCATGGTCTACTGTTTAATAATTAGGTTCGAATCTCTTAATTGAATACATAATAGTAACTCAACATGTCGCCATTAGCAAACGACGGAAAAATCGTCGAAATTATAAATTTATAAATTGAGGAATAGCATCTATGAGAGTACGGTTATATGAGAGTACGTAACCGCGAGGAACACCAGCACTAATTTGATGGTAGTCAGATTTCACCCCATCCGGAACGATTTGCATTGAATGGCCCTAAATACAAACGTTGAATCGTTAACTCCTTAGCAATGAGGGCTGGGTACCAAACTTTGTCAAAATATTTAGTGCGACAGCCAATGTTGGATGTGTTCTTATAGATTCGCGACTGAATCGGTTGGAAGTTGTAGCATATGTTGTTTCGGAACCCTTGCTAGTAGGTGTTTTTGCACGGTCTCTATTTCCATGGCTCAGTTAATTCAATGTCTGCCTATTGAGGCTTTGTTTTGGGAAGGAGCGCATGGTCGTCCGAGAAGGAAGCCGTTCTTTTCACAGCAGTGTCATGGCTACATATGCATGGTAAGATCAGGTAGTGATCCAAAAAAGATCGTCAGTAAGAGACGTCATATATGCTGATTTGTCGAGCCAGTTCAAGAATACCCTGCCGCTGCGGCTTATAAGGTACTGTGGTTTGCGTTGAGCTAATCACCTATTAAGACTTTTTCGTATCGCTGTGCAATGTTGTGAATATTATTAAGGTTTTCTCAGACAGTTTGCGGGATTAAGTTGAGGGTGAGTATACTGGTCCACGAAGTACTGTCTTAGAAGCATTTCGCCTATCAGATTCATTGATGTAAAAAAGCTCGGGATGTTTAGAGTAATTCCCACTTTCAGAAATCCGAGCCACCTATGTATGAGTTTCGCAACTCCCTGGCTGGTGTTGTTTCTCAGCAAGTTGTATTCGTTCAGAATAATTTTCCGACGCTCTTCGAGATTCGTTTCTTAAATGAAAGCAACAAAAATATTCGCCCCTCGGACCATTTCAAGGAGGATGATTTTCCTAAACCAACTGACTACAGACAAAACGTTGAGCGTTACCCAATTCGGATGCCCATTCCGAAAGGTTGGTTTACGAGTTCCATGTTTTTACTGATCTTTGGTTTGAGCTGTAATCAAACAGTTTCCGAATTTTATGCATGAAGACCGATTTCTAGCTGTATTCATGTCCAAAATATGGTTGAAAGACAGAAAAGGTCTGTGGGGGTTCTCTACATTACACGGAGAACCAACCCACAATTTCAGCCCGATTTCGGCCGCTAACAGCGCCCCACCTCAACCTCAATTCCTTCCGTCGGCTTTTTCACCTGAAAAAGATATATCCCCAAAAGGACGCATAACAGAATTCATTATGAAAACATTTATACAAATGATGTATAATTGAACTCATACCCTTTCTTGCCATACGGCAACACCATAAGTCCAGATTTGGTTAGCAACGCAAATCCTAACCAAACGATGCTGTTACGCCATCGCAAAACGGCTTGCGTAATATCGACCACTTTTAGTTTTTCTCCCACGCTAATATATTCCCAAGCCGTGGCAGCTTCCTTTGACCTCCCCCAGACACTCTATTCGCTGGGGATCAATATACTCTTTAGCCAGGTGAATTGCACAAACCACTTTCCATTCCATTTCATGTTCCCTTTTGCTGAGTGCATTGCACTCTGAAACCAAACCGATGTCCTAACTAGGTCACTCGCTCATCACGAGATGTAGCGTTCGTGCATCC
The DNA here is from genome assembly GCA_963931805.1 of Microdon myrmicae. Classification (NCBI taxonomy): domain Eukaryota; kingdom Metazoa; phylum Arthropoda; class Insecta; order Diptera; family Syrphidae; genus Microdon; species Microdon myrmicae. The sequence continues at coordinate 75,509,031 of OZ007500.1, read as the reverse complement.
ACGCTAAAGCCAAAGCAACCCCGAGATCATCGTGCTCTCCTTTTGGTTTCCTCATTCACCCTATGTCCATCGACTGTCGAAGGAATGCACAAGTGTTTATTCACCTTGATGGGCTGGGAAGTGAAAGAATGCAGAAGAGAGCACGATTATGATTGGTTGATCGTTGTGCAAATCCCAAATGACAATTTTCATCCCTGATTGGGATTGATGAGTTTGGGGCAAGTTTCAGCTATATTTGTAAGAGGTTATCACAGTTATACTGGGTCTTATACTGCTGATTAGGTGAGTAGTTGGGTTCCGGGCAGTTTATCACAGTTATACTGAGTCTTGTATACCTGACTGCTTGACTACTTGGGTTTGGGGCAAGTTTCAGCTGTGGTTGTAAGAGGTTAGCATAGTTATACCGAGTTTTGTATTCCTGCCTACTACACTACTTGGGTTTGAGGTAGGTTTTAATTGTTTAAACGTTTATCACAGTTATACCGGGTCTTGTATTGCTGATTACTTGAGTAGTTGGGTATTGGGCAGGTTTCAGTTGTTTTTGTAAAAGTTTAGCACAGTTATTAGATTGCTGATTACTTGAGTACTTGGGTTTGGGGCGGCTTCATCTGTGTTTGTAAGAGGTTAGCACAGTTATCATCATCATCATCGGCACTACAACCGGGAACCGGTCTTGGCCTTATTTAGCAAGTCATGAGGCTTGTTAAATTTTCCATGATAATTTGTTTTTCCGGGCAAGGTCTTTAGTCTTGCGCTAGAGGCTCACCGACGGGGAATCGAACCCCGGTATCCCGCGTGACAGGCGGGTATACTAGCCACTATACTATCGAGGAGCTCCTAGCACGGTTATACTGGGTCTTATATTGGTGATTACGCGAGTACTTGGGTTTCGGGCAGGTTTCAGCTGTGTTTGTAAGAGGTTAGCACAGTTATACCGATTTTTCTATTGCTGCCTACTACACTACTTGGGTTTGAGGTAGGTTTTAACTGTGTTTGTAAAATTTTAGCACAGTTATACCGGGTCTTGTATTGCTGATTACTTGAATAGTTGGGTTTTGGGCAGGTTTCAGTTGTTTTTGTAAAAGTTTAGCACAGTTATACCGGGCCTTGGATTGCTGATTACTTCAGAACTTGGGTTTGGGGCGGATTCATCTGTGTTTGTAAGAGGTTAACACGGTTATGCTGTGTCTTGTGTTGCTAATTACTTCAGTACTTGGGTTCCGGGCAGGTTTCAGCTGTGTTTGTAAGAGGTTAGCACAGTTATACCGATTTTTCTATTGCTGCCTACTACACTACTTGGGTTTGAGGTAGGTTTTAACTGTGTTTGTAAAATTTTAGCACAGTTATACCGGGTCTTGTATTGCTGATTACTTGAATAGTTGGGTTTTGGGCAGGTTTCAGTTGTTTTTGTAAAAGTTTAGCACAGTTATACCGGGCCTTGGATTGCTGATTACTTCAGAACTTGGGTTTGGGGCGGATTCATCTGTGTTTGTAAGAGGTTAACACGGTTATGCTGTGTCTTGTGTTGCTAATTACTTCAGTACTTGGGTTCCGGGCAGGTTTCAGCTGTGTTTGTAAGAGGTTAGCACAGTTATACCGATTTTTCTATTGCTGCCTACTACACTACTTGGGTTTGAGGTAGGTTTTAACTGTGTTTGTAAAAGTTTAGCACAGTTATACCGGGCCTTGGATTGCTGATTACTTCAGAACTTTGGTTTGGGGCGGATTCATCTGTGTTTGTAAGAGGTTAACACGGTTATGCTGTGTCTTGTGTTGCTGACTACTTCAGTACTTGGGTTCCGGGCAGGTTTCAGCTGTGTTTGTAAAATTTGAGCACAGTTATACCTGGTTTTCTATTGCTGACTACTTGACTAGGGTTTCGGGCAAGTTTCAGGTATATTTGTTAGAGGTTAGCACAGTTATACTGGGTCTTATACTGCTGATTACTTGAGTAGTTGGGTTTCGGGCAGGTTTCAGCTCTGTTTGTAAAAGTTTAGCACAGTTATACTGGGTCTTGTATACCTGACTGCTTGACTACATGGGTTTGGGGCAGGTTTCAGCTGTGGTTGTAAGAGGTTAGCACAGTTGTACTGGGTCTTGCATTGCTAATTACATTAACCGCCGACGTCACCTGCATTTTCTGCGATAGACCTTTCTCTTTGACTTGTTTGGGCAGATATGTATACCTGATTGGGACAGCCCAATCTATTCAAAGGGCACTCTGTTTGGCCTCAGTTATGACAGTAGGCTTGGCTGTCGTCTTCCTCAGTTCGCTGACATTCTCGCGGCTCCCCGGATAATTTTATATTTAATGCATTAACAGGTCCGCACACAATCTTTGGCTAGTTTTTTTTTTATACTAACGCGCGCACAAAAGGGGATTTTGAAGTACCCTTAAGTATCAGAGCACAGTGTGAGCGGATAGAGAGGAAGTGGATGAGGAAAGGAGGTGTCGATGTATATTGGTCTTGAATGCCTGCACATAACAACGACGGGGAAACATATGATCAGGCAGAACTTTCCACATTAGTTTGGTTCGGCTAAAAAATGACACTCTATGTTTATTTGTGGGGCTGAAGTCCACTTTCAGCGTGAACTGATGCGCATTCACAGATTGACGGGTATCGCGGGCAAATGTCTGAAGGGGCGGAACACATTCAGCAAGTTCAGTTGAGCAACGACCGTGGTAATACCTATAGAAAAGAGATAGGCATGATACGTTGCGGCTGTGTTCTATCGACGGGATGGATCGATTTACGGCTGAGTCCCCAATAAGTTTCACTGCTCGTTTTTGCATCCGGGTATCTAAGGGCAGGTATCGTTGGCATTGCACTGGTTCAAATTGTGCAATCGGTTTGTTCTAAGTGACGGGCATGAAGAGAGTTTTAGTTTTCTGTATCCTGTCTGGCAGCAATAAAACAGAGTCATACTACCAACAGATCATAGCGAATATTTAGACTTTTAGACCTTAAGGTTTCAAGGCTCATCTAGTTATATATTATATTTTCCCTTGGATTTCTAATAAAAAGTTATTCCGAAATTGGCAAAGCCGCTCCAGAAGCCACAATTTTAAATTTTATTTACTCTCGTAGTGTTATAAAAATTAAAGGTATGTTTAAACATAACTTACCTGGTCGCCATCGTATGTCCATGAGCCGAATTTCATAAAACAGGTCTGCTGATCGAAGGGGAAATAACGCACGTCTATCTCACAGGAAGATTTGAAAATTGCTGGCGGCGTCCAAACGACTTTTCCCGTGTAGTGTAAAATGGCTTTGGTCATTGTTGTTACCACATACTCTCCGTCGGCGCTGCAGTTAATAGAAGAATGAAAGATAATTAAGGACATCGTTAGATTGCTTTCCTCTCTATGCTAAAGAATTTGGGTTTTAGCACCAGGATATCGTCAATATTTTTGTTTGAATAAAATGCTCCCACTAAAAGGATTATTGATACCGTCAACATATCTGAAGGTACATCCCGTATAGGAAAAAACAGGAATATAAGGGATAGAAAGAAATGTGTACAAGACAATTCATTTGGGAATGGTGTAGTTGACCTAGAGTCTGAGCTGGGTACAAAACTGTGATAAGCTTCCGATTTGGCACACGATGATTCCCTTTGAAGTTGAAAAACCACTCGATCACAATGCGATCGGCTGTTATATTCCTCTCGTATGTATCTGTATCTCCAATGTTGAACGATATCGGTCGAACTTATGACGGCTTGCGGTGTAAGCCTTTGATACCTCTGGTCGCAAAGGTATTGTCTTGGGCTGATGAGACTCCAGTTGAGGTAGCCCGTGGGCTTATCAGCAAGTGTTGTAGAAGCCGTTATCTGTGTTGAAATGATCATTGATGCAGGATGTATGGGTTCTGGTGCGGGAGCAGCTGTGTCTGGACTTGCGTCGTCTTTGCCTGCTGGACAGTCGCCTGGCCTCTACTCATCCGCCCTAGTAGATCGCTGAGGAGTTTACTCATTGTAACTTACTCAGACCTTTCCCTTGATCTTATGGTTACTTTGGATTACAATGTTCAGATCCCGAGTGTTGAATCAAGAATTCGGCCCTAGCGGTCTAACTATTGCCCAACAATGATTTATCGTGTAGTGTTCTGTAGCCAACAGTCTATTGTTTATTGTATCGTGTGGAGTGAGATATCCATACGGGAATATCTATGTATGTGTGGATTGTGTGAGATTGAACGTCCTGTTCAAAAATATGCGTCTGTGGGCTATTATGTGTAGGGTTGTCTTCAGTCGAAATGGTTAGTACGTTGTGTCGGGTCAATACTCAGTCGGTTTAGTTGTGTTGTGTAGTGTTGGGGAGATACACATTCCCGAAATATTTATAATGTCATGTTGTATTGTGTAGTGTTGAAAATAAATATTCGATTTTTAACGTTTTTTTCATGTAGAGAGAATATACGACTGAGGTTATTAAAATTGTTTCGTGTTTTGTATTAGAATGAAATTTATTCGACTAGCATTCTAATGTTAAAACATAATAATAAGCGACCACGGGACGTCACTGTGGTTTTCCCTGTTATGCTCCACAAATCCTCTTATATCTAAACAATTTATATTTAGGCAATGACACACTGCGAGTTCGTATTTGTTGTCGACAGGATGGGTGAAGGACGTGTTGATAGGATCCAGCGTTGATTCAGTGCTCAGATGTTAGTTGGTGTGTTGAATATGGACCGGATACACGACGACGACCAGGGAAACGAAAATGGTTAAACGATTTAAGAATTTTCTCATGGAACGTCCGCTCACTATACAGAGCTCGAGCTGCACAGCAGCTAGCAGATGCCCTGTCCGAATATAAGGCTGACATAACAGCATTACAAGAAATAAGATGGATGGGGAGTGGTGTTGTAGGGTAGAAGTAGGTGCCTGACACGACAACAGTGCTAATGACTCGCGACACATGTGTATGGTGGGGTTGTTAATATCTGACTCCTCGATGCAACTCACATCCGTCAGATTCAATCGTGGTGAATTGCCTCGATGGAGGAGGAGCGAAACGATCAACTTGGCGGCGGCCAATCGTGATCGAGCATGTAAGAATTTTCATATGCCGTATAGGCAAGTTCGATGCTCTGCAATGCAGACAATGATCAGCGAACACCCGATCATCAGGGGCCGCGGTGATGTGGACATAGATCGTTGATGATGTACGACTGGGAAAGAAAATAGGTTTTTGCTTCAAAGTAAACAAAAACGCTATTTCACAGGTCCTATGATGGAATGCACAATGTTCATGATGTGCCTATGTTGCAAAGGGTTATCATTGTATTTACATATTATTCCAGGGAAATACCGTTGTAGGCGATATCTGCTGGTGACGATAGTTCCACCAGAGATTGGGAATCTATTTGCTTTAGCCGAATGGCTCTATAGCAGAATAGGCAAAATTGTTCCTGGACGTTAAGTCCACAGAAAACTCAGCGACGGTGGGTATGGGTTATTTGTTTGGGATAGATGATGGGACTTCATGGGACATGAACGTGCGTAAACAAATGATCATGTTCATGCTCGGTTGTATAATGATTAGGAAATAAGTCGCAACTCAGCGAACCTTAGGGGATAGATAAGATATACAATTATGTACGGTAGAAGGGAATATCGGTTGCAGCTGTGTCCGCAATGCGCTGGCCAGCGTTTGTTTATCGTTAATTGCTGACAAGCCGAGCCGATAGGAGATGTAAACTGGTTCATGGAGTATGAACCAGAAAAGTCCGGAATTATGTATGCTGTCGGAGAGATTTCCTTTCAGGTATGAAAAATGCTTCTGGGAGCTTACGCTGCCCAAAATTGCAGGTAGGTGTGGTGTCTTGTGGGTGAGGGAAAAGACAGGTTAAGTTGGGGAAGTGGGTGGTTCTTGGAGAAGTCTTTAAAGAATACGGACTGTGTTATTCAAAGAAACGAGTATGACATTTATTACAGCTGTCATGCAAAACACCATGTGGTTGGAGTAGGCTTTCTAGTCAGACCAAAACTGAAGCCTTCCATCATCGGCTTTAATGCAATAAACGAAAGGCGCGTGCGAGGCAAGTTTAAGAACATAAGCCTCATAAAGATTCACAGACCTACAGAGGAGTCCTCTGACGACGAAAAAGAAGACTACTACGAGACCGTGGAACGGGCCCTTAATGCCTGCCCAAGATACGATGGGAACATCGTTCTTGGTAATTTGAATGCCAAAATAGGTCGGGAGCCGGTTTTCAGGCACTACACAGGTTCCCGTAGTATGCATGAGAACACTAATGACAATGGACTACGAGTCATCGAATTGCCAGCATCAAAAAACTTGGTCGTCTCGAGTACCACGTTTCCGCGTAAAGATATCACCTGATGGAGCTACTCGCAACCAAAATCACCACGTGTTGATAGACCGCCACCACTCCTCGAGCCTGATGACGGTACGAACGTACCGATGTGCTAACGTCGACTCGGATCACTATATTGTTGGTACAGTTTTCCGAGCGCGGATTGCCTTACGGAGACGTATTGTATCCACGGATCAGGTTCGAATCAACACAGCTGCCTTACGCAATGAGAATACTAGTAACAGCTTTGTTCATGCCCTCGGAGAGGTCGACGGAAGGAGAGTACGTCCTGAGACCAGAATGCCGGGCGTAGAAGAGAAATGGACACGCCTTAAGAATACTGTCATTAGTATTGCCAACTCCATCTTAGGCAGTAGTCGTAGAGATCGGAGCGACTGGTTCGGTGATGAGTGCAAACTAGCGACCGAACGTAAGAATGCTGCATACCGCGCAATGGAGCAGACTCATAGGACGCGGGTACGCGGGGAGAAATACAAAGAGCCCAGAAGATCTGAAAAAGGCTTCACAGACAAAAGAAAAGTGCCTGGAAAGCAAATATTGTCTGTGAAATAAAGAAAAGTAGAGAGCAAGGTCCGCACTAGGCGCGGAAGTTCTACCAAATAATCCGCAGTATGATGCAGTACACACCAAGCTGCACTTACTCCAAGGATAAAGAGGGTAATCTGATCACCGATCCTGAAGGCATTCTGGAGCGATGGGAAGTGCACTTCAATGAATTGCTAAATGGTCAGTTCACAGAAGAATTGGAGGCACCATCAATGCAAAATCAAGACCAAATGTTGCCGTTACCAAGCATTGAGGAAACATTAAAAGCCATAAGACAGCTCAGATGAAATAGAGCCCCCGAGTTGATGGCATACCAGCTGAGCTGATCAAACAAGGAGGGACAGCGTTACATCACGCAATTCATGAGATCGCGGTGCACATTGGGAGCAAAAGGGGATGCCGGAAGGTTGGCGTCGTGGTATAATTTGCCCCATACATAAGAAGGGAGATATCACAGTGTAGAGCAACTATGGCGCTATAACATTGCTGAGTGCCGGCTATAAAATACTCTCCACTATCCTACAAGATCGAATAGCCCCATACGCTAAAGCCATCATTGGTCAATATCAGTGTGGCTTCATCACGGGAAAATCAGCGATTGATCAGATATTCTCTCTTAGGCAGGCAATGGAAAAATGTCTGGGATTTAATATTCCATTATATCATCTATTTATACACTTTAAGGCCGCCTACGACAGCATAGCCAGGGTAGAACTATATAATGCCATGAGAGAGTTCGGAATTTCAAACAAATTGATACGACTTTCAAACAAATTGATACGACTTTGTAGGTTGACCATGACCAACGTAACTAGTCAAGTAAAAATAGCGGGATTGCTGTCCAAATCAATAAACATCTTTAATAGACTCCGACATCCGAGCCGGTTGCTCTATACGGATGGGAAACATGGGCTCTCACAAAACGGGAAGAGAACAAATTCCGCGTATTCGAGAATAAAATTTTAAGGGGTATATTTGGCGGTAAATATGACGAGCAGGCAGGACAATGGAGGAAACTCCACAACCACGAATTTGAGGAGCTATACTGCAAACCTACAATAGTGAGAGTAATCAAGTCGCGAAGATTAAGATGGGCCGGACACGTAGCGCGAATGGGCGATGATAGGACCATGCATAGAATTCTTGACGGTAAACTAACGCGAAAGAGACCGACAGGACGGCCGCGACGGAGATGGGAGGACAATGTTAGTTTGGACCTCGAGGAGATCGGATCGGATGGTCGAACGTGGAAGGAGAGCGCACAAGACGGAACAATGGCGGAGCCGAGTCGGTGAGGTCATGAACTTCAGGATTTCTACAGGCCAATAAATAAAAAAAAAATGGACACCGACAAGGGGACGGTCTGACCTGCCTCCTCTTCAACCTGGCGTTGGAGAAAGCAATCTGTGACTTTGACGTCACAACTAGGGTGACTATTATCATCAAGTTCTGCCAGATACTTGCCTACGCAGATGATATCGACATCATCGGTAGATCCGATTCGGCGGTACAGGACTCCTTCACCCAGATCGAGCAGGCGGCACAAAAACTGGGACTGCACATTAATGAGGGGAAAACTAAGTACATGGTGGCAACTTCTGCGGAGAGAAGACCTAACGTTGGTCAAACTATAGGGGTAGTGGAGCACGAGTTTGAAGTAGTGCAATCCTTTAACTACCTTGGGTCAATAGTATCAGCCGATAACAATATGGAAGAATAAATACGCGAAGGGCTGATCAAATCCAACAAAGCCTACTACGGCCTATCAAGGCTCAAAATCGGGACCGGCGGAGAGATTTGTTAAATGAGGCCAAGACCCGGTTGTAGTGCCGATGATGATGATGATTGAAAGCATAGAACTACAATGCTTATAAAATTGTGTTTCTAGTTTGAGTAGAAGGAAAAAGTATAGTAGTAATCTGTTGTCGGTCACGATATTTCAAAAACAAAGGTTTTGCCCTAAAATTAAAGTCAATGTGCATGTTCAGTGATGTTCTACAGCATTCTGAACATGCTGGATTTGTTGATACCTTCTCTTTATCTCTTCGTGATTCGACTTTTACATCCAGGACTCTTCAGGTCGAGAGGTTTTTCCGTATTACAAGAGAATTAATAATTAAGTCAGTGCATACCAGAGTTATAAAAAAAGTATTTTCCAGTAACAGCTTTATGATTATTATTATTATTATTATTATTATTATTTATGGCGAAGATTAAGATGGGCCGGACACGTGGCGCGAATGGGGAACGATAGGACCGTGCATAGAATTCTTGACGGTAGACCAACGGGAAACAGACCGGTAGGACGGCCGCGACGGAGATGGGAGGACAATGTTAGGTTTGGCCTTGAGGAGATCGGATCGAATGGTCAAGCGTGGAAGGAGAGTGCCCAGGACAGGGAAGGATGGCGAAGCCGAGTCGGTGAGGTCATGAACAACAGCTTTATGATAGGAGATAGAATAGTAGTCGTGTTCGCGAGAAGAAGCAAGCATAGTTAGATATTTCCATAGACCTCTTGGTGCAGTAATATAACTAAGTGTAGGTGGCAAAAAGTATGTTAAAATGTTTCAAAAGATCCTATAACTTTTAAAAATTCGGAAAATAAAACTATTCTATAAAGGTTAACTTACTTATTATACAATACGATATCGGGAAGCCAAATATGTTCGGACGGGACATAAAGTTCGGTGACACCGCCGTACTCTGATGGATCCCACTTAAACTTGTGGTCCTGCCATTCCTTTTTAAGAATAGTAAAAGTAAAAACAAAGAAAGACAATTTATTATTAAAGATTCGATTAAAATTAAAATGGTGTTGTGTCTCTATATTCTGACAAATTATAACCGGGACTGAGTCATTCAAACGGACCGCGTTAATGGTTTCTTATAAAAATGTTTTTTTTTTTCGTTATATTGGTACAACTGTCATCTACTTTGAGCGCCATATTATAAAAAAAAAACATCACATGGTTTAGGGATAACCCGTAACACTAGAATTATATTTAGTGCTTTATATTTCTTTTTCATTTAAAGCACTTTTATCAATTCTTTTTTAAACAAATTTAAGTTTTGTTTTAAGCAAATCTAAGTTTTGTTTTAAATGTGTGTTTTAAATGTATGTTTTAAATGTATGTATGTATGTGTGTGGCGCAAGACTAATGACCTTGCCCGGAAAAAACAAATCATTATGGAAAAATTTAACAATTATAAGGCCAAGACCGGTTCCCGGTTGTAGTGCCGATGATAATGATAATAATGTATGTGTGTGCACTCTTTTTTTTGTAAAGAATTTTTTTTCTCTTATTAATATATTTTATAATATAAAATATAATAGAAGTAATGTTTCTTACATGTTCAAGCCAAACGTTTGTAGTCAAGATTTGATCCTTCAGATTCTGAAAGGACGAAAGAAAATAAGGATATATATTTAATAAGCTCTAAAAATTTAGTTCATATTTTAAATTAATTAAATTGACAACCTCTGTTTTACAAGTACAAGTAGAAACTCGGCTGTTGTTGTAAAATTCGACTTTATTCGAAAAGATGCTTATACAAAGATTGATTGATATTGCTTGACGAGAAACTTAAAACTGTTCTGCAAGCTCTTCTTGAGTTGACATGGATTTTCATCCAGTAAAACTTGAATTCTTCGTCGTCAATTTTTTTACTGCACCTGGACGTGGAATGCCCTCAAGATTAAAATTTCCTCCACGAAATCTTTCACATTACCTTTTTACTGTGGAATGACCCACAGAATGTTTACCAAAAGTCGAATTAATCAATTCCATAAGTTAGGCAGCATTTTTTTTTCATTTGAAAACAGAATAGAATACAATGGCATAAATGTTGCTTATCAACATCCATCTCTTATACAACTGATTCACACGGAATGACAGCCTGTGAATGGGTAAAACTTAGTCACGAAAACAGCTACATACTACATGGGCTGAAAATTCCGCGGGATTTTTCAATAGATGGTGGCATCACTAGAAAATGAACACGACTCATTTAGAGAAGCTCATCTTTTCCAGATCCGCCATGAACGAGAGAACCCTTTTCGCCGATTGTGGTGGTGGCACATACACCGATAAGCGGGACAGGATGAAGAGGTTCAGTGTCCACCCTAGCGAGCTGGCCCCAGTGCAGCTGCCAACGGTCGCCACCAAGCCAACGAGGATTGAAGGAGGATCTCTCGTTCATGGCGGTTCTGGAGGTTGCCGATCTGAACATTGCCTCCACCGGTAAGGTGGACAGCATCATTGGGGGAGACCTATACCCCAACCTCATCCTCGAAGGTCTAAGGAAGGACCAACATTCCGGTCTCGTCGCGCAGGCCTCTGAATTGGGATGGGTGCTAACAGGCGCAGCACGCACCATATCATCAAGCTTTGATGTGACAAGATCTGTCACCAGCCACCACATGGTCATTCCTCGTGGTTGCGAATTTACAACTACGACCCAGGGGAATTGGTGGGACGTGCGACTGCGGATCGACAGTCCTCTGCGCGAACCAAAAGGAGGTCGCGTCGGCATCAACCCCGCGGACCGCAAACGAGGCCCATGCAACCACCAACTACCAGACATGCCCCTCGCCCGCCGAACCACCGCAAGGGCGAGAGGCAATCGAAGAGCCAGGAGCCTGCCCACTCAAAGGCTTCAAGGTTCCACACCACGCCCGGGACACCACATGGTCAAGCTTCTGCCCAATACCACCACGGCCGAGGCTGACCGCTACCACACGCAGCCACCACAATTGGGAGAGGAGCGCGCAAGCCCCACTTGGCGGGCGGCGCTCCCCAGCAACCAGCGATCGATGGAACCCCAACCTGACAGCACGCCTCTCAGTGGGCCAGCAGAGTCTGTACTCAAACGACTCCTGGAGGCACTTGGTCCGCGCCTACCATTCCACCAGGACACGCCGACGGTGCCAGGAACGACGCTGCTACGGCCTCACACGCCACCGGCTGCATCCCGCCGGCCACCTACTTCGGACGGGCGCCAACGGGCGCAGCACTTTTCACCACCACTGGTATCGATGTAGCGAGACCCATCATCAGCCATCACGTGGTCATTGATCGCGGGTTGAGACTTTACAACTACAACCCAGATCAATTGGCCGGTTCCGCGACCACAAAAAGTAACGGACCCCAGCGATGGAAAGGACCATCTCGTCGTCGTTGACCCTCCGGGCCACCCCAGACCCTCAAGCCAACCATCCACGTGAGAGTGGACACCAGACAACGACCACCAGCGGACCACACAACCCCGGCTCCGGCCCTCCGTCCCCTAGAGCAAGATGATTCGCCAATGATTGACGAAGGCGGGGGAAATGTTGCGGATTCGCAATTAAATGCAGCGGGGAGAATATAGTACACTACCCAACCACCACACATGACACACCTGTCAGCAACCAGCTGACAGTGCTTCACCGCCAGCGAATTGACACAAATTCAAATGTGACTAACGGCTTTTTTTGTATCTTCTGCGTACGCACGGTGGGATCTGTTTTGCCATCCGTTATACCAACAGGATATTTAGAATTAGTTACAATAAAATAAAGAGTGTTGTTGTGAACTCTTCCAGTACAAACATTGAATTGGTTTCATTATGGTTCGTTGGTTCCGTGAAGTGATATCCAGTTCTTTGGTCGATTCCTGACTTAAATGAAAATATCTGCTCATCGTGTTTCACGGATTGTTCCGATAGAAGACCTCAACAACAGAGTACATACCTAGATAGTGATTAACCAAATATCAAGGGAGAGGAAATCGATGTGGCTGACCGTATCACCGGTGGATTTCGTTCTGGCTGCTGCGTCCTTCGCCCCAGTGGACAAATAGGTAATTGCTTTATCTCAAGTTTAACAAGTTAGTTCTATTTAGAGCAGCAGGCCGAAGGACAGCTGAGAAGAAGTGCTGCCAGATCATCCCCGACGCCATCCCCCTGGTCGTCGGAGCTCATTAACTTCATATTGGCCGCTCGATTGCCAACATAATTTTTGGTCCTTCGAGCCGGATTATTGTAACTAATTCTAAATATCCTCTTGGGATAACGGATGGCAAAACAGATCCCACCGTGCCGACGCAGAAGATCAAAAAAAAAAAGCCGTTAGTCACATTTGAATTTGTGTCAGTTCGCTGGCGATTAAGCACTGTCAGCTGATTGCTGACAGGTGTGTCATGTGTGGGGGTTGGAGAGTGTACTAGACGATAAAAGAACTAGATTCCAGATGAAATTTTGTGACGTTTCGTCAATTAGTTTACGAGCTACAGTCGATTGAATGACGCTACTTTCGCCTGCGTAAAAAAATGGATAACCGGAAATTCGCATCTTGATCAAACATTGTTACTAGATGGGAAACACATCTGAACAGTCGTTGCAATGGTTGTAGAAATGTTATCCTACATCTGGTCCTTCGAGAACAGCAGTTTATCGGTAGTTAAGTGAATTTAAAATAGGTCGTACAAGCACCGAAGATTCCTGTAGCTCTGGTACGCCAAAGGATGCTACGAATGCGGAAACCGTAAAGTACGTGCATCGAATTGTTTTGAGTGATCGTAAAGTAAAATTGCACGAGTTGGCTGAGGGCGTGGGCTTCTCAAAATAACGGGCGGGATACATTTTGCACGATCTTTTGGAAAAGAAAATGTTATCCGGGCGTTAGGTACCACGTTTGTTGACCGTGGACCAAAAGCAGCAGCGTGTTAATGATTCAACGGGCGGTTCGGCGTTCTTGCAGCGTAATCGAATGGACTTTTTTGGACGGTTTATGACGATAGATGAAACGTGAGTCCATTACCATACGCTTGGGTCCAATAGGCAGTCTGCAGAGTGACTAGAAAGTCACGAAAGCCGACCAAAGTGTCCAGAAGAACAACAACGCTCGGCCGGAAAGGTACGGCCCCCGTTTTCGGGATGCGCATGGGCTAATCTTCATCGTTTACCTGCAGAAAGGATGAACAGTCACAGGACAGTACGAGGGCAGTTTGATAAGTCAGTGACTTTTTGAATAGAAGATGTTTTTTTTTTCGCAAATAAGAATTTTATTTCTCAACATAGAGTCCTCTTAGCTCGTTACATTAACTCCAGCGTTTTTTTAATTTTAGAATTCCTTCCAAATAATAGGTTTCCTCAAAGCCCTCAAGAGGGGCGTTTACTTCTGTGATGACCTCTTCATTTGACCCAATCTCTTACCGCCCATCCATTTCTTCAGGTTTAGAAGCAGGAAATGGTCGTAGAGGTAAATATGTTGGATGGGGCAGCAGTTCGTATTCCGATTTATAGATTTTGCAGGAAATTCACTTTTTTCCATTTTCGTTGAAATTCACGAGGTTGTCCGTTTTCAATGGGTGTCAAATACAAACTAGATGACGTAGCTTGCTGAGAATGTACCCTTAAACTTTTACACTAGTATTTTTAGAAGAAAGTAGTTGATGAGACCAGTGTTGCATTTAAACTTCGCGGGAGATTTTAAATGTCACTGACTTATCAAACTGTCCTTGTATTATGCAGCGTTACTGGACAAACTGAGCTACGAAACAAAGAACAAACATATGGCGATAAGTTCGGTATCATCACGAAGGCTAAATTGGACCAATGGCTGAGTTGTAAGGAGGTTGTGTCTTGCGTTTGATTGTGCAAACCTAGGTTCAACTGATGACTGTTGCTATTGTGCAGTTCAGCACAATTACTGAGTGGTAGGTAGGGTCACAAAGCCCAGCTGCCCGGTGAAATACCACCCCATTAAGCTATAAGCTTCGTGAAATGGTTGGGAAAAATCCTTGACCATCTTTCGGAGCTTGGCCGATGGATCGGTCGAAAAAATGCATCTCAGGACGATGTCTCAACGCTATAGGTTCGCCTTTCCTGGGAGAAGTAAAATACAGAAAAAAAAATTTCGATATAAATTGGTTGCTCACTCATGGTATTAACCAGACTTGGCCCCCAGCGACTATTATCTGTTCCCAAACCTCAAGCGGTGGCTCCAGGGAAAGATATTCAGATCGAATGAGGAAGTCATCGCGGAAACCAAAGCGTATTACGAAGGCTTGGACGTTTCGTATTACAGAAAGGGCATCGAAATGTTGAGCAATCGCTATATCAAGTGTATCGCCCTGGAAGGCAACTATGTTGAGGAATATATATAACGTAGGCTAAAGAATACTTGTTTTCATTAAAAATCCCGGGACTTTTCAGCCTATGTATAATATTATAGTATATCCAAAATGTCGCGGGAATTGGATGCGTTCAAGTATATTTTTATAACAACCAATTTCGGGTTTCTACTTGCAGACCGATTAGATGGAGTTTTGTTATCTTCTCTAACAATTTATTTTATTTTATCTACATATATGTTTTGTTTGACAAATTAAAGCATAAACATTTTGTGCCTCTTGTTGATATTGAGACAGTTTTATTTGGTTTTATTTCGGATTGAAGTCAAGTTAAATCCAGTTTAGTGCTGTAAGTTAGATTTATGATTAAGGAGAAAAAAAATCAGACTTATTCCGACTGTTCAATAAGTCCTTAGAAAATCCAAGAGATCCCGCTTGCAGTGTCGAAAATGGTTTGTTTTTAGTAAACATCACCATTCATTCGACAGGTGTACGATAAATTGGGTGTGAACAAAATATCAGCAAGATGGGTGCCGTGTTTACTCTCAGAACCAAGGGAGAAAAGCAATCGTGTGACTGTCTCCATGGTTGTTTTCCCGGTTTTTCTTCGGAATTTCGACGAGTTTCTTCACCGGTACATAACTACAGACAAAACATGGGCACACTGTCACACTCAGAGTCAAACGCACAATCAAAACGGTGACTCTTTGAAAGCAAACAGGCTCCCACGAAGGCGTAGACGGTGTTATCGGCCAGCAAGGTGATAACGTACGTACATTTTTTATTTTGTTCTTTTTCTTATGTTTATCTTACTTGCTATTAAAGAAATGCTTAAATTCTAGCTTATTTATAGTAGCGGTTTTTGGGATGCACGTAGAACCGTCTACATATATTATTTGTAAAAAGGAAGAACAGTAACTGGAGAGTTTATGAGCCTTTACCGCGCCGGTTGAAACGAGGTGAGAAAATCAAGAAAAAACGTTCTCGTCAGACAATATTGTTCTAAGGACTTATTGAATGAGCTTCCTATATTTGCCAAGGACTTTATTATCATTCTGTGTTTAAACCATGACAATTTAATATAAAAAGAACTAAGGGCGAATAAAACAAAGACAGGTTAAAAATGTCTCTTTTTTGTATCGGGTTTTCCAATAGGGAACTTGACAACTTTGAATTTAATTTGTGAACGCACCCTTTCACTAATCATCGAACTGTCACTGTCAATTTATTCAGTAAACTCAACATACGTGAGATGGGTACGTATCGGTATAACTTTTCGGTTGACCTCTTAACAAATCAACAACGGTGTCCATGTGCAAGTGCCTTGCGTGTCATAGGCTTGCCTCCGACGTGTGCGACTCTTCTGTTATCGCATTTAATTGTCCGCCGACATCCCTCAGTTAACACAACTTTCCGATGAATAGCGGATCATTCACGTGACTTTCCTCTGAAGGTCTCTGACGATCGCCTCGTCCTTCCTAAACAAAACCTCCCGGTGGTGTCGCTTTATTTTGGATACATGTGAAGGCTCAGCACAAACCATAACCTCCACGCACTCGCCGCATGCAAAGACTCACACCGAAAGTGGCTCTCGACTAATTAAGTCAACCACACTCTCGGTAACCCTCACACACAAAGGAGAGTCACGGCTGAATTGGCGTGGAGTCGTCGCGGCACTAGGAGGGTCTCACACACGACGCCACATCCTTCCCGCTAATTTCGTCTGACACACACCACATGTGTGGACAATTGGCAGGAATATGACTTACTTGGATATCGCTCGCCGCCGAGTTCGGACGCCTCTTCACCAACCCTTGAAGATCAGCCGCCGCCGCAAACAGACACACTAAAGGCAGCCACTAGGAACTCCAACAGCAGCAGCACCCTCCACAACGCCAGCAGCAGCCGCCTCGGCCACGACGACGATTTGGGGACCAAAATCCCAAATACAGAGATTAAGTTAGTCCTGAGGTCCTTGACAGGTAAAGTATTATGTAAAATTAATTCTACGTTACTGTCATTTCTAGACGCTGTCACATACGCAATGCCTCTTGCACTCGCCATTGTAGAGGCGGAGTTAGCCATGTTTAACGTCGCTGTACTTTCCTTGATCTCCGTCATCATTTCCTCTTTTGCACACATGTATGGCGCATCCGCTGACAAGCCACCACTTCAACGATCTATTTTTCGCCTCTTCAGGTTTGCGAACTTCATTATATAAATTCTCGTGCGTGGGAATCAGAATTTTGCAGAACTATGGAATATTTAGAGTGGAAATTATTACCTTCACAGTCTTATGATTTCCCGGAGTTTTTGCTGCGGAGTCTTTGCCGTGTTTCGAACATTTTGCTGTGTGTGTAAGCAATACCATCTCCAATATTTTTTTGCTGATGAGAAGTCACCTTCTTCGCCTGTTTTAAAAAATCATTGTAAACTTTAGAGAATTTCAGCCAACCAAGGGGGTTCAAGCGGACGTTACTTTTCATGCTATAGTAATCCTATCCACGACTAGGGGTAGATATATTAGAGCTTTTCTGAAAGCGTATGCATCGACATGTTGCGTCGGTTGACGTAGAGAACAGACTGACAGTGACAATTCCGAAATTTGTAGTTAAGTATGGCTGTGTTTAACGAAATTATTAGCGTTTGTTTACTGTACAAGTTGAAATTGGATGAAAAAGGTGTCGAAGCAGCAAAAGAAAAAAAAAAACGAGAAGTGATCGAAAGGGATACTGCTAGTGGACGAACAGCTCAAAAGCGTTTTCAGATCTTTTCGACTGGCGATGAGATTATTGGTTAGAAACGCCACACTACTCCCTCCTCAGAAACTTTGTTACGATCAACTTCGTTTGCGAACGACGGAGCGAGGAGCGAGCGAACGAGAGAACATCGGCGCAGGCGAGTGAGCCGATGCTCTGTTTAGAAGTCGGGACTGTAGTAGTAAAGTCCTGTTTCACTATGCGTGTGTGCTATTTGTACACCGATCGCGTTGGGGTCACCAATTATTGGTTAGAAGCGCCACAAGACCCTTAAAGATAAACGGTAGATCAAAATCTCTCGTTTTGGACCAATGAAAGCAGCTGAAGAGGATTTTAGCTAAACATGTTAGGGGCTTGGTCAACGGTATAGGGTAAGCGATGAAACAATTCGTGTACACTTGCATCAGCTGGGAAAATATTGAAAGATGAGTGAATGGTTCCCCCAATTTTTTCTCTTCCTTGCTTACCAAGAACAAGAATTGTCCAATTTTGGACTGGACTTGTGGCGAAAAGTGGACGATGTACTACAGCAAAAAATGATCGTACCGTTGACTTTCGTCACCTTTGAGTGCTAAACCTGCTCTTCCTCAACGGAAAACTGATGCTGTGTGTGTGGTGAACTACTATTGGGGTTGTGCATTCTGAGTTTTTGGAAAGTAGTTAAACCATTACCAAAGAGGTTTACTCAGCACAATTTTTGTTTTGCGCAGAGTAGC
The DNA here is from genome assembly GCA_963931805.1 of Microdon myrmicae. Taxonomy (NCBI): domain Eukaryota; kingdom Metazoa; phylum Arthropoda; class Insecta; order Diptera; family Syrphidae; genus Microdon; species Microdon myrmicae. Next base: position 75,490,543 of record OZ007500.1, on the reverse strand, counting down.
CGAGAACTCATAGAAAAAAAGCACAGCCAGCACTCATGAGTAGGAAGAGTGTTTTTTTCCGCCAAGGGTACGAGAGGCGTCATGCAGCAAGGGTGGCCTTGGAGGTCTTTACTGGGTTGGGAACTTTTACCCCATCCTCCATATTCATCAGACATTGCTCCATCGGATAACCATCTCTTTTTGGCTCTGGACAATTATATGTGTGATCGCCGCCTCAATGGCTGAGTTGGTAAGGGGTTTGTGTCTTGCGTTTGATTGTGCAAACCTAGGTTCAACTGACGACTCTTGCTACTGTCCAGTTCGGCAAAATTGCTGAGTGGTAGGTAGGGTCTCAAATCCCAGCTGCCCGGTGAAATACCACCCCATTAAGCTATAGGCTTCGTGAAATGGTTGGGAGAAATCCTTGACCATCTTTCGGAGTTTGGCTGATGGGCCCGGTCGAGGAAATAGAAAAAATGCATCTCAGGGCGCTGACTGAGGCGAACCTACATTTTTTGGGAGAAGTAAAATAAAATACCAAAAAAAAAAAAAAAACTTGAGGACAGGTCGAAAACGCGGTAGTACCGGTTTCTGAGTCCCGGTAAAAAGATTTCTTCATAAATGGCATCCGAAAGCTTGTGAAGAGACGGGAGAAAGTTGTACAAGCGGATGGTGGGCATTTTGCAGAACAAATATTGCCTATATCCATTATAGGACCTTTGTTTTTTTTGGTGAAAGCGCGCGAACATCCTTGGGCACTGGATATTAAGAATGAATGCAGAATGAGTAAAATAATTCTCTATGTTTGTAAGTTATAAAAAAGTTTTTCTTATTCCTACAAATTCTATCCTTGACGATCTAATAATTACAGATATGGGCATAGTTTATGCATAGAAACCTGTTCTGCTGGTCGAAAAACAGCGCGAATCCAACCAACCCCTGTCAAAGAAAAGAAAACGTGTCTCTTGTGAAATTGCCATTTCATCATCATCATCGGCACTACAACCGGGATCCGGTCTTGGCTTTATTTAGCAACTCTCGAGGCCTGTTAAATTTTCCATAATAATTTATTTATTTTTACGGGCAAGGTTATTAGCCTTGCGCCAGAAATTGCCATTTGGGTCAAGGAGATAAAAAAAATTATTGGTTTTGAGGTCATTAAATATTAGCAGTGCAACCGGCTTCTAAATGGCCGCCAATACGGATTCCACAGCATGCAATCCTCGGGAAGCATTTTGAGTTTTGTAACCAACAATCGAAAAATATGCAAAAGTTAGAGCAGTGTCATTGGCTACCTGCAAGGTTTGGGAAGACGTCTGTTAAAGAGCTGTACAGGAGAAGAGAGACTTCGTTTTCATGGACTTTGCGATTCATTAAAAAATATTTGATGTGCAACAGACTTCTTAATGGCCGTCAATACGAATTTTGCAGCACACGATCCTGGGGAAACTTTTTGAGTTTTATCACTAACAGTCGAAAAATATGGCGAAGCAAGAGCCGTCTCATTGGCTACCTACGAGGTTTGTGGCGACGTTTGTTAAAGAGCTGTACACGAGTAGCTTCGTTTTTATAGACTTTGCGATTGGGTAAAATCTTCCCTAAAATCCATCAATTCGGGCTCTTTTAGACCGCGTATCTTTTGATCTTCTATAAATATTAGAGTGACTAAGGGTTCAATATTACCACCACATCTACTTCTATATGCTATTAATGGTTTACTAGCCTGAACGGGTAACAAGATGTTCAGTTTTGCAGACGATAGTACATTGATTTCTTCACTTTTGAACGATCGGCTGGCTAACGTATCAACGTTGTTAACATAGTTGAGATGCAATCACGTCGGCTCCTAAATTGAGATTTGACCAAAATCATGCAATGGGAAAAGACCAAACTCATTGGTTTCAAGAAGACGTAACATACGACGATTCTAGGAAAAAAGTGCCATAGCCAAGTCATCAAATCTAAGAAAAGCATGAACATGGTCGGTATTGTAAATTGTCAGTCCGACTCAAATGGAAGTTGTCGTTCATCCGGCTCGAAGGACCAAATGTAAAGTGTCGTAAACTGTTGATCCTGCTTAAATGGTCCAAGTGTAATTATCCTGCTCAAATGGACCAAAATGTTCTTGGCCGTAGTAGTAATGTTTCCGCGCCAGCTGGTTAAGGATAGCCTGAAAAGAAAATCCACCGGCACCTAAAGTAGGGGACAAATAATGCGCCTTCCCTCTACACCCTAACACGATTCTACCGTATGCCTCCGGTGCCAAAGTATCCTTTTTTTTTCTCGCTAGGCTGTTACACCGGTGGTGGGAACCCGCCTTCATAAACGTAAAACGAGAGGAATAAGTTTGGAGCAGCCCTTACCGCTGGTGGGTGGAAGTTCTCTAGGGTACGTGAAACAAGAAGAGGGAAAAGGCGGAGCGGGACACAACATCCCTCTAAAGGCGAACTAGATATTTTTCTATCTTACTATAAATTTATTTTACGGGAAAACCCCTTACGTGATCTTTGAGCTCTTGTGTTGTGGCGATGTCGTGTGTTCCGGTCGCCTAGGCACAGATGTTCTGGTTGTAGGCCGTTATTTGGCCACGTGTTTTCAGGTTGTGAAGTTCTTATCGTCATGGCAGCGTGTCTCCTGGTCCACTGTTCCATACTGCGACACATTTGCTGCTGTGCTGTTCTCGGTTCGTCTTTCAGATGAGCTCGTGGTCGCTGCGCTTTCTTTTCTGCTTTGTGGTCCTCTTGCGGCAACACAAGCAGTTTTGGTTCTGATCATTGGATACCACTTCTTTCGCGGGATTCTACATCGTCTGGTTTTAAGGTGAAGATTTGTTTTGTCTCTCGCAGACCTAGTTATCGAACTGTGGTACATTGCATTGTGGTTCGAGTGTCTGCAACACTTGAGCGCACCTTCGCGGATCCTTAGATTCCTCGCCGTACTCTTTTCCGTGGGCTCCATGTTTCTCCCAGATATATTTGCTCCATCGACGTCAACATATTTATCCGGATCGCTCTACTGATCGGGAGTCTCTTTATCGGCATTGTCCTTTAATTTGTTTGCCTTTCGTTGACGTTTTGCCTTTTCGTTTTTTTTTTGTGACCGTTAACGATGTCATGTACGCTCCCTTGATTGCGTTTCTTATCAAGTTTCTGGGCCTCGTTCTCCACGATATGCTTATTCGTTACTGTCAAGGTTTCCACTCCACATTTTCTTGGTCGTTCCAGGGACTTCTTCTTCTGGTGCGTTATAGCTCCACAATTTCTTCTAACTCATCTCATGTATTTCTTAGCTCTTTCAGTTAGGTTCCGTTCCTTCACCAGTTTCTCGTTGTCATCCTTGCTCTGTCCCTTGGGGTCAGGTTCAATATCGTCGTCGGCATCATTGTGGTCATCGTTTTTCTGGCTGCGTGGCTGTTTTCCACAGTATCTAAATTTGAGATGACGCCGAACTAACATTTCTGTCCTGCTTTTCGTTTGCCTGTTGACGAACTTTACTGGTGAGCTATTCTTGGCATCTCGACCATGCAAGACCCAACCTAAACTCGTGACGGAGGCGACAGGTTTGAGGTTTGTTCCTTTCTTCATCTTCCGCGTCACTATCAGCCCCCCGTTGTCCTGGGCTATTAGTAGTTTGGGCTCTTCCTCGATGTGGGTTACCCGGTCTTTGATAGTTCTCAAGTGGTCTCTCCTTATACTTCTTGCTGCCATTTCTTCTACCGGATTCCCTTTTGTAAGATCCTTCGACTGTTCTTGGAACAGGTTTTCCTTTTGTTTGGCCTCTTCTTTAGCAGCACTTTCGTTTGCTAGAGGGCCACCGATGTGCTTGCGTCTTGCGACTGTCTCACACTTTTCGTCTAGTGAGATTCAAGTCCTCAACCATCCTTTCTTGTTCTGAACTCACTTCCGACAATTGGAGTTCCTCACACACTACTCTGGCTCTTTCCGCGGCGATTTCCATTTCTTGTTGGGCTGCGATTAGTTTGGGTCGACCTCGGTCCTTCTTTTCGACCGAACCGATCGTACCACTATTTTGCGGAAAGCTTCTTCTAACTCGAAGACAGTGGATGTCTGGCTGAGGGTAAGGGATGTGGCTAGGTTCTCTTCTCTTCTGAATGGCGTTGCTGGGGACTGCTTCCCCTCTACCGGAATGCATACAGGCAATGTGACCTCTCACAAGGTGCGTGGAAGACATCTTTCCTTCTATGCGGCCGGCTAATGCGGTGCGGCCTGCCTTAATGTAGGTAGGCAGTGCTCCTGTGGGGCTTTTCAGGGCCCGAAGAGCCACGCATCGCTCGACCCCCACCATTACCAGCAATACAACTTACCTTAAAGTTGAAATTTCGGCAAGATTATACAATCTTGCTAAGGCATTAACCGCCACCCAATTCGCTGGAATCAATTCGGTTATCCCTACGGATAACCGACATAAATACATCTTAGGCAGCTTACCTTTTTTGGGGCTGGTCCAAGCCCTCTTCGAGCGGTCATTCCTGAAAGCATAATTCATGGCAAGATTATCATCTTGCCATGACATCGATCCTCTGGCGCAAGACTAATGACCTTGCCCGGAAAAACCAAATCATTATGGAAAATTTAACAAGCCTCAAGACTTGCTAAATAAGGCCAAGACCGGTTCCCGGTTGTAGTGCCGATGATGATGATGATGATGACATCGATCCAGCATCAATCGATTTTCATCGGTATGATCTATGATCTATCTTTTCCAAGGAGGAGATGTTCAAATTTACATTGGCCTTGCAGGCGCGCATATTACTGGGTTATCAGCATGAGCGGTTCTATGATCCGTTGCCGTTTCTTGGAACGATCACCAGCATCGGTCATGACCATCAATATTTACTTACCCAATGAATAGCCACGATTCACACAATGGCTAGCGTAGCCGTTTTCGTTTACTTAATGTAGACACCTAAGCGGATGCTCTTGCCTGATGGCACCAAAACGGGAGTAATTACCCTAAAACTACATGCATCTGATTGTATCTGGCCGTTGTGTGTTATTTTAAACAACCGGCAACGGTTGTATCCTATGTTCGTTTACAGAATCCAACGTGCATCCATGTCTATTGGGATTGTTTGTCTTCAGCGAGACTTTCTATTATCGGCCGCCAGCCATCCGCGGACCTAGAGAACAGCATGTCAATCAACTGAATGTTGATTTATGGTTTCTTCTATGTGCGAGCAGATCTTCGGTGCGTTTTCACACCAGAAGGGTCTGCCGTCGGCGAGCGTTACACAAATCAATTGTGTACACAGCTGCCGACCCAGGCAATGTCGGCGAACTCAAACGATTCATATCCCACCGTCCGATCATGGAATTAGCGTTTCTGTTGACATAAGATCGCAGAGACCTTTTCCTTCAGCTAATGATCATTACGAAGGGATACAATAACAACGCCCGCATCCACCTATGTTCGTCCGTTGCTGGACTTCTGTAGCGGATACACATACATGGAAAATTCACCCCATGTTACCTAACCCAACCACGATTGACTGCCTCGGATTGATCGTGTCGCTCCTCCCCTTTTGAGGCTATTCGTCACCAGTTCATTCGTATGTTGATGAATAGATTTTAGTCAGTCAGATTTTATCATCAGGAGTGCGGAGTCAAAGGGAGTCGTTAAGTCTACGTACGTGTGGAAATGAATCCATTTTAATTTTTGTAACAGTCGGGGAGTTGTAATAATGTATTAACTTGCCTATTTGATTCGTTCGCAAATACATCCCTTTCGGAAATCGCCGGTTTCCTTGTTACATTAGAGTCAGATATTTTACGCCAAGGCATACGCTCGCGCAGGAGTCGGAGTCTGATTTGAATCGCGAAACCTATAACCACGGAGTCGCTGAAATTATACTGATAACTTCCTTTTCGGGTTTGTGAATTTTTAAATTAGCCATTCCGTTTTTCTTGGCACTCGGAACTATAGAGTATACAAACGTGGAGTTTTCTCCGGTACGGCTGGAAGTGAGAATAGTTATAATACTTAAGATCTAGTGGAAATAAAAGGACAAAAAATACCATTGACAGAAATGAATAATTGATATTGTTTTAAACCTTTATAAAAACCGTAAAAGGGGCGTGACGATCAAATAAATTACAATTTACGAGAATCAGTGTGTGTTTGTTTATTCTGATGTTCGCTCCGTTTGGGAAGTGATTTTCGAGACAACCCTTTTGACCGGAGTTCCTCAATTATAAGTAGCGGTGTTGCTGAACCCCATGCCCATGAAGGCGTATTAGCAATACACTACCTACACTCCACCATCAGAGCACGGCAGCCCGCTTCTTGATTTCATCGGTCTGATAATGCCGTCTTGTTCCCCTCTTCCATTGTTGGAATTTAACTCCCATATTTGGTCAAACGCATCCAAAACTGTGACTACATGTGCTCGATAGGATGTAAAATCGAGCAGTGAAACTTATTGGCGACCCAGTCGTAAGTCGATCAATTCCGTCGTTAGAACATAGGAGCAACGTATCATGCCTATCTCTTTTCTATAGGTATTATTACGGTCGTTGTTCAACTGAACTTGCTGAATGTGTTACGCTTCTTCAGACCTTCCCCCGCGATACCCGTCAATCGGTGAATGCACATCAGTTTACGATGAAAGTGGGCTTCAGGCGCACAAATAAACATAGAGAATAATTCTTCAGCCGAACCACACGAATGTGGAATGCTCTACCTGATCATGTGTTTCCTCTTCGTTGTCCAGGCGTTGTACATCGATACCTCCTTTCCTTATTCACTTCCTCTTCTTCCGCTCGCACTGTGCTCTGGCATTTAAGGGTACTCCCAAATCCCCTTTTATGCTCGCGTCAGGGTAAAAAAAAATGCACAAGTGCAGTTTAATCTCCCGCGGGACGTGCGGGGGATACTCTTCCTTACATGCGGGAGGTTGGTACGGTGCGAAATAGCTCAGTGTGTGTAGTTGGTTCTCCTCCGCCGGGGCGTGGCGGCATCTTCCTTGATTTCGGCGTTCTAACGATAGGCATCCTTGTTGCTACCAAGATCCGGGTCGAAGGACCGAAATTGTTACGGACCCGGTTCGAAGGACCAAATGTAATTTGTCGTAAACTGTTGATTCGGCTCAAATGGACCAATTGTAATTGGACCGGCTGGAAGAACCAAATGTAAATTGTCGCAAACTGTTGATCCAGCTTAAATGGACCAAACTGTTGTTGACCGTTGTGGACTGTATGTAAAGTTTCCTGCCCCAGCTGGCTGTGTTCCTGGGAATCCCACGATGGTTTCTGAACATGCGGCGTCTTCGGCATTCTATGATATATCGGGGCGACGTCTGTCCCAAGAATAGAGTGACGGGTCGCCAACTGTCGGTATTGCAGTCAGTGGAAATGTGGCATGAAAATGTGTCGAATATAAAAAAATAACGCTTTTTTTCACGGCTAAAAGATACTTTACTTCATCACAAGTTCTTTTCTTCTACATATTCTAAATCATACCCGCGTTCAAATACTGTTCATATATTCGAATATCTATTCCTAGGCATACCCTTGACCCGCTGATGGTATTTAGAACTGAATAATCCACCAAATTGAAAACATGGCACTAACAATCAAGGCATGGCAGATCTTTGCTTTTTTTTTTACAAATGTAGGGTGTCTCATTTCGAGGTATAGACCTTTAAGCTAGCAACCGTTTTTTCATAGACAGCCGATTGACAGCTGCCAGTTTTTTTTTGTGGTTAGAATGGCTTGCCATTTTATAACGAATGGACTCACGCCAGAGCAAGCTTTACAAATCCTTCAAATTTAACTTGGAAATAATGGTTTAGTTAGTGAAACACACCGAACGCTACGTTCATTATATGGTGGACGTAACCGTTCATCAGAGTAACAGATTTCAAATAGGATCTTAGAACGCTGACTTAGTGCTAAGGATGCGATTTTCAAAGAGAAGTAAAGCATCAAATGTAAACGCTAGTTTTACCTTTTTGCTTAGCAACAAGTCGCGAGCTAGATAATCTTGTGCATGGCTATTTTTTGGTTTATGAAGAGTAGGGGAACCGGATTGGCCAGCGGTCGCGATCGGCTTTGTAATCAGTACAACCATGAGTTTGTTTGTTGCGCAACGGATTATTACACAATTTTTAACAAATGACGGCGTTAAGCCCTCGAACATTTTTTTTTTGAATTGAAGCCACTGTTTGGTGATAATCACTGTCACAATCGTGTGTTTACGTGGGCTAGAGAATTTAAAAATGGGTGATAACGTATCGAAAACGAAAGTCATGATTGTTGCCCAAGAACAAATTGTACAGATGACAACATCTGTGCTGTTCGAGAGCTTATTGAAAGTGAGCGCGGCTTAACTGTTGGAGAAATCTCATCAGAAGTGGGTATCAGCTATGGAAGTGTTCAATCCATCATTTTCAATAAGCTCTCGAACGATTCATCAAGGTCGCTTTCAGATCACGTTTATATTTGATGATAATATGCGTCCCGTGAAATCCCATATGACGCGCATAGACCTGGCGGTGGCGTGTGTAGCGCGTAGTGTTGAAGACAATCCAAATGAATCGAATTGTCATCATGAGCAATTGGGACTTGAAGCAACAACTTTATAAAGGATTTTGTGTAAGGATCTTTGTTTATATGCTTACAAAATTAAACTTGTGCAGTAATTAAAACCAGGAATCTCCGGTCGGACGGTAAAAAAAACTTTGTCGCCCGGAGAATACTATTTTACATGACAGAAGAATATCTATTTACTTTATAAAGTCGTTCGGGCCGCCGATTCGGCGAATGAGCCAAAGCCAGTATTGACATTGATGTCGTTTCTATACAATCTTTTCTTCAGTGACGAAGCTCACTTATGCTTGAACGGCGATGTCGATGAACAGAATTGTCGAATTTGGAGTGAACATAATTTACGAGCCATTGTCGAAAATTCATTAATACGCTTTAAAGACCGAACGGATCATAGGACCATATTTTTTCAAAAATGATGTTGGGTAAAACGTTGCAGTCAACGGAGCCCGATATAAATGATTCTTAATTTTGTTGTGCTTCAGTTGAATAGTATTGACATCAGAGTCATGTGGTTCCAACAGGACGAGCCCACATGCCATACAGCCCGCGATACAATTTGTTTTGATTTAGAAAAATTTGATGAACAATTATCATCGAGAAATAAATCTGTTAACTGACCACCCCATTCGTTTCTTTTAATACCACTGGACTCCTTTCTTTGGGGATATAAGAAGGCACTTGTATACGCTGATAATCCAGAGACTATTAAACTCTTGGAAGCCAGAATCGACATTTTATTACCGAAATACGATAAGAGTGTTCGAAAATTGGACCTTTAGATTACACCAGCCACGGCAGACATATGTCGGAAATCATATTCAAACATTAAAGGCATCGAATTATCGTTCAAACAGGGTCAGGCATGCGGCCATTTAAACTACTTTCCTATGTTTTATACAATGTCAACGTTTTATACCTCGAATTTAAACAACCCGTATAACCACAGCGAATGTTTCTGGGAGATCCGAGATATCATTCCAACGTTTTTTTTTTCCGCCCCACACGGCAATTCAACGGATCCCATCAACTTGCAATCTATCTCTCATAACATCTCTATACTAAAAACCGTTTTGTAACAGAATGGGAAAATTACGAAACTCCCGTCCAGCACGGGAAGCTTCTGTTGAATAACACCTCTAACAGTTTTCTAATAGCATTACAGTACGGTGCATTGAAAATCTGCGCACCCCTCAACCACAAATAAATGCACCAGATGTACATACAGCCTAGCCTCAGATCCCAGAGCCCTCTGTCGACGAAGTTGTAGACGCAATAAACCGATTGAAAAACAACAAGGCTCCCGGAGTCAACTGCATACCGACAGAGCTTGTGAAGCATGGAGGAGAGGCAACCGGGTAAGGAAGTCATTCCGGAAGAATGGAAAACCTCAATAGTCGTCCCCATTTTCAAAAAAGGTTTGCTCCCGACCACATACAATATACTAACAAATGTCATACTGGCGAGAATCACACCGTATGCAGAAGAAATATTGGAAGACTACCAATGCGGATTCCGTAAGAACCTCGAAAAGAAGTGGGAATACGGAGAGACGGTTCACCAACTGTTCGTTGACTTCAAAAAAGCCTACGACTCAGTCGTAAGACAAAGACTCTACCATATTGTAATTGAGCTGGGAATCCCGAAAAAATATGCCGCCCTCATTCAAATTTGCATGAACGAAAACAAAGGGCGAGTTAGAATAGGAAACCACCTCTCAGAACCATTTGAAATCTGGGACGGACTAAAACAGGGTGATGGCCTCTCACCATGTCTCTTTAAGCTTGTGCTCGAGTATGTCATCAGAAAGGTACAAGAGAACAACATGGCCGGATCATCCCTGAACGGGGTCACACAAGCGCTCGCATATGCGGATAACATCGCCGTTCTGGGGGATAATCTAGAAACTGTAAGTAAAAACTGTGAAATCATCACGCAAGCGGCAGAAAAGGTGGGCCTAGAAATAAATGAAGAAAAAACGAAATACATGATTATGGCGAGAGCAGGTGGACCTCAGAGAACACACATAAACATCAGTGGCTCGATATTTGAAAATGCCAAAAAATTTAAATACCTGGGAACCATACTGACGGCCAGTAACGAAATGTCGAAGGAAATTAACAAAAGACTACACTCCGGCAACGTTGTCAGCAAACTGCTGAAATCCAAACTGCTATCACGTAACATAAAGCTCCGTGTCTATAGAATCATGCCGATTGTTCTATACCGATGCGAAACATGGGCTCTCACAAAACGGGAAGAAAACAAATTCCGCGTATTCGAGAATAAAGTTTTAAGGGGTATCTTTGGAGGCAAATATGAAATGTCGAAGGAAATTAACAAAGGTCTACACTCCGGCAACGCTAGTTGGCATGCAGTCAGTAAACTGCTGAAATCCAAACTGCTATCACGGAATATAAAGCTCTGTCTCTATAGAACCATAATCATGCCGATTGTTCTATACGGCTACGAAACATGGGCTCTCACAAAACGGGAAGAGAACAGATTCTGCGTATTCGAGAATAAAGTCTTAAGGGGTATCTTTTGAGGCAAATATGATGAGGAGGCAGGAAAGTGGAGGAAACTCCATAACCACGAATTGGAAGAGCTATACCGCAAACCTACAATAGTAAGAGTAATCAAGTCGCGAAGATTAAGATGGGCCGGACACGTGGCGCGAATGGGCAACGATGGGACCGTGCATAGAATTCTTGACGGTAAAACAACGGGAAGGAAACCAACAGGACTGCCGCGACGGAGAAGGGAGGACAATGTTAGGTTGGACCTCGAGGAGATCGGATCGGATGGTCGAACGTGGAGGGAGGGCGCACGGGACGGGGAGCGATGGCGGAGTCGGGTCGGTGAGATCATGAACTTTCGGGTTCCTACAGGCCAATAAATGGTGGTGGTGGATCACAGTACGGTGACTTAGTGCTAAAGATTCGTCTTTCCGGAGGGAGAGTCCAGCATGAGTAGCTTCAGAGAACTCCAATTTGCAACTCTAACAGTTTTCTAATAGCATCAGAGGAAGCATACTTAGTGCTAAAGATTCGTCTTTCCAGAAGGAAAGTCCAGCGTGAGTAGCTTCAGAGCACTACAATTTGCAACTGTTGAATAACAACTCTAACAGTTTTCTAATAGCATCACAAGACGGTGACTTAGTGCCAAAGATTCGTCTTTCCAGAGAGAAGGTCCAGCACCAGTAGCTTCAGGATACTACAATCTGCAACTGTTGAATAACAACTCTAACAGTTTTCTAATAGCATCACAGGACGGTGACTTAGTGCCAAAGATTTGTCTTACCAGAGGGAAGTGAGGCCTTTATTAAAAAAAAAGAAAAGTGGAATGTCTTGGGCTTTTATGGCGAACAACCAAAACTCTACCTTGTTATTTATGCCACCGCTCATAGCTGATGACAGAATAGTTATCAACGCAATAGAGGACGAAAAACTACTTGCTGCACACTTATCATATCTACTTGACATTTAGTCCAGTGAAAAAGATGATTCGAACCCACGCTATGGGGTGCCAACACATCACAGACGAATCGACATTTTTCACATATTTTAGGCCATTACACTCAAATTACTGAACCGATTGGAAAACAATGTAAGAAATGATTGTTGAATTATAATTTAATATGATATACTGTGTGACCCAGTCGGACGTTCCTAACCCAAGATACGACCCAACATGTGAGTGATCTCCGAAAAAGACGAACAAAAATCCATATCTCAAACACCAATCTATAAAAAAATTGTTTCAATGTGATTTTTGAGTTTCCCCGACCTAAATATACAAGACAAATTTAGTAGCATTGAATGTACATATCGAATGAAAACCAATGTAACTTTGAATAGTATTTCAAGAATATTGTCGGACCATAAGGTTCATTTCTGAGGAAAGCAAACTGTCACAAAAGCACGTAATTATTAGTTGAACCAACTTGCCGGTGAAAGACTGAAGAGGATTCCTGATTAAAATGCGTATATAAAAAAACGCAAACAATTTCCACAAATAAAAATGTTTTTCTCTAAATTCTGCTGAATAAATACTATCAAAAGAAGTGTATAGAGTCGAAGAACAAAAGTAGGACTCCAATAGCGCCACCTTGAGGGATACCAAATAATAAATACACGTAAAATAGTAGTTTTGATATCAAATACGTTCGTAGTCGATACCAGAGTTCATGGAACCGTCGCCAAAATCTGACAAGTAGAACAGCATTCCTATAAATGCAGAATATACCCGTGCCTGACCTTGTGAAGTGGCAGTTCCCTTCATTAAGAAATACCATTAAACGACGTGCAAACTTACCTGGAGAGATTGACATACCATTTACAATGTAAGAACATTTTCACATGTACTCACCAAGTCTATAAGCTGGGACAATCGCAGGCCCAATTTGACAAGGACCGTGTCGGTATTGTTGCTAACTGGCCGGATGAGCCGGTTATAGTTGCTGAGTAAATCGTCGTACAATCTTTTCGCGTCCGGATTGGCGTTGGCACATTCCAACACCGCAATGCAATACAGAAGAAACGAAAACCTTTGGAAACATCTTATTCCGGGTGAACGGGCATACGTCATCTTGTTAGACTAATCTATTGCCTTGGTTTTGTACGCAATGACTCAGTTGAGGTGGATTAACATTCCGAATTGAGTGATGGAGTTTATTTTCTTGGCCTTGTGTGCAGAATCTTTTGACTTGTTTTTTATTTTTAGTTTTTCTTCTTATTTTAACACTCGTTTGTTTGTGATGAGATACAAATGTTTGTAGAAGTACGAGATTACTTTTGAAACTGTGTAGAATTATCACTGTGATTAGGATGTATGTTTTTATTTGTGAGTTCGCAACTTCTGCGAATGTCCTTTTAGTGTGGCCGTTGACAAATAATAAGATACTGTAGCCAGCGTCGGAATATTTAAACACTGCGGCTAGGATAGCGATAGATGACTGTGGAAATGTTGAAAGGAAGCTTTTTATATGAGGAACTTTCGTGAGGAATGTGTGAACTAATTTCGATGAATACAAAACAATAAGGACGTAGAGCGCATGTCTGGATAGGGTTTAAAAAACTGAAGGAAGAATTTTATAGCATCACTCTCTCATGTGCTGGTTGTACTTTGATGCTGTCGACCAAACCCTAAAAGTTTTTTGTTCCTCTTACACTGATCGGACAGTGATTTCGCCCTTCATCAGAGTAGATAAAAATTGAATCCTTCTTGGTGGGTACTTTTATCCCACACGTTTCGTTAGTTTTATTGAAACAATTCTCTTAATTTCTCTCCTCTCTCCGGTTTAGCGTTGATATATGATATGGGGATAGGTTTTATTAAAGAGTTAGTTTTACGTAAATAATGTTAAGCTGAATGGTTTCAGTTTCCTCTCATTTAGGGTTGGGCGTGCAAGCTTGAGATATAGATATGTTAGAAATTATAGAGATTGGACGTCAATGAGCCACAGCCCTAACATTTTCTAGGACAACAGAAAAAGTCTATATAGAATTTGATCCTACTTTAGTATGCATGCTTATTGATATGACGTCTAACCTATTGAGCAGATAGCTGTACAAATACATAAAGAGTATCTTATAAACGCATTTCATCTGAACCTAAGATGGATATTTCGAAATAAAACGTTTGGTGAGAGATGGCGTCTACACAGGAAATTACTTTGGCAATAAATCCTTTGCCGTGGACTTTTTAATGCAGCAGTTGTATTTATGAGGATAATAAATGTGTTTCTTCGAAGTGAAAACACGTCTACCTCTAAAACCTGTTGCAAATTGCTGTACGTTTTAAACCGGACCTTGTGTTTGGGGTAATTGGATAGGGCAGGTCTTTAGTTTATGGTGGTAGTAAATTTTGAAGTTGTAAAGAAATCCTTTATCATGATGGGGCAGATGCTGCCGGTTCTATGCACCGTGATACAGTTCCGCTAAATGGGTAGCGTTCTCGTACTCTGCTCAAGGTAGGGATTCTCTAATACCATCCCCTAGAGGAATAAGTGAAAAATCCCACTGATTAACATTGGAGACCCCGACGTGGTATAATTACGCCCCTTTTGTCTCGCGTTCTGTCTCGCCGGCTATATCGCGGTTGTCCAGGTTCACACAATTTGGAGCAACAATTTACGGAAGAGTCATCGGCCTTCCATTACTAACTTACTTACAAGGTTAGCTCTCGTAGACAAGGCAGCAACCGGCAGAAGTTCTGCAAAGATGACCGGCACTAAGAAGGCACTAGATGAGCTAGCGGAACGGCAAGGGAAGACAAGCGAAGAACTTGAACGACTCATCGCAATGCATAAAACAGAGCCAGAACCGCAAAGAACAAAAGAAACTCTTACCAAAAGGTTGCAGAACATCGAAAGGCTATAGAGAGAGTTCGATTAAACAAACAACACCTTCCGTGGGAAGTACGAGGAAGAACTGTCCCACCCTTACTTTACCATGGACAAATGACGAAAGTATGCAAAAGGTATACGAGAAGGTCTATAGCGTTTGCAACGATAGTCAAAAACGTGTAGTTCAAGCCGACGGTATGGT
Organism: Microdon myrmicae; assembly: GCA_963931805.1. Lineage (NCBI taxonomy): Eukaryota > Metazoa > Arthropoda > Insecta > Diptera > Syrphidae > Microdon > Microdon myrmicae. The sequence continues at coordinate 75,475,449 of OZ007500.1, read as the reverse complement.
GGTTAGAATCACTAAAAGATAAAACCAACGCTCAACACATCAGACCCCTGCCGCATTATAGAATTTGATCCTTATTCTCAAGTACGGTCAGCTGATGCGGAATTCCTATGTTATCGCTATGTTATACGGCTTTGGTGCATTTTTTATTCGAATTTCTTTCTATTGCTATTGTTTTACTTTTTCCTGATTAATTGACGCAGCCGACTCCACGTCTCAAAATACCTTGCCAGATGATTTCACGCTCTTCGCCTTCTTCGGAGCCCGCTCATCAACAAAAACGTACAGTTTTGGTTTTTTGTTTCTGTACTGTTGTCGTGTAGCTGTATTTCGTACGCAGCTACAACTTGCAACTATTCAAGAGAAACTCTGACAGTTACCAAATAGCATCCGAGGCGTGGACTCGTCGTTATACGTGCGACGCTCCTGAGCGAAGTACTTCTAGTATTACTATTTCATCATCATCGGCACTACAACCGGGATCCGGTCTTGGCCTTATTTAACAAATCTCTCCACCGGTCCAGGTTTCGAGCCGATGTTATCCAGTTTGGCAGTCCCAGGCTCTGGGCGTCCTGGTCTACGCCATCCCTCCATCGCAGACAAGGTCTGCCGCGCTGTCTCCTTCCATACATTCTGCCACAAAGGACTTTCGGGGCAGGCTCCTTTTCGCTTATTCGAGCTAGGTGTCCCGCCCACCGGAGTCTATCGAACTTGATTTCTCTTACAACATTAGCTTCAAGGTAGATTGCATACAACTCATGGTTGTAGCGTCTCCGGAATCGTCCTCCCTCACATACGGGGCAAGCAATTCTCCTTAAGATGTTCCTATCGAACGCAGCTAAGAGTTCAGAGTGCCTTTTATTGAGCACCCAGGTCTCGGATCCATACATGAGTACTGGTAAGACCATAGTCTTGTACAGTAGTAGCTTGAATGTTCTGGATAAATTTCGGGATTGAAAGAGCCTTGATAGACCATAGTAGGCTTTGTTGGATTTAATCAGCCGTTCTCGTATTTCTTCTTCCATATTGTTATCGGCGGATACTATTGACCCAAGGTAGTTAAAGGATTGCACTACTTCAAATTCGTGCTCCGCTACCCTGATAGTTTGACCAACGTTAGGTCTTCTCTTCGCAGAAGTTGCCACCATGTCCTTAGTTTTTCCCTCATTAATGTGCAGTCCCAGTTTTTGTGCCGCCTGCTCGATCTGGGTGAAAGATTCCTGTACAGCCGATTCGGTTCTACCGATGATGTCGATGTCATCTGCGTAGGCAACTATCGGGCTGGACTTGGTGACAATAGTCCCTCTAGTTGTGACGCCAGAGTCACGGATTGCTTTCTCCAACGCCAGGTTGAAGAGGAGGCAGGCCACGCCGTCCCCTTGCCGGAGTCCATTAAAGATGTTTATTGGTTTGGACAACAATCCGCTATTTTACTTGACTAGTTACGTTGGTCATGGTCAACCTACAAAGTCGTATAAATTTGTTTGGAATGCCGAACTCTCCCATGACATTATATAGTTCTACCCTGGCTATGCTGTCGTAGGCGGCCTTAAAGTCTACAAATAGATCATATAATGGAATAGTAAATTTCTAACATTTTTCCATCGCCTGCCTAAGGGTGAATATCTGATCATTCGCTGATTTTCCCGGGATGAAGCCACACTGATATTGAGCAATGGTGGCTTTACCGTATAGGGCTATCCAATCTTGTAGGATAGAGGAGGGTATTTTAAAGGCGGTACTCAGCAATGTTATACCCCTATAGTTGCTGCAGAGTGTGATATCTCCCTTCTTATGTATGAGGCAAATTATTCCACGACCCCAATCATCCTCTTGCTCCCATACGTGCACCATGATCTCATGAATTGTGTGATGTAACGCTGTCCCTCCTTGTTTCATCAGCTCAGCTGGTAGCTCAGCTGGTATGCCACGAGCTGTCTTATGGCTTTTAATGTTTCCTCAATGCTTGGTGGCGGTAGCATTTGGTCTTGATTTTGCATTGATGGAGTCTCCAATTCTTCTGTGAGTTGACCATTTAGCAAATCATTGAAGTGCACTTCCCATCGCTCCAGAATGCCTTCAGGATCGGTGATCAGATTACCATCTTTATCCTTGCAGTAAGTGAAGCGTGGCGTGTACCGCGTCATACTGCGGATTATTTGGTAGAACTTCCGCGCCTGGTGCGGACCTCGCTCTCTACTTTTCCCCATTTCACAGACAAGGTTTTTTTTCGGAGACACTTTTCTTTTATCTGTGAAGCCTTTTTTCAGATCTTCTGAGCTCTTTGTATTCCTCCTCGCGTACCCGCCTCCTATGAGACTGCTACATTGCCCGGTATGCAGCATTCTTACGTTTAGTCGCTAGTTTGCACTCATCATCAAACCAGTCGTTCCGATCTCTACGGCTACTGCCTAAGATGAAGTTGGCAGTACTAATGATAGTATTCTTAAGGCGTGTCCATTTATCTTCTACGCCCGGTATTCTGGCCTCCTTCGAGTCCTTCGAGGGCGAGCCTTAGCGCATGACCAAATGTGTTACTAGTATTCTCATTGCGTAAGGCAGCCGTGTTGATTCTAACCTGATCCGCGGATGCAATACGTCTCCGTAAGACAATCCGCACTCGGAAGACCGTACCAAAAAGATAGTGATCCGAGTCGACGTTGGCACCTCGGTACGTTCGTACCGTCATCAGGCTCGAGGAGTGGCGGCGATCTATCAACACATGGTCAATTTAGTTGCGAGTGGCTTCATCAGGTGATACCCAGGTGGCTTTGTGGATATCTTTACGCGGAAACCTGGTACTTGCAACGACCAAGTTTTTTGATGCTGCTAGTTCGATGACTCGTAGTCCATTGTCATTAGTGTTCTCATGCAAACTATGGGAACCTGCGTAGTGCTTGAAAACCGGATCCCGACCTATTTTTGCATTCAAATCAGCAAGAACGATTTTCACATGGTATCTTGAGCAGGGGTTGAGGGCCCGTTCGACGTTCTCGTAGTATTCCTTTTTTCGTCGTTAGGGGACTCCTCTGTAGGTACGTAAATGTTTATGAGGCTTATGTTCTTAAACTTGCCTCGCACGTGAAGAGTGCATAGCCTTTCGTTTATTGCATAAAGCCGATGATGGCAGGCTTATACGGTTGGTCAAGTCATGATGCGTAGTATGCTCCTGTAATGGGTTTTCCTTTTTGAATGGATTAAGATAACTCCATGACTATCCAAAAAAAAAAAAAAAAAAGCAGTTGCCATCACTTTCTCAGCCGAAAAAACAGTTTTTGCCTTATTTGGAGCCGATTCCCCCTTTGCAGTCCACTGTTTTGACTGTATTTGTGTTTCGGAAGTATAATGGTGTATCCAAGTTTCGTCGACAGTAATTAGTCGGCGCCAAAACTCGGATTTATTGCGCCTAAACTGCCCCAACAGAGCGTTGGAAATGTTCATTCGATCGCGTTTTTGGTCTAATGTGAGCAAACGCGGCACACAACCTTCGGACAACTTTCTCATGCCTAAATCTTGATTTAATATGTGACAAACATGTTCTTTGGGTATTTTCATACCCTCTGCTATCTCTCTCACTTTAAGTCGGTTGTCGTCTAGCACCATTTGGTGAACTTATCGTCAGTTGTTGCAGTTTTTGAATGTCCCGAACGTTCAATGTCCCCCAATTTCTCCCGGCCAGGTTTAAATTCAGCTGCCCAAAATTTCGCTGTGGTAAATGATGGTGAGGAGTCCCCATACACAGAGTCCAACTCACGTTTGATTTGCGTAGGCGTATTGCCTTTCAAAAACAAAAATTTAATGACAGCTCGATACTCACTTTTGTCCATTTTCACAAAAACACTCACGTTGAGTCACTCAAAGGACTGTCAAATAAAAACGACGCGTCCGAAATGTCTGAAATTTTGGTGAGTAACTGTCAAAAGATGCACAACTACATTCACTAGCTTTTATTGACTGATTGAGTGCTGCTATCTTCACGTTGAGGCCGGAAACTTTTCGACCCACACTTGTATATATAATTCATACTCCGTGTTGATACATAAAAACCGGTACAATTTCTTAGATCTTGACGTGGCACAGCGCGGGAGTAACACTAGGGTCGTTACATGACAATACCTATTTGTACATAAAAAGTTAGGTGCCAAAAGAAAGTTGGCAGTTTGACCATTCAGGAACGAATAGACTCTATTTTCTACAAAGGAAGTACAATGATCTGATGAATTAATCGATTTAAAAATGCCGAAATTGATTTTAAAATTGGGATTTCTGTTATTGAAAAAGCCTTTATTTATTTCCTGGAAGAACAGATTTTTGCATGAAATAATAATTAGAAAATGAGTATTAATTCTGAGAAGAGGAATAATACTCTTGTATTGATGAGGGTGTGTGTAATACATGATGGATCTTTTACAATTTTCTGGTAGTTATTAATTCGATTTTTCAATTTCTATTAACAATTTTCACAATATGTGCCTGGCGGGAGGTGGTTTTAGTCGGTAAAAATCTGGGATGCCTCTGGCTAGGTCCAGAGGTATCTTTTGAAGATTTCCATCTTTCTACTGAAATCAAAAAAAAAAAAAAAAAAAAAACACCGACCAAAGCATAGTAATCAGACGCCAAAGACGTAATCTGCGTTTACTACCGCAGTCAAGGTCTGCTGGTCTTGTATGATTTCTATCCCACCATCCCTCCAACCAAGTAGTAAGAGACCTTTGAATTAACCCTGTAGACACTTTTGTGGCGTATCTAACAGATACACACACAATACCACAAGCAAATAGTGAAGAACACCGAACGAAAATCGAATAAGAAGATACATCAGAGCCGTATACCATAGCGATAACAAAACAATTCACATCAGTGGAATATACTTGCGTTTAAAAATCGAATTCTAAAATGGGCCAGTAGCCTGATGTGTTACGCTTAGGTTCAATTTGGTGATTCTAACTGTCATAGCGTCAGTTCGAATCACACGTTCTTCACTATCCATTTCAAACGCTATACCATCCTTAGATACTAGCGCCCCCCTTTTTAATGTCCAGATATCTTGAGACCGAGCCCAACATCCTCACGGACGTGGGTGATTCTGGTAGTCGCAAGATGACCAGAAGTCAGAGACAAGATGAAGGACAGATTTGCTCTCTTTTTGTTTAGGTCGGCCTCCCGCCACACTCTTTGCTTGTTTTTATTCGTTGAGCTTTTCACTCTTCCTATCATAAATATTTATGATAGGAAATATTTTCAGACGGAAGTTTGTTTTTATTCAATTCGCTCCTCTTTTTTTCAGGTAATACAGAACGCTTCCCCCCACCAGTTGTAAGGGGCGTTCAACTGGACTTGCTAGTTTTACAGGTATCTCAGAGCATTTTCCACACCAGTGGTAAAGGATGTTTGAGGCTTATTCCCCTTCAGCGTTAGGATCTGACCGGAAGGCGTGCCTCCGCTTTGGCGTGTTTCTTATAGGTATCCTTTTGACCAGCTAGCGCTGCGAGAAATGCAGTCCACTACACTACGGAAGTTTTGCGGATGCGCTGGGAGCCAGTCGCCTGTCATGAACTGGAACAGCAGAAACAAGTGGTCTATCGAGTCGGATTACTAACATGTTTGGCTCTTCGAGCCGGATCACTAATAATAACAACAGCTAGGCAGATTGAAATGGCAAATATGGGTATTAGCAACAGGCTGCAATTTCCTAAATGATAGATTTGGTAAGACAAATACTTGTAGGCCGGCACAGTAGCGAAATCACCCCTCAGGCCACAAATGTTGCACTTATCTGCGCGAAACTCTCGTAGTGTTGAAACAACTTTACACAAAAGGTCTATATCACTGATACTGCAAACACAGAGATGTGAACTATGTCCTATTACCTATCATCATGTATCAAGAGATTGCCTACACTGTGAGAAAAAGTTATGAAACCAAAGTTTGGATATATCTTGTATGCAAACGTTTAAAGAAACCTACCGTAAATCTTCGAGTATTTTGGTGTAATATAGTGTAACTTATCTCGAATAATAAATTGATTAAAAGTACAAATTCATTTCATTTCACTACAGTTTTTATTGCTCTTTATATATCCTATAGTTTACATTTTTATATTGTAATTAGAGTTTACTTTTTTTTATGTATACATATATTTTCTTTCTTTTTGCTTGTTGCTCTTTATATATACTATAGTTTACATTTTTATATTGTAATATAGTTTAAATTTTTTTTATATGTACACATATATTTTTATTTGTTTATTGCTCTTTATATATAGTTTACTTTTTTATATAGTAATTTTTGTTTACTTTTTTTAAATATTGTATTACATTTTCAAAATCAAATGACACAAACAATATGCGAACACGGCCAGCATGACAACAAGCAACAAACTCCAGTAACTGGAGGTTCGACTCTTGATTTCGGCATTATCAGGATATCTACTGTGACGGAGCTTTTTTTCGTCGGTGGTTATGTAGGTCATGTCTTCGCCATGGATAAAATTTATTTTAAGCGGTTCTTGAATCAGACCGTCGTTGGTGCTGTTTGCGATCGCTTCTGCCATTTCCGACGAGACATTATTCCTTGAAGCAGCGTTAGACTTCGTCGGTTTGTAGAGCATCTTTTTTACAGCTTCACGCCCGTAGAGTTGTCCTACTAGCTGCTGTATTAATGTTAATTTGGATGTGCACTGAGCGACTTCTTCCAGGTTTTGGTTGGAGTGCATTTCGAATTTTAGTGGTCTGGTGTTACGAAGAAATTAGTTAATTTATACAGTTGAAACTGAAAAGAGAATTTAACAATAATGAACCAAAAACCCCAAAAACGTATTAGAAATAAAGTTGGTGGTTCCAACTAGCCGATGTCCTTTCTTTCGTTTCGTTTATTAAATCTTTAAACTCTTTTGCAACTTGAGGAACAGGATCCCGCTACGAATTCAAATAAGTTTTATATATAATATTAAATATTAATTTTACCTTAACATTGAGTTTACTTGAAATTTGAACTTCGATTCTTTTGCAATTTTCTGAAATGTACAGACGTTGACGAAAAGTCGATGAAAAGTAATTTGCTTTTGTCAACTTGAGTCAATGATAGGTTGATGAAACGCCCTTTATGAGGTGTAAAGTGATAAGTGTAGTTGAGTGAGTTAAGTGCTATGTTATTGAGTTACCACATTACATTATGATACCACAAAAAGGATGAAGACAGGTGTCAAATAATTTATGTGGATAAGAATCGAGGTACCATTAACATTGACTGCCAGACATATCGTTTCCATACATTATTGCTCATTGTTCTTTCAGCTTGATAGACAATGAGCTAATTATCGCCATTAGTGGCCCATTAGGTCGAAGCCATGATTCGCGTGTTGGGTGTCCTATTACCTGGTGGCGACTAAAAGTCGTCCTTTGTTTTGACAAAAAGAACCAAACAAATTACAGCTTGTTTTGTTTGATTGATTTTTAAGGTATTGCTTTAAGAAAGCCAGAACGCAATTTAGTTATCTTAATTAAATACTAAATGCATTTTCGAAATAATCATTTTTTAATTTAACTTATTAAGCCGATAGCCCTGGCAGCTAGTGCTTAAAATTATATCTTTTTTGTAATTTATTACATTGCAATAGCGATTTGATGAATGAATTTAACTTATTGGTTTTTCACAGGCATTCCATATTATACAGAAATTAATTTTTTGTACTCAGTAATGAATGCGAAGAGTGTTATATGTGCACAACAGATGTAAGGAAAAAAACCAACAAAAACAAATGGTAAACATTTTTTTTGTTGATTTTGTGTTTTAATATTTTTTAAAATTAATTCTAGATTTTAATACTTTTAAACCTCTTATTTTATCATGCTTTTTTACCCATTTAATATATATTATTGCGATTACAATCACAACTAATTAAAATTGAAATTAAAACCAAGAGAATAAACTAAGAGAAAGAAAGAAAGTAATCAAGTAGATTATTTATATCTTGTACGATGGGTGTTCAGTTTTTTAATTTTTTTATTAGACTTCTCTCGGGAGAGGCGAACCTATAGCACCGAGTGGGCGACCCGATTTGCCATCAAATAACTGTTGCAGTTCTTTTTGAACAGTTGCAGTTCTTTTTGAACAGTTGCAGGTTGTAACGCTGCGGGACCACTCGCGTGGGAAGGGAGTTCCATACCTTCCCCGCTCTGTAACGCAACGAGTTCTGATGCAGGGATGTTCGTGCCGTCGGGAGATGAACCACAAACGGGTGCGATCCGTCGGATTATCGTGTGGAGCGCATATGAGCCGAATTGCGTGGAACAATACCAAGAATCTCCGAAGAACAGTATCCGTGATAATATCTGTAAAACAGACAGAGGTCGGCTACGCGCCTTCGATGTGATAGCGACTGTAGTCCCGACATCAGCGCCGAGAACCCGATCAGGCGGATCGCTCGACTCTGTATGCTCTCAAGTAGGTTGAGGGTATGTTTAGGAGCCGAGCTCCAAACATGAGAGCAATATTCGAGCGCGGGACTAATTTGGGATTTATATAGGAGAAGAAGTTGGACCGGAGTAAAATATTTCTTGGCTCTAAAAAGATAACTCAGTTTTCCTGAGGCTGACCTGACGATACTCGACACTCGTTTATGCCATGATACATTCCCACAGACCGTGACGCCGAGCAATTTCAAACTTTCCCCAGCCTCGAGAGCCCGGCCATTCATCATCAGCTGTGGAACCGATGATCCACTTTTCTTTGTGAATGTTGTATATTGTGTCTTCGCTGCATTGAAATCACCGAGATTGGCTCTTCCCCACTGCAGGACGCTATCTAGATCCTGATTCAGAGAGTCAATCTGTGTACATCTCAGATGATGCGACGCAGATCCACCGATCGGTCGAACACTCGAAAATGAGGAGACAAGCGTACTATCATCCGCAAAACTGAACACTTTGTTATTCGTTGTCTCCAACAAATCATTTATGTGAAGCAAGAACAAGGTTGGAGCCAAAATAGAACCTTGGGGCACCCCTGAATTAACAGGATACAGATCCGAACACTCGTCGTCCACAACAACCCGGATCGATCGATTCTCGAGGAAGCTCCTCGTCCAGTCGCAAAGCTGTTGGGAAAGTCCATATGAACGAAGTTTGCTCAGCAATGCCCCGTGCCAGACACGGTCAAAAGACTTGGAGATATCCAATGCGACCGCCCTTGACTCACCATGCCGTTCAATCGCAGATGTCCATATATCGGTTATAAGTGTCAAAAGGTCTCCCGAGGACCGTCTGCCACGGCATCCGTATTGACGATCATTCAGAAGTCCGTTGCACTTCAAATACTTAACTAACTCTGTATTGATGAGTTTTTCCATTATCTTAGATAAAATAGACAGTAATGCTATCGGACGGTAATTTTGTGGGAGACACTTTTTTCCCGTCTTTGGGATTGGCTGAAATCGAGCGATTTTCCAGCAGGCAGGAAAGGTCCTCCGTTCATAAGATAAGCGGAAGAGTCTGCCAAGAACCGGCGATAGTTCTGGAGCACAGTTCTTAAGGACTATTGCTGGTATTCCGTCCGGGCCGGTTGCCTTCCTACAATCCAGTTCACATAGAATGCGTTGAATAGTGCGCGGACGAAATCTCACATCCCGCATGGAAGACTGTACCGGCGAGATCACAGGTGGCTACAAAAGGCCGGTATCGAGGTTTGAATTCGCGGAAAATAAATTCGCGAACACATTAGCTTTATCCTGTGAATTCGTGACTAACGTCCCGCTGTCTGTCACCAACGGAGGGAAAGAGGATGAACCGAAGTTACCGCTGATAGCTTTTTCCATTGATCAGAAACAGCGCAAACCAGTCAGGCACCGAAGGAGCTTATTGATCATCCTGTCGTTGTGAGCCTTCTTCGCGGTATCAATCGCCTGGTTGCACGCGTTTCTGATTGTAACAAAAGTCGTTCTGTTAACATCGGTGGGGTTGGAGAGCCATTGCTTAAAAGTTCTATTTTTTGCCGCTGTAATCAGCTCGCATTTTTTAACAAACCAAAGTTTATCAGATGAACTTCGTTTGATGGAATAAGGAATATACATCTCCATCCCCAGCAGAATAATCTCTGATACCGACTCCGCGCAAGCGTTAACATCGGAGTTTCCGAAGCACACCTCGGACCATGGAAAGGATGCGAAGAAATCTCGCAAATCGTCCCAGTTAGCAGTCACATACTTGCATGCATGGCGAAGCTGGCTAGGCTGGTTATTCGCTTGATATGCAAGTGTTTGCGCGACAGATACCAAGCAGTGATCTGAGTTTCCCAATGGCGCAGAAACCTCTACAGTATAAATACTCGGTTTGGATGTCAAAAATAGATCCAGGGTGTTCACATAATCGCCTCGGGCATCCGGCACTCGCGTTGGCTCCCCCACGAGTTGAGTCAAGTTGTGGCTTACAGCAAGGATCTCCGCCAGCCTCCCAGCCTCGTCGGTTCTGCTAGAATGTACCAACCAGCCGGAATTGTGCACATTAAAATCACCAAGGACAACCATTTCAGAAGCTGGGTGGTTGATCTGTATCCAGTCGACGGTATGTGAAAGATGTTCGAAAAATGTCGCCGGTCGATCGTCATTCGGGGAGCGGTAAAGACAACAAAGAAATTTAACAGAAATCTTCAGCACGGCCCTCAACCATATGATTATTGGGTTCCAACGCCTCCATCCTCTGGCAAGCCAGATTGGACCACGCGAAGACGCAGACTCCGCCCTTAAAACGGAATGTTGAATGTAAGTCGTATCCCGAGCAACGAAGATATGTCGAATCAGTTGATGAATCGACCCGTGGCTCAGTTAGGGCAAGGATATCAGGTTTCGTTGTTTGCAAATATTGGTGGACGGCGTTTACATTCGTATTGGTGAAACCGATGCCCCTGATGTTACAAAATGCCGTCAGCCCGGTTATGCGATGACGAACCTCTTAAAGTTCCATTATTTATCATGATATCTGCTTGATGTTCCCCCTAACATAGTGCCCCCGGAGCTCCGAATGGGAGACTAGTTTACCTCCGGAATTCTTTGTCTCAGAAGGTACCATCATGACTTATCTCCGTGTCAGTCAGGGCCATCAACCACACATCCGAAACACGGTCGAAGATTTCTCTCGGCGATATCGTGGAATATACAGCGTGACGGGGTGGTATCTTATCTTGGGACTGACTACCACCTAACCAACCTTTTCTCGAATCGGTCCATCAGCCAAGCCCCGAAAGATGGCCAGGGATTTCTCCCGACGATTTCACGGAACCTGAAGCTTGATGGGGTGGTATTTCACCGGGCGCACAGGGCGTTGGGATCCCGGCTACCACTCGGCCTTAAGTCGCCTCTTACGACAAGCCGACCTAGCTGTGCGTATATTCTAACGCCCTACTCACAGGGGCACAGTGAAGAAGGACACTACTATAATCGTCGACTACGTATCAGTCGCATCATATTATGATATGACCCGAGAGAAAAACAATTTGCTGTATACATGCCAAGTTTACCGACAGGGTCAGTCTCCGTGAACTGCATAATAAAGTACATGGATGCCCGCGTTGTGCGAGCAACGCTATAAAATATTGTATCTTGTGTGGGTTAACATTTACCAACACTTATGATGAGTTTCGTACGATATTTATATATGTTCCGTTGAGTAAATGAGCATATTTTCGAAGACATAAGTCATTTCAAAGGACCAGGGAATCGTGTGAATTAGGAAGAGGTCTTGGGAAACTTGTCACCGCTTTTACCTAAGAAATAATGATACGCATTGACCCGTGTTTAAAAGTAAGCCGCTCGTATTAGAGCAGCTACTGAAAGATCAAGATATGAAAATGCGACCACATCTCGTTGACCGATAATGTGCGGCTGTATTTGGCGTGCCTTGTTAATGAATTTCTAATCAAAAAGTAAAAATATTTCCATTGTACCGCATCCGCTTTATAGTCTAGATTTAGCTCCGAATGAGCTTTACGTTCCCCAGTCAAAAAAAGCTCAAAGGTCGCCGTGTTTCTAGTGTAAGAGTTAAAATATAAAAAAAAACACTTGTTCTTTTATTTTTGGCATCCCGTGATCTTCTGCGGGACGTTTTTATTTAATTTGTTTAACGAGGGGATCTTTCCTTCTCGGAGGCTACCTTAAGATTCTTCTTATGTTTGATTACAATTTGCGTACAGGACCTTTCCTCACGGAATCTTTCTTAAGCCTGACTTATATTTCTATTTCACTTAAAATCTAACATTTTCATGGACAACAGAACGTACCACAGGTAGTTACAGAAAAGGGGTCGACACACAAAATGTCTACCTGTGTATATTTTAAAAGTAATTCGGGAAAAAGTACTTAAAATATTATTAGGTTGTGGTGACGTGTGGAGTACATGTGTTACGTTTTCATGTTATGGCGACATGTAATATGTAAGCACGGCTGTAAACGGTTTAGAGGTGATATTTTACAGGCGTACTTTACTACGCGGTACACGCGACACGGTGCTATCGTCGGCAAACTTGGTATGTTTACAGTATATTACTCTTTATTTTAGGCGTATATCACAAGATGACGCTAATGGTAGGCACACGCTTACGGCGGCCGTAGTGTCCGTCTTTATTGAACGCCCTTGGTTTAAGTATGTAAATTGTTGGTAGCTAGGGGGAATGATTTAGGAGACGAAGTTTAAAGTCAGAAGATGTTATGTTTGAGTTTACACTGTGCAGCATTCGAGAGATAGAGAGAGATGTATTGTAAGTGGTAATTTATTGTTGAATAGTCGATGATTCCGCAAAAGATGGAGTTGTATGAAGAGAATGCCGGTACGATTTTTGTGTCCTTCTGGGGTTTTTTAATGAATTCGTTTGAAGCGGTTTATAAAAAGGCGAATGCTGAAAGGTTCTTCTCATCCAAATCCTCAGAAAGCAAATCATAAGGAAAAACATTGAAAGGTATTGATCCTGTGGATGCGAATTTTATGATAAGAGGATAACTCCAGCTATGTCGAAGGAAGGAAGCAAATTTAAAGGGATCGGGCCACATAGGTATTAGCAATTCCTTTAGACAAAATTGAAACTTGAGTTCTCCTTACGTAGTATTTCCTTAAGGGGTTACGCAACCTTGAAATTTTCAAAAAACTGATTTTTTCTTGGCTAATTAAATCGTTTATACTTTTAAGAATATTTTAAGCGTTTAATTCCCCAAAAGTACCCAATATTCGTGAAGTTATAGTAAATAGCTCTGAGCGCAACAGAGTTGGCTCGAAACTCATGTCCATATTAAAACGAATATCCATAGCCATCATAAGAGCTTACTCCCGCTTGGTAGAAACCTGGACGTGGTGGGGGGGCTTAAACTACAATGAATAACTCAGGCTATACTGACGGAAACATACGCTTCCAGTAGGGCCACCCATGTCAGACAGGCTAGCGAGGAGTAACACACAACGATCTACCATCCCTAATCTAGGGTGTTACGTGTCACCGTGCCCATTGGATGGTTTGCAGCCAGGGGTATACCGGCTGTATTATAACGGCGCCTCTCTGACACTGGGTCTAATCAGAGCAGTAAGCAGACCTTACCATATCAAAGATGGGCTCTGATATGGCGGACTATTTGAAACCCCACGACTGTTCCCACACAATAAATAATCAATATACAAAAAACAATCTCACGAAAAACCCGGTGGGTGTAGGTGTGATAAGACGACAGTACCGTAAGGGAACAAATCATCAAGAAAACACCGACTTGGCAAAAAGAAGACGTAGGGAAAAACGGAAAAAGCGGGATATATGCGTCGGCACGTGGAATGTTCGAACGTTATATAAACCAGGCGCGATACAGACGGTGGTAGAAAACGCGAAACAATATAAAATGGACATCGTCGCGCTTCAGGAAGTCCGACTCCCACATCAAGTAATCGAAACCAACGGTTTTTCACTGGCATGTGGAAGTACCGATACACATTACCTCGGAACCGAGTTCATCATAAGCAAGAAGATTAGGCTCCATGTAAAAGATGTGAAATTTATTAATGTACCGAATGTCGGTGCTAAAAATACAGGACCCATGGTACAATTATATATTTATAAACGTACACGCCCCAACAGAATCTACGGACGAAGAAACGAAGGACACGTTTTACGAGACCTCAGAGGAAGTATTTGATGGGATCTCATCATTCGATGTTAAAATCCCCCTCGGGGAGCTCAATGCGAAAATTGGAAAGGAAGATATCTTCAAACCAACTATAGGTAAAGAAAGCCTACACGCCGTTTCAAATGATAATGGAATTCGAATTATTACGTTTGCAGCGTCCAAAAATCTGGTAGTGAAAAGCACGATATTCATGCATAAGCAAACCCATAAAACCACATGGATATCAGCTGACGGCGTAACGCGTAACCAAATAGACCACTTCCTCATAGACAACAAGCCTCAGGGCTTGCTAAATAAGGCCAAGACCGGTTCCCGGTTGTAGTGCCGATGATGCCGATGATGATGAAGATCATATAGAGGAGCAGATTGCGATTCCGATCATCTTTTAGTGACGGGCAAAATCAGGAGTCGGCTTGCAGCAAACCCACATGGACAGTCACGGGAGACGGGCAAAAACTTCGACAGTGATAAACTAAAAGACCTGCGCAACAGGGCTGAATATCAATACGAACTAACGAATAGATTTAACATCCTAGAGAATGGGAGCAGTGAAAAAGAGGAAGCCAATAGTGTGCACACTAAATGGGTATCGATCAGAGACACAATGAAACAAACAGTCCAAACGGTATTCGGATTTAAGAAAACAATTAAGTCCAAACCTTGGTTTGACGATGAGTGCAGGGCGAAGATTAAAGAACGTAAACGCCTCAGAGTGATCCACTTAGAGAGATATGATGAATTCAACGCAGAAAGATACGCGACAATTCGGAAAGAGACAATGAGACTCTTCAAACGCAAAAAACGCGAATGGGAGAAGACTCGGATCGAATATATCCTAGAAAATTCCAGAGCAAAGAATATCAGAGGTATGTATGTCGGCATAAACTCAATTAGAAATGGCTACCGAGGGAGAGCCAACATAATTCGTGACGCAAACGCCTGCCTGGTCACAGAAACAAACAATATCCTGACAAGATGGAAGCAGTATTTTGAAAACCTTCTCAATGTGCGCACCCATCAACCACAAATAAACGCACCAGACATACATACAGCCCAGCCTCAGATCCCAGAACCATCTTTCAACAAAGTTGTAGACGCAATAAATCGATTGAAAAACAACAAGGCTCCCGGAGTCGACTGCATACCGGCAGAGCGTGGGGGGGGGGGGGGGGCAACCGCTCGAAAGATCCACCAACTGATTAAAACAATATGGGATAAGGAAGTCACTTCGGAAGAATGGAAAATCTCAATAGTCGTTCCCATTTTCAAAAAAGGCGACAGATCTGACTGCGAAAACTACAGAGGAATATCATTGCTCCCAACCACATACAAAATACTAACAAATGTCATACTGGCGAGAATCACACCGTACGCTAACAAAAAAATACTGGGAGACTACCAATGCGGATTCCGTAGGAACCGGTCAACAAGCGACCAAATGTTCACAATAAGGCAACTGCTAGAATAGAAGTGGGAATACGGAGAGACGGTTCATCAGCTGTTCGTTGACTTCAAAAAAGCTTACGACTCAGTCGGAAGGCAAAAACTCCACCATATGGTTGTTGAGCTGGAAATCTCGAAAAAATATGCCGCCCTCATTCAAATTTGCATGAACGAAAACAAAGGTCGAGTTAGAATAGAAAACCACCTCTCAAAACAATTTGAAATCCGGGACGGACTAAAACAGGGGGATGGCATCTCACCATGTCTTTTTAACCTTGTACATGGCCGGATCATCCCTGAACGGGGTCACACAAGCGCTCGCATATGCGGATGACATCGCTGTTCTGGGCGATAATCTAGAAACTGTGTAAAAACTGTGAAATCATCATTCAAGCGGCAGAAGAGGTGGGCCTAGAAATAAATGAAGACAAAACAAAATACATGATTACGCCGATAGCAGGTGGACCTCAGGGAACACATGTAAACGTCAGAGACAAGATATTTGAAAAAGCTAAAGAATTTGAATATCTGGGAACGATACTGACGGCCAGTAACGAAATGTCGAACGGGATTAACAAAAAACTACACTCCGGCAACGCTAGTTTGCATGCAGTCAGTAAACTGCTGAAATCTAAACTGCTATCACGTAACATAAAGCTCCGTGCCTATAGAACCATAAGCACGCCGATTGTTCTATACGGATGCGAAACATGGGCTCTCACAAAACGGGAAGAGAACAAATTCCGCGTATTCGAGAATAAAGTTTTGAGGGGTATCTTTGGAGGTAAATATGACGAGGAGGCAGGACAATGGAGGAAACTGCACAACGACGAATTGGAAGAACTATACTGCAAACCTACATTAGTGAGAGTAATCAGGTCGCGAAGATTAAGATGGGCCGGACATGTGGCGCGAATGGGCAACGATAGGACCGTGCGTAGACCAACGGGAAAGATACCGACAGGACGGCCGCGATGGAGATGGGAGGACAATGTTAGGTTTGACCATGAGGAGATGGGATCGGCTGGTCAAGCGTGTAAGGAGAGTGCACAGGACAGGGACCGATGGCGGAGTCGAGTCGGTGAGGTAAATAATTATAATTATAATTATGTTGTATTCGACTTCTCTTTTCTTTTCATTTAAATATCATCTCATTTCATTTAATTTTGTCTTCATTTCATTTAAATTCCCGAGATTGCATTTAGTGCTTTAAAAACCATAAAATTGATACTAATTTTCCTTCACTCTTTCTTAAATATTTATATTCTAATTTACTTAGCAACTTTTGACGAGGGTGGACTGAAAAGTTCCCGACCTAAGAAATGTACAAGACATTTTTTGTTAAAATTTATTTTTATTTGTTTTCATAGTCTCCTTGTAACTCTACACACCGCACCCAGCGATGCCCTCATTTTTCTAACCCGTCCAAATAGTACCCGGCGTTTTTCTCTGCAAAATAACTGTTCACGAAGGTGATAGCCTCCTTATTTGACAAAAATCTCTGTCCTCCGAGCGGAATTTTTAGAATAGGGAACAAAAAGAAGTCGCTTGGGGCTAGATCTGGTGAATAAGGCAGATGGTCCAGCAGTTCAAACCGCGATTCGTGGATTTTCGCCATGGCAATCGCTGAGGTGCGAGGCGGCGCGTTGTCTCGGTGAAACCGGGTTTTCTTTTGCTGCAAATCTGGCCGTTTTCCGCAATTTCTGCCTTCAGGTGGTCAAGTAATGATGCGTAGTATGCCCCTGTAATGGTTTTTCCTTTGTGAAGATAATCGATTAAGATAACTCCATGGCTGTACCCAAAAACAGTCGCCATCACTTTCCCAGCCAAAAAAACTGTTTTTGCCTTATTTGGAGCAGATTCCCCCTTTGCAGTTTATTGTTTTGACTGTATTTTTGTTTCGGGAGTATAATGGTGTATCCAAGTTTCATCGACAGTAATTAATCGGCGCCAAAACCTGGATTTATTCCGCCTAACCTGCACCAACAGAGCGTTGGAAATGTTCATTCGAACACGTTTGACTGTTTAACGTGAGCAAACGTGGCACCAACCCGCGGACAGCTTTCTCATGCCTAAACCTTGATTTAATATGTGACACACATGGTCTTTGGACATTTTTTTA
The DNA here is from genome assembly GCA_963931805.1 of Microdon myrmicae. Classification (NCBI taxonomy): domain Eukaryota; kingdom Metazoa; phylum Arthropoda; class Insecta; order Diptera; family Syrphidae; genus Microdon; species Microdon myrmicae. The sequence continues at coordinate 75,457,735 of OZ007500.1, read as the reverse complement.
GCCTCAGCTATCTTTCTCACTTTAATTCGGTGGTCGTCTAGCACCATTTGGTAAACTTTGGCGATGTTATCATCAGTTCTTGCAGTTTTTGTACGTTCCGAACTTTCATCGTTTCCCAAGCTCTCAGGGCCACGTTTAAATTTAGCTGCCCAAAATTTCACTGTGGTAAATGATGACGCAGAGTTCCCATACACAGAGTCCAACTCATCTTTGATTTGCGTAGGCGTATTGCATTTAAAGACGAAAATTTAATGACAGCTCGATACTCAACTTTGTCCATTTTCACAAAAACACTCACATCGACTCACTGAAACGCCTGTCAAATAAAAAGTACGCCTCCAAAATGGCTGAACTTTTGGTGAGTAACTATCAAAAGATGCATAACTACATGCAGTAGCTTTTATTGACGAGTGCTGCTTTTTTTACGTTGAGGTCAGAAACTTGTCAGTCCAACCATGTATATATCAGGTTTGTGCTGAAATTTTCGTTTTCATTTAGGTTTCATTGGGTTTATGTGTTATCTTCCTGTTTGGTTTTCCTATCCTCTTTTTTCTGTTTTCTGCATTCCTACTTGCTTTTATTCACCTGCTTCTTATCTGCTTGTTTCTTGCTCTTTGTGTTATCCCGTTTCCCCCACTTTCCTTTGATTTATCCTTCGCCAAATGAACTTGTCTTCTCTTCAGAGCTTGGAGCATCATCCCCATCAGGATTTAATGACTCTTCTTGAGAGATTGAGAAGCGAACTCACCACCACGCCAGCCAGGATTGCTGCTCCCGAGAGGGAGAATGCAGCATTGAAAGCTAATTCACCCCGATCCCCTCCAACACAACCTTGGAAACCTACTATTCACAGATCGAACCTGAAATGACAAGCCTCGACAGCGACTTTGATGTGTCTGCCGACGAGGATGGTGTAGCGTCCTACGAACGCACAATTCCGCCCAGGTAAGGTTCCAAACCTTCAAGGAACTTACTTACCTTATCCATTACACGTGCCCACAGACACGTGTCCCCAAAGCTCCTAATCATACCTGTAACAAGGGCATAGGAAGCTGCAACAATGTTGAACCCGACATCAAAAAAACAAAGAACTTAACGTTCAAAAACTTTCAGTATCGAGTCAACGCATCCATTCATAGTATGCAAAAACAATTCCAGATTACAGGCCATAAATCTTCCATCCGAAACATCTGCACGATGTTTCCAAGGAATTATATTTTCGGTAAATTAACCGAACCAGGGAGGCATACTCGGGTAGCTAAAGGCAATTGGCACCTCTAATTCCGTGCAAGATCCCAGAATCCAACAGCTAAAGCATCGCATACAGATCTCCTATCTTAAACATCTGCACGATGTTTGCATGGAATTACCATTTTCGGTAGATAGATAACAACGGATGCATACGCTGGCAGCTAAATGCAAGAAAGCATATCGCCTATCCGCTGCCAAAATTGTAAACAACCGTAATTATCGCAACAAGATAATTCGGAAGATTTACAAGACCAACGCCAACAAAGCAAATACTCCGGTCCCACGATTCCTTTGTAAAAATTTCACACCCATTAGAGGGATCTAATGGATTTCGGTTGTGTTTGCAAAAGGCAAGCAACCACGGGCTGTACGCCCGAACAATCATCTCCGTCCTGCGCGCCAGATGTTCTGTGCAAACAGAAGGCCGTGGAAAAGGAAATTCTATCACCAATGAATAATGTATGCACGATGACTTTCCCCTTCTCAGGAATCTACGAAATATCCCCGGGGATGCGATAACATGCTGCTAACAGAAATTCGGAAATTCTGTATCCGGGTATTCTTCAATAGGATAGGAGTTAGTCAGAATTTGATCGTCGACGAGACGCCTAGTCAATATCGAGGTTTTTTTTTTTAGAGAGAATACCGCCGACTTTTTGGCGTGGACTGGTAACATTAATCCGGAGATGTGTCGCGTAGAAAAATCGTTGTGTGTACCAACAGTAACCCTTATATTAAATCATCCATAATATCGCGTGGAATAAGAAAGTCGTGTGTGCGCAATTGTAATAGTAAAACCGAGATTGCTACATAATGTTCGGTTAAAATATAAGTTAGACCAAAGAAAAAAGTCCAATAATAAAATCAGATTGATACACGAATTTTCGCCGTGTTTTATTGGTGTGATCGTCTCCGTTTCCGGTTGTTCTAATTCCTTTCACCTGCGAACAGTGTTCAGCGGAACACTGCACCAATGTAACCCCGGCTAATTAAACCGCCAAAATGGTCTCCGTGTCCCTATTCCTAATACTTCTCGCTCCACGCCCACCTCTCTCCGTGTGGAAAAGGGGAAAACACCACCACCAACACTGAACTGCGAGGGAGGACCTTCCAGTAAAGGTTTTGCCACCGGCTGTACGCCAATAATATATTCGGCTTCGGCTAATGAAACTGTGCCAAGTCTCTCGGTACACCGCACTGCACAAACAGTCATTCCTTTGGAAAAATCGTGCACACCGAAGGCTTCGTTCTAGGTGTCATCCTATTCAATATCTACACCTTAGATATTTCTCTCCCTGTTTACAGTAGAGTAAACCAGATATCCTATGCGGATGAGGTCTTAGTATATACGTCATCCAAAATCCCTAAACTCGCAACGAAACGACTCAACCGCCACCTGGACGAACTGTATCAGCATTACAGCCGATGGAAAATTCGACTTAATCCATCCAAAGCAGTAGCTATAGTTTTGAGTAGTAAATACTCCCAACCGCTTCTCGATATTCACAGAATGTTCGTATAGAAATAGGAGGTACTGCGATAAGACCACAGTACAGGATGAAATATCTCGGGGTCATTTATACCTCAAAAATGGATTTCATCAAACGTGTGACCCACATTCTTCAAAGGGGCCTCGGTCGATCTAAGCAACCGCACAACATTTTGAAGGGAGCAACAAAGTTGAAACCAAAGTTAAACTTCTCTGCCATAAGCAGTTAATCCGATCTGGGATATCGTACGCCTTTCCATTATAGTCCTGCATATCTTCCGCCCAAATGGAAAGTCTTCGAGTTTTCGGATGAAAACTCTTCAGAAGATGGATCAACCATTCTAAAAGGCCTGACGGCCACCATTACACCAGCTCTCACGTATACGAAGGTGCCTCCATTACCGCTATCGACAAATACTTGCTACAGTTACCACACAAGTACCTCGAAAGCATTGAGAACAGCGAGAACCCACTTGTACAGGACTTTGCGTTCTTGACCCATCTCTCCTTCGGTCTCTTCGGAACCGATCACCACAATCTCTTCTTCAGTACAAAACTGAATAAAGCACTGTGGCGTTTCTAACAGATACACACACAATAGTGAAGAACACCGAACGAAAATCGAAGAAGAAAATGCATCAGAGCCGTATACCATAGCGATAACATAACAATTCCACATCAGTTGAGTGTACTTGAGTTTAGAATTGGAATTCGTACACGCGGCAGTGGCCTGATGCGTTGAGCTTTTGTTCTATATTTTAGTGATCCTAACCGTGATAGCGTCGGTTTGATTCACACACTCTTCACTATCGTCGCAAACGCTATAGCACCCTTCTCACCCACATTTCCCTCTATAATAGAGGATTCCTGGACCCATCTCATAGGGTGTACTGCAGACACACTACAAACATACACGCAGAAGACAACACAAATACACAGAGATACACCGACCAAAGCGCCCAAGCCCGAGCTAAGTGAACTCGGAAATAGCGTAAATAAAGTTCGAAAGACAGCAAAAGGGGAATTGCTGCTAGAACGGAAACGCCGTCCAGAGGCCACCACCGAGACACTGAAAGCAAAGATACAACAAGTACTAAAGGAGGATGCCAGTGTGAAAACAGTGTCACAGGAAATCACGGTTGAGTGTCGTGATTTAGATGAGGTGACCACTGTGGAGGAAATCCTGACAGCGATCGCCTTAGAGTTCCCTGCGCTGAATGCGATCCCAAAGGAAGCGGTAAAGAGTTTAAGAAGGAAACCAGATGGCACGCAGGCTGCCATGATCCATTCTTGCTGGGTACAGGTCTCCCACGGGTTGGATGGGTGAGATGCAGACTTCCAGAACACATCGCACCCACACGATGTTTCAGATGTTGGAAATACGGTCATGTGGCGAAATCCTACAAATCCGAAGAAGATCGATCGGAAAACTGTTTGAAATGCGGTGAAAAGGCCACAAAGCAATGGGCTGTAAAGCACAACCCAAATACATGGTCTGCAAATCGGGATGCGAAGGTGGTCACCACCACTCAACAGGGAGTTACAAATGCCGAGCATTTAAAAACGCGATGCCCAATCTCCTCAATAAAAATTTACAGGTTTAAATGCATTCAAATCAACTTAAACCATTGTGGAGACGCACAAGATCTCCTTTCCCAAATGGTTATGGTGCCGACGTGGTACTCATCAATGAGCAGTACGGGATGCCTGGCACTGGTACTGTAGCAATTCCTTTTCTAGTTTTGCCACCGAAAATTGTCTAACGATTAATTTTACCTGTGTTTTGGTTCCAAATACAAACTCCAATAATTAATCAAAGGCTGGTCTTGTGGCTGAACTCCTAATACTTTCTCCAACTTCCCCAATCCACTCGACGTCTTCACTCGGCTTAGACAAATTAGTTTGTTTTTCCACTCCTCCACAAGCACCCTTATCCAAGTGATATCAATGCTGCTATAGCACTATGCCATTTTTGTGAAGCACATGGACCTTGTGCTATCTTTTGTACCCAAACTTTACGTGAAACAAAACTTGAAGACTTGTCGTTCGAAAATCAAAAAATCGCCAACAAATTATATATATATATAAATTTTACAAAGAACACTCATGACTTTATTCGTCTATAAATTTCGCTTAATCATCATTTTACAACAAAAACTGACAGTAGATCCGAAAAAGTTAACCGTGACCGTTTTTCTTTAGGTTCACCACACTACTGTTACAAAAAAAACTCGACTGACTTTTCTTTCTGCTCCCTTTTCTTCTTTTCTTCTTTCCGTTAACAACGTATATTTTCATCTTCCGCTTTTTAACCGTCGCCCACGGAACCATAACAAAAAACCGAACTTTCACCACCTGTCTCCCTCTCACTTCGCTCTCCACTCACGTCCACTTCGAAAAACAAATTCGAACTCGAAGAACTGCACGATCCACACCCGAATCAGGGTGGGTTCAAAAACTCACTTCAGGATCGTACAATTCTTCCACCACCTTACCATCGTACTATTTTAAAACAAAAGTATTAAATTCAATTATTGTTATATTTACTAAATGCAAATTATTAAATGATGGTGGTGGCCGACGTACGTAACACACCTCCCCCCCGCACAAAACTGCGTGCCATTCTTAGGAGAGGAATGTCACGCCGGAGAGTGGACGGTGGAGAGCAAACAAACAAACAATTAACAAACCAATCAACAAATAAATAAATAACTAAATAAATAAATTAGTCTACATGCTTAGAGGTTAATGTTAGTACGTTTTAGGCTACCTATATACTAGGGTTAGTAACGATAAATAAATAAATAAATAAATTAACTAGTCTATATGCTTAAGTGCTAATGTTAGTAGGGATTATACTACTTTTATATGGGGGTTAGTACAAATAAATAAATAAATAAATAAATAAATTAACTAACACGTAGTTATTAATATAAGAGGGGGAACAACAGACAAGCACTCCACAAAACCAAGGACAACACAAACGTCCGCGGCGGGTCCGACACTCAAACCGATGGTCCGACCAAAAGCTCGACCGCCCACACGATCCGGTTAGGACCACCTCGCTAAGGCGAGGCGATCCCCTCTCGTTCAACCTCCGAAATGTCACCCGGCCGGCAAAAGCGTCCCGCTCCTATATATTTACTTTAATCCTCCTCCTTTGGACTCGGTACTTGCCTCGGTCCATGGGTTGGTAGATCGGGGGGTCTGTCCCGTTTCGACGGCAAAACCTACCATCACCCGACATTATAGTGCGCTTTCGCACTTTCATATATGCGATCCAACCCCCAGCACTGGGGTTTGCCTCTGCAGTCTTCGCTGGGACTGCGCCTGCAGCATTAGGCCTGGCCTTAAAGACTTTTCGTCAGACTCTCAAGTTGGTATCCCTCGACGAAGGTCCTTTACAAGGACGAAGATTCCGGAGGGTAACCAGAGTCTGGCCAGCTAGGATCAGGGGCTCCAAGTTATAGGAAGGCTTATCCTTCCCTTATTTGTTCGTTTATATAGAACGTTGTCTATAACTATATTACCAACGTCCGCTGTTCGGGGTTCATCCGGATGACCCCGTGGGTAGCACGTGGTTGAACAGCTTTTCGCAGCCCTCCCCTGTATGGGTAGGGTCTCCGGGCGAGTACCTGCCGCAGTATCGACCTTAACAGGTCCCTTTGGCACGTCTCCCCGTTTGGCTGCCACACGCTCAACCCTTCCCGTCCCATAGTTGACAAATTGAATGGAGAATGGCACGGGATTTACGGTCGTTCGGGGAAAAACCAAACAACCACCCGGCCCGTCTACCTTACAATTCCGAGACAGGAAGTCGTACCCCAACAATCCGTCTTCCTCCAAACCCGGCAAGGAGTCTACTATTTGGAAACTGCAGGGAATCTCATGGTGCAACTTGAAATTCCCAGTGCAGCAACCCCTCGACTTACCTTTGACAAACAGCGCTTGGAGCGTTGTAGATTTATGCACATCCATGCCATATCTAGGATGGAGTGCCTTCAGCTTCAACAGGCTGATCTCAGCGCCGGTGTCCACGATTAGGCGCGTAGGGTTGCTACGGCCAATGTCTAGAGGGAGAGCGACAATCGGGACTCGAGTCGGCGAAAGCTGAGAACAGCTGGAGCTGGTTTTCGTTTTTAGTGCGGTCGGGTAGGATCTTGCCGACCCGACCTTGGGGAGTTTCCCGAACTCTCCCATTTTGCTTTATGTCGACACTCTGCCGCCTTGTGAGTGTGTCGACCGCAAAACTCGCACAATGTTCCGCTCCTCCGTTCAGGAATATTCCGCTCGGGAGTCCCACTGGACTCCGAACTAGCGGAACTGGAGCTATTCTTTCTGCCCACTTTGGGCCCAATGCGCCGGGGCTGCCATTCCCGGCTCCCCGCGCTGCCTGATGCGGCATCATGCCTCGCATCCGTCTTTGAGGATTTTGAGTCCATGGAGTCGGGTCGCCCACCGCCACCGCTCGACACGGACAGTCGTCGCCCATCATCTCCATCCACCTTCCGAGAATCCCTACTCTCCGCGCTACCATTACCGGCGCTTCGATTTCGCCGACGCTGCCTCCGACGCCCTCTGCGCCTATTTCTCGCGCTTGCCCCAGTCTCCACACGGGTGTCTTGTTCTCGGCTCGCAACAGGTGCTGTTCCGGCGTGCCGCTTATGGGGAGAACCCTGGGAATGCTGTTGTTTTTCCCACCTTTGCCTGTATTCGCACCCGCGCAAGCTATGACCCTGTCGGCCACAAAACTCGCAACAGCACCGGACGCTGAATACTCTGGGGCCTGATGTCGCCGGCCCGCCGCCCGTAGACGGGGGCTGCGGCTCTGGTAGGGCTCTCCGCTGAAACTGTGGTCGCTGATAAGGCGGTTCCCGCCGTGCGAATCCGCCCTGCTGACCTCTACCCCTGTATGTGGTCTGGGGACCGCGCGTCCTCGTCGGACGATCCGGGCAGTCCACTATATCGTGGCCATACCGCCAACACTCGCGACAGAAGGGAGTGTTTCGTCTTTGTAGACACTCGTCGTACACGTGACCCCTCAGATTGCAAAAATTGCATATTGTCTGGGATTCCAGGGGGTGCGCCGATCGACCAACCGGGTCCCTGAACGGATTGTCCCGACCCGATCGATCCTGTGGCACATACGTCCCCTGAGTCAAGCTCTGCGACTCTCCACTCTGGCTTGGCATGGCATTTGACCACGCTCCCTCGCCAGAGGAGGCCGGAGCATAGGCACCAGCATCCCGTCGATAATTGAGAGGCCCGTACGACTGCTCCCGAACGAAACCATCCTCCCCCCGTCGACGACTATCAGGCTCTTCGGCCGGCAACACGAATGACACCGCCCGGGGATTTAAATTCGATAACACCGGCGCCGGCGCCGCGGTACAATCCCTAAAAGTGGAGGATGAATTTTCCAAAAGGGTCGAGCAACTTCCCGGTCCTAACTCTCGTGTTTCCGACGCTCGCTCGGCGATTCCGTGCCGCGCATCCACAAACAGGTCGTCCTGCCTCAGCATCTCCCTACGCGCTCGCTCAAACCCGGTTAGGTGGTCCACCAGGCTACGAAAAGGGACATTACCCAACGTGAGGAGGAAGTGCTTTAGTCCTTCCTCCCTCAGACCCCTTACCAACACCGGTTTGGCCATGCCCTCAAGCTGGCTGGCGAAGACGGACCTACCCTGGCGACCATAAAAGCGCTCAGCTGCCTCCTCGCACCGTACCACGGCCCGCTTCACTCGGGAAACAAAGCCTGTGGCATCCTCGGAAGGAAGTTGTCGCATTTTGGAAAGTTGTGCGCACAACTCCTCATACGACACCCGGGGTTCGTAGGCCTCTCTAAGACGCTGTTCCGCTTCAAGGAATGTCGTGGGTGGTCTCTCCTCGAACATCCGATAGGCCTCGCCGCTCAGCCTAGAGGGCAGCCACCGGAGGAAGGTATGTTCCTCCTCCACCGCCAGCCCATCCAGGGTCCTTCTACAGCCCTTGAGAAACGAAGAGAGTCTCTCGGCCGTATCCGGGCCCTCCTGTCCCGAAAACATGGGGACCGCCTTCGACACAAGGTCGAAAACCCTATCTGTGCCCAGCATGGTCCGTACAGGACATGGTTGTGGGCCCAGTTTAAAATACGAGGGCATCGGCGTGTCCTCCATGCTCCCGACAGGCTGTTTACCGACGGTGGGAGGGGGGCGCGTTGGCGATCGTTCGTCCACAAACTCGTCCCGCGAATCGTGGAATGCCTCCGGATCCACCTCGTCAACCGGCGGCTCGGGAAATGCCTCGGGTCGTGCCCGGGCAGGGGTGCCCTCTCGGACATCTCTTTGACGCTGCCTCGTCTGCATCTATAGGCCCTTTAACCAAACTCAAGATTTCTCGATACCAAACCCGGAACCCCGACAAGCCCTATGGCCAACAGCAAAACCGGGAAAAACAACAGTCCAACCCCGAGATCCAACAAGAAATATAGCCTCCAACAGCAATAACTCTAACGCCCTCAACAAGCAAACCACCCCGAACGCGGCAGAACCAACCGACAGCAGGGACGCGAACACAACCATACACACGTCAACACAAAGAGATATTACTCAACACGTTAACAACAAACAAACAAAAAAAATTATTAAACACGTTTCCTTCAACGAACGAACGAAAGACTGTACAACACAAATGATCACTAGACCGCCCGAGAGGAGAGAGAGAGAAAGGGGGAAGACAATTTCAAACGCGTATAAAAGCAATATATGCCTTATGGTAAATTTGCAACGCAGCAACAAAAAACAAACAAAATCCAATGCGCAGCTGAAAAAGGAAAGAAAAGCAGAAGGAGAGAGAACCTGTACAAAATTGCAATTACAAATTTCCAAATAAATCTTCATACATTCCAAAAACAAATTTCAAATAAAATCACAATCTTTACAACGCTACTAAAATTAATTCATGTGAGAATTCATCTCAGTAACTCAGACAACAGATTCAATACAAAAAAACTATATGCACTTAGATTACATGGAACTTAAACAATTTACAAATACTTTGATTAACGTGTCATATCAAGTTTGGAATCCAAGAAAAATGAAAAAAAAAATAAATAAATAAAACAGAGAAAGAAAAAAAACAAACGGAGAAAATGTTCACTTTTGTTCGCACTCATCCGCGGAACCACCGCCATCCACCTGGTGATAACTGATGTCTTCTCCCCTTCTGATGTTCCAAACGTTGCAATATAACTGCTGCCGGTCAATGATGCTATTCTTAGTGTGCAAAATTGTCAAAGCTTCTTCCCTCTGTTGATCCCTGCAACTCCAAAATGCGGCAGCAATGAATTGTTTTGCTACCACAATTGCTGTGGTTCTTCCGATACGATTGCAGCGTTTGTCCGCAGCGCCAGTTGTAGCAATTCCTTTTCTAGTTTTGCCACCGAAAATTGTCTAACGATTAATTTTACCTGTGTTTTGGTTCCAAATACAAACTCCAATAATTAATCAAAGGCTGGTCTTGTGGCTGAACTCCTAATACTTTCTCCAACTTCCCCAATCCACTCGACGTCTTCACTCGGCTTAGACAAATTAGTTTGTTTTTCCACTCCTCCACAAGCACCCTTATCCAAGTGATATCAATGCTGCTATAGCACTATGCCATTTTTGTGAAGCACATGGACCTTGTGCTATCTTTTGTACCCAAACTTTACGTGAAACAAAACTTGAAGACTTGTCGTTCGAAAATCAAAAAATCGCCAACAAATTATATATATATATAAATTTTACAAAGAACACTCATGACTTTATTCGTCTATAAATTTCGCTTAATCATCATTTTACAACAAAAACTGACAGTAGATCCGAAAAAGTTAACCGTGACCGTTTTTCTTTAGGTTCACCACACTACTGTTACAAAAAAAACTCGACTGACTTTTCTTTCTGCTCCCTTTTCTTCTTTTCTTCTTTCCGTTAACAACGTATATTTTCATCTTCCGCTTTTTAACCGTCGCCCACGGAACCATAACAAAAAACCGAACTTTCACCACCTGTCTCCCTCTCACTTCGCTCTCCACTCACGTCCACTTCGAAAAACAAATTCGAACTCGAAGAACTGCACGATCCACACCCGAATCAGGGTGGGTTCAAAAACTCACTTCAGGATCGTACAATTCTTCCACCACCTTACCATCGTACTATTTTAAAACAAAAGTATTAAATTCAATTATTGTTATATTTACTAAATGCAAATTATTAAATGATGGTGGTGGCCGACGTACGTAACAGTACTATTACATGTGAGGAAGACAGCAGCGGAACAGTGGCCATCTGGACAACTGGAAATGCCCCCAGGGAATGCAGAAGTGTCCAGCGGTTGGAAGGAATTGCCTATGCTACGATCAGAGGAATTCATTTCTACTGTTGTTACGCGCCACCAAGGTGGTAAACAGAATATTTCAAATGCTTTTTGGACAGAATAACAGAATAAGAAGCTAGAGATAAGAGGCTTCTTATAGTTGCTGGAGATTTCAACGCTTGGGCAGTAGAATGGGGAAGCACAAGGACCAACAGTAGAGGCCAGGTACTACTCGAAGCCTTCGCAGTCTTAAATGTGGTGTTAATTAATGATGGTGCTGATGACACCTTCATAAACGAGAGAGGCCGGTCCAAAATCGATATCACATTTACCAGCACCATGTTGGCAAGAAGTATGGAGTGGCGAGTTTTGGACACCTACACCCATAGTGACTAGCAAGTCGTGATGTACGAAATATTACCGCACAGGGGATTCATCACTGGCAAATTGACGAAGAAAGCCCAGAAAAATGGGTGGAAAGAGAAGGACCTCGATGCGGAACTCCTCGATTATATACTGGAAGACCAAATCGCACAGTTTCACACAGAGGCCGATGCGGCAGGTAGGCTGGAAAAGTCATGAAGCGGCTAGCTACCGCATGTGCAGCTTCTATGCCACGACAAAGACAACAAGCAGGGGCTATGAAACCAGTGTATTGGTGGAACCCAGAAATCGATCGGAGTGCAACAGCTTACGACGCTTGCAACAAAGACCAAGAAACCGTAACACTTACCCACAGTTGCATGCGGAATTCGTCAACAAACGGAAAGAGTTGACGAATCTAATCCGCAAAAGTAAATATGACGCGTTCTGCTCCCTACGGGATGAATTAAATAACAACCCATCGGGCAGTGTCTACAGGATAGTCATGAAAAGACTGCACAACACAAATGCAAAAAAGTAAAACTGACATGGCCAGAAACGCTGTTGTCCTCTTCCCGCGTATCACTGAAGGAGAGATACCTCCCGTGACCACCGAAGAGGTGCTCTTGGCTGCAAGGGTTGTCAAAAAAACCCTGAGACTGGATGCTATACCTAATGCTGTAGTGAAGACTGCTTTAACAAAAAATCCAGAAGTCTTCAGCAGTATCTTAACAACCTGCCTTCAAACATGACAATTTCCCAAAAAACAGCGACTTGTGCTTATACCAAAAGGAGTCAAGAAGCCAGAGGAGCCGTCGTCTTATCGACCGTCGTGCATGTTGGACACAACAGGAAAACTGCTTGAGCGAGTAATTGCTACTCGCCTGGAACAATTCACTGAGGGGACATCGGGGTTCTCTGAATCGCAGTATGGGTTCCGGAAAGGTAGATCAACCGGAAAGCACTATCTGTGGTGTGCGACATCGCTCGCAATGCAATAGCTGGAGCACGATGGCTAGGTGGTACCAAAAAATATTGCGCGGTGGTGACGCTTGATGTTAAAAATGCTTTTAACTCGGTGAATTGGAATCGGATTCTAGAAGCGTTGGGCGATTTACAAGTCTCCCCCTACTTGGTGCGTATATTAGTAAACTATCTCTCGGATAGAAGACTGCTCTATGACACAGATGAGGGACCACAGGAATATAAAATAACTGCGGGTGTACCTCAGGGATATGTATTAGGTCCCCTCTTATGGAATATCATGTATGATGGTGTGCTCAGAGTCAATGTACCAGAAGGGGTGACAATCATTGTGTACGCAGATGATTTGGCAATAGTAGCCGTCGCTAAACATCTAGATGACCTGGAGAATATTTGCTCCCAACGAATCCAGAGCATTAAATGCTGGCTAGATAGGGCCGGACTGAAACTAGCTGGACATAAGACGGAGGCAGTTTTAATAAGCAGCCGCAAGAAAGTTGAACACCTTGATTTGGAAATAGAAGGACAAATAATCAGACCCAGTCCCTATATTAAATATCTTTGTGTTATACTCGACAACAGGTTGAGCTTCAAGGAACACCTGAGGAAAACGATTGAAAAAACGGCATGAGTATGCAAAGTTTTGGCGAGACTGTTACCGAATGTTGGGGGACTCCGGCCCCACATAAGGAAACTCATAACCAGCGTCAATACCTCCACTATAATGTATGCAGCTCACATATGGGCAGGAGCCGCAAAGTATAAGTCGTACATGCGGGGAGTGAACTCAGCGCATAGACTGGCATCACTAAGAGTGTGCTGTTCATTCCAAACGGTATCCGAAAATGCTATAAATGTTTTGGCCGGGAGGAAACCACTTGACATTGCAGCTAAAGAAAACGCTGCATTGCATAAGGTCTCCCAAGCGAATCGCCGGAGAATGCGGCCACAGTTAGAGCTCTCAAGCCTAAGAGAATGGCAACGAAGGTGGAATTCTTCCATTGAAGGAAGATGGACCCACACCATGATACCTGATATAGAAACATGGGTGAAAGAAAACATGGCGAGCTGAATTACCACCTGACTCAGCTAATATCAAGACATGGATGCTTTCGGCAATACTTGCACAAGTATAACCATGTGAATCACAGAAAAGAAAATGCGGAACACGTACTCACAGAGTGCGTGATATTCGAGACCGCACGAACGATTTTGGAAAGATATGAGACGGACAGTTACTCCGGGAGGAGTAATAGAATACATGCTGAGTTCAAAACAGGCATGGTCCGTAACAAATGGTACTCTCTGTGAAATGATGCAGCAGTTGCCACGCGACGAGCGGAGGAACAGGTAAACTCTGTCCCGCCCCACGATGGAATATCTAAAAGAAAGTTCCGCGGGGATCAACTGGAAAATATGTGCCTGGCGGGAGGAGGTTTTAGTCGGTAAAAACCCGGCATGCCTCTGGATCGGTCCAGAGGTATCTTTTGAACATTTCCACCTTCCTACCGAAACAAAAAAAAAAAAAAAAAAAAAAACACCGACCAAAGCGCAGATTATCAGACGTCGAAGACGTGATCTGCGTTTACCACCACACTCAAGACCTACCGGTCTGGTATGATTTCTCTCCCACCATCCCTCCATCCAAGTAGTTAGAGAACATTTGAACTAACCCTATCCACGCTATCCTTAGATACATCCCCCTCTTTCTTTTTCAGACATCTTGAGACCGAGCCCAACAATTACATGGATGTAGGTGATTCTGGTTATCGCAAGATGGCCAGAAGCCAGATACAAGATGAAAGACATATCTGTCATTGTCTCGCTAAAGTCGGCCTCTCACCACCCAATTTTTTTTTGTTTTTTTTTTACTTCGGATCAGTCCACTCCTAGAAGACAAACCCTTGGCCAGCAAGCGTCCTGATATTTTACAAAAGGAAAAATCTCCGTTTAAAAATAAATAAAGAAACACTTCAACCGACAGAAGGACTTTTTTACTCTATTCAGACCACATCGGAAACGAGGACAATACGCGCGTCCTTAAATATCGCGATTAGTCCCTATCGATTTCCTACGATTGCCCCACCCACCCCCCCCCCCCCCGCCGCCACTCGCTTCACTGGAAAAGCTATAGACAGCTCGTTGTGGGAGCCACCAGGCCCGGATACCTACTTCAGGCCCAATCCGACTCGAGGGACCAGCAGAACAGAGTGACACCGACTCGCCCAAACCAGGTGCCAGGAAGTAGGACGAATCTACCCACTTTAGGCCTGTAATAAAAAACAACAACATATAAGGTTTATATTCGTATTGCGCGATAACAAGTGATGATAACAGTTAGTCGATTGCGAAGTGTAGAACAAATCGAGACCAGCCCGAGAGTAGCCATCATTGAGAGCTCGAAATTGAAGTAACAAGTTTTGAAGTAAATATTAAGTTTTACATTATATCGACCGTGTAGAGTAAATTACATAAAATAAACTCTGAAGATGATTGTGTCCAGAATAGACTTTTTAACCGTGTGTTGTGTGTTTTTAATGTTGTGTAGATAAGAACGCGTTAATTATCATTACATAACAGAAATTATAACGTGCAGTGAATTAAAAACGAAGTCGTGAACGCTATTTGCGCTGAGATATCATTTTGTCATTCGTCACACAAAGAAACCACAATAGAGGAGTACAAATTGGTGTCCGACTTAATTGTGTCATTACAAGGGAACAGATAATCGTAAACCACCAAAGTCCAGTTCCTGCTGTTCGAAAACCGACGAGGGAGTTTTCCTAGAGAAGAAATATTGCAACTTGGACCAGTTATTAAAGAAAGGGAAATTGGCGCCGCTAAAGAGAGATTGGCCATAGGGAAACTGTAAGTACCAAATCCAATGCGACTGCCCTTGACTCGCCATGCCCCTCAATCGCAGATGTCCATATATCGGCTACAAGGGTCAAAAAGTCTTCCGTGGGTCGCCTGCCACGGAATCCGTATTGACGATTATTCAGCAGCCCGTTGCACTCCAAATACTTAATTCACTCAGTATTGATGACTTTTTCCATCACCCTAGATAACATAGACAGTAATGCTATCGGACGGTAATTTTGTGGGAGACACTTTTTTCCCGTCTTTGGGATTTTCTGAACTGGAATGATTTTCCAGCAGGCAGGAAATGTCTTCCGGGCATAAGATAAGCGGAAGAGTCTGCCAAGAGCGATGGTTCTGGAGCACAGTTCTTAAGGACTATTGCTGATATTCCGTCCGGACCGGTTGCCTCCCTACAGTCCAGTTCACGTAGAATGCATTGAATAGTACGCGCGCGAAATCTCACATCCCGCATGGAAGACCATACCGGCGCATTCACCGCTGGCTCCAAGAGATCGGAAACGAGATTTGAATTCGCGGAAAATAAATTCGCGAACACATGACCTTTATCCTTTGAATTGGTGTCTGTCACCAACGGAGGGAAAGAGGATGAAGCGAAGTTACTGCTGACAGCTTTTGCCATTGACCAGTAGGAGCGCGAACCAGTCGGGCACCGAAGGAGTTTATTAGTCCCTCTGTCGTTGTGAGTTTTCTTCGCGGTATTAATCGCCTGGTTGCACGCGATTCTAACAAAATTCGTTATGTTAACATCAGTGGGATTGGAGCGCCACTGCTTAAAAGCTCTATTTTTTGCCGCTCTAATCTGCTCGCATTTTTTGTCAAACCACGCTTTATCAGATGAACTTCGTTTGATGGAATGTGGAATATACATCTCCATCCCCTGAAGAATAATCTATGTGGCCGACTCCGCACAAGCGTTAATATCGGAGTCTCCGAATCACACCTCCGACCATGAAAAGGATGCGAAGAAATCTCGCAAATCGTCCCAGTTAGCAGCAGCATACTTCCATACATGGCGAATCCTTTATCTCAGAAGGTACCATCAGGACCTGTCGCCCTGTCAGTCCGGCCCATCAGCCACACATCTTTTTTTTTTTTTTTTATTAGACTTCTCTCGGGAGAGGCGAATCTATAGCGTCGAGTGGGCGCCCCGAGATGCCATCAAATAACTGTTGCAGTTCTTTTTGAACAGTTGCAGGTTGTAACGCTCCGGGAACACTCGCGTGGGAAGGGAGTTCCACAGTTTCCCCGCTCTGTAACGGAACGAGTTCTGATGCAGGGATGATCGCGCTGTCGGGAGATGAACCACAAACGGGTGCGATCCGTCGGATTGTCTTGTGGAGCGCATATAGACCGAATTGCGTGGAACAATGCCAAGAATCTCCGAAGAACAGCACCCGTGATAATATTTGTAAAACAGACTGAGGTCGGCTACGCGCCTTCGATGTGACAGCGACTGTAGTCCCGACGTCAGCGCCGAGTCCCCGATCAGGCGGATCGCTCGTCTTTGTACGCTCTCAAGTAGGTCGAGGGTATGTTTAGGAGCCGAGCTCCAAACATGAGAGCAATATTCGAGCGCGGGTCTAATTTGAGATTTATATAGGAGAAGAAGTTGGGCCGGAGTAAAGTATTTCTTGGCTCTAAAAAGATAGCTCAGTTTTCCTGAGGCTGAACTGGCGATACCCGATACGTGTTTATGCCATGATACATTCCCACAGACCGTGACGCCGAGCAATCTCAAACTTTCCCCAGCCTCGAGGGCCCGGCCATTCATCATCAGCTGTGGAACCGATGATCCGGTTTTCTTTGTGAATGTCGTATACTGGGTCTTCGTTGCGTTGAAGTCGACAAGATTGGCATTTCCCCACTGCAGGACTTTATCTAGATCCTGGTTCAGAGAATCAATCTGTCTACATCTCAGCTGGTGCGACGTTGATGCACCAATCGGCCGATCATTCGAAAAGGAGGAAACAAGCCTACTATCATCCGCAAAACTGAACACTTTGTTATCCGTTGTCTCCAACAAATAATTTATGTGAAGCAAGAACAAGGTTGGAGCCAAAATAGAACCCTGGGGCACCCCCGAATTAATAGGATACAGATCCGAACACTCGTCGTCCACAACAACTCGGATCGATCGATTCTCAAGGAAGCTCCTCGTCCAGTCGCAAAGCTGTTGGGAAAGTCCATATGAACGAAGTTTGCTCAGCAATGCCCCGTGCCAGACACGGTCAAAAGCCTTGGAGATATCCAATGCGACCGCCCTTGACTCACCATGCCGTTCAATGGCAGATGTCCATATATCGGTTATAAGTGTCAAAAGGTCTCCTGTGGACCGCCTGCCACGGAATCCGTATTGACGACCATTCAGAAGATTGTTGCACTCCAAATACTTAACCAACTCTGTATTGATGACTTTTTCCATTACCTTAGATAAAATAGACAGTAATGCTATCGGACGGTAATTTTGTGGGAGACACTTTTTTCCCTTCTTTGGGATTGGCTGAACTCGAGCGATTTTCCAGCAGGCAGGAAAGGTCCTCCGTGCATAACATAAGCGGAAGAGTCTGCCAAGAACCGGCGATAGTTCTGGAGCACAGCTCTTAAGGACTATTGCTGGTATTCCGTCCGGGCCGGTTGCCTTCCTACAATCCAGTTCACATAGAATGCGTTGAATAGTGCGCGGACGAAATCTCACATCCCGCATGGAAGACTGTACCGGCGAGATCACAGGTGGCTCCAAAAGGCCGGTATCGAGGTTTGAATTCGCGGAAAATAAATTCGCGAACACATTAGCTTTATCCTTTGGATTCGTGACTAACGCCCAGAGTGCGAACCAGTTGGGCACCGAAGGAGGTTATTGATCACCCTGTCGTTGTGAGCCTTCTTCGCGGTATCAATCGCCTGGTTGCACGCGTTTCTGATTCTAACAAAATTCGTCCTGTTAACATCGGTGGGATTGGAGCGCCATTGCTTAAAAGCTCTATTTTTTGCCGCTGTAATCAGCTCGCATTTTTTGTCAAACCAAGGTTTATCAGACGAACTTCGTTTGATGGAATGTGGAATATACATCTCCATCCCCAGGAGAATAATCTGTGATACCGACTCAGCGCAAGCGTTATCATCGGAGTTTCCGAAGCACACCTCCGACCATGGAAAGGATGCGAAGAAATCTCGCATATCGTCCCAGTTAGCAGCCCCATACTTCCATACATGGCGAGGCTGCCTGGGCCGATTATTCGCTTGGTATGCAAGTGCTTGCGCGACAGATACCAAGCAGTGATCTGAGTTTCCCAGTGGCACAGAAACCTCTACGGTATAAATACTCGGTTCGGATGTCAAAAACAGATCTAGGGTGTTCGCATAATCACCTCGGGCATCCGGCACTCGCTTTGGCTCCCCCACGAGTTGAGTCAAGTTGTGGTTTACAGCAAACATCTCCGCCAGCCTCCCAGCCTCGTCGGTTCTGTTAGAATGTAACAACCAGCCGGAATTGTGCACATTAAAATCGCCAAGGACAATAATTTCAGAAGCTGGGTGGTTGATCTGTATCCAGTCGACGGTATATGAAAGATGTTCGAAAAATGTCGCCGGTCGATCGTCATTCGGGGAGCGGTAAAGACAACACAGAAATTTAACGGAATTCCTCAGCACGACCCTCAACTATATGATGTCCATATTATTGGGCTCCAACGCCTCCATCCTCTGGCAAGCCAGATCGGACCGCGCGAAAACGCAGACTCCGTGGCGTTTACATTAGTATTGGTGAAACCGGTGCCCCTGATGTTACAAAACGCCGTCACCAGTCGAGCGTGGGCCGAGCCTCGAGAGCGAGCCCGGTTATGCGATGATGAACCTTTCAAAGTTCCATCATTTATCATGATATCTGCATGATGTTCCCCCTGACATAGTCCCCCCCACGGAGATCCGAATGGGAGACTAGTTTACCTCCGGAATTCTTTATATCAGAAGACACCATCATGACTTATCCCCGTGTCAGTCCGGGCCATCAGCCACACATCCGAAACACCGTCGAAGATTTCTCTCGGCGATATCGCGGAATGTACAGCGTGACGGGGTGGTATCTCACCTTGGGACCGACTACCACCTAACCAACCTTTTCTCGAACCGGTCCATCAGCCAAGCTCCGAAAGATGGCCAGGGATTTCTCCCGACCATTTCACGGAGCCTATAGCTTGATGGGGTGGTATTTCAATGGGCGACAGGGCGTTGGGACCCTATAGCGTTTGAAATAATACTGAAGAAGATCGTGTGATTCGAACTGACGCTATGACAGCTCGAATCACGAAAAATTTTTTATCTAAGCGTTACACATCAGACTACTGACCGTGTTTAGAATTTGATTTCCAAACTCGACTATACTCCACTGATGTGAATTATAATTTTTGTTATCGCTTGGTATACGGTTCTGATGTATTTTTCTTATTCGATTTTTCTTTCGTGTTCTTCACTATTTTGCTTGTGAATTGTGTGTATCTGTTAGAGTCCCCACAACCCCACCTACCACTACAATAGGGTCGAGAGTTTTCATGATAGAGGCATAATTAAATTACCTTCGAAATGGCAACAACATGCAGGCAAAGTCTCTGCTTTCAACCTGGGGAAGGCCAGGACGATCCTTGTCCCTCTTCAGTCCAAGTTGACATGCAGTCTCCACGTGACACCCCTGGATAGTTATTTTGGCACCCGCCAAGTAGTAAACCAATACATGCAGCGACATCCTGAGAAAGCTTGGCGCAAGACTAATAACCTTGCCCGGAAAAAGAATTTATTATGGACAATTTAACAAGTCTCGGATATGGACCGGATACTTGCTAAATAAGACCAAGACCGGATCCCGATTATAGTGCTAGGTACGATGATAATGATGATGATGATGATGTATACAATGTAGTGTCTGCATTCTACCGCCACACCCCACTTCCCTTGCTGGATTTGTAATACTACTTAACGTAAACAATCCATTTACTCTTTGTTACCATGTAGGGAACGAAGTCGTGGTGCCGGCGTATGGCACGGGGTTACACTTCGTCCCACGAATTTTTCGCTGGTCGGTGCACTGCTGAGAGATCGAAACATTGGTCGCACCCAGGAACTGCAGCTTGGAAATAAAATACACTGGGTACTGTCTATTTATTAAAAGGTTACTTTATTGTTCTTAATTGGTGTAAACCTATTTGTATTAATTTTAAAACATTCAATGGACGTTCACTAAATTAAATTAAGCCTTCGTCGCATTTTTCAAGTCAATGTAGAGTTATGCTAAGTTAGGTTTAAAACGTTCACGACGGATATACACGATTTCGATTATACTTCCGGAATACGTACGCAACACAAAGAGGACACTCCTTCGGTGGTTGGAATACGACTTTGGGACTGATGCGTCCCCGCGGCGCCACGGGGAGCAGGAGAAAAAAAACCGACCAACGTGGCTGGATGTTAAAATACACCTCGATGTGCGCGCACTCAAGGATGGAAGAAGACACAACGATTCAACCCTCGTTTGGGGTGCGTTTGGTGGTGTGGTGGTAGATATCATCTCCACTAAGGATATGTTTTACTTACCGCCAGAGAAACGTAAAGTCTCTCTTTGTGGAATGGAAAACCAGATCTCGTAATGAAGATCATGGTGTATGCATGTATGGGTGATCGTACAGATCACAGTGTTTATCGATGCATTTGAGCAAAGGATAAATGAAACCTGAAACGAGGGAAAAAGGACAAAGGGAGAAGCGACCTAAGATATCGGCCTGTAATGAGGGTCGGCTAAATAAATAAGCTGCAACTCATTAAATGGGAAATGCATTTGGGATACCTCAAACAATTTGAATTATTTATCGTATCGCCAGAATGCCTGCGGTAGAACAGAATTCTTTTGTTTGCACATGATGTGTGCTAAAGAATTTGGTTTTAGCGATTATTGCGCTAATTGTATGCAGCTGTTTCAATAGGCTGCTAGGAGTTGCTTTGTCGTTGTACAAAAGAGTCGCCAGCCAATGTGTATGTGGGGAACATTGTTGTACACATGGTGAGGCTGGGAATAGCCGACTCACTGATCATTATCCCTGACTATGATGGTTACATGGTACTGTAACCGATATGTTTTCTATCAGGGATATGAGGTTTGTACTTTAAGGAATTCTTCTAGGAAAGCAAATATGATGCATGGAGAATGCGCCTGTGAAAGGAAATGCTTTGATGCGGGGTGATTGAGGTGCAAATATTGATTGCGAAGATGGGGGGTTCTTCAGGTCAGCTTTAAGAGCCCCCACAACCACTTATCTAGTGACGCGGTAATTGCGACCCAAACGGGTTGTGTGAGTGTGATTTACTTTCAGCTTTTTCCTTTATTGTTGTGCTTTTATTTCTATAATCACTTCAAATAGAAAGAAGAAAAACAACTGCAATTGGACACACTTGCTCAGAATTAGTGCAGACAAATTGTCCTGAGTAAAAGAAGTGATGAGTTTATTTTCTCATTACAAAAATGTAATGAACAAAGTAAATACAAAATCAGCGTCATTAACTCCAGGTGACGTGATGGCTTTATGGCAAAAGCAAGTATCATATATACTCAAATATTTCAAGGAATGGCAGAATTTGAAAAAAAAATTATCGAATATAAACCGAAGCGCTCAGCAGCAATGAAAGATAAAGAAAACAAGTGGCATTCAAATTTAAGTGTTCTATTTGATATAATTCTAGCTCACTTTAATGCTCTAACATAACATGATGACCATCGACAGAGATAAGCATTTCAAGAAACATGATAAACAATTAGACTAACTAAGAGATGTGGTTTGTTATCATCTTCAACTACTTTTTCTGCAGAGGATAGAAGTGATAGCAACATGAAATTCCTGATTCCCCTCAGTCAGGACCCTCCCCAAGCAAAGATTTTTCGCCGCCACGGAAACGAGGGCTATAAACAATCCTAGATTCTAATTTAGCTACTACACCTTTTTTTCTTAATTTGTTTACAACTTAAGATTGCAATTTTACATTTGTAATTTTGGTTCCAGCACTGGTGATTCTTTTTGTAAATTCTTGTTAACACACATGATTCCTTAAGATATTGTCCTCCTTTCAGTTCGTTTGGAATTTTCTAATTTATCGCTAAGAATTTCAGAAACAACAATTAATTCGCCACTCAAACTTTAAAGACTTGTATGCACGCACCTCTGCTCGCCGGTGGTTAAATTTCGACTTTTTTAAGAATGATCTCTTTAGACTCTTGCGCACGCTTAAGTGGTTGTAATACGACTGTGTGCACACGATGTTGGATGGAAATCGACTTATCTCAATCAGGGATGAAAATTCACTTTAGCAACACGATCAACCAATCTCGATCGCACTCTCAATCGTATTCTCTCATTTACCCCGCCCATCGAGGTGAATAACACTTGTGCATTCATTCGACACTCGGTGGACCTAGGACGAATGGGAGAATCGGAAAAGAGAGTGCGACGACCTCAGGGATGATTTTACTTCGTATGCATCGAAAGCAAAATCTGGTGATGACCGAGTTAGGATATCGGTTTGATCTCAGAGTGCAATGTACTCTGAGAAGGGGAAATGAAATAGGATGAAATATATTTTTGTGCTATTCGCCTGACTAAAGAGTTTATTGATCTCCAGCGAGTAGCGTATCTGGGGGCAGTCGAAGGGATGCTGCAATAGCTTGGGAATTATGAGCGTGACAACTAAACTCGAAGCATTTGAAAATTACCCCAGTGGTTTTGCGATGATGCAACGACATCGTCTGGTTAGACTTTGCGTTGCTAACCAAATCTGGAGTTATGATTTCCGGTGGAAAACTCACATGGCTGTGATATGGTGTTGCCGTATGGCAAGAAAGGGTTTGAATTCAATTATACATCATTTGTATAAATAATGAATTCAGTTATGCGTCCTTTTGGGATATATCTTTTTTCAGGTGAAAAAGCCGACGAAAGGAATTGGGGTTGAGGTGGTGAGCGATTTGCGGGCGAAATTGGGTTAAAATTGGGGTTGGTTCTTCGTGTAATGTAGAGAACCCCCACAGGGGCAAGAACAGGAGCAATCCAGCCAATCTTCGCTCGATTTGTTTGGTTCCGAACATCAGCAAGGTATTCGAGAATATTATAAATAAAGCATTGACTAACTGGTGTGAGGATAATGGTATTATTCCGAACAACCAGTTTGGTTTCCGATCGCAACATGACACAGTTCATGCTGCGACAAAACTTGTTTACGACATACAGTGGAACAAGGGAAAGCGACAATACACAGGGGCCTGTTTGGTTGACTTTGAAAAGGCTTTCCACACCGTATGGTTAGAAGGACATTTAAATAAGTTATCAAATCTAGGTATCCCCGAATATTTATTTTACATTATCTACGATATGATAATGGGTAAACAATTTGTGGTGAAATGTGGAGATATAATCTCTAACAAGACTCTCCACATCAAAAACGGCCTACAACAGGGAGCAGTGCATTATCCCATTTTATATAACATTTATACTAGTGATATAGTGGGTTCTCTCAACCATGCAATTGCGTATGCCGACGACATTGTGGTGTATGGATCTGAAGAAGAGATTGATGTCATCAACAGACTTCTGCAAAATGATTTCAACAAAATTAAACGTTTTTGTGACAACTGGAAATTTAATATAAATTTACAAAAAACAGAGACTATCCTTTTCAGAACGTGCCTGTCCAGTGCATAAAGGGATACAAAATGGAATTGGAAAAAATTTTCATTGCGGGAAGTAATAATCTTCGTGGTCACACAACTAGAGCAATGTACAGTGAAAATGATCTCATATCGGGAGCTTTCTATCCCAATGATATGTATATGGAGAGTACTCTCCAGAAGCGTTCCCTTTCTTGGATAAAATAGGACTTATCCAAGACAAACATTTAGTCCCTGTTATTTCCCACGCTTTTCGTGGTGCCGGCGATAAACGAATTCTCCACGATAACGATATCACTAATTTTCCAGATCGCCTGCGTTTTAGTATGGTGTTCTGTGAAAGAGATAGGTCAATAAAAGGTCGATCCCACCCCAACTGGTGTTGGATCAGTGATGAAGAAAGTGTGGGGGTGAAGTATTTTAGTCAACGTATTACTCGGATTGACTTTATCCCCAACCGTCACTGGTCCAATAGTGTTGCTAAAAGTTCGTAAGATATCCAAGAGTGGCAGGAATAAATGAAAACGCTGGTGTGTTGTTTTCTCCAAATAGTCAAATGATCCTTTTCTTTTATTTCACTTAGAACTTATTATTAACATAATTAAATTGATTTATAAAAATTGTATACAAGTTGAAACACTTCAATATTATTAAATTGATTTATATACATTTTTTACAAGTTGATACACTTCTTTCTCGACACTGTGACCGCTGTAATTAATAATTTGACTCAAATGCATGTGAGCACTATGGTGTTGAGATGTGACGCGCAAACGTGTGTGGCCACGACCGTAGTTGAATATCGACTTATTAAGCGGCGTGACCTGCCACTGTGATGGTTGAGTAATTACTGATGGGATTAGGGATGAAGATTGGGATTTTTGATTTGCACCACAAGCAACCAATCGAGATCATCTTTACATTTGCGCTCTCTCATGTTCCCCGCCCATCGAGGTGGGTAAACGCTTCGGTTAATTCGATAGTCGACGGACAAGGGAGAATGAGAGAACCGGAACACAATGTGCAATGATCCCGGGGTGGATTTGGTTTTTGTGTGCATGTACCAATGCAACTCTGAGGATAGCCCACTGACGTAATTCGGTGAATGTGGTGATCTCAGAGTGTGTTGAACTGTGGAAAGATAAAAATGAGAAGAAGAGGAAAATGTTTTGTAGCTATTCACCTGCAAGAAGGGATCATTGATCCCGAGCGAATGGAGTGTCTGGGGAAGTGAATAGGACACAGAATTAGGGAAATCTGATCGTGGGAACTAAATTAAATACTTTGATAATTTCCCCGGGGGGGTGGGTGCGAACATACAGGGCAAAGTCTCTGATTGCCTTCAACCCGGCGAATGCCAGAACGATCCTTGTCCCTTGTTCAATCCAAGTTGACATGCAGTCTCCACGTGACACCCCTGGATAGCTACTTTGACACCCGCCAAGTAGTGAACCAATGTATGCAGCGACAACCTGAGAAAGGTTGGCGCAAGGCTAGTAACCAGGCCCGTAAAAATGAATTATTATGGCAAATTTAACAAGCTTCGGATATGGACCGGATACACGACGACGACCGCGGAAACGAAAATGGCTAAATGATTTAAAATTTTTTTCATGGCACGTACGCTCAGTATACAGAGCTCGAGCTGCACAGCAGCTAGCCGATGCCCTGTCCGAATATAAGGCTGACATAACAGTATTACAAGAGATAAGATGGACAGGGTGTGGTGTTTTTCAAAGAAAAGGATATGCCATTTATTACAGCTGTCACGCAAAACACCATGTGCTCGGGGTAGGCTTTCTAGTCAGCCAAAAACTGAAGCCTGCCATCATCGGCTTTAATGCAATAAATGAAAGGCTAAGCACTCTTCGCGTGCGAGGCAAGTTTAAGAACATAAGCCTCATAAACGTTCACGGACCTACAGAGGAGTCCCCTGACGACGAAAAAGAAGAATACTATGAGAACGTCGAACGGGCCGTCAATGCTTGCCCAATATACGATGTGAAAATCGTTCTTGGTGATTTGAATGCAAAAATAGGCCGGGAGGCGGTTTTCAGGCACTACACAGGTTCCCATAGTTTGCATGAGAACACTAATGACAATGGACTACGAGTCATCGAACTAGCAGCATCAAAAAACTTGGTCGTTGCAAGTATCAGGTTTCCGCGTAAAGATATCCACAAAGCCACCTGGGTATCACCTGATGGAGCCACTCGCAACTAAATTGACCACGTGGTGATAGATCGCCGCCACTCTTCGAGCCTGATGACGGTGTAGCGATTCTAACAGATACACACAATTCACAAGCAAAAATAGTGAAGAACACCGAACGAAAAAAATCGAATAAGAAAAATACATCAGAACCGTATACCAAGCGATAAATAAAAAAAATAATTCACACCAGTGGAATATACTCGAGTTTGGAAATCAAATTCTAAACACGGTCAGTAGTCTGATGCTTCACTGCTTCGCTTTTCAACCGTTTCATCGTGTGTTCAATTCACCTTCTTCACTATCCTTGCTTAACGCTATAACGGTACGAATGTACCGAAGTGCCAACGTCGACTCGGATCACTACCTTGTTGGTACAGTTTTCCGAGCGCGGATTGCCTAACGGAGACGTATTGCATTCGCGGATCAGGTTCGAATCAACACGGCTGCCTTACGCAATGAGAATACCAGCAACACCTTTGGTCATGCGTTACGACTCGCCGTCGAAGAGCTCGACGGAGGGAGAGTAAGTCCTGGTGCCAGAATGCCGGGCATAGAAGAGAAATGGACACGCCTTAAGAAGACTGTCATTAGTACTGCCAACTCCATCTTAGGCAGTAGTCGCAGAGATCGGAACGACTGGTTTGATGATGAGTGCAAACTAGCGACTGAACGTAAGAATGCTCCATATCGGACAATGCAGCAGTCGCATAGGACGCGGGTACGCGAGGAGAAATACAAAGAGCTCAGAAGATCTGAAAAAACACTTCACAGAGAAAAGAAAGGTGCCTGGGGAAAAAAACCTTGTCTGTGAAAGAGAGAAAAGTAGAGAGCGAGGTCCGCACTAGGCGCGGAAGTTCTACCAAATAATCCGCAGTATGACGCGGTACACACCACGCTGCACTTACTGCAAGGATAAATATGGTAATCTGATCACCGATCCTGAAGGCATTCTGGAGCGATGGGAAGTGCACTTCAATGAATTGCTTAATGGTCAGCTCACAGAAGAATTGGAGGCTCCACCAGTGCAAGACCAAGACCAAATGCTGCCGCCACCAGGCATTGGGGAAACATTAAAAGCCATTAGACAGCTCAAATCAAATAAAGCCCCTGGATCTGATGGCATACCAGCTGAGCTGATGAAACAAGGAGGGACAGCGTTACATCACGCAATTCATGAGATCGTGGTGCACGTATGGGAGCAAGAGGAGATGCCGGAAGATTGGCGTCGCGGTATAATTTGCCCCATACATAAGAAAGGAGATATCACACTGTGCAGCAACTATAGGGGTATAACATTGCTGAGTACCGCCTATAAGATACTCTCCACTATCCTACAAGACCGGATATCCCCATACGCTAAAGCCATCATTGGTCAATATCAGTGTGGCTTCATCCCAGGCAAATCAGCAATTGATCAGATATTCTCTCTTAGGCAGGCAATGGAAAAATGTCTGGAATTTAATATTCCATTATATCATCTATTTATACACTTTAAGGCCGCCTACGACAGCATAGCCAGGGTAGAACTATATAATGCCATGAGAGAATTCGGCATTCCAAACAAATTGATACGACTTTGTAGGTTGACCATGACCAACGTAACTAGTCAAGTAAAAGTGGCGGGATTGCTGTCCAAACCAATAAACATCTATAATGGACTTCGACAAGGGGACGGTCTGGCCTGCCTCCTCTTCAACCTGGCGTTGGAGAAAGCAATCCGTGACTCTGGCGTTACAACAAGAGGGACTATTGTCACCAAGTCCAGCCAGATACTTGCCTACGCAGATGACGTCGACATCATCGGTAGAACCGAATCGGCTGTACAGGAATCCTTCACCCAGATCGAGCAGGCGGCATAAAAACTGGGACTGCACATTAATGAGAGAAAAACTAAGTACATGGTGGCAACTTCTGCGAAAAGAAGACCTAACGTTGGTCAAACTATCAGGGTAGTGGAGCACGAATTTGAAGTAGTGCAATCCTTTAACTACATTGGGTCAATAGTACGAGAGTTGCCTCTTATGTTTCGGGATTTGGCAACCCTAGTGTTGCAATCCGGCAATTGACAGCTCTGTCGTAAAGTTGGACATTTTTGAGGTTATACGCACTTAGAACGTTTTGACATACGAGCGCTATTTGTGTTGTTTACAGTAACTTAAAAGATTCATCTCGTCCCAAAAATGGAATTAAATCGTCAACATTTTTGTGCGATTATTTTTTACAATTTTTGGCGTGGATTAACTCAGCAACAGTGCATGGATGAACTTAATTCAATTTTTGGCGATGAAGCTCCACCAAGAACCAGTGTTTATCGATGGTATGGTGAATTCAATCGTGTTCGTAGTTCACTCCAAGATGAATTTCGTGAAGGTCGTCCAAAATTAGTTGTTGTTCCGAAAACCATTGATGCTGTACGCGAACTGATATTGGAAGATCGTCATGTGACCTATCGTGAGATTGAGACAACCTTAGGCGTTAGTGGGACCAGCATACATTCAATATTGCATAAAGATTTGGCTGTCAAAAAAATTTGTTCGCGTTGGATCCCACACAATTTGTCAATCGCCCAAAAAAGGGCTCGTGTCAATTGGTCGAAAAAAATGCTCAAAAAATACGGTCGCGGTGCTTCGAAACACGTCTATGACATCGTGACAGGTGATGAATCGTGGATTTACGCGTATGAGCCCGAAAGTAAACAGCAGTCGACTGTCTGGGTGTTTCAAGATGAGCCAAATCCAACAAAAGTTGTTCGCGCACGAAGCACTTCCAAGCAAATGGTCGCCTGTTTTTTCGGAAAAACTGGACATGTCGCAACCGTACCACTAGAACAACGCAGAACAGTCAATTCTGAGTGGTACACAACCATTTGTTTGCCAGTTGTCTTCCAAGAAATCAGGAAAACCAACCGCCGAAGACGGATCACTCTTCACCACGACAATGCGAGCTCTCACATATCGGCTGCGACAACTGCATTTTTGAGCACACAAAACATCGATTTGATGGGTCATCCGCCGTATAGTCCTGACTTGGCACCGAATGACTTCTTTTTATTCCCGTACGTAAAAAACAAACTGAGAGGTCAACGTTTTTCGACACCAGAAGAAGCGGTTGCTGCATTCAGAATGCATGTGTTGGAGATACCTCAATCAGAGTGGCAAAAGTGCTTCGACAATTGGTTCAAACGCATGCAAAAGTGTATAGATCTTCATGGGGAATATTTTGAAAAACAATAAAGTGATTTTCGAAGATCAATATTTGTTTTTGTTCTCTAATCCCGAAATATAAAAGGCAACCCTCGTATCCGCCGATAACAATATAGAAGAAGAAATACGGGAACGGCTGATTAAATCCAACAAAGCCTACTATGGTCTATCAAGGCTCTTTCAATCCCGAAACTTATCCAGAACATCCAAGCTACCACTGTACAAGACCATGGTCTTACCAGTACTCATGTATGGATCCGAGACCTGGGTGCTTAATAAAAGGCACTCTGAACTCTTGGCCGGGTTCGAGAGGAAGGTCTTAAGGAGAATTGTTGGCCCCGTATGTGAGGGAGGACGATTCCGGAGACGCTACAACCAAGAAAAATCAAGCTCGGTAGACTCCGGTGGGCGGGACACCTAGCTCGAATGAGCGAAGAGGAGCCTGCCCGGAAAGTCCTTTGTGGCAAGATGTATGAAAGGAGACAGCGCGGCAGACCTTGATGGAGGGATGGCGAAGACCAGGACGCCCAGAGCCTGGGAGTGCCAAACTGGATAACATCGGCTCGAAATCGAGACCGGTGGAGAGATTTGTTAAATAAGGCCACGACCGGATCCCGGTTGTAGTGCCGATGATGATGATGATGATGATGATGATGATGATAATTTCCCCAGCGATTGTATGATTATCCAACCGCGTCGTTTGTTCAGACTATGTCGTTGCTAACCGACATGAAATGCGATTTCCGGTGGAAATCTTATGGTTAGCGAAATGGAGTTGTCGTATGGCGAAAAGGTAGCTAAACTCAATTATGCATTATCTGCATAGAATAATGAGTTTAGCTATGCGTCCTTTTGGAAAACATGATTTTTAGGTGAAATAGCTTGTAGAGGAAATAAGGGTTGATATAACACACTGAAAACGGTCGAAATAAGGTTGAAATTTGGTTGAAATTGTGGGTTGGGTCTCCATGTAATATAGAGAACCCCCACAAAAGGACTATACGTCCCCAAACATAGTACGCCTCTCAGGCGCACCGTTTTCCTTCCCCCTATGCCCAATTCCCAATTATCTTTTATTTTATTTTAATTTTTTATTTTTTTATTTTTATTTGTATTCCTTGTTTATGTTTGTACGTTTTGTTTTTGTTGTCCTATATATGTAATAAAAAAAACATATTTTTAAATAAATAAATAAAATAAATTTTAAAAAGAAAACCTATCAATTATTGTGACATGTTATAAAAACATTAAATATTGTACGCCGAAAGGGATAAGAAACGTGGTAATGTATAATTTAGAGTGCGTGCGAAGAGTCAGTAAGTTAATGTAAGAATGATATTTGTAAAATAGAAGTTAACATTTAGTCTTAAGTAAAATCTGTAATTGAATTGTTAAATAGGTGTGGAAGTAAAACAAAACAAAAAAAGAACAGTGCGAGTGGACGGAGTGGAAGTGGATAAGAAGGAGGTATCGATGTACATTGGTCTTAAATGCCTGGATTTTACAACGACGAGAAAACACATGATCAAGTAGAGGATTCCACATTCGTGTGGTTCGGCTAAAGAAAGAATGTCTATGTTTATTTGTGCGCATGAAGTAGACTTTCAATGTGAACTGATACTCAGATTGACGGGTATCGCGGGAAAATATCTGAGAAGGCGGAGCACACTCAGGAAGTTCAGTTTAACAACGACCGTGATAACACCCATAGAAAAGAGATAGGCAAGATATGTTGCGTCTATGTTCCAACGCCGGAATTGATCGACTTACGGGTGTGTCCCTAATACGTGAAGCAAGTGTTTTGAGAGCGTTCCAGTCGGATAGTTGGGGGCTAATCTATATAGATTACTTGGAGAAAGGGAAATTTATCAAGGGGTGGGATATGCAGCATTATTGGTCCTTGTCTTGATGGATAAGGGTCTGTTAAAAAAAATGATACTGACCTATCAAAGATCCCCCGAACTTACTCTAGGGTTTGTAACGTAACAATGGTCTTGTAAAACAACAAAATTGACGTAATATCCGTACAGTTTGTACATTTAAGCGATATAAAACAGGAGAGGGAGCCACAGTGTAGCCGATTTAGTGAGGTCACGAACTCTTGGGTTATTACAGACCAATAGGAAGAAGAAGGCGAAATCAAACTAAAAGTAACTATATAAAAGTTTAGTACATCACATAGATAACATAGATGGCAACGTCAAAACTTCTAGTCTAACAAAGTCAAGATGATAGGGTGCGTCTTATCTGATGGTCTATAGATTGCTTAATTTAGAGATGATGAACCTATTACGCTCCTAAAGTTAAATATCAAGAGTACCATTGTATACCGTGGGAAGGCATTCCCGAGTCTGACCATCAAAAATCACACAATCTTGTGTTAGGTCGTTATATATGACCATGGAAGTAATTGCAGCTCAACGGGGTTAAAAATGGAGGTCATTTAAAGTTTTCAACGGTTTATTTAATAGCACAGCCCGCCCCAGCCTGAAGGCTGTACCAATTGTGTACCATCTTAACGATACCAACTTCCTAGCTGCATTGAGGTAATTAGGTATTTATAACATCCTTCTGGAGAGACGTACTCGGTTGGATATTATAATATTCACATGAATTTAAAGCACTTTCAGTCTTGTTAAGGCGAAATGCAATCAAAGTACATGCTTTTAATTTAAGTTATGGTACACATCTCATTAATTTACTAGCCCATATATCCCGTCCTTGCGGAACTACACACCCAAACTTCGTGTAATAAGGGTTAGCTGGAAATATGATCTGCTTTCCGTGAAAGCTTTCGAGAATATGCGCATTTTGAAGATTATGTAGGTTTTTCCGCTGCTCCTTAATTTATTGCAAGTACACCCCTTCCACATATTTTGTGATGATTTAAACATTAAAGCAATAACTATACAATATTGTGCGTGTATGAAGCAGGTTTATTATTTAGTAGGTACATGGTATGGAATTCGTTGCCAGAAATGTTCGGGCACTGAAACCTGATGTGGGAGGTCAATAGGTCGTACAACATAAACAGGATATTTTATGATACTAATGAAGCATCATCCCTAACTTCCTGTCGTAAAAATATCGTAACTGAACATGATTAATTTCTTTCCGCTGGCTAAAAACCATCAAATTGATTTGTGCTACTACAACGACTGTGATGGAAGTTATTTTATGGAAGGTATATAGCTTTTCGGATCCTTCGACGACGTTCATGGTTTGCCATTTAAGATTGCCCAATTGGCTAGGCAGACTATCAGATTTGTGTAGCTTTTGTTTTTGATTGCCTTACTCAAGGAGAAGGCATTGGTAGGGAATGAACTATTTAGAGGTAATGTTATGAGGTTGGAAATTTGGTTTCTCGCGTTCAATTGTATGCGCAGTCAGACATGAAAAAAGGGCGTGGGAGTGGTTCCTCGTGGAGAGCCATTAAAACACTATTTCAAAATTAAATTACTCGAACTTACTTCTAGAAATCCAAAACCAGGGGTCATATACAGGGCAAGCCTTAACGGTAAGTCTAGTTTTAATATGCAATAAAAAAGATATTACGGAACTTAGAAATGTTTTATTTGTATTTTTAGAAAGTACAAAAAAAAAAAAGAAAATTTCAATCAAATCTAATTTTTAAACTTCATGTCGTCCAAGTGAGACTTTCATAAGCTTGTTTACATTGTTCAAGTCGGATTCACAAATTTCTAATAACACGTCGGCAATATTCTTTTGGAATGACGTTGACTTTCCGTACAACATTGTGTTGAAAATGGTGTATTGGGATTACCGGATTACCTTGATTTTTAGTAATCTAACAGAAAATAATTACCCGGAGTAAGATCCAAGCTCCATGGGGGCTCTCTTCTTCGTGATATGAGTTTCCCTGGGAACACCTCTTTTACCAGATACAAGGACACAGTAATCGAGTAACAGCTGGCGCCACCTTGTTGAAGCCATGTCCTGAGACTTGAACATTTTTGCAGTGCTGGGATTAAGAGCTCTTGAATCATCTGCCAATAATTCTCAGCCTACATCGTCGTGGTAACTCCATTGTCAATTTCAAAAAAGTACGGTCCAACGATTCGAATTCTGGGCTGATATTGGAACCCATCTGGCGCAAGACTAATGACCTTGCCCAGAAAAAATAAATCATTATGGAAAATTTAACAAGCCTCAGGACTTGCTAAATAAGGCCAAGACCAGTTCCCGGTTGTAGTGCCGATGATGATGATGATGATTGGAACCCATACAACAATCTTAGGGCCCCGGGAGAGTCTGTTGGGGATTATTCTGAAACCAAAATCAGCAATTTTGTGTTTTTTTTATTTTACTTCTCCCAGGAAAGACGAACCTATAGCGCTGAACCAGCGCCCTGAGGTCCTAATTTTACTCAACCGGGTCGATCAACCAAGCTCCGAAAGATGCTCAAGAATTCCTCCCAACCATTTCACGAAGCTTATAGCTTAATGGGGTGGTATTTCACCGGGTGGCTGGGATTTGGGACCCTACCTACCATTCAGTAATTGTGCCGAAGTGAACAATAGCAAGAGTCGTGGGTTGTACCTAGGTTTGCACAATCAAGCGCAAGAGACAACATTCTTACCAACTCACTCATTGAGGCGGTATTTGTCAACATTGCTGCTGACATGGAAATCGGACAAAAAAAAAGACTATCTGCTGCTTGGTAGTGAGGTTCGAAGAGTTTGAGAAAGTCAACCTGGTATCATCAGCAAATGATTGAATTGGGTTGTGGATAGTGGACAAGAGATCATTTATAAAGATGCGGAAAAGAGTGGGTGTGAGTATAAAACCCTGGGGAACACCTGCATTAATTTGATGGGAGATAGATTCACTTGGATTGAACGAGCAGAAAGATAGTCTCTTATCAATCGGATTAGTGAATTGTCAGCTCCACAGGAATGTAATTTCGTGAAAAGAGCTGGATACCAAATTCGGTCGAACGCTTTTGAAATATTCAATCCGACAACTTTGCTTTCACCGTAGAAGTTGATAGAATAGGTCCACTTTTCGGTAAGGTACTCCATCGGATCCCCTGTGGACCTGTTGCTACGAAAGTCATATTGGTGGTCATTGAAGAGGTCATTTGATTCCAGATAATACGAAAGTTGACGGTTAATCAGTGATTCTATTTGCTTCGAGAGAATGGAGTGAGTGCTATGGCTCGATACGAAGAGGGGGACGATTTGTCGTCCTTTTGGGAATTAGCTGAATGTTCTACTTGTGAAATAGCCAGTAGAATTGGACAGTTGGAAGAGTTTCCGCAGCGGTTTAGCGAGTGTAGTAGAACATCTCTATACAAGAATTGGAGGAATACCATTCTAACTCTGTGAGTACGTGTTCCGCATTTTTTTATTTTACCTTCGCAGTACAAGCAATATGGGTGATTGACAAGCTTATACTTGTGCAGGCATTGTCGAAAGCATCCGTGACTTGATATCAACTGAGTCGCCATGTTTTCTTTTCACTCATCTTTCTATATCAGATATCATGGTGTGGGTCTGTAGCGATCCTGTGAATCACTCAACCCACTAAAGGGTGAGGTATCCTTCCGCCAAGGAATATACTCACCTTTGCCAGTACACGTGCCCACAGACACGTGTCCCCATAGTCATTAACCACACTTGAAACAAAAGGTAATATGACATGCAACGACGTTGAGGTCGATATCAGAAATCAAGGAACTAAACGTTCAAAAGCTTCCAATATCGAGTTCAACGCATCCATACATCGTATCCAAACCAATGCGCTGAATGCAGCAAGGCATCGCATGCAAGTCAAGCACCCATTCCAAGCATCAACGCGATGCTGCCCATGAAACACCATTGTCGGTAAATAAACCGAACAACGGATGCCTACTCTGGTAGCTAATAGCGATTAGCACCTAAATCCCTTGCATGACCCTAACGCAAACGGCACACTTGTGCAAACAAAGCATATCGTTTCGCTGCCGACCAATAATCATGCAAACATAACCATCTTAACACGCGATAGGTGTTTATGAGTTGGAAATGGAAACAAAGCATTACCGATCCCATAGTCCTTTGTATCCATCTGAATAACGTGAAAACCCTTGTTGCTCAGGCCAGATGGGAAAGACAAACCATCCTAAGAAAAAGATCGGAGAATAAGCGGCGTATCCCCGATCATAAGACGGAACAAGATTCCGATAATCACCAGATAATGATAACGATGATCACGAGAAAAGATCTCTCCTTTTACAGATACGATGGGAAATTCTGTTAACGGATACTATGGGAAATTCTGTGTAGCAGATTGGATGGGGAATTTTCTTTTGCAGATGCGGGGACGAGAAGTTTGGATTGGATCTTAAAGATAGAGACAATCAGTCTACTTCGAGCATCCGTCCAAGAAAGTCACAGAGAACCCAATAAGGGGTCGGTCCGCGCCGCGCAACGTATTAAAAATAAATCGAGAAATTCACACTAAAGAGAATCTATCGCGAATACGACACAATATTAATAACGAGAAATTGACAATACTTTTAGCGTCGGACCAAGCCGCACGCGTGCCAGATACCGAATTTATTCGATTTGTATTCTTGAGGTGCGAAAGAAACGTAGTCACACATCGCACCAATTCCAAATCGAAGAATCGCGAACTCAGTTCACCTAGAAACGGGGATAATTTATCTGAACATATAAAATCAGTGTGTGAGTGTTTTTCGCCAGTACCATTGTGTCCATTAATTCTAAGTGCTGTGCAAGGAAAAAAAGAAAGGAAAACAATAAAGAAAAATCTACAGAAACAATTTTTCCGTGTTTTGTTGTGTTCACTCCGCTGGTGTATTTTGTTCTATGGTAAGCAGTGTTCGTCGGAACACTCCAACATCATTCCGCAGTGACTTGACTATAAAAACCGCCAAAGGTCCATCTTCCTTTGGTGGAAGAATCCCATCTTCGTTGCCATTCTCTTAGGCTTGAGAGCTCTAATTGTGACTGCATTCGCCGGCGACTCTCTTTTGAGACCTCATGCAATGCAGCGGTTTTCTTAGCTGCAATGTCATGGGGTTTCCTCCCGGCCAAGTCATTTATGGCCTGTTCGGATACCGTTCGGAATGCGCAGCATACTCCTAATTATGCCAGCCTATATGCTGGGTTCACTCTCCTCATGTACAACTTATACTGCGCCCATATTTGAGCTGTTTATAGTATATTATAATGGAGATGTTGACGCTGGTTATCAGTTTCCTTATGTTGGGCCGGGGTTCTCCAACATTGGGTAGCAGTCTCCCTAAAACATTGCATACTCTTGCCGTTTTTGCACTCGTTTTCCGCAGGCGTTCCTTTAAGGTCAACCTGTTGTCGAGTGTAACACCAAGATATTTAATATAGGGAGGGCCTGCATTTGATTGTTTGTCCTTCTATTTCCAAATCAAGGTGTTCAACTATCTTGCGGCTGCTTATTAAATCTGCCTCCGTCTTAGATGATGTTCCCAAACAGCGGACCCAATAGTCATCCCATATTCGTTGCCATTATCTTGGGTTTTTTTTTTCGGATACCTCTGGACCGATCCATTCTCTTTGGGTGGAGATCTCTATTTGGAATGCTTTACTTTACCATGTATTTCCTCGTCGTTGTACATGGGTGAACTGAAAAGTTTCCGACCTCAACGTGAAAATAGCAGCACTCGTCAGCCATTTTGGAGGCGTAATTTTTATTTGACAGTCGTTTGAGTGAGTCGATGTGAGTGTTTTTGTGAAAATGGACAAAATTGAGTATCGAGCTGTCATTAAATTTTTGGTTTTGAAAGGCAATACGCCTACGAAAATCAATCACATGTTGGACTCTGCACCATCGTTTATCACAGTGAAATTTTGGGCAGCTAAATTTAAACGTGGCCGTGAGAGCTCGGGAGACGATGAACGTCCGGGACGTCCAAAAACTGCAACAACTGAGGATAATAACATCGCTAAAGTTCACCAAATGGTGCTAGACGACCGCCGAATTAAAGTGAGAGAGATAGCAGAGGCTATGAAAATGTCCAAAGAACGTGTTTGTCACATATTAAATCAAGATTTAGGCATGAGAAAGCTGTCCATGCGTTGAGCGCCGCGTTTGCTCACGTTAGACCAAAAACGTGTTCAAATGAACATTTCCAACGCTCTGTTGGCACAGCTTAGGCGCAATAAATCCGAGTTTTGGCCCCGACTAATTACTGTCGATGAAACTTGGATACACCATTATACGTCCGAAACAAAAATATGGTAAAAACAGTGGATAGTGCAATGGGGGAATCGGCTCCAAAACTAGCAAAAACTGTTTTTTCGGCTGGGAAAGTGATGGCGACTGTTTTTTGGGATAGTCATGGTGTAATCTTAATCGATTATCTTCAGAAAGGAAAAACCATCACAGGAGCATACTACGCATCATTACTTGACCAACTGAAAACAGAAATTGCGGGAAAACGGCCACATTTGCAGAAAAAGAAAATCCTGTTTCACCAGGACAATGCGCCGTCTCACACCCCAGCGGATGCCATGGCGGAAATCCACGAATTACGGTTTGAACTGCTTGACCATCGGCCTTACTCACCACATTTAGCCCCAAGCGACTTCTTTTTGTTCCCTAATCTGAAAATTCTGCTCGGAGGACAGAGATTTTTGTCAAATGAGGAGGCAATCACCTTCGTGAACAGTTATTTTGTAGAGAAAAACGGCGAGT
Source organism: Microdon myrmicae (assembly GCA_963931805.1). Classification (NCBI taxonomy): domain Eukaryota; kingdom Metazoa; phylum Arthropoda; class Insecta; order Diptera; family Syrphidae; genus Microdon; species Microdon myrmicae. Next base: position 75,419,616 of record OZ007500.1, on the reverse strand, counting down.
ACTATTTGGACGGGTTAAAGAGATGGGAGCATCGCTGGGAGAAGTGTGTAGAGTTATAAGATGTCTTCTATCATTGTTAGGTCGGAAACTTTTCAGTCATTTAAGACTAAGGTACATCGATACCTCCTCCTTATCCACTCCCTCTCCGTTCGCTCGCACTTTGCTTTGACATTTAAGGGTAATCCAAAATCCTCAAAAAAATCGTCCTGAAGGAGGAGCATACTCTTAACGATAATAGCCTATGCGCTGAGTTCACTCACCTCACGTACGACTTATAATGCACGGCTCCTGCCATATGTGAACTGCATATGTTACATTATTATGGAGGTGTTGACGCTGGTTATCAAGTTCTTATGTGACGCCGGGGTCCTACAACTTTGGGTAGCAGTCTCTCTAAAATATTGTCCGTTCTTGCCGTTTTTCCACTCGTTTTTTGCAGGTGTGCTTTAAAGCCAACCTGTTGTCTAGGGTAACAGCAAGATATTTTATGGAGGGGCTAGATTTAATGGTGTGTTCTTATGTTTCCAAATCAATGTGTTAAGCTTTCTTTCGACTGCTTATTAAAACTGACTCCGTCTTATGTGCAGCTAGTTTCAGTCCGGCCATATCTAGCCGTCATTGAATGCTCTGGATTGTATGGGAACACATATTTTCCTGGTCATCTAGATGTTTAGATACGGTGAATAAGGCCAAACCATGATGATTCGTACTTCTTCTGGTACATTGACCCTGAGCACACCATCTTACATGATATTCCATAACAGAGAACCCAACACCTACCCCTGGGGTACACCCGCTGTTATTTTATATTTTGTGGTTGTGTCATAGAGCAGTCTTCCATCCGAGAGATAGTTTGCTAGTATACACACTAAGTAGGGGGAGACTTGTAGATCACCACGCTTGCATTATCTGATTCCGGCCAATTGAATGCATTTTTGACATCTAGTGTCACCACTGCATAGTACGAGGGGGAATCAAAAATAAACGGTAATTTCTTCTTATACATTTATTGAATAATGTTACACACTACCTATGCTATCAACATTTTTCAATATAGTCTCTTGCGTGATCTACACACTTTTGCCTCCCTTTTGGAAGCTTTAATATCTCTTGTTCCTAGAAAGGTTTGGGTGAGTTGTTAGCTAATTGCGGACGTGCTCTTCGACTTCTTCATTGCTCTGGAATTTTTTTTCCTCCAAGTTATTCCTTCAAGGGCGCGAACAAAAAATACTGACAGGAAGACAAGTCTGGGCTACGAGGAGGGGGTTCGAGGGTTTCCCAGCCCGTTTCTTCCAAAATATCCCTTGTCAAGGACACGGTGTGAGTCCTGGTGTTGTCATGAAGAAGGATGCCATCTCGAAGGGGATTAGTGGATGTTAGGGGGGACCTGGGCGCGAGGTAGGTCCGTAACAGTGGGCATACCTCGTCTTTTGTTTCAATATGCGGGTTATGCTGACTGCGATACCCACTTCTGATGAGATTTCTCCTATAGTTAAGCGGCGATCACTTTTAATAAGCTCTCGAACGGCATGGATGTTGCTCGCTCATGGGTGTGCCGACTACAAAATCAAGAGCGACCACTAGCCAAGCCGGTTCCCCTACATAAACCAAACAACAGCCACGCACAAGATCACCTAGCTCGCAACTTGTTGCTAAGCAAAAAAGTAAAATGACCGTTTATATTTATTTCACCCTCGTATTTTTTAATTCCTCTCAGTCAGCGTGCTCCAGGTATCGCATTGTGAGCGATATCGCACCCCGCAGATAGTGCCTTACCGGTTGATCTACCTTTACGGAACCTTTACTGCTATTTACAGAGCCCTTGCTCAAGCAGTTTCCCTGTTGTGTCTGTCATGCCTAGTGGGCGATAGAACGACGACGCTTCTGGTGTCTTGGCTCCCTTTGGTATATGCACAAGCCGCTGTTTTTTCCATCGTTAAAGAAATGTCCTCTTTGAAGGCAGGTGGTGAAGAGGTCGAGTCTTCCGGCCTTTTACTTTAAGTAGTCTTCACAACGGAGCTGGTGTTGTGGTCCTTCTCTCAGGGAGCTTGTCTCCTTGCCCTGAAAAGGATGAGGGATCTCTATAGACCGCTCCTGAGGGGACCCATTGCGGTCCCCACCGTGCTTCCTTATACCTGAGGGAAGAGTAGCGACCGATTGTTGAATACGGTCCAAATATTCCAATAATAAGACAGTATCAATATATGATAGAATTTACATTTTTATTTATATATTAATTTTAACTTTATTCTAGTTTAGTTTAGATACATTTATTGGCGTCCTTACACCTAGGACGCCAATTGAGACTGATCCTCGAATCAAAAAAAAAGAAAAAAAGTGGGTTGGCGAGAGGGCTGACTTTAGCGAAACAAGGACAGATGTGTCCTTCATCTTGTCTCTGGCTTCTGGTCATCTTGCGATAACCAGAATCACCCACATCCGTGAGGATGTTGGGCTCGGTCTCGAGATATCTGAAAAGAAAGGAAAAAAGGGGGGTATCCAAGGATTGTGTGGACAGTGTTAGTTCGGGTGTTCTCTAACTACTTGGATGGAGGGATGGTGGAAAAGAAATCATAGAAGACCGGTAGGTCTTAATGCGGTAGTAAACGCAGATCACGTCTTTGGCGTCTGATGATCTGCGCTTTGGTCGGTGTGTGTATGTTTGTGCCGTCTTGTACTGTGCGTCCGTGTGTGTGTGGTTTGTTAACAATAGACCCTATGGGATGGATCCAGGAATCCTCTATTATAGAGGGGAATGTTGTTGGGAAGGGTGCTTTTCTCAGTTTTATACTGAAGAAGAAATTGTGGTGGTCTGATCCGAAGAGATCGACAGAGAGAAGGGTCAAAAACGCAAGACTCCCGTACAAGTAGGTTCTCGCTGTTCTGAATGCTTTCGAGGTACTTGTATGCTAATTGCAGCAAGTACTCGTCGATAGGGGTAATGGAGGCGCCTTCGTTGGGGTAATGACGACCGTCAGGCCTTGTAGAGTGATTGGTGCATTTTCTGAGGAGTTTTCTTTCGAAAACTCGAAGTCTTTCCATTTGAGCCGAAGATATGGTACGCCTGCAGCGGCGTGAAAAGTTCGGGAAAGCTTTCCATTCACTCTAACTTGGAAGGTTCTGTTTCGAACGAACTGGTAGATGATACTACATAGCGTTCTACTGAGGCCAGTATTCAAGAATTTAAAAACGAGACCTTTGATCCAAGTCGTGTCAAAAGCTTTTTCAATGTCCAGGCTCACCGCGACGGTGGGTTCACAAGCAACGGTCTTTCAAGTATGTCTTCTGAATTATTATGGCATACGCTCACAATGGACATTAAAATTCACAAGCAACTGTCTTTTAATTAGATTTTTTTTTGGGTTATTATAGCTCACTCTCACAATGAACACTAAAACTCACAAGCAACAGTCTTTTAAGTAGGACTTTTGGTTAGTCATTGCTATACCAGTAAACGGCGACCGGACCGATCAGAAAACCTGCGACTACTTTACTCGACGTTTGATATTCTCACCCTAAACGTAATGACAGCAGCGCATGTGCGTGATTTGCCGATTGAAATTTAACTCTACTAAACGCCACGTCCTCGGTACGATGGCCGCGAATTGCATCGATAGGGGAGGATTCTATATGTGTCCGTATAGGACAAGTACGTTACCCTTCAATGAAAACGATGATCGGCGGACACCTGATTAAACAGACGTACGATGATCGGGGGCTGCAGCGATGCACTCATACATCGTTGATGATGTATGCCAGGGATCGAAATCGATTTTTGTTTCTAAGTAAACAAAAACTCTATTTCACAGATCAAATGGTGTCACACATGATGTAAATGATGTGCCTATGATACAGGGGGTCGTCATGGTGTTTGCCTAAGATTCCTTGGAAACGCCGATGTAGGGAATATCCAATCTAGCCGTATGGCTCCGGTGCACAAGGAGGCAAATTATTTTGTTAATAAATAAATAAATGAATAAATATGCGGATAAGTAACGAACACAGTGAGATACTGCATGTTTACTTTAGGTTTTCGGGCAGGTCATCATAGGCATGGCATGGGTAAGGTTACCTAAACAATGTTCATATCCATGCCCAAATTCATGATCGGTTGATAGCCGATAACGGGAAATTATCGCAACTGTCGCGGACCTAAGGGTATAGGCGCGATATACAATTGCGTACTATGGAAAGAATATCGGCTACAGCTATGTCCACAATACGCTAGCTAGCGTTTGTTTATCGTAATTGAAGATAGGCTGAGCCGATAGGAGATGAACTGGTTTATGGAATATGAACCCGGGAAATTTAGAATGTGTGGATGCCGTTGGGTAGGTTTTCCTTTCAGGTATGATGCTGTAGAGGAGCTTACGCTGCCCCTAATTGCAGGTAAGTACTATGGCTAGGTATGGTAAGAGGAAGTGGTTAATTTAAAGAGGATGGGCGGTTCTTTGGGAATGTATTAGAGAACCGCCACAGGGTATTTGGTGCGATGAAACTGTGACCATTATCACGTGTGTCATCGAAGTATGCACAGTTAGTTGGGTTAAACACAACAATTGGCTGGTTGAAGTCGTCCAACTTACTGTGGACCTCTGAACTAATGATCGCATTAGTATCCGGGTCGGCATCTTGGAGAGTAAGTTTGTGATTATTTTCAAAGGTCTCTCCGATGATATTTGCTTTATTAGTGTCGTTATTAACAACAACACCATTGTGTATGGTTCGCCCAGTGATACGAGAAATGCCACATATCTTTTTAACATTTTTATAAACATATCTTTTTAACATTTTTATAATGGCTCCATTTGCGTAAAGCGGTGACGATATCTCATTCTGCAGAGCTTTTTACGCTCCCGGTTGAGACGAAGAGTGAGGTCGTCACGGGGAATCTGATAGGTCTTTTCAAGGTTGTATTTCGGGACATGAGTCTCCGAAGTTTCAACTAGAATCTCGTGGAGTCGTTTTGCAGCGTTGTTTATCTCAACCGTCGTTAGGTTCCTGTCAGTGGAAAGATAGAGTTGGTGGAGTTTATCGTTCAATGTAATATTGAAGTTGTCCCAATTTGTGCGCCCATAATCGGGTATGTATCTGATATGAGCCCGAGATGCTCGATAGCCGCGAATGAATCTGGTCATAGCGTTGTGGTCAGATACACCCGTTGAAACTTGAGGAGGAGTGATTTGGGGAAGTAAGTCTTTGGACACAAAAAATATGTCCAGAATTGAGTCACCTCGAGTACCAACCGTAGGTGCGACAATTTCGCAGTTGAGGGCATAAGTGTTTTCGGTGTACCATTGGTACAGTTTTGTGCCATTTGGACAAAAGACAGAGTTGTTCCAGTGAGGATGTCTGGAGTTAAAATCGCCGCCTATGATGAAGGGTGTATGCCCCGAGGACCTTATTAGTTTGCCGATTTCTTCGGAATTGATGGGGCCATTATTGGTTTTATGCGAGTGGTATACGGAGTATATATTCACTCTACCATTATTAGCCAGATGCAGTTCAACCCCAGACACCTCTATGGACTTAAAGTGTTGGAGGTCAATAGCTTCATGGTGAAGTCCGCTATTAATCAGTATAAAACTATTAACCAGTATACAAGTTGATGGTGGGACCGCCAGTGAGGGTTCGATCTCTTCGAATCATGGAGAAGTTCGGGAATACGGGACGGTGACATGGATGCAACCTAGTTTCGGTTACAAGTACCACGTCCGCCCGGTTATCCTTTATAAAATCAGATACTATCATACGCTTGGAAAGCGAAACAAGAGAGTTGACATTTACGAGTATAAGGATAACTTTTATTTTGTAATCCATTGTGGAGTGTATGTCTTGCATATGCAGTGAAAAGGAGTGCCTCCCTCTCAGCCTCGGTTGTTAGTTTTTCATATCGGGGTCGAATATCTTCAATCAAGCAGGAGAAACTAAGTAGTTTTTCGAGCATTGAAGATTGCCCCCTCGGAGGCTTTTGCACCGCCCCTTGAATTTGTGGCGTCGTGTTGGCCTTTACCGGGGCTCGCTTAGGGACTTGAATATGTTTTTGAGGGGGAGGAGTTGGGAGAGTTTTTATATACTTTGTTTGTTTTCCTTTAAGCATGTCGGCAAATGTAAATCCATTTTGGATGAAGTGTTGTGTGGCCTGTTTTCCGAAGTCTGACTTGGCTGTTTGCTTAGCTCGAGTCTCCTTGGATCTTTGAATAATTTCTTTATATTTAGGACAGTTCCTGTAACTAGCCGGATGTCCTTTGTTGCCACAGTTGCAGTAAGTTGGCAGTATTATTTCATCCTGCATATTTGTTGCGGGATCGTATTTTGCTACCGGTAGTTCTCACTTGCCAATATCGTGGGATTTTCCGTAGCGAATAAAACGGCGACTCATGTTGCAGTTTCTGGAGGCAAGCCCGAAACGTTGGCAACGTCTGCATTGAGGCATTTCACTGTTATGAAATACCTCGAAGACAACTTGCTGATGCAAGATTGGAAGCGACTTTGTCCGTATTATGGTATCTATGTCGGTTCCTGGAGAAAGGTGAAGCTTCCATAACTATGTTCACCTTGCTCTACTTTTCCGGTCTGATTTTCACAAGTTGACGTTAGGAAATGTTGCCTCGAGGGCAATTACGATGTCGTTCTTTTCCCAACAAGAAGCGACTCGTTTTAGAAGGATGGTCCTCGACTTTTCGTCGGCCGGTGTGAATGTGTAATAATTCACCTCCTTGGCCTTGAGGTTGTCGTTGACCTTGCGGTAGGTTTCCCTATCGTAGGTTATGATTTTGTTTAGGGATGGGCTTAAGGTCTTTGCCTTGAAGTTGGAAATCCCTACTCGGTTCATGTCACCGATGAAATTTTTTAAATTGAGGTCTCGTGCACAGACCCCGGGTTGCTGTTTCTTCTTAGAAACGGGTGCGCGGACCCCGAGCTCTGGCTGGACAGTGTTGGGAACACAAGTGGTCTTTGGTTTTGGGTTAATTACCGGAGTTGGCCTCGGTGGGCAAGGATCCAGCGGAGGTAAGATTTTTAGATAATTTGGAGTTATCGCGGGGTTCGACAACTTTTTGGGGATAGCTGATGATGATGATGGGGGTGGTGTCGGCGGGCAGCCGGTGGGGACATGCTTATTGGAGGGTCCTCCCTCGCAGCTTGTTGTTGGGAGTAGTGTTTTCCGCTTTGGGGCCCTAGATGAATTTGAGGTGGGGGTACGTGAGTCACCGTCGTCCATTGAGTTATCAGAATTGTCAGTGACATTCTCTAACTCGGGCTCGAACTCTGATTCCGAATCAGAAGCTTCCGAACTGGCACTGGACGGGGATGCGGGTGGGGTGGCTTCTAGTCGCGATAATCTACTTTTCAGGACAGCGTTCTCAGCCTTAAGAGCCTCGAGGTCCTCCTTTAATCTTTTTATGAGAGTCATCATGCCCTGATTGGGCTGATGGCCCATACCACGAGAAGTGTCCATTTATGGCGAGTATGTAAACATCGAGATAAGCGGCACTGCAAGAGCACGAAAAAGAGACAAGAAACGCGTGGAAAGCAAGGAAAAGAAAAAAGGGGGGAACAAACAAGGACCAAGAAAAGAAACAAACAAACCTAATCAACAACCTATATTGAGGAATTAAAAGAGTTAATTAATTACTAATAAAATTATAAAATTAAAATAAATAAAAAAATATAAATTAAATTATAAAAATGTACAAACCACCCTCCACGTCCTGTTCCTTCACAAACTCACAAAGTTCACAATCATTTTCACAGGCAATTTTTTTTTTGTTATTATTATTTCTTTTCTTTTTTACCCAAAATTAATTAACACGACTATATTGTATAAATTTCAACTCACAATGACGTGTATCAATGCTATGGTGACTGTGTACTCAATGTATGTTGTATCTTCTATCAGCTCTCACTGATGAATGTGATCCTCGAATCTTTTGTTTTTTTTTTTTTTTTTTTGTTAATTTACTTTTTTTTTTTATTTGAACAAAAATTAAGAGTTACAATAAGTAATACAGCTAACTTATAATAGATTGGTTACATAATAAGTGTTTACATGTTATTTGTTAATATTTTTCAAACAGTTCTTTCTTACTTGTGCTTAAGATTTAATGGGATTTATATAGATTGGTAATTTTGTTTTTCCTGGAAAAGGTCATAAAAAAAAACCAGGAACTCTGTTTATTTTAACTTAGCATACTTAAAATTGCTTAACATAACTTAATCTAACTTAATCTAATATTATATACAATTTACAATATTTGATATTGCAATGATAGTGACAATTTGATATGACTTAAAAATAATATTTACAATATTGATTTATGTGGACGTGGGATTTTTAGTTTTAATTGAGGATAGTAAGGGATATAGTCAGGTATGTTCTTGAAGGAGGGGGGTGCCATTCGGTTCTGTGTTAAAGGTAAGAATCTTGGAGAATGGTTGGGTGTTGCTGCATTTGAAATGATTGGGTGCCAGTTCGGTGTTGTGGTACACGATCTCGTTTAGATCGTTAACCAGTCTGCCTGAGGTGAAGAGGGTCCTGATTTGGAGGCAATTACGATAGTGAGTTCCCGTATTTGAGGAGGGTGATGGTAGGTCTGTTATTATCGGGTTGGGATTGTTAGGAAGGTTTTCTATGAAATTTATCGACAGTTCTAGGATCCGTCTATCCAGTCGTTCGATGCCTGCGGTGTTGTAAAGGTCGTTGTTACAATGCTATCTATATGGGTTGGTTTTGCGGTGTAAGCCAGTGATAAACCGGAAACATTTTCGTTCAAACACTCGTAATTTCTCGATTTGGGAGGGTGAGATGTGGTACCATAATGGGCAGGCGTATGTAAGAGTGGGTCTGATTATCTGTTTGTAGATGAGCTGTTTGACCTTGAGAGAGAGGCCTTTAGGTTTCCACAAGCTGTATTGAGGCTTTATGAAGGGAATTTTTGATGTGGGTTGAGAATGACCAGTCGTTGGAAAGGGTTACTCCCAAGTATTCTAGGGGTTTTGGAAGGTTTTATGAGGGTGTTATTAAGCTTGAGTTTAATTTTGTTGTGGCAACGTTTAGTGTTGTTTGTGCAGTGAGCGTTTTTGCCCTTAACCACTGTTAGCGGGGTTTTGGTTGGGTTGAGGCGAATTTTCCATTTGTTAAAGTATGCTGAGATGAAGTTGTTAATGCGGTTTCTGACCGCTTTGACAAATCTACTGCTAGAGTAGATTAAAGGATCGTCAGCATAATTTAGCATTACAACATTAGGTGGGGGTTGGGGAATATCGGATGTGTATAGAAGATATAAAAGTGGTCCGAGAATGGATCCTTGGGGAACTCCCGCAGTTATGTTGTGAGTTTGTGAGAGGGAAGAATTTATTCTGACCATAAATTTCCTCCCAGAAAGATAAGATGCTAGGAGCTTTGTGATGTTGGAATTCAGACCAAATAAGCAGTGCAGCTTATAAAGAAGTCCCGAAATCCAGACACAATCAAATACTTTGGAAATATCGAGAGATATGTGTGGCGGCTCGTGCGAACGCCACTACTCACTGCCTACCTATCACCAGGTAAACCCTCTTTTATAAGCCTTCGGCGCCAATAAATCGTGTACTTACCTGCATTAGCATTTCGAATAACCGCAATGTCTGCTGATACGAAAAGTGTATCAGCAATAACAGGCATTCCCCAAAATAGAAACGCTTAAAATATATAAGAGTATAACATGGGCATTTTAAAACCTGAAAGGTATGACCTACCTGCCCATACGACCAACCACCAGCTGCAATATTTAACTGCGCTGTTTAAAACATTACCAAACCCATAGCCATAGGAAGTGCAAATTGGTCGCACATCTAGCAACCAACATTGCATTATTTCCTACCAAGAAATTGGTCATAAGATGCGGCGACAATGCAACAAGAGATGTTTATATTTCTCTTGATTCGTACACGAAATGCTTACATCGGCCGCTAACTCGAGCCACACACAGGGAAACTCGCATCTGACAGCCAACATGCGCACGATCGGCAATTATGCTACAATGTAGGCGCTGATCGTGCAAATACAATGATCGGTTCAAAACAACTCGTCCCCAGCTGCGAATGTGTTATTTTCATGTATACACGACGACCATGGTTCGCATGCTGGGCGACACAACATGAACATCATAAGGGAGCATGATGTGTGTACAACCCTTCTTCGGTAGAACAAACTCGGAAAGTTAAAATGACCAAATATGGGCATCGAAGCGATGATGGAGTACGTGGTATTCTGTCGCTTCGATGAACTAAGTCACTTGTAGTTCAGATTCTGTGGTGGCAACCATCCTTTTTGCGCTGTGTATAAATAATATGAAACAAAGTTACGACTGTGTCCGTGGAAATATACTACTTCCAATCGGAGTAATAAAATTGAGTAAATACCACGGTTATACAGACTTTTTGCGCTGTGTATAAATAATACGAAACAAAGTTACGACCGTGTCCGTAAAAATATACTACTTCGAATCGGAGTAATAAAATTTAGTGAATACCACGGTTATACAGACTTTTTGCGCTGTGTATAAATAATACGAAACGAAGTTACGACCGTGTCCGTAAAAATATACTACTTCCAATCGGAGTAATAAAATTTAGTAAATACCACGGTGATACAGACATTTTGCGCTGTTTTAAATATTTCGAACGGAAGTCACGACCGTGTCCGCAAAAGTATCTACGTCTGCACCGAGTAAAAGATCTGGCGATTACCACGGTGCTACGTTTTCGAACCCTTTTTCGGTTTTAATTGTTTGAGATACTGTTACAACGGTTTACACCAATGTTCCACCAAATTATCAGTGTCAACCTAAAGGAAGTTAGTGAGTACAACATAAGCATAGTGTATATTCGAATTAAAATTGTATGTTTTAACTTAAAATAAGTTTTTGTGTAATAATAAATACTGTACAACTTAAAATAAGTTTTTGTGTAATAATAAAATACAGTACCACTTGAACTAAGTTTTTTTTTGTAATGAATAAAACACAGTACAACTTAAAATAAGTTTGTTTTGTAATCAATAAATACTGTACAACTTAAAATAAGTTTTTGTGTAACAATAAAATACAGTACAACTTGAACTAAGTTTTTTTTGTAATGAATAATCAATAAATACTGTACAACTTAAAATAAGTTTTTGTGTAATAATAAATACTGTACAACTTAAAATAAGTTTTTGTGTAATAATAAATACTGTACAACTTAAAATAAGCTTTACATAAGTATTAAAGACCTATGTTAACCTAGGCTAAGTTTCACCAGAGTAAATAAAATAGACATAAGGAAACAGCCGTTGTTTACATCGAACATCGAAGCTCGACGATCGAGCAAGCAGTTGGGACGTCTCGGTGAACCAGTGTCGGACGGACACCCTATCGAGACGAGGCAGAAAAGAGACGCCTCATAACGCCTAAGCCAATACCCACAATACCCACCCCTACATATGCATACGCCCTACCGTGGTTTTCTAGACCGGTTGTGACATCGTGTGTAAGTTTTCGTAGCGCATGGCAAGTGGAGTGTCGCTCACGAAAGCCAAACTGAGAATTAGGGATGAGAGCGTTATCACTGGCAAACAAGAGAAGGTTTTGGTAGATCTTACATTCCAATATTTTGCTTAGGGTGTTCAATAAAGACATCGGACGATAGTTGGAGGTGTCATTGGAACTGCCGGACTTTTTAACGGGAATTACTACCGCAATTTTCCAGTTCTCTGGGAAGTGTAAAGCATTTATTATATGGTTAAGAAGGACGAGAATGGGAATTAGATTTGGTGGGCGAATCTCGAATCTGCAATTCCTCGCCCTTTTATACAAAATCTTATGTGGATTTTGTATCACGGATGTATCGAAATGCAAGCAGAATTTCGAAAGGTACTTCGACTGGAGTCGAGTACTGGAGAAAAGGGATGGGATATCTATTTTGAGAATATACATGTGGGTGTTGGTTATTGTACCGTACGTGGGCACTAGTTCAACTCAACACTCAACCACTTACCACCCAATCAACTCCAAACAAGCGAAAGAAATAAATAGGCACGCAAGTATTTCGTTGTCAACTGTTCTTTATTTTTATCCACGAGTTCAGAATGTTAATATCACTTAATCCTTTGCGATGATGCCTGCACTCCTTCAGGATCGTTGAAAGTTTTAACACAAAGTTCACTTAAAAAAAACAACGGAAAGTTCACTTAAAAAGAACAAAACAAATTTCTTGACTTATTGACCGAAAGGAAAAACGGCACTCCAACTCGAGTATTTTAACGGTGGAAAACGAAACTGGTTACTTAGTAGCGGGCTGGTAAAAAGGGGAACTCTAAGCGGGTGCGATTGTCCGCTGCGGTAATAGGAATCTGACTCCCTGAGCTGGGCGACGTTTACCCAGACTCTGATGATTGCGATGAGTTGGCACGCATGTCATCGCAGGGGGAAAACAATCTTTCCAGGGTGAATGTGTGAATGTCTTTTCCTCTGGAAGAAAGACACACGAAACACTCGATGGGCGCAGGAAAGGAAAAACAAACATGCAGCTGGTCAAATATGATGATCGGTGTATGGGCTGGCTGTATCGCCACCGTACGATAGGGGATCGATTTTTGATTGACGTTAGGTCAACATAGCTTCGCTGCGAGGGCAAAGGCTACTAGATTTGGGTGCATGTTTATTTTAGGCATTGGATAATGCACAGGAATACTAGCATGCAGGCAAAAATAATTTCTTCTGTTTACGTAGAGTACACAGAAACATTTCGTTTAGAATAGCCAGCGTGAGAATAGTGGCTGGTCGTTGTTTAGACAACGAATCATTAGACATGATCATGGGTATGATTGTATAACGTCAATCATATTCGTGCCCAAAACCCATGATCGGTAGATAACCGATAAAGGAAATTGGTCGCAACTGCAGCGAACCTTCGGATTGGGGCAATATTCACTCATGAACCGTAGCAAGAATACCGGCTACAGCTGTGTCAACAATAACGCTGGCCAGCGAGTATTTATCTTTTATAATTGCTGACAAGCTGATTGTCTGGCACGGTTCATGTAATATGAATGAAATAACTTGTTTGATGTGCATGCCTGCTGGGGTTGTACTTTCAGGTGAAAGTTATTTGAAAGATAGCTTACACTGCTCGGATGCAGGTAAGTATAGTGGTTTATGGAGTGAGGGAAAAGTAGGTTGTTTTAAAGAAATGGATGGTTCTTTGCGAAAGCTTTAAAGAACCGCCACATACACATCTGGCTGGATTTTAGGATTGTGTGTATGGGAATGAAATGGATATCTATTAATATGGGTTTGTTTGCATATGAAGATATGCATTGTGGTGTTTAGTTTTTAGGAAATTCTGGAAATATGAGTATGGTAATTGAACATCTGATTCAACTTACCGTGTGTTTGTTTTGGTTTGGGGATTAGTGGAAATTGGGCGTAGGGATGATAAACGAATATTTGATTCGTTTATCGGGATTTTGTATTTTTGAATTTGGGTGATTGATTTATTTGAATCATCCTGTAGGTGTTGGCATTTGTATGTATGTGTGGGGAAAGGAGATGGTAGGGCTTTTCAGAGCACTATATCCTCCCCTCCTTCAAAAAAAAAAGAAAATTAATCTTTACGAGATTAATTTTCTGAAAAGTGGTGTGATCGAGGGCGAAGGGTGATACTATCGCGATTCGTTACATATTTTAGGATTTTTGATTGGATTGAATTGTTTTAAAATATTTGTATACAATGTTATTTAATATATATATAGTTAGTGTAGTTATGATTACCTGTTTTGCCTTAGTATGTAGTAAATAGTAGAGTGTTTCTTCAATATTTTACGTGTTTTATAATAGAGTTCTGGTTTTTTGGAAATACCATTTTATAATAGGCTAATTGTTTGTCTCATATGTCTAATTTTGAAGTTTTTAACATTGTATTAATTAAAGAGCGTGTTGCAATTACGTATATGGTATTAATAATGTTATTTACAGTACTTTTTTTTCATTATTTTGTTTTTTGTAAGCCGTAATAGTGTATTGTATTACAACACGTGTCTTATATATAAATTTACATTTCTGTTTTCTTTTGAGGATTTTTCGTTGTCCTTATTTGTCGTGTATTTATTTATTTATTTTTATTAATATTATTTTGATGTATTAGAAAGGAACATTTGATTCTAAATTTTTTAAATTCATTTTGATTTAAAGTAAACATTTTAGTTCCTTATTTTGCTTAGGATATATGTGCTAAGGTTAATTGAAGAATGTTTTGTAATTACATAAGTATTCGAAAATATTATATTTGTATATAATATTGTTTATTTCATAGATTTTGTTATGTTTATTATTAATTTTTTGCTTACTAAAAGTTATTCATACTGTCATTTACAGTTTTCAAATTGAGTAATTCAAGACAGTTTATTTGTTTATTGTATGTCAAGCTTTTATATATAAGGGTTACCTATACAATATTTACAAAATTCGTTTTATTGAGGGGCTTAATATTTGTTTCATCATTTATGTGTTAAGGGGACATTCCGGTTTGTTCGGTTCAAAAAATCAATTTTTTTTTGCTTAATCGATAGTTTTATACTTCAAAAATAATGTGTTAAAATTTGGAAACGAAATCTTAGGCGTTTCCAAAGTTATAGGTCATTAAAGGGTCGGGTCGCCCGCGGATACAAATTCGTATCCTAGGTGGCAACTACCGTGTATTTAGAAAGATACAGACTATCCATTTATGGGCATTAATTTGCTTCGCTGTTGGCTTGGGCCAACTGCCACCTCTTTGAATATGTCGCAATCTTGTGCGACTGAACAACATGTTCATAAGCGATAATGGATAGTCGCTCCTGTGTATGTTGTTTTTATATTCGGGCGTACTGCGGGTGATCTGCGATTGCCTGAGTTTTAGTTAGTTTCATATATATGAAACTAACTTGCCCGTTGCACGGTGCTGGTGGTTTTTTCTTGTTTGGTGACTATGGAAGACGGTGACGTCGCGGGGTAGGTATTTTTGATGTTTCTTTGTTTCTTTTTCATGAGGAGGAAAAAGTATTTAGTGTAAACGTGGTCTCAGAGCGTGCAGTGCTCACGTTTAGGCGTCCGTTTCATAGGTTTTTCAACGGTAAATTTTTCTTACATAATATTTAAAAACGTTAAAGGTTCGCGTAAGTCAGGGGTGCGTCCAGGGAGTCGATATAACAAACGAAAAGGATTTATGGGAACTGTACATGAACTGGAAACGAAGTATGCGACTACATCGGCACAAAAATTGGCTACATCGCCCGACTTAGCTCCAACGGTCACAGTGACGGCAGCATACGTGATGTTACTTTTTTTCAGTTTTTTCCGAACTTTCAAACATTATAGTGTAAAAACTGTGACGGTTCGATAAACTTTTCAAAAAAATCTGAGAAAGGCCTAGGATTCAAACTGATCGTCGAATGCAACTGTGGTGAGACGGTCATCGAGTCCTGTCCACGAATCGCCAACAAAGCTTACGAAATTAATCGTAGAATAGTATTCGTAGTGCGTATCTTGGGTGTCGGGTTAAATGGATTACATTGTTTCACTTCAGTGATGGATATTGGCGAATTTACGAAACACATCTACTACGAGGGTTGCCTTTTATATTACGGGATTAGAGAACAAAAACAAATATTGATCATCGAAAATCACTTTATTGTTTTTCAAAATATTCCCCATGAAGATCTATACACTTTTGCATGCGTTTGACCCAATTGTCGAAGCACTTTTGCCACTCTGATTGAGGTATCTCCAACACATGCATTCTGAATGCAGCAACCGCTTCTTCAGGTGTCGAAAAACGTTGACCTCTCAGTTTGTTTCTTACGTACGGGAATAAAAAGAAGTCATTCGGTGCCAAGTTAGGACTATACGGCGGATGACCCATCAAATCGATGTTTTGGGTGCTCAAAAATGCAGTTGTCGCAGCCGATGTGTGAGAGCTCGCATTGTCGTGGTGAAGAGTGATCCGTCTTCGGCGGTTGGTTTTCCTGATTTCTTGGAAGACAACTGGCAAACAAATGGTTGTGTACCACTCAGAATTGACTGTTCTGCGTTGTTCTAGTGGTACGGTTGCGACATGTCCAGTTTTTCCGAAAAAACAGGTGACCATTTGCTTGGAAGTGCTTCGTGCGCGAACAACTTTTGTTGGATTTGGCTCATCTTGAAACACCCAGACAGTCGACTGCTGTTTACTTTCGGGCTCATACGCGTAAATCCACGATTCATCACCTGTCACGATGTCATAGACGTGTTTCGAAGCACCGTGACCGTATTTTTTGAGCATTTCTTTCGACCAATTGACACGAGCCTTTTTTTGGGCGATTGACAAATTGTGTGGGATCCAACGCGAACAAATTTTTTTGACAGTCAAATGTTTATGCAATATTGAATGTATGCTGGTCCCACTAACGCTTAAGGTTGTCTCAATCTCACGATAGGTCACATGACGATCTTCCAATATCAGTTCGCGGACAGCATCAATGGTTTTCGGAACAACAACTGATTTTGGACGACCTTCACGAAATTCATCTTGGAGTGAAGTACGACCACGATTGAATTCACCATACCATCGATAAACACTGGTCCTTGATGGAGCTTCATCGCCAAAAATTGAATTAAGTTCATCCATGCACTGTTGCTGAGTTAATCCACGCCGAAAGTTGTAAAAAATAATCGCACGAAAATGTTGACGATTTAATTCCATTTTTGGGCCGAGATGAATCTTTTAAGTTACTGTAAACAACACAAATGGCGCTCGTATGTCAAAACGTTCTGAGTGCGTATAACCTCAAAAATGTCCAACTTTACGACAGAGCTGTCAATTGCCGGATTGCAACACTAGGGTTGTCAAATCCCGAAACATAAGAGACAACCCTCGTACGCTGCGCTCGATAATGCAAAGGCTAGCAAAGAAGAAAAAGAAAAAAGTGAAGTTAAAAAATTTACTGCTTTTGGAGATGGTAGTTGGAGCAAAAGGGGTCATACTGCTAATTATGGCGTTATGACATTGATCGGCAACAAAACAAACAAAGTTCTTGATCTTACTGTGAAATCGCGTTATTGCCAAGGCTGCAACCTTATGAAAACAAAGTATCATATTCAGGGGTGCCACTTGGTGGGATGAGCACGAACCAGTTTGCACATTGGTTCACAATGGAAGTTCGGCTAAAATGGAGCCTGACGAAATGTTAGAGATGTTCGAGCGCGCTTTTGATCTGCACGGCCGCATTTACGAAAGGTACGTTGGAGACGGGGATGTAAAAATAATGAATGCGTTGCAGAAATCATTTCCAAATGTTGTAAAGGCCGAGTGTATCAATCACGTGGGAAAGCAAATCGGTTCGCAATTACGCGGTGTCATAAAAAAGCAAAAAAACAGACCAATTAGCAGGAGCTGGTCCTGGCAAACTTACGGGAAACATGATAACAGAACTGACGACTTATTACGAACTTGCGATTAGACGCAATGCTCGCCTTGCTGAAGAAATGGCGAAAGAAATTTGGCCAACATACTACCACAAAATATCAACCGATTAAAATCCGCAACGTCAAAACTGTCAGAGGGCCCGGAGTCATTGTGCAAATGGAAACGCGCGGAAGCTGTGAATGAGATGTCAAAGTTCCACCACGACAAACCTCCGTTGGATCCCAAAGTACGAACAGCTATTTACCCAGTTTACGTAAAGCTGACAGACTCCAATTTGTTAAAAAAATGCGAGGGAGGTTTCACGCAAAATAACAACGAAAGTTTCAATGCTAACATACTATGTGGCAAATGGCGCCAAAACACACATACAGTGGTAAGAAAATCATTGAAGTTGCGGCTCTTACCCGTATTGCTAATAATGCAAGTCATGGGCATCAAAATTGGGTACGCTGCGAGAGCGTTTGCGAACGAGAGGGACAGAGATCGGCTGCAAGACGCCGACCGCAGCCTAGTATACAACTCGCACGAGGCACGAACTGCGAGGAAAAAGGCGAAAATGCAACTGGAGGACCAATTCGAAGTCGTTGAAGGAATTGTTTATGGTCCAGGAATAGATGTCTAGCTGTTAGTATAAAAAATCCCGATGATTTCATGAAATAAATCACTTTTATCTTTTGTCTAATTTATCTCCAAACTTTGAATGCGTTTTTCTCGAAACGACTTTTTTGAGTGCGGTGTAAGCGATAATATGAAAACGGTGCATGCGATTCTTATGAAAGTTCGGACATATATTTTTAACAAGCACACGCAAATTGTGAGTGAATTACTTTTTTATTTATTTATTTATTTTTTTTGTTACAACTAAAAAATACAGTAAAAAGGGGCCGAAAAATCATTTTTTTTCAATAGTCCGTCATTTTGTTGTTTTTTATCAATTTTAAAATTTTTTTCACTCCCATTGGGCTAAATGTATTTAAGTTCAATAAACTTTTTGCACTTTTCGTATTTTTTCACCGGGGACGAAAATAACCCGGGGGGGGGGGTTCCGGTTCCGGAGTGACTCAACAAAATTTACAAACGTAGTCGAAAGATGAATAAAATGTTTAAAAAAAAATTGTTGTTATATCTTTAATACTTTCTCTTAAAAAAAATCATGAAAATAACCAATTTTTTCACCCGACAAACCGGGATGTCCCCTTAATAATATGAATGTGAGGAGATTCACTTCATAATATAAGCTATTTAAAGATTTATTTGTGTTTACAAAGTTTATTTGTTTATTATAGACAATTTTCTTTGATTCATACATTTTCCAAAACAAAGTTGGTTGTTTTATTTTTTTTATTTGCTTGTGATTATGTATATGTATCTATTTTGTTTTTGTACAATAATTGTTAAGAGGGGAATTCAATGTTATTAATTATATATTTTCTATTTTTTTTTAATATTTTTAGATTTATAATGTGAGAATTAGTATTTTATTATTTATACGAGGGTTGCCTCTTATGTTTCGGGATTTGGCAACCCTAGCGTTGCAATCCGGCAATTGACAGCTCTGTCGTAAAGTTGGACATTTTTGAGGTTATACGCACTCAGAACGTTTTGACATACGAGCGCTATTTGTGTTGTTTACAGTAACTTAAAAGATTCATCTCGTCCCAAAAATGGAATTAAATCGTCAACATTTTCGTGCGATTATATTTTACAACTTTCGGCGTGGATTAACTCAGCAACAGTGCATGGATGAACTTAATTCAATTTTTGGCGATGAAGCTCCATCAAGGACCAGTGTTTATCGATGGTATGGTGAATTCAATCGTGGTCGTAGTTCACTCCAAGATGAATTTCGTGAAGGTCGTCCAAAATTAGTTGTTGTTCCGAAAACCATTGATGCTGTTCGCGAACGGATATTGGAAGATCGTCATGTGACCTATCGTGAGAGTGAGACAACCTTAGGCGTTAGTGGGACCAGCATACATTCAATATTGCATAAACATTTGACCGTCAAAAAAATTTGTTCGCATTGGATCCCACACAATTTGTCAATCGCCCAAAAAAAGGCTCGTGGCAATTGGTCGAAAGAAATGCTCAAAAAATACGGTCGCGGTGCTTCGAAACACGTTTATGACATCGTGACAGGTGATGAATCGTGGATTTAGGGGTATGAGCCCGAAAGTAAACAGCAGTCGACTGTCTGGGTGTTTCAAGATGAGCCAAATCCAACAAAAGTTGTTCGCGCACGAAGCACTTCCAAGCAAATGGTCGCCTGTTTTTTCGGAAAAACTGGACATGTCGCAACCGTACCACTAGAACAACACAGAACAGTCAATTCTGAGTGGTACACAACCATTTGTTTGCCAGTTGTCTTCCAAGAAATCAGGAAAACCAACCGCCGAAGACGGATCACTCTTCACCACGACAATGCGAGCTCTCACACATCGGCTGCGACAACTGCATTTTTGAGCACCCAAAACATCGATTTGATGGGTCATCCGCCGTATAGTCCTGACTTGGCACCGAATGACTTCTTTTTACTGAGAGGTCAACGTTTTTCGACACCTGAAGAAGCGGTTGCTGCATTCAGAATCCATGTGTTGGAGATACCTCAATCAGAGTGGCAAAAGTGCTTCGACAATTGGTTCAAACGCATGCAAAAGTGTATAGATCTTCATGGGGAATATTTTGAAAAACAATAAAGTGATTTTCGATGATCAATATTTATTTTTGTTCTCTAATCCCGAAATATAAAAGGCAACCCTCGTATGTTCATACACGCATACATAGATTTGAATAATAAAGGAAAATCCATTTGTTCATTTTAAGTTTTTCTTTAAATTTATGAAAAATGTTCCATGTTTTCTTAGGGTTGAGTTGTGTAATATTGTCCAAAGTTTGCGCAGTAAAACCATCTATGAAAAACATTCTAAAGGATGTAGAATTCATAATCGATTTTGGAATGTGCCGACGCGTATATCCCGCTTTTTCCGTTTTTCCCTACGTCTTCTTTTTGCCGAGTCGGTGTTTTCTTGATGATTTGGTCCCTTACGGTAGTGTCGCCTCATCACACCTACGCCCACCGGGTTTTTCATGAGATTGTTTTTTGTATATTGATTATTCAGTGCGTGGGGACAGTCTTCGGGTTTCAAATAGTCCGCCATATCAGAGCCCCTCTTTGATATGGTAAGGTCTGCTTACTGCTCTGATTCGACCCGCTGTCAGAGAGCCGCCGTTATAATACAGCCGGTATACCCCTGGCTGTAAACCATCCAATGGGCACGGTGACACGTAACATCCTAGATTAGGGGTGGTAGATATTTGTGTGTTACTCCTCGCTAGCCTCTCTGACATGGGTGGCTCTACTGGAAGCGTATGCTTCCGTCAGCATAGCCTGAGTGATTCATTGTAGATTAAGCTCCCGCACCACGCCAAGGTTTCTACCAAGCTAGGGGTACCCTAATCCTAGAAAAGCTAAATTTATGTAAGCTGGCTGATGTTGGAGTTACTGTACCGACTTTGGAACCTAGGTCTTGCCATTCAACCACCAAAACTGTTGGCGCTGTTTAATACTGTCACCCCGGTCTCTATGGGAAATAGCTCTATTGAACCCCAAACGTTTTTTTTCGGTGCGCGTGACTTCTCGATCGTAGCACAATCGCCCTTCTACGGAAGATCTACCTACATGATAAATCAGCGGATCTCCGGATTCATCCTGTATATGACCGTTAATATCAAATTCCAAGAACTATAATATGTTTTGGGTGCACCACCATGCTTCCGGTTCCCGGGGAAGAGTGGGCTACCGTTGTTGTCTTAGCGATACTAGCGACGTAAGCGTTCACACGCGAGAAAAACACTTTTGTTAGCTGGGGAGAAAACGATCAAATCGCGATTCGAAAAGCACTGTAGCGACAAAGGAACTTTTTGTTGAGCCGTAAATGAAAAGACAGACTGATAATTTTTAAAGGATTAATTTATTTTCTTGATCATCCATAAGTTTGGAGGAGGTTTCCTTCTTATGCGCGCTACTCACTGACTCTCCTGCTCGACTCCTCGATTCTCGATTCAGACTCTGTCTGTATCTTTTGTTATTTTTACTTTTTCGAAATCCGGACGCCTCGCCACTTACCAATGATCCTTTTTGGGGTTTGTTTGTGTTATCCATCTGGCTACTGCAAACAAGAGTTTGCGTGCACTTCAGATGGGTAACACAAGATCCGGGAAAATCGGTGTGAAATTAGGATCTGGGAATCTGTGTCTATTTGCAAGTCATAAAACATCTGGGATGTGGAGATATGTATTATGATGTATAGATTGCCTGAATTGTGTGTCGGTGGATCAAATAGACATTATTTTGTTTAGACACGTGTTTGATTGTACATACAATGCATGTGAAAAATGTGCATTGTAGTGTTCGCATTTTTGGAATTGAATTCAATGTTCGACAATTGAACGTTTGGTTCAATTTGCTTGACATTGAATTCAATGTTAATTTGGGGATATGAATGGAATTTTTGTAGCTGAGTAGATATATATGTGGGAGGAAAATGGTAGGGCTTCTTGGAGCACTACAGAACCCCTCTGCTGGAATAAAGCCATTGCTGCTCATCCTCTCAAAATACAAAGTATTTGTATAACAACCTCCGAAAATTAGGTCATTGGACGCAACTATTAAGTCCAAACATTGGTTTGACGATGAGTGCAGGACGAAGATCGAAGAACGTAAACCCCTCAGAGTGATCCACTTAGAAAGATATGATGAAGTTAACGCAGAAAGATCCGCGACAATTCGGAAAGAGACAATGAGACTCTTCAAACGTAAAAAATGCGAATGGGAGAAGTTTCGGATCGAAAAAATCCTAGAAAATGCCAGAGCAAAGAACATCAGAGGCAAATTCAACTAGAAATGGCTACCAAGGGAGAGCCAACATAATTCGAGACGCAAACAGCCCTGGTCACAAAAACAAAACATATCGTGACAAGATGGAAGCAGTATTTTGAAAACCTGCTCAATGTGCGCGCCCCTCAACCACAAATAAACGCACCAGACATACATACAGCTGAGCCTCAGATCACAGAGCCCTCTTTCAACGAAGTTGTAGACGCAATAAATCGATTGAAAAACAACAAGTCTCCCGGTTTCGACTGCATATTGGCAGAGCTTATGAAGCATGCAGGAGAGGCAACCGCTCGAATTATCCACCAACTGATTAAAACAATATGCGATAAGGAAGTCACTCCGGAAGAATGGAAAACCTTAATAGTCGTTCCCATTTTCATAAAAGGCGACCGATCTGACTGCGGAAACTACAGAGGAATATCATTGCTCCCAACCACATACTAAATACTAACAAATGTCATACGAGAATCATACCGTACGCAGAAGAATTACTGGGAGACTACCAGTGCGTATTCCATAGGAACCGGTCAACAAACGACCAAATGTTCACAATAAGGCAACTGCTCGAAAAGAAGTGGGAATACGGAGAGACGGTTCATCAACTGTTCGTTGACTTTAAAAAAGCCTACGACTCAGTCGGAAGGCAAAAACTACCATATTGTAGTTGAGCTGGGAATCCCGACAAAATATGCCGCCCTCATCCAAATTTGCATGAACGAAAACAAATGGCGAGTTAGAATAGAAAACCATCTCTCAGAACAATTTGAAATTCGGGACGGACTAAAACAGGGGGATGGCATCTCACCATGTCGTTTTCACCTTGTGCTCGAGTATGTTATCAGAAAGGTACAAAACGACAACATGGCCGGATCATCCTTGAACGTGGTCACACAAGTGCTCGCATATGAGGATGACATCGACGATTTGGGCGATAATATTGAAACTGTATGTAAAAACTGTGAAATCATCATGCAAGCGGCAGAAGAGGTGGGCCTAGAAATAAATGAAGACAAAACAAAATACATGATTACGGTGTGAACCTGTGGACCTCAGGGAACACATATAAACGCCAGAGGCAAGACAATTGAAAACGTTAAAGAATTTGAATGTCAGGGAACGATACTGACAACCAGTAACGAAATGTCGAAGGAAATCAACAAAATACTGCATTCCGACAACGCTAGTTGGCACGCAGTCAGTAAACTGCTGAAATCCAAACTGCTATCACGTAACATAAAGCTTCGTGTCTATACAACTATAATCATGCGGATTGTTCTATACGGATGCGGACATGGGCTCTCACAAAACGAACGAAAACAAGTTCCGCGTATTCGAGAATAAAGTTTTAAGGGGTATCTTTGGAGGTAAATATGACGAGGAGGCAGGACCATGGAGGAAATTTCACAACCACAAATTGAAAGAGCTATACCGCAAACCTGCAATAGTGAGAGTGTGGCGGTTCTACGAACCACACAACCCACCATAGGTTGAGATATCGTCGTTCCACCAAAGGAACATACTCACCTATATCCATTACACGTGCCCACAGACACGTTTCCCAAAAGTCCTTACTTCCGCCTGAAACAAAAGGTAACATACCAAATACCCCAACATTGAATTCAATAGTAAAAACCATTCGAAACTAACATTTAAAATTTCCTAATATTGAATTCAATGCATCCATCCAATGCATCCATTCGATTCATCCATTAAACGCATTTTTCTGAAAACAAACAGAATAATCTCCTCATGGAGCTAATAGCAATTAGCACCCTAAATTCCTCGCAAGATCCCAAACCGACAAGCGTACGTGCGCAAACAAAGGTCTAGCGATTCGCTCGCCAACCAACAATTCTTGCAATCATAAACATCGTAACGCCTATCCCACGCTAGATGTTAATGACTTGTACATGCGATCTACAAACCAAATCCCACGGTTCCTTTGTTACCCATCCCACACAAAAATTCTTGTTCTCGTAAGCCAGGTGGGTAAACCAAACAAAGCCCATGATCGGATCGAGAAAGAAGTGGCGGTACGTTTGATCCTTCGAAACAAGATTCCGATAAGAAGTTGGAATTGAAAACCAAAATGGAAATTTTCTCTCGAAGATAAAATATAGATAGAATGGATAGGAAAATTAAGATAGTACAGTTAGAGAACCCCGAAGCGGAGGTATCCACACAGCGCATTAAATCGAAAAAAGTAACCGGCCGACCCGAAATCTCTTCACTTTTAAAATATGAGAGTTTACCGAGTGCATTTATAGCGTTTGAAATAATAGTGAAGAAGAACGTGTGATTCGAACTGACGCTATGACAGTTTGAATCACCAAAAATTGAACCTAAGCCTTACCCATCAGGCTACTGGCCGTTTCTAGAATTTGATTTTTAAACTCGACTATACTCCACTGATGTGAATTGTTATGTTATCGCTAAGGTATACGGCTCTGATGTATTTTCTTATTCGATTTTTCGTTTGGTGCTTTTCACTATTTTGCTTGTGAATTGTGTGTGTATCTGTTAGAGTCGCCACACCACTCCCTCCGCAGTAACTTCGTAACGATCAGATTTGTATGCGAACGACGGAGCGAACGAGAGAACGTCGGAGGCTGTGCTCTATGCGGAAGTCGTGATCGTGTGTGAAGTTCTGTTTACTATGGGAAAGTGTATGCTGTGTGTACAGATCACGTCGTAGTCACCAATTATAGCGTTTGAAATAATAGTGAAGAAGATCGAGTGAATCGAACTGACGCTATGACAGTTTGAATCACGAAAAAATTGAACCTAAGCGTTACCCATCAGGCTACTGGCCGATTTTTGAATTTGATTTTTAAACTCGACTATACTCCACTGATGTGAATTGTTATGTTATCGCTAAGGTATACGGCTCTGATGTATTTTCTTATTCGATTTTTCGTTTGGTGCTTTTCACTATTTTGCTTGTGAATTGTGTGTGTATCTGTTAGAGTCGCCACACCACTCCCTCCGCAGTAACTTCGTTACGATCAGATTTGTATGCGAACGACGGAGCGAACGAGAGAACGTCGGAGGCTGTGCTCTATGCGGAAGTGGTGATCGTGTGTGAAGTTCTGTTTACTATGGGAAAGTGTATGCTGTGTGTACAGATCACGTCGTAGTCGCCAATTATAGCGTTTAAAATAATAGTGAAGAAGATCGTCTGAATCGAACTGACGCTATGACAGTTTGAATCACCAAAAATTGAACCTAAGCGTTACCCATCAGGCTAGTGGCCGATTTTAGAATTTGATTTTTAAACTCGACTATACTCCACTGATGTGAATTGTTATGTTATCGCTAAGGTATACGGCTCTGATGTATTTTCTTATTCGATTTTTCGTTCGGTGCTCTTCACTATTTTGCTTGTGAATTGTGTGTGTATCTGTTAGAGTCGCCACACATTCGCGGAACCGCCACCTAAGGCAAAGGAAATAAACGTAGACATTCGACGTTCAACGTACCGCCATTCAACGCGCGCAGACCTGTGATCCTCACGAAGGACGTCGGGATTGCATTTATCGAGTTAATTACGTGGTGTGCAAAAAAAATAATTAAGTGCGATTCCAGTTTTCGTATTTGTTGTCGCATACAATGTGTTTTAGGAATGATAAGAACAATCCCTTTGTCGAATAATTACTCGTCACTTATTTCAGAAGCAAACCAGCGAAACTTGTAACGCGATATAGCAAATTAAGTCCATGTCTTTCAACAAAAAAAAAAGGAACAATAAGAAGATCAAAATAAACAACCATAACTCTGTGTTTCATTTGTGACAATTTCTCGGTGTTGTAATTGAATCCGCTCCGGTGTTGTTTTGTGTTTTCGTGAACAGTGTTCGGCGGAACACTCCAGCAATGACTTCACAAAAATCCACTAAATTGGTGACTACGACGTGATCTGTGTACACACAGCACACACTTTCCGTAGTAAAACAGTTCTTCACGACACGATCACGACTTCCGCATAGAGCACCGGCACACTCGCCTGCTCAGACGATCTCTCGCTAGCTCGTTCCTTCCTCCGTCGTTCGCACGCGAAGCTGATCGTAACAAAGTTACTGAGGAGGGAGTAGTGTGGCGTTTCTAACAGATACACACAATACACAAGCAAATAGTGAAGAACACCGAACGAACATCGAATAAAAAAATGCATCAGAGCCGTATACCATAGCGATAACATAACAAATCTACATCAGCCAAATGCACTTGAGTTTAGAAATCGAATTCATACACACGGCGGTGGCCTGACGGGTTGCGCTTTGGTTCAATTTTTGGTGATTCTAACTGTCATAGCGTCAGTTCGAATCACACTTTGTTCACTTTCATCCCAAACGCTATAACAGTAATCATGTCGCAAAGATTAAGATGGGCCGGGCATGTAGCACGAATTGGCAACGATAGGATTGTGCGTAGAATTCTTGACGGTAGACGAACGGGAAAGAGACCGACAGGATGGCCGCGACGGAGATGGGAGGACAATGTAAGGTTTGACCTTGAGGAGATCGGATCGGCTGATCAAGCGTGGAAGGAGAGTGCGCCGGACAGGGAACGATGGCGGAGTCGAGTAGGTGAGGTCATGAACTTCCGGGTTCCTACAAGCCAATAAATAGTAAGTAGTATAGGATTGGGGTAGAGTAAGATTTAAGTTATATTAAGCTTGGTTTTTAAGCAATTACAAAAAAATAAATAAATATATATATATATATATATATATATATATATATATATATATATATATATATATATATATATATATATATGTAAGTTAATTTTAAGTTAAAAAAAAAAATTGACAACGTTCTTTTTAGTTTTTCTTTGTTATTAAAATAAACATAATTAAAAAACAAACACAGTTCTGTCGTCGAAAGGCACATTGTACAATAGACTAGTTTAGCTTAGAGCGTCTGCGTAGGTCCAGTAGGTGATAATTAACCTAGAATTTTAGCATTTTTTGTCTAGTCTATAATTTGGAATCTAAGAAAAAAACGGAAATCAAAAATGTTGGGAAAAAAAATTATTAGTTCTCTTCTTAAAAATCCTTTATAACTGCCAGACTTCCAAGGCAGGCAAAGCATTGTATTATATATGTTGATGAATAAATAGTTTTTTAAACAATTCCCGTTTTTTTTTTGAACATACTTTCAATGTTGGCGAGTTAAAAACCTCCGGCGATTTGTACGTAGAATGTGAATTTGTGTTAAAACGGGGTTTTAGTGAACGTAATTAAATGAAATAGTCACAATGTTTGTGGATAATATTTGGTCGTTTTTCAAGTGAATTTCGGGAATTGGATTACTGTGTGTGTTTTTATAACATGCAAAATCTGTCATTAGATTTGTATAAAATCGGCTGTAAAACAAATACTTGTAATCATGAAGCAAGGCTGTTTTTGGAAAGCCACAACCTGTCATGTATTATGAAGTCGATTTAATTGTCATTTGTTAGATTAACCACATCCTCTTGAAAAACCCATTTTCGTGTTAGCTGCCATCTACAACTGGGCCTCCTTGTTACTCGTTGACCTTCATCTTTCCACAATATGCAGAGTACTGCTTAAATATTTAAAACCCTTGACATCTTCTTGCCCTTTAAATTCAAATGCATAATTTATTGCAAATCAATATCAATGCTACGTGGTTAGACGGTTTCAATTATGTGGTATTAAAATGAGAACTTAAATGGACTAAGAGCATTGTGGATTACTTTCTTCGATACCCTACCTCAGTTATAACTACAGGGAATGGAATTTCCGCTTAATGTAAACAACACGTGGGCGGGTTTTAGTTTACAATTAATAATAATCTATAAATTGCTTTGTAAACGACATGAATTGTGTGGTTGTTATGCTCTCCCCAACGGACTAGAGTGAAAATTACCTCGATGAGTTTCCGAGCTTAGTAGCAATCTATCGCTCGCCCATTTGTTTTCATATGATATTAAAAACGGCAAAAATCGAGGCTCTCGATAATTTGATGTAAAGCTATTTATGATCTTCTCTTCAACATTCTCGCATCTAAATAGCAAAAATTCCTTTGAGGTTGTTCTTTCCTTTGTTTCGGAAAGTTCTTAGATGCTTAGTCTCTCGTAAAAGAGAAAACCATCTTCATCTCTCACCACCAAATAAGTTCCTCACAAATTTGAGAACACATATTTTATTGCGCACGAAATCTCTGTTAAGGATGCTCTAAAGATGCGCAGCTTTTCGGTATCACAAATTCTCCAGGATACAACATAGCAGTTGTTTCAAAGCCTGTGAACAGAAGTAAACGTTGGGAAACGCGATTTTGGGCACTTGTTTAAATTTTTTTGTTTCACAAAAATATATACATATTTCGAAAAAAAAAAACAGAAAGAGAAAAGGATTACACCCAAAAAATACAAAGATCAAAAATAAGGACTCAAATACAATAGTGCAATAAATACCCAAGTTGGCAATTATTATTCGATGTAAAATACACCAGAACAAAATGTAACTTTGGCAAACAAAATAAACATATTACAATAAATGGTAACCATCCAGAAATCCGAACGAAGTTAAATGGTAAAGTGGTGGTATAGCATTCTGAGAATTGTGTGGCTTCAAAGAGGACAAGAAAAAAAGTGTCACTTTCAGGAATTTCTAAGCGCTCTTAAGGGATTAAAAAAGACAAGTGAAAACGGAATAAAAATGTGTGAACTCTATTAAGGACAACAAAACAAGCAAGCAAGCAAACAAATAAATAAACAAACAAACTAATTGAATAGATTGCAATGAGTTGGAATGTCTCTTATACAACTTAATCATTTAAACAGCGAACAGCGAACGCAAGACTCCTCGAACAATTCGTACATCTATCTTAAATTGGAAAGTGGGCGTAGGTTTTAAAAGTGCTCTATTTTTTTATGTTACTGCCGCTATTGTTACTTCAGAAATATCTGTAACATACAACCAAAGTGCGTGCCTTTACTTCGCGTGAGTTTGTATGGTTGTAAGCTGTGCAAGCATATCGGGACATTATACCATTCTTCTGTACATAACACTATATATATAGTATATATCTGTCTATATAAATTAATGTTTAAATTTACATGAAACACCATGAGATAAATGTGTAAGCTCGGATGCAATCACTTTATGCCAGATTTATAATTCCGAACGACTTAATGGATTCGGTAGTCGAACTGCTCTTGGTTACTTGGTTACTTTGTTTTTGTGTTCTTTCACGGAAATAATATTATTTTTGAATAATGTTAAAACACTAACTATATACACGAGAAGTAGTGATAGATAACCAGAAATAAATGAATTCTACTTTTTATATTTGATTCAGCTTGGATCACAATTCTAGCTTTATACTCATGTAAGTAATATCTCATTTTACATTCATTTACATTTTTATAAACACTTACTAATTCATTGTTAAATCATTATTTATAACTTGTGTTAAGCAATCGATTGCTTTTATGACAGAAGTATATTGATAATGTACATTAACACAGATGTTGTTGTGTTAATTTGAATCGAAAAACTATTCAGGGCGTGAGGCCTAAAAAGGATTTTGAATACTATTACAAACAGACACAGTCAGTGGGGAATACGTTAATTCCTCTTTTAATTGCATGATTTCGTACAAAAAGATCATTTTTGTTAGAATTTTTAATTTGCTTGTTAGTCACAAAAGGACAAACCAGGAATTTTGTCAAAAAAAGAGAAGAAACATGTTCTTGTGATAATTTATACATCTCGTAAGTTATCGATGTGTGTTAAGGATATTTTATATCAAATGTTAAAGCAGAACCTTATATTTAAGTAGTTCATTAGTTATTAATATTTACTGACAAGCGTGGAGACTTTTAAAAATATTTATCTATTGAATTTTTAGGTATCACTTTGAATTCAGGAATTTCAGTAACTGTTTTTGTTTATTAATATGAAGATTTCTAAATATATTTTTGTATTACACTTCAAAGTAGTTTTTGATTATTATTATTTGTTGACTCCGTTGTTATAAGTATTTATAAACAAAAATGAAGGTGTTTAAAAATTCTCTTTGCATTAAATTTCAAAGTATAAGTTTACCCTAGCTTTCAGTGACTGTTAACAAATACGTTTGGTATTAATATTTTAGAGTAGAACTTTATGTTTTTATACTTCGTTAGTTGTTAATGTTTACATAAAAATATGAAGGGTGTGAAATATATGCTCGAGTAGACGTTGAATAGGAACTCGGTTGTTTTTGTCCGTGAGACATCCAATGTGTTTTGCTTTTAAATCATTCCTAATAGTTTCAAACATTCATGTGACAACATTTTTACTTTTTAATATCATTTTAGTTTTTAAATTACGTGCGAAATAAAAAAAAACATTAAATTCTAGCTTAAACATCTTAGATCTTGACTTACTAGTCCTATGCAGACGACTAAGTGAAACACAGCATAACTATCGTCATTAACTTTTGCCTTCCGGCGATATAACTTTACATCTCAATCGTTATTACTCAATTTTACAACCACTATAACAAAAAACTTTGTGCAATACTTTCAAATGTTGTGTGATAATTTTTTTTTTCAAATTGATCTACCGTCTGCCATGAGTAACGCTATCTGTTGGAAACTCAAGAATTTATTCAAATCAGTTAGAACTTTTTCAAGGTCCTAAGATTCAATTTTAAAATATAATTTTGAATCTGATTATTTCTTAGTGTTTTTAAAAAACATTAACGCTATCTGTTGGAAACTCAAGAATTTATTCAAATCAGTTAGAACTTTTTCAAGGTCCTAAGATTTAATTTTAAAATATAATTTTGAATCTGATTATTTCTGATTATTTCTTAGTGTTCTTAAACATAAACCTTTTAAGGCCGCAGTAATTTGGATTACTTTAATCCAAACACGAGAATATTTTACAATTGCTATTCTTGTTAATAGACTACCATTGTAATTTAGTCACTCAAAACTTGTTAAATTATAGTTTAGATGCCGTTAATTCTGCTTATACAGTATTTAATTTTCTTCTGGGCACTATAGTAAAGCTACTTGCATCCCCACATTTTTAACCCTTTGTACTCGGGGCCGTTTTCGCTTGCCGACTTCGGCCAAATTAGGGAAACATTTTACAAGTACTTTAAGGGGGTATTCTGGTCTAGCCGCACGAATTTAACGCAATTTTTGAAGTGCTGTAAAAAAAGGAATCAATATTTTTACTATTAATTTTTTTATACGAGGGTTGCCTCTTATGTTTCGGGATTTGGCAACCCTAGTGTTGCAATCCGGCAATTGACAGCTCTGTCGTAAAGTTGGACATTTTTGAGGTTATACGCACTCAGAACGTTTTGACATACGAGTGCTATTTGTGTTGTTTACAGTAACTTAAAAGATTCATCTCGGCCCAAAAATGGAATTAAATCGTCAACATTTTCGTGCGATTATTTTTTACAACTTTCGGCGTGGATTAACTCAGCAACAGTGCATGGATGAACTTAATTCAATTTTTGGCGATGAAGCTCCATTAACCAGTGTTTATCGATGGTATGGTGAATTCAATCGTGGTCGTAGTTCACTCCAAGATGAATTTCGTGAAGGTCGTCCAAAATCAGTTGTTGTTCCGAAAACCATTGATGCTGTGCGCGAACTGATATTGGAAGATCGTCATGTGACCTATCGTGAGATTGAGACAACCTTAGGCGTTAGTGGGACCAACATACATTCAATATTGCATAAACATTTGACCGTCAAAAAAATTTGTTCGCGTATGATCCCACACAATTTGTCAATCGCCCAAAAAAAGGCTCGTGTCAATTGGTCGAAAGAAATGCTCAAAAAATACGGTCGCGGTGCTTCGAAACACGTTTATGACATCGTGACAGGTGATGAATCGTGGATTTAGGCGTATGAGCCCGAAAGTAAACAGCAGTCGACTGTCTGGGTGTTTCAAGATGAGCCAAATCCAACAAAAGTTGTTCGCGCACGAAGCACTTCCAAGCAAATGGTCGCCTGTTTTTTCGGAAAAACTGGACATGTCGCAACCGTACCACTAGAACAACGCAGAACAGTCAATTCTGAGTGGTACACAACCGTTTGTTTGCCAGTTGTCTTCCAAGAAATCAGGAAAACCAACCGCCGAAGACGGATCACTCTTCACCACGACAATGCGAGCTCTCACACATCGGCTGCGACAACTGCATTTTTGAGCACCCAAAACATCGATTTGATGGGTCATCCGCCGTATAGTCCTGACTTGGCACCGAATGACTTCCTTTTATTCGTAAAAAACAAACTGAGAGGTCAACGTTTTTCGACACCTGAAGAAGCGGTTGCTGCATTCAGAATGCATGTGTTGGAGATACCTCAATCAGAGTGGCAAAAGTGCTTCGACAATTGGTTCAAACGCATGCAAAAGTGTATAGATCTTCATGGGGAATATTTTGAAAAACAATAAAGTGATTTTCGATGATCAATATTTGTTTTTGTTCTCTAATCCCGAAATATAAAAGGCAACCCTCGTAGGATGTTTATTAATATTTCAAGAATACAGTAAACAAAATTGAAAGTAAAAAATTCAAAATTCAAAAAGTTAGCAGCTGATGAAGTGGGGGATCTCAAAAAGTTGGCACGTGACCATACCCACTATTCAACCCTCCTAGCAATCTGAAAATTTTTTTACAATATGGCGACTGCTTGAAAAAGAAATTTATTTTTGTACCACTGTTTTTAGTTTTTCGAATTTTTTAAAAATAGTTAACATTGAAATTTGGGGATGAGGATAGTTCATGCAATAGAAAAGCCAATAAAGAAGACATATACTAAATTTGAGGTGAATCGGTTTAGTAGAACTTGAAAAATGGTATTGTTTTAAAAAAGACAGTTTCGAGAAAAACGCGTTTAAAAACTTCAGGGTATAGCAGCTTCAAGTGACATAATATTGCTAAAGCAGCTGTAACTTTGCCAATTATTGGAATTTTAAAATTTCCTTTGGACAGCATATTCTTAAAAATATGAACTATAAGAAAATATAAAAAGAAAAAAAATTGATTTTTTCAAATTTCTAGACCACAATACCCCCTTAAAATCATTTATAAACAAACAAACGTATAGAAATAATAAAATTTCACAAATTTATTTATTTATTTTTATCGCCGGGCGCCGTAGTATCGTCGTTCGAGTTGACACTTCAAATCAGCCGGACGCCGCTCGAAACAAAGGGTTATTATTTAAAGTTTTCATATGTGTTAATAAACTTCGAGTACTAAGTAATTAATTGTAGTAAGTTTATAATAATAATACCTAACCCGGTTTTTTGCTAATAAAACGACATATAGAGTGATTCAATTGTAGCTTTAAAAATATAACTAACTAATAAATAAATAAATAAATAAATAAATAAATAAATAAAGTATAAATAAATAAATAAAAAATAAAGAATAAATGAGTAAATATATAAATTAATCCAATAATCCAACTTTAACGGGTAATCTTTATTAATATACAACAAAATTGTTCTGTATAAATATCATATTTTTTAAAGATTACTTTTTTTCTAATTAAGTAAGTCTAACACGATCCATTCTGAGGCAGCAATTTTCAATGAACCGTTCGACAATTTCAATTCGCTTTGGTTGAATACAGCTACCGCCGCCATATTTGTTTCACTACCTGGTACATCTGTTTTATTTCGTCGTATTTCATCTAATAAAAATTGAGTTTATATTATAATTTACAGATGGTATATCGAATTCCGTTTTCGGTAGGCTGTTTATGTGGATCATAACTTAGGTTGTCTAAACGCACGAACCTCATTTCTTATAGGACACTCTTTGTTGCAATAATTTGTGGATGCTATGCTGACTTAAGACTTTTTATAATGACATTTCACACTATTTTAAACAAAAATACCTTAACAATGCCACAAATTGACAGTTTAGGAGTTTGAAAGTTTGACAGCTAGAAAATTTTACACTATAGTCCGATATAAAAACAAAAACAATATTAAAAAACATTAGGTAAAAATATCTTGACAGTTTCACAGATTGACATTTTAGGAGTTTGAGATCTTGACAGTTTGACAGTTTGAGAATTTTACCGTTTAGTCCGATATAAAATTAAAAATATTAAAAAACATTAAGCAAAAATACCTTGACAGTTTTACAGATTGACATTTTGGGAGTTTGAGAGCTTGACAGTTTGAGAATATAATAGTTTAGTTGGATATAAAATCGAACAATATTAAAAAACATTAGGTAAAAATACCTTGACAGTTTCACAGATTGAAATTTTAGGAGTTTGAGAGCTTGACAGTTTGACAGTTTGAGAATTTGACCGTTTAGTCCGATAGAAAATTAAACAATATTAAAAAAACACTAGGTAAAAATACCTTGATAGTTTCACAGATTGACATTTTAGGAGTTTGGGAACTTGACAATTTAACGATATAACAGTTTACTCTGATATAAAATCAAACAATATTAAAAAACATTAGGCAAAAATACCTTGACAGTTTTACAGATTGGCATTTTAGGAGTTTAAAAGCTTGACAGTTGGATAGTTTGACAATATAACAGTTTAGTCCGATATAAAATCGAAGAATATTAAAAAACATTAGGTAAAAATACCTTGACAGTTTCACAGATTGACATTTTATGAGTTTGAGAGTTTAACAGTTGGACAGTTTGAGAATTTATCAGTTTAGTCTAATATAAAACCAAACAATATTTAAAAAATCCTTTAGGTAAAAATAGTTTGGTAGTTTCACAGATTGACATTTGAGGATTTTGAGAGCTCGACAGTTTGACAGTTTGAGAATTTGACCGTTTAGTCCGATATAAAATCAAACAATATTAAAAAACATTAGGCAAAAATACCTTGACAGTTTTACAGATTGACATTTTGGGCGTTTGAGCGCTTGACAGTTTGACAATATAATAGTTTAGTCCGATATAAAATGGAACAACATTAAAAAAGATTAGGTAAAAATACCTTTACAGTTTCACAGATTGTCATTTTAGGAGTTTGTGGGCTTGACAGTTTGACAGTTTGAGAATTTAACAGTTTAGTCTGATCAAAGAATATTAAAAAAAATCCTTTAGTTAAAAATATCTTGACTGTTTCACAGATTGACATTTTAGGATATTGAGAGCTTGACAGTTTGACAATATAACAGTTTAGTCTGATATAAAATCAAACAATATTAAAAAACATTAGGTAAAAATATATTGACAGTTTCACAGATTGACATTTTAGGAGTTTGAGAGCTTGATAGTTTGACAATATAACAGTTTAGTCCGATATAAAATCGATCAATATTAAAAAACATTAGGCAAACATACCTTGACAGTTTCATAGATTGACGATTTACGAGTTTGAGAGCTTGACCGTTTGACAGTTTGAGAATTTAACAGTTTAGTGTGATATAAAAACAAATGATATTAAAAAACATTAGGTAAAATTACCTTGACAGTTTCACAAATGATAGTTTAGGAGTTTGAAAGCTTGATAGTTTGATAATATAACAGTTTATCTCGATATAAAATCGAACAATATTAAAAAACATCAGGTAAAAATACCTTGACAGTTTCACAGATTGATAGTTTAGGAGTTTGGGAGCTTGACTGTTTGACAATATAACATGTTAGTATGATATAAAATCAAACAATATTAAAAAACATTAGGCAAACAATTTGACAGTTTGGGAGTTTGAGAGCTTGCAAGTGTGACCAATTTAACAGATTAGTCTTATATACTACACAGGCTGAAAAGTCCCGGTATTTTAAATGAAAACAGTGAGAATCAAAGCATCAACACACAGATCACGGTCGTATGTACATGAGAATATCTTCGCTCTCTACTTAAGCTTTAGATTACTACGTTAATCCCCTGGCAGAGTACTCTAATTACTTCTTTTTGAGTTTTCTTTTCGATGTTTTTTTTCTCTTCACTGCGGTTCTGTGTGCATATATGCTTGTGGGAATTGCCACAACTTTTTTTAAATATTAAGTGTTCTATTTTTGTGGATGCAATAATATATTCCCCTTAAACAGAAGCAGAGGCTAGATATGTGCAACTATAGACTGTTTTCCAGCGATCAATACTGTGCCCAAAATTATACATCATTCATTTGTTTTATTCAATGAAATACGGGGCAGATCAATAAGTCCTTAGAAAAAGCTGGTATGCCATCAGCTCCAGGGGCTTTATTTGATTTGATCTGTCTTATGGCTTTTAATGTTTCCTCAATGCTTGGTGGTGGCAACATTTGGTCTTGATTTTGCATTGGTGGAGCCTCCAGTTCTTCTGTGAGCTGACCATTTAGCAATTCATTGAAGTGCACATCTCATAACTCCAGAATGCCTTCAGGATCGGTGATCAGATTACCCTCTTTATCCTTGCAGTAAGTGGAGCGTGGTGTGTACCGCGTCATACAGCGGATTATTTGGTAGAACTTCCGCGCCTGGTACGGACCTCGCTCTCTACTTTTCTCTATTTCACAGACAAGGTTTTTTTCCCAGGCACTTTTCTTTTGTCTGTGAAGTCTTTTTTCAGATCTTCTGAGCTCTTTGTATTTCTCCTCGCGTACCCGCGTCTTATGAGACTGCCGCGTTGCCCGATTTGCAGCATTCTTACGTTCAGTCGCTAGTTTGCACTCATCATCAAACCAGTCGTTCCGATCTCTACGACTACTGCCTTAGATGGAGTTGGCAATATTAATGACAGTATTCATAAGGCGTGTCCATTTCTCTTCTACGCCCGGCATTCTGGGCCCAGGAATTACTCCCCCTCAGTCGAGCTCTCCGAGGGCGAGGCTTAGCGCATGACCAAAGGTGTTACTAGTATTCTCATTGCGTAAGGCAGGCGTGTTGATTCAAATCTGATCCGCGGATTCAATACGTCTCCGTAAGACAATCCGCACTCGGAAAACTGTACCAGCAAGATACTGATCCGAGTCGACGTTGACACCTCGGTACGTTCGTACCATCATCAGGCTCGAGAAGTGGCGGCAATCTATCAACACGTGGTCAATTTAGTTGCGAGTGGCTCCATCAGGTGATACCCAGGTGGCTTTGTGTATATCTTTACGCAGAAACCTGGTACTCGCAACGACCAAGTTTTTATGCTGCCAGTTCGATGACTCATAGTCCATTGCCATTGCGTTCTCATGCAAACTATGGAAACCCGCGTAGTGCCTGAAAACTGGCCCCCGACCTATTTCCGCATTCGAATCACGAAGAACGATTTTCACATCTTATATTGGGCAGGCATTGATGGCCCGTTCGACGTTCTTTTGGTATTCTTCTTTTTCGTCGTCAGGGGACTCCTCTGTAGGATTGTACCATCACATAAATCATTTTATTTTAACACAGTGAATAACTTCTCGTTATATTTCTCGAAACGGTTACACATATATTATTTTAAGCCGATTGAATTGGATGTGTATGATTAAGACATAAAAATTAACCAAAAAAATCATATAAGGAATGATTTAACAGTATGATTCAAAAATAGTGTATGGGTTGATGCCAGCAGGAATTTCAAGGTCCTAAAAAATTCCTCATATATATATATATATATATATATATATATATATATATATATATATATATATATATATATATATATATATATATACATATATATATGTTTATTTATTTATAATGGTTATATATATAGGGTTGACGTAAGGTAAATTATTATGGAAAATTGAACAAGCCTCATACTTGGCCGGATCCCGGTTGTAGTTCCGATGATGATGATGATATATATAGGGTGCGCTATCTTTTATGTCGGTATGTGAATATTGAATGACTTAAAAAAAACCGATTTCCATATATGACGTATCGTTATTTATTTTGGTACTTTACAATGTATTTGGATTAGTTTTCGAATACAACGTCAATCAAGTAGTCGCCGCTATTAACCAAAAGAATATAAGCCCCTTTTGCTGCGTTTTCCATTATACTGTGGCGGTTCCGCCAGAACCCACGGTTCGCCTTTCTGAAAAAACCCCCATAACCACAACCCAGTCTGCATAAGCTTTCGCTAATGCAATTCGCATTAGCATCTTAAATGCTTCACGCATCAAATAGATCCAATTCGTATAACGCAAAAGTACCTGCAAAAGAATTCTTAACTTTTCAAGCATTCCTTCGCTTACAAATCCCCTGTAAGAGCTCTTACTTTCCTCATCATAAATTTCCTGAAAAGAAAAACCCTCGGTTCACATGTCATGTAACCATTCCAGCCAAGGATAATTATCATTGCGTCGCCTATTCCCAGCTTCATTCATGTATACGATAAATTTCTTTATGTATACATTTAGCTGGCGACGTTTTTCTCGCAGCAATAAAATTCTCTGACTCGCACAATGTGAAAACCAAAGCAAATACGCATTCCGCGTCTCTGGGCATCAATTAAATCCTGTAGCATAAACAAATGCAAATAGGTATTCAATACGTACCCTTACTAGCGATGCCATAAACACCATTTCCCAGTAACCTACCTAAAGCTAATTAGCACATTTCCACATCGCATCGTGGTCTCTTTGTTTAGTTGCTACGCACATGCATCCGACGATTTCAGTTTTATTTGCTTTACCGAAATCGTATGCTAGGAATACACTTTATGTCTTTCTTTGTTCTAGGCTTTGTTCATGATCACGATGAGCGAGTGAGCTCTGAACGAGCAAGATATCGCTTAGTCGAATTTCATCCAGCGATCGAGACGGTCGCTCCGCCATCCACCGTACCGGCGCCGGTACGATGTAAAA
The DNA here is from genome assembly GCA_963931805.1 of Microdon myrmicae. Taxonomy (NCBI): domain Eukaryota; kingdom Metazoa; phylum Arthropoda; class Insecta; order Diptera; family Syrphidae; genus Microdon; species Microdon myrmicae. The sequence continues at coordinate 75,380,504 of OZ007500.1, read as the reverse complement.
CAAAAGTCGAGTCCGAGTCGAACGCGTATCGAGTCGCAACATAATTAAAAGTGGTTTTTCTGTAGCCCACTAACTTTGATCCCGTTATAATAATAAACCAGGATTGTCCACGAAATAAAAAACATCAAAACTACTTCAGTGTGTTTCTTTGGAGAGCTATTGTGTTCGCGGTTGTGCTCTAATTTCGTAATATTGGTGGGGTTTCTGCTGAACCAGCGTCCGTGATGACGCCCTAGCAGAAACCACCCACAATACTTCCCAGCATCTCGGGCGCTATAGCAATGATTTCGGCACGAAAGTTTGCCTTGAGCTCGTCAATAGTCTGAGATTAGCTGGCGAACACTTTGCTTTTCAAATAACCACACAAAAAGAAGTCCGGGGGGGGGGGTCAAATCTGAAGATCTGTGCGCCCAGTCAATGTCACCGTTTTTTGACAGCACACGTCAAGGCAATTTACATTGCAGAAACTCCATTGTTTCTTTTGCAGTGCGGCGTAGCGCACTGTCTTGTTGAAACCAGTAGCCGCCGTGACCTTTTTCACACATTTGTGGGCGGAAATAATGGGCCAACAGCCAACAACTGATATCGATTGCCATCGACTGTTTCGCTTTCTCTGAAGAAAAATGACACAATGATGGTTTTGGCGCAAACGTCGGCCCAAGCAGTCACTGTTTGGTCAGGCAATGGTGTTTCATGGATCTCGTGTGGATTCTCCGTTCCCCAATTTTGCTTGTTACCGGCGCCAGGGAGTGAAATGGGCCTCGTCGGTCATCAACATTTGCTTCTAAAATCAGATTCAGTGTCAATCATTCGAGCGACTGTTTGGCCGTATTCCAAGCGACGTGGGCGGTCTGTCGGCAATATGCTTTGAGACAATTGCAATTTATACGGAAATAAATGCAAATCATTTTTCTAAATGCGCCGCAAGGTTCCATTGGAGCCCAAATACTGAGTGGGGTGACGATACAACACATCTGGGAACTCGGCAACACCCTCTTACCGCTTCAACCAATTTGACGATCTCCCACTGTCCTATAATCAATTAAACTGGACACCAAACGACGAATGGTGTTGTCAGGCGGCCCTTGTTGGCCACGTTATTTTAAACGACTATTGGCAATGTACAGCGTTACTATTTCAGGGAGTTGTTTGGCTGTAAAGCTATTTAATGTTAAAATTGTATTGAATTGACGTTTCAAAAACATCTACTCAAGTAAATCTGTTGATAATTGTCAAAGTAATTCAATGTATACATACCGACATAAAAGATGGCCGGCCGTATATATATATAAGCATTATAAATATATATATATATATATATATATATATATATATATATATATATATATATATATATAAAATATATACTTATATTTATACAAATATATATATATATATACATACATATATATATATATTTATATATATATATATATATATATATATATATATATATACAATATATATATCCGAGCGCAATTTTTTGATTAGGGGACAAAAAGAAGTCGCTTGGGGCTAGATATGGTGAGTAAGGCGGATGGTCAAAAAACCGTAATTCGTAGATTTTCGCCGTGGCAACCGCTGAGGATGGCGGCTGAGAGCGAACATACAGGGCAAAGTTACTGATTGCTTTCAACCCGGCCAAGGCCAGAACGATCCCCGTCCCTGTGCAATCGAAGTTGACATGCAGTCGCCATGTGACATCCCTAGATAGCTACTTTGGCACCCACAAGAAGTGAACCTGAGAAAGGTTGGCGCAAGGCTAATAATGTTGCCCGAAAAAACAAATTATTATGGACAATTTAACAAGTCTCGGACATGGATCGGATACCGGTGGAGAGACTTGCTAAATAAGACCAAGACCGGATCCCGGTTGTAGTGCCGGCGATGAAGATGAACCGCTTTGGTGTGAGCCGGCGCGTTGTCTTGGTGATTCAAATGTGGCCGATTTTCCATAATTTCTGAGTTCAGTTGGTCAAGTAATGAGGCGTAGAATGCTCCTGTAGGGGTTTCTCCTTTTTGAAGATAATCGATTAAGGTAACTCCATGACTATCCGAAAAAACAGTCGCCATCACTTTCCCAGCCGAAAAAAACAGTTTTTGCTTTTTTTGGAGCCGATTCCCCCTTTGCAGTCCACTGTTTTGACTGTATTTTTGTTTCGGGAGTATAATGGCGTATCCAAGTTTCATCGACAGTAATTAGTCGGCGCCAAAACTCGGATTTATGTCGCCTAAACTGCGCCAACGGAGCGTTGGAAATGTTCATTCGAACACGTTTTTGGTCTAACGTGAGCAAACGTGGCACCCAACGCGCGGACAGCTTTCCTATGCCTACATCTTGATTTAATATGCGACAAACACGTTCTTTAGACATTTTCATAGATTCTGCTATATCTCTCACTTTAATTCGGCGGTCGTCTAACACCATTTGGTGAACTTTACCGATGTTATCGTCAGTTGTTGCAGTTTTTGGACGTCCCGAACGTTCATCGTCTCCCGGGCTCTCACGGCCACGTTTAAATTCAGATGCCCAAAATTTCACTGTGGTAAATGATGGTGCAGAGTCAAACTCATGTTTGATTTCCGTAGGCGTATTGCCTTTCAAAAACAAAAATTTAATGACAGCTCGATACTCAAATTTGTCCATTTTCACAAAAACACTCACATCGACTCACTCAAACGGCTGTCAAATAAAAGCTACGTATCCAAAATGGTTGACATTTTGGTGAGTAACAGTCAAAAGATGCACAACTACATTCGCTACCTTTTATTAACCAGTGCTGCTATCTTCACCTTGAGGTCGGAAACTTTTCGGCCCACCCTCGTATATACATATTCTTTTTTTTATTCCTTTTACTTATTTTTAATTTTTATGTTGTGAGTGTTTTGTACTTTCTGCTCTTATTTTATCCTAATGGAAAAGTAATTAACAAAATAGTTGAATGAATAACATACCAGGAAAATACAAGCTAGCAACAAAAAAAAAAACAGGGATAAATAAAAATAATGTTAGAAAAGGAAGAGGAAACCGTTCATCCTAGGAAGGATATTAAAGAAGGCGCGCCAAGTCCTTGCTTTATCATTAAGTTTCCAGTAAATATTTTTGAATTTAATTAGCAAATTCTCCAACAGTCATCTTGAGCTTTATGGAATCCGGTTCCATCGCGAAATTATTGAAGTATTTTTTGTACATAGCTCTGTGCTAAATAGTATTATGGATTTATTTTCTTTTTGATGAAGTGTTCCATCTTGGTTGCTTTTCTCTTTGGTTGGAATCCGCGATTTTGGGACACATTCGGGAAGTATCTCCAGGCAAAATAACAATTTCAACATCTCGTAAACCTTTACGTCCGATGTCGAGCGATTTTCTTCTAATAATGACATTTATAATAATTTCGGATATAGCCCAGAAAAGATTTCACACTCCTAGCGATGACCATCTATAAGCATCCTTCAAGTTATTGCTTTTTATAATATGATCTGTCTGATATCTTTAAACATCAATGTCTAGCACAGGTAGAGTTTGGCGGCTCTGACTCAGTGCCGCCAACAGAAAGAAAAAAAAATTACAATATGTTATCACATACCTTGAGACCTTCATCTAATTCACACGATTCCCTGCCCCTTGAAATCACGTATGTCATCGAAAACATGTTCCTTTACTCATCGTAACATTGTTAAACGCTGTACTCAACTCCTCACAAGTGTTGGTAGATGTTAACCCACGCAAAACAAATTGTTTTATTGCATACCGTTGCTCGCATAACGTAGAAGTCACTGCATTATAGAAGCGAAATTTTACATGTAAACTTTATTACGCGGTTCATGCGATATCGTCTGTCCTACCGTCGCAAAAATTGGTATGTTTACACCAAATTCATATACCACCAAGGTGCATATCACAAGGCAATACTAATGGTACGTATTCGCCTACAAAGGCAGTAGTGGCAACTTTTACCGAACGCCCCTCGTATTATTTTATATACCCTATTAATTGGCCTTACTTCTATGTACAATAATTGATACTGGTACAGCGAACGCTAGAACAAAACACCCCCACGCGTTTTCTGACTGTTCGAGGTCAACAGACTCATGTTTTTACTGCTAACAACAACACAAACCGACGCCATCAACATTTTTTTCTTAAATCCTAATACCTTTTGATCTGTTGGTTTGATCACTTCTCTGATTGATGCCTATTCAGTGACAACATTATTGGTTTCCTCTTCCTCATTACTCCTTACCAACTCAGCTCTAGGATGCTAAGCCTATTCATCAGTTCTCCTTGATATTCAGCCCTTTTGTGGAGAGCTTTGAGTTTATCAATGTCGCAATGTCGAGCTTTTCGCTTGTCTCCCGTGGTTGGCCATATCGGTTTGCTACGAACCGACTCCTAATTTTGCCCGTCAACTGTTAAAAGTAGTGTGGCGTTTCTAACAGATATATACGCAATATATAAGCAAACAGTGAAGAACACCGAAAGAAATTCGAAAAGCAAAGCATCAGAGTCGAATATGATAGCAACAACATTTCAATTCCACATTAGTTAAGGGTACTTGAGAATAACGATCGGAATCGAAAACGCGGCGGTGGTTTGATGTGTGGAGTATTAGTTCAATCGGTTAGAATCGTCATAGCGTCGGTTCGAATCACACGTTCTTCACTATCGTCCCAAACGCTATAGTGCCATAAAATAAATCATTTTATTTTAATACCGTGAATAACTTCTCGTTCTGTTTCCCGAAACACATATATTATTTTAAGCCGATTGAATTGAATGTATATGATTATATAAGAAATAAAAATTAACTAAAAAAACATATACGGAATGATTTCATAGTATGATTCAAAAATACTGTGTACTTGAGAATAATGATCGGATTAGAAAACGTGGTGGTGGTCTGATGTGTTGAGTATTGGTTCTATCTTTTAGTGATTCTAACTGTCATAGCGTTGATTTGAATCACACGTGTTTCACTATCGTCGCAAACGCTATAGTACCATAGAAATATGTATAAAACAAAGGTGCACATCACAAGACGATACTAATGGTACGTATTCGCCTACAAAGGCAGTAGTGTAGTAGTGGCATCCTTTATTTTTATATATCCTATTAATTGGCCTTATTTTTATGTACAATAATTGATACTAGTACATCGGACGCTAGAACAGAGCAGCCCCACGCGTTTTCTGACTGATTGAGGTCAACAGACTCATGTTCTTACTGCGAACAACAACAAAAACTGACGCCATCAAAATTTCTAGAGAATTTTAGAATCTTGGCGTGGCTTTGTAATTATTTTCTCCCTCTTATTGGCTCCATACTTTTATGGTGCCATCAAATTCTGGTAAACACTTTGAATTTCAGAGGCAGCGTAATTTAAAGCCGCTACACGGGCGCTGCTGGTCAATCCTTGTTTGGTTAACGACGAAGACAACAAACAAGTTTAAAAGAGTCGCGTAAAATGAGTTTTAATCAGTTAAAGGGTTTTTTCGGAAACGAAATTGCAGTATTAATCACTTTTTGTACAACTTTTTGCGGGCGAGCCCTTTATTCAATGCAAAAAGACGTATACATACGTTCTGTCAAAAAAGTACCCGGAATTGATCATTTAAAAAGTCCGCTTAAACGGAGTGTCAACGTTTTTTTTGTTGCTAAGTTGACACAACTGCCTCCTATTTGGAATTCCGCATTTATTTGACAAAAAAGACAAAAATAATTACATTTTTTTACTTAAGATTAAATGCTGTCCTATTTACTAGTTATATTTCTTAATTAAGTTACTGGCTCTTCACAAGTACTCTAGAGTGTGCAATGTCTTTTTGTTTTGTTTTGTATTTCCGTGCATAACCGCTCCCTATCCTGACGTAAGGTTTGAACGCGATTCGTCATTTAGTTTATTTACAGTGCGCATTTTCTCGCCGCGAATCCTTGTTTATCTATTTTATCGACTAAAAGCGGGTGCCTCGATGTGTTGATTTGAGTTTTGGAAAGAGAAAAAAGTCGGCCGGAGTTTGTTTGCTACCTAATACGGCACCCACCGCGTCGATACCTTTTTCATCTCTAGAAGATCGTGCAAAATGTATCCCGTCCATTCTTTTGAAATGCCCACGGCCTCACCTAACTCACGCAACTTCACTTTACGATCAGTGAAAACTATCCGACGCACTTGCTTTACGATTTCCGCATTCGTACATTTTTTCCGCCTTCTAGAGTGAGGTGAGTCTTCGGTGCTTGTGCGATCCATTTTAAATTCACTAAATCACCGATAAGCTGTTGTTTTGGAAGGAGCAGACGTGGGATCACATTTCTGCAACCATTGCAATGTTTATTCAGAAGTTTTTCCCACCGAGAATCAATGTTTGATCAAGATGCGTTATTCCTATTTCTCAATTATTTTTTTTACAAAGGCGAAAGTAGCGTCACTCAAACCACTGTAGCTTGTAAACAAATTGATAAAATGTCACGAAACTTCATATATAAACTAGTGACAGATGAGCCACTCTAAATGAGTCATGTTCATTTTCTAGTGGGGCCACCTATTGAAAAATCCTTGGAGTTTTCAGCCCATTTGGTATAATAGATGCCGATGAATAAGTTAATAATATGGAAGTTATAATCAACTTATAGACGAAGCGTCTTGATACATTAAGTTTCGTATCCTTATATGTTGATGGGTTGTGAAGACACGGTTTATTTTGGAGCACATGTTCTATATGTATGTACGAGGGTGGCTGAAAAGTTTCCGACCTCAACGTGAACATAGCGGCACTCGTCAATAAAAGCTAGTGAATGTAGTTGTGCATCTTTTGACACTAACTCACCATTTCAGCCATTTTGTATGGGTAGTTTTTATTTGGCAGTCGTTTGAGTGAGTCGATGTGTGTTTTTGTGAAATGGACAAACTTTTTAGCCCACCCACGTATATATGTTCGTCCTGTATTTAAAAAATTCTGAGTTTTGCCACTTCACCGTTGTCCTGACAATTATTCTTTAATCTCCACACTTTGAGTACTTCGTTTTAAATCTGGCACTGCATTTGGTTCAATTGTATAAGGAGAAATCCTATGTACATTGATCCCTCTTGAGAAGATGACTATTAAATAGAAGACTTTTTGGGTCAAAGTCAACGCCATTTCACCAACGGAAATGTGGTCGCCCTCAATGTCGTTCGACATAAATTCGGCAAATTCGACAAAAAATGTTAAGCCTTCTTCGTTTATAATAGTTCGGTGAGAAAGAAATCCATTATTTCCCTATGTAGCTATAGAATCTTATAAAATAACGATTAAACAAATCCAGATTTTTGCTCGTTGGACAAGTGACATTCCTATAAAAAAAGTTCCTTAACTGCTTTTTGATTCCTCTACACAGTTGCTAATTATATGGTATAAAATGTGGAGGTTAACACAGAGAGTTCGGTATATTCTACAATTTGACTCTGATTTATCTTTTTCACTGGTCACCATACTAAAACGTAAGCGATCTGGAACATTGGAGATATCGCCATCATGGAGAATTCGTTTATCTCTGGCACCACGGAAAGGGTGGTAAATAATAAGGACTCCATGTTTGTGTTGAACAAATATATTTCTATCCAAGAACGGGAACGCTGCTGGAAGAATAAAGCCATTCTGGAGAGTGTACTCTATATACACATCATTGGGATAGAATGCTCTGTGGGGGGCGAAGTCGTGGTGCCGGCGTACGGCACGGGGTTCTACTCCGTCCCCACAAACTTTTCACTTTTCACTCGCCGATTGTTCCTTGGACTTCCGCTGCAATTTGATCACCACAGCAGCAGAGGAAACATCACACCCAGGAGAAATGAAACACACAGGTTGGTTCATTATAATTTGTTTTATTTCATGCAGAAAGTAGTCATGGTGAATTTCACAATTACACATACGATAGACTTTTACGTTATAAAGGTCCTTTTTATCTGTAACGATTTGTTATTACAAGTTGTGTTTATTATAACTTGATTTGGTTTTATATTTGTATTCCCGACATTTGGACTAATTAGCCAACTAACTTTTATCACGACAACCCGATCACAACTCTTTACGCGGTACGCATGTCCGCAGCGCTACGGGTAGCGGAAGGTGAAACGACCGGCTCGGTCGGGTGATGGAAAACGACTCAGCGATATCAATTCGCTGGCAAAGGAAATTCGGACAGTGGCACTGGCGCTCTTAATTCAGGGATGCATTTTCTATCCCAAGAGAAACGTAAAGTCTCTCTTTGGGGGTAGGTAACCAGATCTCATGGAGAAGATCGTAGTGGTACACATGTATGTGTGAACGTTGGTTCTTTCATGGGACAAAGCCATGAGAACGAATCTGAAAACAAAGAAAGGGGATAATGTGAATCATTGAGATGTGAGTTCGGCTAAGTAAACAAGCCGTACCTCATTGGTTACTAATAGGTTTCTATTTGCTCATGCCGCTAGGTTATGACAATCGGATCCAGAAATATGGTGGAAGACAAAAAGATCGTGTAGATCATTGTCTGCGATGTGCATTGCAGCTGTATTGATAGCCGCCAGGGACCATGAACATGGTGCTAATTGGTTTTAACTTATTCACTGAAAATTGGTGTTTATGGCATCGCTGCCAAGGGTAAGTACACAATTCCTATTTGCGTTTGCTTATGCTGTAGGATTTGGTTTATGCCTTTAGACGCGAGATGCGTGTATTTGCTTTTGTCCATTGGACAAATGTCGCCAGCCAATGTGTATGTAAAGGAATTTGTTGTACACATGGTGAAGCTGGGAATAGGCGACGAAATGTTTATTATCCCTGGTTATGATGGTTACATTATATGTGAACCAAACTGTTTCGTTTTCAGGAATTCGTCTAGGGAAAAAGGCATATGATAAGATTGGGCAACCGAAGGTGCCGAATTGGCTTTGGATTTATGATCCGACAAGTTTGGACAGAATTCTTGTAGGGAATTTTGGATGCGAAATAATGCATGAAGGTAAGAATTCTCTTCCAGGAGTTTTTAGGTAAATACATTAGATACTTGATGCGTGAAGCATTTACAGGTGCTAATGCGATTGTATTAGCGGAAAACTATGAAAGTTGGGTTCTAGTTATAGGAGTTATGGGAGCTTCTGGACTGGAAGCTTTTAGGTGGTTTGGAAAGGTGAGTAGTGGAGTTTATGGGAACCGCCACAGCTCTCAAAATGCTCTGCCCTTGCAGTGTGACAAAGAAGAATCTTGATGAAGAAATTATCTATCCTCTTTAGTTCTGTTTTGTCATACAGGACTTTATTGGGGTAGAATTTCTTAAGTAGCGACCTTGAGGTTCTATACAAGGCAAATAATGCCTCTCGAGCACCCGAAACTTCTCCATGTATAATGGGGATATGTTATCCCATCCCAGCATTCATACACCAGTACTGGTACTGGTACATGCCGCGTCTGAGATTATTTTGACTTTGGGGTCTAGAAGACTATTACGGAAGAGATTTCTTATCATAGCATATGCGTTTTCAGATGCGGAACGAGCAGCTGCTACAAGGTGTACGCATACGTTTTTTTCCGGTTTCTTTGATAAAAAAGGACGCAATTTTCGAGGGAAGTTAATATGTTTTTATTCCATATATTGGCAATCGGCTTCTATACATTTCGTCCATCTTTCGGGTAATTTATGAATAGCATGCCAGAAAAACTGCTTGTCTTTCGCGGCAAAACAATCGTCGAGACATTTTTCAACTTCCTCGAAATCGCTGAAGTGCTGCTCTGCGAGCGCGTACCCCATTGATGCGAAGAGGTGATAGTCGGATGGGGCCAAGTCTAGGAAGTACGGCGGGTCAGAAGGATGTCCCATCCAAGCAATTTCAAGGTGTCTCACTAGTTTTGCTGTGTGCTGCGTACTTTACGCTTTACTTTACGGCGCCATCACTTAGTAAAACCAGAATAATCTGGTATATGCTTAGCAAAGTAAAGATTCTGATCTAGCCAAATACCAAGGTATCTGACTACAGCTTTTACTTGTAGAGGAAGATTATTAGTTCCGAAAATGGAACATCTTTTCCATTTCCGTTTTGTATCTTTCGATGCCATAGACAGTGGCGTTCTGATAAGAATAGTTTCTGTTTTCTGAATATTGGTCTTTAATTTCCAGTCATCGCAAAAACATTTAATTCTATTGAAGTGATCTTGCAGAGGTTTTTTATGATGACATGAATCTTTTATGCAGATCTATATACCACAATATCGTGGGCGTATGCAATTGCAAAGCTAATAACTTTGCCCGTAAAAATAAATTATTATGGAAAATTTAACAAGCCTCGAGACTTGCTAAATAAGGCCAAGACCGGATCCCGGTTGTAGTGCCGATGATGATGATAATGATGATGCAATTGCATGGTTGAGGGAATTCACTCCTCCTTGTTTGGAAGCTGTTTTTAATGTGAAAGGTCTTGTTAGAGATTACATTACCACACTTTACTACAAACTGTTCACCCATTATCATATCGTAGATAATGTATAAGAGATATTTGGGCATACCCAGGTTTGATAACTCATAAACAAGACCTTTTAACCATATGGTGTCGAGAGACTTTTCAAAGTCAACCAAACAGGCCCCTGTGTATTGTCGCTTCGCCTTGTTCCACTATATGTCGGTAACCAGTTTTGTCGCGGGATGAACCGTGTCGTGTTGCGATCTAGAGCCAAGCTGGTTGTTCGGAATGATACAATTTTCATCACACCAGTTTATTAATGATTTATTTATAATTTTCTCGAACATTTTGCAGATGGATAATATGCATTATTTAGAGCCTTGTTGAATGAAACGATGTAAACCTTCACTGCTTCAAGATGCAAGTGCCTTAGAACAATGTTTGGAACACTATCTATTCCAGAAGTTTTATTATTCTTAATTAATGTAAGGGTATCCGTAAGTTAATCTCTATGTACAGATATAATAGTTTTTAGATTTCTAAGCGGAGAATCAACTCATCTTTGATTTGCATAGGCGTATTGCCTTTTAAAAACAAAAATTTAATGACAGCTCGATACTAAGTTTTGTCCATTTTCACAAAAACACTCGCATCGACCCACTCAAACGACTGTCAAATAAAAACTATGTATCCAAAATGGCTGACATTTTGGTGAGCAACTGTTAAAGGATGCACAACTACATTCACTATATACTATATATAGGTAATTAATTAATAATTATGCTATATAGTTAATAAATTAATTCATAATTCTGAATAATATACTATATATAATTCATAACGTGTTGCAGTGATAATTCTGACCGCAAACTTTCTATACTGTACAATTTTATCTCTTTTTTAGCCTTTAGCGCGCCAGATGGCGTGAAAATGTCTGCCCTTGGTGTATTGAAATATACTCGATAGAACATTCAAATTTATTTAGTTATTAAATCACCGTTTTTGCATTCTCATTCGGAAATTAATCGTCATGCAAATAAATCAGCCCTATGTAGGTCTGTGGAACAGTCTCCGTTCTGTTGCTCGTGGTGAGCGTATATTACTTGTCCCTTTAAACATCACAAGGAGTCACCTGTTCGATATATGTATTATGATACGTAACAATTATCTGCATTTTGCCAGATAATTTCATTCTAGAAGTTTTCATACAAACGTTCATTAGCTTAATATGTTTTACTTATTCATCCGTCGTAACATACAAGATGGGAGCTTAGCTTCTAATACTCATTTGGTATCTGCATTCCACACAGTGGGAGTGTGGTAATTAAAAGAACAGTAATTAGAACAGTCATAATTGTTATTTCTGTCTTCACTATCCTCGCTGCCCCCATTGTCCTCATTGTCCTCAGTGTCCTCACTGTCCTCACTGTCCTCACTATCCTCACTGTCCTCATTATCCTCACTGTCCTCATTGTCCTCACTCTCCTCACTGTCCTCACCGTCTTCACCGTACTTACTGTCCTCACTGTCCTCACTGTCTTCACTGTCTTCACTATCCTCACTGTCCTCACTGTCCTCACTGTCCTCACTGTCCTCACTGTCCTCACTGTCCTCACTGTCCTCACTGTCCTCACTGTCCTCACTGTCCCCACTGTCCTCACTGTCCTCACTGTCCTCACTGTCCTCACTGCCCTCACTGTCCTCACTGTCCTCACTGTCCTCACTGTCCTCACTGTCCTCACTATCGTCATTGTCCTCACTGTCCTCACTGTCCTCACTGTCTTCACTGTCCTCACTATCCTCACTGTCCTCACTATCCTCACTGTCCCCACTGTCGTAACTCCATTGTCATGGTCCCTCCATGGGTAAGCTTATTCTTTTTTATTCAAAAACACAATACCCTTATTTTATACAGTTGTGGTGGAACTGAAGTCCCACAGATTAGACACTTGTCAAATCACCCAATTGCTAAATTATGTGTTAGCATTTGAAACTATCAGGGTAGTGAAGCACGAATTTGAAGTAGTGCAATCATTTAACTACCTTGGGTCAATAGTATTAGCCGATAACAATATGGAAGAAGAAATACGCGAACGGCTGATCAAATCCAACAAAGCCTACTATGGTCTATCAAGGCTCTTTAAATCCCGAAATTTATCCAGAACATCCAAGCTACTACTGTACAAGACCATGGTCTTACCAGTACTCATGTATGGATCCGAGATCTGGGTGCTCAATAAAAGGCACTCTGAACTCTTAGCCGCGTTCGAGAGGAAGGTCTTTAGGAGAATTGTTGGGCCCGTATGTGAGGGAGGACGATTCCGGAGACGCTACAACCATGAGTTGTACGCAGTCTACCTTGAAGCTAATGTTGTAAGAAAAATCAAGCGAAGCGGATTCTGCCTGGAAAGTCCTTTGTGGCCGCATGTATGGAAGGAGACAGCGCGGCAGACCTTGTCTCCGGCGGAGGGATGGCGTAGACCAGGACGCCCAGAGCCTGGGAGTGTCAAACTGGATGACATCAGCTCGAAATCGGGATCGGTGGAGAGATTTGTTAAATAAGGCCAAGAACGGATCCCTGCTGTAGTGCCAATGATGATGATAATTTGACACTATCTCGCTTATAACTCCCTGCTGTAGTGCCAATGATGATGATAATTTGACACTATCTCGCCAATAACAAATTATAGAAGTGTTTCTATAATTTGTTATTGGATCATGTTATTTAAATCCAATTAGTTAAAGACATCATTAGTCATCTTCATGCCAGACATCGGGAATTTGAACTTATTTAACGTGTTGCGATGAAATAGATAATTAGATTCGGGTATATGCAATGCATGGGAAAAAACTGCGAATGGAATCAGTTAAGTTGTCCAGTTGGGTGAATAGTTGGATTGATTGATTTAAATATTTTTGATAGACAGTGTCGGCAATTTTACATACCTATGTGAGTCATATTCAGACCTACGCAAAAGGGCTGAATATCAAGACGAGCTAACGAATAGATTTAGCATTCTAGAGAATGTGAGCAGTGAGGAAGAGGAAGCTAATAGTGTGAACACTAAATGGACATCGATCAGAGACACAATCAAACTAACAGCCCAAAAGGTATTAGGATTTAAGAAAACAATTAAGTCCAAACCTTGGTTTGACGATGAGTGCAGGGCGAAGATCGAAGAACGTAAACGCCTCAGAGTGATCCACTTAGAAAGATATGATGAAGTCAACGCAGAAAGATACGCGACAATTCGGAGAGAGACAATGAGACTCTTCAAACGCAAAAAACGCGAATGGGAGAAGACTAGGATCGAAAAAATCCTAGAAAATTCTAGGGCAAAGAACATCAGGGGTATGTATGTCGGCATAAATTCAATTAGAAATGGCTACCGAGGAAGAGCCAAAATAATTCGAGACGCAAACGGCTGTCTGGTCACAGAAACAAACAATGTCGTGACAAGATGGAAGCAGTACTTTGAAAACCTGCTCAATGTACGCACCCATCAACCACAGATAAATGTACCAAGCGTACATACAGCTGAGCCTCAGATCCCAGAGCCGTCTCTCAACGAAGTTGTAGACGCAATAAATCGATTGAAAATCAACAGGGCTCCCGGAGTCGACTGCATACCGGCAGAGCTTGTGAAGCATGGAGGAGAGGCAACCGCTCGAAAGATCCACCAGCTCATCCAAACAATATGGGATAAGGAAGTCACTCCGGAAGAATGGAAAACCTCAATAGTCATCCCCATTTTCAAAAAAGGCGATAGATCTGACTGTGAAAACTACAGAGGAATATCATTGCTCCCAACCGCATACAAAATATTAACAAATGTCATTCTGGCGAGAATCACACCTTACGCAGAAGAGATACTGGGAGACTACCAATGTGGATTCCGTAGGAACCGGTCAACAAGCGACCAAATGTTCACAATAAGACAACTGCTGGAAAAGAAGTGGGAATACGGAGAGACGGTTCACCAACTGTTCGTTGACTTCAAAAAAGCCTACGACTCAGTCGCAAGGCAGAGACTCTACCATATTCTAGTTGAGCTGGGAGTCCCAAAAAAATATGCCGCGCTCATTCAAATTTGCATGAACGAAAACAAAGGGCGAGTTAGAATAGAAAACCACCTCTCAGAACCATTTGAAATCCGGGACGGACTAAAGCAGGGAGATGGTCTATCACCGTGTCTCTTTAACCTTGTGCTCGAGTATGTCATCAGAAAGGTACAAGACGACAACATGGCCGGATCATCCCTGAACGGGGTCACACAAGTGCTCGCATATGCGGATGACATCGCCGTTCTGGGCGATAATCTAGAGACTGTTAGTAAAAACTGTGAAATCATCATGCAAGCGGCAGAAGAGGTGGGCCTAGAAATAAATGAAGACAAAACAAAATACATGATTACGGCGAGAGCAGGTGGGTCTCAGGGAACACATATAAACGTCAGAGGTAAGATCTTTGAAAAAGTTAAAGAATTTAAATATCTGGGAACGATACTGACGGCCAGTAACGAAATGTCGAAGGAAATTAACAAGAGACTGCATTCCGGCAACGCGAGTTGGCACGCAGTCAGTAAACTGCTGAAATCCAGACTGCTATCACGTAACATAAAGCTCCGTGTCTATAGAACCATAATCATGCCAATTGTTCTATATGGATGCGAAACATGGGCTCTCACAAAACGGGAAGAAAACAAATTCCGTCTATTCGAGAATAAAGTTTTGAGAGGCATCTTTGGAGGTAAATATGACGAGGAGGCAGGACAATGGAGGAGGCTCCATAACCACGAATTGGAAGAACTATATCGCAAACCTACAATAGTGAGAGTAATCAAGTCGCGAAGATTAAGATGGGCCGGACACGTGGCGCGAATGGGGAACGATAGGACCGTGCATAGAATTCTTGACGGTAGACCAACGGGAAAGAGACCGGTAGGACGGCCGCGACGGAGATGGGAGGACAATGTTAGGTTTGACCTTGAGGAGATCGGATCGAATGGTGAAGCGTGGAAGGAGAGTGCCCAGGACAGGGAAGGATGGCGAAGCCGAGTCGGTGAGGTCATGAACTTCCGGGTTCCTACAGGCCAATAAATAATAATAATAATAATAATAATGTGAGTCATTACCTCGTACCTTACTGTGTTTGCCAAAATTATTTTCTTCTCTCCGAGTACTGCTACAATCTCGACAGGATGACAGCCTCTTACACTTTTCGACCGTAACCAAAAGATACGATGTTGATTATTTGAGTGGTTTTTGACCCTTTGGAATCAAAACTAGTCTCTTTTGGCACTGTACGACGGGATGGTTCTTGGGGTCGTTAACGCTGGAATTATAACTAATATCTGTTTCTTTGGGATATCATTTGTACATTCGCAAGATTAAATCTATGCAGAGGAAGTACCGAGTGCGCCATAAGAGATTTCGGTATGTAAACATTGAATGACTTTGTCATTTATCAACCGTTTGACTTGAGTAGATGTATTCGAAACGCTAATTCAATACAATTTGAACCATGAATCGCTTCATACCGAAATAACTCTAGGAAATAGTGACGCTGTACATTGAAAATAGTCGTGCATATTGCCGAAAATATCGTGGCCAACAAGCATCCTCTGACAACACTGATTCGTCGTTTGGTGTCGAATTTTGTTGAGCACGGGACAGTGGGAGATCATCGGCATGCCGTTCATCAACGCCCAAGGCGCTCCAATGAACTGGTTAAAGCAGTAAGAGAGAGTGTTGCCGAGTTCCCACATGTGTTGTGTCGTCACCGCCCACGGCATTTTTGCGTCAGTGGAACCACATTGCGGCGCATTTTTAAGGATTTCAATTGGATTTGCATTTGTTTCTGTATAAAGTGCAATAGACTCAAGGAATATTGCCGACAGACCGACCATGTCGCCTGGAATTCGGCCAAAAAGTCACATACGGACATAAAAGATGGCGACCCTATACATCTAATTGATGGTTTCCAATTAAGCGATATAAGAGAATTTATACCAAAAACTGACTATAAGTATAGGAAAGTTCAGCAGTTCTTTCGTATTTTTTTAAAATCAAATCCAACCAGTATTCTTAAAGTGTCGAAAAGCGGTTGATCTGTGGACGTTAAGTGTCGCAATATCTTCCGGCGACATTCATGAGTTGTTTTTAATCAAACTTCATAAAACATCGTCGTCAACGTTATAGCGTTTGAAATAATAGTGAAGAAGAACGTGTGATTCGAACTAACGCTATGACAGTTTGAATCACCAAAAATTGAACCTAAGCGTTACCCATCAGGCTACTGGCCGATTTTTGAATTTGATTTTTAAACTCGACTATACTCCACTGATGTGAATTGTTATGTTATCGCTATGGTATACGGCTCTGATGTATTTTCTTATTCGATTTTCGTTCCGTGTTCTTCACTATTTTGCTTGTGAATTGTGTGCGTATCTGTTAGAGACGCCACAACGTCACTAAGCCATCCAGGGCGCTGCTAATCGTCGAGATTAAAATCACCTTTCGGAATTTGGTAAACCAGTGTATGAACGTGCAAGTCTTTGCTGCACGGTGCTGAAGACTTTTTTTCTGGCATCAGGACGGTTTAAATGAAGGAGTCCCTCATTTATTGTATATGAATCTTTTTACACCTAAAACCAAAACGACATGTTGATGAATGGGACTCAATTCAAAGCTAGAACTGCCATCTTTTAAACAAACATTGTGATTTCTGTCGTTCAGGAGTGTGCCTCGAAATATTGGACAGAATTCAACTGTAATTCTGAATTACAGTAGGTCGTTGTTATTATTTCTTTTTTGATTACTTAATCACAATTTCTTTCGTCATGACATAATATACAAACATTGTGATTTCTGTCGCTCGGGAGTGCGGCTCTAAATTATGGTCAGAATTCAAATTTAATTCTGAATTGAACTTGGTGTCTCTTATTATTTCATCTGTGATTACTTAATCCGACTTTCTCCCTCATTAGATAATATATAAATACTGTGATTTCTGTCGTTCGGAAACTTTCAGAGTGCGGTTCCAAATTTTGGTCAGAATTCAACTGTAATTCTGAATTTAAGTTGGTGGTTCTTGTTATTTCCTTTTTGATTACTTAATCGCAACTTCTTTCGTCATGACATAATATAGAAACATTGTGATTTCTGTCATTCGGGAGTGCGGCTCCAAATTTTGGCCGGAATACAACTGTAATTCTGAGTTGAATTTGGTGGCTCTTATTATTTTATCTGTGATTACTCAGTCTAACTTTCTCCCTCATTAGATAATATACAAATACATTGATAACTGCCGTTCGGAAATATACCGGGTGCAGCTCCAAAATTTTGTCAGAATTCAACATTAGTTTTGAATTGAACTTAGCGGCTTTTATTATTTCCTCTGTGATTACTTAATCAAAAGAAGAATTCAAATTTAATTCTGAATTGAACTTGGTGGCTCTTATTATTTCATCTGTGATTACTTAATCCGACTGCCTCCCTCATTAGATGATATACAAATACAGTGATTTCTGTCGTTCGGAAACATACAGAGTGCGGCTCCAAATTTTGGTGAACATTCAACTGTAATTCTGAATTTAAGTTGGTGTTTCTTATTATTTCCTCTTTGATTACTTAATCGCTATTTCTTTCGTCATTACATAATATAGAAACAATTAGATTTCTGTCGTTCGGGAGTGCGGTACCAAAATTTGGTCGGAATTCAAGTGTAATTCCGAGTTGAACTTGGCCGCTCCTATTATTTCCTCTGTGATTACTCAATCACGACTTTCTCCCTCCTTACATAATATAAAAATACAGTGATCCCCGTCATTCGGGAATATACTGCGTGCGACTCCAAAATTCAATTCGAAATTCCTATATAGGCGTCGCATCTGGCATCGAAACTGCTCGATGCGTGTACAAAATCATCATACCCTCGAAACGATCGCAGATTTAAAACCAACTACGGAGTAAAACTGAAGAGTGTCAAAAATATTCGCGCTGAACGATCGGTGACAGAAATCATTTGATTCTTCGGGTAATCGACATTGCCCATGTATGATGTCGTCGCAAAGTACAATGAGTTATAGAAATCCAGCGAAGTTGGTGCAATACCGGGGCATTGTCAGGACATGCGATACGATTCAATGGGATCAGAAGCTGATTTGTGAGGATCCACGTCAGTCAATTCAAAAATTGTCGTCGATTTTTGATGTAAGGCAGAAAACTCAGCGCCACAATTAAAGTGGGATAAGTGCTTTCCGAAGACCTCAGATCAAAACGGCATGTCTCGTTACTTAATAGCCACATGACTGTATTTTCCAACAGACTAAATTTCATGCCTTTGGAATTCTATATGAAATGGCCATGAACAATTACAGGTGTACAAACACTTACATCATTTGCAGCCTTTCTTGAAGCAGTACTCGTCGATACAGACCGCTTCAGAACAAGAATGGCGGCGTTCGTTCAAGCAAGTTTGGGATATATTGAATTAATATGTTCTTTGTATGTTGGCCTTGCAAACAAAAAGATTTGAAAACCTTCTCATTTTTGTTTAAAAAAATATGTTTGGAAAAAAAATATAATCTGTGCGGATTTTGATGCTGCATCCTGGACTTTTATTTATGATTTTTTTCCTAGGCAGCTCGCTAAGAGCCCCTTTTCCCAAAAACATGATTTATTTTTCATTTGGTTTTAAATCTAGAAACTTTATAATCTCGGTTCTAATTATCTCATCACGATCATCATTTTTATTTTAAAAACACATTATTATGTGAAGCACCCTCATCATCACTAGCTGCATCGTGCAACAGAAGTAGATCAAGAAAGTGAAGTAGATCTGACAGCTAACTGGCAATGCCATTTACCGTCGACTGGATGGCAAAAGAAAAAATTGGTGGAAATGAATCCGTCCAGAGACGATAAAGGACTGTACACATTACACACCCAACACTTTGTCTTGCGACGGAGTCGTAGACTTTTTTGAAATCAATGAAAACATGGCGTACTGCCGCTCCGTATTCCCGCTTCACTTCCAACAATAGCCTTACTGTGAACATTTTATTGATCCACACTGGTAGTCTCCCAGTATTTCTTCTGTTAAGGATAAATCTTCAACACTCATTACTACACACTAAGATCTGTATTGAAATAAGAGACACTGGTTTTAGTTTATTATCATCATCATCATCGGCACTACAACCGGGATCCGGTCTTGGCCTTATTTAACAAGTCTCTCCACCGGCATCCGGTCCATATCCGAGGCTTGTTAAATTGTTCATAATAATTTGTTTTTCCGGGCAAGGTTATTAGCCTTGCGCCAACCTTTCTCGGGATGTCGCTGCATGCATTAGTTCACTACTTGGTGGGCGCCAAAGTAGCTATCCAGGGGTGTCACGTGGAGACTGCATGTCAGCTTGTATTGAATAGGGACAAGAATCGTCTGGCCTTCACCAGGTGGAAAGCAGTGACTTTGCCCTGTATGTTTGCTTGCTCCCCCCCCTCCCCCCCCCTCCCCACCGCCTAAAATTATATCATACCAGGCTGTAATGAAGCAATGCTGTTTCAATAATTATAAATCCTAACCCCGACCCATATATATTTAATTGTTCCACTTTTCTCAGCAATGTGTCAATCACAAGTCACACTGAATACCGATTACAGCCAAATTTAAACTGCAACAACGTTCACGATTACTTTAAGAATTGTTGTATCAATATGTAATCCAAAATAAATGCCCGGAGAAAACTTATAATATGAACTATACTTGCCAAATCTATTAACTGAATTTTCGGGTTTTTATTAAATCTTAATGTCAAAACACTTTTTTGACTGTTAACTGCATATATTCAAAATGTACTATTTATTGGCCTGTAGGAACCCGGAAGTTCATGACCTCACTGACTCGGCTGCGCCATCATTCCCTGTGTTGTGTACTCTTCTTCCACGCTTAATCATCAGATCTGATCTTCTCAAGGTCAAACCTTACATTGTCCTCCCATCTCCATCGCGGTCGTCCTACCGGTCTCTTTCCTGTGGGTCTACCGTCAAGAGTTCTACGTACAGTCTTATCGCTGCCCATTCTCGCCACATATCGGCCCATCTTAATCTTCGCGACCTGATTACTCTCACCATTTTACATAACACTGATGTAATACAGTCTACATCGTTTATTTGAATTTATAATTTAACAGGAACTTTAATAAACAATATAATGCTATATTTTTATTTTTCCTAATTTATTTACCTTTTATGAAATTAATCGGTTTGGCAAATGAGATAGTCGAATAAAACAAATTGTAAAGCTACTATGGCAACCCTGGACTAAAATATTGTTCACAGTCGGTAGCCAGCTCTCAGAAGCCTGGATATTTTTATTGCTTTTACAATTGACAGTTTCTTTATACAAAGTGCGTTAGCATACTGCTGAGATTTCTTTATTAGTTTCAGATTTGTGGGATTTTTAACCAATGTCAAAATGACAGACTTATTCCATTTCAATGTTCTATCTCCAATTTGGAGTATATAGTATGTCGCCCCGAGAAAACTCTTTTTACGGAATAGAAGGATTTATTTAGTAGACATTGGCAAAATAATGTTTGTATAATTAGTTATTTATTTATGTCTATATATGTCACTGTTTTCAATTTTTTTGTGAGTTGTTAATTGTTTTCTGTAAGTAGCGCCAACATTAAGTTGTGTTTCTTATGTAATACATTTTTATCACAAGTTTATTTAACCTAATTATTTAAGCCCTAAGTTTTTATCACATAATTATTTAATCTCTACGGGCTCACATTAAAATTGTCGTTGGTATCGCGACATTTATGTCCAGTTTGGCATTGTAAATAAAATTTTACGTATCGATTTAGTTTATTTCGATAAATATTATATTTTACGTATACATTATATTTGGAGTATTTTACACAAATTATTTATTTTATTTCTTAAAGTTATATATAAAAAATCTGTTTGTTTTGTTTATTTTGTTGTAATGATGATGATGGTAAAAATGTTCATAAAATCATTTGAACAAATATAAAAAATGTTCTTATACAATGTCCTTGTGCTGGTAAAATATAATAATACAGATGCAGATATAAAATTTATAAATTGGACTGCTCTATAAACGTGTGTCTGTTGTTGCCACACTATATAAACACTTCATGATATGATATGCATGTTAATATACAATTATATATGTTATATTTTTTACATTGCCTGTAGGGCGCATTGCACCAGATTACAACTTCTTAAATTAGTCCTTGGAAGAGTCTCTTAAGATAATCGCAAATGTATTCGAGTCCTTATTCGAAGTGTGTCGGGCCACACCCGTTTCAATATGAACTTTACGTGACTGCCAATGTTGTCTTATGGATTTATTTGGTGCCATGATGAAACTGCAAACCGAAAATATTTCTTAACACAATAGATGGATGGAAAGTTTACTTAAAAGCTTAACGTTTAAGGAGTTACATAGTAGTACAGTGAAAATATTTCTCGTGGTGGTTTTGTTTGCATTGGCAAACTATCTCCGCCCAAAAGGGGGTGTGTATGTTGGGTTTGTGTTAGTGTTTGTGTTTGCGCGAGAGTGAATCCATGGGTGAGTGTTTACTCCTGTACGCATCAAGTGTTATTAAAATAATTTGTATCCTTTTGATATCCGTGCACTTGAGTGTGCAGGTAATATCATGTGCAGTCATTTACTCCTTGTTCTGCAACAAATCGCATTATTTATATACTCGTTGTATACATTGGGATGCTTCCAAAATCGATAAGGGATTATTTTACAGAAGGATATTACGATTATGCGTAAGATGACAGGACTACGAAGATAAATGTACCACTTTATTACATCGTAACTAGACTAAACGCTAATAAATTAATGTAAAAGTACTTGGGCTTAATGTGACCATGATAAATCACCTCGTTAGGGAGTTTTAATGCCTTCTTCAATAACATGTCTGGGATTGATGTCATTTAAGAAATTTATTTACATAAACGGTTATGATATTCGCAGGTTCAAGTCATCAAGGACGCAGCTGGTCTGCATCTTAACTGAAAGAAGCAAAAAAGTAACTAACAACGTCGATTACAGGACCTCTTAAACGGGGCATTTCTAGGGTGCCTAACGTTCCTTTAACATCCTATGGTTCAACTCCTGGCGTGGTAATAACTATGTCATGAACATTCGTTTAGACAAAGGACGAATAACTTATTCTCGTAAAACACAAATGTTAAGGAGCGCTTAAAACCTTGCATTTATGGAATGTGAATAACATGAGCTCAGGTTCAGGCGGCCAAGGTCCGATGTGAGCGGCAAAGGAGTCAATTGTTGTTTCGTTGGTATGGTTTGTAATTTACGGTAATTATTTAAAATGGACGTTTCCTCTGTGTAGTTGCTATTAATCGGGGCAGAAGTTACTGCTCCAGCTGCCGTAATCTTTGGACAGCGTTTGGGTGGTCCAGCTTTTATGATATGACCAGAAAAACAAAAAAAAAAAAGGTTGTGAATACTCAGCGGAGTGTGTGATAAAAGAGATAAAAGGAGACAGAGAGCAAAATGGGTCGGAAGAGAAAGATGAGAGAGGACTTTGTCATGTATAGTGGTTTTGAATATTTAGAGAAATTTATATTAAAGGACCTCTCATGTGTAAGACTAATGAAACTCGAACGGTAGTGCATCCGTTCATTTGGTAGTCCCGCCAATGGAGAACATGGGGCTTGATCCAATAAGTTGATTTGTACTTCCCTTCAAATTATGGCAAGTTATGAAGTATGAACTTATTTATAAATTCAAAGGGGTAAGGGTTTATTTGTGTTCTCACTTGGCGAGTAAGTTTTATCGTCCTTGGTTTTGTTTTGCTTTAAGCATGTGCCTATTAGGGAAACTTTAAAATATATACAAACCTACATCGGAAAGTACATACACGATATTCCTTTTCGAAGTAATGTACTGACTCTTTGGCAGTAGTCTAAGTTGTGTAATATTTGTATTTTTTAATGATGTCTTTTGGCGAGCTGTATTTATTAATGGGTCTGCTTTATTCAAGTATTATAATGAAGTACTGAGGGGTAGGTTTCTGAACAGGATAATTTTGTGGTGGTAGTATGAATTAGAGGCAAACAACTGTCAATTTTCAAGAGTTTGTTTCCTATGTCTTTTATTAATAGTATTATGAAACTTTTTTTTAAAGTAGACTTTTGTTTTTAAAAGTAGGCTTTTTTAAATTTCTATTATATATTCTGCTATATATACCCGCCTTTCACGTGGGAGACCGAGGTTCGATTCCCCGTCGGGGAGCCCCTGGCGCAAGACTAATGACCTTGCCCGGAAAAAAAAAAACAAATCATTATGGAAAATTTAACAAGCCTCAGGACTTGCTAAATAAGGCAAAGACCTGTTCCCGGTTGTAGTACCGATGATGACGATGATGATCACAGTTCGATGATTAGTGAAAGGGTGCGTTCACAAATTAAATTCAAAGTTGTCAAGTCCCTATTGGAAAACCCGATACATTTATTGAATAATGTTACACACTACCTATACTATCAACATTTTTCAGCATAGTATCCTGCATGATCTACACATTTTTGCCACGAATTTTAAAGCTGTAGTGCCGATGATGATGATCTATTCTGCTGAGGGCTCTGAGTCGCGTCGTGGATAAATCCCTCACCTCAATACGGACCACTCTTTTCTTACAAAAAAAAAAAACCGCACGATTTTGAAGTATGCATAAATGTCAAAGCATAGTTCGAACGGAGGTAAAGTAGGAGGGTAACGAAAAAAAGTATCGTTGTGATTGATCTTGATTACCTGAATATTACAAGGACAAATGAAACATATGGCCAAGCAGGGCATTAGCCATTCATGTGGTTTGATTAAAGAACGATTGTGTATTTTTTTTTTGGGGAAGGTGGAAATCTTCAAGAGATACCTCTGACCGATCCAGAGGCATGCCAGACTTTTACTGGCTAAAACTACCTCCCACCAGGCACATATTTCCGTTGATCCCCGCGGAACTTGTGGGGGTCTCTATATCACATGGAGAACCAGCCCACAATCCCAACCTAATTTTGACCGCTAACAGCGCGTCACATCAACCCCTTTTCGACCGTTCATGCTATTCAGCTGAAATATCATGTTTTCCAAATGGACGCATAGCTGAATTCATTCCTCCATGCAGATAATGCATAATTGAATTCAGCTACCTTTTTGCCATACGGCACCTCCATTTTTGCTAGCCCATGAGATTTCCATCGGAAATCACATCATGTCGGTTAGCAACTACAAGTCAAATCAAACGACGCTGTTGAATAACCATGCAACGGCTGGGGTAATTCCAAATTATTCGAGTTTGGTTCTCATGATAAATTACCCTAGCCAATTTGGCGTCACTTCGGCTTTTCCGCAGATCATCCATTCGCTTGGGGTCAATGATCTCTTTTCGCAGGTGAATATCACCAGATACATTTTCCTCTTCTCCACGATTCTGTCTCCCTACAGTTCAATGCACTCTGGGATCACCACAGCCTTAGCACTAGGTCAGTGGGTTACCTCAGATCTGCATTGATTCATGCACACACAATCATATCCACCCCGGGTTCATAGTACTTTGTGTCTCTGTTCTCTCATTCTCCCACGTTCGTCGATTATCAATTAACCGATGTTCACCATACTTCGACGGGGGTGGCAATGGGAGAGCAGAGGCGTGATCTCTATTGGTTGCCCTGTTTGCAAAAGTAGAATCCAGAATTTCACCCCTAATTAGTCAGTCACTGTCGAATCATCACAGCGGCAGGTCACGCCGCCGTTCGGGCCCAAAAATTAATTTCGCAAATTTTGATCAGTCGAGTATCAATCTCTGAAGCGCGCACACACCACAGAGTCGTCTTGCTGCCAAAAATAGTCGTGTTGGATATTTTCATAGTAAAGTAATTTGTTGGCTACTAAAGTTAGATAGAAAATTGTGAATTTTATTTATAAACAGTTTTAAGTTTAAAAAAAAGGAAATAAAAACAATGTCAAGAACATAACAACAACAGAGCAGTTTATTTTTCACTCTTTTACGGATTATTGGATATTCCTTTTACGAACAATTTTCGGCAGATCCTCGCTGGGGAAAAGTGAGTCCGTGCCATACGTCGGAACCACACTTCACCCCCACCAACTTTCTTTTAGATATTCCATCGCGGGGCGGGATTGCGTTTTTTTTTTTTTTTTTTTTTTTTTTTGTTGGTTTCGGTAGGAAGGTGGAAATCTTCAAAAGATACCTCTAGACCGATCCATGGGAATGCCGGGTTTTTACCGACTAAAACCACCTCCCGCCAGGCTCATATTCCCGTTGATGCCCGCGGAACTTTCTTTTAGATACTCCATTGCGAGGCGGGACGGAGTTTACCTGTTACTGCGCTCGTCACGTCGCAACTGCTGCATCGTTTCACAGAGAATACCATTTGTTACGGACCATGCCTGTTTTGAACTCAGCATGAATTCTATTACTCCAGCCGGAGTAACTGTCCGTCTCGTGTGTCTCTCCAAAATTGTTCGTGCGGTCTCGAATCTCACGCACTCTGTGAGTACGTGTTCCGCATTTTCTATTTTGCCTTCGAAATACAAGCAGTATGGGTGATTCACATGCTTATACTTGTGCAAGTATTGCCGAAAGCATCCATGTCCTGATATTAGCTGAGTCAAGTAGTAATTCAGCTCGCCATGTTTTCTTTTCACACATGTTTCTATATCAGGTATCATGGTGTGGGTCCATCTTCCTTTGGTGGAAGAATCCCACCTTCGTTGCCATTCCCTTAGGCTTGAGTGCTCTAACTGTGGCCGCATTCTCCGACGATTCTCTTGGGAGGCCTTATGCAATGCAGCGTTTTCTTTAGCTGCAATGTCAAGTGGTTTCCTCCCGGCCAAAACATTTATGACATTTTCGGATACTGTTTGGAATGAACAGCACACTCTTAGTGATGCCAGTCTATGCGCTGAGTTCACTCCCCGCATGTACGACTTATACTGTGCGGCTCCTGCCCATATGTGAGCTGCATACATTATAGTGGAGGTGTTGACACTGATTATGAGTTTCCTTGTGTGGGGCCGGGGTCGTCCAACATTGGGTAGCAGTCTCGCCAAAACTTTGCATACTCTTGCCGTTTTTTCACACGTTTTCCTTAGTTTTCTTTTAAGGTCAACCTGTTGTCGAGTATAACACAAAGATATTCAATATAGGGACTGGAGCTGATTATTTGTTCTTCAATTCAATTCAATTTTTATTTGGTAGATAAATACATTTATGATATATTTTACAACTAGTACTTAAGAGATTTAGGATAGCAATTCCTTTACAACTATAATATTAAATCTATATAACGACAATAGCACAATTTTAATGAATAGCAAATAATAAATTAAGGGAAAACTACAATAAAAAACCCTTATTTGAATCTTAAGACTAATATTGCACGAGCTTCCGGTTATTTTATATAATAATAACCTCGATATAATTTTCATAGACAGAGTACATATGTAGTGATTTAGGATAACGCAAGACGGGAAACGAGAATATTGTCAGAAAAAGAACAATTGACGAAGAAGTTTCGATTGAATTTGTCAATGTAGAACTCTACCTGTTTAACGTTAGCGTTTTCATGTAGTTCATGTGTCGAATAATGCCATGGCAAATTCAGCAACATTTTCAATATTTTATTTTGACACCTTTGCAATTTTATTTTGTGTGTGCGAGCACAATTACACCATACAGGGGCCCCGTACAGGAGTATAGCTTGAAAAATGGTTTTATATATTATAATTTTATTTTCGATGCTAAGCTTTGACTTTCTACACACTAATGGATACATAACTCTTACGACTTTGTTTATTTTGTCTATTGTGGTAGTGATGTGTTTTTGAAAGATAAGTTTTTTATCTAGAATAATACCTAGATATCTACAGTCTTCGGACCAATCAATATCAACTGCACACATACTGAGTTTAGTGCCATTTGGTAGGTAGCAGTGTTTCCTACATCTCGAAAACCAGACAGCTTGTGTTTTATTACCATTTATTTTTATTTTCCATTTCCTGTAATACACTGCTAGTTTGTCAAGAGCTGCTTGCAAAGAGTTGTAGACATTAGTGAATAAAGCACCCGAAGAGAAAATGGCTGTATCATCGGCAAACATAGCTACCTGAATGTTTTCACCTAGATATGGTAAATCTGCGACAAACAATGTAAATAATATGGGACCAAGAACCGAGCCTTGGGGTACACCATGGTGGATTTGGTGAGTAGAGGATATGTCGGTTCCTATACTCACAACATATTTTCTCGAACAAAGAAAGCTCTGGATAATTTTGATAAGCGGTATTGGCAGCTTAAGTTTTAGCAGCTTATAAATCAAGGCATCGTGCCATACCGTATCAAAAGCTTTTTCGATGTCTAGAAGAACCAGTCCCGTTGACTCCTTGTCGATGAATTTACCAGCTATGTGGTTTTTAATGCGCAAGACTTGGTGGATTGTGCTGTGACCACTACGGAAACCGAACTGAAAGTTTGGTAAGATGTTATTGTCTTCCACAAAACGATCAATCCTTTCCTTAATGATTTTCTCTAAGAGCTTACTTAGACAGCTAAGTAGACTAATAGGTCTGTAGCTTTCGGGGCTGTTCTTCGGTTTGCCGGGTTTCGGGATAGGTATTACCTTTGCTGTTTTCCAACAGTCCGGAAAATAACAATTCTTAAGACAAGCGTTGAAAATGAACGTTAAATAGTTACTTGCAGCAGGTGGAAGTGCTTTGATTAATTTGTTGTTAATATTATCGAGACCCGCAGCCTTTTTTGATTTCGATTTTTTTATCAATTCTTTAACTTTGCTGATATTAGTTGCGTAACTACTTTCAGCTGGTGTTTGAGAAAGTACATGGATAGTGTTAGAAACTTCAGCTTCAGTATACGCGTCGCTTAGATGCATAGATATGGAGTGGTTCTTACTAAACGTGTTAGCAAGTAGGTTCGATTTCTCCACTGAAGAAATAAACAACTTGTCGTGAACTTTAAACGGAGGAATACTTGACCCTCTCTTTTTCATAATTTTTGATATTTTCCAGAACGGTTTGCTTGCTTTGTCAAGGGAGGAGAGGTGTTTATTCCAACACTTGTTCCTATATGTTGAGATTTCGTTTTTAATTATATTATTTAAGACTTTAACATTAAGTAGAAAACAATCGATTCTATAACGCAGCCATTTTCTTCTTTCAGAGTTTCGTAGCCTAATCAGATGTAAGATATTTTCAGGAAGCGGTGCCTTATCAACTGGAGCAGTGGAACATTTAGGTATCGCAAGATCGGCCGCTCTATTGATAACAGAAACAAAATTGTTACATAGGATATCAATGTGCTCGCTGCAGTTTATAGAATTTAGGCTGGTATCACCTAGAACCAAGTTCGTGTTTATATATGATTTATAACAATTCCAGTTGGCGGCGGAATAGTTGTGGTATAAACTGGTGCGATTTACAACTACTGTATGATTCACTGTAAGGCTGATCGGAAGGTGGTCTGAACTTAACGCATTTAGAGTTAATGGCACTGTGCAGTAATTTGGAATATTAGTGATATATAGATCAAGAGTTGAGGGGTTCTTGTTAGCACTCGCTGGGATATAGGTGGGGAGAAGTGGATAAAGTATGGAAAAACTTGGGCTGGATTCAGTAACATCTAGTAAAATGTTACCCCAGCAGTTTGCCCTAAGACAATTCCACGACTGATGTCTGCAGTTTAGATCACCACCAATAATTACCTTGTTTCGAGTGTTGACTCTATACAATTTTTGCAAATCCCGCTTAAAGTAAGTAGATTTCTCTAGGTTTCTATTTCCTCCAGGGAAATAGACCGAAAAAAGACTCACCTTGGAGTTGTCACTTAATGTTACATCTACACTAATTTCCTCAATTAACTTAAGGCGCAATGAAGGACGCAAGGAATGTTCTATACATTTTTTCACAACAATGGCGACACCTCCACCACTAGCATGTACCCTGTCTAGGCGATAGCATATGTAATTTTGATGTGAGAAAGAAATGTCTTGTTTGAGCCAGGTTTCTGAAACAAGTGCAATGTCAATATTAAAATTTATCAAGAAACTAAAAAATTCATGCTTTTTGTTTTTGATGCTTCTCGCATTCCAAGTTATGATGTTAAGAGAGTTTCTTAACATGTTTTTTCCGAGTATATGTACTTAATAGCTAATGAAGTAATGACGTTAAATTGGTCAGCTTTGGTTTGACAAGCACTAAGTTTGGTTACAACTTCATTAAGAAGAGAGTTTATCTCGCTAAATGAGAACAGGTTATCATTATTTAATGTTTCTGACGGATTTTTCTTCGTGTGTGTCGTATCACTGTTGGAAGGTTGCTGGGTTTGATGGAGGCCAGAAGCCCAGGTGGATGAAGGAAGTGAAGGTTGACGCACAGATCGGGGTAGTGGAGGAAAATTATCCATGGATAATCGGTCGGGCACTGGCTGCTGTTTGTCACTCGGAGGCTGTAGGAGCGTTGTATTTCCTGTACCACGTCCACGTGGTGATAATTTGCGGCGAATGTCTATGTACTGCTTTCGGCTTATGCATTCTGGATCGGTGGATTTATGTGGCCCACTACAATTTGCACACTTGATGACCTCATTCGTTTTGCAGTCGGATGTTTTATGGTTTCCCGAACATATTGCACAGAAGCTATTTATATGACAATGCATCGAGCCGTGACCATAAAGCTGGCAATTGTGACATTGTGTGACCTTACCTGGATTATGTTTTTTAAAGTCCCAGCGAACGATGGTTTTGAACAAGGTGGAGTAGTTCCGTTTTAGTTCGTTTAATTTAACAGTACCGCGTTGAATGTAGACGATGTACAAGTAGTGTTTGTACAGGGCTTTTGTTGACGGATTTAATGTGATGGTTTTAACATCTAGGCACTTAATCCCGAGTGCAATTAGCTCATTTTTCACCACATCGTTGCTAATTAAGTCTAGCCCGGATAACACTACCTTTAAAGGACGATTTTCCTTACGCGAGTGGGTGAAAAACTCACATTTTAACCGTACGAGTTCGGTTCTGATTTTATTATATATGTCCATTGTTGGGGCACATATTTTTTGCCCAAGCGAAATGTTTTTGATTAAGTATTTGTCTATCTTAATGTTGCTCAAAATATCACGCACTTGAGCACTAGTTGTTTTTAATACCACAATTGGCGGAACGGTTTCCTTAGGAAGTTCTGCGCACTGTTCGTCATTGGTCGGATCCATTTCAGGAGAGTCTTCCATCAGACTTTGAAGTGGTTGAAAAAAGTTAGTGTTTGAACACATTTTAGATTTTTCTAGAACTTTATTGTTCACTTTTGAAAGTTTATCGGGAGGTGTTTGGCCTCCAATAACGGGGTCGTAACGCAACCGTTTGCGCTTAATTTTGTTTAACACACGTGGCCCAGGGGCCATAACTTAACGGTTTTAACACTTGTTCAAATTTTTGTATGCGGAAAACGAGGCAAAGAAAACAAGATAATGATAATTAAATTGTGAAAATTATTGTGAAAATAACGGTTGATTAAGATAAATAGCACGAGCAAAACTGTGAGACAAGTTGTCTGTTTGAAAGTCAGCCAGGTACTGATTTGTTCTTCTATTTCCAAATCAAGGTGTTCAACTTTCTTGCGGCTGCTTATTAAAACTGCCTCCGTCTTATATCTAGCTAGATTCAGTCCGGCCATATCTAGCCAGCATTTAATGCTCTGGATTTCTTGGGAGCAAATATTCTCCAGGTCATCTAGATGTTTAGGGACGGCCACTATTGCCAAATCATCTGCGTATCCAATGATTCTAACCCCTTCTGGTACATTGACTCTGAGCACACCATCATACATGATATTCCATAACAGCGGACCTAATACAGATCCCTGAGGTACACCCGCTGTTATTTTATATTCCTGTGGTCCTGTGGGGTTGAAGTGCCTGACACGACACGGGTTCACTTCACTCCCCAAACAATCTAAAAGTTCCGCGAGAGAGCACCACAAGAAGAAATGTTCACCAAGAGAAAGTTCCAACACACACGAATTTTTGTTTATTTTTTATTAGACTTCTCTCGGGAGAGGCGAACCTATAGCGTCGAGTGGGTACCCCGAGATGCCATCAAATAACTGTTGCAGTTCTTTTTGAACAGTTGCAGGTTGTAATGCTCGGGGAACACCCGCGTGGGAAGGCAATTCCACAGCTTCCCCGTTTTGTAACGGAACGAGTTCTGATACAGGGATGTTCGCGCCGTCGGGAGATGAAGCACAAACGGGTGCGATCCGTCGGATTGTCTTGTGGAGCGCATATAAACCGAATTGCGTGGAAAAATGCCAAGAATCTCCGAAGAACCGCACCCGTGATAATATCTGTAAAACAGACAGAGGTCGGCTACGCACCTTCGATGTGATAGCCACTGTAGTCCCGACGTCAGCGCCGAGTCCCCGATCAGGCGGCTCGCTCGTTTCTGTATGCTCTCAAGTAGGTCGAGGGTATGTTTAGGAGCCGAGCTCCAAACATGAGAGCAATATTCGAGCGCGGGTCTAATTTGGGATTTATGTAGAAGAAGAAGTTGGGCCGGAGTAAAATATTTCTTGGCTCTAAAAAGATAACTCAGTTTTCCTGAGGCTGATCTGGCGATACCCGATACGTGTTTATGCCATGATACATTCCCACAGACCGTGACGCCGAGCAATTTCACACTTTCCCCAGCCTCGAGGGCCCGGCCACTCATCATCAGCTGTGGAACCGATGATCCAGTTTTCTTTGTGAATGTTGTATACTGGGTCTTCGTTGCGTTGAAAGTCGACAAGATTGCCCTTTCCCACTGCAGGACTTTATCCAGATCCTGATTCAGAGTCAATCTGTCTACATCTCAGCTGGTGCGACGTTGATGCACCAATCGGCCGATCACTCGAAAAGGAGGAAACAAGCGTACTATCATCCGCAAAACTGAACACTTTGTTATCCGTTGTCTCCAACAAATCATTTATGTGAAGCAAGAACAAGGTTGGAGCCAAAGTAGAACCCTGGGGCACCCCCGAATTAATAGGATACAGATCCGAACACTCGCCGTCCACAACAACCCGAATCGATCGATTCTCAAGGAAGCTTTTCGTCCAGTCGCAAAGCTGTTGGGAAAGTCCATATGAACGAAGTTTGCTCAGCAATGCCCTGTGCCAGACGCGGTCAAACGCCTTGGAGAAAATGAAAGGCACTGTGTTGTTTAGTGGTAAACTCTTTATTTTTATATCTGAATCTATTTCACGAATGATTGTCTGGAACCACAAAGTTCTCGTGCACTTAAACTACTTTTTATTTCTCACTACGGTATAGCTCTTGAATAGGTTTGTATTATACAAGTTAACTTTTATTTATTACTTGTTCACGACCGAAAGCTGAAGATTTCCCATTTGACGGTTCAGTACATTCCAAAGATCTTCCGGGTTTTAGAAACACACTCAATCTGTCTCAAATAGTCAAAATCACAAAACATATTCTTAATTTCACCGACTTCGACAAGGAAGATACTCCGTAGATCACCGAAACAATTCGTATTTTGCCACTTCACACTAGTCGCGGAGAAATTGGACCGGAGGTGGCATTTTTACTTTCGACGCGTGCACACTCTTACCTGTTGAAATTAAACTCCGATAAACGCCACGGCAGGTCATCATAGGCATGGCATGGGTAAGATCACCTACACAATGTTCATATCCATGCCCAAATTCATGATCGGTTGTTAGCCGATAAAGGAAAATGGTCGCAAGTGTTGCGAACCTCGGGACTGGGGCAATAAATATGAATCGTAGCAAAACCCATCGGCTACAACTGTGTCAACAATTACGCTGGCCAGCAAGTATTTATCTATTATAATCGCTGACAAGCCGAGCCGATGGAGATATGGTACGGTTCATATAATAATTCAATGTGATGCATGCCTTGATGAGGTTTAACTTTCAGGTGTGATGCTGCAGGGGAGCTTACGCTGCCCCTAATTGCAGGTAAGTACTATGGGCTTGGAAGGTGGTTAATTTAAGAGGGTGGGCGGTTCTTTGGAAATGTATTAAAGAACCGCCACAGTCCCTCATCTGTATCATAGAGCAGTCTTCTATACGAGAGATAGATTGCTAATATACGCACCAAGTAGGGTGAGACTTGTAGATCGGGCAACGCTTCTAGAATCTGTTTCCAATTCACCGAGTTAAACGCATTTTTAACGTCTAGCGTCACCAACGCGCAATATTTCTTTGTACCACCTAGCCATCGTGCTCCAGCTATCGCATTGCGAGCGATGTCGCACACCACAGATACTGCCTTACCGGTTGATCTACCTTTCCGGAACCCATACTGCGATTCAAAGAGCCCCGATGTCCCCTCAGTGAATTGTTCCAGGCGAGTGGCAAATTACTCGCTCAAGCAGTTTTCCTGTTGTGTCCAGCATGCACAACGGGCGATAAGACGACGGCTCTTCTGGATTGTTGACACCTTTTGGTATAAGCACCAGCCGCTGTTTTTTCCATGATTTAGGAATTTGTCCTGTTTGAAGGCAGGTTGTGAAAAGACTGCTGAAGACTTCCTGCTTTTTTGTTAGAGCAGTCTTCACTACAGCGTTAGGGATACCATCCAGTCCCGGGATCTTGTTTTTTTTTGATAACCCTTGCAGCCAAGAGTACCTCTTCGGTGGTCACGGGAGGTATCTCTCCTTCAGTGATCCTCCACTGCTCTTGCACTCTCAATCCCTCATCACACTGCGGGAAGAGGACAGCAACGATTCTGGTCATGTCAGTTTTCCTTCTTTGCATTTGGCTATTGCTCTGTAGTCTGTTGTCGTAAGAGGCGACTAAAGACCGAGTGGTAGGTGTGGTCCCAACGCCCTGTCGCCCGGTGAGGTACCACCCTATCAAGCTTTAGGCTCCGTGAAATGGTCGGGATAAATCCCTGGCCATCTTTCGGAGCTTGGCCGATGGACCGGTTCGAGAAAAGGTTGGTTTAGGTGGTAGTCGGTCCCAAGGTGATATGCCACCCCGTCACGCTGTACATTCCGCGATATCGTCGGGAGAAATCTTCGACGGGGTTCCGGATGTGTGGGTGATGGCCCGGACCGACACGGAGATAAGTCATGATGGTACCTTGTGAGCTAAAGAATTCCAGAGGTAAACTGGTTTCCCATTAGGATCTCCTGGGAGGACTATGTCAGGCGGAACATCATACAAATATTATGATAAGTAACCAAACTTTAACAGGTTCGTCATCGCATAATCGGGCTCGCTCTCGAAACTCTGTAGGCAGCTTTGCCCTGTATGAAGGTATGGGGTTGCTAACTGGGGCGATTTGCGAGATTTCTTCGCATCCTTTCCATGGAGGTGTGCTTCGGAGACTCCGATGTTAACAGATGCGCGGAGTCAGTCACAGAGGTTATTCTTCTCGGTATGGAGGTGTACATTCCACATTCCATCAAACGAAGTTCATCTGATAAACCTTGGTTTGACAAAAAATGAGAGCAAATTACAGCGGCAAAAATAGAGATTTTAAACAATGGCGCTCAAATCCCACCGAGGTTAACATAACGAATTTTGTTAGAATCAGAAACGCGTGTAATCAGGCAATTGATACCGCGAGGAAAGCTCACAACGACGGAATGACCAATAAACTCCTTCAGTGCCCGTTGTTATATATTTTTTTCTTTAATAACGTAACGCTATTCTTACGTTATTAATATAACAATTGTAGTTGTTGATCTTTATTTACAAAACTTACCCCGGATTAGTCTGTCTGGGAGGGTGAGTACGTTGCGGACTTTCTGCTGCTTCTATTGTTACGGTATTAAAAAAAAAAATAACACCGTCTGGTTTGCGTTCCTTCTGGTCCATGGCAAGGGCTGTTGGCAGTAACTTCGCTTCTTGATCTTTACCTCCGTTGGTGACAGACAGCTGGGCGTTAGTCATAAATTCAAAGGATAAAGCTGATGTGGTCGCCAATTTATTTTCCGCGAATTCAAACCTCGATCCCGGTGTTTCGAGCCACCTGTGATCGCGCCTGTACGGTCTTCGATGCGGGATTGGAGGTTTCGTCGCGTACTATTCAATGTATTATACGTGAATTGGACTGTAGGAAGGCAACTGGCCGGACGTAATACCAGCAATAGTCCATAAGAACTGTGTTCCAGAACTGTCGCAGGTTCTTGCCAGACGTTTTCGCTTATCTTATGCACGGAGAACCTTTCCTACCTGCTGTAAAATCGCCCGAGTTCAGCCATCCCAGAGAGGGGAAAAAGTGTCTCTCACAAACTACCGACCGATAGCATTACTGTCTATGTTATCTAAGGTGATGGAAAAGTCATCAACGCCGAGTTAATTAAGTATTTGGAGTGCAATGCACTTCTAAATGATCGTCAATACGGATGCCGTGGCAGGCGGTCCACGGGAGACCTTCTGACCCTTATAGCCGATATATGGACATCTGCGATTGAGGAGCACGGTAAGTGAAGGGCGGTCGCATTGGATATCTTCAAGGGTTTTGACCGCGTCTGGGGTATTGCTGATAAAATTTCGTTCATATGGACTTTCCCAGCAGCTTTGCGATTGGACGAAGAGCTTGTGGGGTTCTTTAACCCACTTCCAAGGAACCTTCCATTACCATAATTTACCTGCACCTATTTTAAGCAGCTTACCTGAATATGAGCTGTCCCAAGCCCTCCTTCGAACGGTCATCTCTGAAATATAAATTCATGACAAGATTACCATCTTGCCATGACATCAAAACTATAGCATCAACCGAGCCACCTCAGTGCATCCGTCATGAACCGACCGAACTATGGACAGCACATGTCCACCAAACACACGCCAACCTTTCTGTGTGTTATCGGTCCATCAACCCGTTGTCCAAGAAGGCTTGTCGGACTACTTGCTGGCTTGCACATCTGCATGCCAGATTTCCAATTTGCATGCCCACCGATCTATTTTTCGAAAAAGAAAAAAGAACGAATAAACTTTTATCCTAGCCCTGGCCATCGCGAGCAATCCCTTGCTGAACTAACACCACAGAAGAATCCATTTCCGTCGCCTGTAATATTCCCTATTACCCTCGACATTATGGCTTTAGCCTCCAAGTACGCATATTTGTTTACATACCAGCATGGCCGATTATATGATCCGTTGCCGTATCCAGGAACGATCACCAGCATCGGTCATGACTAAGGATACGTTGTCCAAACAACGAGCAGCCACGATTCTCACGCTGGCTATCGAATTGAAATGCTTCTGTTTACTCAACGTAAACAGAAGAAAGTATCTTCGCCTGCACGGCAGCATTCTCTTGCGTTAATGAACACATAAATAAATATGCACCCAAGCATCGTAGCCTCGATTATTGCAGCGAAGTTTGGTTCCACCTTATCAACAGAAAAGGAAACCCTATTCCCTATGATTTATGATGGCATAGTCAGCCAGCCTCGGCATTCGATCTTTTATTTGATCAGCCGGCGTATCTGAGTTTCCTTTTGCGCACCCTTCGGTTCTGCGTTGTCGTGGTTTCCAACAAATGGATTTTCATCCAGGCCTCTACGGCCACAGGGGAAATGCGACGGTTAAAGATTCCAGCTCGAGCGCTCTTTGGTTATCACCAGGGAAAAGATCGGATTGGCTACTTCCAGGCCGATGGAAATCCATCTTCATCGCGACTAGTGGATGTTGACGGGAACAGACCAACAGAGAGTCAGATTTTAGCCACCGACCGGAGCAGGAGAACCCAAATTCATCCCCTGTCGGATACACGCGTTAGGGAGTCAGAATTCTACACTTGAGGACCGCTGTCGAGAGCTGTAAGTTTTTAGTCGGCGCGTCATACAAAAGTCATATACGTACGGTTAGCAAAAGGAAATATGTTCCCTTTTCTCCCGGTTTAAGTATAATTTAATTTAACAACGAAATATTTTCGCGCGAGTTATAATTTGTTGAGTTCCTTTATGTGAATCATTGCCGAAGTGCTCATAGTTAAACGAACAAATCATTGTAAACAGTTTTAAGTAAAAATAAATCATTAATCGAATCCTGATCAGAAGTACGCAGAACCATTTATGTGAATCATTGCCGAAGTGCTCATAGTTAAACGAGCAATTCATTATAAACAATTTTGAGTAAAATTAGAACAGTAATTGAAGCCGTAAAATTAAAGAGATGTTTTGATTAACAGAACAACCAACTTGTTTCATTTTACCAACCAAACCTGTGTGTGACACAAACCCTACAAGCTTTCTCGAAAATCGATCGATCCGGGTTGTTGTAGGTGAGTCTTCGGATCTGTATCCTATTAATTCCGGGATGCCTCAAGGTTCTATTTTGGCTCCAACCTTGTTTTTGCTCACATGAATGATCTTTTGAAGTCAACGGATAACGAAGGAATCAATTTTGCGGATGATAGTACGCTTGTTTCCTCTTTTTCGAGTGATCGGCCGATTAGTGCATCAACGTCGCACCGGCTGAGATGTAGCCAGATTGACTCTCTGAATCGGGATTTTGATAAGATCCTGCAGTGGGGAAAGGCCGATCTGATCGACTTCAATGCAACGAAGACACAGTATACAACATTCACAAAGAAAAGTGTATCATCTGTTCCACAGCTGATGATGAATGGCCAGCCCTTCACGCTGGGGAAAGCATGAAATTGTTCGGCGTCACGGTCTGTGGGAATGTATCGTGGCAAAAACACCTATCGGACACCGCCAGGGCCACCTCTGGGAAACCAGAGCCAAGAAATATTTTACTTCGGCCCAACTTCTTCTTCTGTATAAATCTCAAATTAGACGCGCGCTCGAATATTGCTCTCATGCTTGGAGCTCTGCCCCTAAACATACCCCGACCTACTTGCGAGCATAGAGAAACGAGCGATCCGCCTGGTCGGGGTCTCGGCGCTGACGGTGGGGCTTCAGTCGCTATCATCGCATTCACAAAGAAAAGTGGATCATCGGTTCCACAGGTGATGATGAATGACCAGGCCCTCGAATCTAGGGAAAGCATGAGGTTGCTCAGCGGCACAGTCTGTGGGAATGTATCGTGGCATAAACACGTGTCGAGCATCGCCAGGTCAGCCTGAGGTCTTTTTAGAGCCAAGAAATATTATACTCCGGCCCAACTTCTTCTCCTGTATAAATCTCAAATTCGACCCGCGCTCGAATTTTGCTCTCATGTTTGGAGCTTGGCTCGTAAATATACCCTCGACCTACTTCGGGAGATATAACATAGAGACGAGCCTCAGATCCCAGAGCCATCTTTTAACGAAGTTGTAGAAGCAATAAATCGATTGAAAAACAACAATGCTCCCGGAGTCGAGTGCATACCGCCAGAGCTTGTGAAGCATGGAGGAGAGGCAACCGCTCGAAAGATCCACCAGCTCATCCAAACAATATGGGATAAGGAAGTCACTCCAGAAGAATGGAAAACCTCAATAGTCGTCCCCATTTTTAAAAAAGGCGACATATCTGACTGCGAAAACTACAGAGGAATATCATTGCTCCCAACCACATACAAAATATTAACAAATGTCATTTTGGCGAGAATCATACCGTACGCAGAAGGAATACTGGGAGACTTCCAGTGCGGATTCCGTAGGAACCGGTCAACAAGCGACCAAATGTTCACAATATGGCAACTGCTGGAAAAGAAGTGGGAATACGGAGAGACGGTTCACCAACTGTTCGTTGACTTCAAAAAAGCCTACGACTCAGTCGCAAGGCAAAGACTCCACCATATTGTAGTTGAAAAAATATGCCGCCCTCATTCAAATTTGCATGAACGAAAACAAAGGGCGAGTAAGAATAGAAAACCCGCTCTCAGAATCATTTGAAATCCGGGACGGACTAAAACAGGGAGATGGTCTATCACCGTGTCTTTTTAACCTTGTGCTCGAGTATGTCATCAGAAAGGTACAAAACGACAACATGACTGGATCATCCCTGAACGAGGTCACACAAGTGCTCGCATAGGCGGATGACATCGCCGTTTTGCGCGAAAATCTAGAAACTGTAAGTAAACACTGTGAAATCATAATGCAAGCGGCAGAAGAGGTGTGCCTAGAAATAAATGAAGACAAAACAAAATACATGATCACGGCGAGAGCAGGTGGACCTCAGGGAACACATATAAACGTCAGAGACAAGATATTTGAAAAAGTTAAAGAATTTAAATATCTGGAAACGATATTGACGGCCAGTAACAAAATGTCGAAGGAAATTAACAAAAGACTGCATTCCGACAACGCTAGTTGGCACGCAGTCAGTAAACTGCTGAAATCTAAACTGCTATCACGTAACATAAAGCTCTGTGTCTATAGAACCATAATCATGCAGATTGTTCTATACGAATGCGAAACATGGGCTCTCACAAAACGGGAAGAAAACAAATTCCGCGTATTCGAGAATAAAGTTCTAAGGGGTACCTTTGGCGGTAAATATGACGAGGAGGCAAGATAATGGAGGAAACTCCACAACCACGAATTGGAAGAGCTATACCGCAAACCTGCAATAGTGAGAGTAATCAGGTCGCGAAGATTAAGATGGGCCGGACATGTGGCGCGAATGGGCAACGATAGGACCGTGCGTAGAATTCTTGACGGCCGCGGAGGAGATGGGAGGACAATGTTAGGTTTGACCTTGAGGAGATCGGATCGGATGATCAAGCGTGGAAGGCGACTGCCCATGACAGGGAACGATGGCGGAGTCGAGTCGGTGAGGTCAAGAACGTCGGGGTTCCTATAGACCAATGAATAGTAATTGTATCCGTATGCGAGTTAAATAAATGTAATACGAGAAATCGAGACGATGACAGTTGACTAACCGTGATGCTAAGGCGATGTGTGCTGATTGACTGACTGTTGTTTGTTAAATCAATTCTGTGTTAAGTAAACTATGAGGTGACTAAAAAATGGTAACACGTTTTACATAGTCTACTTTTAAATGTGTGGACTCTGTTCACCACATTTAAATAGGTAGTGTAAACGACCTTGTGTTGATTTTAACAAAGGCAGAGACCCTCCTTGAGTTGAGTTTCACGATCTCGTCTAATTACTTTATAATTTTAGTACCCTAATTTGCATTGTACCTCGGGACATCGGGACGTTCGACTTCTGGCAAATTGCTCAGATTATCTCTTCTTTCTATGCGGATTAGTGAATTAACATTCACAGCAATAATTTTAAGTTAACTCAGCCGAAGTGAGCATTGGGATTAGGGTGTGGGGTCATCTGGAAACAAGGTTGTATAGACAATATCCGTTCGAACCACTTGTTCCGTCAGTTTTTTTTTCTTGATCTTTTCAAATTTTTTTCAAAATCAGCAAACTGTCCTTGTATGGATAGTAAGATTGCTGTTATGTGAGTTTGTGCCTCTGGAGCAGACGTTTTTATGTTATTGCGTGGTTGTTTGGCGATTGGTGCATTCTTTACACTACCTTCCATTTGAGCGTATGACACACTAGGTGCGATGGGGTTGTTGTAAGAACGGCTCTTCATTCGTTTCTCTTCTTAAACTTGTTTCTTTCTAGCTTTTAACTTTGATTTTAGTTGTTGGTATTTAGAGCAACCTCTAAGGTTAGCAAGGTGACCCGTATTTTTACAGAGGATGCAGGATAAATTATTCTTCTCCGAGAGCTGTGCTTTACCCAGTCGGCATTCACCAATAGCATGATTGTTGAGGCACTTCACGCATCTAAATTTCATGTTACAATTCGATGTCATATGACCGAAGTGTTGACACCGCATGCGTTGCAATACGCGGTCTGACTTCTTCATTTTCTCCCAATTTATTATTTTGTAATTGAGTTCTGCGTGCATCAATTTTGCTGTTGGCACTTAGAGAAACAATGAAGATCAGCAACTTGCGGTTGCCTCTTCAGGAGAGGACGGTGAGAAACAGTTTAACACCTGTAAATTTTAAATTGTCGGTTTCAATGCTTTTCAATTCCTCGAGCAACTCTTTAGGGGAAAACGACGGATCAACTCCTTTTAGCAGCATGGAGACAGTACTACATGCCTATGTCTATGTCTATACTCGAATCAAATTTTCCCTAACGCATCTTTAATATTGTGGTCGTCTTTCAAACTATCCCCCACAAAACTTATCTTTTTTTTTTACACTAACGCGCGCACAAAAGGGAATTTTGAAGTACCTTTAAATGTCAGACCATAGATCGAACGGATGGAGAAGAAGGATAAGGAAAGGAGGTATCGATGTATATTGGCCTTGAACGCCTGGACATCAGAACGACGAGGAAAAACATGATCAGGTAGAGCATTCCACATTCGTGTGGTTCGGCTAAAGAATGACTCTCTATGTTCATTTGTCCGTCTGAAGTTGACTTTCAACATGAATTCCAGATTGACGGGTATCATTTCAGATTGACGGGTATCATTCCAGATTGATGGATATCAAGATTGGAATTCCAGATTGACGATTATCCAAATTGACGGGAAAATATCTGAAGAGGAGGCATACATTCAGCAAATTCAGTTAAACAACGCATCACGGGCATATATCTATAGAAAAGAGAAAAGCCGCGATAGCCGTTGACGGGTATCGCGCAAAAATGTCTGAAGCAATGACCGTGGTAATACCTATAGAAAAGAGACAAGCCGTTGACGGGTATCGCGCAAAAATGTCTGAAGCAATGACCGTGGTATAGGCATGATACGTTGCGCCTATGTTTTAACGACGGAATTAAACGTCTTACTGCGTCTCCAATATGTGTCACTGCTCGTTTTTGCATCCCATCGAGCACGTTTAGTGCAGTTTCGGATGCGCCTGACCAAATATGGGAGTTGAACTCTATTTTGGGACGAAATTTACGCCTTGTAAATAGTGGACAATTTGGATGGAGTGAAGTATCTTTGGCGTCATCTCTTTATTGTTTGTGGCCGTTTTTTTGGTTCTCCCTTTTGAATTTTGACACTTCTGTTGGCGTGTTTTCTGATAAGGTTGCGTTCTGTTATGTTTCATAAGCAGCGTTCAGTTGACAATATCCTTAGCCTCCATGAGACTGATTATAATGAGGCACATTTTCTTTCTTATTGGCTGGTGGTCGTATCTGATGTTGTTGTTCATCCTGTTGCTATTTGCTGTTGCGATTTATTATTTTTTCTTTAGAGCTCGGCAATCGATTTGTCTCACTTAATGTCCTTCTCGCTGCTGTCTTCGATGTTGAAAAATTTCGTTACTACTGTCGATTTTTCTTTAAATTTGTTCCAGTATAATGAGCCTTATTGGGAATAATTAATTCCTCTTCGTTCGAATCGGACTTCAGCCGCTGGGCTTGAAGATTCGGTTGTGGATTAGACCTTCTCCGTAGCACCACTTTACGTTCAGCCTGACCATCGTCCATTGTAGGCAGTACACTTAGTAACTTTGTAGCGGTTTCAATAACACCACCGCTCGCCTTTTCCAGGTACAACACCTGACTTCCCCCTAGGGGATCCAAAAACGATATAAAACAAATATTGTGGTAGTTCCATTGAACGCCACTACTTACCTTACAACCTATGATGAAGAAACAGTTTCCTAAAACACATAAAAACATGTACTTACCTTCCATAGTTGTACCAACTATCTTTAGAAATACTTTGAATCAATAATTCCTGCTGACATAAAAATCCATCAGCAAAAAATAAGTATTTTCCACAAGGAAAAGCAATTTGGTTACACCATCAAGCAACCAACATTACCCGAACCATAGCAATGAGATATCTCCTACCGAGTCTGCCGCACACCTGCAGGAAATGTTTCTTCTTATCCTTGCTTTTACCTATGCCCACATCGGTTAGTCATCCGATCGACAAGTACATAATGGCATACGGCTGACCGCCCAAGGAAGTCGAGTTCTCCTAAATGGAAAATTACCACCGAAAATTCGACTACTTGGAGATGCCGCCAAGATGCGCACGATCAGCATAAATGCTGTACGCAGTTGCTGATCGTGTAAACGCCTAAATATCTACGTCGAGATAGTTGCACCGGCTGCAACCATGCCAGCTAATGTTCCCCTTGTAGATTCGGTTGATCCACGGCCCGCATACTCGTGGACACACGCCATGAGCAGCAGAAACGATCATCGTGTGTGTGTTTCACCCCTTTTTGCTGGACCAAAGCAAAATCATCCTTTGTCGGGCACCGAAGCAATGAACGAAATTTGCTGTGCTGTCGTCTTCGGTGAATGAATCAATCGACTCCAGAAGGGGAACATTATAGTTTGATCTATATATATATATATATATATATATATATATATATATATATATAAATATATATAAATATATATATATATATATATATATATATATATATATATATATATATATATATATATATATATATATATAAAGAGCAAAGGGTATGGTTAAAAAAAAAAATGGGTGGCGAGAGGCCGACTTTGGCGAGACAAGGAAAGATGTGTCCCTTATCTTGTCTCTGGCTTCTGGTCATATTTCTATAACCAGAATCACCCACATCCGTGAGGATGTTGGCCTCGGTCCCGAGACATCTGAAAAAGAAAAAAAACAGGCAGGGGGGGGGGGGGGTATCTACAGATAGTGTGGCAGGGTTAGTTCAGGTGTTCTCTAACTACTTGGATGGAGGGAAAGTGGGAAAGAAATCATGCAAGACCGGCAGGTCTTGAGTAAACGCAGATCACGTCTTTGGCGTCTGATGATCTGCGCTTTGGT
Source organism: Microdon myrmicae (assembly GCA_963931805.1). Classification (NCBI taxonomy): domain Eukaryota; kingdom Metazoa; phylum Arthropoda; class Insecta; order Diptera; family Syrphidae; genus Microdon; species Microdon myrmicae. The sequence continues at coordinate 75,336,310 of OZ007500.1, read as the reverse complement.
CGGGGTGTGTATGTTTGTGCCGTCTTGTACTGTGCGTCCGTGTGTGTGTGGTTTGTTAACAGTAGACCCTATGGGATGGGTCCAGGAATCCTCTATTATAGAGCGGAATGGTGTTGGGAAGGTGCTTTCTTCAGTTTTGTACTGAAGAAGAAATTGTGGTGGTCGGATCCGAAGCGATCTAGAGAGAGAAGGATCAAGAACACAAGACTCCCGTAAGAGCATGGTTCCAGAATGACTTAGGTTATTTATACTAATATGGTATCGCTATGATTGGTGGAGATTCTGATTATGGTGCCCGTTCCTAAGGCATGACATTATCCTTTATTCGTTGTGCGTCGCATGTGTTATCGCTATGTGCGACGCGTTATTGATTTTTAGATCTGGGACTTACTGCCTTATCTTACACACACACACACACACACACACACACACACACACACACACACACACACACACACAGAGAGAGAAACACTTCGCATGTCCCGTATCAGCACTAATTGTTTTTTTAATACTTTGGGTGCAGAGAAGTCGTTTGCGTACTCATACTCATTTATGGCACTAAACACGGTTTATTGTTTGATGTTTGTACTCACTATACTTTAATGTCCGTTCTGATGAACGATTCGGTAATACGTTTGTCTTCATAGTATGGTTGTTAATTTGGTACTGATGTGTTCTGTATTAGATAATATTTACGTTATCTCGGATGTACTGAATATTTCTGGCCGGGCCAGCATACAACTTTTCAGTACCCCGTTTGATATACCATCCAGTCCCGGAGCCTTTCACACTTTGATCCTTCGGTCGACTCTTTTTATTTCCTCTGTTGTAATGAATGCACCACCGCTTGTTGATCCGCTATCATATTTCGAATAAGGAGATTTCTGTCGCTCAGGAATAGACTTGTTACGATGATGTTTATCAGTTAAGGGCATTTGTGTATTGGCGACGATTGACCAATTTAAAGGCACTGCCTCACACGTTATTTTGGACTTCTCCGTTAGCTTCTTGGAAGCTAGAGTTTTACTACTTTTTATGTCTTTCTTCAGCTGCCTTCTAGCTTTCCTAATTGGTTGTGGATTGTTTCATTCTAGGATCCTCCTCTCTCACGTTGTGTTTTTCGTTGGAATTGTAGGCATTCGCCCCGTAGCTTGGAGATTTCCTCGTTCCACTAGTATTGCTCTGTATGTGTCCATTCTTGTGGCTTTCTTGGCATAGCGGCATCGCATATATCCTCCAGGCTTTCCATCAATTGTGCTGCTTGGTCTTCGTTTGAACGTTGTGGCGCTTTCAGATTCTTCCTCATGAAGTCAAGCACGGCCTCATCAAGCATTGTGGTTTTTCATGCCATACCCTGCTCATTTGTGTTTCTGTGATTCGGGTTGAGCCTCCTTATTGATTGGAATACGATTGCGAAGTGGTCGCTGTGTCTATAGATGTCCGGCACACTCTACTCGAGTGTTCTTGACAGGGACGTACTGACGAAAGTGAAATAAATAATGGTCGAGTTTCTTTCGTTGTAGATAAATAAGATCAGATCTAGGGCCGCGAAAGAGTTCTGAAGGATGTTTCCCCTTGTATTCGTTTGCTTGCTTCCCCACTCGCAGACCTAAGCATTGAAGTCCCAGCTGCGACTAGTAGGTGTTTTCCTCTCACTGCTTGAACAGGTCACTCATTGGGTTTCCAATACATCGATTCTTAGGCTCGGGGAGAAGGCACATGATATGTGTATATTAAGGGATAAGGACGCGAATTCGGGTAATTAATTAGTTGGAAAGGAGGGGTGGAAATTAGCATTGTTAATTATGTAACAATATCCAAAAACTTGACCCTTAATATTGTGTGGCCAAAGTCAACTGACTAATTCTACATTGAGTATAACCACAAAAACCGACGCTATCGAAAATTCCGAACAATCCTAAATAATTCTATGCTGCGCTTTTCCTCCCCTTCTTAGCATACTACTGTGTGTTTTTCAAACTATGGGCAACTATGCCTGGCTCTGTTCAGAAAATGTGTTCGGTATTACGTATTGAATTTTAGAGGCGGTGTATGTAAAAGTCGTGACGAGATAACTATTTGAGTTGCTCTTAAATATTTGGCGTTCGTGAAAGGCTCTTGTCCCTTTCTCTATTGCGCTATCAACTGAGCTGTTATCCACTACTGTTTAAAAACAACTTCGTTTAGCTGGACTGTATTTTACTGTGGTGTATGGTGAGGGTAGCTCTAGCTCCACTGCCCTCCTTCCTGTTATTTTATCCATGGTACATTAACCGCACATTCGTTCACGAGGAGCAGGAGTTTGAAATCCTTTGCCGCTTGAATGCCATCCTCTTTAACATTCATTTCAATTTGCTTTGATCGATGGATAGCAGCACGTTCCTCGGATCCCATTGTTGCTATTTATTTTGATGTTCACGGCATCGTCGCTATAAAAGACGGTAAGGTAAGGTAATTATCACTCGCGTATGAGGTGGCGCAAGGCTAATAACCTTGCCCGTAAAAATAAATTATTATGGAAAATTTAACAAGCCTCGACACTTGCTAAATAAGGCCAAGACCGGATCCCGGTTGTAGTGCCGATGATGATGATGATGAGGTGCGCTGGTGAAATTGAATTCAATTAATGTGAAAAATCGCTTACGAGACGATTCGCCCGCAACCATTGATTCGATTTACTTTTTCTTACTTAGCGGAATATTTCGCGTGCGATGCGTGCTTATGGTCCGACAATCGTATGGATAATGCGTAGTCCAAGACGAAATACCACGTAATTCAATATCATGTTCCTGGACTCATAACCGGGGATCCACTCTGCCGGAATGTTTACTTGATGGTGCGGATCACGAACACAGCATCTGGAGCTGCTCAAGTTGACTATGAGGCTGTCATTATTATGCAGTAATACAGCTGGACTGTATATAGGGTTGATGTTTGTGGAAGACACCAATTTGCGACATTGCTTTTAAAACTACCAGAGACGGTTTAAGACGTTTTAGATACTTTTTACCAATACCCAGACGTTTCTTTTACGTATGGGATAGTAGAGTATATTTTTTTATTTTTCTGGTCGAGTAAGAATTTTTTCCGATGACCGATTGCAGTCATTTCTAGATGTCTTGAAACTTCTCTTAGATTGTTGACTTATTAGCTGGACAACAGACGCTTACAGGTTTGGGTTTCTTATACGAGTACAGGAAATCATCGCTGTTTTATAAAAATCGTTGGAAACTTAACTTTTTTTCAATATTTTATTTCCTCAAGAAATTGTTGTTTATTAACTTTTTGAACAGATTGTCCAGCAAAGAATTACAATGCAGACAACATGTCAATCCTCAAGAGCGGTCGATTACGAACAACCGGTTGTATGTGATTATAACCGAGCAACAGATTAGAGGCAAATACTCACATAATGCTTTGATATACGGCTCTGATAATTTCTTTTTCGGTTTCCTATTGGTGCTGTGTTTTGCTCTGCGGAGCATATTCGAGTGTGTCTGTCGGAATGCACATGACGTTTCAGGAAATATGAATGCCTCGTAGAAATTCTACTAATTTCCCAGTGTCCTTAGCTTTTATGTCACCTTTCCTACCGAGTGTTTGAGGGCCTCGAAGTGTCACACAGCACAACGTGTCATCAAACGTGTGACCTACGTCATATAAAAGGCCATCGGATAGTCTAGAGAATTACCCCTGTTGGGATTAGTGGGGCTATCGCCCTATTTATTAAATTACTGCAACCTTATACAAAAAAATTCTGACAATCTAACGTACGAATAACCTTAACTAAACTTAGCCTAATGGAGAAACTTAACTATGAAGGCAAGAGTAGAGGCGGGAGGTGGGGGTAGATTAGTGTGAAAGGTTTAGAAAGCCGTGCTATAGATTGAGGGTGCGATCGAGGGGAATGATTTAGGAGACTGTGTTTGAGATTGAGTGTAGTGAATTAAAATCTAACATGGTGGAGTTAGTGTGGACATTTCTCAGCATCCGCGATAGAGGTTCATTGAAGACATAAAAGATGCGTTGGTGAGAATGTGGAGAAGGCATAATACCAGGTTTTGTATTGAGCAGAATTGAATTCAGGAGGTAGGTGTAGACGACCGACCCGGAAAGGAACCATTGAATGAACAGAATGTTGGATCTACCTTCCTCAAGGGTTTTATGGTATGTCGAGTAATTTGAGGCCGTTCATGTAACGGGGCGGGATCAAAGGATTTTCGTACCCCATACCGTAGAGAGCGAATCGTAAGAAACAACGTTGAATACATTAGATTCTGCGGATATGGTTTGGGAGATTTTACATGTGTTTCCGTCGAACCGTCATAGCGTCGGTCCGAATTGTACACTCTTTATTATCATCACAATATCGCTTTAATGGATCTTTTGATAAGTTAACGATACCGGGTTTGCACATTCTTCCATTGGCCGGACGAAGAAAAGGTAAGGGGATCGAGTCACGTAAGGGTTGGAGAATTCTTTCGGTCAGCGTTTGAGCACCCTGATAGCTGAGTTGGATCTCAGGATCATCTTGTCCAATTGAAACAGGAAGTTAAACTCCCGGTTGCATGGGATCCCAAGTCCTCGAGTAGTTTCCACAATGGTTAGGGATTAGTTATGAAGCCAATGGGAACGCGGGGAATGGTGAATACGCTTACAGAAATGCTTAGAGATTGGCACTTCAATAGCTGAGTTGGTAAGGAGGTTGTGTCTTCCGTTTGATTGTGCAAACCTAAGTTCAACTGGTGATTCTTGCTATTGTGCATATAGAGCCCCAAAGCCCACCCACCCGGTGAAATACCACCACATTAAGCTATAGGCGTCGTGAAATGGTTGGGAGAAATCCTTGACCATCTTTCGGAGCTTGGCTGATGGACCCGGTCGAGAAAACAAAGCATCCCAGGGCGCTGACTTAGCGCTACAGGTTCGCCTTTCCTGGGAGAAGTAAAATTAAAAAAAAAATAAAAAAAAAACTTGGCGATGTTAAGCACGAAGCACTACACCAAGCTGAGAAAGAGGTCAAAGTTAGTTTGTAGCAGTACAAAATCCAGTGGTGACGCAATAATCTTATAGAACTTAGTGTCGTCAGCGCATAGAGACACATAGGAATGCCTAATGACCTTATCAATGTCACTATAGATAGGAGAGGACCCAAGAGGCTTCGTTGAAGAACTCCAGAGGCTGCCTCGAGGGGGTTGGATATCACGGATCTGAATCGAACGGATTAAAGTCTGTCCTTAAGATAGGAAGAAATCCATCATCAATTCAGCAGTCCAATTCCGAAGCCGTTGGTGGATGATTTGAAAAGGATGAGATTGTGGGAGATTGTGTCAAAGGCTTTATTGAGGTCGGTTGATACCATGTCGACCTGTGGCGTTTCTAACAGTGAAGAACACCACTACAGAAAGAAAATCGAAACACAACAGAAAGAAAATAGAATAAGCAAAAACATCAGCCGTATACCAATCAATAACTTAGCAATTCCACATCAGTGTACTTGAGTATAACGATCGAATTTAAACACGCGGCAGTGGCCTGATGTGTTGAGCATTGGTTCAATCTTTTAGTGATTCTAACCGTCATAGCATCGGTCCGAATCACACGTTCTTCGCTATCGTCGCAAACGCTATAGACCTCCTTGCCGTGCTCTAGTGCTGTGACTAAATGAAGTGAATTCAAAAAGGTTGGTAGTGGTTGATCTGCCAGTGAAAAAACCATGTTGCCTTCGGAAAATAAGAGATTTGCAGCGAAAACTTAAAGATTCGTATAGAACGCTTTTGAGAATTTTGGATATGTGGGAAATTTTTATGAAGTGGCGGTAGTTCGGGAGTAGTTGGGTTCCTTCTTGTGGATGGGACCCAACTGGATGGGGATGATGCAGAAGGTTTTCTAAATGTGAGGAAATACACCCTGCCAAGGAAAACGATTGAAGATTTTCGAGAGGGGAGCAAAGAGAATGGATGAGCAATTTTTGAAGAGAATTGTTGGGATACAATCTGGGGCCGGAGTGAACCTCGTCCTTGAGTTCGAGTATTTTGGATTTAATTAAGAGTGGAACAATAGAGTGGGGGAGGAAGGGCCCGAGGGGAGAGTTAGGTAGTTAGTTAGTAGTTAGTAGTAGTAGTAGTTAGTTAGGATACAATCTGGGCTCGCAGTGAACTTGGCTTTGAGTTAGAATAATTTGGATTCAATTAAGGGTGGACCAATAGAGTGCGGGAGAAGGGGTCCAAGGGAAAAGTTAGGTAGTTAGTTAAAGTATGAAGGAACAGAAATGTGAGTGATGGAATGAAATGAGAGGCGAACAGTTTAGCAATAGTGAGAAGATCAGATAAATTTTTGAGAATTAAATGTAAGTGGTGTAGGGTTTGGCTCCTCGATAGTATAGTGGTTAGTATACCCGCCTGTCACGCGGGAGACCGGGGTTCGATTCCCCGTCGGGGAGCCTCTGGCGCAAGACTAATGACCTTGCCCGGAAAAAACAAATCATTATGGAAAATTTAACAAGCCTCAGGACTTGCTAAATAAGGCCAAGACGAGTTCCTGGTTGTAGTGCCGATGATGATGATGATGATGATGATGATGTAGGGTAACCATTGGATTTAAGTTTATGATTGGCGAACTGAAAAATTGATTTGGGGCCATTTTTTAGGATGGTTTAAGTGTGGTTTAGGCAGTTTCGTCAAAGGGTGTAGTATAATTCAGTAAACTGGAGATAACGGCGGAGAAAGTTAGAGCAGTCGAGAATATTTGGATTCCATATGAACATGGCTTACAACTTGTTTCTTTTGTTACGTAGGAAACCAAGCCTACGATTGTACCAAGGCGGGATGATGTTGAAGTTCTATGCCCAGAGTAAGGAATGTATAAGAAAATAGAATAGAAAATTTCGGCGTAAAAAACAGTGTTAGCATCTTCGATGGATAGGTCATCAAAGTTCAACGAAAGACGGCCCAGGTAGTCGTTGATGAGAAGAAAGTTAGCTTTACGGACATCTTATGCGTAGTGATTGCTAGAAGGGACAAACGGTGGCGAGTGGCTCGGAGGACACGAGGACGGGGGTGTCAAATTATTAAATTTATCCTGTGTAATTAATGAATGCTCAAGCTCAATAGAACACCTGTCAAAACGAGGATATGTATTTGAATTGTTTGCACAGCGCAATGTCTCACAGAGACTAAAGAGGAGTCAAACAACGCTAGCAGTTCGGTGGTTGAATGGCAACTAAAAACCTGTTAGCCGAAATCGGCAGAGTAACTAACATCACAGATCAATGGCAAGCCGACATAGATTTAGCTTTCTCATTAGATTAGAGTAGAGGAAGAGACAGTTTGGCGATATGGCGGTAATTCGCGACATTATTTTTGGGACCCTTCTTGTGTATGGGGGTGATGAAGAAGGTTTTCCAAATGTGGGGGAATACGCCTTGAGAGAGTGAGAGATTGAAGATCAATGATAGGGGAGCAGAACGAAAGGATGATCATTTCTTGAATTGCATGGATACCATCAGGGCCCGGTGTAAACTCGTTTTTGAAATGCAGTAGCTTAGATTCAATTAAGTGCGGATCAAAGGAGTTGCGGAGAAGGGGCCCGAAGGAAAAAAAAAGTTGGGTATGTAGTTGAAGTATGACTGGTCAGGCACAAATGACTCATTAGTGAATGAGTGACTGGCGAAGAGGTTAGCAACAGTAACAGGATCAGATGAGGTATGAGAGTTTAAGGTAAACGATTTGGGGTAACCATCGGATCTACTTTTCTGATTGAAGAACTGGAAGAAAATGTTGTCGTCATTTTTGAGATTGGTCTGAGTTTTGGTGAGATAGTTGCGATATAGGGTGTTGAAAAGTTTAGAAATGAAAAAACGTGTTGAGGTCGGCCTTACGTTAACGTTCTGGAGTGAACGAAGTGGCCGAAAGCTTTAAGGTCATTCGACAGTTTATGAGGGGATAAATAAAAAAATTTCTGGGATTTTACAAATAGTTTGGTTAGACTGGGAACGTCAGTGGGTAAACCTTCAGAGAGTTGACCAGAGAGTTTGGCACTGGTTTTTGTTATCCTTCACCACCCCACCACTCACACCATCATCTTCCCACCATATCCATTATTTTATTACCTCACATATTTATTTTATTATTTAATAAAAAATTTTTTTCTGTTTTTTTTTATTTAACATTTAATACTTTAGTTTTAAGATATATGTTTGCCTTTTTTTTCCACTTGTATCAAGCTAAATATATGAGGGCTCCGTCCTCACTAAATAAATCAATAAATAGCGCGATATGTCGTTAACCGAGGATAGTTGGCACTTTCATCATGCGTACTCGCACATCATGAGTACTCGCACATCTACTACTTAATCCATGAGTCGCTGGATCCGACTCGAAGGATCATAAAATGATTGTTATATTAAATCCGAACAATATGAATCTTCTGTTAAGTTGGAATGGAAAGCGTTTACCTGTTTGAGTAAGACTTACGATCCTTGTAGTCGTTGTTCTCGATGTTAAGGAACTGCCAAAAGGTACTGTGGTAGAGCGCTATTCTTCTCCACCATTCCTCCGGCATGCTGTGGGGAAGAAGTACGGGTGCCGGCGTACGGCACTTGTCCACTTCACTCCACCAACGTCACTGTTAAGAAAGGTCAACGGATCGGTTGCACCAAGGAAAACAGGAACATTTAAAATGTTTGATGATCACTGCTTTTATTGTTAATATCCGTTTTTAGTTTTATTTTACGCAAGTATACTCTCAACAATGTATTTAGTTCTACTATTACAGATATATTATAATAATTTAATACGTTCTTCACTTTTGGTTTCCACAAGATATAGTTCCACAATTACAGATGTATTAATTTAATGCTTTCTTAACTTTTTGGTTTCTACAAGATATAGTTCCGTGTAATTAGTGTTCGCACTTCTTGCCGTACCGCAGAGAACTCTACATTCGCACAATTTATTAGACCCAAGTGCAAAGAAAAACTGAATTGCTAATTAATATGCACGACTGCGAAAGGAAGTCAAAAGTACATTTTTAACGACAACCGTGTTGATCGATTCCGCGACTCAAATCGGACTCATGGTCGTGTGTGTACACGGCGAGCGATGATTGTTGAAACTCTTTCGCGTGTGCACGCAGCGGTGGTTAAGATCTGACTCCGCTGAACCATGGGGACGAATCATATCGCCAGTGGCACTGGGTGGGATTCCCCTCCGCTGTGGTGGAAAACAAATCCGACATTTCATCTCAGTGGCGGCCAATGAGAAATCGGTTCGGTTTGATTGGAAGTACTTCCATGTGATCGTGCAGATCTGGTTGGGGTGTCCATACACTGGAAGTGCGAACAACGACAATGCGAAGGGTGCTCAGAAGGGAATCCAAACCTGCAGCTGGTCAAATAGATGATCGTGTAGCGGGCGCAGCCTGCATTGCGATCATAAACAATAGAGGATAGATTTTTCTGTTGATGTTAAGTGAACAGAGCTTCTCTTACGATGGCAAAGGCTAGGATGGATGAGTGCATGTATGGTTTGGGAAACTAATCGTGGGGCACGACCATTGATATGATTGTTTGGATAAACAACTATGGGTCGTGTCCTATCCGATGATCGTTTATCGGTTGGGCGACCGATCATGAGGAATTTGGCTTGTAGATGTGCAAGCGTACACTTACCCAGCTTGTCCTTGGACCAACGGAATTGCATCAGAGATTGTATGCGATGAAGGGAGTTCCACCAGGTCAGCTGCGCAAACGAATGGTAGCTCAATAGCGACCGATAAAGGTTGCTATGTTTATACTAGCGATTCGTTTATGCTAGGGAATGTTGCCGTGCAGGCCAAAATAGCTTCTTCTGTTTATACGAGGGTTGCCTTTTATATTTCGGGATTAGAGAACAAAAACAAATATTGATCATCGAAAATCACTTTATTGTTTTTCAAAATATTCCCCATGAAGATCTATACACTTTTGCATGCGTTTGAACCAATTGTCGAAGCACTTTTGCCACTCTGATTGAGGTATCTCCAACACATGCATTCTGAATGCAGCAACCGCTTCTTCAGGTGTCGAAAAACGTTGACCTCTCAGTTTGTTTTTTACGTACGGGAATAAAAAGAAGTCATTCGGTGCCAAGTCAGGACTATACGGCGGATGACCCATCAAATCGATGTTTTGGGTGCTCAAAAATGCAGTTGTCGCAGCCGATGTGTGAGAGATCGCATTGTCGTGGTGAAGAGTGATCCGTCTTCGGCGGTTGGTTTTCCTGATTTCTTGGAAGACAACTGGCAAACAAATGGTTGTGTACCACTCAGAATTGACTGTTCTGCGTTGTTCTAGTGGTACGGTTGCGACATGTCCAGTTTTTCCGAAAAAAACAGGCGACCATTTGCTTGGAAGTGCTTCGTGCGCGAACAACTTTTGTTGGATTTGGCTCATCATGAAACACCCAGACAGTCGACTGCTGTTTACTTTCGGGCTCATACGCGTAAATCCACGATTCATCACCTGTCACGATGTCATAGACGTGTTTCGAAGCACCGCGACCGTATTTTTTGAGCATTTCTTTCGACCAATTGACACGAGCCTTTTTTTGGGCGATTGACAAATTGTGTGGGATCCAACGCGAACACATTTTTTTGACAGTCAAATGTTTATGCAATATTGAATGTATGCTGGTCCCACTAACGCCTAAGGTTGTCTCAATCTCACGATAGGTCACATGACGATCTTCCAATATCAGTTCGCGCACAGCGTCAATGGTTTTCGGAACAACAACTGATTTTGGACGACCTTCACGAAATTCATCTTGGAGTGAACTACGACCACGATTGAATTCACCATACCATCGATAAACACTGGTCCTTGATGGAGCTTCATCGCCAAAAATTGAATTAAGTTCATCCATGCACTGTTGCTGAGTTAATCCACGCCGAAAGTTGTAAAAAATAATCGCACGAAAATGTTGACGATTTAATTCCATTTTTGGGCCGAGATGAATCTTTTAAGTTACTGTAAACAACACAAATAGCGCTCGTATGTCAAAACGTTCTGAGTGCGTATAACCTCAAAAATGTTCAACTTTACGACAGAGCTGTCAATTGCCGGATTGCAACACTAGGGTTGCCAAATCCCGAAACATAAGAGGCAACCCTCGTACATCGTGTATACAGAAGCGTTCTGTTTGATAGCCAGCGTGAGGATCGTGGCTGTTCGTTGTTTAGACAGCAAATCGTTAGACATGACCGATGCGATGATCGTTCCTCGATAAGGCGATGGATCGTGCAATCAGTCATGCAGCTATACAAGCAAGCGACTTGCTATGGCTTGATCGTAGGACCAACGGATTGTTGGAACAATTAAACGCAGGAGGATTGCTGGGCGTTTGATGGACATGTTGGCGCCCAGAGGAACCGATTACGCTGGTGAGATGCGGCAATGTTACTTGATGCTATGGCAAGATGATGGTCTTGCCATGGGTTGTTTCGTTTTTTTCAGGAAATGAATGGTGATTGAAAGGTAGCTTAACGCTGCTGATTGCAGGTAAGCTAATAATCTGTAGGTGAGGGATGGGGAGTTGATTAAGATAGATGGGTGGTTCTTTGGGTAGGTAAGAAGAACTCCCACAGTGCAATAAAACAGAAAGTTTATATTGTAGCGAGCTTAGGGTTCGCTGGATTAATTATTCACACAAAATAAGCCGTGAAATCAATTTCCTATTCAATCTTTATTTTTTTTTAGTTTTCCAGTACTTTCCAGAATATTCCAGTACTTTGTTTTGGAGTCTTGCCAGCTCGTCACAATATTATGATTAGAAAATATGTTACTAGATGTTTGACCTTATGAGATGTTACAATTTCACTTCAGTTAATTCTCTCCGATGATGATATTTCACTTCAGTTAGTATTTTCTCTTCCGATTTGATTAGATTCTTTTCGATATGATTTATTCTCGTCCGATATGATTCGATTCCTCTTCAAGTCCTCTCTCTGTCTTCTTTCCTCAGGAGGAAAGTTTCATCGAGCACGGTTGTCTAGTCCACAACTGTAAAAAATATGAATGTACTAGAATTGCCCGAGGCAATTCCGAATTGGTATAATTTGCCAATCCGCAACATAAGTGTTGGACTGAATTTAATTCCAATATAAATTACATTTTCTGAAGAGAAAGTTGTTATATAGTAAGTTGTGTAGCACAATCTTAAGTAATCTTATTGTAAACTTCTTGCATAATTGTGCGTTTTACTTGTAGCCGAATAATATATCTCAATAAAGTTTATTCATTCATTTATTCACTTATAGCCGAGCCATTGAAAAGTACAGTTTTAGACAATGGCTCGACTATTCTTTGCTATAAAAAGCGGGAGGTTGCGAACCTGATATTGGCCTTGGGGAATATTCTTCGTTCACGCAAGAGTAGTAGTATATGATTTTTTACATATTTTATAAAGATTTCTGTAGTTTGTAAAACAACATCAATCACAAGAAATAACAAGAAATAAATTAAATAAGAAAAGTTGTTGACTTCCATTTTAACATCATAGTGCAATAATTATTATATCATTAAGACACTTTATATTTGTTTATTTTCATTACAGTTTATTGAACATTAACAAACTCAAAATACTGGACGATACAATTTAATAATCACACCCAGGCTAAACAACAAAACCAAAACTAAAAGGGGCAGACCAACAATCACAAAACATTTCTGGATGGTGTAGTTATTGAAAATCAAAATACTTATATCAATCTCAAGTGGATGTGAAACTGATTTTTTTTTTCTTCTTCATAATATGTGTACATACATCGTTCCATATAAACTCTCTAGGACACATTTCTAATTATTAACAAGCAAGCAACTAGACACAAAAAAAGCAAAATAAATTATTACAAACTAAAATCAACATACCTAGAAAGAAAAACATAGTAAATATAAACATTTTTCAAATATACATTTACAACAAAGAATAATAGGAGAAGAAAACTAATATCGTATTTCAAAATAACTGACGATTACAAGACCTAAAGTAATAAATTTCATAGAACATATATATGATCATTCGAAAACCGAATAGCCGCATTTTCAAATATCTAGAGAAATAATTTCCGGCCAAAAAATATCATAACTGAAAACAGGAATAATTTCCGTAATATAAAATAAAAAATAAAACAAGGAATACAAAAAACAAGAAACAAGAGATCAAAAAACAATGTGCAAGTTCGAGATAGAAACGGAATTCAAAACCAAATGCGTTGGAATTGCTTTTTAAATTAGTTAATATTGAATACCAATGGATACCAAGTGACTCAGCTGTTACCTTGATGTTTTATACCAGCCTATATCTTATATACAACATATTTATACACGTATTGTAAAATGAAGTTACTCGTAATGTATAAATTGGCTTTTAAGAAAAACTGCCAAACAAATGCTACACCTTCATTGCTCTGTTACGTTGCACACGTTGTTTTGTAGGCTTGAGACTGCAGACAGGCAATTCACTATATGAACATTCTTTTATTCACTTACGTTGTATACGTTGTCGAAAACTGCAAGCACTCTAATGCTTTACCTAATTCAATCACACGAAGTGTACAAGTAGAAAATAAAATCAACGATGATAACTAATTTCCAAATGATTATTTAGTACTGATAGACAGAAAAGAAAACAGTAATAACATGGAAGCAATTTAATTTTCTCACCCATTTATTTATTTAAACTTGCATATGCATAAATTTAGTTAAAAACAATCGTTCTATAGGCTGAATTGCTCTACTGTAACGTGTTCAATACGGAATCTGGTTTTAAGGAGTCAAAGCATCAAATGACAACAACACAACAAACTAACATTTAATAGTATAATAATAAACCATGGATCACACTGAAGGCTAACTAACTAACTAACTAACTAACTAAGTAAATAGAACTCAAGACTACATCAATGATAAACGAATGCGAAGATCATGCTGTAAACATACACTGCTAGTTGAACATCAGAATAGAATAAACAGAACATAAACACTTTTAATACACTTAAAACTACCTAACGACGAATAGCCCCATTTGTAATAGGGGGCGTCGAAAGTGGCGCAAGGCTGTCATTTGCAGGCGATGCACCGACTTGTGAATCGACTGTGAGTATTTTGTATTTATTGTCTGGCACTAACTTCTTTCCATTTTTTTTCTTCTCACAACCAAAATTGTTAAAACTTTGAATGCAATGTTGGGTACTCAAGATGATTTGAAATGCTTATACAAGTGACTTATTCCATGCCATTCTTCTAAGTATCATCAACTCCACTTATTAATAATTTTTTTGCTAACTAAAATAAAATCCAGATAATGAAGTTTTGTACTATGTTGATGATAACTCTAAGTAGTACGTGTGTAAACCGATAAAACTCTGTCGTAGGAGACAGAACCACAAGAAAGGCAAAACTGTAGTTGAGAGTAGCTTTATTATTTGATTATATTGTTGATTGGCCGAGAACCGATGGTGTTCATTCGATGAAGGTTGATTGCAGACTGACTGATCGGCATAACTGCCAATTCAAGAAGCGACGCTATGACATCATCGTGGTGACAATCGGCCAGTTGGTGCCAGCTGCTGCGCAACTGGTATACATGCGAATGTACTAGATTTCTCCAGTACATTTCAGCACATTTAATTGCCAATCCGCAACATTCCGCCCGCCTTCGCCAGTCATTGGCGAATCATTTTGTTCCAGGGGACGGTGGCTAGGGGCAGGGAGTGTGCGGTCTGCTGGTGGCGGTTGGTCTTGGTCGGCTGTCCACTTTCACGTGGATGATCGGTTGAGAGGGGGCCACCCGCCCTGAGGAGCGCTGGAGGCTTGAGGGTCTGGGATGGCCCGTATGATCGATGGCGACAGGAACCTCTTTCCCATCGCTGATGTCCGTTGCCTTTTGTGGTCGCGGGACCGGCCAGTTGATCTGGGTTAGAGTTGTAAGGTCGCAACCCATCATCAATGACCACGTGGTGACTGGTGATGGGTCTCGCTATGTCGAGACCGGTGGTGGTGCCATGTACTGCGCACGTCGGCGCCCGCCTGGAGTGAGTGGCCGGCGGGATGCGGCCGTTGGGGGTGTGTGCTGTAGCGTGCAGTCGGGTGCGGTGTCTACCCTGGCGCTGTCCGCGTGTCCTGGCGGAATAGCAGTCACGGGCCAAGTGCCTCCCGGGGTCGTCGCAATGCAGCCTCTGTGGATGCACAGAGAGGCGTGCTTTCTTGCTGAAGTTCGAGAGACCGCTGGTTGCTGGGGAGCGCCGCCCGCCAAGCGGGGCATTGCGCGCTCCTGGTCCTGTTGTGGTGGCTACAGGTGGTCGCGGTTGGCCTGGGTAGTTTTGGACCCGGGCAGGAGCTTGACCACGTGGTGTCCTGGGTGTGGTGAGATGCCTTGAGGTGTTCGAGTGGGTAAGCTCCTGGTTCCTCGATTGCCTCTTGCCCCTGCAATGGTTCAGCGGCCGTTGTAGTTGGGTCGCGCAAGTGATCGGTGGCTGGTAGTTGCATGGGCCTCGTAGGTGGCCCCTGGGGCCGCCACCGGCGAGACCTCCTTTTGGTCTTCTGATGGGTGCTGCGATCATCAGTCGTAGGGTCGGCCAGTTCCTCTGGGTCGGAGTTGTAAATTCGCAACCCACGAGGAATGGCCATATGATGGCTGGTGACAATCCTTGTCACCTTTAGGCTTGATGATATGGTAGGTGTTGCGCCTGTTAGCACCCATCCCAGTTCAGTGGCCTGCGCGACGAGGCCGGAACGTTGATCCTTCCTTAGGCCTCCGAGGATGATGTTGGGGTACACGTCTGCCCCAAGGATGATGTCCACCTTGTCGGCGGAGGCGATGTTTGGATCGGCCAGGTTCAGATCCGCCACGACCGAGAGATCCCTTGTCGTTGATTGTGGTGGTGGTGTATACTCTGAGAGCCCTGACAGGATGAAGGGCCTTAGTGTCCATTGGCTCGAGCCGTGGAGGCGAGGAGTGTTGTTGATGGCGGTTTGAGCCCTTGTGGCAAGGCCACGAGTGCCCCCGACACCGTAGGTGGGGACGGGTGATGCTTGACGTCGGAGGTGCAACCTTCGGGCTAGTGATGTTGAAATGAAGGTGCCGCTGGAGCAGGGGTCCAGCAGAGCACGGACTTCAATCCTCTGTTCGGTCTCCGACGCCACGATGACTCTGGCTGTTGGCAGCAACGCGGAATGCTGTGAAGGGGTGCTGATGGTGTGTGCACAGGCCCCTTCATGACGGTCGATTCGGGGGGCGGATCCTTTGGCTCGTTGCGGCGGTGATGTTGTCCCGTCGATGGCGGTAGACCGGACATGCAGCAGGGTGTGATGTCTCCGCTGGCAACGACGGCACGCCTTGCTGGAGTGGCAGTCGCGCAGGCGGTGGCGACCCAAGCAGTTGCTGCACAGGTTTCTTTTGTGTGCGAAGGACTTCCGACGGCCAGGTGTGAGTGATCGGAAGCCCTCTCAAGCGTAAATGGTGTGTGAGGCCCTGCAGAATGTGCAAGCGCCCTGTTGCTTTACGGGTGTCGGCGGTGTTTTGTGCATCGGGCCACTGGGCTGGTTAGTCATCGGGCCGGCTACTGTTGCTGGAACAGTCGAATTCGTGGAAGGCATTGGCATTGGATCTGACACGGATCCTATGTACGCCGTGCCCACTGCTTGCTCTGGAGTCCGTGTGATGGTAGCCAGTTCCTCTGGGTCGGAGTTGTAAGTTCGCAACCCACGAGGAATGGCTATGTCATGGCGTGCCCCCCAATGCGTGCGCGGCATCGTCTTCTGTGGGGGCGTCGGCACTGGGTCGATCATCGGGACCCTGGGTAGGTTGGGCTTTGGGCAGACGGCACTTTGGTCGGCGGCCTGCTGACTCACTGTTCTGGGGTGCGGTTCCTTTTCCGCTGGCTTAATGTTGACCGTTGGCAGCTGCACTGGGGGCAGCTCGCTAGGGTGGAGGCGATTGGTGCTGTTGACCATGGTTGGGGAGGCCGAATCGAGAGCGTGCTGGGCCTCGGGGAGCTTCGTCTGTTCCTCGAGGTATATTTCTTCGGTTTCGCCGAAACAATCCTCCGCGAAGTATGTGTGCTGTAGATAGTCCGGTGTCGCCGTGACGAAGATGTCGTGGTGCCGCTTGGAGAAGGCTTCCCATTCGGCGCGGAGTGCATGTTTGGTTGCCTCGATTGCTGTCGGACTTGGTTGTCCCTTTTCCTGTATGTTGAAGAAAGTGCCGGAGATGGCGGCCTGTGCCGTGAACTGAGCGGCGATGAGTTCCTTAATCGTGGTCGGTTGTTGTACGAGAGCTGATGTTGAAGGCACTTTGGTTTGAACTCTCGTTGTAGAAAGTTCGTCGTCCTACTTTCGTTTTGCGGCAACAGCGGTTTCCGACTCGTGTTGGTGATGAGCACGTGTATGATCTCTGCCGACCGATGAATGTCGTCGGGGAACCGTTGTCAATGTTGTCGCCGTCGCCGCCGTCACCACTGTTTGATCCATTGTCGGCTCCGTTACGCACCGTGTGAAGGCAGGTATGATCTCTTCCGAGCGAGGAATGTCGTCGGTCTAGATCTTTGGTGTTCTGCCGACCGAGGAATGTCGTCGGAGAGCCGTTGTGTTGCTTCGTCGATGTCTTTGCCAGCATTCGCTTCTGCACTGGGCGAAGCTTCGGTAGATCGGTTTCTCCCTTTACTATAGGGTGATCGGGTCGGCGATTCGTTCTTTCAACTCCTTGGAGGTGGCAATGATCTCGTCCGCCCTCTTCTGGTGGCAGCGGTTCTAATATAGGATCATGATCGGCCGCTTGCCCCGCACTCCTTTGTTCAAGTGGCTCCTCATTCTCATTGAGCGATTCACCTAACAAAGGTGATTCAGTAAACAAATATTTAAGGGGTGATCTATAGCTGGCATGGAATGAAGGATATAGCGTTTTGTCTCTGCCCAGCAACTTCGCCTCTTGGTCTGGGGGAACATTTTCCTTATTATCGAGAAGACATGTAAAATAAGATCACATGCAATCCCCTCTAACAAGATCGGAGTAATTTCGGCACTGTTAAGCAACTCATCGGACGGGTTGTCTACCAAAGCTTCTTTGTCATTATTATCATTAAACCCAGCAACCACTGCACCTGGTCTCTCTCGGCTGTCGTCTACTACATCGGAAAATTCGAATTTGTCTTTTGCCTTTTGGCATTCGTCGGAATCAAATAATAAATTTAAACCTAACTCATAGATAGCACTGGCGTTTAAGCGTTGTTTTATTTGACTTACTTGGCTTGTGGGAGTGGAACACTTCGCTGAGAAGTCAACTGCAATATTCTTGGAATTCTTCTTGACCATAGCTGCATCGATTGTTCCCTTTTTCACTGTTAATAAACCGGGTTCGTTGGTACCGTCAACCGGTTCTAATGTGTTGTTTAGATCAATGTTGATGTCCTCATTAAGAAGGGATGTTTCACAGTCGTTATCCCTAGTAATTTCAGTCGTCCTTGATTTGTGTCGAGTCAGGTTGCAGTGTCTATGTGCCGCGAACTGAGCGGCGATGAGACGATCCAAATCGGCACTGGATCCGTTTCGAAGGACCAGAAAATGTTGTCGATAACTCTAAGTAGTACGTGTGTAAACCGATGAAACTCTGTCGTAGGAGACAGAACCACAAGAAAGGCAAAACTGTAGTTGAGAGTAGCTTTATTAATTGATTATATTGTTGATTGGCCGAGAACCGATGGTGTTCATTCGATGAAGGTTGATTGCAGACTGACTGATCGGCATAACTGCCAATTCAAGAAGCGACGCTATGACATCATCGTGGTGACAATCGGCCAGTTGGTGCCAGCTGCTGCGCAACTGGTATACATGCGAATGTACTAGATTTCTCCAGTACATTTCAGCACATTTAATTGCCAATCCGTAACAACTAGACATACTGTTCCCACTCTGTTGTCCTTCTAATTTCACCAATGATTGATCAATTTTTAATTCATTTTGTTGCATTTATAACTTCTTAATTAAAATAGTGTTGTAGCAGTTCTACGAACCATACAACTCACTATAGGTTGAAGTATCCTTTCCGCCAAGGAACTTTACTCACCTTTTTTCAGCACACGTGCCCACAGACACGTGCCCCAATAGTCAGTAACCATACCTGACACAAAAGGTTATATGACATTGCAGCAACGTTGAACCCGATATCAAAAATCAAGGAACTTAACGTTCAAAAGCTTCCAATATCGAGTTCAACGCATGCATACATCGTATGCAAGAACAATTTCAAGAATGCAGCAAAGCATCGCATCTAAGCAAATTCGCCATGCAGGAAAGCGTCGCATGAAAATCACTCACCCATCCTAAGCATCAACGCGATGTTTCCCTTGAAATACCATTGTCGGTAAATAAACCGAACAACGGATGCATACTCTGGTAGCTAATAGCAATAAGCACCTAAATCCCTTGCATGACTCTAACGCAAAAGGCACATTTGTGCAAACAAGGCACATCGTTTCGCTGCCGTCCAATAGTCATACAATCATAAACATCATAACGTAGATCGCTCGCTAGATGATTCGAAAATCCTAACAAAGGAACTATACCAATCCCACCGTTCCTTTTATTACCCATTGGAAACACACAAGAGCATTGTTAGCTTAAGCCAGATGGCTAACCTAAACACATCCCATAGTCCGCGTACCCACCCGAAGTGCATGCGATCCTTTCTCCGCATGCACGATATGTAGTACAAATAAACCACGGAAAGATCGGAGAATAAACGGCGGCATCCGATCCTTAAACAAAAGAAACAAGATTCCGACCACCAGCAACGAATGATGATGATGATGATTATGAGGTAAGATTTCTCCTTTTCAGATCCTATGAGAAATTCTTCTTTTGAGATGCAAAGGGATATTTTATGCTCTTAACAGATACGATGGGAAAGTGTGTTGGCAGATTGGATGGGGAAACTTTACTTTTGCAGATGCGGGGATGAGTAATTCGAATGGGAATTTTTTAGGATAGAGACAATCAGTCTAGAGAATACCGTCGAACCACGGAGTCTACTTAGAGCATCCGTCCCGAAGAGACAGTAAATAGAGCCACATCGATGAGGTATCCGCGATTCGAGAAACAAAAGAAAAATCGAGTTAACGTGAGGTGTGAGTTGTGATAGATTCGTGTTCAATAGAAAAGAAATATAGTCCTTTCGATTAGGAAAGTCGTTGTGTGAACAAAACATTCAAACTGGTGTATTAAATCCTTAAATTTACAAGTTAAAAATAAAACTAAAATTAAAATAAAACATTTCGCAGTGTTTCATTTGTGTGATCGTCTACGTGTTCCGGTTGGTTTAATTCCTTTTGCTGCGGACGTTGTTCGGCGGAACACCGCAGCCATCAATACCCGACCAAGGACAAATAAAAAAACCGCCAAAGTGTCTCAATGACCAGTGACATACAATCCCTTCACCCTATAGTTTCCATAAAAAAGTTGGAATGGGTGGTAGGTTCCATCTTTGATGCCAAGGAAATGGTCAGTAGATCTCCTTGACCATGTTTGGGAGCAAGACTGATGAACATGTCGAAAACGTTGGAATAGATAGTCCCATGGATCCCATCTTCAGCCTTCTTCGGTCAGATACCACCACATTATGGGATCAGGGGGAATACTTGTGAATTACCATTTCATTCGAAATAGATCAGTGGATGGCGCGTCTCCGAAATCGGTTTCACCTGGAATATACTTTCAACACTAAACTTATAACATTATTTTGTAATATCATTCGACTCCATTTTATCAATATGCACCTAAATACCATTCACCAACCTTTACAAGATGAGAAGCCTTATTGTCTAATAGCGTTTTGCAACCATAGTGCGTGTGTGTCGTGTTTGTTGAAGCCGCCACACTCTGTCCGTAACCGAGACCCAGATTGACTCGGAAGTTTATCAAATCTGCAACGTAATAAGGCCCACTTCAACAAGTTTTTTCGTTCCTGAACCCTACCCCACCCCCCGCCCAAACTGACAGTTTAACTCCCCTTACCCCTGTGGCGGTCTCAACTAACGCCACTGGTCGCCTTTTCCAGGTACGACACCAAACTCCCACCTAGAGCATCCGAAAACCCTATAAAACAAATATTATGGCAGTTCCATTCGAACGCCATTACTTACCTTGCAATTAAACATTTACTTACCTTGTTGTCATCCACCTAAGCCACAGTTCGGCGCTAAGGCAAAAGACATTTTACACAGGGGCATAATCATATCAAACGCGCCATGTTCCTTGATAGCAATTTGGTTGCACCATCAAGCAACCAACATTACCCGAACCATATCGATGAAATATCTCCTAATGAGTCTGCCACACAAGCGCAGGAGATATTTCTTCTTTTCTTTTTTACCTATGCCCACATCGGTCGGTCACCAGATCGACAAGCAATGGTTTAACTAGCACCTGGCCGCAAAAGGGAATCGAGTTCTCGTTAGTGTAAATACACATACGAGAGTTCGATCCTCCGAAGCCGCCAGCAACGTGCGCCCGATCAACATAGATGCCGTACGCAGTGCCGATCGGGTAAACACACCATGCCCCTATGTCACGATAGCTTGCCCAGTTGCAAACTCATCGTTTAACATTTCCTTTTATGGAATTCCAATATCCACGGTTCGCAGACACATGGACACACATCACAAGCAACCTAAGCGATCATCGTGTATGTGTTTCGCGCCCCTTTTGCTGGGACCAATGTATGAAAGATCATGCCTTATTGGTCATCGAAGCGGTAGATAGAGTTTGGTATTCTGTTGCTTTGGTGGCAATAATTAATCTCAAGTTAGATTCCGTGGAGGAAAGTCGCGCCCTCCACGTAAGAGTGGGAAATTAAACATCACCGGAGCCGGGTTAAGTTTCACCACCATCTGTGCCGAGCACGAGTCAGCTTGTGTTTATCGAATGAATTCAAAGTCCTTACGCTTTAAATACGTAACAAATATTTTTATGTTCATAGACCGTTTATTAAATGAATTCAGTGTCCTTACATTTTAAATACATCACAAATATTTTTATGTTCATAGACTAGTTATCTAATTGAATTCAATGTTTTTATGCTTTCAGTTAATGTTCATAAATAAAGTACTAAAGAGAGACTCGAGTTTTATTTTCTTTCCATGGTGCGAAATAAGGTCGATAGCTACTGAAAAGTGAAGAGACTTGATTCCGTGCCAATACTTCGAGTGCGAGTGGTTGTGAACCTGTGTCCGTGACGACACCACAACGACCGCAACAATACAAAACACGAAATCCCCACACCCCCACCATCAAAACGTTAGAGGTCTTCGTTCAAACACCCAATCCATTCTGAATAAATACCATGTTGACTTGTTGACATTTTCGCTTTAAGCGAACTTAATCCCCAACATTCATACCCAAGAACTGTTTACCCCCACGTTCACCATCTTCCGCCACGACCTCCTCAATTATACTACTGACTTTTCCCCCAGACGAGAAGTGTTCATTGCTGTCCATAACAGCCTCGAGTCATCACTTATCACTTTCCCTACCCCCTTCAAGCTGGACTTTGTGACTGTCAAAATCACTCTTCCTCCGAAATCAACTTTTGTCATGTGCTTCTATATCTTGCCACCCCAGCCAGTTGAAGTTTACGAGCTCGCTCTTGATGCTGTTGATCTTCCTCAACTCAATATCTGACGATCGATCCCACTTCACCTCCCACCCCATCTCGGCCAAGGAATATTTCTTAATTGATCGACTATATGATTCTTGCCTTTGTCAAGTCAGCAATGTTCGAAACCTCTAGGGTAAGCAGCTAGACCTCATCTTTACTACAGAGCCTATCAATACATTTGTCTCACCCAGACCTTTTCTCCTTACAGCTATAGACCACCACCACCCCCTCTTCTTATGACCTTCTTTCGGACCCACTCGTCACCGTCCGTCCCCCCATCCAATCTAACGACTACGATTTCCATAAAGCTAACTTAATCAACGACTACCTAGGCCGCCTTTCCTTCGTTGAAGTTTACGAGCTCGCTCTTGGTGCTGTCGACCATATAATCGAGCTGAGTAACTGAGAGGACAACACCATCGTCTTTGGAGATGTTGATCTTCCTCAACTCAATTTCTGACGATCAATCCCACTTCATCCCCCCCCCCCCCCCACCTCGGCCAAGGAATATTTCTTCATTGGTCGACTAGATGATTCTTGCCTCTGTCAAGTCAGCAACGTTCGAAACCTCTTGGGTAAGCAGCTAGACCTCATCCTTACTACAGAGCCTACCAATAGACCAAACTCACCCAGCCCCTTCATCCTTACAGCTATAGACTACCACCACCCTCCCTTCTCACGACCTTCTTTCGGGCCCATTCGCCACCGTCTATTCCTCTTCCCATCACAACGCCTACGATTTCCATAAAGCTAACTTTCGCCTCATCAACGACTACCTAGGCCGCCTCTCGTTCAACTACGATCACTTATCCAACGAAGATGCCGTTAAGTCCCTGGGGTTTCGTCCGAGATCCTACCGGCTGCGCCAAAATGTTATAACGAGTCCGAGGGAGGAGCGAACAGGCGGAGAGTTAAAAGCGCGTTTTCTGTATTTTTTATATCTTTTAATAGTTTAAGATTTTGTTTCGCTTATTATTTTATTTTAAAGTAAAGGGTCCGCTGTTCCGTGGTAAGGCTGCAACCATTTGCTTGACTTAACTCTGTTATTTTATTCGTCTTAACTCTGTTATTTTATTCGTCCCGCTGGTTCATCGCAAGGCTGAGATGTTTTACTCTGATCGATTAACTCTAAATCTAATCCCTTTGCAACCACTCCTTTTATGCCAAAATTATTGAGGCAGGATTTCAAACGATGCAACTAAGTCTTATGACTTCAAGCACAAGTCATTTACCCTGACGCAGTTTCGGGTTTGACCCATGCTGAGTGCAACTGCCCCGCATGAGTCATTCGCTTTGCTTAATTGATATCCCGACTTGATCGACGCACTTAAAGTGCAGTGGTCCTCGTTCAAGCAATTCGTATCCCTTAATTGATAATCGAACTTGATCGATCCACTTAAAGTGCAGTGGCCCACGTTCAAGGAATCACATCACCATCGGCACTACAACCGGGATCCGGCCTTGGCCATATTTAGCAAGTCTCTCTACCGGTATCCGGTCCTTACCCGAGACTTTTTAAATTGTCCATAATAATTCGTTTTTACGGGCAAGATTATTAGCAGATATTATCACGGGTACTGTTCTTCGGAGAGTCTTGGTATTGTTCCACGTAATTCGGCTTATATGCGCTCCACAAGACAATCCCACGGATCGCACCCGTTTGTGGTTCATTTTCCGACGGCGCGAACATCCCTGCATCAGAACTCGTTCCGTTACAGAGCGGGGAAGCTGTGGAACTCCCTTCCCACGCGAGTGTTCCCGGAGCGTTATAACCTGCAACTGTTCAAAAAGAACTGCAACAGTTATTTGATGGCATCTCGGGGCGCCCACTCGGCGCTATAGGTTCGCCTCTCCCGAGAGAAGTCTAAAAAAAAAGAAGCCTTGCGCCAATCTTTCTCAGGATGTCGCTGCATGCATTGATTCACAGCTTGGCGGATGCCAAAGTAGCTATCCAGCGGTGTCACGTGGAGACTGCATGTCAACCTGGATTGAACAGGGACAAGAATCGTCCTGGCCTTCGGTTGAAATCAGAGACTTTGCGCTGTATGTTCTCCCCCCCCCCCCCCCCCCGCCACCACACCCAAAAACACGTTCAAGCAATACATATCGCTTAATTGATATTGCCAGTAGCGTTTCGTCGTTGTGTATGTGTTATGTCTGCCTGCCTTTCGTAGGCCTCGGCATTTTGATGGAGACTCTGTTAAACAGTATCATGACACTTGACGGGCGACAATTGGCTTTGAAGACGCCGGAAATGTCCCATGCCAGATGTGGCGCTTGTTTTGGGATACGATGCAATAAATTTACTTGTAATTGGATAGCGTGTAGCTTGGGGAGTGACAGTGCGTCATTTGGTGCGCAATTAACGAAAAATCGCATCATGTGCGATATTATGTTAATTGGATTGAAATGAATTATGATTGTGGAATGGCGTTTATGTAGTGGGATACAACAATACCATCACCCACTTGTATATCGATCTCCTTTACGCTATTTCCCTGTTTGTTCCCTACTCTAGATAAAGAACATCAACTCCTTACCCAAATTCTCGAAAGCAGTCTATACGAATATCTTAGTATTTGTTATAAATCTTTTATTTCCGATCAAGTACAATCAACCTCGTTGAGTTCACTTTGTTTCCACTCTCAGCACGATAATGAGGTCGACAAGATATCAACCGACCCCAGTAAAGCATTTGAAAAAATCTCGCACACACGCATCTTCTTCAAATTATCCGCTCACGGCTTGGAACTTGATAACCAACCCCTTTCTTGCTGCCACTGTTACACCATCGCGTCGTCCTTTTCGAATAGCGAGAGAAAGGCGAGTAGGCGGAGAGTGAAATACCAACTTTTCTTTTGTTTTTCTTTTATCTTTTCATTGGCTTTATGACGTAATATGTTATTTAATAGCAAAAGGCCCGTTGTTCCGTTGCTTGGTTACTTAACTCTTAACTTTAATCTCTTTGCAAAGCCGTATGTTCATTCGCAAGGCTGAGAACTTTTACTCTGATCGATGAACTCTCAATCTAATCCCTTTGCAACCACTCCTTTTATACTCATATTATTGGGGGTAGAATCGCAAACGTTGCAACTAATTCTTCTTCACCTGTCATGACCCCGCACGTAAGTTATGGTTTCTAAGAGTCTTTCCAGGAATAAATAAAAACTAGTTTGTAATAGTCACTCTTTTGTTTTATTCTAGTATCTTTATTAGAATTTCTTTTCTTAGTCTTTACACTTCTTCCAAGTTTTAATTAACAAAATTCCACTTAACCTATGGTTCACTATGCTCCTTAGCGTTAGTAACATAAATTCAAACTTTCCAGGGATAAATGAATACCTGTTTATATTAGTCACTCTTTTCTTTTATTTTTATTATCTTTATTACAACTTCTTTTCTTGATCTTTACACTTTTTCTAAGCTATACATTCACTTAACTTGTAGTTCACAACGGTCCTTAAAGTTAATAACATAAATTCAAATTGTATGTTTGATTCATTGTTGTCCAAAAGCCTTTACTTTATTACTTTATCACTTACTCACTGTCCTGTGCACTTTAGCCTAGCTCTTTACAATTGGTACTTTCTCTTGTTATCAGTTTTTGAGGTGTCTTATCACTAACTGCACTGCCGCTATTCTTAATTGATCACTTATCCTATTATTTATCGAATTAATTAGGTTTCTTTACTTACTTACATCACTGATGCATAATCTATTTTTTTCTTTTAACCTTCACAGATCTTTTACTCTGTGGACTACTTGTTTCTATTCAATTCTTTTCTATTCATTATTAAACTTTCACGATCAAAGGAACTATCACTTCCGTTCTCCAAAGTAGCCTTCGCTTCTATCACCAACCACCGACTGACCGCTAATTATCTCCTAAACCTTTCGCGACACATCGGGGTCAATATCTCCCGACGACGATACTGCAATTACATTTTAATTGCCCTCATTTCCGCTTATTGCCCTCAGTTCGCAACCACTGTGTTTTCGCTGAACCCGTCAATACTTCCTCATTGACTTGAACTCGGGTTCAAGCTCTCCTGTTGTGAACTGACCCAATTAATTTCGTTTATGCTTTGTATGCACTCAATTGCCTTTCCGTGATTTGTTAATTGTTCCGGAATATGCAATTGAGTGCTTTTGCATTATTGGGCAATCGTTTTGGCATATGCACTTAATTGCTTTTGTGTTAAATGGTTTAAAATGTGCAATTAATAATTTTATCGCCTCTGGGGTCATTCGAGTTTAAAATCGGATGGCGTTATTAGGTTTTGGTGTGTCAATGATCTCTTGGACATCATCTTTGATTATGATGTCACTGACACATTTAACACGCATGACCCATATTGAGTCCCACTGCCTGGCACGAGTCATTTGCTTTGCTTAATTGCTATCGCCACTTAATTAATCCACTTAAAGTGCAGTGGCCATGGTTCAAGCAATTCGTATCGCTTAATTGATATTGCCAGTAGCGTTTCGTTGTTATGAATGTCTGCCTGCCTTTCGTAGGCGTGAGCATTTTGGTCGGAATTCCGTTAAACAGTATCGTGACGCTTAGCGTACAGCAATCGTGTCCCATGCCAGGCGTGGTGCTTGTTTTTTGGATATGCGATACGATGCGAAAAATGTGTATAGATAGCGTGAAGCTTGGGTAATGACTGTGCTTTACAGGTGAATAATTAACGAAGAATCGCATCCTGTGCGATATGAATATTATGAGTATTATGTTAATTGCTTTAATGTATTACGTGAAATGGGGTTTATATAGTGGGATACTACACCCTTTAGGATCTCAAGGAAGCCACATGGGCCCTCTCCTATTTATACTTGCCACTAATGACATTGATAAGCTAATTAAGCATCCATGCTGGTCCCTACACGCTGATGACACCAAGATATAAGATCATCGAATCACCATTTGATTCTTCACTACCTGCAGTCTGATTGCATTAGACCTTGACAACTTCTCGACTTGGTGTGACAAAAACTGCTTTGTACTTAACATCGCCAAGTGCCAATTTACATGGGTGGGCTGAAACGTTTCCGACCTCAACGTGAAGATAGCAGCAGCCGTCAATAAAAGAAAAGAATATAGTTGAGCATCTTTTGACAGTTACTCACCAACATTTAATCCATTTTGAACGCGTAGTTTTTATTTGACAGTCGTTTGAGTGAGTCGATGTGACTATTTTTGTGAAAATGGACAAAATTGAGTATCGAGATGTCATTAAATTTTTGTTTTTGAAATGCAATACGCCTGCGCAAATATGTATGGGGACTCTCCACCATCATTTACCACAGTCATATTTTTGGCAGCTGAATTTAAACGGGCCGTGAGAGCTCGGGAGACGATGATCGTTCCGGACGTCCAAAAACTGCAACAACTGACGATAACATCGCTAAAGTTCACCAAATGGTGCTAGACGACCGCCAAATTAAAGTGAGAGTGATAGCAGGAACTATGAAAATGTCCCAACAACGTGTTTATCACATACTAAATCAAGATTTAGGCATGAGAAAGCCGTCCGCGCGTTGGGTGCAGCTTTTGCTCACGTTAGACCAAAAACGCCGCGCGATGAAATTTCTAAAAGACAGTTCCGTGGGGATCAGAGGGAATATGTGGCTGGCGGGAGGTGGTTTTAGTCGGTAAAAACCCGGCATGCCTCTGAATCGGTTATGAGGAATGTTTTGAAGATTTCCACCTTCCAACCGAAATCAAAAAAAAAAAAAAAACAAAAAACTAGATACAATCCTCACTTCGGCTGAGTTAACCTTTAAAATTATTGGTGTGAATGAAAATTAGTTAATCCGCATGGAAAGATAATCTGAGCAATCTGCTGGAAGGCTAAACCAGACACAAGTTGGACTACAAAAATTATATAATATATAATAACTTTGCCCGTAAAAATAAAATATTATGGAAAATTGAACAAGCCTCGAGACTTGCTAAATGAAGCCAAGACCGGATCCCGGTTGTAGTGGCGATGATGATGATGACTTACAGAATGGCAAGACTTTGGATATCCCTTTCAGTCATTCATCCCGAGAATAGTGTTTAAAAGCCCGAGTAGAACCAAAGTCTCTCGCACTCAGTCCATATTCCGTAAATTGTCAACATTTGACAGGAATAAATTGTGTCTGTTTCGTGTAACGACGACAACAGCTCAGCGTCGTAGATTCACCGTCTCCGTACCACCAAAGCTATTGAGGCATTAAAAATGACGTAGTATCATATGCTAGAAAACCTCAATTGAAAAACGTAACTTTTATAGGATCACCTGTGGTAAGAAAAGTTCAATACTCTGCTACTCATGAAATTGCTATAACACGATAAAAATATGAAAGGTTGAGTTTTATTCTTTTTTTGAGTAATGACTTTTAAAATTCGACGTTTTGGTTACAAATCGTTAAATTTCGACGTTAAATTTCAAATTTGTTTAAATGACACAAAAATACCATGATGATGACCTTTGGAAGAATAAGACCAACTAGCTAGAGCAGTAACTAGCTTTCTTGACGTGGCCTGATTAACGTACCAGAGACTATGCTTTGATAGAGGTTTCTCCCGTTGTTGGCTATTTCTACCTGATGGGCACTCATTGCGTCATAAAAGCGTTTGAGTCTATCAATCAGCTTAGAAATATCTTCCTCGCCGTCTGATCTTATTTCAAGTAATATTTGTCTCAGACAGACATCCGTGTTTCCTGAATCCGATTCTTCCACCTTGAGTGGGGGTGTGACATTAATCTTTGAACAACTGTTGGACTTGGTCGGTTTGTGAAGCACTTGAGTTATAGCTTCAGGTCCATAAAGTTGTCCCACTATCTGCTGTATTAAAGATAATTCAGGTGTAGACTGTGGTGTACCGTCTTGATCTTGGTTGGTCTCCATTTTCAGCTTGATGTAATGAGATCGGATAACTTATGTGTATGTAGCTGAGAAAAACTGAAAGAAAATTGAGAAATTCTCGAATACCAAAAACCACAAAACGATTCCAAAATTTGAGTTTTTGGTTCTTTTAGTTACTCACTAGTCACACTCGTTGTTGGCTTCCTTTCTTGTTGGGAATATTTCAATAGAAATCGACGTTTTGGATATAACTTTAAATATGACTGCAATTTTTTTTAACTTTATATTTAAATTTAGATAAGCTTTAAATTTTTGTTCTGTTTTGTGTAACGCAAACGTTTAACTATGAAAATTGTAGGAAATGGAATTCGTTTTCGAAAATTTGAGTCAGTGATAACTTGACGAAACGCTATTTATAATATGCAAAGCTGTGAATTCATTCGGTGTAGCTGAGTGTCGGTTTCTGAATTTCCACATCAGGGAATTGAAAATGATGATAAAAGGACTTACCTAGTTCAGACCTACCTCTTTTAGCAGGCTTACCGCAATATATCTTTAGTGACACGGAGGATAGAATTACTCTCTATACGTTGGAGGTGTTAAGAGGTTGGAGATTCGGTTCCGTTAAGAGGTTGGAGATTGATGGCAAAAGATAAACGTTATAGAAAACGCTGTTAGAAAGCTTTGAACGCAGAAGTGGTCGCTTCTGTTAACAGTTTAAACAGTTTTAATAATATCGGCTATTTCAATAGATACATAGCAATTTTTTACTTAAATAAAACACAGAGTAATCGAGATATCGGGCTAAAATTTGTCTCAGATGCAGTACATGTGTTACATTTAAGTATGGAAGATCCTTACGCAAAATTGACACCATGCAGTTTGAGAGATTCGCTATTCCCGTGAACGGCGTGGAATCAACTGATTTTTTTTAAATTTTTTGTACTTCGACCGACGTCATCGTCTTATCAGTACGGGACCATCCAATAGTGGATAATTGTTCCAAATGTATCCGCTATGAGTTAAATCGGGTCATCGGCCTGTTGCCTTTTTAAAAAAACACAAGCTCACTTTTGCTTGTTACTTTACGAGTATTAGTTGCGAGTTGGCTGCCGACTGATACTTAAATCTTATACATGCTGACCTTGATATTGCACCTTCGGGCGTATCAAGTTCAGCCTCTGGGAAAGGTGCATTTTACAGTTTCGCAAGACTCCGTTGTAGTTTGCTTGCTGGCCGGAAATCGCTTCTAAAGATTACATCGTCTGGTGGGGTCGTTGTGTTGGCGGTCGCTGACCCCAATATAACTCGTGCTCAACCTGTCTGGCTTGAATGGATTTGATTTGGTGGGGGCAGAACCCCAATTTATTCGGCTTAATAACAATCTATATGAAACTAACTTAAAACTAGGAAACAGAAATATGAATAAATTCAGAGAAAAGGAGGAAAACTGAAACTTGAGTACATGGATGGCGGGTAGTGTTATGGGTAGATTTTTCGGGAAAGAGTAAAACACGGGAAAGTTAAAAATTGTAGGGATTAATAAGGACTTTAAAAAAAGTAGTGTTGAATTTAAAATCAAAGGAGGGGAGGCAAGAGTTGGCTCTTCTTAGCATTCTCGAGATGGGTTCGTTGGAGCCCTAAGAGATGTGATAGGCGTATTATATTCCTCGTGCACCACCGTGCTTCCGGGGCCTCCGTGTAGTACGGTTCGCTTCCATGCTTCTCGATCAACGAGGAAGAGAAGCGAACGATTGTTGAATTCGGTCCTTGTCTGAAATGTTTATCTTTGTGGGGGTACCACAGCTCTACTCACCAGTTACCGACAAATCTATGAGAAAAGTCTCGCTTTTCTTAGACGTCCTCCTTGTCCCGTTGTTTGATAAATGAAACAGGCTCGTTTTTCCTTTTTGCTTATACCAGTGTTTATTTTATATCATAAATATATATATATAAATATTCATTCTCCTGGGCACTTCCTTCAGGGTCAAATCTCGATATTATACTGCGGCCCGGAGATAAAAAAAAAACAAAAAAAAAATGGGTGGCGAGAGGGCCGACTTTAGCGAGACAAGGACAGATGTGTCCTTCATCTTGTCTCTGACTTTTGGTCATCTTGCGATAACCAGAATCACCCACATTCGTGAGGAAGTTGGGCTCGGTCTCGCGATATCTGAAAAGAAAAGAAAAAAAGTGGGGGTATCCAAGGATAGTGCGGACAGTGTTAGTCCAGGTGTTCTCTAACGACTTGTATAGAGGGATGGTGGGAAAGAAATCGTACAAGACCGGTAGGTCTTGGGTGCGGTAGTAAACGCAGATCACGTCCTTGGCGTCTGATAATCTGCGCTTTGGTCGGTGTGTATGTTTGTGTTTGTGCCGTCTTGTACTGTGCATTCGTGTGTGTGGTTTGTTAATAGTAGACCCTATGGGATGGGTCCAGGAATCCTCTATTATAGAGGGGAATGTTGTTGGGAAGGGGGCTTTCTTCAGTTTTGTACTGAAGAAGAAATTGTGGGGGTTTGATCCGAAAAGATCGAGAGAGAGAGGGTCAAGAACGCAAGAGTCCCGTACAAGTGGGTTCTCGCTGTTCTGAATGCTTTCGAGGTACTTGTATGCTAATTGAAGCAAGTACTCGTCGATAGGGGTAATGGAGGCGCCTTCGTATAGGTGACAGTTGGGGTAATGGCGACCTTCAGGCCTTCTAGTGTGATTGGTGCATCTTGTGAGGAGTTTCCTTTCGAAAACTCGAAGTCTTTCCATTGTATCTGCTTTTGGCATTGTATTTGTTTTTCCTAGTGGAATTTTTTCAGATAGAGATAATGATCTCTGAACTTTGGTTTTCGTTGATGCCATGGGGCGAATGTAGAACAATAAACGAATATTAGATCCGTTTATTGTGAATTTTAATTTTAATTTAGGTTTTGGATTTAATTATGCCGTGGGGGCAAATGTTAGGCGATAAACGAATGTTTGATTCGTTTATTGTGAATTTTGGATCATTGGGTTTTTTTTCGGACTTCGATAGGATTTTGGGTTTTAGGGTAATGTTGCTGGGATTTGGATGTAGGAATGGGGGAAAAAGGTGGTCGGGCTTTTTGGAGCACTACATCCGGGATGAGTGACCTACCGTCGTTGTCCTTAATAAAGCAAATCGGAGGACCGCACGATAACGTCAAGCACCATTTCACACACTCGAAGAGAACTTTATCAAAAGACGATCTGGAGAGAAACGTTATAGTCACGATACACTTGTACATTTTGGGAAACCAACTCAGAGACACAAGAGGTTTGATTAAAACGAAAACCTTTCTGTATTATTCTTTAATGCATCCGAAACCTCCGCGCCCCACTCGTGCTACTTACAACTGCTTCTTAATTTTTAAAAACCGCGCGACTTTACAACGGCAACTTAACTTTTCTACTGCCGCTATGCAACTGCCTCTTCACTTGGCAAGTTCGACTCTTTTTTTTATTATTCATCAAAGTCTAGGCACATCGCCCCATATCATAGATCCTTTTTCAGGTGTGTTTGTATTATTCATCTGCCCAATGCAAACAATAGTTTGCATGGACCTCAGATGGGGACAAAGTCCATGGGAATAGGATGAGAAATTGGAAGGGAATCTGGGTCTATCTGCATATCATAAAACATCTGGCTACAATGCATATGGATATATGCACTGTGATGTTTAGATTGCCTAAATTTTGTATATGCATGATAAACCAACATTTGGTTCATATATCGCGTATTTATTTTAGACTTTGAATTTTGGGAATTAGTAATTGGAGATAAAATGCATATGATAATATGGGTAGTGATGTTTGAATTTTAAGGAATTGAATTCAATGTTCGACAATTGAACGTTTGGTTTAATTTGTTAGACATTGAATTCGACGTTGATTTGGAGATATGGATCCTTTGGATGGTTGTTTGATTAGGGTGTAATATGTATAGGGGAGGGAAATGGTAGGGTTTCTTGAAGCACAACAGGCAGGTAAATAGAATAGACGACGGTTTCGTAAGTTACGGGGATTGGTATTAAACGGTATGGAACTGAGCAGGCTTGTACAATTGACCGAACCTTGGACAAGAAGGTGGATAAAGACAATGTCAGCTTGAATTCTACTCTCTTCAGGCGTGGTTAGGTTAATTAGTTTGAGACGACTTGTGTAAGGGCATATGCACAGAGTGTTTTCCTGGCTCAATCCTTGAAGGGCAAAACGTATAAATCGATGTTGAATTTTCTTTTGTTTTTTTTTTATTACACTTTTCTCAGGAGACGCGAACGTATAGCACCGACATGACGCACGGAGATGATACCAAACAACCGTTACAGTTTTTCTTGAACTGTTGGAGGTTGTAACGCTCCGACGCTCCGGAAACACTCGCACGGGGAGCGACTTCCACAACTTCCCCGCTCTGTAACGGAAGGGAAAAAGTTTTGATGCAGCGATGTTTGCCGCATCGGGGGATGAACCACAAATTGGTGCGATCCGTCCGGTTGACTTGTAGAACGCATATAAACCGAATTGCGCGGAACAGTACTACGAATCTCCAAAGAACAGTACCTTTGGTAATATCTGTAAAACAGACAGAGATCAGCTAGGCACCTTCGATGTGATGGCGACTGTACTACCGACGTCAGCGCCGTGTCCCCCATCAGGCGGATCGGTCGTCTCTGTATGTTGTCAAATAGGTCGAAGGTATGTCTGCGAGCAGAGCTCCAAATATGAGAGCAATATTCGAGCGCGGGTCTAATCTGGGATTTTTACAGGAGAAAAAGTTGGGCCGGAGTAAAATACGAAGTTGAATCTAATATAAACGGCAATTTATTTTTATAATGGGTTCTCCAATAGGGACTTGACAACTTGTTTCGGTAGTAAATATTTATAATTTGCAGACGTTGTTCGATCGTGTACTTAACGTGATAAAAATGTTGAGTTTACTGAATAAATTGACAGTGACAGTTCGATGATTAGTGAAAGGATGCGTTCACAAATTAGATTCAAAGTTGTCAAGTCCCTATTGGAAAACCCGATACATTTATTGAATAATGTTACACACTACCTATACTATCAACATTTTTCAGCATAGTATCCATGATCTACACATTTTTTCCATCAATTTTAAAGCTTCAATATCCCTTGTTCGTAGAAAGATTTACCGCGAGTTACAACTGGCAGTAGTAAACGGTATTCACTGTTCGTAGTTCGTGAAGAAAATCTATTATTAAAACTCCCTTTGAGTCGAAAAAAATCGTTGCAAGAACTTTTCCGGCTGGGAGACGAGTTTTGGTATTCACTGGGCAGCATTGATCCTTCCTTCGCCACTCCTTACTTGCCATTTTCGTCTCGGGACTATAATGATGTACCCATGTAACACCAAATAATTTTGGTACTAGCGTCCCTGCTCGGACGCCCATGTAATACCAAATAATTTGGGTATTAGCGTCCCTGCTCGGACGCCCATGTAATAACAAATAGTACTATCATAAAATTATTATTTCATTATCTCTCGGGGGATATTCCTCCGGGGTTATCGATTGTTATATTGTTATATTACCTGCTAGGTTTCTCCAACGGTGCTGTTTTCCTGGCTTCCGTTTGGGTTGTCGCCGCTGGTGTTCTCCCGGGGATTCGTGGCTCGACCTGTTAGTCTTCCTGGGTGTAGCTCTTGTGGATTCCCTTTATGGATGTTTTCGAAATAAAACACTGACTTCCCTTTTATTTGTACATTTAAACTTTATTGTACATTTAAATTCCTTGGAAACACCTTGTGTTTACTTCATTGACAATTCTATTTTATTCTGACATTTCTACACAATTCTGTTCATTTCAATTCTATATTTAATTCTACCCGAATTCAATCGAAGCAAAGGGCCCGCTGTTCCAATGCAAGGCTGCAACCCTTTGCATGATTGATTAGTCCTCCTTTAGTCCGTTTGCAACCACTCTTTATATATCTAAATTATGGGCGTATAAGTGCAAACGATGCATTTACCTCAAGCCTGCACTTCGAACCAAAACGTGTGACCCATATTGAGTCCAATTTCCTGGCACGAGTCATTCGTATTTCTAAATTATCATTATCGCTTAATTGCCCTGCTTAAGGCGCAGCTGCATTCGGTTAAGCAATTAATTAATTGATTGTTGCGTGTACCGAACCAATTAAAGTACGTTGCTCGTTGTTCGAGCCACTGTGTCGCTCGTGTCTGTTCTTTCGCAGATCTCAGCATTTGATCGATACTCAATTAAATCGCCGCCAACCGCTTTAGAAGATGCCGACCGTGTCAATGTTTTGTATGACGCTTGTTTTCGGGCATGAAGCAAAAAAATGTATTCGAAACATGAAACCATGTGAATATCAGGTGTTGAGCTTGTTTCGAATATGAAGCAAAAAGAATGCGAATCGGCTTTTGGCCTTGAGACTATGAATGAAAGCGATAAGCGTGTAGCTTGGAGAGGCGCGTATGTGTCGTATGTGGTATTTGAATGAATATCGCAACGTATACGATATTAAGATTAATTGCTTGTGAAAGAGGCGTCAAGTATTCACTGTTTGACCCGAGGACGATTGAGCGAGGTGTTACACCCACATCTCATCACATGTGACGATACGCTTCAAAAAATCCTCCCCTTTTGTCGAAGTCGATCTACAAATCTTCCACTCATTTCCGACCTGACCTGTTTCTGATTTACGGCCAATAACCTCGGAATCCATCAATCAGTAATTTTTTGAAGCTAAGGTCATCAGTGTTAATGGATTGAACACTTCCATAGCTGACGCCCACCTCTGATGAGAGTTATCCAACAGTTAAGCGGAGATCGCTTTCAATAAGCCCTCGAACGGCGCGGGTGTTGTCATTTGTACGACTTGTCCTTGGGCGTCGATCCTGACTTTCGTTTTCAACACGTTCTCGCCCACTTTTAGATTCTCTAACCCACGTATACACGCGATTCTGATATAGTGTATTATCACCAAACTGTGCCTTTATTCGAGAAAAACCTTCCGAGGCTTTATCGCTTTCATTTGTTAAACATTTTATAATAATCCGTTACGCAAAAGACGTATTTACCTCTTGCGTCGAGCGCGACCACTAGCCAACCCTACCCTTCATAAACCAAACAACACCCACGCACAAGATTATCTAGCTCGCAACTTGTTGCTAAGCAATTTCAATCTTTGCCCAGATTCGAGTGCCATTATCAGACTATCAACTTCAAGCTTTCCCCAGATTCGAGAGCCTGGCCATTCATCATCAGCTGTGGGGCCGATGATCCACTTTTCATTGTGAATGTTGTATACTGTGTCTTCGTTGCTTTGAAGTCGACGAGATTGGCGCTTCCCCACTACAGGAACTGATCCAGATCCCGATTCAGAGAGTCGATCTGGCTACATCTCAGCCGGTGCGACGTTGATGCAAAAATCGACCGAACACTCGAAGAGGAGGAAACAAGCGTACTATCATCCGCAAAACTGAACACTTTGTCACCCGTTGACTCCAACAAAGCATTCATGCGAGCAAAAACAAAGTTGGAGCCAAAATAGAACCTTGAGGCACCCCGGAATTGACAGGATACAGATCCAAAGACTCAGGGTCTACAACAACCCGTATTGATCGATTTTCGAGAAAGCTCTTCGTCTTGTCGCAAAGCTATTGGAAGAGTCCATATGAACGAAGTTTGCTCAGCAATGCCCCGTGCCAGACGCGGTTAAACGCCTTAGAGATATCCAATACGATCGCCCTTCATTCACCGTGCTCCTCAATCGCAGATGTCCCTATATCGGTTATAAGGGTTAAGAGGTCTGCCGTAGACCACCTGCCACGAAATACGTAGACGATCTTTCAGAAGCCCGTTGTACTTCAAATATTTAATTAACTTGGCATTGGTAACCGTTTCCATCACCTTAGATAACATAGACAGTAATGCTATCGGCCGGTAATTTTGTGGGCGACACCTTTTCCCCCTCTTTAGGATTGGTTGAACTCAAGCGATTGTCAGCAGGTAGGAAAGGTCCTCCATGCATAAGATAACCGAAAGAGCCTGCCAAGAACCGACGACAGTTCTGGAGTAGAGTTCTTAAGGACTATTGCTGGTATTCCATCTGGCCCGGTTGCCTTCCTGCAGTCCAATCCCCACAGAATGTGTTGAATATTACGTGGGCGGAACTTCACAGGCCGCATCGAAGACCATACCGGCGCGAACATAGGTGGCCCCAGAAGACCTGTGTCGAGGTTTGAATTCGGGGAAAATAAATTCGCGAACACATCAGCTTTATCCTTTGAATTTGTGACTAACGTCCCGCTGTCTGTCACCAACGGAAGGAAAGAGGAGGAAACGAAGTTACTGCTGACAGCTTTTGCCA
Source organism: Microdon myrmicae (assembly GCA_963931805.1). NCBI lineage: Eukaryota > Metazoa > Arthropoda > Insecta > Diptera > Syrphidae > Microdon > Microdon myrmicae. The sequence continues at coordinate 75,298,399 of OZ007500.1, read as the reverse complement.
TTGACCAGAAGCATCGCGAACCGGTTGGGCACTTAAGGAGTTTATTGGTCACTCTGTCGTTGTGAGCTGTCTTCGCGGTATCAATCGCCTGGTTGCAAGCGTTTCTGATTCTAACAAAATTCGTTCTGTTAGCCTCGGTGGAATTGGAGCGCCATAGTTTAAACGCTCTATTTTTTGCCGTTGTAATCTGCTCGCATTTTTTATCATACCAATGTGTGTCAGATGAACTTAGCTTGATGGAATGCGGAATGTAGATCTTCATCTCGAGAATAATAATCTCTGCGGCTGACTCCGCGCATGCTTTAACGTCGGAGTTTGCAAAGCACACCCCCGACCACGGAAAGGATGTGTAGAAATCTCGCAAATGGTCCCAGTTTGTAGCTCCATACCTCATTTCATGGCGAAGGTCTGTGGGGGTTCTCTATACCACATGGAGTACCAACTCACAATTCCATACCTTATTTCGACCGCTTTCAGCGCGTCATTTCTACCCATTCCCCTTATAAGCTATTCCACCTGTAAGTCATGTTAAACGGACGCATAGCTAAACTCATTATCCTATGCAGATAATGCATAATTGAGTTTAGCTACCTTTTTGCCATACGGCAACCTCATTTCGCTAACCAATGCCTTAGATCGGTTATTCGCTTGCAATGCGAGTGGTTGAGCGACCGCTTGCAAGCAGTGATCTGAGTTTTCCAGTGGCGCATCTACTTCCATTGTATAAATGCTCGGCTCGGATGTCAAAAACCGATCGAGGGTGTTTGCGTAATGACCTCGGGTATCCGGCACTCGCGTAGGTTCCTCCACGAGTTGAGTTTAATTGCGGCTAACAGCGAACATCTCCGCCAGCCTCCCAGCCTGGTCTGTTCTGTTAGAATGCACCAACCATCTGGAATTGTGCACATTAAAATCGCCAAGGACAACCATTTTAGAAGCTGGGTGGTTGATCTGTATCCAGTCGACGGTATGTGAAAGATGTACGAAAAATGTCGGCAGTCGGTTGTCATTTGGGGAGCGGTAAAGACAACAAGGAAATTGAACAGAATTCCTCAGCACGACCCTCAGTATGATGTCCATGTTATTGGGTTCCAACGCCTCTATCCTCTGGCGAGCCACATCGGACCGCGAGAAGACGCGGACTCCGCCCTTAAAACTGAATCTCGTATGTAACTCGTATCCTGAGCAACGAAGATATGTCGAATCAGTTGACGAATCGACCTGGGTTTCAGTTAGGGCAAGGATATCAGGTTTCCCTGTTTGCAAATATTGGTGGAGGGCGTTTACATTCGTATTGGTGAAACCGATGCCTCTGATGTTACAAAATGCCCTTATCAGTCGAACGGCGATGACGATTTTCTACAAGTTCGGTTATTTATCATAATATTTACATGATATAGTTCCTCCCGGAAATCCGAATGGGAAACTAGTTTACCTCTGGAATTCTTTATCTCAGAAGTTATCATCATGACTTATCTCTATTCCAATTCGAGCTGTCAGCCATACAGCCGAAACATAGTCGAAAATTTCTCCCGACGATATCGCGAAATGTACAGCGTGCCGGGGTGGTATCTCACCTTGGGACTGACTACCACTTCCACCAATCTTTTCTCGAACCGATCCATCAGCCAAGCTCCGAAAGATGGCCAAGGATTTCTCCCGACAAATTCACAGAGCTGATGGGGTGGTATTTCACCAGGCGACGGGTGGTTGGGATCCCACCTACCACTCGGCCTTTAGTCGCCTCTTACGACAAGCCGGCTTAGCTGTGAGTGTGTTGTGAAAATGTTTCGGGCTACGAATTTGATACAATTGCGAAGGGCACGTTTTTATGATCAAAAAAAATGTCTTGGTGAGATAACATCTAATGAAGGATGCACTTCTAAATTGCCTTGACAATTGGAAAATACGCAAATGAACAAAATCGAAAAACATGCAATAGAAAGTCATTGGAATGAAATCGGATATCGATAAATAAAGAAACATTTTCTGGTCATTTCAATGTTGACCAATTTTAAATTTTGTGTCCGTTTTGGTGAAACCTCGAAACAAATGCTTATGAGGCTGCTCGTCCCCAAAAGTGGTGCTTTCATGTCAGAATCTACCGTCTTCGCTGGAACTTTTCTCATCTCATTCGGGTGGAGAGCATTCTCACCTTCAAGTGCCATAAACCACTTGTTTCAATTAGAACTATAGCACTTCAGGTAATTACATAATTTATGCAAAGAAAAATGGCTCTGAAAGTGTGTGTACTGGCTGCGAAGAGGTGTTCACGTCTTCATTACATGTGAATCTACTCGGTATGTCTGGTTTAGTATTTGTTTTTGCTCATATTTATCACGTTAATAGTAACACATTTTCTGAGTGGACATTAGGTGTATCAGTTTGCATCATTTGGGGTAAAGTATCGGCTCAAGATTCCCTAATTAATTTATTACTGTGAACTTTGTGTCGTTTGCAACCTAGCATGGTAATACCTTACCAGTAGCCGGCCGGATAATAGAACCTTAGTAGCATCGACAGGCGGCAGTATATTATCGGTTTTCTAACCAATTGGACGGATTTTTACGTGTACCCATTTATCATTGGCCGGGGCTTGTGCCATGTTTGTGATTGTACGCAGGTTCAACTGATAGTCGGTGCTACTGTGACATTTGGGAAATAAGTCAACTGTTTATTCATGTGAAATTGCTGTAACTAGTGGGTCTGGGATTTACATTATTTTTAAGTTGCCGTTCCATTTAAGTATCTTATACCTGAATAAAAAATATCATTCCATGGTATGCACGTGAAAGCCCGTAAGCTGTGTAACATGTGTTGTGTGGAATGCTACATTCAACTCGTAAAACTCTTGGAAATTTAATAGTCTGTGTTGCAGTTAGTTGAGTCTCATCTTCATATTCAAAATCATCTTGAAAAATGTGACTTACTCGTGTAACAGTGATACTAGATAGTGAGCATTTGTAGTAATTTTTACAGCACCTTACGGTATTCAATTGCAAAAATATATTTTTATTCTTATTCAACTATTTTGTTTTAAATTTATAAACTTTATTACATTGGTATATTTTTTTTCTATTTTCTCGTAGGGGTAGACCTGGCCTAAGATGGGGAGCTTGCTATTTGCAGCTTTGTTCATAGCGCTACAGTTTGCCAACGGCGGCCTGGGCAACCCTGATGCAAAACGTTTATACGACGATTTATTGAGCAACTACAATCGTTTAATTCGTCCTGTTGGAAATAATTCTGATCGTCTAACCGTCAAGATGGGTTTACGACTATCGCAGTTAATAGATGTTGTAAGTACAAATAGTTTCAATTTAAATTCATATAATATAAATTGTATTAGTAGAGGATGGATCAATTTGGAGACGCTGGCGTAACTTACTTTTATAATGTTACATTGGACTTTTTATATATACATGAAAGTATATAACTATAAAAGATAACCATCGGTCCAAGTCGGTCTATCGTGTACAAAACTTTGTGTCTAATTCTTAAAAGAATGAATGTGTTTTAGCAACTCGTAGATGGACTTCCACGTCGTGTGCATTATTTTGAGTTCGAATACATTATTACAATACAGCTGGTCGAAAATATTGGCACATGGTAATAAAATGTGTGACAAGTAAAGTAGTTCTTTAAAATAGTCAAATTCGCGATCACTAAGGATGTTGTTCGTTTCAAGCTTTTTGAAAGTTTGAGTACCCTCACAGATGCTTGGAAAACCCTCAGACCCTTCGTGCGGAAAGAGGAGCTAAACCCCACAGCCGCATGCTTACCCCGTGACACATGATTGTAAAATAAATATTGTAGAGGGGTTCATTTTCTGGGGGAACAAATCAGCCAAGCATCGGCAGATACTGGCAGCCTTCAAAATCCCAGGCGAGAAAAGGGCAATAGAAGCATCAAATATAAAAAGATTTACAATCATCTTTGAGCCAGCATCGGGTGGGTTTTCCCTCACGGAATTGTTGCTAAGAGCAGGAAAAAACTGTTAGGGACAAGATAACACGTTCTCTATATTGTGAAACACAACTAACGTAAACGCGGCTGTGTCCAAAAATAATAGTTACAACGAAGAGATTTATCATGGGTTATAAATCAACCAGAGAAAAATTGTCTCTAAAGAGGAACCATGCCAAAGTGTGAAAATCAAACACAGTATTTATCGCATCTTTGGTAACAAATTCGCCGACGATCATGACTGGGATGTGTGGAGTGTATCGGCACCCCATTCACGTGGGTGCGTCAGGATACAACAAAAGAAAAGGAGAAGTGTTTTTGACCATGCGCAAAGACAAATGAAAGGCCGACAAGGATTATCATGTGGTGAACCAACAAGCACCGAGTCGTGGGAAGGTAGAAAGAGTGTGTTCTACTATCCTTCTATTGTCCTCGATGTCTTTATCAAATATTAGTGCTATATAGTTATTTTAATTGGGATATTCGATACATTATGGTCGTCTTCTTGATAGAGCATCAGGGTTATTATGCACCTTCCCTTGCTAAATTGAGCTTATCATTGATACGGGTGCACATTCTGTGGTTAACTCTCCTTTTCTTATTGCGACCGGCTCTTCGGACGCATTTAGTACTCAGACAGGTACAGTCTGCTTCTTCACCTCAGGTTGTTCCGTTGATAGTCTCTTCTTATGACAAGCGCATGAACAACAATTCTCACTCGATGTTTCATTCATTCGTCGACGTTTCCTACATTGAACAGAGATGCGACCGACTCCGCCGCATGTCCAGCACTTCATAACAGGTCTCGGGGTTCTCCGTTGTACATGCCCGATTCTTTGGCAGGAACGTTCCTGGACGGACATTTCTCGGACTCTATATGTACTCCTGGTAGCCAGTTTAGCAGATTCATATGCCAATGCGAACGCCAGTATTTAATTTTTTTTTTTTTTTTGTTGTTTATTATTATTATTATTATTATAATATTTTTTTTTTTTTTTTTTTTTACATTTCTGTATTTATTGACCATAAATAATTTTTTACAATAAGCAATACAGATAACTTATGATACCTTAGCTATAATTGTTTACATATACTTACTAGTACATTTTTCAAACAATATGATAAAAGTTATATATTGGTTATGGATTAAGATTTTAGTGGGTAGAGCTTCCTGGAAAAGGTCAGAAAACCAAGATATAGTTATTTACTTAATCTATGCTAAATTGCTTTACTTAACTTAACTTATCTTAACTTAGTCTAGTTACCTAATTATTATTGAAATAAGTTAGTGTGGTGTGGAAGGGGGTAGCATAGTGATCAATGGGTTAGTGAGGATATTGTCAGTCAGGGATGTGGGTTGGGGAACTACTTTCCGTTTGTTCGTTGAAACGCAAAATATTGGAGAAGGGTTGAATATTACTATATTTAAATTGGTGAGGTGAAAGCTCTGTATTGTGGTATACAATCTCATTAGAGTTATTAACCAATCTGCCAGAGGTGAAGAACTTTCTGATGTGGAGACAGTTCGGGTAGGCAGTTCGGTTATCTGACGGAGTCGATGTGAGCGCATTTATTACCGGGTTGGGATTATTGGGAAGATTTTCGATAAATTTGATGGACAGTTCGAGGAAGCGTCGATCTATACGTTCAATATTAGCGGCATAGTAGAGCGAACTACTGTTGTAATATTTGTGGGAGTTGGGATGTCGGTTGAGGCCAGTGATCAGCCTGAAGCATCTCCTTTTGAAGATGCGTAGTAGATCGAACCCCCTTGCTTTAACAGGGTTGCAAAAATGCAGTTCATAGCTGTACACTTTCTTTTGACGCTCACAGTATGTGTATACTGTAAAGCATTGATCACACATAATACTGTGACGCATATGACAATCAGTACTGGAATCTTCGAGAAAGTCCGAAACAAAGTACTAGATTATTTTAGAAAGTACTGGAAAACTGGAATAGAAAAGTCGAGACTATGGAACGGACGGAAACGAAACGCCAAATCAGAATGAAGAAACGGTATAAATACGTCGCACGCAGATCGAGTAAGAAGTAGAAAGTGAAGCAAGCGATAAGTAGAAAGTAATAAGTAAGAAAGCGAAGCAAGCGATAAGTAAAAAAATCGTTAAGTGTACGGTAAAAGTAACGGTTGTTATTAACGGACTAATAAAGTGTTACATTAATTCAAAATCGATTTAACGGCTCTTATTTATTAGAAATAATGAAGCCAGCGAACCCTAAGCTCGCTACAATTGGTGTCAGAAGTGGGATTAATTATTGGTGAAGTAAATAAGTCTGTGAAAGTGTGTTGTGACGATGTCAGATCGACGTTTGGAGGATCTTCGCGTTCCTGAGTTGAAGAAGGAACTTGAGAACCGGAATCTGGATAGCAGAGGACAGAAGCAAATTCTTCGACAGCGTCTGCAAGCAGCAATGGAGGAAGAGGGTATTAATGTCGACACATATGTTTTAACGATTGGGCCAGACTGCCCGGACGGAGAAGAAACAGCGAGTCAAGATGGTGCCAATGTAACGGAGAAGAGTTCGCCACAGTTGGACATTTCGGAGATGCTCAGGATGATGATGATAAAATTGGATGTCCAACATTCAAAATTCGATGCACAAGCTGCAGATCTGAAAGCAAAATTGGATGCCCAAAATTCAAAATTCGACGCACAAGCTACAGATATTAACTCGAAATTGGACGCGCAAGCTGCAGATCTGAATGAAAAATTGGATGCCCAAACGCAGTGGATGAAATGTAATTTTCAACACTTTAAGGAAGAAATTCAGTCGAAAATTCGAAACGAAGTGGAAAATCTAGATCTGAAAAACGAAGCTGATTTAAGAAGGTCACCGATGAAATAACGCGAGTCAAAAAGAGACTTGAGTGTGTTGAGAAAAATAAGACATCGCCTACCAATCAACATTACTACAACGATACAAGGATGCAACCGCCAACCTTCGATGGAACGGGACCCTTCTCCGTATTTATACGTCAGTTTGACGCCGCGGCCAATTATAACATCACTAACCTTGTTACACCGCGGGGCGGCTGCAGAATTGCTACAAACCATACCAACAGAGAAGCAAACAGATTTCCAAGCGGTAAGAGACGGCCTTGAAGCTAGGTATGGAGACAACCACATGCAGCAGGTCTAAATCATGCAACTGCGGAGCCGAACGCAGATACCTAGAGAAAATCTTCAACAGTTGCAGGCAGACATTGAGCGATTGGCAAACTTGTCTTATTCAAATATGACTAAGGAATTTCTGAACGAGGTAGCAATGGATGCATTTATAAACGCACTCCAAGATCGGGACTTGCAACAGGCCGTTCGTTTGGCGGGAAAGAAGACGACTAATGAAATACTGGCGTTCGCATTGGCATATGAATCTGCTAAACTGGCTACCAGGAGTACATAGAGAGTCCGAGAAAAGTCCGTCCAGGAATGTTCCTGCCAAAGAATCGGGCATGTACAACGGAGAACTCCGAGACCTGATATGAAGTGTTGGACATGCGGCGAAGTCGGCCACATCTCTGTTGACTGTAGGAAACGTCGACGAATGAATGAAACATCGATTGAGAATTGTTATTCGTGCGCTAATCACAAGAGAAGCCCTCAGCGTGATTCAGACTTGGACAGCACCACGACCGAATGTAAATCCTTGCATCAACTAATAATTGCTCTTAAGGCCAGCCGAGAAAAGGTGATTGAGGAGAACAATCGTTTATCAACTGATCTAGCAGAGAGGCAAGCTGAAATTTTGACCCTTAAGCGTCGCCTTCAGGATTCGGAAGTAGAAATTGATCGTTTAAAACAAGAGGCGTACGACCTCCGAAAGGTACAAGTAGAAGTACTAGATGGGTGGACGAGTGATGCTATACGCGCAGTCAACTTCAGGATGAAGATATGTCGCTAATCCTGGAATACAGAGAAAAGAACGATCAATATTTCCGACAAGAGTGGAACATTTAAAGTATATTGGGCACAATGGAATTCCTTGCTGGTGGAAGATGGAATTCTAAAGCCTAAATGGGAAGTCGCGGACGGAAAATCCCATCGAATGCAGATTCTAGTCCCACCATCAAAAGTGAAGGATGTACTAACAGAAATGCATGACGGGGCCTCCGGTGGACATCTGGGAGTTAACAAGACACTTTCAAAATTACGATCTCGATTTTACTGGCTTCACATGAGAGATGACGTCGAGTCTTGGTGTAGGAAGTGCACAACTTGCACAGCGACCAAAGGACCAACAGCAAAACCGAGGAGCGCTATGAAACAGTACAACGCGGGTGCCCCTTTCGAGCGAATTGCGATTGATATCTCAGGGCCATTTCCAAAAACCAACGACAACAACAAATACATGTTGGTCATCATGGATTACTTCAGGAAGTGGGTGGAAGTCCTTCCAATTCCAAACCAAGAAGCAACAACCGTCATTGAGCAGCTTATCAATAATTGGATCAGCAGATATGGAGTCCCCTGTGAGTTTCATTCCGATCAGGGCCGAAACTTCGAATCGCAGATATTTCAAGGCATCTGTGCGGCACTGGGCGTAAGGAAAACCAGGACCACACCCTTATATTCACAGTCAGACGGAATGGTCGAAAGGTTCAACCGAACAATAAAAGAGTATTTATCGAAGGTCGTTAGTGATCACGAACGAGATTGGGACAGATATGTACAAACCTTTCTCATGAGTTATAGATCGGCTAATCACGATACGACGGGCCATTCTCCAGCAAGAATTATATTTGGACGGGAGATACGATTACCAGCCGATCTGCGATTCGGAATAGCTCCAGACGCCATAGATAAGACCGAAGACTACGTAGCCGAATGAAGAAATCGCCTCGATGAGATTCATCATTTGGTTCGAAAGCAAATCAAGGTATCACGTGACAGGATGAAAAGAAGGTACGGCGTTCGAGCCAACTCATCCGGATTTAATATTACGTGTAGCTTTATAACCCTCATCGGCAAAAAGGAAGGTCTCCGAAGTTGCAGCAACATTGGGAAGGACCGTATAAGATTCTCACAAGAATTAACGACGTTGTCTATAGGATTCAGCGAAGACCGAACGCCAAGATGAAAGTGGTACATCGTGACCGACTGGCGACTTTTGTTAACCCAGGAGATCAGTGGACTTAGTTCGAGACGAACTAATCTAGGCGGAGGGTAGTGTGACGCATATGACAATCAGTACTGGAATCTTCGAGAAAGTCCGAAACAAAGTATTAGATTATTTTAGGAAGTACTGGAAAACTGGAATAGGAAAGTCGAGATTATGGAACGGACGGAAACGAAACGCCAAATCAGAATGAGAAACGGTATAAATACGTCGCACGCAGATCGAGAAAGAAGAAAGTGAATCAAGCGATAAGTAGAAAGTATTAAGTAAGAAGTAATAAGTGTGGAAGCGATAAGTCAAGTAATCGTTAAAGCGATAACTAAGAAGTAAGGAGTAAAATACGCGATAAGTACGGAAGCGATAAGTGAAGAAATCGTTAAGTGTACGGTAAAAAGTAACGGTTGTTATTAACGGACTAATACAGTGTCACATTAATTCAAAATCGATTTAACGGCTCTTATTTATTAAAAATAATTAATCCAGCGAACCCTAAGCTCGCTACAATATATATATAAATATATATATATATATTTTTTTTTTCTTTATTACACTTCTCTCAGGAGAGGCGAAGCTATAGCGCCGACACAGCATCCCGAGATGCCACCAAATAACTGTTGCAGTTCTTTTTGAATAGTTGCAGGTCGTAACGCTCCGGGAACATTCGCGTGGGAAGGAAGTTCCACAGCATCCTCGCTCTGTAACATAACGAGTTCTGATGCAGGGGTGTTCGCGCCGTCGGGAGATGAACTGCAAACTGATGTGATCTGTCGGATTGTCTTATGGAGCGCATATAAGCCGAATCTCCGAAGAACAATACTCGTGATAATATCTGTAAAACAGACAGAGGTCGGCTACGCGCCTTCGATGTGATAGCGACTGTAGTCCCGACGTCAGTGCCGTGTCCCCGATCAGGCGGATCGATCGTCTCTGTATGCTCTCAAGCAGGTGGAGGGTATGCTTGGGTGCATAGCTCCATGCCTACGAACAATATTCGAGTGCCGGTCTAATTTGGGATTTATACAGGAGAAGAAGTTGGGTCGGAGTAAAATATTTCTTGGCTCTAAAAAGATAACTCAGTTTCCCTGAGGCAGACCTGACGGTGTCCGACACGCGTTTTTGCCACGATATATTTCCACAGCCCGTGACGCCGAGCAATTTCAATCTTTCCCCCGAGTCGAGGACCTGGCCATTCATCATTAGCTGTGGAACCGATGATCCACTTTTCTTTGTCAATGTTGTATATTGTGTCTTCGCTGCATTGAAGTCGACAAGATTGGCTTTTCCCCACTGCAGAACTTTATCTAGATCCTGGTTCAGAGAGTCAATCTGTCTACATCTGAGCTGGTGCGACGTAGATGCATTAATCGGCCGAACACTCGAAAAAGAGGAAACAAGCGTACTATGATCCGCAAAACTGAACTCTTTGTTATCCGTTGTCTCCAACAAATCATTTATGTAAAGCAAAAACAAGGTTGGAGCCGAAATAGAACCTTGGGACACCCCCGAATTAATACGATACATACCCGAACACTCGCCGTCCACAACAACCTGGATCGATCGATTTTCGAGGAAGCTCTTCGTCCAGTCGCAAAGCTGCTGGGGAAGTCCATATGAACGAAGTTTGCTCAGCAATGCGCCGTGCCAGACGCGGTCAAAAGCCTTGGAGATATCCAATGCGACCGCCCTTGACTCACCATGCCGCTCAATCGCAGATGTTATATCGGTTATAAGAGTCAAAAGATCATTCCAAATACTTAATTACTCAGTATTGATGACTCTTTGCATCGCCTTATATAACATAGACAGTAATGCTATCGGATGGTAATTTTGTGGCCGACACCCCCCCCCCCCCCCCCCCCCCCGCCCCTCTGGGGTTGGCTGAACTCGAACGATTTGCCAGCAAACAGGAAAAGTCCTCCGTGCATAAGATAAGCGGAAGAGTCTGCCAAGAACCGGCGACAGTTCTGGAGCACAGTTCTTGAGGACTATTGCTGGTATTCTGTCCGGGCCGGTTGACTTCCTACAGTCCAGTCCACGTAGAATGCCTTGAATAGTACGCGCGAGTTAACGATTCACACAAACCCTAAGATAAGGAAATATCTACACTTGCAGATAACAATGGGAACATTGCGATAAGCCGCACACACACGAACCATGAGAACATCAAAGATAAGCCGCACAAGCAACCGTGGGAGTATCGAGATGTGTCGAACTTAGCCTTAGGTATAAATATGAATGAAATTCAGTTAACAGGGTAGTTTACAATATAGGATAGATAAGTCAAGATATATCATCCAATAAAGGACCGTAGGTCGTTGGAAAATAAATACATTGTCTTAGTATCCAGTAAATTGACTAATTATTAACTGGCGATCCTGCCAGGAGGTTAACAAATCAACACATCTCCTTAAAGGCACATACGAATGCAGAAATAGGGAGACGATAACCGATAACCTCCAGTGAGCGGACCAACCCACGGGCGTAAATTAGCATAGCTGATCCAGTTCCGGACAACAGGAAACAAGTTAACGTATTAACTCACACATAATATCTGCATGGCAGATCAAAGTAAATGAAGTTCAAGTAAGTGAAGAGAAGACTACCCCCGCTATCCCGTATTGTCCGACGAAGAATCAACTGAAGATTTGAACTAACAATCAACCAGCACCATAACAAACAACAATAATAAAGAAAAAATGGAAGCAGAGATGACCTTTATGAAACAAGGTTTCATCGCAATGCAGCAACAAATGCAAGGGTTGATGACGCAGCTCGAGAATTCTATGTCCCAAGCAAGAATTTCAATCACGGAGTACGAAGATACACCGATTGTACGTAACAAACCCGAAGATGTGCAACTCAAAATGTTCGAGACATTGCCAGAGTTTAATGGTGATGTGAATAAATACACAGCATGGCGGAGGAGAGCTAAAAATTTGATGGACGCCATTACCCCGTTCATGAAGTATCCTATTTATGGAGCAGCCCTAAACATAGTGTTTAATAAAATAACTGGAGAAGCTGCAACAGTGTTAGAGAATAATAACACCAAAATCAACTTTAATGCTATAATAGATCGACTGGATGCAACATACAGTGACATTCGCCCATTATTCGTATTGGAAGCTGAAATGAGCAGAATCAGGCAAGGAAGCAAATCCCTAACAGCATACTACGATGAGATCCACCGAGCATTAAACCTGATAGTGACAAAACTACAAATCCCTAACAGCATACTACGATGAGATCCACCGAACATTAAACCTGATAGTGACAAAACTACAAGCCGAATACAGAGTCGCAGAAACTAGAAGATCCTTCGTAGAAAAGGCAGAAAAAGATGCAGCCAGAGTATTCATGGATGGACTCAACAATCTCGACGCCCGAAGCGCAGTATTTGCATATAGAAATGCCACCCTATCTGAAGCATACGGCATCGCATTGACTGTTCAACATACAAGTCAATATAGTAACATCGCTCCGAATTTCACGTACAGACATCAAGCACCACACGCAAGTAAACCCAGAGCAATGTCGCATCAGCCCCATCATCGTGTGCAACAGCAAGAACAACCTATGGACATCGACTCAACTATTCGAGACATGCGACGATACCCAAATCCATTCAGGCCACAGCCCCATCGACCGCCACCTCTATATCAACATGAGAGTCAACCAACGAAGAGATGGCAACCACCTTCATTCAACAATCACAACCAACAACGTATCAACAAGTCACAACAATCTAAGAACGAAGACGAAGACGACAGCAGCATTTATCCAGAACCGGAACAGCAAACGGTAAATAGTATTAAGACCGAATCTTTAAAACTAGTCGACGGGTTGCCCACCCTCATACTAAAAGGTCAAAAATCAGGAAGACAATTCAAAATCCTGATTGACAGTGGCGCAACCCATAATTATATTAATCCCAAATGTGAATTATCTGATAGAATTAAGATTAAACCAATTAGAGTTAATTCAATTCATGCAACTTCATACTTGGACACTAAACGAATTGTGCCGATATTCGACAGAGAAATAACATTTTACGAATTACCAATGGAAATTTATGATATGATAATAGGATGGGAAGGTATAACAAAGTTAGGCAGGATGATAGATCCCGAGAATATGACATTCAAGTTAGTAAAGGGAGAAAAAGGATCTCGAATTAACCACATACTAGGCAACGAAAAATATAAAGAGGAGATAGACAGATTAATCAGGGAAAATAATGGCATAGGACCACTACCCTTTACAACTACGATAGAAGCAACAGTTAGAACGAAAAGTGAGGAACCGATATGGACAAAACAATATCCATATCCTATCGCAGACAATGAATTCGTGAACAAAGAAATTCACAAGCTATTAAAAGATGGAATAATTAGAAGAAGTGTTTCACCATATAACTCACCTATATGGACAGTACCCAAAAAAGGTTTTGATGAATTAGGCAAACCGAAGAAACGAATGGTCATAGACTTCCATAAATTAAACTCAAATACTATTACTGATCGATACATCATTCCAGACGTAAACATGACCATATTAAACTTAGGAAAGGCAAAATATTTTACCACTCTTGATTTGGAATCAGGATGCCATCAAATCAAAATTGCTGAGAAAGATTGTGAAAAAACAGTTTTCTGCGTTAACGGAGGAAAATACGAATTCGTACGAATGCCTTTCGGTCTAAAGAATGCACCATCAATCTTTCAGAGATGTGTAGATGACATATTACGTGAATTCATAGGTAAATTCGCATATGTGTACATCGATGACGTGTTAATATATTCTTCATCTGAAGAAGAACACATGCAACACATCAGAACAATTTTCGAAGCCTTAAATGAAGCAACATTAAAAGTATCTACCGAAAAATCGAAATTATTTCAAACTGAAGTAGAATATTTAGGTCATATTATCAAACTTAATAGAATTTCTACAAACCCTGAGAAAGATGAAACAATCAATAACTATCCGATACCAACAACTCTGAAAGAACTAAGAGGATTTTTTGGATTAACAGGGTATTATAGAAAGTTTATAAAAGGATATGCAGCCATAGCCAAACCTTTAACAATTCATTTAAGAGGAAATAATGCACAAGTAGATAAAAACTAAAGTAAGAATACTGAAATTAAATTAGATGAACCAGCCACAAAAGCCATAGATAGTTTGAAAGCACACCTTCGTGAACAGGTAGAATTGTTTCAACCAGATTACAAGAAACCTTTTGAACTGACCACCGATGCATCCAACGTAGCTATTGGAGCTGTACTCAGTCAAAATAGGAAACCGATACATTTTTTATCAAGAACACTCAGTAAAACGGAAGAAAAGTATAGTACTAACGAAAAGGAACTTCTAGCCATAATTTGGGCTTTACAGAAATTGAGAAATTATATTTATGGAGTAGCTGACCTTACGATCTACACAGATCATCAATCTTTAACTTTTGCTATTTCCGATAAAAATCCAAATAATAAATTAATGAGATGGAAAGGAATTATAGAGGACTTTGGAGCAAAACTGGTATATAAACCAGGAAAACAGAATGTAGTCGCTGGCGCTTTGTCCAGACAACAGATAAATTCTTCATTATTATCCTCAGAACATTCTAGAGATAGCTCAGCAAATGAAAAATTAAAAACACTTACTCAACCATTTAATTCATATGGCGTACAACTAAGGATACTTTACGATAAGGAGAAAAACGAAATTATTACGACGAACCCATTTCCCAAGAAAACCAGATACATAATAAAATTTAATGACGAACGACAACTAACAAACAGGTTAAGAGGAATTTTAGATCCCAATAGAGTGACCGCAGTAAAAATAGGATACGAATTGTTACACAGAATCAAACCAATTTTAACAGAGGTTTTTTCTCACTACAAATTTGTATTAACTCCTAACGAATTAGAAGATGTAACAGATATTAACCAGCAAATGAAAATAATAGAAAATATTCATAACAGAGCTCATAGAGGTTATAAGAATAACGTCCAAGAGATCATGGAAAAATACTATTGGCCAGAAGTTAAAGCTAACTGTAAAACTTTTAACAAAAAATGCACAGCATGCCTATTCGGTAGGTATGAAAGAAACCCAACTAAACAGCCTTTAAGAGATTCAGAAATCCCAGGAAAACCCGGAGAATACATTCATGCTGATTTGTATTTCAACGACAAAAGAACATACTTAACCTTAATAGACAAATTCTCGAAATACATAGTTATCAGAGAATGCGACACCAGAGAAAGAATGGACCTAAAGTTAGAGGAATGTCTGACAAACAATTTTCCCACATGCAAACGACTTATGACCGATAACGAACCATGCTTAAATACCGCAATGGTCAAACAAATGTGTATAAAAAGAGCCATTCAAAAAATTGAAACACCGGTGTACCGATCGACAGCAAATGGGCAAGTGGAACGGGCCCACAGTACAATTTCGGAATTGACCCGAATTTTTACAATCCAAAACGGTACTAATACAACCGAGGAAATTTTAACCGCAGTATCAGAAATTAACAACAGTATACATTCGATTACTGGATTTAAACCGCGAGAAATTCATTTTAACTCGATACACATTCAGCCTGAGGAAATTCACGACAAATTACAAAAAGCATCCGAAAAAACTTTAAAAAGACTCAATACCGGAACGAAAGAAAGGACATTCGAAAAAGGAGAGCAAGTTTTGGTAAGAATCGCTGGATTAAGAAAGAAGAACAACGCCCGATACAGGAAACACATCGTAGACAAGGATTGTGGGGACACAATTTTAACCACAAGGGGGATAGTAATCCACAAAGACAGCATCAAGAATTACACACTGAAAAAAGATGAAGATGAAATACCTGATATTACTCGTGATTGTCGGCCTAGTAAAATCGGCCATTCTAATCGAAAACCTGAAAGGAAAGAGATACATCCTGACACCAACTGACGACATATTCATCTTCTACAATTACAACTTCCTAGTTCATGTAACAAATCTTACAAACATTTTGAAAAATTATTAAAGACGTTAGACGTAAAAAACTCTCAGAGAAGATTCCTGTTAGAACAGATTCACGACCAACTTCGATTAAGTAGCGGAGACAATCTTGTTAGAAACATTAGACATGAATGATGTGGCAGGGTTATTGAATGTAGAAGACAAGCAAGTTGGATTAATCAACGTACTTGAATATTCGTATATTAGCATGGCAAGAATAGATGACAGCTTCGCAACCCACCGATACAAACTTCTTTTTACAACCACAGGAATTTAACCAAATGATATCTTCTCGTAGCAATAAAAACTCAACCGGCTTGGGCAAAATTCCACATGTGCTTTTCAAAAACCTCAACCCTTCAAATCGACTATACATCATGACCCTGCTAAACCACATAATAAATGCTGGTCACATACCGGAGTCTTGGAAAACTGCCATAGTCATCCCCATTAAAAAATCAGGCGCATCCCTGGTGGCGGCCAATTTTCGACCCATCTCACTACTTAATAATTTAAGCAAATTACTTGAATTAAAAATTCACCATTACCTACTTTCCTTCGCGGAAACTAACTCATTACTCCCTGATTTTCAATTCGGTTTTCGTGCACAACACTCAACATGTCACGCTCTCCTCAAGTTTACTCACGACATCACTATGGCTCTTAACGACCAGTGCCCCACTGTGTGTATCTCCCTTGACATATCCAAGGCTTTCGACTGCGTGTGGACTGCGGGTCTTCTGTACAAATTACATTCCACGTATCGTCTCAACAATCACACTTCCAAGTTTCTCTACTCGTACCTATCAAATAGGAAATTCATGGTCAAGATAAATTCCACCCTTTCCCAGACGTACTCAATAACAGCAGGAGTCCCCCAAGGATCCATTCTGGGCCCCCTCTTATACTTACTATACACATCTGATATTCCTCAACCCCTCTCACCGAATACTCGAATCCTCAACTACACAGACGATACCCTTGTCTACTCCAGCAGCAGGCTCGTATTATCTGCCAGAAACCGCGTAAATGAATTCCTCCAAATTCTTTCCTCCTACTTCCTTAAATGGAAGATCCGCCTAAACCCCAACAAAACTCAACTGGTTGTATTTAAAGGTAGAAACGTTCACTGTACCAATAACACGGTACGTAACCATTCAAAAATCCAACTCAACCTCTGCAACACCCTCATAAAACCATCTAAATCACTAAAATACTTGGGCATTACTTTCGAAAATAATCTCTCTTTCACGACTCACATAAACAATGTCATCCGCAAAGCGGGGATACAGCTGAACCTTTGTCGGAAAGTAATGTGGAAGGCAGATGGTCTCTCTCAACAAGTCAAACTTCTACTTTATAAACAAATCATCAGGCCCACACTTACTTACGCTTGTCCCATCTGGTTCCATATCTCTCCCTCTCAAATGGAAAACCTTCGTATCTTCGAAAGGAAGTGTTTCAGACTAATCACAGGGCTACGTCGACAGCGCGACTCCCACAAATATATCGGAAGCCTTACGCTATACCACTCCGTCGGCCTGGAGAGATTGGATAGAAGGTTCCTGGAATTGTCGATAAGATTCATTGAAAACCTGTCAGCCAATCCAAACCCTCTCATCAATTCCCTTAGCCTCCCCAGCCACAATGCATCAAATCCCTATCTTCATGCACTCCATTTAAAGGCTCTCTTCTACGCAGGAAGATTAGTAAATGATGCGAACGAAATCATCTACCATAACAGGGTAACCGATCTTAACCACTTCAAATACTCAAACATTCAACCCTTTTCTCGGGTTCTTTCCTTTAACGAGCAGTCGGTGGAGAGTCCTCCCTCTGCCGCTCCCTTCCCTCCTTAGGGTATGTAAAGTATGAAATCTCAACTTAAGTTTAAGACTAGGCTAATTTGTTCTAAATGACTAAATGTGAATTTATTTAACTACCTTAGATATAAGCTAGATTTAAGTAGAGATAAGTAGTTTTAAGAATATTTATTGTAAACATTGACAATCCATCCTGGTTTTCATGACCTTTCCAGGAGTCCTACTAATAAATTGTATCTGGAATAGATCTCCTTAGACGTAAGACCTCAAATTAAATATTACTTGGAAAAATGTTCTAGACATTGTAAGTAAAATTGTCACAACTTAGTTAAGTTAGCTGTAAACTTATGTAACTAAACTTATAATGGTCAATAAAGATAGCGTTTTATAAAAAAAATAAAAAAAGATGACAGCTTCGTTACAATCTACAAATACGCGGTAATCAAAGAATAATGTGAATTATTCAAACTCACACCAATAGGATTCCTACACGGAAAAATTAAAACAGATAATACGATAGCGTTGTGCAGGGAATATTATGTTAGAATGAAAAATTGCGAAACTTTATTTGGGTAACTTAATTTGCCAGATTAATAAACAGGAAGATAATTGTATAGTTCGTTTAACAAATACAACATCAACATCTGATGAAACAATAGCTAAAATAAAATATGAAAACTTACACAAGAGAATTGTAAAACCTATACATAGCAAATTAACTAAAAATTGTATCAATCAAAGAAATACTGTCAAACAATAACAATTTAAGATTTTCAAATATTAACTCGATGTTTAATACCAATCGAAGAGCACCCAACTAAGAGCGCAATCATAATTTTTGTGTTTATTGTACTAATTATAACTGTAGTCATAATCATTCATAAATTTACTAAATGTATTTTAGAATTTAAGAAACAAGAAAAAAATTGAAAAGTTTGATGAAGCATCTCATAAAGGTCAACAAACACTCCAAGCGAAAAATCGGGACGATTTTGTTTAACACCAGGGAGAGTTAACGATTCACACAAACCCCAAGATAAGGAAATATCTACATTTGCAGATAACCATGGGAACATACGATAAGCCGCACAAGAACGAACCATGAGAACATCAAAGATAAGCCGCACAAGCAACCGTGGGAGTATCGAGATGTGTCGAACTTAGACTTAGGTATAAATATGAATGAAATTCAGTTAACAGGGTAGTTTACAATATAGGATAGATAAGTCAAGATATATCATCCAATAAAGGACCGTAGGTCGTTGGAAAATAAATACATTGTCTTAGTATCCAGTAAATTGACTAATTATTAACTCGCGCGAAATCTCACTTCCCGCATGGAAGACCGTACCGGCGCGGTCACAGGCGGCTGCAAAAGACCGGGATGGGGGTTTGAATTCGCGGAAAATAAATTCGCGAACACATCGGCTGTGTCCTTTGAATTTGTGATTAACGCCCCGCTGTCTGTCACCAACGGAAAGAAAGAAGAGGATGCCGAGTTACTTCTGACAGCTTTCGCCATTGACCAGAAGCATCGCGAACCGGTTGGGCACTTAAGGAGTTTATTGGTCACTCTGTCGTTGTGAGCTGTCTTCGCGGTATCAATCGCCTTGTTGCACGCGTTTTTGATTCTAACAAAACTCGTTGTGTTAACATCGGTGGGATTGGAGCGCCATTGTCTAAAAGCTATATTTTTTTCCGCTGTAATCTGCTCGCTTTTTTTAGCAAATCACGGTTTATCAGATGAACTCCGTTTGATAGAATGCGGAATGTATATCTCCACCCCGAGAAGAATAATCTCCATGAGCGATTCCGAGCATGCATTGACATTAGCGTCTACAAAGCACACCTCCGACCACGGAAAGGATGCGAAGAAATCGTGCAGATCTTCCAGTTGGCATCCCCGTAATTCCATAAATGGCGAAGCTGCTTTGGTCGATTATTCGATTGAAATGCAAGTGGTTGCGCGACCGATTTCAAGCCGTGATCAGAGTTTTCCAGCAACCTCCACGGTATAAGTGCTTGGTTCGGGTGTCAAAAACAGATCCAGGGTGTTTGCGTAATGACCTCGGGTATCCGGCACTCGCGTAGGTTGCTCCACGAGTTGAGTTTAATTGCGGCTAACAGCGAACATCTCCGCCAGCCTCCCAGCCTGGTCTGTTCTGTTAGAATGCACCAACCATCTGGAATTGTGCACATTAAAATCGCCAAGGACAACAATTTCAGAAGCTGGGTGGTTGATCTCTATCCAGTCGACGGTATGTGAGAGATGTACGAAAAATGTCGGCAGTCGGTCGTCATTCGGGGAGCGGTAAAGACAACAAGGAAATTTAACAGAATTCCTCAGCACGACCCTCAATATGATGTCCATGTTATTGGGTTCCAACGCCTCTATCCTCTGGCAAGCCACATCGGACCGCGCGAAGACGCGGACTCCGCCCTTAAAACGGAATCTCGTATGTAACTCGTATCCTGAGCAACGAAGATATGTCGAATCAGTTGACCAATCGACCTGGGTCTCAGTTGGGGCAGGGATATCAGGTTTCGTTGTTTGCAAATATTGGTGGACGGCGCTTACATTCGTATTGGTGAAACCAATGCCCCTGATGTTACAAAATGCCGTTACCAGTCGAGCGTGGGCAGAGCCTTGAGAGCGGTCTCGATTATGCGATGACGAACCTCTTAAAGTTCGGTTATTTATCATAATATCTGCATGATGTTCCCCCTGACATAGTCGCCCCCGGAGATCAGAATGGGAGACTAGTTTACCTCCGGAATTCTTTATATCAGTAGGTACCATCATGACTTAACTCCGTGTCAGTCCGGGCCATCAGCCACACATCCGATACACCGTCGAAGATTTCTCTCGACAATATCGCGGAATGCACAGCGTGACGGGATGGTATCTCACCTTGGGACCGACTACCACCTAAACCACCCTTTTCTCGAACCGGTCCATCAGCCAAGCTCCGAAAGTTGGCCAGGGATTTCTCCCGACCATTTCACGAAGCCTATAGCTTGGTGGGGTGGTATTTCACCAGGGGACATGGCATTGGGACCCCACCTACCACTCGGCCTTTAGTCACCTCTAACGGCAAGGCTATATTCTAAAGGTCTACTCACAGGGAAAAATGGGTACGAATTCGATCGTTATTCTCGTATAGTCTACTGATGTGGTATTCCTATGGTATACGGTTCTGACGGATATGTTTTGATTTTTCGACTTGTCTTTGGGTGTTTTTATTCTTCACTATCAGTTGTGTGTGAGCCTGTTAGAAACTCCACAGGATAATAACAGCATAGCCACGCCATTCATTTAGCATTCTCTAGAAATTTGTAAAGAAGGCAAAGGTCCGGTAATATCTGTAAAAGATATAAATATCCGGTAATACCTGTAAAAGAGACAGAGGTTTGCTAATATCTGTAAGAAATTCAAAAGTCTGGTAATGCCTGCAAGAGAGGCAATGATCCGGTAATATCTGTAAAAGAGGCCGAGGTCCGGTAATCTCTGCAAAAGAGACAAAGATCCGATAATATCTGTAAAAGAGACAGAGGCCTGGTAATACCTGTAAAAGAGACGAAGTTTGATTACCTTTGTAAAAGACACAAAGATCCGGTTATGTCTGTAAAATGGACAAAGGTCTGCTAATATCAGTAAAAAGAACAAAGGTCCGGTAATGTCTTTAAAAGTGGCAATGATCCGGTAATATCTGTAAATGACATAGAGGTCTACTAATATCAATTAAAAAGACAAACGTCCGGTAATATCTGTAAAAGAGGCGAAGATCCACTAATATCTGTAAAAGAAGCAGAGGTCCGGTAATATCTGTAAAAGAGACAAAGTTTGATTACCTTTGTAAAAGAGACAAAGATCCGGTTATGTCTGTAAAATGGACAAAGGTCTGCTAATATCAGTAAAAAGAACAAAGGTCCGGTAATGTCTTTAAAAGTGGCAATGATCCGGTAATATCTGTAAATGACATAGAGGTCTACTAATATCAATTAAAAAGACAAAGGTCCGGTAATATCTGTAAAAGAGGCGAAGATCCACTAATATCTGTAAAAGAAGCAGAGGTCCGGTAATATCTGTAAAAGAGACAAAGTTTGATTACCTTTGTAAAAGAGACAAAGATCCGGTTATGTCTGTAAAATGGACAAAGGTCTGCTAATATCAGTAAAAAGAACAAAGGTCCGGTAATGTCTTTAAAAGTGGCAATGATCCGGTAATATCTGTAAATGACATAGAGGTGTACTAATATCAATTAAAAAGTCAAGGGTCCGGTAATGTCTATAAAAGAGGCGAAGATCCACTAATATCTGTAAAAGAAGCAGAGGTCCGGTAATACCTGTAAAAGAGACCAAGAGTCGTCATGGCCGCAACGTGCTTGTGAGTGTAGCAGTAACATTAGTGCTGCGTTCTCGATCAGCCGGATTGCTCGCCTCTGCATGCTATCGACTAGGTCGCGGATATGCTTTAAGTAGGGTATAATTTGTGAGTTTTAGAGGACAAGAACTTGGGCCGGAGTAAAATATCTTTTAGCTTTAAAAAGATAACTCAGTTTCCTGTAGGCGGACTCGGCGAAATTCAGTACGTGTTCACGCCGCGTTATAATCCTACGGACCGTGACATCGTGCAAATTCATGCTTTCCTTAGATTTAATCTAATCCTGGCTGTTCATCATAAGCTGTGGTATGGACGATTCGTCTTTTCGAGTTAAGGCTGTATAATGCGTCTTCGTTGCATTAAAGTTGACGATATTGGCTCTTCCCCATTCCAGGTTCCTGTCTAGATCTCGATTTAAGGAGTTGACCTGGTTGCTTCTCGTTTGGCACAATGTTCATGTGAAAATTTGTCGATCATCCGAAATTGAAGAAATTTTGAGGACTATTCGAAAAAACTGAATATTTTGTTACCCTCTAATACAAGCAAGTTTAGTGGGGCTACCACCTCATTTGTTACGAGGGTAAATCTAATATAAACGGTAATTTTAATTTTTTGCTTAGCAACAATTTGCGAGCTAGATAATCTTGTGCGTGGCTGTTGTGTGGTTTATGAAGAGTAGGAGAACTGGCTTGGGATGACTCTGCGCAGATGTTAACATCAGGGTTTCTAAAGCAAGAGTTATAGATTGGTTCCCAAAACCCGGCCGCTCGGTGAAATACCACCCCATTAAGCTACGACTCCGTGAAATGGTTGGGAGAAATTCGTGACCATCATTCGGAGTTGGCTGATGTACGCGGTCAAGCAAAAATTGCCGCCGACTCAGCTCTATAGGTCCGCCTTTCCCGAGAGAAGAAAAATAACAAAAAAACAAACCTCTGACCACGGAAAGGATTTGAATTCTTACGTACGTGTACACAGGGTTGTACAAAATACAATCTTCTTTCCTTGACAAATATTTTATTAATTGATTTGAATGATTGAGCAAAGTATAAACAATTTACTTTAATACAATTTTTTTTTTTTTTGCTTTCAGAATTTAAAAAATCAAATAATGACTACCAATGTGTGGGTGGAGCAGGTAAGAACAACTGTGTATAAATATTATTTAGTTAAATTTAACTTAATTGTCATTGATGAGCGTTTTCAGTTTTATTTTTTGGCAATCATAATTTTGCCTTAAGTCGGGTCGCATTTTTCTAGTCTAATATTGACATAGAATTCCTCACAATATTCATTCACAAATACTTTAGTCCCAAGTTCATTATCCCTAAGTTGTTACTTACTTGGTATTCATACTTGGTGTTTACTTGTGGCCTCCTACATTGGTCTCGACCCTAAACCGAAATCATCTCCTCTGATAACCCAATTATTTTTTGCATTCTGATCAGCGTCATCTTGTCGGCGAAGGTACAACCTTTTCTGCTGTCATTCACCTTTAAGAACTTGCCACATAGTTTCCCCTTTACTTATAGGAAGAAGCTGTCTTTCTTTCTACCTTGATTCCGACACCGATATTGTGGTAGTACCTCCGCTACGTCTACATACGAGACTAGCATTTTTCCTGTCTTTTTCTCTCAAACACACATAAAAGGGTAGACAGCTTAACGTTAGCAACGATAGTGAAAAACGTGTGATTCTAACCGACGCTATGATGGTTAGAGTCACTAAAAGATAGAACCAGAGCTCAATACATCAGACCACTGCTGCGTGTACGAATTCGATCATTATTTTCAAGTACATTCAACTGATGTCGAATTGCTATGATATCGCTATGGTATACGGCTTTGATGCTTTTGTTTATTCGAATTTCTCTCGGTGTTCTTCACTATTAGCTTGTACATCATTATCATCGGCACTACAACCGGGATCCGGTCTTGGCCTTATTTAACAAGTATGAGGCTTGTTAAATTTTTCATAATAATTTGTTTTTCTGGGCAAGGTTATTAGCCTTGCGCCAGAAGCTTGTACAAGGTGGGGCAAAATTAATCACCCTACCGGAAGATGTTATAATTTTTGCAAATAGTGGCGTACGTCAATTATATTTGACGTGAATTACTGTCAAGCCATCCTTAATCTCAACAATGAAGAGGGTGCTTTTGTGTCAAAAATCATCATGAGCGACGAGGCGCATTTTCACTTAAGCGGTTACGTCAATAAGCAAAATCTTCGTTTCTGTGGCACTGAAAATCCACGTGTGATGCACGAAGAGCCATTACTCCACTCAAAGCCACTGAGTGGTGCGGTGTACACGCGGGGGGTGTGATTGGGCCGTATTTTTTTGAGGGCCATGATAAACGACTTTTTACTGACGGAATTGGATGAGCGGGGCTTGGTGAATATGTGGTTCCAACAAGACGATGCAACCGCACACACAGCACGAGCCACAATGGATATTGTGAAGGAAGCGTTTCCTGGTCGCATAGTTTCCCGTTTTGGCGATTTTCCATAGCCAGCAAGATCGTCCGATTTAACCATTTCAGACTTCTTTCTTTGGGGCTAGTTGAAGTCGCGGGTTTATGCCAACAAGCCTCAGACAATCGCAGCCGTTAAGGAGAATATTCGACAGGAATGCGAACAGTTATCACCGGAAATCTTGCGGAAAGTCATGGAAAATTCGATAAAACGAGAGTACAAATGTGTATCAACACTTGCGGCAGCCACTTGGCAGATATCATCTTTTCCACTTATTATTATTTATTAGTATTATTTTTATTATTCATTGGCCTGTAGGAACCCGGAAGTTCAGGGCCTCACTGACTCCGCCATCATCTTTTCCACTTAACAGAAAAAATTGTTAAGATCCAAATAAAGATTTCCATCACTCAAAATTATTTGTTTTTAATAAGTAAAAAATAATTCAAAAACAAAATTAGATGATTAATTTTGCGCCACCCTATATATTGTGTGTGCATCTGTTAGAAACGCCACAAAGCCATTTACCTACCACCAGAGAAGTATTGCTTAATGTACCAACGAGGCAGAATTTACACAACCACTACGAAATCCCAATCTTTTTGTATCTCCCCTTCGGGCTGTTCTTTGACATTTAAGGGTATTGCAGTGTTTCTAACAGATACGCGCTGCAGTTAGTCTGATGAGTTAGTTCTTCGTTTCTCACCAGTTTCTTTCTGAGTTTGATTCCCAGAACCTGTTGTGGCTCAAATAATCCTTTTATATGTACCCTTATATAAAAAACCACACACAACACACAACACACCACCCAACTACCCGTATTGGTTCCTACGAAAAGTTCTATATGGAATCCAAACTCTACAAGGGCCCTGGTATATGGTGTGGTGCGCGAGAAATTTATACATAAGGAAGTTACTACCAGTGCCCTTTGAGGATATCTGCCCATTTTTCACGCCTTTGTTGCGTCACTGAGGCATCACTAATCTCAAATGATTTTTATATCTAGTTGGGATGTAACGTAAAAATTACGTACTGTTTGTTACGGATAGGCTGTGGCCTATCTCCTATAAGGACATAAAACATATAGCTACCGGTTTCGCTCATCCATGGTTGATCTCAGCATTCATGCCATTCCGAGTCAGTATTAGGAGTTTTTACCGAGCCGTTGAAATGACATGAGAGTTTCTCGTCATTCAATGAAATATCCCTCGCTTAAGATGCAACTTCTCCACAGAGCCTGCTCGTTAAAACGACCACTACCCATTCTTACACTAAGCAAAATCCCGGCAATGACTGATATTTCCGTTTTCAACCTGTATATATACGTCATTGCTATTGTTCTCTTAACATCGTGGCATTTTCGCGGCCAACACGAAATTAAAGTCATTGAGTTACAAATTCATTTAATTGGGGTTTATTTGTATACAAATAAAATAGTACAAACTTACGGTAAATGATCAAGAATCACAAATGTTCGAAAATTAACTAACCTTTCATTAAAAAAAAACATCACATGAACTCATCTGTAAAATTATGAGTTATCTTGCCCACGCCTTTTTCGAAAACATCGTTTTGAGAAAAATGCATTTAAAATTTCCGAACACTGCCATGCGTACTTTTTGAGCTCATTTGGACTCCCTAAAATACAGATTCATCCTGAGAAAGGTTGGCGCAGGACTAATAACCTTGCCCGGAAAAACAAATTATTATGGACAATGTAACAAGGATCGGATAAGGACCGGATACCGGTGGAGAGACTTGCTAAATAAGGCCAAGACCAGATCCCGGTTGTAGTGCCGATCATGATGATGAAAAACAAATTCATACCCAGCGCTTTGAGAGCATATTTTACCAGTGGCATACAATCCTGTGAGTAGGGCATTAGAATATAGTCGCAGTTAGCCCGCCTTGTCGTAAGAGGCGACTAAAGAGCGAGTGGTAAGTGGGGTCCCAACGCCCTGTCGCCGGGTGAAATACCACCCCATCCAGCTATAGGCTCCGTGAATTGGTCGGAAGAAATCCCTTGTCATCTTTCGGAGCTTGGCTGATGGACCGGTTCGAGAAAAGGTTGGTTTAGGTGGTAGTCGGTCCCAAGGTGAGATACCATCCCGTCACGTTGCGCATTCTGCAATATCGTCGGGAGAAATCTTCGACTTTGTTTCGGATGTATGGTTGATGGTCCGTTTTGACAGGGCGATAAGTCGTGATGGTACCTTCTGAGATAAAGAATTCTAGATGTAAACTACTTTCCCATTCGGATCTCCGGGGGCGACTATGTCAGTGGGAACATCATGTCAGTATTTTGATAGATGACTGAACTTTAAGAAATTCGTCATCGCATAATCAGGTACGTTCTCGACGCTCTGTCGACGTTCGACTGATAACAGCATTTTGTAACATCAGGGGCATCGGTTGAATTATTATGAATATAAACCCTGTCCACCAATATTTGCCAAGAGCGAAACCTGATATCCCTGCCCTAACTGAGACCCAGGGCGATTCGTCAACTGATTCGACATTTCTTCATTGCTCAGGATACGACTTATATTCGAGATTCCGTTTTAAGGGTGGAGTCTGCGTCTTCGTGCGGTCCGATCTGGCTTGTCAGAGGATGGAGGCGTTGGAACCCAATAACATAGACATCATGTAGTTGAGAGTCGTGCGGAGGGGTTCTGCTAAATTGTGTTGTTGGCTTTACCGCTCCCCGAATGACGATCAACCAGCGACACTTTTCTAACATCTTTCACGTACCGTCGATTGGATACAGATCAACCACCCGACTTCTGAAATTATCGTCCTTGGCGATTTTAATGTACACAATTCCGGCTAATTGGTGCATTCTAATAGAACCGACGAGGCTGTGAGGCTAGCGGCGATGTCGCTGTTACCCGCAATTTGACACAACTCCTGGAGGAACCTACGCGATTGCCGCATGTCGGAGGTGATTATGCAAACACCCTGGATCTGTTTTTGACAAACGAGCTGAGCATTTATACTGTGGAAGTAGCTGCGCCACTGGGAAACTCAGATCACTGCTTGGTATCTGTCACGAAAGCACTTGCATTTCAAGCGAAAAACCGGCCTAGGCAGCTTCGCCATGTATGGAGGTATGGGGCTACCAACTGGGAAGATTTGCGAGATTTCTTCGCATCCTTTCCATGGTCGGCCGTGTGCTTTCAAGACTCTGAAGTTAACGCACGCTCGGAGTCGGTCACAGAGATTATTATTCTTGGGATGGAGATCTACATTCCACATTCCATTAAACTTCATTTTCATTTTCATCTGATAAACCTTGGTTTGATAAAACATGGGACCATATTACAACAAAAAAATATAGCCTTTAAGCAATGGCGCTCCAATCCCACCGAGGTTAACAAAACGAATTTTGTTAGAATCAGAAACGTGTGCAACCAGGCGATTGATACCGCGAAGAAGGCCTACAACGACAGAGTGACCAATAAACTCCTTGAGTCGCCGACTGCTTCCCGTGCCTTCTGGTCAATGGCAAAAGCTGTCAGCAGTAACTTTGCTTCTTCCTCCTTTCCTCCGTTATTGAGGGGCAGCGGGAAGTTAGTCACAAATTCAAAAGATAAAGCTAATGTGTCCGCGAATTTATTTTCCGCGAATTCAAAGTTCGATGCCGGTCTTTTGGAGCCACTTGTGATTGCGCCAGTGCGGTCTTCGATGCCGGATGTGAGATTCCGCCCACGTACTATTCAACGCATTCTACGTGGACTGGACTAAGAGAAGGCCACCGGCCCGGACGGAATATCAGCCATAATCCTTAAGAACTCTACTCCAGACCTGTCATCGGTTCTTCGCAGACTCTTTCGCTTATCTCATGTATGGACTACATTTTCTACCTGCTGGAAGATAGCTCGAGTTCAGCCAATCCTAAAGAGGGGGAAAAAGTGTCTCCCACAAATTACCGGTGAATAGCATTACTATGTATGTTATCTAAGGTGATGAAAAAGGTTATCAATGCTGAGGTAATTAAATATTTGGAGTGCAGCGGACTCCTGAATGATCGTCAATACGGATTCCGTGACAGGCTGTCCACGGGAGATCTTTTGACTCTTATAACCGATATATGGACATCTGCGATTGAGGGGCATCGTGAATCAAGGGCGGTCGCATTGGATATCTCCAAGGCTTTTGACCGCGTCTGGCACGGGGCATTGCTGAGCAAACTTCGTTCATACGGACTTTACGCCAGCTTTGCGACTGGACGAAGAGCTTCCTCGAAAATCGATCGACGCGAGTTGTTGTGGACGGCGAGTGTTCTGATCTGTATCGTATTAATTCGGGGGTGCCCCAAGTTTCTATTTAGGCTCCAACCTTAGTTTTGCTTTGTGGCGGTTCCACCAAGCCCCACAGCCCACTTACCTGAAAAACCCCCCATATCCACAACTTAACCCCCATTGCCCGAAAACATTTCCTTTTCCAAGGACAATTAATGCATACAAGCATTGCCCTAAAATTCCTAAAAAGAATTTTTTATTCTCTACAAGGGCATTCATACATGTATCAATGCGTTTTTCCATAAGCGACCAAAACTCGCATTTCCAATTAGTGTAGATTTTCACACTAACATTCGACACTGGCGTCGCCATAGATACTATGTTCCATTGACACGGATGGTATACACAACCGTCATTGTGTACCCATCTAAATTACTTTCCGAAGACCTGCAACTATTGATTCAATTGCAAGCACTGCTCGCGGAAATATTTCTTTGTTTGAATCTTCAAACAATCACGACGCCACGTTTTGCCGTCGAATCGGATTAAATGGCATAAACATATGCGAACAAAAGAATCCGATTCTCCCAGTCGGCAGAGAGACGATATACGATCTCTATTGAATGAAGTATCGCAATCCCTTTTAGCATCTAATGAGTGGCTGCTGTTTAGACAGCCGGCCCTCATTACCGGAAGATGCTGTAGGTCCTTTCACTATTGTTTTTTTTGTTTCCTCGTTTCAGGCAAAACGCAACGATGAACACGGTGATGTGTACGAACACACACATACACTACCGCGTACCTGAGATCGCTTTCCATTGGTCACTGGTCAAAGGAAATTTCATTTCCTTTTCACCACACCACCAGAAACTCACCCCAAACGATAAAATATCGTTGAGTCGTTTTACATCAGCAGACCAGAACGGTCATGCGTCACTCCCGCTCACCGGTGCGCACGGTGACGCGTTAATACCCGAAGTCGTGAGAGGTATTTCGAACTTGTTGGTTCCTAATTGTTTGTCGAGTCTGTCCCGCAATTCGTTGTAATAGTTAATGTAAATAGAATTTGTCGTGAGGTTAAAAATACACCAATAACCATATAATTGTGAACACCCCGGATTTTAATCGATTTAAATAAATCAAAAGCATTGCAGAACTATATCCGGTGTTTCAATTCGTATACTTCCTTGTGTACGGTGTCGTCGTGACATTTTGTTGTGTTTCTTCTGGTTCAGTGTTTTACGCGGCGAACAAATCATGATGGGGATAGGAGTTAGCCAGTGCCAATGTCAGCACACATACTTCCATCCCCACAGCTTCACATAAATGATTTGTTGGAGACAACGGATAACAAAGTGTTCAGTTTTGCGGATGATAGTACGCTTGTTTCCTCTTTTCTGGGTGATCGGCCGTTTAGTGCATCAACGACGCACCGGCTGAGATATAGATAGATCGACTCTCTGAATCGAGATCTGGATAAGGTACTGCAGTGGGGAAAGGTCATACTCGTCGACTTCAATGCAACGAAGACACAGTATACAACATTCACAATGAAGAGTGGATCATCGGTTCCACAGCCAATGATGAATGGCCAGGCCCTCGAATCTGGGGAAAGATTGAAATTGCTCGGCGTCACAGTCTGTGTCATAAGGACGTCTGTGTCTTAAGGAAGTCTGTGTCAAAAGGACGTGTCGAACATCTCTGGGCCCGCCTCTGGCAAACGGAGTTATCTTTTTAGACCCAAGAAATATTTTACTTCGGCCCAACATTTTCTTCTGTATAAATCCTAAATTAGACCGGCACTCGAATATTGCTCTGATGTTTGGAGCTCTGCTCCTAATTATACCCCCGACCTACTTGAGAGCATACAGAGACGATCGATCCGCCTGATCGGGGTCACGGCGCTGACATCGGGACTACAGTCGCCATCACATCGATGGCTCATATCTGATCTCTGTCTGTTTTACAGATATTATCACGGGTATTGC
Source organism: Microdon myrmicae (assembly GCA_963931805.1). Taxonomy (NCBI): domain Eukaryota; kingdom Metazoa; phylum Arthropoda; class Insecta; order Diptera; family Syrphidae; genus Microdon; species Microdon myrmicae. The sequence goes on along the minus strand of OZ007500.1, from coordinate 75,267,369 downwards.
TTTTCGGAGATTCGTGGTATTGCTCCCCGCAATCCAGTTTACATGCGCTCCACAAGACAATCCGACAGATCTCACCAGTTTGCGGTTCATCTTCCGACGGCGCGAACATCCCTGCCTCAGAACTCGTTCCGTTATAGAGCGGGAAAGCTGTGCAATGTTACAATCTGCAATTGTTCAAGAAGAACTGCAACGGTTATTTGTTGGCTTCTCGGGGCGCCCACTCGGAGCTATAGATTCGCCTCTCCTGAGAGAAGGAAATACAAAAAAAAGGACCAAATTGGACGTCTTGAAGGAGAAAAAACCCATTACAATATGGTGGGTTCAAAACTGGGGTTGGGTAATTTGAAAAGTATACGTTTATGAGAAATTTTGTTGAAAGCCTCGCTGAGACCAGTTTTAATTATTATCGACCTCCTTACCGCTCTCTAGAACTGAAAGTGTAATAAATGCGAATTCGACAAGATTAGTCGTTGTTCGGCTGGGACCAGGAACAGTGAATTGTGACACAAGATGAGGAAGATGGTAGTTTTAGTCTGCCTCCGAACGATTGACTATGACAGTGACCATCGTGCGCTCAGCGCTGTGGTAAATCTCCCGAGCGAGGTTACGGAACGCGATGAATGCATGATTCCGCATCCCTACAACTACAGGGGAGTACGGTGGCAGCGATTCACCAGAACCCTAAGCTCTAACATCATCACACCGCCCGCAAATAGGAACCTGTCTAACAATGAAATCAACCATTACACACAACTAATGGACGAAACAATAAAACGGACAATGGACAAAACGATACCAAAAACCCCACCTACCGATTACGTAAGCATACACCGAAACGCAACAATAGACGCGCTGCATAAGAAAAAAAGCAGGCTTCTTTCCAAACTAAAACTACTGTACACGCGTTTCACAGACAGACACGACCAGGAGATAATATCACTGAAGTCTAGATTAAAAAACCTCCAACAGCTAATAAAAGCTAACTATAGGTTAGCAATCCTGGCGCAAGACTAATGACCTTGCCCAGAAAAAATAAATCATTATGGAAAATTTAACAAGCCTCAGGACTTGCTAAATAAGGCCAAGACCGGTTCCCGGTTGTAGTGCCGATGATGATGATGATGATGATAGGTTAGCAATAAATTCGTATTGGGACAACAGAATTCGGGCTGCAAAACCCAATAACCCGAGTATGTTCCCACAGATAAATAAAATATTCAGGAGGAATAATCAAAACGATATTCAGTGTCGCCATATAAGACGCACGGACAAAAACAAGCAAATGCTGGAAAATATAGGCGTCGATGCGGAAAACGCGATCCTAAACGATGAAGAATTTGTGATCGAAGATCCCTTGGAAAAAGTTAATACTATGGGAGCTGTTTTCCAGGATATTTACAAGGTGAATGAAACACTTCACCATAACCACGACCTGGAAAATAGAGCTTTACGAAACTGTCAACAGATTCAAAACAGTATTTTGCAATGGCGGTCGGATAATGGCGGTTCTACCGCATTTAGCAGTCAAAACAGGGCAGATGCCGTCACAGCCACAGACAGAGCGAAGAATCTTCTGATAACAAAAGAAGAAATCCAAGGTATCTTCGAATCACTGAAGAACAAAAAATCAGTAGGAATCGACGGAGTACCCAACATTGTACTCAAACAACTGCCGCCATTGGCCATGGAAATATACACGATCTTGTTTAACAACGCGCTAAATAATGCATATTATCCAACGCGTTGGAAAACGGCCATTATACATCCTATCTCCAAAAAGGGAAAAGATAGCACAAATCCCATGAACCTACGGTCCATTGGTATATCGCCAAGTATTAGTAAAGTCTTCGAGAAGGTAGTAAGCAAAGCGTTGCGTGAATGGGTTGAGGAGCGCAACATTATACCAAATAACCAGTTTGGGTTTAAGGCGGGTCATGAAACTACCCATGCCGCATCCAAACTGGTTTCAGACATACAATGGAATAAATGCAAGAACCAGTGTACAGGGGCATGTCTAATTGACTTGGAGAAGGCCTTCGATACCGTATGGCTCAAGGGACTGTACTATAAGTTAGTTAGATTAGACATCCATAAACCTCTGCTGTATATGCTTTATGACATGTTAAATGGGCGACAATTCATTGTCAAAAGTGGGAATGTAACTTCCAGTAGGAGTTATATAATAAAGAATGGGCTACAACAGGGAGCGGTACTATCTCCGATTCTTTTCAACATCTACACAAGTGACTTAATCGGCACTCTGCACCATGCCATTGCGTATGCAGACGACATCATTCTCTATAGAACAGCCCCGAATATTGAGAGTATCAACAGCCTATTACAGCAGGACTTTAATAAAGTTCAGCGCTATTGCGATGACTGGAAACTTAAAATCAATATCATGAAATGCGAAGCTATCTTGTTCAGAACACCTTTAAATGGGGCTACTAGGGATACGAGGCGAAACTGGAGAAATCTAGTTGTCGTGGGACCGAATGGACAACCAATAGAGAATAAAAACCTAGTCAAATACCTCGGCATTTGGCTAGATCACTACTTATACTTCAATAAGCACGTAGATGCTGCACTAGCCAAAGCAAAAACAACTTTAGCCATTACAAGAAGGCTATTTCACAACAGCCAGTTAGTTAAAAGAGTAAAAGTTATTTGCTACAAGGCCCTCATTAGGCCAACGATCATCTATGGATCCCCGGTCTGGTTCAACATAGGTCCAAATCTAATGGAAAAGATTCGGGTCTTCGAGAGACAATGTCTTAGAACTTGTCTTGGTTTGTATCGAACACCCGAATCTGACTACAGAAAAGACTATCCCAATGAAGCACTGTACAATGGAGCCAATATAAACAGAGTAGATAACTTCATGATCAAATTGATCCGAGGACACGCCGCCAGATCAATGAACTCGCCAAACGATCTTATTTTCGGGGCTTATTACCCAAATACTATGTATTCGGAGAGAGTGCGTAGCAATGGCTTTATCCCACCAGAGGCTTTCATCGGTTTGGATATGGACGGCCTCATACAGAACGAATCTGGCGTTCCGTTGATTTTCCACGTTCACCGTTCGGTCGCAGATAAACGCTTAAGCTACAATCGGAATGTTACACAGGTAAATCCAGAGTGCCTGCGGCACAGTAGGGAAATATCTTGGAGGGACGGGAAAGATTTCAAAAAACAACGCGAGCGGTTTTGGTGGTTGAATGGCAGCTAAACACCTGTATTGTAAAGATCCAATGCAAATCAAATGCAAAAGTGACCAGCGGCTAGTTTGCAAAGAATTTCTTATTCATAGGTTAGTTTAGAATTAAGATATTTTAGTTTAGAATTAAGTTAGATAAGTAGTTAAACAGTAGATAAAATTAGATTAGATTAAGGAAAAATTAAAAAAGAGACAACGTTTTTTGTGCTAATCAAAATTTTTCTTTGTGCTACTGTCCGATAGTTTCTTAAATATCTAATCATGCCATGCCGAAAGACTATTTTTCTAAAGAACCAAAAAACAGCTTAGCTTAGAGAGTCTGCTTGGGACCAGTCAGTTAGATCTAATATATTACCATTAAGCTAGTATTTAAACATTTTTGTCTAGCCACTAAGAAATAATTTTTTAAGGATAAAATAAAAATGTTTATAAAAAGTAAAAAGTAAAATGGTAGTTTTAGTGAGTCGACCAATGAAACGGTATTTGTTGGCACAGATGGAATAGGAAATACAGATAGATTGATAGTTTTATTTTTGTAAGACTAAGACTAATGACCTTGCCCGGAAAAAACAATTTATCATGGAAAATTTAACAAGCCTCTCAGGACTTGCTAAATAAGGCCAAGACCGGCTCCCGGTTGTAGTGCCGATGGTGATGTGAAGACAGCCAAAAACGATGATCTCATCTTAGGAATCCCTCAACTCAAGAAGAACTGCAACATTATTTGGTGACATCTCGGCGCTATAGGTTCTCCTGTCTTGAGAGAAGTATATATACTAATATAATATATATATAAGGAAACTGGAAGGTTTGAGTTTTGGTTCTATCTTTTAGTGTTTCTAACTGTCTAATATCGTCGGTTCGAATCACACGTTCTTGACTATAGTCGCAAACGCGCACAGACTCTATTGAGGAAGTGGGGATGCGTCTACTCAGTTCAATTTTGCCAGGGGCCCGCAATATTGTAAAGAAGTAATTATAAAAAAACGTTATATAAGTTTATTAAATAATTCATTTTTATTTAAAAAAAATAATAAAATATAAACGAACACAATAACAATTAAATAATAAAAAAATAAAAATTGTTTTTTGTGTGATAACAATTGCGGCAATCATCGAGATGTAATGGCATTTGACAAGTCTTACAAAAAATATGTAGGTTTTCTAATTCTAAACGAGGTATTGCAACATAATAAATGAATTTTAAACATTTTAAATTGAAAAAAGGCAATAAAATAATCATCATCATCATCGGCACTACAACCGGGATCCGGTCTTGGCCTTATTTAACAAATCTCTCCACCGGTGTCGATTTCGAGCCGATGTCATCCAGTTTAGCACTCCCAGGCTCTGGGCGTCCTGGTCTACGCCATCCCTCCATCGCAGACAAGGTCTGCCGCGCTGTCTCCTTCCATACATCCTGCCACAAAGGACTTTCCGGGCAGGGTCCTCTTCGCTCATTCGAGCTAGGTGTCCCGCCCACCGGAGTCTACCGAGCTTGATTTTCCTTACAATATGAGCTTCAAGGTAGATTGCGTACAACTCATGGTTGTAGCGTCTCCGGAATCGTCCTCCCTCACATACGGGGCCAACAATTCTCCTTAAGACCTTTCTCTCGAACGCGGCCAAGAGTTCAGAGTGCTTTTTATTAAGCACCCAGGTCTCGGATCCATACATGAGTACTGGTAAGACCATTGTCTTGTACAGTAGTAGCTTGGATGTTCTGGATAAATTTCGGGATTTAAAGAGCCTTGATAGACCATAGTAGGCTTTGTTGGATTTAATCAGCCGTTCGCGTATTTCTTCTTCCATATTGTTATCGGCTGATACTATTGACCCAAGGTAGTTAAAGGATTGCACTACTTCAAATTCGTGCTCCACTACCCTGATAGTTTGACCAACGTTAGGTCTTCTCTTCGCAGAAGTTGCCACCATGTACTTGGTTTTTCCCTCATTAATGCGCAGTCCCAGTTTTTGTGCCGCCTGTTCGATCTGGGTGAAGGATTCCTGTACCGCCGATTTGGTTCTACCGATGATGTCGATGTCATCTGCGTAGGCAAGTATCTGGCTGGACTTGGTGACAATAGTCCCTCTTGTTGTAACGCCAGAGTCACGGATTGCTTTCTCCAACGCCAGGTTGAAGAGGAGGCAGGCCAAACCGTCCCCTTGTCGGAGTCCATTATAGACGTTTATTGGTTTGGACAGCAATCCCACTACTTTTACTTGACTAGTTACGTTGGTCATGGTCAACCTACAAAGTCGTATCAATTTATTTGGAATGCCGAACTCTCTCATGGCATTATATAGTTCTACCCTGGCTATGCTGTCGTAGGCGGCCTTGAAGTCTATAAATAGATGATATAGTGGAATCTTAAATTCCAGACATTTTTCCATCGCCTGCCTAAGGGTGAATATCTGATCAATTGCTGATTTGCCTGGGATGAAGCCACACTGATATTGACCAATGATGGCTTTAGCGTATAGGGCTATCCAATCTTGTAGGATAGTGGAGAGTATCTTATAGGCGGTACTCAGCAATGTTATACCTCTATAGTTGCTGCACAGTGTGATATCTCCTTTCTTATGTATGGGGCAAATTATACCACGACGCCAATCTTCCGGCATCTCCTCTTGCTCCCATACGCGCACCACGATCTCGTGAGTTGCGTGATGTAACGCTGTCCCTCCTTGTTTGATCAGCTCAGCTGGTATGCCATCAGCTCCAGGGGCTTTATTTGATTTTAGCTGTCTAATGGCTTTTAGTGTTTCCTCAATGCTTGGTGGCGGCAGCATTTGGTCCTGGTCTTGCATTGGTGGAGCCTCCAATTCTTCTGTGAGCTGACCATTTAGCAATTCATTAAAGTGCAGTTCCCATCGCTCCAGAATGCCTTCAGGATCGGTGATCAGATTACCCTCTTTATCCTTGCAGTAAGTGCAGCGTGGTGTGTACCGCGTCATACTGCGGATTATTTGGTAGAACTTCCGCGCCTGTTGCGGACCTCGCTCTCTACTTTTCTCTATTTCACAGACAAGATTTTTTTCCCAGGCACTTTTCTTTTGTCTGTGAAGTCTTTTTTCAGTTCTTCTGAGCTCTTTGTATTTCTCCTCGCGTACCCGCGTCCTATGAGACTGCTGCATTGCCCGGTATGCAGCATTCTTACGTTCAGTCGCTAGTTTGCACTCATCATCAAACCAGTCGTTCCGATCTCTACGACTACTGCCTAAGATGGAGTTGGCAGTACTAATGACAGTATTCTTAAGGCGTGTCCATTTCTCTTCTACGCCCGCCATTCTCCCCAGGACTTACTCTCCCTCCGTCGAGCGCTTCGAGGGCGAGTCTTAACGCATGACCAAAGGTGTTGCTGGTGTTCTCATTGCGTAAGGCAGCTGTGTTGATTCGAACCTGATCCGTGGATGCAATACGTCTCCGTAAGGCAATCCGCGCTCGGAAAACTGTACCAACAAGATAGTGATCCGAGTCGACGTTGGCACCTCGGTACGTTCGTACCGTCATCAGGCTCGAAGAGTGGCGGCGATCTATCAACACGTGGTCAATTTGGTTGCGAGTGGCTCCATCAGGTGATACCCAGGTGGCTTTGTGGATATCTTTACGCGGAAACCTGGTACTCGCAACGACCAAGTTTTTCGATGCTGCCAGTTCGATGACTCGTAGTCCATTGTCATTAGTGTTCTCATGCAAACTATGGGAACCTGCGTAGTGCCTGAAAACCGGCTCCCGACCTATTTTCGCATTCAAATCCGCAAGAACGATTTTCACATCGTATCTTGGGCAGGCATTGAGGGCCCGTTCGACGTTCTCATAGTATTCTTCTTTTTCGTCGTCAGGGGACTCCTCTGTAGGTCCGTGAACGTTTATGAGGCTTATGTTCTTAAATTTGCCTCGCACGCGAAGAGTGCATAGCCTTTCATTTATTGCATTAAAGCCGATTATGGCAGGCTTCAGTTTTTGGCTGACTAGAAAGCCTACCCCGAGCACATGGTGTTTTGCGTGACAGCTGTAATAAATGTCATACTCTTTTCTTTGAAAAACACCACTCCCCGTCCATCTTATTTCTTGTAATGCTGTTATGTCAGCCTTATATTCGGACAGGGCATCGGCTAGTTGCTGTGCAGCTCGAGCTCTGTATAGTGAGCGTATGTTTTATGAAAAAATCCTTAAATCGTTTAGCCGTTTTCGTTTCCGTGGTCGTCGTCGTGTATCCGGTCCATATCCGAGGCTTGTTAAATTTGCCATAATAATTCATTTTTACGGGCCTGGTTATTAGCCTTGCGCCAACCTTTCTCAGGATATCGCTGCATGCATTGGTTCACTACTTGGCGGGTGTCAAAGTAGTTATCCAGGGGTGTCACGTGGAGACTGCATGTCAACTTGGATTGAACAGGGACAAGGATCGTCCTGGCATTCGCCGGGTTGAAGGCAATCAGAGACTTTGCCCTGTATGTTCGCACCCATCCCCCCAATAAAATAATAATTACCAGAAATCAAAGACGTAGCTATGCAATATACCAAAACCTATTTGTACGTATTATGTTCATCATCATCATCGGCACTACAACCGGGTTCAGGTTTTGGCCTTATTTAGCAATTCTCGAGGCTTGTTAAATTTTCCATAATAACTTATTTTTACGGACAAGGTTGTTAGCCTTGGGCCATATGTTATCAGTCTGTTATCGTAGAGAAATCGTTATGCAAAAAAGGTCTTACTGGTCTATACTTGTTGGCAATAGCATCATCATCATCTTGCGTGAGCGGCCATTAAAGTGTTAAAGGTAGTGTAACCTTAAGTCATCAAACAATATTGCTGTCCGGCTTTTATCTCATCGAAATCATTATTGTGGGCGGTGTTATTAGACGTAATATTTAATACTTTCGATTTTCTGGACATACATCACTGCATATATAAACTCGTCGCGGTAAATCGCTCGTAAATCATAGCATAGGTAACACTTATAGCTCAGTTTCCACATTTATAAATACGAAATCGAAGTTTCCTCGTCCTTGTGCCCTTCAGACCACTGCGTTGACTTAGCTAAATTAGCGCAAATCAAGAACAGTGTTTACGAAAGAGTCCCCAAGAGAAAGGTGTGGCACTGGAGAGAGCTTACTAGGACTCCTTTTTTAACTCATTGAATTGATCTTTGTTTGTGCTGAATTTTTATTTATATTGATGCTATAATACAATTACAATTTAGTGGCCTTATCATTACAATTTTTGGCGCAAGGTTAATAACCTTGCCCGGAAAAACAAATTATTATGTACAATTTAACAAGTCTCGGATAAGGACCCGATACCGGTGGAGAGACTTCCCAAAATAGGCCAAGACCGGCTCCCGGTTGTAGTGCCGATGGTGATGATGATAATCATTACAATTTAGTGGCCTGTAGGAACCCGAAAGCTTATGACCCCAGTGACTCGATTACGCCACCGTTCTCTGTCCAGTGCACTTTCCTTCCATCCGTCGCCCTCTGATCTGACCTCCTCAAGGGTTCCTTTCCGTTGGTCTTTCATCAAGAATTCTACATACGGTTCTGTCGTTGCTTTATCTCGCTACCTGCCCGCCCCCTCTAAGTCTTCACAACCTGATTGTCCTCTCTATTGCAGGTTTGGGATATACATCTTCGAATTTACGGTTCTGGAGTTTCCTCCATTGTACTGTTGTGGCGGTTCCGCCAAACCCCAGGGCCCACTTACCTGAAAACCCTCATAACTGCATCCCAATCGGTATAAGTTTTCGCTAATGCAATCACATGAGCACCTTAAGTGCTTTACGCATCTAGATTATCAAATTTATAATCTAAAAGTCCCTGTTAAAGAATTCCTACCATTTCATGCATCTCTTCGCATACAAATTCCCTACAAGAATTCTTTCCATTATACAGGTGCATAAAACCAACACCTATTCGGTACCTTCGGTTGCCAGGCAAATCCCCCTAGACGAATTCCTGAAAACAAAATGATTTGTTTACATACAATGTAACCATCATAACAGGGACCATAAACATTGCGGTGCCCTTTTTCTCATCCTCACCAAGTGTATCATAAATCACCATACAAACACATTAGCTGGCGACCTACACGCAAGGGACCAAAACAAATATACGCATCTCGCGTTTCTCGGCACCAATTAAACCCTACAGCATAAGCAAATGCAAATAGGTATGGTATACTTACCCTTGGCAGCGATGCAATAAACACAAATTCCCTGTAAATAAGCTAGAATCAATTAGCACCATGTGCGTGGGCATTGCGGCTATCGTTACAGCTGCAATGCATAGCTTAAAAGATGTTCCACCCGATCCCTTTGCCTTCCCATATTTCTGGATCTGTTTCTCATGACTAGCGGCATTGAACAAACAGAAACCACCCAATGAGATTCGGCTTGTTTACTTAGCCGAACTCATATCCCATTGATGCACATCATTCCTTTTCGGGTTTTCAGATTCGTTCCCATAGCCTTGTGTATGGAAAAACCAATGTGATCTTCACTCACACATACACATACATTACCAAGTCCTTCTTCCTTGTTTTCACCACGAGAGAAACACTTTCTCTCGAGAAAACTCACCCCATGAGCGAGTCGGCTCTGCACGAGCCGTTTATCGCTGAGTCCAACTACATCCGCCGACCACGCTGGTTGCGCGATCTCCCGGTCTCCGTCGCGCGGCGGAGAAGCGTTTATATACAGAAGTCGGGTCGTGATAGAAAGTGTTTCATTCTGTTTAAAATTCATAAAAATCAATTTAATATTAATAATAAGTTTAAGTGAAGTATAAAAACACTAACATATTTAATAATGGTTGAGAACAAAGTGGTCTTTATTTAGAGAATAAAACGTAACAAATAAAGAATTAACATTGATCAAACCTGAGTGTTTTGTTTCTGTGTTGGGTCCGCTCGGTTTCGAAGGTCAACCATCGTTTTCTTTCTCCTTGCGTTGTGAGCAGTGTCCGCGTGAACAATAGACGATGGGGATGGAAGTGAACCTAGTGCCCGTGTCTGGCACAATACTTCCTCCCCACACTGTATCTTCATCAACTTTATTCTCGAATACGCAGAACCTGTTCTCTTCTCGTTTTGTAAGAGTCCATGTTTCGTATCCATATAGAACAACCGGGATGATAATGGTTTTATAAATACGGAGCTTTATATTATTACGTGACACCAGTTTCGATTTCAGTACTTTGCTGACGCGTTGCCGGAATGCATTTAAACTCTTTAACGCTCTCATAGTTCTTTCCCCCTTTATGTATATTCCCTGAGCTCCACCTGCTCTCGCCGTAACCTTACATTTTAGCTTGTCTTCATTGATTCCTAGGCTCACCTCCTCTGCCGCTTGGATGGGATAACATTTATGCACCAATAGCAATGATTGTTCAGAAGTTTTTCCCATCAAAATATAACGTTTTATCAAGATGCGATATTGCTATTTTTACAAAGGCGAATGTAGCGTCACCCAAACGACTGTAACTTGTAAACGAATGGACAAAATGTCACGAAACTTCATAGATAAACTAGTGACAAATGAACCTCTCGAGACGAATCATGTTCATTTCCTACTGGCGCTACCTATTAAAAATCTCGGGACTTTTCAGCACATGTATTGTAGTATATACATTCTGTCAAAAAAGAATCGGGAATCGACCATTTAAAAGGCCTATGGGTGTTAAGTAGATGTGCCAGACAGGGGCATGGATTCACGTGCATCCCCGACACTTGTTCCGCAGAACACACTTCGCAAAGATATCCAAGAGAAGAGGAGGAGAAATAAAATATCCTTGGTTTGATTTAGTTGTTCGGTTTTCTTTATTTGTTAATATGATCCTTTTATTTTATTTCACTTAGAACTTAGTATAAATCTTATTAAATAGTTTCTTTAAAAATATCATACAAGTGAAACACTTCTTGCTCGACACTGACCTAATTCGGTGAATATGGTGATCTCGGAGTGCATTGAAGTGTAGGAAGACAGAATTGTGAAGGAGAGGAAAATGTAGCTGGTGCTATTCACCTGCGAAAAGAGATCATTGATCCCCAGCGAATGGACTGTCTGGGAAATGTGAATAGGACGCCGAATTGGCTAGAGAAATCTGATCGTGGGAACTAAATTAAATACGTTGATAATTTCCCCAGCGATTGCATGATTATGCAACCGCGTCCTTTGATCAGACTATGCCGCTGCTAACCGACATGATGCGATTTCCGGTGGAAAGCTCATGGGTTAGCGAAATGGAGTTGCCGTATGGCGAAAAGATAGCTAAACTCAATTATGCATTATCTGCATAGGATAATGAGCTTAGCTATGCGTCCTTTTGGGAAACATGTTTTGCAGGTGAATTAACTGACGGTGGGATAGGGGTTGTTATGATGCACTGCAAGCGGTCGAAATTAGGCGGAAATTGTGGTTGAAATTGTGGGTTGGTTCTCCATGTAGTATAGAGAACCCCCACAGGCCCATTTAAAAGGATTCTTTTGTCGCTAACTTCGCACAGCTGTCTTGTATTCAGACGTGAAGTTTGAGCGCAATCTGTCATTTAGTTTGTTTATAGTGTCCGATTTTGTTCATCTTCAGTGTGTTTTGCATTTTATCCTGAATTTTCTTTAATAAATGAAGACAAAACAAAATATATGATAACGGCGCGACCAGGTGGACCCCAGGGAACATACATAAACGTCAGGGTCAAGTAATTTAAAACAGTTAAACAGTTTAAATATCTGGGATCAATACAGACGGCCAGTAACGAAATGTGGTAGGAAATTAACGAAAGATTGCATTCCGGTAACCCTAATTGGTACGCGGTCAGCAAATTGCTAAAATCGAAATTGCTGTTACGTAATATAAAGCTCTGTGTTTATAGAACCATATTGATGCCGATTGTTCTATACGGATGTGAGACATGGGCACCTACAAAACGAGAAGAAAAGAAATTCCACATATTTGAGAATAAAGTTTTAAGGAGTATCTTTTTAATAAAGTTTAAGTATGATGAACAGGCCCAACCGCAAATTGGAGGAGCTATAGCGCAAACCTACAATAGTGAGTCTAATCAGATCGCGAGTTTTAAGATGAGCCGGACCTGTGGCGAGAATGAGCAACGATAATGCTGTGCGTAGAATTCTTGACGGAATACCAAAGGGAAAAGGACTGGTAGGACGACTGCGACGGAGATGGGAGGACAATGTAAGGTTTGACCTTGAGGAGATCGATCAAGCCTGGAAGGAGAGTGCACAGGACAGGGAACGATGACGCAGCCGTGTCAGTGAGGTCAAGAACTTCCGTAGTATTAGTAGTAGTCTTCAATAACTCAATCGCTTAAAGGTCGTTGAAGACATCCTAGAACGAGTCAATCCAGACCTTACATTTACAAAACGCATTATAACTGGTGTTGAGACATGGGTTTACCAGTTCGACATGCAAGTCAGTCAACAAACTTCAGAATAGCGTCTTCCAAATGATTCGCGACCGAAAAAACCACGTCAAAGTCGATTAAACGTTAATCTAATATTGATTCTTCTCTGTGAATATCGCGATGTTGTGCATTCGGAATTCTTCTCAAAATATTATCTGAGCATTAAGCGGCGTTTTTTTTTTTTTTTTGGCCTCCTCGATAGTATAGTGGTTAGTATACCCGCCTGTCACGCGGGAGACCGGGGTTCGATTCCCCGTCGGGGAGCCTCTGGCGCAAGACTAATGACCTTGCCCAGAAAAAAAACAAATCATTATGGAAAATTTAACAAGCCTCAGGACTTGCTAAATAAGGCCAAGACCAGTTCCCGGTTGTAGTACCGACGATGATGATGATTAAGCGGCGTTTGAGAGAGCAAATTCGTCTGAAAACGTCAGATTTGTGGAAAGAAAACTCATTGATTTTGCACCACCATAATGCACCATTTCACAAGTCTGTCGTTGTGAATGAATTTCTGACCAAAAGCTCGTACATATCATCGAACAACCAATGTATTCACTGTGGGGACTGTTGTGCCAACTTAGCGATAAAAAGAATTTTGACAATCCCATTAAGTAGGCTTCTTAAGTGACCAATTATCGGTACTTTTTTTCGCACAATGTATATAACCATATATGGTTCCTCGATAGTATAGTGGTTAGTATACCCGCCTGTCACGCGGGAGACCTGGGTTCGATTCCCAGTCGGGGAGCCTCTGGCGCAAGACTAATTACCTTGCCCGGAAAAAACAAATCATTATGGAAAATTTAACAAGCCCCAGGACTTGCTAAATAAGGCCAAGACCGGTTCCCGTTTGTAGTGCCGATGATGATGATGATATAACATATATAGGAAAATGAGCGTAAATTCAACTAGGAAGTGAGACGAAATAAATACACCGCCCTGCGCGTAGTAAACATTTCTGGGCACTTGTGAGGAGCGTCAAATTCTGGGTATAATCTATTCTATCGCTTTTAATTATGATCTCCCTGTCGTTAACGCAACAGAGAAAACGAACCTAGTAAAGCCATCTCGCAAGGTTGTTGTATGACCAGAAGATGAGAGGAAAATTAATACCTGCGGATAGTAAACAGTTCTGGGCATTTGTGAAGGACATCAAATTCTAGGTATTATCTTTTATTCTACCGGTTTTAATTAATGATATCCCCGTCGTTAACACAACAGAGAAAACGAACCTAATTTTTACAGATATCGTTGCCAATTTAAAACTTCCTGATGCCATATCAGCCCCATTTTCCATATGAACCAAATTGCTTTTCGAACTATTTCGAAAGTATTCAGCATGTTGAACTTGGAGATGTGTTCCTTTTCACTCTTATGTAAGTGCGAAATCTATTCCATCTGTCCCATTCAAATAGTCAGTTCCTAAACGTATGGAAGACAATAAATATTGAATGAACTGATTCTCTTCCTATCGGTCCATATCAACAAACTCGAATTCCAACGATTTAGAAATTCTGTAGGGCGTGCCGATAAACAATATATTCGTTCTTCAGCCGAACCACACATTGGGCTCAGCATCACCACATATTTTCTCGTCATGTTCGCTTTCAGATATTCAAAGCCAATGACAATTCTTCCCTTTTTTCACGTATCCTCTCCATCTTCCTTTTCTTTATCCTTTCCCACTTTGTTTTCCGTATCCTCTCCTTCTTGCCCCCCCCCCCCCCCCCCCCTCATCCTTCTCCGGCTTTCCTCTGCGCACTGTACCTTGGACATTTTCTTTTGTGCTCGTATATAAAAAAAAGTCTAAGTCCAGCAAGAAATGTCAGGGTTGACAATCAATTGCGATGTATTGAGCGAAGTACTAAAACTTGTAGTTAGTTTTAGGTCATTGTGTCCTCTCATGGGCGGTAGAGGACAATGTTGCATTTTAACTATATAAACCCCAAATTAAATAATTTACGATATGAGACGATATTTGGTTCTTGATTTTTCAGGAATGGAATGACTATAAACTTAAATGGAATCCGGATGACTATGGCGGCGTAGACACACTTCATGTACCATCCGAGCATATTTGGCTGCCAGACATTGTCCTGTATAACAAGTAAGTACGTTTTGCAGAGCGCCCTCTGGGATTAAAAGAGAAGATTTCGTTTACTTAATTATGGCTAGCTAGCTGCCTCTCACGACTTAATAAATATTTTGAAAACACTAGAAATGCTAAACTAAAACTCATACATTAACCACGATTGTGTTCTGAACTAGTAACTGGTAGTAATAGGATTGGTATAAGGATTAGAGATACTACGACATTAGGAATATAACACATTCTTGTGTTTAGTAGTGAAGAACGAAATACGAACCCACGCTATGACAATGTTAGAGAAGAGGCATACATGTGCCAAACCACGGGAAGGATGTTTCAACTCGCTACTTAAACTGTGGATTGCTACGCTGATGCTTTGGTACACAGCTCTGATATCTTTTTCGATTACCTTTTACTGCTGAGTTCTTCATTATGGTTGCATGTTCGCGTGTGTCTATTGGGATCTCCGCAATACTCTGTGCCTGCCTTATATCGAAAGTCGCAAAACAGTTATTGGTGATTTGTAACATCTCCGCAAGCGCGCAATACACCTTCATAGCAGGAACAAAGCGATTAATGATTAGACAGATCGAGGTCAGAACGAAAGGCAAGCTGATATTGAAAGGAAATAGTATTTTAGTAGCAGAATGAGCAATTTAAAAAAGGTTAATATGCCCCGAAAGGACTGTCATAAATGTCAAAATGTAGTAATCTGCGCTGAATGGTTTCAGGTCTCGAATAACGTAAAACAAGGACGCCATGAGTAGACTGACTTATCTATAAATTAACCAACTTGACGGTGGTTACTCATCAACTGAACATGACTTATGCTATGATTACACAAAAAGAGGTTCGTTGTTGAATGTGGCGACATTATCTTCGATAAAACCCTCTTAATAAAGAACGCCTTACAACAGGGCACAACAAATTCACTCAATATGGACCGTAGTAGGTTAACGTGATCTGGTAGGCTATCTCAACTATACAATCGTTTACGTCGACAGGATCGTGGCAAACAGAAAAACGCCGAATACTTTTTCCTCAACCCTTACTTCTATATTCAATATAATTATAGCAAATTGTTGTTGACAACGTGATACCTCTGGGTAGCTACTTTGGCACCCGCCAAGCAGTGAACCAATGCATGCAGGGACACCCTGAGAAAGGTTGGCATAAGGCTAATAACCATGCCCGGAAAAAAAATTACTATGGACAATTTAACAAGTCTCGGATATGGACCGGATACCGGTGGAGAGACTTGCTAAACAAGGCCAAGACCGGATCCCGGTTGTAGTGCCAATCATGATGATGATGATGATGTTGTTGGGTAATCAAGGACAGACATTTAGTTTGAATCATGAGATATGCATCGATAAATAGAAAAGAATTGTCGGTACCCTACAGACCAATAAGTAAAAGGATGCCATCGCAAACTGTGAAGGTTCGTTTTAAAAAAAGTAATGTCGTGAAAAGATTCGCAGTCGACCAAATCTAAGAGGAGTTTATAATTGAAGATAAGAGTTACTAAGTCTCGGTGTTTCGTGTCGAAACTAGCAAAACTAGAACGCATTGATGTTGGTCATATAGACTTTCACCAAATTTATTCAGGAACAAAATAATCAACTTCGACTTAATTCAGTTACAATAATTGATATCTGAGAAACAAGACGACAAAATTGTATAGTTGTTACTTATTTAAATACCATCGTGATGATGTTCTACAGCGATCGCACCAGCGGGTCCAGCACCAACAAAAAAAAAAAAAAAAAAACAGTGCTCAGCATAAGACCGATGAGGAATTACTGGGCTGGTAACGCTTCCAAACGAACCACCACTTCATTGTCCTACTGTTGCCCAGGAGCATATCTCATGTCCAGTCCAGTGGATGGTTGGTCTGTGATCAGCGAGAGAAGTAAAATTTTAAATTCTCTCCTAACCAGAATATTTGCAGATGTAAAGCTTAGTTCAGACTGCATCCCTGAAGAACAGCACTCCGTTGCATACGTCCAGGTGTCAATTGTGTTGTTGCGTTGCGATGAATGAATGTTTACTCTCCAGTCATCATTTCCATAAAGTCTGCAAGTGTGAATTGTGTTGTTGCGTTGCAACATCTTGCCGGGCCAGCGACGAAATATCGGAAGGTGTTATGGGTTTTGGGTTGCTCCGTCTCTGTGATCAGTCTCGGTAGGGTGTCAGTCCGACACTGTTTCACCGAGACGTACTCAAGACTCCGTACCCGCTCGCCCCGGGCTTGTTTGCTTGTGTCCTGCAGTCCGTTGCAAAACACACGGTTCACCTTCGTCGTCCTGTTTCTACTCAACAAATCAACTTCAATAGAGGATTTTATTTCAAAAATAGGTTATTTCTTATTTTATTTCTAACAAGGAATAGCATTTGTTTTTATGTCTAATATTAATCTTATGTTATTTTTAACACGGAATAGTATTTCTTATTTCTACTGTTAATCTTATTTTATTTCTAACAAGGAATAGTATTTCTTTTTATGTCTAATATTAATCTAATGTTATTTCTAACACGGAATAGTATTTCTTATTTCTACTGTTAATCTTATTTTATTTCTGTCTTATGAGTTAACTTCATTAATTCAATTCTTTAAGTACGATATAAAATATACCGAAACACTACTAGACTTAAGTTGGCTCCAATGTTCAAAAGGAACTTTCTCTACAATTTGACTGTACTGGTGCCCAAACAACAAAACTGATGTACACGTTGTATATAAGAAAGCTAATTTAATTACTGATGTGCACGTTGTATATAACAAAACTGATTTAATTAATGGCTGTAGAAGTCGTATATAACAAACTGTTTTCATTAACTGATGTACACGTGTTTTAATTAACGGCTGTAGACGTTGTATATAACAAAACTGATTTAATTAACGTCTGTCCACGTTACATATAAAAAACTATTTTAATATCTATGTACACGCTGTTCATAACAAAACTGCTTTAATTCACCGATGTACACGTATCTCGTCCACTGACGGTTGTTGGTTGCCGACTGACCCCTGATGTGCTCTGATTCCCTGGGGTTGATTCTGCACACCAACACAGCGACAACACTCTCTCCGTGAACCAATTCATGCGGAGTCCCCTTCTTTGACGCGATCTCTCACACCACCACGGAGGTGATCACACCATTGCCCCGGCTGTGCAAGTCATCGCACGGGCCGTCATCCATGTTGGTCGCCACACCGTACCCCTGCCTGTGTGTACATTATTCGTTATCTGCACAGTGGTGGGCGCTCTTGTGTGTGGTTCAATCATTGGTACATATTCATACCAAGGATCGCCCGTAATGCTTATACGTGCGACTTGATGCGGTTACGCGGGCATGCGTTGTATCTCTCGTATTTGTATTGGTTGAGATGTGTCCTTTTAAGGGCATGCGTTGTGGGTTTCGTTTCCTGCGCGCCTGCTTGGTAATGTGTTGGATGGTTATTCTGCTATATCAAATCGTTGGTTGGTGTTTTTACCAGATCGATGTGCAGGTGTCCCATGTTTGCTTACGACATAGAGTTTCATGCTTCTTGCAACTACGTTGCGCTTGGTCTTCATGTCGTGCTTTAGGTATTTTAAGTATTTCCATTTGGGGAGAATGCCTGTTATTGCTGATACACTTTTCGTATCAGCCGACATTGTGGTTTTTCGAAATGCCAATGCAGGTAAGTACACGATTTATCGAAGCCGAACGCTTATGAAAATGGGGGTTACCTGGTGGTAGGTAAGCAGGTAAGTAGTGGCGTTCGCAAGAGCCGCCACAGTGTCTTCGTTATTGATTGTGCCGCTCATGAAAGGGAAACGGTATGAATGGTGTGACAGTAATTAGTTATATTGGTTGGGTTAGTGTGATAACTCATTATACCATAGATGGGTTAGTTATGTTTGAAGTAATGCATAATTCATGTTATCAGTGTATGTGTGCATTGGATTTCATTATTTTGTCATGGGAAGACGGCAAAGTTTGGCCACAGGTTGGGTCAGGCATGTGGTAGCCGTTTTGATTATAACCACCCGTGGTCTTCCGTCGCTTCTTGGATGCATTGCCTCAATTCGATCCAGTCTCCATAAGGTTGGCGGTGTTTGCTCATCAGGGAGAAGCAGCAGATCACCTGTCCTGAGGTGCAGATTTTAGGTCAGCCATTTAGTGCGCTGTTGAAGGTGAACGAGATATTCTGACTTCCATTTTTTCCAAAAGTCCTGCTGGATTTTCTGCAACAACTACAGTATTAAGAGACGTGCCAAAAAGGAAATGTCCTGGAGTCAGTATTGACAGGTTGTGGCGTCTCTAACAGATACACACACAAAAACACAAGCAAATAGTGAAGAACACCGAACGAAAATCGAATAAGAAAATGCATCAGAACCGTATACCATAGCGATAACATAACAATTCACATCAGTGGAATATACTTGAGTTTAAAAATCGAATTCCAAGCACGGGCAGTAGCCCGATGTGTTACGCATTGGTTCAATTTTTGGTGATTCTAACTGTCATAGCGTCAGTTACACGTTCTTCACTATCATTCCAAACGCTATAAGGTCATCGAGATCTTCAGTGACTGGACAAAGTGGCCGCGAATTCAAGCATGCCTCCATTTGACTTAGAATCGTAGCATACTCTTCGAACGTCAGGGTGTAATGGCCGATAATTATTTTCAAGTGATGCGTCATCGACTTCACTCCTGCCACCCAAAGCCCGCGCGAAGTGCGGGGCAGCAGGAGGGTTGAAATGGCAAGTAATTCCATTCGCCTGAAGCTGCATCGTGATGTCGTCTGTCCATTTTTTTTTTGTCTTGATGTGATGGCTCGTGTCCCATGATCCTTGGTGCTCCTTGACAATTGGTTCCGCAGTCGCTGTAAAGATCTGTGCAGATCCTACGAAGGGCAGTAGATCGCTTGCAGGCCGCTAGAAAGGCGCCTCTGCTGTAATCGCTTACAAGTTCAATGTGAACTGCCTTCGTGCAGAAACAAAAAAAAAACCACGATTCGCGCTTTATTAACTTTATTACAGCGACCCTTCCGGAGCTGTAACTGCACTGGACCCGCGTAATTCACTCCGGCTGTTTGGAAGGGACGAGCATTGTTTACTCTGGGAGTCGGTAAGTTTCACATCGTTTGCTGCATTTGAGTCGCCCTATGTCTATAGCACTTAAGGCAGTGGTGAATACAAGTCTTAACTTTCGATTTTACGTTGAAGATCCAAAATTAACATTAACTGCTAGCCACCACGAAGCGTTTATATATGAACAATATTTGCAAACAGCGAATCCTGATATCCCTGCCCTAGCTGAGACCTAGGTCGATTCGTCAACTGATTCGACA
The DNA here is from genome assembly GCA_963931805.1 of Microdon myrmicae. Taxonomy (NCBI): domain Eukaryota; kingdom Metazoa; phylum Arthropoda; class Insecta; order Diptera; family Syrphidae; genus Microdon; species Microdon myrmicae. Next base: position 75,247,282 of record OZ007500.1, on the reverse strand, counting down.
TATCTTCGTTGTTCAAGATACGACATATATTCGAGATTCCGTTTTAAGGGTGGAGTCTGCGTCTTCGCGCACTCCAATCTGGGTTGGCAAAAGATGGAGGCGTTGGAACCCAGTAACATGGACATCATGCAGTTGAGAGTCGGGCGGAGGAGTTCTGTTAAATTGTGTTGTTGTCTTTACCGTTCCCCGAATAACGATCGAATAGCGATATTTTTCGAACATCTTTCACGTACCGTCGATTGGATACAGATCAACCACCCGGCTTCTGAAATTATCGTCCTTGGCAATTGTAATGTACACAATTCCGGCTAGTTGGTGCATTCTAATAGAACCGACGAGGCTGTGAGGCTAGGGGAGATGTCGCTGTTACCCGCAATTTGACTCAACTCCTGGAGGCACCTAGGCGATCGCGGGATGTCCGAGCTGATTATGCGAACATCCTAGATCTGTTTTTGACAAACGAGCTGAGCATTTATACTGTGGAAGTAGCTGCGCCACTGGGAAACTCGAATCAATGCTTGAAATCAGCCACGCAACCGCTTGCATTTCAAGCGAATAACCGATCGAAGCCGCTTCGCCATGTATGGAGGTATGGGGCTACCAACTGGGACGATTTGTGAGATTTCTACGCATCCTTTCCGTGGTCGGAGGTGTGCGTCTTCGCGTGGTCCGATTCGGCTTGCCGTAGGATGGAGGCGTTGGAAACCAACAACATGGACATCATATGGTTGAGGGTCGTGCTGAGGAATTCTATTAGATTTCTTTGTTGTCCTTACCGCTCCCCGAATGAGGATCGACCGGCGACACTTTTCGATCATCTTTCACGTACTACCGGATGGATGCAGATCAACCACCCAGCTCTGAAATTATCGTCCTTGGCAATTTACTACCCTTCAAGGCATGGACACCATTCGATATCCTTTTGATATCTTCGGCAAAGAACTCTCTCTGGGCGATCGCTATGAGTCTCATGCGGGCTGATGAGATTTGCTCCACCGCAACTGGTCAACTACAAGGAGACGGTCTATCTAATAAGCAGTTGTTCATGAATCGAATGCAGTGTTACTCTTTTCGCCCACTGTAATGTGATGTAATTTATTTAATGTAGGATATCTATTCAATAATTCATCCGTTTTGAATGTTGTAAATTGACCGCAAATATGAAAAATGTTTTTTTATTTCCCAACTTATTTCAATGAAGTTATTTTTTGCCTTCGAACTTTGAGAAGAGTTAGCTTCCAATTTAGTCGTCGGAATGCTCTTCGATGGATACGTGCTTTCATAAAATGTTTGCAACTTACCTGCTCCATGCCATCACTGGTGATGCGCGGGTAAATCCTTGGGGGCATTCCCCTAGAGGCCGCATCTGCTGGATTGTCCCCGGAATCAATGTAGTTCCAGCGGTTGGGATTCACTAGCTCCTGAATGTCAGCGACCCTATTAGCCACAGAGGTAGTCCGCGAGTACGGTGCTGATTTGATCCATGAGAGTGTTATTTGTGAATCGCACCAGGCATATACCATTGCCCCCTTATGGTCCATCGTTTCCACCGTGCGCACCAACAGTTGCGTCAGCTGTGCCGCCCCACAAACCTCCAATCGTACCAATGATATATTTTTTAAGGGTACGATTCTTGTTTTAGAAAGAACTAAATTAGTTCTAATGGAGTCTCCGTTGATGACGCTGTAGCGATCCTAAATCGCCACTCCCATCCAAATCCCCAACATTACCAATAATCCCATCCAAATCCCCAATACTTCCCATTAACCTACAGCCAAATTCCATATTGAATCATATGAGTGACGAATTAAACCAAAAGTTAATTCGTCGCACATTGATTCAATTCCTAAAACCCCGACATTATGAAATGCTTAATTCAAAACGCATTTCATGATTTCCCTTCCAGGAACCTACCCAACTAAACCTTTAATCAATTCCCAGAACACAATTCCAATTGAAGCACACAAGATCTTGTGTGTGCTTCTTGGAATGTTGACATTAAAAAAGTTGACAATTCTCGCGAATATACACTGCTGCCCTTTGGGAAGCATCACAGAACCCATGTAGTTCGACTTGCGTGTCGCGGGTGACGTTCAACCATCGGGGAACCTCGAACGCATTGATAGCTTTCAATACAGTCTTGAGTGTATAGCATGCCGATATTATCCGTTCCGGAAGTTCGCTGTCCCAGCCTTCTTTCTGTTTCCAAATCTCTTGCATCAATATTTTGCTAGTTATGACACAAGGAGACATTCATCCCATGGGGTCATACAGACGGGCGATGTGGAAAGGATTATTCGTTTCGTAGTCCTCCTTTGATCTGTAACATTTATTTGGAATGTGAAAATTACCCTTGCTGGGTGCCATTACATTCCGAAAGCATTAACAGTTTTTCCTTCGTCGAATGAAAGGCGGAGTTGCATCTCTCTATCTTTGTCTGGAAAATCCGCAAACAACGTTTTGCCTAATTCCTTAGAAGGAAGCCACCGCTACTCTATTTTAGAAAGCCGAAGTTCCATTTCCAAGGCTTCCTCTATCGAGTCTGCTCCATGAATTACGTTATCCAAGTAAACGTTCTTTCATGCGATCTTTGATGCAATGGGATAGTCCTCTTGCTCGCCCATTACCAGTTGCTGAAGGGTGCGAACCGCTAGGTATGGCGTCGGGGCGGCACAAAAGGTGACCGTGCTAAGACAGTGTGCTCTGACTTCATCTTCATCTTTCTCCCTCCACAAGACTAGTTGGTACATAGAGTCCTGGGGAGCAATCCATATTTGGGCATACATTTTATTGATGTCTGCTACAAATCCTATCTTATATTTTCGAAACCGAGCGATGTGTTCAACGATATCATCCTGTAACCGCGGGCCCACCAACAAATGATCATTCAGAGACGTTCCGTCTGAAGTTGTACATCAATCATCAAAAACAATGTGGAGCTTTGTGGCAGCATTTGTTTCTTTTACCAAGGAAAGGTGTGGGACGAAGAAGTGCGATCTTGGGAAGACCTGAGGTTTACCCCTGTCATATGCCCTAGCCCTTTGTATTCTTCCAACACCCCTTTATAGTTTTTATAGAATTGTATTTGAATTTTCTTTCCAATTGCAAAAATCTGAATAATGCTGAGTTTTGAGATAACCCCAACGAAGGAGGTATTCCCCCCTTGAATGGAAGGTGAACCATATATTTTCCATCGGCCTGTCTCTGATGCGTGCGGCAGAAATGCATTTCACACCTCTCCTCTTCTGGTGACAGCATTTTCCTTCTTTCCTTCTCTTCTAGTTCCGAGAATTTTGTAAAGAGAGAGTCTATAGCGTTTGAAATAATAGTGAAGAAGATCGTGTGATTCGAACTGACGCTATGACAGTTGGAATCACGAAAAAAATTGAACCTAAGCGTTACCCACCAGGCTACTGACCGTGTTTTGAATTTGATTTTTAAACTCGACTATACTCCACTGATGCGATGTTATCGCTAAGGTATACGGTTCTGATGTATTTCCTTTATTCGATTTTTCGTTCGGTGTTCTTCACTATTTTTGTTTGTGAATTGTGTGTATCTGTTAGAGATGCCACAAGTCCCGCTTAGAATCTTCAGTCATCACGAAAGGGATGTTGTTGACGCTCGGTTGTTAAAGATGCCACCGGTGAGCACCCATCCCAGTTCGGTTCATTGAGCCATGGGGGTGCCGGGTGCGCCCTTGACCATTCCCTCCAGAAGAATTGATGAGTAGACAAGAAGACTATCAATTTTGCTTGGCATATACAACGTTGGATCAGCAAGTTCCATACCCGTTAGCTGACTCCAGTTAGCGCAGGGGAGATTTCGCACGAGAAGTACAACGGTAAGTTTGGGCAGTACCAAAGCTTGAACCTACAATTTAAAGGTTTCGTTGATATTGTGAGTGAATCGTAAGCGATACTTTATGCCTTGATACACTCATCCTTGTTTCTCCGACGCCAAAAACGGACACGGAACTCATCTCCCTTTTGAGATACAAAACTTGTGATACAGACTCACTTATGAAGGAGGCCAGGATCCAACAGAACGCGAAGCATCAAAGTCTGTCCCGTGGTTGTATAGACCTTTATAGCGTTTGAAATAATAGTGAAGAAGATCGTGTGATTTGAACTGACGCTATGACAGCTCGAATCACGAAAAAAATTTTACCTAAGCGTTACACATCAGGCTACTGACCGTGTTTAGAATTTCATTTCCAAACTCGACTATATTCCACTGATGTGAATTATTTTTATTATTTATCGCTTGGTATACGGTTTTGATGTATTTTTCTTATTCGATTTTTTCGTTCGTTTTCTTCACTATTTTTTGCTTGTGAATTGTGTGTATCTGTTAGAGTTGCCACACCGCCCCCTTCTCAGAAACTTCGTTACGATCAGATTCGGTGCGAGCGACGAGCGAGCGAACGAGAGAATGTCGGAGCAAGCCAAGCGAGTGTGCCATGGTGCTCTATGGAGAAGTCATGATTGCGTGTGTGAAGTTCTGTTTACTACGGGGAGTGTGTGTGTGCAGCGTCGTGTACAGATCACGTCGTAGTCACCAATTATAGCGTTTGAAATAATAGTGAAGAAGATCGTGTGATTGGAACTGACGCTATGACAGCTCGAATCACGAAAAAAATTTTACCTAAGCGTTACACATCAGGCTACTGACCGTGTTTAGAAAGTCATTTCCAAACTCGACTATATTCCACTGATGTGAATTATTTTTATTATTTATCGCTTGGTATACGGTTCTGATGTATTTTTCTTATTCGATTTTTTCGTTCGTTTTCTTCACTATTTTTTGCTTGTGAATTGTGTGGATCTGTTAGAGTTGCCACACCTTAATGAGAGCTGTACCCAGAAAAACAGTTTGGACCTTACTGTTTTCGGTTATATAGGCGTTGAGTGCTGAGACCTTTCTGGTAGAGGTCTGGATCTGGGCAGTAGGTGCGCCTACTGAAGCAAGTGACCGGATAGTCGCTATTGAAGTAGAGTCATTTCTGGGCATCAGAGAATGTGTTTCGTTCGAATACATCAACGAAGGATACTTACGCTTACAGTGCGAACAGGTAAATTTGCTCGTTCAATCCTGGGTTCTGTGAGCATTTGAGAGACACTTGACACGTAACTGGCGCATATTTACAATATCCCGTCCCTAGTTAGAACTAAGTACCTTGAATTTAAGACAATCGCGGATTGAATGCAAACCCGCGCACAATGAACAATTATGGATTATGGAATTATGTACTCGAACTGCAGGGGGCGCTCCCCTAAATTTCCCGTGAGGAAGACTGGACGTTGTTTGTCCGATGACATCCAAAGTTCTGGCCCTCATGAACAGGAAGTCTTCGAGGATGTCATAAGCTGGATAATACACATACGATGAGATATGAGATTCCCACATACCGCTCGTCTTCAGTTTCTGGACAGTGTGGTAAATTAGAACATCTTCTTATGAAGTGGCATGGACTCCGAGACTGTGTAATGACTGCTTGGCTTCGTTTGTGGCATCCATTAGCACCTTGATACTGTCAGCCGACTCATGCGGTAGACACGGTTGATTGAATTGGTTATCCTTAAGCAACCGTGGGTTTTGATAACGGTTTACCAGGGTCGCCTACGTTGACTCGAAATTGCCATCGATGGTTGCGGTGTTCCTAAGTAGACGTTCAGCTTCTCTACGAAAATTAACTTTCAGATAGTGAAGCTTCTGTACATCGGAAATGAACGAATTTTTTGTAATGAGATTCCCGAATAAAGTCCGAAACTCTGACCAAGTTTGAAAGGAACTGGAGAAGGTTGGGATCTTAATTTGGGGAGGCTTCAGCTCTGCAAATGGCGCCCTTGCTCCTCCCATTGAGGTATTAAACGACCCGTGTTCCTATGATTGAATCCAGGTATGCTGTAAGTGTGTTGTTAAATCGGACCAATACTTATCATACAGCTCCTTCAGCTTATGGAAAGTTAATTCTTCCATATACTTGGTGTTCGCTTCGTCCCCAGGAGCTGCCATGATTTGTTGGTGCAGTCCTCTTGCTTTATCAAACGATTGCTCCAAATTTTTCAACCGCGCTTCATTCATATGAATGGATTTAGTTGACTGATCCAAAGCCAAATATGCCTTGTAATCAATGGTTGATTCGATCGAGATGTTTCGTAGGCAATCAATTAACTCTGAGATTTTTGCTTTACTCATGTTGAACAGTCTCAAAAAAAAAACCCAGATGACGCCCGCAGACTATTGTTGGAAATATACCTTCTTGGAGGCACACACCATTCCACAACAATTGTTTGGTTATAAGATCCACAAGGACCGATCAATTAAATAATAAAGACTATATAAAATACCACGCACCTTGTCTTAGAGCGATCACAGGCAGGGTAAAACTCGATCAGCCAGATGCAACTGAGCAACAGCAACACAGTAACATAAACTCCAACATATACAGGAACATCAATCCAGCGGCAACGACCAACCTCAAGCACCTTAATTGACCAGGATTCAGGCTCCGGCTCGAAGGACCAAGTCATGTTGCGTGTCGAAACTAGCAGAAACAGAACACGTTGAAGTTGGTCATATAGACTTCGGCCAAATTTATACAGCAACAAACAGTCTGTTCAAGCTAGAACACACGAATTCAGTTTGATTCTCGACTGATTTCATCTTCTCACCCCATATCCTAGAAGATTGACCCACCTATTGCATCCCCATGCACAGTGATAGACTGTGGATGAACACCATATGATCGTCGCCGCCAGTGCGACCGAAGATGCGGTAGAGATCATATCTGATTTTTACACTTAAGAGGTTTATAGTTTTTTGGAACAATATTCGGCTGTGCGATTCACAACTCATGATAACTTACTTCGCTTTTATTGCTATCACAGCGACGGTTTGTTTACAAGGTCATCATCATCATCATCATCGGCACTACAAGCGGGTTTAGAAGGTCATCGGCTAAAAAACACTTACATACAAATGTGACGAGTAGATGTTAACACTGTTTGCAAGTAGTGGTTTTTTTTTTTCAAACGACAGACGCCATGCGGTTAAAAACACTACTTTCTACTAAAACAAAATGGCGTATGCTTTTTGAAAAAAAAACATCACGTGTAATTGTTATACAGTGTTGCCATTTATGCTTCACATCCGGACGTAAAGACTTTTTGCGGATGACGCTATGTTTAATATTTCTGTGGAAGGCTGTATTGTGGGTTATGTTGTAATCGTGTAGCTAATGGCCTCTTGCGTGGAGGAAAACCCAGTCAGCGTTGGTTCAAAAAGGGTCATAAAATCTGTTTATGTTCAATGCCTCTTCTATTTGCCCTTTATCGGTGGGAGCTTGAGGTATGCCAGCAGCTGATGATTCTGCGCTTATGTTCATCCAGCAATGAATCCGAATCTCACCGTATCTTTATTGATTGCGATAACCTTGAAAACCTATACTTCAGCAAGACGATTGTATTACATATGCGTATATAAAAATTGTTTGTTATTCTTTCAGTGCTGATGGCAACTACGAAGTAACAATAATGACAAAAGCGATATTGCATCATACGGGAAAAGTCGTTTGGAAGCCACCGGCTATTTACAAGTCCTTTTGTGAAATCGATGTTGAGTATTTTCCATTTGATGAGCAGACCTGTTTTATGAAATTCGGGTCTTGGACATACGATGGATACATGGTAAGCATTTATAAAACTAAATACGAGTGAGCGACATAACTGAGATTGAATGTGCCCTTTTTTGTGCCGATCTTTTTAGTTTATTGCTATCTATGAACTACTGTTTTATCAAGAAGTAATAATAAAAAATTTGCTTCTTTTGTTGGTGTTTATTTTGAGAACATTTTCTTTTTTTTTTGTTCCTAGCATTAATGGGGTATCCTGGTGTAGTGGCTTCAAAAATTGTCTTAATAGATTTTTTTTATTACGCTTCTCTCGGGAGAGGCGAACCTATAGCCTCCGAGTGGGCGTCCCGAGATGCCACCAAATAACTGTTGCAGTTCTCCGCTAGACGCCCCGGAACTAACAGGATACAGATCCGAGCACTCGCCTTCCAAAACAAGCCGGATCGATCGATTTGCTAGGAAGCTCTAGGTCTTGTCGCAAAGCTGCTGGGGAAGTCCATATGAACGAAGTTTGCTCGGCAAGGCCCCGTGCCAGACGCGGTAAAAAGCTTTGGAGATATCCAATTCGACCATCTTCACTTACCGTGCGCCTCAATTGCAGATGCCCATATATCGGTTATAACGGTCAAAAGGTCTTCCGTGGGCCGCCTGCCTCGGAATCCGTATTGACGATAATTCAGAAGTCCGTTGCACTCCAAATACTTAATTAACTCGGCATTGAAGACCTTTTCGATTACGTTAGATAACATAGACAGTAATGCTATCGGACGGTAATTTTGTGAACTCGAGCGATTTTCAAGCAGGTAGGACATATCCTCCATACATAAGATAAGTGGAAGAGCCTGGCAAGAACCGGCGATAGTTCTGGGGCACAGTTCTTATGGACTATTGCTGGAATTCTGTCCGGGCAGGTTGCCTTCCCACAGTCCAGTCCACGTATAATGCATCGAATAGTACGCGGACTGTACCCCACATCCCGAATCGAAGACCGTACCGGCGCGATCACAGGTGGCTCCAAAAGACCGGCATCGAGATTTGAATTCGCGGAAAATTAATTCGCGAACACATCAGCTTTATATTTTGAATTTGTGATTTATGTCACGCTGTCCGTCACTAACGGAGGAAAAAGGGAGGAAGCGAAGTTACTGCGACAGCCTTCGCCATTGACCAGAAAGAACGCGAACCAGTCGGCGACTCAAGGTCACTCTATCGTTGTAAACCTTCTTCGCGGTATCAATCGTCTGGTTGCAAGCGGTTCTGATTCTAATAAAATTCGTTCTGTTAACCCCGGTGGGATTAGAGCGCCACTGTTTATAAACTTAATTTTTTGCCGCTGTAATCTGGCCGCATTTTTTATCAAACCAAGGCCTATCAGATGAACTTCATTTGACAGAATGCGGAATTTATATCTCTACCCCGAGAAGAATAATCTCCATGAGCGATTCCGAGCATGCATTGACATCAGCGTCTACAAAGCACACATCCGACCACGGAGAGGATGCGAAGAAATCGTGCAGATCTTCCAGTTGGCATCCCCGTAACTCCATAAATGGCGAAGCTGCTTAGGTCGATTATTCGATTGAAATGCAAGTGGTTGCGCGACCGATTTCAAGCCGTGATCAGAGTTTTCCAGCAACCTCCACGGTATAAGTGCTTGGCTCGGGTGTCAAAAACAGATCCAGGGTGTTCGCATAATGACCTCGGGCATCCGGCAATCGCGTAGGTTCCTCCACAAGCTGAGTCAAGTTGCGGCTAACAGCGAACATCTCCGCCAGCCCCCCAGCCTTGTCGGTTCGGTTGGAATGTACCAACCAGCTGGAGTTTTGTACATTAAAATCGCCAAGGACGACAATATCAGAAGCCGGGTCGTTGATCTGTATCCAATCGACGGTACGTGAAAGATGTTCGAAAAATATCGCTAGTCGATCGTCATTCGGGGAGCGGTAAACAAGGAAATTCAACAGAACTCCTCAGCACGACCTTCAACTACATGATGCCCAGGTTATTAGGCTCCAACGCCTCCATCCTCTGCCAAGTCATATCGGACCGCGCGAAGACGCCGTTTCATTTCCCAGAGTCTTGGGATTTCAAATAGTCGGCCATATCAGAACCCCGTTTTTATATGGTAATGTCTGCTTACTGCTTATTCTGATTCGACCCGGAGTCAGAGGGGCGTCGTTATAATACAGCCGGTATACTCTTGGCTGCAAACCATCCAATGGGTAGGGTGACGCGTAACAAACTGGATTAGGGGTGGCATATCTTTGTGTGTTATTTCTTGCTAACCTGTCTGACACGACCTTCAACCACATGCTATTGGGTTCCAACGCCTCCATCCTCTGGCAAGGAAGATCGGTCCGCGCGAAGACGCAGATTCCGCCCTTAAAACGTAATCTCGAATGTAAGTCGTATCCTGAGCAACGAAGATATTTCGAATCAGTTGCCGAATCGACCTGGGTCTCATTTAGGACAAGTATATCAAGTTTCGCTGTTTGCAAGTACTGGTAGAGGGCATTGACATTCGTATTTGTGAAACCGATGCCTCTGATATTACAAAATCCCGTTATCAGTCGAACGTCGACAGAGCCTCGAGAACGAGCCCAATTACCCGATGACGAGTTTCTTAAAGTTCATAATATTTGCATGATGTTTCACCGGACATTGTCTACCCCGGGGATCCGAATGGGCAAGTAGTTTTCCTCCGGAACTCTTTATCTCAGAAGTTATCATCATAATTTATCTCCGTGTCAGTCCGGGCCATCAGCCATACATCCGAAACATAGTCGAAGATTACTCCCGACGATATCGCGGAATGTACAGCGTGACGGGATGGTATCTCACCTTGGGACCGACTACCACCTAAACCAACCTTTTCTCGAACCGGTCCATCAGCCAAGCTCCGAAAGTTGGCCAGGGATTTCTCCCGACCATTTCACGGAGCCTATAGCTGGATGGGGTGGTATTTCACCCGGCGACAGGGCGTTGGGACCCCACTTACCACTCGGCCTTTAGTCGCCTCTTACGACAAGGCGGGCTAACTGCGACTATATTCTAATGCCCTACTTACAGGATTGTATGCCACTGGTAAAATATGCTCTCAAAGCGCTGGGTATGAATTTGTTTTTCATCATCATGATCGGCACTACAACCGGGATCTGGTCTTGGCCTTATTTAGCAAGTCTCTCCACCGGTATCCGGTCCTTATCCGATACTTGTTACATTGTCCATAATAATTTGTTTTTCCGGGCAAGGTTATTAGTCCTGCGCCAACCTTTCTCAGGATGAATCTGTATTTTAGGGAGTCCAAATGAGTTCAAAAAGTACGCATGGCAGTGTTCGGAAATTTTAAATGCATTTTTCTGAAACGATGTTTTCGAAAAAGGCGTGTGCAAGATAACTCATAATTTTACAGATGAGTTCATGTGATGTTTTTTTTTAATGAAAGGTTAGTTAATTTTCGACTTGATGAACGTATTTTTAGAAGTTAACATTTTGTTTATAAAAAGTTATAAACTAAAATAAGTTGAAAATGTTCGCAAAAATGCTTTTTTTCCATCACGTTTGTTTATACATTTCTTTTTTTTAAATACCTTAAATACTCATCAATTGACCACACTCTTAAACTAAACAAAACCATTTTTTTTACGGATCGTCCAACACGGTTCTACACTGCACACTGCAAATTTTTTTTTGTACGCTGAAGTCTTGTACCTATAACTTGCTTGTTTATCCATAAAATTTAATGAAACAATTAATTTAAATACTTGTATAAATGCACAATAAATGCTCAAATTTGCAAAAATATATATTAAATCGTTTTTTCCTAAAAAAGAAAACAACAAAATCGGCTCTTTTTTACCTTCTACACCAGGATACCCCTTTAATATCATTTCCCCCAACAAGCAATGTATCCCTCAACGAGTATATTACTTGTATGGTATGCCTCCTATACGTTTCCTCATTACCCTGGTGACCAACATCATCCACCGACGTGTTTATTTGGTTTGAACCCTTCAACAAAATTCCAAAAACTCGTCGTCTGAGTGGAATCAAACTAATTTTTGTTATATTTCTAACTAACAATATTTTATATATAAAATATTCGTCATTTATTTGTGTTTTTATTTGTTTATATAAATAACTTTTTTTTTTTTAAATTTTATTCTAAAATTAGTTTCGGTATTTTTTTAAAAATGTAATTCTTTATATAATAATACTATATTTAGATTTGGATTAATTGTATACGAATTTTTCAGGTCGATTTACGGCATCTGAAACAAACTGCAGATTCGGATAATATCGAAGTTGGAATTGATCTTCAAGACTATTATATATCAGTTGAATGGGACATAATGCGCGTGCCCGCAGTGAGAAATGAAAAGTTCTATAGCTGTTGCGAGGAACCGTACTTAGATATTGTATTTAATTTGACTTTGAGACGAAAGACGTTGTTTTACACAGTTAATTTAATTATACCGTGCGTTGGTATATCATTTTTGTCAGTGCTGGTATTTTATTTACCAAGTGATTCGGGTGAAAAGATCTCATTGTGTATTAGCATACTTCTATCATTGACTGTGTTCTTTTTACTACTCGCGGAAATTATACCCCCGACATCGTTAACAGTTCCATTATTAGGGAAATATCTATTGTTTACTATGATGCTGGTAACACTATCGGTTGTGGTTACTATTGCTGTATTAAATGTGAATTTTAGGTAATTCTGATGGACACATTAATATATGAGACATGTTAATATTGATGTTTTAATTTTTGTGGCATAGGTCACCGGTAACGCACAAAATGGCACCATGGGTGCAACGGCTGTTCATACAAATCTTACCAAAAGTTCTTTGTATTGAGAGACCGAAAAAGGACGAGTCCAATGAAGATGAACATCCACCTGAGGTGCTGACGGATGTATTTCACGTCCCCCCTGACGTTGATAAATTCGTCAATTATGATACAAAACGCTTTAGTGGTGACTATGGAATTCCTGGTAAGTGTCTTATATTGCTTCAGTTTTAATTCGTGCGCGGCAGTGAAAATTTAATAGGAAAAAAACACTGATAAGGCAATTGTTTCCTTGTGCAATATGTTATATTCTCTTCACCCAAATACAAACATTTATTTTGGTTAAAATGAAATAAAAAAGCAAGCAGTAAAATTCAGAACAGGTCTATAGCCTTGAAATAAACGCACAGTAAAGTATAATGGCCATAAAAAAATAGAACGAATGGAAAATGAGCGCCTTTACGTTTATTTTGCACGCCTACATTTCGAAGAGTGAGAGAAATTAAATTTGATGGTGCTTGACATTAAATTTTGTACACGTCTACCGGTAAACCAAACAGAGTAAACAACATTCATACAAAACATAAACTCAAAATCTCTAAGTAAAACAGCAAGTGAAAACCTTATATACGTTTTGTGCCAAGTATTATGCCTTTCAACAACTTGAATTGCCCCACTAGTTAAACAAACTTTCTACAATATCTTTTTTACCGATCGATCACAGCCGGATGTACCGATAGAAAAAAAAGAAGATTGTTATAGTTATTAGTTATTAGTTATTAGTTATTAGTTATTAGTTATTAGTTATTAGTTATTAGTTATTAGTTATTAGTTATTAGTTATTAGTTATTAGTTATTAGTTATTAGTTATTAGTTATTAGTTATTAGTTATTAGTTATTAGTTATTAGTTATTAGTTATTAGTTATTAGTTATTAGTTATTAGTTATTAGTTATTAGTTATTAGTTATTAGTTATTAGTTATTAGTTATTAGTTATTAGTTATTAGTTATTAGTTATTAGTTATTAGTTATTAGTTATTAGTTATTAGTTATTAGTTATTAGTTATTAGTTATTAGTTATTAGTTATTAGTTATTAGTTATTAGTTATTAGTTATTAGTTATTAGTTATTAGTTATTAGTTATTAGTTATTAGTTATTAGTTATTAGTTATTAGTTATTAGTTATTAGTTATTAGTTATTAGTTATTAGTTATTAGTTATTAGTTATTAGTTATTAGTTATTAGTTATTAGTTATTAGTTATTAGTTATTAGTTATTGGTTATTAGTTATTGGTTATTAGTTATTAGTTATTAGTTATTAGTTATTAGTTATTGGTTATTAGTTATTGGTTATTAGTTATTAGTTATTAGTTATTAGTTATTAGTTATTAGTTATTAGTTATTAGTTATTGGTTATTGGTTATTAGTTATTAGTTATTAGTTATTAGTTATTAGTTATTAGTTATTAGTTATTAGTTATTAGTTATTAGTTATTAGTTATTAGTTATTAGATATTAGTTGTTAGTTGTTAGTTATTAGTTATGTGCTTTACATTATTTACGTTGCTTACGTTGTATATATTATATACGTTTTATATGTTGCTTACGTGTGTATACGAGGGTTGCCTTTTATATTTCGGGATTAGAGAACAAAAACAAATATTGATCATCGAAAATCACTTTATTGTTTTTCAAAATATTCCCCATGAAGATCTATACACTTTTGCATGCGTTTGAACCAATTGTCGAAGCACTTTTGCCACTCTGATTGAGGTATCTCCAACACATGCATTCTGAATGCAGCAACCGCTTCTTCAGGTGTCGAAAAACGTTGACCTCTCAGTTTGTTTTTTACGTACGGGAATAAAAAGAAGTCATTCGGTGCCAAGTCAGGACTATACGGCGGATGACCCATCAAATCGGTGTTTTGTGTGCTCAAAAATGCAGTTGTCGCAGCCGATGTGTGAGAGCTCGCATTGTCGTGGTGAAGAGTGATTCGTCTTCGGCGGTTGGTTTTCCTGATTTCTTGGAAGACAACTGGCAAACAAATGGTTGTGTACCACTCAGAATTGACTGTTCCGCGTTGTTCTAGTGGTACGGTTGCGACATGTCCAGTTTTTTCCGAAAAAACAGGCGACCATTTGCTTGGAAGTGCTTCGTGCGCGAACAACTTTTGTTGGATTTGGCTCATCTTGAAACACCCAGACAGTCGACTGCAGTTTACTTTCGGGCTCATACGCGTAAATCCACGATTCATCACCTGTCACGATGTCATAGACGTGTTTCGAAGCACCGCGACCGTATTTTTTTAGCATTTCTTTCGACCAATTGACACGAGCCTTTTTTTGGGCGATTGACAAATTGTGTGGGATCCAACGCGAACAAATTTTTTTGACAGTCAAATGTTTATGCAATATTGAATGTATGCTGGTCCCACTAACGCCTAAGGTTGTCTCAATTTCACGATAGGTCACATGACGATCTTCCAATATCAGTTCGCGCACAGCATCAATGGTTTTCGGAACAACAACTGATTTTGGACGACCTTCACGAAATTCATCTTGGAGTGAACTACGACCACGATTGAATTCACCATACCATCGATAAACACTGGTCCTTGATGGAGCTTCATCGCCAAAAATTGAATTAAGTTCATCCATGCACTGTTGCTGAGTTAATCCACGCCGAAAGTTGTAAAAAATAATCGCACGAAAATGTTGACGATTTAATTCCATTTTTGGGCCGAGATGAATCTTTTAAGTTACTGTAAACAACACAAATAGCGCTCGTATGTCAAAACGTTCTGAGTGCGTATAACCTCAAAAATGTCCAACTTTACGACAGAGCTGTCAATTGCCGGATTGCAACACTAGGGTTGCCAAATCCCGAAACATAAGAGGCAACCCTCGTATTATGTTCGTCGTATACCTTATAATTAGGCACAATCTCGCTTCCCTGGCTTGCGCTGCAGTTGAGTGTAGAGTACTCAGCGCATGCATGGCGTCGAGGCCACTCGTAACTGCAATTTGAGATGTAAGAGTCGCTATGGGTGTTCGTTGGGATGATCCAAGGGATGTACTTTGGGATTTTCGCAGGTTGTACGGATGAATCTGAAAGCATAAACAATAGTGTGTAGCTGTGGTGAGGGTCACTGAATGTCATCACCGTATTTATCCTCGTCCAGGTATGGCGTCGTTTGCTGAGGATGTCGGTTATAGAGAACCATATTGCCGGGGCGGGTGGAGGCACTCGCTGGTGATGCTTATGAATGTCATCGTCGTCATCGATAACACTGATTTCTTTTTCGTAGTCGTCCATGCTGGAATCAATATTTTCCTCCTCGGTATGGCGAGGTAGATTGAAGTGATGCGATAGGGGAGCGTGTCCGTTTGTACTAGACTCATTTGAACTGCCACACAGACTAGCCGTGTATCGAAGTAAAGTACATGCCGCCTGAGGTAATGGCGCCATTATTGTGGAGCGGTATGGTAGACTTGTAGCGGTTCTACGAACCACCACAACCAACTATAGGTTGAGATGCCCTTCCGCCAAGGAATATACTTACCTGTATTCATTACACGTGCCCACAGACACGTGTCCCAATAGCCGGTGATCATACCTGTAACAAAGGTTATAAGAAATTGTAACAACGTTGAAACCCGATATCGAAAAGCAAGGAACTTAACGTTCCAAAAGCTTCCAATATCGAGTTTAACGTTTCATCCATCATATTCAAAAGCAATTGAAAAGTCCAGAAATGCCCAATCTTCAATTCCGAATATCTGCACGATGTTTCCACGAAATACCATGTCGGTAAGTAAACCGAACAAGGGATACATTCTCGGGTAGCTAAATTCAATTAGCACCTAAGCCCCTCGCATGGTCTAATGCAAAGGCACACTTATGCAAACAAGGCATATCGCTTAGCTGCCGTCCAATGTTCATGCAATCATAAACATCTTAACGTAGATCGCTCCCTAGATGTTTATGATTCGAAAAGCCTATCAAAGGAACGATACCAATCCCACGGTTCCTTTTATTACCCAGTGGAAACACAAAAGAGCATTATTAGTTTAAGCCAGATGGCTAACCTAAACATATTCCATAGACCGTGCACCCATCCGAAGTGCATGCGATCCTTTACCCGCATGCCAGATGCGTAGTGCAAATAAACTACGAAAAGATCGGAAAATAAGCGGCGGCATCCGGTCCTGAAACAAAAGAAACGAGATACCGACCACCAGAAACTAATCATGATAATGATTATGAGAAAGATTTCTTCTTTTTACAGAGACTATGGGAAATGCAGCTAACAGATACTGTGGGAAATTCTGTTAGCAGACAGCATGGGAAATTCGGTGCAGAGATGCGCTGGGAAGATTTCCCTTACGATGGGGGATGCGAATACAGTTAGTCGACTTAGAGCAGCAGTCTTTATCGAACAGCCATATCGAAGAGTCTAGGAATCGAGGAGACGATATATAGAATACGAATGAGGAGGTGCGCGAGTGAACAAAGTATTTTGCCGAACTGCCACCGACGGCAACATTAAAAATATATATTCGGTTTTTTAACGCGCGCCGAGCCAAAATCCTCGCTCAGGACATTCGAGTTGTGCTTTGCTGTAATTACGTGCGTGCAAGAATCATTAAGTGTAATTCGAGGCTCCGTTAATCACTGTCGCCTACCAGGTGTCGTAGAAACAATAAAAACAATCCTTGTGTCCAATAATTCCTCGTCGCTTATTTCCGAGAAAACTAGCGAACACTTGTTACGCGTTTTAGCAAATTAAATGCATGTTTTTAAACAACAAAAATTAAGAAAAATAAAAGGATCCGAATAAACAACTATACTCTGTGTTTCAGTTATGACAATTCTCGGTGCTGTAGTTGCGCTGTTTCGTTCTGTGGAGTTCCGTGTAGCAGCACTGTTCGGCGGAACACTTACGACCCAATAAACAACATCCGCCAAAGACTCATACTGTAGAATGATAGTATGCTTGTTTCCTCCTTTTCGAGTGTTCGGCCGATTAGTGCATCTATGTCGCACCGGGTGAGATGTAGCCAGCTCGACTCCCTGAATCAGGGTCTGGATAAGATCCTGCAGTGGGGAAGGGCCAATCTCGTCGACTTCAATGCAGCGAAGACACAATATACAACATTGACAAAGAAAAGTGGATCATCGGTTCCACAGCTAATGATCAATGGCCAGGTCCTCGACTTGGGGGAAAGATTGAAATTGCTCGGCGTCACTGTGGAAATATATCGTGGCAAAAACGCGTATCGGACACCGTCAGGTCTGCCTCAGGGAAACTGAGTTATCTTTTTAGAGCCAAGAAATATTTTACTCCGGCCCAACTTCTTCTCCTGTATAAATCCCAAATTAGACCCGCGCTCGAATACGGCTCTCATGTTTGGAGCTCGGCTCCTAAACATACCCTCGACCTAGTACACAAGCACATAGTGAAGAACACCGAACGAAAATCGAATAAGAAAGTGGATCAGAGCCGTATACCATAGCGATAACATAACAATTCACATCAGTTGAATGTACTTGAGTTTAAAAATCTAATTCGTACACACGGCAAGTAGCCTGATGCTTCAATGCTTTGCTTTTCATTCGTTTCATCGTGTGTTCAATTCACCTTCTTCACTATCCTTGCTTAACGCAACAACCCGACGTGATCTGTGTGCACACACACACACACACTTTCCCATAGTAAACAGAACTTTACCACTACGATCACGTCTTCCGCATAGAGCACCGGCACACTCGCCCGCTCCGGCGTTCTCTCGCTCGCTCGTTCCTCTCTCCGTCGTTCGCACACGAAGCTGATCGTAACAAGGTTACTGAGGAGGGAGTAGTGTGGCGTTTCTAACAGATACACACACAGTACACAAGCAAATAGTGAAGAACACCGAACGAAAATCGAATAACAAAAAGCATCAGAGCCGTATACCATAGCGATAACGTAACAATTCACATCAGTTAAATGTACTTGAGTTTAAAAATCGAATTCGTACACACGGCCAGTAGCCTGATGTGTTACGCATTGCTTCAATTTTTGGTGATTCTAACTGTCATAGCGTCTGTTCGAATCACAGGTTCTTCACTATCATCCCAAACGCTATACTCCCTTCCCACGCGAATGTTCCCAGAGCGTTACGACCTGCAGCTATTCAAAAAGAACTGAAACAGTTATTTGGTGGCGCATCTCGGGGCGCCGACTTGGCGCTATAGGTTCGTCTCTCGCGAGAGAAGTGTATAAAAAAAAAAAAATATATATATATATATATATATATATACATATATATATATATATATATATATATATATATATATATATAAATATATATATATATATATATATATATATATATATATATATATATATATATACTTGACCTTGTATTACGCTGGGAGAATGTCATAGATGGCAACGGATCCTATTTTAATAGAATAAAATTGTACGGAGAAATAATATTGGCTTTTAAATGTTTACTATAAAACGGACATTTCATGTGGTAGAACCCAATCATCATCATCATCATCGGCACTACAACCGGGATCCGGCCTTGGCCTTATTTAGTCCCGAGGCTTTTCAAATTTTCCATAATAATTTGTTTTTCCAGGCACATGAACTTGAAATGGTGGATTATTTGATATATTTTGTGTCAGTGTGGATAGGTACGGCACACAGTTGGTAAAAATCAACCAAACGCCATGAAATACCTATATGACCTGTCAAAACTTTTCAAAACTCGATATATAACAGCAGCATCTAAACAGCGTTTGTGCAGTACTGCTGTTCTACCGGTCCTTATGTAATGGTATGAAATTCAAATCAAAATGCACACTGACTTCTTGAATGTGTTTGCGAACAAATGTTTTTTTAACATTTGGGGAAGATGTCGGCCCCTGAAGGACTAAATTATTGAGTTATGTGAATGGGGAGTAAATTAATCCCTATTGACCCCGGTAGCTGGGACATTTGCCCTGCTTGTATGAGCAAAGCTCGGACAATTTGATGGGGTTGGAATGACAGTGAATAATAACTACAAAGTCCACACTTCACCTGGCGGCGTAAAACGTTTTAGGATATGCTGGATCACGTCAGCTGCGGCAACTGGAGCACAAGACCGAGTATACATTGTAGCACTAAATGAATAAGCAATAATGAGAGCGACAGTGAACTTTTAATCCATCGTTATTATTATTGCCTTTGTATTACTAAAGTAATAATTCAAAATTAAAGTGGAACTAAATAAATAAGTCAAAAGGTTAAACGAATTTTGTCATAAGGAGTGAACACCTTCAACTACTGTCTAGTTGTGAATCTTCATCATCATCATCATCATCATCGGCACTACAACCGGGATCCCGTCTTGGCCTTATTTAACCAGTCTTGTTAAATTTTCCATAATAATTTGTTTTTCCGGCCAAGGTTATTACCCTCGGCCCAAGCTTTCTCAGGATGTCGCTGCATATATTGGTTCACTAGTTGGCGGGTGCCAAAGTAGCTATCCAGGGGTGTCACGTGGAGACTGGCATGTCAACTTGGATTGAACAGAAACAATGATCGTCCTGGTCTTCGCCGGGTTGAAAGCAATCAGAGACTTTGCCTTGTATGTACGCTCCCATCCCCCTGTAGTTGTGAATATAATGAGATTAATAAATCATGCGAATAAAACGTATTTTCGTGTTATCGTCAAAGAAAAATGACAAAGATAAAATACTCGTATATCCATATATTAACCACACTAGTAAAGTATATACGCAAATCAGACAAATTAAATACATCTTTATTGTTTTTTGTATTACAGCACTTCCTCCACATCGATTTGAAATTACACCGACGGGGGTTATCGGTCCATGTTATGGTGACGCACCATTGCCATCGGCGTTGCCTCTTCCTGGCGGAGACGACGATCTATTTGGTCCCGCGGGGAATGGCGACATTAGTCCCGGATGCTGTCCGGCAGATGCGAGTCCCACTTTCGACAAGCCATATGCAAGAGAAATGGAGAAAACAATAGAAGGATCACGTTTCATAGCTCAACATGTGAAGAATAAAGATAAATTCGAGAGCGTAAGTTAAATTAATGAATTCTTAATTTACTCTTTTTTTTTCTTCTTTTTTTTATTTTAATTATCTTTTATAATTTTGACTTAACAGCTAACAAAAAAGGTCTAGTTACGTAGCTTAACTTAACTAACAGTCAACCTAGAAGATCTTAGTCTATGGAAGGTTGGTTAAGTAGGACTACGGTCCCATTTATTATCTTTGAGCTATACGCTTGCAAAATTCTAGGAATAGGAATTAACTTACGAACTAATTTACCCGCTAAGTTAGGAATTACCTAACGAACTATCTTATGAACTAAGTTAAGAACTAATTTACGAACTATCATACAAACTAAGTTAGGAGTTAACTTACGAACTAACTTCCTAACTAACTTACGAACTAAGTTGCAAAAAAACTTACGAACCAACTTGCGAACTAACTCACGAACTAAATCACGAACTAACTTCCGAACTAGCTCACGGACATCAAAGGAACTTAGAGGGACAGGTTTAGGAGGTGGTGTTTTAGGATGAGTACACTAAGATTGACATCGAAAATGGATGAGATGGATTTGACACTTAGCAGCATTCTAGAGATAGGTTCTTTGTAGCCATATGAAGTTGATGGAAAAAAATGTATAAAAGGTGAAGGTTCTAGTGAAAGGGATTGTGTTAAGAATATGTGAACCCTCAACCGGGCCTGAGGGATGTCGGTAAATAAAGAGAATGTCCGTCAGGATTCCACGCTTTTCCAGAGTCCTCAGGTTGATTAAAACGTTTATTGTATGGAGGCCGGATCCAAATGTCGCCATATCTCAGTCCACGAAAAGCGAACCGGAAGAAACGATTATGAATGTTCTCGATTCTGCGAATGTGAATCTATTCATAAGGGAACCACATCTGACTGGCATATTCAAGCAGTGAACGAACAAAGGATGTAAAGGGATAGGGTCAGATTGTGGTTGGGCAGTTCTTTAGACCAACGTTTCACAAGCTCGAGTGTTGAGTTGGCCGTAGAGATCATCTCATCATGCGAGAGGAAATTTAGCTCCCTATCACATGCATCACAAAATTTGTGGATGATTAGGGTTACGAAGGAAATAGCCACGAAAAACGGCCGCACTTGCTTGAAATGATTATCGATTAGTTAAGTGATTATCGAAGCCGAGGACGGAGCAGCATACGAATGCCGACTGGCGGACTGAGGATCGGCAATTTATACCAGTCGCTCTCTTTGTTCCTGTGACAACATGCGAACGAGAGAACGGGAACAAAAGCGAGAATAAAATCAGCGGCAGTTGGGGAGTACAACTGTGGCGGTTCCCATAAACGCCACTACTCACCTTCCCAAATTACCTAAAAGCTTCCACCCCGGAAGGTCCCATAACCCCATTGTCCTTTGCTAATGCAATGGCATTGGCACCTACAAAGCTACAAGCATTAAGGTTATCTAATGCATAACCTTAAGGCCTCTGTAAAAAGGATTTACCCCACAAGGGTATTTTCCATGCATCAACGCAGCAATAACATTTTCCTAAAGGAATTCACCAGCATCCATAATTCTTATACATTTTCCTAGAAGAATTCCGTAAAGGTCAAACATTATGCCTGAAAGAAAACAATTCGGTTACCGTACCAAGTAACCATATAATCGGGGAATCTTATCCTAGCGTCGGCTATTCCCAGTCTCACAATGTGTACAACAATTTCCCCTACATACACATTGGCTGGCGACTCTGTTGTCCAACGACAAAGCAACTCCAAGCAGCTTATTGACGCAGCTGCAGGCAATTAGCGCAATAGCCGCTAAAACCAAATTCTTCAGCACGCACCAGTGCAAACGAAAGAATTCTGTCCTTACGCAAGCATTCCGGCGATACGATAAACAATCCCAATTGTTTGAAGTATCCCAAATACATTTCACATCTAATGAGATGCAGCTTATTTTTTTAGCTGACCCTAATTACAGACCGATGCCTTAGGTCGGTTCTCCCTTTGTTCTTTTTCCTCGTTGTAGGTTTCGTTTATCCTTTGCTGAAATGCATCGATAAACACGTTGATGTGTGCGATCACACATACACACCACTGCATAAAGAGATCGCCGTCCATTGGTCACACCCAGTAAGGAAAGATCGCACTTCCTTGGTGGCCACACCCTAAAGAAAAAAATGTCTCTTTCTCCTCCGAATCTCACCCTTAACGGACGATTGAATACAGGTCGGAGTTCTTTCCTCGAGGAGTCTTTTACCATCATCCGACCGAGCCGGTCGGTTTTCCAACTTCGCCCCCGTAGCGCTGCGTGACGCGAAATTCTACCGCGGGATGAGTAATAAACGTTTACCATCTGATCGTGAGTGGTGTACGTTGGAAAGATTCCAAGTGACTTTAATTCATGTTTTTCAATTAATTAATCAATAACGTAACTTTTTAGTTAATAAACAGCAATAACAGTGTGTTTCGATTAATTACTCCTGTGATGTTTTCTCTTGGTGAGCATTTTCGCGGCGTTGCTCAGTGTTGTTTCATCAGCGAACTATATCGTGGGTTGGTGGTAGAATCAGCACCCATGCAGGCGCACCCAGACCATCTTCCCCACACAACCAGTACAACGCAAGCACCGGGAAAGACTCCAGCGCCCGTCATCCAGAGCAGAGTCCGGCCTGGAAGTGCACAAAATAAAGAGATTGAAGTAACATATAAACAAATAAATACCTATCTTTGTAAATATATGAACAAACAAATAAAGATAATACGGTTGTATTTTAAAATAAATTACAGTCCACTCATTGATAGGCGATCCGTACTCGTAACATTAGCGAGACGCCGCCTTGCAGTAACAATTACCATTTAGCAATATTAAACTCCAAGCAGTTTTTATGACCCAAACCGAAAACTTGTTGAACCAACGCAGGATTGAGTGATCGTCTGATAGTGTTATAGAATTGTGTCGTTAGCATAGAGAGTAGAAATTATTTATAACTTATTCATGTCGTTTGGGTTTAGTATAAAAAGGATTCCATCAAACGAAATTCATCTGATAAACCTAGGTTTGATAAAAAATGCGAGCGAGCTACAGCGGCAAAAAATAGGGCTTTTAATGGTATTCCAATCCCACGGAGGTCAACAGAATGAATTTTATTAGAATCAGAAACGCATGTAACCAGGCGATTGATACCGCGAAGAAGGCTTACAATGACATAGTGACTAATAAGCTCCTCGAGTGCCCAACTGTTCGCGTCCCTTCTGGTCAATGGCAAGGGCTGTCAGCAATAACTTCGCTTCCTCTTCTTTCCCTCCGTTGGTGACGGGCATCGGGACGATATTCAAAAATTCAAAGGATAAAGCCAATGTGTTCGGGAATTTATTTTCCACGAATTCAAACCTCGATGCCGGTCTTTTGGACCCACCGGTGATCGCCCCGGTACGGTCTTCGATGCGGGATGTGAGGTTCTGCCCACGTACTATTCAACGCCTTCTACGTGAACTAGACTGTAGGAAGGCAACCGGTCCGGACGTAATACCAGCAATAGTTCTTAAGAACTGTGCTCTAGAACTATCGCCGGTTCTTGGCCGAATCTTCCGCTTATCTTATGCCCGGAGGACATTTCCTGTCTGCCAGAAAATCATTCGAGTTCAGCCAATCCCAAAGAAGGGGAAAAGGTGTCTCCCACAAAATTACCGGCCGATAGTGTGGGGTTCAAGTATGTGTGCCAAGACACGCGCACTGTTTCAATTGAATCCCCATCTAGTTGTTCCGCCGAACACTCGTTCACAAAATTATCCACAAATCGTCAAAAGAGAGAGTAAAATAGAATTCACTGGTGTAATTTAATTAGTTTTTATTTGTTCTATTTATTTCGAATTTACACTTTTAAATTTGTTCCTTATTTATCCTTCAATGCGTGGCAAATATGTAATTGCAAACAGTCTATTTTGAAAGGCAACGCGTTTCTTTTTCTCAATTGACTAACGGGACACTACGTTCGTCCGACAACACTTCTCTTGCGTTCTGACTCGAGCGTTTACACCAGCGTGCACACGCTACAGTACTTGAATAACGACTGATACCAATTAGGGATGACATTTTGGATTTAATTTTTGCACAGGACAACCAATAGAGATCACGCTTCTGCTCTCTCATTGCCAAGCCCGTCGAGGTATGGTGAATACATCGGTTAATTCGATATTCGACGAACATGGGAGAATGAGAGAACAGAAACACAAAGTACTATGATCTCGGGGTGGGTTTGGTTATGTGTGCATTAATCAATGCAACTCTGAGGGTAGCCCACTGGCCCAATTCGGTGAATGTGGTGACCTCAGCGTGCGTTGACCTGTAGGGAGACAGAATTATGGAGGAGAAAAAAATTTAGCTGGTGCTATTCACCTGCGAAAAGAGATCATTGATCCCCAGCGGATAGAGTGTCTGGGGAAAGTCCAAGTGACGCTACTTTGGCTAGGGTAATATTAACGTGGGAAACATGTTATGGACTTCGGTAATAACCCAAGCCGTTGTATGATTATGCAACAGCGTCGTTTGATTCGACTTGTTGTTGCTAACCACATGGATTGGAATTTCCGGTGGAAATCTCATGGTTAGAAGACCGGAGTTGCCGTATGCCAGAAAGGTAGCTGAATTCAATTATGCATTACTTGCATAGAATAATGAATTCAGCTATGCGTCCGTTATTGCAACATGCTTTTCAGGTGAATAGGTAAGTAGGGGAAATTGAGGTTAGTTTGACACGCTGTTGGCGGTCGAAATTAGGCGGATATAGTGGGTTGGTTCTCCATGTATTTAGAGAACCCCCACAATAGTATTACTGTCTATGTTGTCTAAGGTGATGGAAAAGGTCATCAATGCCGAGTTATTAAAGTATTTTATGTGCAATGGACTTCGGAAATATCGTCAATACGGATTCCATGCCAAGCGGTGCACGGGAGACCCTTCGACCCTTATAATCGAAATTTGGACATCTGCGACTGAGGGGCATGGTGAGGCAAGGGCGGTCGCATTGGATATCTCCAAGGCTTTTGACCGCGTCTTCCACGGGGCATTGCTAAGCAAGCTTTGTTTATACGAGCCAGCTCTGCGACTGGACGAAGAGCTTCCTCGAAAATCGATCGGTGCGGGTTGTTGTGGACGGTGAGTCTTCGGATCTGTACCCTGTTAATTCTGGGGTGCCTCAAGGTTCTATTTTGGCACCAACCTTGTTTTTGCTTCACATGAATGATTTGTTGGAGTCAACGGATATTAGAGTATTCAGTTTTGCGGATGATAGTACGTTTGTTTCCTCCTTTTCGAGTGATCGGCCTATTGGTGCATCAACGTCGCACCAACTGAGATATAGACAGATTGACTCTCTGAATCGGGATCTGGATAAGATCCTGCAGGGGGGAAAGCCCAATCTCGTCGAGTTCAATGCAACGAAGACACAGTATACAACATTCACAAAGAATGGTTCCACAGCTGATGATGAATGGCCGGGCCCTCGAATCTGGGTGAATAGTGACAAAAGAGGGAACAGATGGTAGCTGTCAAAGGTTGAAAGGACTAGAGGACCGCTGACACGGGTGCCCGTCTATGGAGAGATTGGGCGACTGGGCAGAGGCTACAATTAGTCGATCAATGAGAGCGTATTTCTTGATACAGATGGAATATTTATAGATTGATAGTATGATAATGGCCGTTTTAATATTGCAAGGTTAACACCGCCAAAAACAACGATCTCATCTTCACTCAACTTCATCGCGTAGTCATTGCGTCAACAGCGTATATGCTTCAATGCCGTAGGGTGGCAAAATGTGTAAAGAAATTAGGCTCGGATAAATGATTAATGTATAATTTTGATTGAGACAAAATCAAAGCTTAGGAGAGGTAGAGATAGTAATGAGCGGTGGAACAAGGCTGTTTTTGGATAGATATGAGTATTCGCCCAGTCTTCTTTTTCTTTTTATTGTTTTTGTCTTCATAACCTACATTTTAAGTTAATTCGTAGGCTTATTTATATTGCTTGTACTAAGCCAAAGAAATGAGAGTTCTGCCCTCACCAAAACAAAAACAAAACAAAAACTAAACCCCACGACAAGGAGAATTATCAATAGATCGTTTAGAGCCGTCGTCGTGGTGAACATTAAAAGTGGGAAGAAATAATTTCAGGTTGTCGATGCTGAGGATTAAATTTGTCTAGATGAGATATTATATATCATAGAGCGTAGAATTTTTGTGGAAAGATTGAGTCTTTGAGCGAAAGACTCTTACATTCTGATAGTAAAAGAAAAGAGAAGTATTACGGTTTCTTATAGTGGGAAACGGGCGGTTGGGAGATTAGAGATAATACTTTTAGTGATCGGCTTTACACCGTTGAACATGATTCTTCCATTTCTTTAATGTGAATGTCATGCTCAAAAGTTGCAAGGTCGTTCAACACTTTTTAAGGAGAAAAATTACTTTATTAACTTTATGAATAGATTATGGAGACTTGGAACATCTTCTGCTGAATAGAGACAGTGACGCTAGTTTCAATTTTTCCTTTAAGCTAATAGAATCACAATTTGTGGTGAAGATGCGCCTGCCAGGCTTAGATTTGTTGGAGGCATCATTCGTTTCATTTTTTTTTAGGTTTTTTAAACAATTGATATGCCGTCGTATCGTCAAAACATAATAAAGTGTTAGTTGGTTGACTAATTTGGTAGTTACACCACATTTTCCTTTCCCTGCGATTTCCTTGTGTAAACAATGTTGGCGCCATTCTCGCATTTTTTTTCGTTTCAAAATGCTTCTATTTCAATAGGAATCGTTCGGAACGACATCAGTTGATTGTTAAGAGGCGACAAACAACAATAGATTATCTTTTATGTATCTAGGCACCGCAGGTAATATTTTTGTAACCATGTGACACGCAAAATTTCACATCAAAAAGTGTCTACAAGTATAAAATTGTTATTTTTGTATTCTATTGTACAAACTTAAAGGTATCTTTTATGCCAATAAAAAAGCATAGGACAACACTTTAAACAATCATATTTCCAGTCTACCACGAAGAATGCTAACTATTATATGAAATAACGGACAATGCATTACATATTCCATTATTATACACAAAATTGATATATAAATATCTTGAGTTTATACTTTTTCATGGGCGAAGTTTGGGTTCTTTTTAGAAAATTAATTACCATTCCTGGTAGAAAAGTAATTAAGCCATTGAAGGGCTTTCCTTGGGTTGGTGTCGGTTGACAATATTTTGTCACAAAACTAGTCATAAAAGTTTGTGGCGGTTCCGCCAAACTCCACGGTCCACTTACCTGAAAAAACCCCCATAACTGCTACCCAACTTCCTTAAGTTCGCTAATGCAATCACATTAGCACCTTAAATGCTTCACGCATGAAAGAGAACAAATTTGTAATCGAAATAAACCCTGGAAAAGAGAATTCTTACCTGCATGCATAACATCTCTCCAAGCTTATCATAAATTTCCTGAAAGAAAATTCATCGGTTCATGTATAATACAACCACATAATCAGGAAACCTTACCCTTGAGTTGGCTTATCACAGCTTCATCATGTGTATCATAAATTACCAGACAAACACATTGACTGGCGACCTACACCCAAGGGACCAAAACAAATATACGCATCTCTTGACACCAATTAAATCCTACAGCATAAGCAAATGCAAATAGGAAATCAATACTTACCCTTACCAGTGATGCCATAAACACCATTTCCCGGTAATCTAGCCAAAATCCATTAACACCATTTCTTCGATGCGTTGTGTCTATTTATTTAGCCGCGATCCACATCTCAAACAAAGACCCAATTAGCATCCGACTAGTTTCGGTTTTGTTTGCTTTACCTGACTCGCATCCCATGAATGCACATTATCCCTTTCTTTGTTTAGAGTCTTTTCCATGGCTTTGATCCATAAAAGAACCAGTGTACACACATACATGTGTGAACTGTGGCGATCCTCTATATGAGATCTGTTTGGTTACCCCAAAGAGAGACTTTACGTCTCTCTCGGAACAGGAAATGCATCCTTAATTTAAGAGAGCGAGTTTTACTGGCTGAATTTCTTTTAACAACGATTGAATATCGTTGAGTCGTTTTCCATACGCTGACCACCACGGCCATGTCCCTCCCGCTCTCCGCCGGCTGCGGAGACGCGTAAAAATACCCGGAGTCGTATGGGTAATCGTTTTTAAAGTAATACGAGGGTTGCCTTTTATATTTCGGGATTAGAGAACAAAAACAAATATTGATCATCGAAAATCACTTTATTGTTTTTCAAAATATTCCCCATGAAGATCTATACACTTTTGCATGCGTTTGAACCATTGTCGAAGCACTTTTGCCACTCTGATTGAGGTATCTCCAACACATGCATTCTGAATGCAGCAACCGCTTCTTCAGATGTCGAAAAACGTTGACCTCTCAGTTTGTTTTTTACGTACGGGAATAAAAAGAAGTCATTCGGTGCCAAGTCAGGACTATACGGCGGATGACCCATCAAATCGATGTTTTGGGTGCTCAAAAATGCAGTTGTCGCAGCCGATGTGTGAGAGCTCGCATTGTCGTGGTGAAGAGTGATCCGTCTTCAGCGGTTGGTTTTCCTGATTTCTTGGGAGACAACTGGCAAACAAATGGTTGTGTACCACTCAGAATTCACTGTTCCGCGTTGTTCTAGTGGTACGGTTGCGACATGTCCAGTTTTTGCCGAAAAAACAGGCGACCATTTGCTTGGAAGTGCTTCGTGCGCGAACAACTTTTGTTGGATTTGGCTCATCTTGAAACACCCAGACAGTCGACTGCTGTTTACTTTCGGGCTCATATGCGTAAATCCACGATTCATCACCTGTCACGATGTCATAGACGTGTTTCGAAGCACCCCGACCGTATTTTTTGAGCATTTCTTTCGACCAATTGACACGAGCCTTTTTTGGGCGATTGACAAAGTGTGTGGGATCCAACGCGAACAAATTTTTTTGACAGTCAAATGTTTATGCAATATTGAATGTATGCTGGTCCCACTAATGCCTAAGGTTGTCTCAATCTCACGATAGGTCACATGACGATCTTCCAATATCAGTTCGCGAACAGCATCAATGGTTTTCGGAACAACAACTGATTTGGACGACCTTCACGAAAAAAATACCATTGATAAACACTGGTCCTTGATGGAGCTTCATCGCCAAAAATTGAATTAAGTTCATCCATGCACTGTTGCTGAGTTAATCCACGCCGAAAGTTGTAAAAAATAATCGCACGAAAATGTTGACGATTTAATTCCATTTTTGGGCCGAGATGAATCTTTTAAGTTACTGTAAACAACACAAATAGCGCTCGTATGTCAAAACGTTCTGAGTGCGTATAACCTCAAAAATGTCCAACTTTACGACAGAGCTGTCAATTGCCGGATTGCAACGCTAGGGTTGCCAAATCCCGAAACATAAGAGGCAACCCTCGTAATAAATATAAGTCCTAAGGAAGTACGAGAATCTTTTGTCGCTTGTTCTGTTACCAACAGTTTTAAATAAATAAACATATCAAAAGAACATTTACTTTTAATCAGTGCGTTTTACTTCCTTTGCTTGGTGATCGTGTTTGTGCGTTTCGTTCGGAGGTACTGTGAAACACTTAGAGGTAGTAGTGGGTGGATGGTAGAATCAGCGTCCATGCCGACGCACAGACCATCCATCCCCACAAGTTTATTACTCATTCCGAGAAAACTGGAAATTTACGTTTGAGTCTATAATGTTTTACACCACTGTATATCTGACGATGTACATTTAATTATCCACACACACCCTTTTTACGGTAATTTCTTTTTATATATTCATTGAATAATGTTACACACTAACTACACCAGCAAAATTTTTAATATAGTCTCCTGCGTGATCTAAACACTTTTGCCACCGTTATGGAAGCTTTAATATCCCTTGTTCGTAGAAAGACGTCCTCCTCAACTTCCTTATTACTCTCGGTTTTTTTCCTCTAAGTGTTTTCTTCAAGGGTGCAAACGAAAAATGGTCGCAGGCAGATAGTCTGGGCTATAATGAGGGTATTCGGGGGTTCCCCAGCCCATTTTCTCCTATGTATCCCTTATCGAAAATGAAAGTCATGATCGACGGCCAAGGACAAGTCGTACAGATTACAACATCCGTGCCATTCGAGAGCTTATTGAAAGTGATCGCCACTTAACTGTTGGAGAAATCTCATCAGAAGTGGGAATTATTCTTGGGAGAAGAATAATGCTGTGAGAAGTTTGACGTATCTTCTTCCTTCTTCAGAAGTGGCTTCTTAGTCAAGGTTCGTTTTCTCCTTTTTGTCATTCTTTTTTGTTGTTGTTGTTTACTTTTCTTTTAAGCATTCACTTTCTACTTGATCTTGTAATACCGGATGGATCCTTAAACAAATTCCAAGAAGTTTTGGAACCTCGTCTGGTATGATTCAATTAGGCAACTGTGTAAAGGTGTTTGTTTACTTCTTTTGTTTTTTATCTATTAATTAATTTTTTTTTTGCAAAGAGGGGGACGAGGGGAGGGGGTGAGTTTAAAAAGAAGAAGTTAATTATATTTACTTTTCCAGTTAAAAACCTAGGATGGTTAATGAAATTAATTTACACTTCAAACAGCATACATACATAAATACTTGACATAATGGTGACGAAATTGGCATACTTGCAATTGTTCATCTGCAGCTTCAAAGGAAACGTGTGTGCTAATGCAATCATATTACAAGGGCAGTCCCAGAATCGGCCTGAAAAAGAAAACACAAAATGTTTGGCAAAAACTATATTTATTTCTCAACATATTTTCCTTTTAGCTCGATACACTTTTCTCAGCAATCTTCAATAGCTTCGATACCTTGTTTATAGTAAAAAACGTCAAGCTCCTCAAAATAACCCTCCAGTGCAGATATAACCTCTTCACCGTTGGCGAATCTTTTGACACTGTGCCAGTTCTTCAAATTTTGAAAGAGAAAATAATCCAAGGTGCGTAGTAAATCTGGCGAATAGGATGCATGAGGAAGTAATTCGTATCTTAAATCATTCTCTTGGTCACTATGATAACGGATGTTTGAACAGGTGCATTGTCGTCATGAAACAACACCTTCTTTTTCGCCAATTGCGCCCTGTTTTCTTTAATTTCACTCAAACGCTGCAATAAGTTGGCATAATACTCTCCGTTGATGGTTTTTCCTTTTTAAAAATAATTAATCAGCATTTCAGCAAGCGCATCCCAAAAAACTGAACCCATAACCTTGCCTGCAGATGGAACCGTCTTTGCCCTCTTTGGACCCAATTCTCCCCCCTCCAGTCCATTGTTTTGACTGTTTCTTCGTCTCGGATGTGTAGTGATGGACCCATGTGTCATCTATAGTTATGAATCCCTCAAAAACTCAGCTTTGTTGGGGCGAAACATGACCAAACACTCGATTTAAACACCAACACGAAGCTGTTTTTGTCCGATTGTGAACAAAATGGGACCCATCTTGCACCAGGTTTCTCATGTCCAAATATTCAGTCAATATGCGATGTACAGCTTTTTTTTCTTTAAATTCCTGCCATTTCTGATAACTCGCGCACTTTTAGTTGACAGTCATCCAAAACCATTTTGTGGATTTTTTTTACCCTTTTTTGAAAGAGACCAAATGAGGTGGGTCGACCACTGCGATGTTCATCTTCGCAGCTCGTACGACCTCGTTTAACTTTTGGGACCCAATACTTCACTGTTGAAAAATAAGGTGCTTTTCATTTTATTTTTATAAATAGAATATACGAGGATGAATCAAATATAAACGGTTATTTCTTTTTATGCAATGATTGAATAATGTTACACACTAACTATATTAACATTTTTTAATATAGTCTCCTGCGTGATCTATACACTTTTGCTACCGATTTGGGAGCTTTAATACCCCTTGTTCGTAAAAAGATTTGTTAGGCAAATGCGCACGTACTCCTCGACTTCTTCATTACTCTCGAATTTTTTTCCTTCAAGAGTGCGGACAAAATATAGTCACAGCGAGACAAGTCTGGGCTATAAGGGGGGTGTTCGAGGGTAGTCATCGTCCTTCCTTCGCCACTCCTTACTTGCCATTTTCATCCCAGGAGAATAATGATGTTTTGGCGGATTTTTGTCTTTTAGGTCGTAAGTTGATGTGTTCCGCCGAACACTGTCCACAACAGAGAAAATTACACAATGGAACTCGGAGCGGATGTAGCACCAATAAAACACAGAGCGGAATTTGTTCTTAAGCTTTGCTCTTTATTAAAGCGGAGCACTACTTCTAGTTTACAATGGTTGCTGTTCTTTAATAAGTGAAGCACTACGTCTGGTTTACAATGGTTGTTTGTTTGTGACACAATTTTTAAACAAACATTTTTTTTGTTTAGTCTATAGAAAGAAAAACGACGAACTTCCACTCACGTTAAGAATTGTTTTCGTTACGAAGACCGGTGATATACAAACGATACACGTTAAGAATTGTTTTGGCACGAACATTGATAAAACATAAAACGACGCACGTTAAGAATTGTTTTGGCACAAGAATTGATAAAACATAAAATGACACGCGTTAAGAATTATGTTCGTTAAGCCTCCTGGTTAGAGGTCTCCCTGCAGACTGTGGTTACTTTTCTGGGGATGATTCCATTCGCCCCATAGTTTTCTTTTCTTCTTTCGCTTTCCCTAGGTGGTGACTTTCTCTCAATCGAGAATCTCTTCACCAGGGAAGATCGCGCTCACACATGCAGACGCGGAGGTTGCCGTCCGTGTGCCCACCAGAATGTTCACACTTCTGTTGCCTTGATTATGCAAACAATCGAATGTGTGGTTTACATTAGTCGATCCTGGGATCGTGTTTACCTTGCCCTATGGGAACAGCGTTTTCGTTTATTGCTGTTGGTCCGCAATGGCCTTTGTTTAGGCGAAGTACATTGCGGGACGGACAAAGGTTTTGTCGATTCGTTTTCCGGCAATTCGCTTATCGTCGGGGATGTGATGCTTGTCGACATCTGGCGCAGCTGTGCCAACCGTTTGTGTTTATCCAGTTGGTGGATCGATACACAGTTTCTGTGCTGGGTCATGTCCTTCGATCGCCGTGCAAGCATAGGAAAATTGTTCGGTACTTGTGGCCCATGTATCTGTGGATACGTGGGGTCGTTGACTCCAGGATGAATATCACCTTTCGTCAGGTGAGCAGGCGGACTTCGGGGACACGTGTCTGTGGGTACGTGGAGTTTGGCTATGGGTGAGTATGTTCCTTGGCTCCTCGATAGTATAGTGGTTAGTATACCCGCCTGTCACTCGGGGGACCGGGGTTCGATTCCCCGTCGGGGAGCCTCTGGCGCAAGACTAATGACCTTGCCCGGAAAAAACAAATCATTATGGAAAATTTAACAAGCCCCAAGACTTGCTAAATAAGGCCAAGACCGGTTCCGGGTTGTAGTGCCGATGATGATGATGAGTATGTTCCTTGGTGGAGCGACGACATCCCGGCCTATAGTGGTTTGTGCGGTCCGTAGAACCGCCACAATGTACCCACATCAGATCATTTCCGAAGGTTGATCGCCTTCATTTGATAAACATTTTATAATAATCCGTTGCACAGACGTATATACCTCTTGCTCGCTCGTGGATGCACTGCTACATAGTCAAGCGCGACCGCTAACCAAACCAGTTCCTCTACCCTTCATAAACCAAACAACAACCGCGCACAAGATTATCTAGCTCGCAACTTGTTGGTAAGCAAAAAAGTAAAATTACCGTTTATTGTTGATTTACATTCGTATTTTGTTGTGTTTTGAATTTAATGAGATGTGGTATAGTATTCTTATTAAATTATCTTTTTAAAATACTTAAGGCATTCTATATAAAATTTAATTTTTTATTATTATTTTTATGCTTATAGGTAGAAGAAGACTGGAAATACGTTGCTATGGTGCTAGATCGACTGTTTCTATGGATCTTCACAATAGCATGTGTACTAGGAACAGCACTTATTATATTGCAAGCGCCTAGTTTATATGACAACTCACAGCCAATTGATATACTGTATTCAAAAATAGCTAAAAAGAAGTTTGAATTGCTGAAAATGGGCAGCGAGGATGTATAGCGACCATTAGGGTTCGCAGCCGGTTGGTCAAATATGATGCAAAGCTGGCTGCGAACCCTCTTACAAACACGCAACGATGACAGAGGATAATATCAAATGAAAGCTATAGCGACATCGCCATCAACGTTGTCGGCCACATTACTTTCATCGTCGTTGTTAATCTCAGACAAAGAGTCGCCATCATCGTCGCAGTCACCTTTATCAACATCATCACAACCGTTGCTCATCTAAATATTTTTTTAAATTATATATAGACATATATATGTGTATATACTTATATATAACAGTATATGTATATATACAATTGGAAATTAAAAACATATATATATATATATATATATATATATATATATATATATATATATATAAGGTTATGTATAGAAAAATGTTAGGTTTAAAGTAATTTTTTGAACTAATTGTAAAAGGTAACATATTCGGTGCCATTAAGATAAAATCAATTTATATGTGGCAACTTAAAATGAGATTTTAAAATAAATATAAGACAAACATTTTTTTTTTAAATTTAATATAAATAAAATAGATAAGCATTTTCCAAGGGGCATAATAATAATTTGATTTTTGTTAATATCATATATATAACAATGCTTTTGTACGGCATTCCAATCAAAATTTATTTGTTTTTCTTTACTATTTCAATCTGGATTCTATTTATAAAAACTACGCCAGCTAAACATGATATATTTACATAAGCGCATATATATATATAAAATTTAATCACGCAAAATCAACGTAAATCAAGCATTTAAGTTAGACAATAAGCCAACTTTGTTCAAACCGAGCAGGTTCGAATATAATTTATGTTTGAACGCATACTGCATAATGCACATAAAAACAAAATAGACAAACATAAAAATAAAAAAGAAAAATCTTTAAATAAAATAATGAAAAGTCGAATAGGGGAAGAAATAGATCGAGGACGAGGCAAATATAGGAGCAGAAAAGATTAAATAATAAATTAATGTAAACCGTATAATGAGTAATACCTCGCTAAATATAATTGTAGTTTCCTAAAACTAAAAACTAAATTTAGAAAAGCTACATTAATTCTTATTATTAAGAAAAACAAGACATTTTATTAATTCGTAATAAATAAACAGTAATTTACTGTTTACTCCGTTTCACTGCTGCAGTATATTGATTGTATATATTTGTATTTTGAAACAAATATGAACATCTGTAGCTAGAAATTTCGTAGTTTTTAAACATAAAAATAAGAAAAAAGAAAACAAACAAAATTAAATAATTTAATAGAAATATAATATAATATAAAAACAAGCAAATGACTGGCACTGTGTGGTAAATTGTCAATCGCACATTACTCAACTCTACCCATTGTATTTTTTATTATTGATATTCGAAGAATTTTATCGCAACATTTTTATTAAAAGCACAGTCCATGCAATACGTCAATCTATACAAATTAGATAAACATTTATTCAAACACTTTTTCGTTAGTTTTATCTTATTTGTTATATCATTTTAATCTCAGTAATATTTATAAATGTTGGTTAGTAATCGCTTGCGGCAAAAGCTATACATTAGCTTGAATTTACTTTATATAAATTCCCACATAAATTTTATCAAATATACATTCACATTTTTGTTCTAATTATAGAAGAAAATCTTATAAGAATTTATACAAAGCAAAAAAATTAATAAAATGTTATATATATATATATATATATATATATATATATATATATATATATATATATATATATATATAAATAATATAAAATAAAATAACATCAAAATCGCTACAATGAATATTCTACGTCTGTTAAAGTAACATAAAACTTCTTTTCTTTTAACTCGTCTCAAAATCATTGCGAGAATATCCACTGTAAATAAAGCAATTAAAAATATTCGTATAAATATTTTATTTCAAAATTCAATACATACAAAAACTCAATGAATAAAAACCAAAAAAAAAAAAAAAAAGAAAACATAAATAGAAAAAGTGTTTTTGGATTTTTTACATTTTCGTGAGGCAGTTGCAAGCAGCTGGTCAAATATGATTTAATGAGATTTAACAACTAAGTTAATTGAAATGATAAAATATTTAGCATTATATATGTACACAATATAGTTTTTATACTCAATTTTATTTCGTTTATAAATAACAAGTCCCGTCACTTTTTGCTACACACGCAACTATTGTAAGTAAAAAGGATGGTGCTGGTATTTACCTGTACATAGTTATTTCAGCTTTTTTTGTATTGAAAAAAGGCTTTAAAAACAAAAGCCTATTATAAATTTTGATATTACATTTATATTGGTAACACACACTAATGTGAACTAGAAACTCGTAAGTAACGAAAAAAAATGTATATTTAAAAAAAAACAACTATAAGAAAAAAAAACATACAACAAAAAAGAATTTTTACAAGTGCACATTTATTAATTTTGCCATCCTGAAAAATGTTCGTCCATTAAAAGTGACCCTTTGGACAGTGCATCAGAAAAACAAATCAAAAATTGAAAGTATTAAATTATCCAAAAGAGAAAAACAAAAAAGAATTCAATCACAAATACGAAAGTGCGAGAAAAATGAAAGGAAAACGTGCTAAATCCTCTTTATCTCATCCTTCAACTTTTCGAAGCAAGAAAAAAGAACAACAACGTAAACAAAAGCAAAAACAAAACAAAAACAAACGATAAACAACAAAAACAAATAATACATTCTCTATATAAGTATAAGACCTCTACAAGAAAAATACTAAAACCACATTTTTTCGAAAGACAAACTTCATTTTTTGGACATAAAAACAAAACAGAAAAATTAAAAAAAAAACCAAAAAAACAAAAACAAAACTAAGAGAAAAGGACGAACTTATTCCATCATCTGTATTTGTTTCCCGCACATGAAACAGAAGTTTATTTGCTGCAACATGATATTTTAAAGAATATATAAAGCGAATATCTTTAAAGGAATATTAATAGTAATCTCGATAATGGAATTCCATAAATTTATATTTAAAATTACCGAAAGATGAAGCGTCAACATTTCTATGCAAAATTCGAAATAGTTTTAACAATATTTCAGGTTTTTTGACATCAACTGAGAGGTAAGAGAGAAGTATGGCGTTATTCTTATATATACAATGTGGTGTCTCAAAATTCACGCAAGATATAATTCTGATCGAAAAAATAAGTTTTAATTATACAAAATAATTTTTTGATTGAATCAGAGAGTGTGCAATATAAGGTTCCGTGAGGGACTTACTGCCATGTAAATGGCCTCCACGGCTTGGTTTTTATTTATAAATTGTAATTTTTTGACTGAAATATAGATGCTGCAATATAAGATTATGCAGTATAAGATTATGCATCAGAACTCGTTCCGTTACAGAGCGGGGAAGCTGTGGAACTCCCTTCCCATGCGAGTGTTCCCGGAGCGTTACAACCTGCAACTGTTCAAAAAGAACTGCAACAGTTATTTGATGGCATCTCGGGGCGCCCACTCGGAGGCTATAGGTTTGCCTCTCCCGAGAAAAGTGAAATAAAAGAAATCGATTAAGACAATTTTTGAAGCCACTACACCAGGATACCCCCTTAACCCTTATGTCAATGACCAACTTTACTGACAGTAATCATTTCGTCGCAATTTCACGATTGCTCGGCCTAGTAGACGAATTTCGGTCCCATGTCTTAGATCATCTCCATTCAAACGTTTCTGAATGATAATTACGAAATTTCAATGAACCGGGTACCCGGTCATTGACATAAGGGTTAATGCAAGGAACAAAAAAAGAAAATGTTCTCAAAATAAACACCAACAAAATATAGGTTCGCCTCTCCCGAGAAAAGTCTAATAAAAAAAAAAAAAAACTAAATGTCGGATAAATGGCCCCCACGATTTACTGGCACATACGCAAAATGTTGTCGAAATTCGAAGACTATTTTACACAAATGCGGCTGAATTTCACTAAGGCACTGTGCTCGATTTGCTCCCTCAAGGCGTTGGTTGAACGAGGGCTTGTTAGCATGAGCCTTGGACTTCAAAGTCCTCGACGACTGTAGCATGATTATGGCTTTCCTATTCTGATATCGAAAACGACTAGGAAGTGGCTTATGCAACAAACGTGCTGCTCTTCCCTACAATGCTTTCTAACAACCTGGACCTGTCAAATGTCACACCGTCATTAACAGCACTCTGCCGCAAAAATGGCGCAATATTCTAGTTTTGCGTGAATGTTGAGACACTCACTGAAACAAACATCTTGCCGACAGATGCTTTCATGTCTTTAAAATGCACATATTTCAAGACATTCCGTATTTGCCATGAAATTAATCAACATTTAATCTAATATTTTTATTTTTTTTAACAAGTCAATATAGCAGGACGTATTACGAAAATTCTGTTCATATATTCTTCGAGTATTTTTCAGGAATATAGTTAAGTATCTATAAGTCATTTTAGCGTGATACATCAAATAGAAGCTTTTTAAAAATTTGATATGTAACGTTAAAGGTATTCGTTTGGTTACAGGGTTATATACGTTTCTCTGTTTATGTTTTAATGTTTTTTTTTCTAAGTTCTTAACCAGTTAACCTCGAGATTGCACATGACAAGGCAAAAGTCGATTTGAAAATACGTAACTTCAACTCTGTAGTTTGTGTCGTTTGTACCTTATACATTTTTGTGGAGATTTTCATCCTTCCCAGCACTTTCGTTATTATATGTTTTACTGGTATAGATAAATTGACGATTGCACAGCGGCGAGGTATAAAATGCCTTTGAACTTTCCAA
Source organism: Microdon myrmicae (assembly GCA_963931805.1). Taxonomy (NCBI): domain Eukaryota; kingdom Metazoa; phylum Arthropoda; class Insecta; order Diptera; family Syrphidae; genus Microdon; species Microdon myrmicae. The sequence continues at coordinate 75,207,893 of OZ007500.1, read as the reverse complement.
TGTAACGAATCGAGAACCGAGATGAAGTGGGACCGATCTGTTCTGCCCATTCCTAAAATCAGTCTTAAGGGCCTAACCAAATTCGAGACTAATTTTTACGCTTTTTTCGTGAATTATTTTTTAAGGAAAGAACATTTAAAAGTGATTGGATCATGGAGGTCCTTTTTTATATTTTATACCACATAATGTAAAATTTTGAAAAGATTTTCTTTGAAATTCCCTGAGTTAGTTTTATGCTGTTCAAGATGATCCGCCGTAAAAGTTTAGTAACGGCGTGCAGTCTAGAGATCGCAAAATTAACCTAGAAGCAATTTCCAAAGTTTAGTTACAATGTATCATCATCATCCTCACCATCATCGGCACTACAACCGAGATCCGGTCTTGGCCTTATTTAGCAATTCTCTCTACCGGTCCCGATTTCGAGCCGATGTCATCCAGTTTGGCACTTCCAGACTCTGGGCGTCCTGGTCTACGCCCTCCCTCCATCACAGACAAGGTCGCCGCGCTGTATGCTTCCATATATTTTGCCACAAAGGACTTTCCGGTCAAGCTCCTCTTCGCACATTCGAGCTAGGTGTCCCGCCCACCGGAGTCTACCGAGCTTGATTTTTATTACAACATTAGCTTCAAAGTAGTTTGCGTACAACTCATGGTTGTAGCATCTCCGGAATCGTCCTCCCTCACATACGGGGCAACAATTCTCCTTACAATGTGTAGGTTATTATTATTATTTAGTTCCAATGGAAAGGTTATTATTATGATAGTTGTTAGTTGAAACCACTTTTAGTAAAAAAAAAATGAAAAACCGAATAATTAAGAGGCATTTGAAAAAAAGTAGTTTTTTGACATTGTGTCGCGTTTAAACAGGTGCATTCAAATGCACTTAAAAAGAGTGGATTCAAATGCATTTAAAAAAAGTGCATTTAACATGTTTTCTGTCTCCAAGAGGTTCAACTAATAGATAATTTACATCATTTGTAATGATCAAACAATTATTTCACGTGCGACGCTACACGCCATTTGAATAATACACACATCGAAAGCAAAAACCCGTTTTCAAAAAGATCTCCGCGCTGGCGGTACACTGTAGCGCGCTCCATTTCACATCCCTATGAAGAACTTCAAATTTCGCCTTGAACATTTATGAGCATATTTCTGAGCATCGATTTTTTGAACCATCTAATGTGGTTTCCCCTTAGTAAGGATGGATTTCGTCGGAGTTCACTACGATAAACGACGTTACGGTCAGACTTTAAAATACCTAACCACCGAAGATAAACTAAAAATTAGATTCAAATATGGTGTGTTCTCTTATTGAGCCAGTGTTACAGTCAGGCTCTAAAATACCTAACCACCGAAGCTAAACTAAAAATTAGATTCAAATACGATGTGTTGTCTTATTGAGTCAGTGTTACAGTCAGGGTTTAAAATACCTAACCACCCAGAAGTATACTAGATATTGATTTCAATACGGTGTGTTCTCTTATTGAGCCAGTGTTACAGTCAGGGTGTAAAATACCTAACCACCGAATGTAAACTAAAAACTAGATTCAAATACAGTGTGTTCTCTTATTGAGCCAGTCTTACAGTCGGGCTTTAAAATACCGAACCACCGAAGTTAAATTAATTATTAAATTTAAATACGGTGTGTTCTCTTATTGAGCCAGTGTTACAGTCGGGCTTTAAAATACCTCTCCAAAGAGGGTAAACTAAAAATTAGATTCAAATACGGTGTGTGCTCTTATTGAGCCGGTGTTTCAGCTAGGCTTTAAAATACCTAACCACTGAAGGTAAACTAAAAATTAGATTCAAATACGGTGTGTTCTCTTGTAGAGCCAGTGTTTCAGTCAGGATTTAAAATACCTAACCACCGAAGGTAAACTAAAAATTACATTTAAATACGGTGTGTTCTCTTATTGAGCCAGTGTTACAGTCAGGATTTAAAATACCTAACCACCGAAGGTAAACTAAAAATTAGATCCAAATACGGTGTGTTCTCTTATTGGGCCAGTGTTACAGTTAGGCTTTAAAATACCTAACCACTGAAGGTAAACTAAAAATTACATTTAAATACGGTGTGTTCTCTTATTGAGCCAGTGTTACAGTTAGGCTTTAAAATACCTAACCACCGAAAGTAAACTAAAAATTACATTTAAATACGGTGTGTTCTCTTATTGAGCCAGTGTTACAGTCAGGATTTAAAATACCTAACCACTGAAGGTAAACTAAAAATTAGATTCAAATACGGTGTGTTCTCTTATTGAGCCAGTGTTTCAGTCGGGCTTTAAAATACCTAACCACCAAAGGTAAACTAAAAATTAGATTCAAATACGGTGTGTTCTTTTATTGAGCCAGTGTTTACAGTCAGGCTTTAAAATACCTAACCACCGAAGGTAAACTAAAAAATAGATCCAAATACGGTGTGTTCTCTTATTGAGCCAATGTTTCAGTCGGGCTTTAAAATACCTTACCACCGAAGGTAAACTAAAAATTACAATCAAATACGGTGTGTACTCTTATTGAGCCAGTGTTACAGTTAGGCTTTAAAATACCTAACCACCGAAGGTAAACTAAAAACTAGATCCAAATACGATGTGTTCTCTTATTGAGCCAGTGTTTCAGTCGGGCTTTAAAATACCTTACCACCGAAGGTAAACTAAAAATTACATTTAAATACGGTGTGTTCTCTTATTGAGCCAGTGTTACAGTTAGGCTTTAAAATACCTAACAACTGAAGGTAAACTAAAAAGTAGATTCAAATACGGTGTGTTCTCTTATTGAGCCAGTGTTTCAGTCGGGCTTTAAAATACCTAACCACCGAAGGTAAACTAAAAAATAGATCCAAATACGGTGTGTTCTCTTATTGAGCCAATGTTTCAGTCGGGCTTTAAAATACCTAACCACTGAAGGTAAACTAAAAATTAGATTCAAATAGGGTGTGTTCTCTTATTGAGCCAGTGTCACTGTCAGGATTTGAAATACCTATCCACCGAAGGTAAACTACAAATTAGATTCAAATACGGTGTGTTCTCTTATTGAGCCAGTGTCACTGTCAGGATTTGAAATACCTAACCGCCGGAGGTAAACTAAATATTAGATTCAAATACGGTGTGTACTCTTATTGAGCTAGTGTTACAGTCAGGCTTTAAAATACCTCACCACCGAAAGTAAACTAAAAGTTAGATTCAAATACGGTGTGTTCTCTTATTGAGCCAGTGTTGCAGTCGAGCTTTAAAATACCTAACCACCAAAGGTAAACTAAAAATTAGATTCAAATACGGTGTGTTCTTTTATTGAGCCAGTGTTTACAGTCAGGCTTTAAAATACCTAACCACCGAAGGTAAACTAAAAAATAGATCCAAATACGGTGTGTTCTCTTATTGAGCCAATGTTTCAGTCGGGCTTTAAAATACCTTACCACCGAAGGTAAACTAAAAATTACAATCAAATACGGTGTGTACTCTTATTGAGCCAGTGTTACAGTTAGGCTTTAAAATACCTAACCACCGAAGGTAAACTAAAAACTAGATCCAAATACGATGTGTTCTCTTATTGAGCCAGTGTTTCAGTCGGGCTTTAAAATACCTTACCACCGAAGGTAAACTAAAAATTACATTTAAATACGGTGTGTTCTCTTATTGAGCCAGTGTTACAGTTAGGCTTTAAAATACCTAACAACTGAAGGTAAACTAAAAAGTAGATTCAAATACGGTGTGTTCTCTTATTGAGCCAGTGTTTCAGTCGGGCTTTAAAATACCTAACCACCGAAGGTAAACTAAAAATTACATTCAAATTCGGTGTGTTCTCTTATTGAGCCAGTGTTACAGCCAGGCTTTAAAATACCTAACCACTGAAGGTAAACTAAAAATTAGATTCAAATAGGGTGTGTTCTCTTATTGAGCCAGTGTCACTGTCAGGATTTGAAATACCTAACCACCGAAGGTAAACTACAAATTAGATTCAAATACGGTGTGTTCTCTTATTGAGCCAGTGTCACTGTCAGGATTTGAAATACCTAACCGCCGGAGGTAAACTAAATATTAGATTCAAATACGGTGTGTACTCTTATTGAGCTAGTGTTACAGTCAGGCTTTAAAATACCTCACCACCGAAAGTAAACTAAAAGTTAGATTCAAATACGGTGTGTTCTCTTATTGAGCCAGTGTTGCAGTCAGGCTTTAAAATACCTAACCACGGAAGGTAAACTAAAAATTAGATTCAAATGCGGGGTGTTCTCTTATTGAGCCAGTGTTACAGTCAGGCTTTAAAATACCTAACCACCGATAGTAAACTACAAATTAGATCCAAATACGGTGTGTTCTCTTATTGAGCCAGTGTAACTAGGCTGTATCCGACTGTACGGTTAGCTTCTGAGTGTCGAATCTCATCGTATGTGATTTTTATCACACCTTCGACATCTACGTAACTCGATCCTTTTACTTTACCTTCGTTCGCCCACTGCTTGATTATGCTACCCAGTTTGGTCTCATTATCACAAGATCCATATCCGTAGATTCAACGTATTCAACGTCGATCCCTTCAGTTCGCTCTCTGAGGACTAGGATGGGAAAACTCCTTAAACCTTCCCCCGTACATTAACCGTCTCAAATTAATCAACCTCAAAACCCTTGAGGAGCCCAGAGTCCTGGCTGACATAGTGTCAACAGAACCCAAATATTGAAGAACACCTACCCCCTTCAACTCCATGACGCTTTAGATTCTGTCGCGTGCCTCCGCCTCTTTCTATTTCGCGAACTTTCGACCATGTAGTGGACTGTGTGAAATTGGGCTAGCCGACCAAAAATCCGTGAATATTTTTAAATCCAACAGAACCCAAATATTGAAGAACACCTTCCCCCTAAACCCTGTGACGGTTTAAATTCTGCCGCGTGCCTCCGGCTCTATCTATTTCGCGAACTTCCGACGATATACTGGACTGTACGAAATTGGGCTACCCGGCCAAAAATTCCTTAATATTTTTAAACCTAACAGAACCCAAATATTGAAGAACGCCTTCCCTCTAGACCCTGTGGTATGCCCTATCTATTCTTGTATTGATTATCCTTTTCCGTCGCGAGGCATTCCTTACCACTGGTGGGGAGAAACGCCTTGGGAATACCTAGACGAAGAAAAATCCATCCAACACCCTTTACCAGTGGTGAGGGGAACTGTTCTGTTGTACTTGAAAAACAAAGAGTCGGTTGAAAGCGACTTCTTTCTAAACGATTCAAGTATTTTTATGTACAAATTTATTTATAATTGTTCATTTCCTAAAGTCTATGGTCTAAATTCTTATTTTGAATTCCTAACTATACCCCAGCGAATCCAACCTACGCGCCACTGGGAGCTCCGTCATAAAACTCAACTAGTGTATGAAAGTTTTCGTCCTTTATATCATCCCACACACGGCGGTCGTCCTCGCGTGTCATTGTCTTGCGAGAAGTTGCTGTATGGGCTGATATCGAGTAGTCTTACCAGGAAGCGAGCAATTAGTGGTCGATCGTGGCGCCTTACCAGGAAGCGAGTTATTAGTTATTGATCATATGATCATAATGTCTTCCTGGGAATCGAGTGATAAGTCGTTGATCGTAGAATCTTCTCAGAAATCAACACGTTGTTGTTTGATGTAGCGGTTTCCTTAGAGAGCACGATGTATCTAGGTGGACATGGAGTGACGCCTCGCTAACACAATCGTACTGAAGAATACAGCATGAAAATAAATAAATAATCGGACTCATATGCCATAGCAATTAGTCTAACAATCCCAGGGCTTAAATAGTTGCGAGAAAAAATACATCGTCGTCTACTCGCGGCCGTGCTCTTTTTTTATTTTTTTTATAGCAACTCTTGTTGTGATTCTACCCATCATGGGAGAGGTGGGAATCGCATTCCTCACTACTCTATAGGGAACAAACTCTATATATTGATAGGATCCCGAACGTTTAAGACGCCACTAACTCGACTACACCACTGTTTCCTGTTCTGTTTCTCCAGGCCTCCCCACCTAATCTGATTTCTCCAAGGTCACTGTTGTTATTATCATTCAATCTCCGTGGCGACATCCCATCCCGTTTGTCTTCCATCAAGAATTCTATGGACGGTCCTGTGGTTGCTCGATTTTCTTTACTTGCCCGGCCCATGTTCACTATTGTCGCAAAACGCTATAGCCTTACTGTAACCAGATTACTTTTTGTGACCTTAAAGTCTGCCTTAAAGGTAAAGGATTCAATGGTAAGCTCACCTTACAGACGGCGAATCCGCTCACAGCTCTACATCTTTGCACTTTTTCCTAAATGATCTTTGTACTTGCCCTCAAAGGCATCCTTCAGGATGTCGAATTATGGCGTACCTTTGACATTGCCGTGTTATACTCACCTGAAAAATTAGGAAGGCTTCTGCTATCACACCTCTATTTCTGCACATCTAAAGTAGGTTCAAGTATTTCAACATCTGGGGGATCGTCGATTCAAAGGAAGGCTTGGGTTTGAAAAATCTCAAAAGTGTTTTTTAATATCAACTCTGATGGCAAGGATCGAAATACTGGACTAAGTGGAGATTTTAGTGTCACCCCAGCAAATCTGACAATTGCAAGTCAATGGCCACAAAGCAATAATGCTCTGAGGTATGTAGTTCCTAGTTTACGGTGTTTGAAACACTGAACGTACGTAATTGACCAAACTAACCCAACCATCTCCTATCCTATTTTGTATCATAGACTAAGAAGAACTGTGTCATATCATCACGAAATTTGAATCAGATCTATTGGCGTTAGATGGCATCCTTAAATTCTGTCTGTTCTGATAACAAAATTTGGAAAAACAAAATTTTCTCGAACTTCTTCCAGCAATGTGGTGGGTCCTTGGAAAACTGTTCGAGATTTCCATCTTTACCTTTAAATAGCCGAGGCACGATCGAGTTTTTCTCATCCCTCAGTTTATGTACGGTTTTTTCAAAAGGTTAAAAAGTGTAAGATACTTTTCTTCGGACACTGCAACAGTGCACGAAAAATTCTTACAGGGAAAAGAAGTTCTCTACTAAACTAGTGCACGAAAAATACTGCACGGAGAACAGTTCCCCTGAAAAATCCTGTTTGGTAAAGTAGTGCTTTGGAACCCAGCCCACGAAAACAAGCGCACGAAGAAATAATAACAGAGGAGAAATTTCACGGAAAATAGTGCCTGCGAAAATAACGCCCGATAAAGTAGTGCATGAAAAAATAGTGGACGGAGAATGGTCACCCTAAAAAATACAACTTGATAAAGTAGTGCACAGGAAACTAACGCACGAAAACAGGCAGACGGAAAAAAGTGCGCGAACAAAAAATAACATAGATGAAAATTCACGATAAAATAGTATCCAGGAAAATAGTATCCAGGAAAATAGTGCCCGGGAAAATAGTGCCCAGGAAAATAGCCTGCGAAAATAACCCCCGATAAAGTCATCATCATCGGCCCCACAACCGGGATCCGGTCTTGGCCTTATTTAGCAAATCTCGAAACTTGTTAAATTTTCCATTATAATGTATTTTTACTGGCAAGGTTATTAGCCTTGCGGCATGATAAAGTAGCGCCTGAAAAATATAGTGTATGGAGAATCATCATCATTACCATCGGCACTATTACCGGGAACCGGTCTTGGCCTTATTTAGCTAGTGTCTCCACCGGTATCCGGTCTTTAGAAAATCGTCCATAATAATTTGTTTTCCGGGCAAGGTTATTAGCCTTGCGCCATGCATGGAGAATAGTTCCCCTGAAAAGTACAACTTGATAGAGTGGCGCCTAGGAAACTGGCGCACGAAAACAAATGGACGGAAAAAAGTGCACGAAAAAATTGTAACAGATAAGAAAATTCACGAAAAAATAATTCCCGAGAAGATTGTGCCATGTAAAGTAGCACGAAAAATGTTTCCCCTGGAAAATAAAGCTTGGTAAAGTAAAGTCTAGAAAACCAGCACACGCAAACAGGTGTACGAAAAAACAGTGCAAGAAAAAAATTTGCCGGGGAAATAGTGCACGTAAAATAGTTCCCATGAAGAATGGTGCTTGGCGAAGTAGCGTCTAGAAGGATAACACAGTGTAAAAAGCTGCACAGCAATATCACCATCATCATCATCGGCACTACAACCGGGATCTGGTCTTGGCCTTGTTTAAGTCTGAGGCTTGTTAAATTTACCATAATAATTTGTTTTTCCGGGCAAGGTTATTAGCCTTGTGCCAGTACACAACAATATAGTACCAGAAAAAAAAGTACCCGGGAAAATAGTGCTCAGGAAAAAGTGTCCGGGAAAATATGTAGTGTTCATCAAAATAGTGCACGGAATAATGATTCACTGAAAAATACACGGAATAATCATGCACTGAAAAACAGTGCACATGCACGAATTTTTTTTTTGGAAAAATTGTACACAGAACTAAAGCGCGGAAAAAAAGATTCCCTGAAAAATAGTTTATAGAAAATTAGTGCACGACAAAATACCGACTACAAAGATGCTTCCGGAATAAATTTCACGAAGACTTAACGAACGAAAGAAGTGCGTAGGAATACAGTGCATAGGAAAAGAGTTCACGGAAAAATATGGTACGGAGAAAAAAATCTCCCGAAAGATAGTGTACAGATGAATAGGGTACGGAAAAGCTATATATGGAGAAAAAGTGCATGGAAAAATAGTACGGGAGAAAACTGTTGTAAAGATATTAAGAAGTAATGATGTAAGGATGTAAAGTCTATGTGATCTTCCAAAGTTGGAAGTCCTATAGTTCCACGAATGCTACTGTGATAGAAGCCGTTAGAATAGAGTCCTTTGATTGATCATTAGGCAGGACACGAATGCCATAAGTATATGCTATAAGCAGTTAATAATAGCGAAGTCGATGGCCAGGACACGAATGCCATAATTATCTGCCATAAGAAGTGAGAAAAAATACGGGTTGTGGTCCGTTTGAATCTGATTTATTTTTTAAAATGTCTGTCCTTAAATACTGTTTCTCCCATCAACATTTCCATTGCATACCAATATCAAGTAGGTCAGAAGCCATCATATTTCGGCTGTTTAGACATGTTCTGAAAATTACGTTCGTCATTTCAAATATATTGCACATAGCACGGCAAATCCACTGTGACTCACTTCTCAGATGACACGATAATATTTGAGCGTCATGCACCGTGATATCATATACCATACATGACACACATCCATGGGAACATCTGGGAAAAAGTATTGTAATGTCATACCTGTGGTATGGGGAGTTCCGTCAGGTATTTCGTTTCAATGACCGTGGGCATTGAATTATGATTCAATTGTCGGGTGTATAGTATGGAAAAATGTGTTTCGGTATCAATGGGTACACTACACAGTACATAGAAAAATAGTGCAGGGTAAAATAGTGAGCAAAAACATAGGGCACGAAAGATAGGTTCTCCGAAAAATAGCACACGGAAAAGCCCACCTACCTATTTATGGATTTATAAGAATCCGCAAGCTTATGATCTTGCTAAACCGGCTATGCCAACCTTCCTTGTTCTTCACCCGGAAAAGTAGTGCAGGGAAAAGTCATTCCCGAAATAAATGACTCGGAAAAATTGTACACGAAAAAGAGCAGAAATAAAGATAGGCGACGGAAAGGTACATTAGCACAAGGAAAAATAGTGCAGACTAAATTTGTGCACGGAAAATAGCACTCGCAAAGGTTTTGTGTGGAACGTTAATCAATGAGGAACCTGCGACTGTTTAAATATTTTCTGTGATTCAATGTGCTGGATCTACTTAAGAGATTAGATGACCCTGTGGGGTTGAAGAAGTATCTGCGCCAGACACGGGCGTGCGGTTCACTTTCTTCCCCACGATGTTGCTCCGACAAATATCCACAAAAATCCTGGTAAATGCAATTGGAGAAAACAATCAGAGATTGTTCCGCTGTACTTTCATTTTTTATTGTTCTCGTTTGATTTACAATTTACACATTTGAATTTATTATTTATTTATCATTCAAGGATTCCACGTGCACAAATAAAGTGATCAAATTTAACTATTTTCGGGAGGGCAATTAAATCGACTTTTCGTGGCAAGCATAAAACTTTACGCGCAAGATAAAATTTTCTGCATTGAATCTCGACTGTAATTTGACAAAAGATTAAATTAAAGTTTAGCGCAGCGGCGTGACTTGACACGGTAGCGATTGGATAGAGACTGCCTTAATTAGAGGTGAAAATTGGGATTTCTGTATTCGCACAGCTATTAGCCAATCATCACCATGCTCTTTTCATGTATCTTCTCATTCGCATGCCTCAGTGAGGTGAATAATACTCGCGCATCATTCGACAGTCGCTGAACATGCGAAGGATAAGGATAACAAAAGAAAGAGCGCAATAACTTTGGGGTTGTCTTAGCTTGTGCGCCGGTATCAAATGAAGATTCTGAGTATGACCTACTGCCCTAGTGTTACGGCTGTGGTGATCTCAGAGTGCATTGAACCATATGGAAACAGAATTATGGAGGAGAGGAAATCTAGCCGGTGCTATTCACTTGCGAAAAGATATCATTGATCCGAAGCGAATGGATGATCTGAAGAAAAACCAAAGTGACGCCAAATTGGCTAGTGTAATTTATCATGTGAACTAATTAAATATTTTGATAAATACCCCAGCGGTTTCGCTATGATGCAACGGCGTCGTTTGGTTAGGTTTGTTGTTGCTAACCGACATGATGTGATTTCCGATGGAAATCTCATGGGCTAGCAAAAATGGAGTTGCGGTATGGCAAAAAGGGTAGCTAAACTCAATTATGCATTATCTGCATAGGATAATGAGTTTAACTATGCGTCCATTATTGCAACATGCTGTTCCAAGTGAATAGCTGCGTAGGAGAAATTGGGTTTTGTTTGACACGCCGTTGGCGGTCGAAATGGTTAGGATTGTGTGTTGGTTCTCCATGTAATATAGAGAGCCCCCACAAACCCATATCGAAGCATTTTCATCCCAGTGAACTGAATACTCTCACACGATAAAATGGCATTCTTGTAGCATCAAACTAAGTTTCATACCTAAATACGTTTTAATTAGAATTTGAGCCTTCTTATACCATCAAACTAAGTTTTATATCTAAATACGTTTTAATTAGAATATGAACTTAAAAACATAAGAAATTTAAGCTTATTGGCTAAATGATCTCAAAAACTTACTCATGAACCGTGCTAGTCAGTTCTTAGGTTTACATCAAGCGTCCGGCAGCAAGGTTTTACTCAGTAAGCGCACTTGAACTCCAGCACAAACGAGGGTCACCCAATCATCTTTCGCCCTGGCTGATGCATACGTATTCTTAATTGAAATCCATTTCATACTGATAATTGCCAGAACTACTTGTCAGCCGAGCTATACGATCGTGAAATGCCATATCTGATCATGCATTTACCTTTAGTCATATAAGAACCATTTTCATCGACATTACTTTTATCTTTCTTCTAATATTTTTTCCATCCGCATTATGCGGATCTCTTTTTCGCACGCGTGCCCTAAGAAAGATTATACTTCCCCGATATGAAGTGGAGCCCTTTACGACGAAGAGAATGTTTATGTAAATGGAAGCAACACAATGCAATATGTGATCTTAGAGCAATCTGTGGAGGCTGTAAATTACACCGTCTGTAAATTTCAAGGTATTATATCCCAGTTTTATGCCACCACGAAATTGTGGAACACACCTCTTCAACGGAGCCAACGACAGTGGAAAAACAGCAGCAAAGCAACACAAAATGTTTAGATCTAGAAATTTTGATGGCGTCGGTTCGACCACTCACTTGACCTTGTTCGTCCTCGTGTCGCCGGCAGGCATCAAACATGAAGTGTAACCCGAATTCGATAATAGTAACATCAAATTAATTCCTTTTAATTTAATTTATGACATGATTGAGACGAAATAGCACTTCAGGCCGCCGATTCAGCGTTATAGGTTCCCCTTTCTTGAGAGAAGTACAGTAATAAAAAAACTTCGATCACGCATTTTTATCTTTTATGGAAGGATCAGGGCAGACGAAACGCTTAAGGAAAATGGTGACAATAAGGCTATAAAAAGGGAAAGCCGTTATCGTTCCTGTCGGGAACGGCGGATTCCACAAATTCTCAAACCATTTCTCTATTTGTAGCCAGAAAGGCTATTTTCGTCTGCATGGAACCATAACCTTTCGTGTGCAGTGTATTTCGTACACTAAAAGCATAAAAGTAATATTAAATGAATCACAAAGCAACAAGAAAGTTTCTTAATATTTGAAATGTGTTTCGCGGTTAACAGGTTAACGAATATTTTACGTAACTTAATTAAATTTCATTAAATAGCTTGAAAGTGTCAGCTTTTAAATTAAAAAAAAAAAAACAAAAAAAAAATAACAAGAACAATACTTCATGCATATTGAATGTTAGGTTATTGCAATTGTAAATTCTCGTTACAATCAAAAGGAGAAAGAAAAAAAATTCTGAGGCACTTTATTAAAATATCACAAAACATATTCATAAAATTTCGATTATTTTTAATATTTCTTACACAAACTTATATTTCTAATTTTTTTTTCTATTTTAAAATGCTTTAACGAACTACGAGTTCGACAATACAGGCAGCTATTAAAGCAATAAAAAATGATGCACGTAAATGAATACATGCTTATATGGATATGTGCTAGCATCATGTATGCGCACTCTTATAGAGAAATACTTGCGTATATATATTAATATTTACATTATAGAAAATCAATATGCGCACATACACATAATCACATTGAATGACAAATAAAAAAGAAATAAAATAAAAAAAAACAAAATCAAAACACTATTGTTCTTAAAAATAAAAATATAAAAATAAAAAAAAAATTAAAAAAAAGGAAAAACGTATATATATATATATATATATATATATATATATATATATACATATATATAAAGATTAAAGAGAAAATTAACAATTAACTAACAAAACCTTTGAATAAAGACAAGGAAACCCCATATAAAGTTAACATTTTGTAAAATTTATACAAATAACAAAATATTAAAACCTTAAATGTAATCGTAGGGAAATAAGAAACAAAATACCTATATAAATATAACTTTAGTATATTCAGGGTGTCTTAAACTGTTTTATAAATAAGAATTTGATTGGTATGAACTATTAGGTCCAAGAAGAACCAAAACCTAAATGTATTACATTTATTCACCAATTTATTTATTTATTTATTTGTACTTGTTTCCTATTTTATTCAGTTTTATTCTTTTTAATTGTTTTACATTATTGTGAAACCTTGTTATATAATTGTGGATCGTCGTGAGGTGATTTTAAAATATTAAAAATAAATTATATAAACATTTTTGTATTAAATGATTCCACAATTAAATGTAACTCTTACATAAAGCATTTCCTTTCAATCAACTTTTTATGTGTAATATAAATAGCTTTTCGGAATGACATGTAGACAAATAAATTAATTAATATAATATCAAAGGAAAAGGATGTTCATGAACGACGCAATTGCTGTGAAACACTCAGTTACACTGTTTATTCACTTTATGAACATTGTTAACAAGTTTGAAATGTAAATGTTTTTTTTTTTTCTTCAATTCAAAGAATTTCAGTGGTCTCTAATTTTTTGATGGAGTTTTAGTTACGCATTTAAGGAACTTCCCATAATTACCACGTGTACACACTTTGTCTGGTGTTGTACATATTCCATTTGTTTGGTTTTAATTCCGATAATTATTTCATATCAACAATTTAACTATACGAATATATTTTTATTATCTTGATCCTTTTTTGGAATACCTAGAAAACTAAAGTATTGTTACTAATAATGCCTCGAGATTTGTTGGCACTGCCTCCGAAGGTTGTATATTTATCCTTGACATCTGCCTTTAAAACCTGACAAGTAAGTATCATAAACATTCTACACAACAACAGGATACATTTTATCCGGAGCTGATAGAGAGTGAACGCACTAGCGGGGTATGCATAGATAGGTATTTTTTTTTAGTGTCTGTCGCCTTCAAGATTTGAGGATATTGACCACCGAACTGATCACGATGTCGGTAAAGTCCTGTCAAACCATTCGTGCGATGTTTCAAAAGTGGGCTGCTTATTGACTTATGCAAAATGTTGGGTGTGTATTTTGTTTTCATTGAAAAATGGTTGTAACACATTTTTGCTTTAAAGCATTTTGAGTAAGATTCCCAACTACCGTTTAACCGATGTCTTGGTCTCCTCTCCATTGGTAAGACCCAATTTGTAACCGCATGTGGGAGGAAGGCTTGTTTTGAGAACACCTGCTTCAGAAATACTTGAGTTGGGATGACCTGGATTAGGGAGTATTGGATTGGGAGTACTGATTTGGGAAAATGTTCGTCAAGGGTCTTCAGCTTTGGATAGATTTAAAGTTATGCATCGAGGAGGCCAGCATTAGGACGACCTGCATTATGAAGCCTTGCATTAAGAAGACCTGCATTGTGAAGCCTTGTTTTAAGGAGGCCTGTATTATGAAGCCCTGCATTAGGAATACCTGCATATTAGCAAAACCTGCTTTAGTAAGATCTGCATAAGAAACACTTACATTAAGAAGAATTGCATTAAGGAGAACAGAAGCCCCGCATTAGGAAGACGTGCATTAATAAGAATTGCATTTGGAAGACCTGCCTTAGTAAGACCTGCATTAGGAATATCGAATTGAAGAGATCTGCATAATGAAGCTTTACATTAAGAAGACCTGCATTGTGAAGTCTTGCTTTAGTAAGATTTACATTAGGATGCCCTGCAATAGGAAGAATTCATCGTCATCATCATCATCGGCAGTTCTCAATTAGTGAGATCTGACTTGGAACAATTTTCATTCAAAATGTATTTGGAAGACGTATTTTGGAAAATACTGCATTGGAAAGATTCTTTTGGGGAGTTTTGCTTTGGGAAGTCCTGCCTTAAGAGAACCTGATTCCCGAGGACCTTTAATGGAAAGACCTTCACCGGGAAGACTTCCAATGTAACGACTTTTAATGTGATGACTATCAATGAGATGATCTTGGAAAGATCTGAGTTGCGAAGTTTTGCTCTGGAAGAAATCGCATTAAGAAGATCCACATTAGGAAGATGCGCATTGCGAGTAATCACATTAGGAAGATCTGTATTAGGAAGATCCACACTAGGTAAATCGGGATTAGGAATATCGGAAATAGAAGATTGGCATAAGGAAGACCCGCACTAGAAAGATGCTCATTTAGAGGATTACATTAGAAAGATCGGGCTCCTCCATAGTATAGTGGTTAGTATACCCGCCTGTCACACGGGAGACCGGGGTTCCATTCCCCGTCGGGGGGCCTCTGGCGCAAGACTAATTACCTTGCCCGGAAAAAACAAATCATTATGGAAAATTTAACAAGCCTCAGGACTTGCTAAATAAGGCCAAGACCGGTTCCGGATTGTAGTGCCGACGATGATGATGATGATGATTAGAAAGATCCTGATTAGGAAGATCCTCATTGGGAGATGCGCATTAGGAAGATCCCTATTAGGAACATCCACATTAGGAAGAACCACAAAAGGAATATGCACATTAGGAAGATCCCTATTAGGAAGAGCCATATTAGGCAGATCCGGAATAGGAAGATGTGAAATAGAAAGATTCCCATAAGAAAGACCAACGTTAGGAAGATCTGTATTGGGAAACTCCGCATCAGAAAGATCCGCATTAGGATGATGTGCATTGGGAAGATCGCCGTTAGAAAGCTCTGAATCTGGAAGATACGCATTAGGAAGACGCCTATTAGGAATACCCGTATTAGTAAGATCTGCATTAGGACGATGCGCATTAGGAAGATGCCCATTACGAAGATGCACATTAGGAAGATCCCCATTAGGAACATCCGCATTAGGAACATTTGCATCAGGAATATGTACATTAGGAAGATCCCTATTAGGAAGATGCGCATTAGAAACATCCGCATTAGGAACATCCGCATAAGGAACATCCGCATTAGGAACATTCGCATCAGGAATATGTACATTAGGAAGATCCCTATTAGGAAGATGCGCATTAGGAAGATGCGTATTAGGAAGATGAGCATAGGACGATGCGCATTAGAAAGATGCGCATTAGGAAGATGCGCATTAGGAAGATCCGCATTAGGAAGATCCGCTTCAGGAAGACTTGTTATGGAAGCACCGGAATTGGATAAATCTTCATTGGAAAGACAGATGGGAAAGACTTGCATTGCGAAAACCTACAATGGAAAGATCTGCTATCGAATAATCTTTTTTGGGATGTTCAGTCTTCACATTAAGAAGACTCCATTTGGAGAATGTGCACTAGGAAGACCAGTTATAGAAATATCTGAATTGCATAAACCTTCATTGAACAGGCTTGGGTGGGAAAATTAGCTTAGGAAATACCTACCATGGAAAGACAAGAATTGTGAAGCTCTGCATTAGGAAAACCTGCCTTAAAAACATCTGAGTTGGAAAATTCAGCATTGGGGCGACCAATATAGAGTGTTTTACATCTCTACGGGCGAATTGGGGGCGGGGGAGAGGGGGGCGGCTGCACGGTGATAACGCATTTTTGGAAACCTCTGTATCGGAAAGGACAGCTTTGGAAACATTTGCATTGGAGAGGCCAGCACTCTGAAGTCCTGCATTGGGACGACTTGGGTTCCATAGACTTCCGAGTACTTTCAATGGGAAAACCTTCAATGAGAAGACTTTGAATTGGAAAATTCTGCATTGGAAAGATTCGCTTGAGGATGATCCCCATTAGGTACCTCCACATCAGGAAGATGCATATTAGTAAGATCCACATTAGGAAGATACACATGAATACGAGGAGCTACATTAGGAAGATCCCTATTAGAAAGATGCGCATTAGGAAGATCCCCATCAGGAAGATCCACACTAATAGGATCCACACTAGGAACATCCCTATTAGGAAGACCCCTATTCCGAAGATTCGCATTAGGAAGAGCCGCATTAGGAAGATGCACATTACGAAGGTCCCTATTCGGAAGATCCGCATTGGGGAGATCCCCATTACGAAGATCCCTATCCGGAAAATACGCATTAGAAAGATCCCAATTAGGAAGATCCGCATTAGGAGGATGCACATGAATATGAGTATCTACATTAAGAAGATCCATATTAGGAAGATCTGCATTATGAGGATGCACATTAAGAAGATTCCTATTAGGAAGATCCCCATCAGGAAGATCCGCATTAGTAGGATCCACATTAGGAAGATCCCCATCAGGAAGATCCGCATTAGTAGGATCCACATTAGGAAGATCCCTATTAGGAAGATCCCTATTAGGAAGATCCCTATTAGGAAGATCCCTATTAGGAAGATCCCTATTCGGCAGATCCGCATTAGGAAGAGCCGCATTAGGAAGATGCACATTACGAAGATCCCTATTCGGAAGACCCGCATTAGGAAGATCCCCATTAGGAAGATCCGCATTAGGAGGACGCACATGAATATGAGTATATACATTAAGAAGACCCATATTAGGAAGATGCATTTTAGGAAGATCCCCATTAGGAACGTCCGCATTAGGAACATCCGCATAAGGAACATCCACATTAGGAACATTCGCATCAGGAATATGTACATTAGGAAGATCCCTATTAGGAAGATCCGCATTAGGAAGATGTAGATTAGGAAGATCCCTCATCGGAAGATCCGCATTAGGAAGATGCACATTACGAAGATCCCTATTCGGATGATCCGCATTAGGAAGATCCCCATTAGGAAGATCCGCATTAGGAGGATGCCTATGAATATGAGTATCTACATTAAGAAGATCCATATTAGGAAGATCTGCATTATGAGGATACACATTAAGGAGATCCCTATTAGGAAGATTACCATTAGGAACATCCACATCAGGAAGATCCACATTAGGAAGATCGGCATTAGAAAGATCAAAATTATCAAGATGCGCATTAGCAAGATGGGCATTAGGACGATCCATATTACGAAGATCGCATTAGGAAGATGCGCATTAATAAGTACCCGTTAGGAAGCTCTGCATCTGGAAGATTCAGAATTGGATAAACCTGGATTGGAGAGATTTATTTTGGAAACGGATGAATTACGAAGACCTACAATGGAAAGATCTGCTATGGGAGAATCTTATATATCTTCAGTTTTCACATTAAAGAGATCGCAATGGGAGACCTCTAATGGAGATTCGTACTTTGGACAGATTTCGCAGCATTTAGTACTAGTACTAGTGAAGAACGTATTTCGTATCCACGCTACGAAGACTACAGATGATTAGAACCAAAGCACTAAATGCATCCAGGCACGTCTGTGTGCACACGGTGATGTATTGTCTCTCTACTCTCACGGGGATGTATTGCCTCTATACTTAAGTTAATTGTTAATTGCTCTAATATAAGGTTCTGAAGATTTGTTTTTTTTCGATTCTCTTTTGTGCTGTATTCCTGTATATGGTTCGCCTGTGTTTGCTGAAAACGCACCAAACTATAGTAGAATGTTCTGCATTGGGTAGATCTATATTGGGGAGATCTATTTTGAACGTACCTGAATTGCGAAAACCTGCATATAGAAAACTTAAATTGTGGAAGACAGTTACATTGGGAGTAGACGTATGGAGAAAACCTGTTTTGGGAGGACTTGCATACGGTGGGCGGGGAATGGTAAGACCAACAATACGAATATGTATGTGATACTTACATCAAGGGTAATTCAAAACGCTAAAAACGGATGTATCCACTCTCGTACTTTTGGTTAATGAAGTGAAGTATGCCCAAGGATGATTACACAACCGTTGATTTACACACGTGAGTCCTAAACAAAATAAACAAAAAAAAAGGAAAAAAAGAAGAAAAAGAAACCACACATTCGTTGAATTTACCGCATTTACTTATCGATTTTAGGCTTTTATTCGTCTTTTATGTTTTAGAATTAATTCATTAAGGTGAGAAACAGATGCATTGTAGCACTAAAACATTCCTGAAATCAATCTTTAGGACGTTTATGAAATCCTGTATAAAATTATCTTACAATTGCAATTTAGTTAAATATTTTAGCATAATTAGACAATCATTCATCTACTTTACGTTAAAAAAATATTTGCAATTAGTAATTCATTCGTAGTAAAATAAATAAGTAAATAAATAAAAGTAATAAATTGAAAATGCAAAGGAAGTGCTCTCATTGGTTGTGTTTTAAAAATAAATATTTGAGTGCATGATAAACATTTTTTATTTTAATTTATATTTTTTAAATAAGTAATTAAGATTCATCTTGAAAGAAAAAGAAAAACCAAAAATATATATGTATAATTAAATCTAGTAGGTAGAAAGAACGTATTTAAAGATACTGCCTATAAAAAAATGTATTGTTTTAAATGTCAAAATTATAAATCAATTGTATAAAGGCATATAACTTAACATATATATAAGATCGAATTAACACACACACACACACATTCATACACTTACATACACTTGTATTAAGGAAAAAAAAAACAAAAAAACAAAAAAAGAATGAAAAAAAAATAAAAAAAAAATCAGCTCGAAGTTAACATTGCGGAAGAAGCAAAAAATTAAAATTAACAATTAAAAATTAAAAATTAAAAATTAAAAATTAGAAATTAAAAATTAAAATAAATAAATAAATAAATAAGTAAATAAAAGCAAAGGAAAATTTCAACGGGAAAATTAATGAAATATCCTCGCGGAAAAATTGATAATGACAAAAAAAGGGATATATATATGTATATATATATATATATATATATATATATATATATATATATATATATATAGGGAAACTAAATGCATTAATTTTAGTGGTAAAACTATGATGCTACCATATGGTTTTTGAAATTAGATTTTAGATGATTGTTAGAGAGCAATAAGAAACAAGTCGATAAAATGAGATCCGACTATAACCCCGTTAGCTTTATACAACTTTATTAAGTGTATATAGGTTTCTTTTGTAATTTCTCTATATATACCATAATTATAATTTAATTGTAATTTTGTGTTAAATAAATTACATAAATATGAATACATATATCATACATATGTGTGTCAGTACATTAATTTTTATAAGCTCTTTCACACAACGAAACATCAATGTAGACGATAACAATTAATAGAATACACTTTAGGACAATGCGTTTTTTTCAACATATATATTTACTTTAAGTTTTAGTAATACTCTGCACGTCTCTTTTATTCATATATAATTTCCTATAAATGGTTGTTTGTAAGTTCATTAACAAAAACGTTTGTATAAGTGTTTGTCAATAAAATTATTTTAAAAAAAGGCATGACCCTGATTTTTAAATCGAATGTCTTCCAATCACAGGTCGTGTTAGTTGACTCCGAATATAATGTATAATAAAACAAACAAAAAAAAAAAAATACGAAACCAAGACGAAACAGAAAGAAAACCCAAATTCTTGTTTTTTGTGTTTTGTTTTTTATTGAAATATGTTTAAATAGGTGAAAATTATTGTTTTTTATCCGTGTTGTTTTGTTTTGTTTTTATTTGTGAATCGCAATATTATTATTTAGTATTATTATTTATTACGATGTAATTAATTACACAGTAACTTAGTTGTAATGAATCGCAATAATTTCGCATGCATTTTCTTGTCATAAAGATAGATATGATTTTTGTATTTTTTTATTTAATCACGCAGGTAATATGTATATTTAAAAAGCATCCGTGGCAACACCGTGTGCGAACAACCTTTACCATAAGTATTTTTCATTTGAATGATGTGTTTTCAAATAAAATACAATTATTATTCATATAATGTATTCAGGTTGTTGGTGCTTCTTTTATTTGCTCTAAATGCAGTACGGTATGACTTTATGTGAAAAACTTAATTTTATATATATTTTTCTTTAATCTTTGTTGCTGTTGTGTATATTGATTATTCATTACTGAGCCTTTTAGAATCCCCATAGTTCTGGCAGTTGTTTGTAATATTTGCGTACTGTGTTGCTTTTGATTGCCGTTTGGTTTTTGTGTTTAATTTATCTATTCGTTTAACGCAGATTAACAACACTTTTGAACGCACATTTTGTTGCATTTAAGCAGATATCTTCCCTTAATACTTTCATTAAATACATACAACGTAAAATACACAATTACCGAACTAAACTTAAATATTCTCTAGAATCTCTTTAACGCAATATTCAACACTAAACAAAGAATCTTTGATAGTCGTCTTACTAAGAATTGACGAGTTCAACATTGTTGATCTTCTGACATAATCCAACCGTAGAAAATTTTAATATAGTGTGCATAAGACTGTAGGTGCAAATAAAATAAAATCAAACAAACAAAATTATTAATATAATTATAATAAAATAACAACCAAAACGAAAAAGAAAAACAATACAACGCACAAAATGCTCAAATTGAGGAGCACGTGATGCATTCTTTAATGTTCTCGATCCAAATGAACAATAGGCCACGATGTTGTATTACAACATATTTGTATTTATTTATTCATTTTAATCTTCGGAAAGGGAAGACGAAGACTATTTATTATTTTCAAATATACATTACTTATAAAATAATGATAAAACTTTAAATCAAAAACTAAAGTTAACATAATAAACGTTCATTTACCTATTAATATATTTCTTATTTCTATTGTGCAAAAAAATAAAATGTATACACCATGTATGAGCGAGTGTACAGGCAATTGAATTCAGCACATTTAAAAAAAAATCAAAAACAATATTATATACATATACATATATATATATATATATATATATATATATATATATATATATATATATATATAGAAAATATATATAAATATATATATTTATAAATATATATATATATATATATATATATATATATATATATATATATATATATACATATATTTATATAGATATATAACGCTTTCGCCTAGTATATACTTCGATCGGCGCTTTTTCATATCAGCAAAAGTCAACCCCCGAACAGAGATTGCCAAGTACTCGGCTTTAATCGAGAGGCGCATTCATACCCAAATAACACAATTTAATGAATGAACAAACAGTATAAGAAGGCGTTTCACACCTAAAGCACTTTATATTTAAAATCAATATTAGAAACAAAGTCAAAAAAAAAACTACAAAACCAAAAAAGAAAAAAGCAAATCAATATTAATATAATTACATAATGCGTGTTGGTTATACTATTAACATGGTTAATTATAAAAACACGACCGTAAATTAAAAATGTAAATGTTTACACAAAACTAAAAGGTAATAATTAAATAATGTGAAACGATAATAACTTGGAGCTGAGCTTAAACGCTAAAGTTGACGACAATCAACATCCCATTAAAAAGATTAATTTTATTATCACTTGATTGGTTGATAGCACTATAACATTAGAAAATGAATAGGGATGTATAAAGGTAATTAAAATATAAAAAATTTACTAAAAAAAAAATTAGTTTTATATTTGCTTATTTTTTAATTTTTTATTTTTATTATTTTTTTTTTTTTTTAAATATTCTTTAGCTATAACTTGATCAGTAACATCTTGTTAACATTTCAATGTCGTCTAGTTCATAATTCAGATATCACAAAGTTTACAATACATTTCGTGAATGTGACGAGACCAGAGAGGGTAACAGGCTAAGCCTATCGAATTATACATGTTCGTCAGGCTTCAATCGCCTT
This sequence comes from Microdon myrmicae, assembly GCA_963931805.1. Classification (NCBI taxonomy): domain Eukaryota; kingdom Metazoa; phylum Arthropoda; class Insecta; order Diptera; family Syrphidae; genus Microdon; species Microdon myrmicae. The sequence goes on along the minus strand of OZ007500.1, from coordinate 75,185,206 downwards.
GGTGTAGCACAAAATCAATTTTATTTATTCCTTTTACAGTAGCGGTGTTATTTAAGTACTTGTGTTATGGGGCGTTGAACCTCTCAAATATGCATTCATTTTAATAATAGGCGGATTTATTTATACACATATAGTATATATATAAACATATAACATATATATAAATGTATATTTATTTATCTATTTATTTGTAAATTTAAATTTATTTACTTGTGAATCTATTAACAAACGTAAAATTAAAGAAAACATCTATTGGCCGAAATACGAAAACTATTATTTAATTAATGAAGTATCAATCGACGGAAAAAATAGCAAAATAATGCGTCGGTTTTGTATATTTCCGACCGGCTGCTCGGGAGAAGTAAAATGCATTATCCATACGCCCACTGAAACTGCCCATTAAAACAATAGCCAACCATCCTACCCATTCTTGCAACATCACTTGTCAAAAGGAAGGTAAAAATCTCGCACAGTTCTCTAAAACCAATGATCAATACTCTCGAATTCTTATTCTTGTTTTGTTTCTATGACTCGTACTATTCAATATGGAGGTTTATCGTATAACCTGTACTGTTGAATATGCAGGGGTTTTCACATGAGTATTTCATGCATGGATTCTATGAGGCAACTACTCTAGAGGTATATTACACTTATAGTGCTCGCTTTCGTTCGTCAATTGGGATCTTGTGGCGGTTCCGCCAAACCCCACTGTTACTTACCTGAAGAACCCCCATAACTTCGACCCAATCTTATAAGTTCGCTAATGCAATCGCATTAGCACCTAAAATGCTTCACGCATCAAATAGATAAAATTTATAATCTAAAAGTCCCTGTAAAGAATACTTACCTTTCTGCATCTCTTCGCATACAAATTCCCTATAAGAATTCTTTCCTAACTAATCATGAATCCCTAAACCATCCGGCACTCTGGTATGCCAAGCAATACCGCTGTCCACGTGCACACCTCATGTCCCTGGCAATTCCACGACCTCGGCAGCCTTTTGTCCAAGAGACAAAAGCAAACACTAGCCTCTAGTGTCATAAACCGAATTCCTTCGCATGTAAACATAAATAAAAATTCGATCCCTTCTCGTTCAGCAAGATACGGTACACGACCACCCATCGTATACCTAAATTGCTTTAGCATCACCAGCATAATAGCAACTTCGTGCTTACCCACCAAACGAATTATCCAGCATATACAAATGCAAGCAAATTCGTGTCGGCCACCGACCCAAGATACGATATACAAGTTTCATTGTATAAAGTATCGCAACCATTAGCACCTTTCCGAATGTCTATTCGTATATTTACACAAGGGCATCACGCATCTAAGACTTTTATGATGCCCACGTCCCATCTTTTCTTTTACCACACTTATTCGATGCATCGTCGTCTATTTATTTAGCCGCGATGCACTTCATAGACAACGATCTTCTCGATCCCTTTGTCCTTGCCGCCTACCTGCTTTATGTTGCCATTGCCTTCGTGCATGAGTAAACAACACAGATCTAAACGATCACACACACATACTACCATGATCTTCATTACGAGATCTGGTTTTCTGTTCCACAAAGAGAGACCTTACGTCTCTCTTGCGGTAAGTAAAAGATATCCTTAGCAAGAGGATATTCACCGAATCGAGGGCGAGTCAAGAGCCAGATTCCAACCCTCGATTGAGTCCTATTACATCCGCTGACCACGCTGGTCGTGCCGCTCCCGCTCCGCGGTGCGCACGGGGACGCGAAAGTCAACCGCGAATCGATCGAGTTTTTTTCCTAAGTTCAGACGTGTATGTCATAACGAGTAGCGCTTTGTGGGTAACGATTTCGTTTTAAACGTGAACTAACAATGTAAGTTAAAGTCAACTAGACGTGCTGTAAGAGACAAATGTGTAAAACTCTTCCAACTCTTCAACCAATAAAAGAACCTTAATAATAAATGAAAAGTGAGTTTCAATTATTTACTTCTGGTGACTACCAAATGTGTTTATTTTTTTCCCTTTACCCCTGGTTGTGAACAAACGTGGCAGCGTTTCGTTCTCTTGTTCGTGGATAATTGCGGCGGAATTTTCGTTCAGTGGATGATGGAGGAAGGAAGTAAACCTAGTGCCCGTGTCTGGCACACTACTTCTTCCCCACAATCTCAGCTTATATCCAATTGCGAGGAGGTAGGGTGTAACTTTTCAGACTTTTTTTATGGTTGCCCCAAAGAATGTATAATCTTCCAAAGATACCATTGACCCAAGCCTCTATTATGCACGATTCATTGAGTTGTACAGTAGGTAATAAACCTTACTAAAGACATCCCTGCATCATCTACCACTCTACCTGTGAGACTGACTTTGGGTTTTCCTTCCCGGGGTCGGTTAGCTCTTTAGACTGTTCTCCTATTGCTTTCTGCGAACTCTCCCCTTGCTTTTTCGTGTTCGCACAGCTCATTCCACACTAGGGTTATTAAAGTGCAGATCTCGGCTTAGAACTCCTCTCACCGCATCATGTAGTCTACAAGGTGTCTTGATATCCGGAGGTTGTTCTTACATTAGACGAAGCGGCTGGATCCAAAAATCACATGTTCAGCATCCTCCTTGCGCTCTTAACATTGCGGGAAGAGTGTCGAACTGTTGTGTCCAAAAGATTTAGGTATTTTCAGTACCCGCCATGATTCGACAGGAACTGCGGAAAAGTGACAATTCCCGTTTCCGTATTGGCGTCTTATCCAGGCTTCCACGGATGGGATTAGTATAAAGGTTCATCTTACTTTTCGTGTTGCATCTGACCTACCATATAACAACAGAAGCTTCTCTTTCTTCCAGTCTTGTTGTCCCTTTTTATAAATTTGAAGTATCCCCTCAGCTAGGATATCTATGGGGAGTAATTTGGCAATGACAAACGCTGCTTCATCGGAAATCGTCCTGAAACCACATATAATCTTTAATGCGGTTGTGTGTTTCTCTCATCATTCTCTACAGTTGTTTTATTTGTAATTGCGGGTTCGGCCAACACTGACGCGGCGTACGCTACTGTTGATGTGACTACCCTTGACAGGATAAATCGTTTACAATTGGGTATACAAATAAGTAAAGGGTTCTACAAAAGATGGCGTAACTAGCATTAAATTGTATGGGACCATCCTGTGACTGTATGCAAGTTATAAACGTCATCATTTCGCTCTAAAAATCAGCATGTGTCATTTCGCTCAAGCATAAACAACATCCTTTCTTTGTACTCTAAACACGTCATCCTTAGTGCCAACTGAACACAATTTGGGGGAAGCGCTGCTTTCTTGTTTTAATTCGAAGAAGAAAAGTATAGTTGATGGGCATCCCTTGCTGTGTGAAGTACATGAGGAACATGCTCCACCAATAAAACCATATAAGTCCTGGTTCCGTCATTTTAAAAGTGGCGATTTTGACACCAGCTACAAAGAATGCGAAGGATGGCCAGCAAAGTTTTAAGACGCTGAGCTGGAGGCGTTATTGAACCAAGGTTCATGCCAAACTCAAGAGGATCTCGCTGAAACCGATCAACAAACGTTTTCAAACCGTCTTAAGGCCATGGGTATGATGCAAAAACAAGGCAACTCAATCCGACAGACGCCGGGCGCCATTCTTCTTACATGCGAACAACTACTTTAAAAGAAAACTCGAAAGGGTTTTTTGCTTCGAATGGTGATAAGGGATGGAAAGTGAATCCACTACGGCAAACCAAAGTGCAGAAAATCATGGGGTAGGCCCGGCAATCCATTACCTTCAACGCCAAAAGCGCAATCGGTTTCTGTATGAACTCAATCCAAGAGACGCCGAGCGCCGTTCTTCTTACGTCCGAGCAACTACTTTAAAGGAAAATTCGGAAGGGTTTTTTGCTTTCAATGGTGATAACGGATAAAAAGTGGGTCCACTACGGCAAACCAAAGTGCAGAAAACCATGGAGTAAGCCCCGCAATGCATAACCTTCACCTACCAAACCGGATATTCGTGGTAAGAAGTTAATGCTGTGCATCTGGTGGGATTAGCTTTATCGGCTATTCCAGCCGATCTACTATCGGCTACTCCAGTCCAACGAAACCATCACTGCGAACGTCACCAACAACAATTGATGCAATTGAGCCGAATATTGAATCTCAAGGCCGTCAATACGCCAAAAAGACCCGACAAAGTGCTCTTTGATCAGTTCATCTTTATCGTCAATTTGTATGCACATTAGTTCTCTCCATTTAATGATATGACAATTCAAAGACACTCGATGTCCACGAACACGCAAAATCATAGTGAGAAATAGCACGAGAAAAGGATTCAAAAAATTAAATCATCAGCTTTTTTTTTCTATTCGCATTCTGCTCTGAAATTTAAGGGTACTGCAAAATCCCCTGCTGTACGTGCGTTAGTGTACAAAAACCCCACAACTGTGAATAGTAGTCGCCAAAAATACTTCATCTCTTACGGTTGACTGATGTGTTGATGCCTTGGTTCTCACTTTTGCTGTGATTGTAAACGCCATAGGATCGGTGCTATTCGCGTTCGTCACTATCGTCGCAAATCGTTATTGTAATTTCTTTCATCAATTTTTTTTTTTTGATACGTCTTGTCAACCCTGAGTGTCATTAGCACGACCTGTTATCATATGAGTCTAACTTCTACGAAATCCGATAATTAATTTTCTTCTATTTTACTTTCCCAGAGAAGGCGAACCTGAGTCAGCGCCCTGAGATGGTATTTTTTTTTCTCGACTGGGTTCATCAGCCAAGCTCCGAAAGATGCTCAAGGATTACTCCAAACCATTTCACGAAGCCTATAGCTTAATGGAGTGGTACTTCACCGGACAGCTGGGCTTTGAGACTCTACCTACCACTCAGTAATTATGCCGATCTGCACAATAGCAGGAGTCGTCAGTTGAACATACGTTTGGGCAATCAAATGTAAGACAGAACCCCTCTCCAGCTCAACTATTAAAGCGACATTCCGGATAATTATAACATCATGACTTGTGTTCGTCGTCTGGTAATATGTCATAAGTGAAAGTAAATAGTGACTCATCTATGGTTATGGCAGTCAGAGTATCTCCAAGAGGTCTCTTGTTTGAAGATTCTACTCTCGAAAATATAATTCTCTTACAAGGCATTTCTGGAGCTTTCCACTATTGTTTCTTTTGTTCCCTTTTCATTATATTTTCTTCTCTTTTCGCTCATTGTTAACATGATGATTCTGTTTTTTTTTTCATTCTTTAATTTATATTACTATACTTTAAATTCTTTCTTAGTCCTTCATATTACTTTTGTTTCGTCCCATTATTTTTAATTCGTTTTTGAGTTTCTCCTCCATAAGATAATTTTGTTTACAATTCAATTTAATTTTTTATTAGGTAGATAATTACATTTATATTTTACAACTAGTATTTAAGAGTTTTAGGACAGCAATTCCTTTAAAACTGTAATCTTAAATCTATATAATGACAATAGCACAAATTTAATAAATAGTAAATAATAAATGATTAAGGGAAAACGCCAAGAAAAAACCCTTATTTGAATCTTAAGACTAGTACTAGTATTGCACAGGTTTAATTTTTTTTACAATTTTAGTTCTTCTTTATTGTTGTATTATATTTTCTACTTTCACTAATCAGTTAATTTCTCCTACTCTTTTTACTTCCTATTTTCATTAAACTCTTGATTTTCCCCTTTTTTCACAAATTAAGCCAATTTTTATTTTTTTCTCGCAGGTAGATCCCCCCTTACCACTCAGGCAATTAAATAGAATTTCCTTGTACATTCAGTATTTGCTTTCACCGCCTCCTGGTGAACATCAAGTTAAAAGCGTAATTTTTTTCTGGTACATAACATACCTCTCCACTTCGTAAAATAAATATTATTCTTGGGAGAGGAATAATGCTGTGAGAAGTTTGACCAATTTTTTTCCTTCTTTAGAAGTGGCTTCTTAATCAAAGTTCGTTTTCTCCTTCTTGTCGTTCGTCTGTTTTTCTGTTTACCTGGCGATTAAGCATTCACTTTCTACTTGTTCTTTTAAAATTGGATGAATCCTTAAACAAATTCCAAGACATTTTGAAACTTGGTCTGCTATGATCCAATTAGAGAAGTGTGTCGCTAAAGGTTTTTGTTTACCTCTTTTGTTTTTAATCTATTTATTGAATTTATTTTTAAACGACTAGGGCGGGGGGGGGGGGGGGGGGGGCGCTGATCTAAAATGAAAAAGTTGATTACACTTATTTATCCAATTAAAAACGTAGGGTGTTTAATGAAATTAAGTTACACTACAAACAGCATACATAAATAAATGCTGCACATAATGGTGAGGAAACTGACATACTTGCAATTGCCCATATGCAACTTTAACAAAGACGTTTGTGCTAATGCAACCGTATTATGAGGGTGCTCCCAGAATTAATCGGCCTGACAAAGAAAACACAAAATGTTTGGCAAAAACTTTATTTATTTCTCAACATAGTTTCCTTTTAGCATGATACACTTTTCCCAGCGATGTTCATTACCTTCGATACCTTGTTTATAGTAAGAAACGTCGAGCTCCTCAAAATGGTAATCAACTGCAGACACCACCTCTTGATTGTTGGCAAATCGTTTAACACCGAGCCATTTCTTCAACTTTGGGAAGAGAAAATAGTACGAGGGTGCTAAATCTGGCAAATAGGGTGGATGAGGATGTAATTCGTATCTCAAGTCATTGATATTGGCCACTGTGATAACGGATGTGTGAACAGGTGCATTGCCGTGATGAAACAACACTTTCTTTTTCGCCAAATGCGCCGTTTTCTTTAAATTCACTCAAACGCTGCAATAAGTTGGCATAATCCTCTCCGTCGATGGTTTTTCCTTTTTAAAAATAATTAATTTTTAATAATAATTTCACCACGCGCATCCCAAAAAAAACTGAAGCCATAACCTTGTTATGGTTCTTCTCTCAGGGAGCGTGTCTCGTTCTGAAAAGAACGAGGGATCTCTTTAAGACAGCTCCTGAGAGGACCCGTTGCGGTCGCCACCGTGCTTCCGGGGCCTCCGGGAAGAGTGACAACCGATTGTTGAATAAAAGAGTTCTGAAATTCGGCCGAATCCAATAAAAATGCAGCTTTTGGAATCTGCAACTACTTTTATCAATTTTAATATTTACTTTAAATGATTGGCGTCCTTAAACGTCGGACGCCAACCTAGAGACTGATCCTCGAATCTGAAATTCATTGCCCTTTTATACAAATCTTCATTGAGATTTGTATGTGAAAAATTGGAGAAAAGGAAATGGAATATCTATTTTTAGAATATACACATCTGGCTGCAATCCAGATGGAGATAAGGATTTTAGAATTGAGTGTATGGGAACGAAATGGATATCTTTTAATGTGTGTTTGTTTGCATATGAAGATATGCATTATGCTGTTTAGTTTTTAGGAAGGATTTGGAAATATGAGTATGGTAATTGAACAATTCAATTTGTCTAACATTGGATTGAATGTTAGTTTAGGGATATGGATTAATGATAAAGTAGGTGCGTAGAAATGTATGTGGGAGGAAAATGGTACGGCTTCTTGGAGCACTACAACCTTGCCTGCAGATGGAACCGTCTTTGCCTTCTTTGGAGCCGATTCTCCCCCATGCAATCCATTGTTTTGACTGTTCCTTGGTTTCGGGTGTGTCGTGATAGACCCATGTTTCATCTGTAGTTATGAATCCCTCAAAAACTTGGCTTCGTTGTGGCGAAACATGACCAAATACTCGATTCAAACAGCGTCACGAAGCTGTCTGTGTCCGATTGTAAACAAAATGGGACCTATCTTGCACCAGCTTTCTCATGTCCAAATATTCAGTCAATATGCGATGTACAGCATTTTTGTAAATTCCTGCCATTTCTGATAACTCGCGCACTTTTAGTTGACAGTCATCCAAAACCATTTTGTGGATTTTTTTTAACCTTTTTTGAAACATTCGCCTCATTTGGTCGACCACTGCGATGTTCATCTTCGCAGCTCATACAGCCTCATTTAACTTCTGCCACCTAATACTTTACGGTTGAAAACGAAGGTGCTTTTGGTTTTATTTTTATAAATAGAATATGTATGTATATATATGGCGCAAGGCTAATAATCTGGCGCGTAAAAATAAATGATTATGGAAAGTTTAACAAGTCTCGAGGCTTGCTAAATAAGGCCAAGGCCGAATCCCGGTTGTAGTGCCGATGATGATGTATATACATATTTACATATATATATATATATATATATATATATATATATACATATATCGGTTATCGCTCGCCAGCCCCTGCCATTTGCTCTAACATAGGTTTTGTCGAAAGAGGAATGTTTCGTTTTTAAATATCTTCATCCGAATTTTAAGATTTTACTTCCAATCTTAACTCCAGTTAATTAGTGGAGTTCTAATGAATCACTTGTGTATTTGGTTCTTTCAGACGGCGTCAGCTTTGATTGCTTTCGCACTTTCGCAATATATTTTATAATTTACAGTTTGCAATGTAGGTGACAAATTTCTCAATGATGCCTTGTTCCAACTCTATCTTGAGATGTATAGTTTTTTGTCGCCCCGAGAACATTTTTTTATATATTTTTTTATTTATATAACATCTTACATGTTTGCTTTAACTTTACGTTTGTTTTTTAACAGACCTGATTGGAAAATATCCTATAAAAAATACGAATACCATGTTTTCGAAAACATATTCGCTCCGTAATACTAAATTGAATCATTTAACTTTCTACACAGGATATGAAATATATACGTAGGCAAGAATCAATATTTAATATCTGATACAAATATTTATATATAATATGAGTACGTATTTAAATTTAAATCCTTATTTGGTATTAAATATTTAAGTGGATGCCCACTGAGTTAGACTCCTTACATCACCTACACACATATAACATTACGAAAATATCTTTGAAAAGCTGCCAAATAAATTAGTTAAATAAGTTTAAATCAAAAGTACCTGAATATAATGAGCTTTTTGCTTCAGTTCATAAATCAATGTTTTAATTAAAAAAAAAACAAGAAAAAAACAAAAAAAAAAAAAAAAAAAAGATCTAAACAATTATATCGGTCCACTAAATAACATTTACATGTGTTTCACATATTTCACAGCATTTATGCATATCAGATTATCATACTGTCAGATTTTCTATGTTGATTTTTGTCGGTGATTTTTAATTTGAAGTTTTCAACCGTGTCTCACAAGCATTGCATGTTGATTTGTCTATAATATATACTATTATCTTTAAAAGTGAAATAAACATGTCTTCATTTAATTGTCCAATATAAGAGTATTCATAAAATATATAAGACATTTCACGAGTATTGTGTAAATTCATATAGCGGTTTCACGATATAAGATACAAGTTCTATTTACACGATGCCAATTGATCATACAGTAAAAATATTTTTAATTACGTATTTCTAAGGTTCCAGAAAGAAAATTTATGAAAATGCATTCAACAATGCTCAAAAATAAATAATTAATAACAAAGCAGTTGACAGATTTCAATTACATAATAAAATATAAATGAAAAAAATAAAATAACAAAACACTCATAAAATATAATCTACAATTGAATCCACTGTTACTTGCACTGTTGATAAAAAAAAATAATAAAAACAACATAGGACACATGAAACTGATGAAGAAGAAAAAAACGAAGAGTAAATTAAATAACAAAAACTAAATAAGTAAATACAAACAAAAGAATACATACATAATTAATAAGGAATATCCTTTAGGGTTGTGACTGAAGCATGCTAGATACAAACGGCTAATTTCTTTATAAAAATACAACATTCAATAATTTAATGTGATCATGTCTTATCAATTCTTCATTGCTTTGTCTTTGCTTACTTCTATTATATTCTTGGGTCTATTTTTTTTTTTAACTTATAAAAAAAGAAAAAAGAACAATAAGAAAAGTATACTCGTGTATAATAATTCTTTGGAAAGTAGGAAGATCACGCAAATATTTATTCTACATAACAAAAACAAGACGACATTGAAGTAGAAGTGTTTCATTTCATATTCGATTGAATTGAGTTGGATTTTGATTTATTTATTTCTTGTTATATTTTCGTTGTTTAACTTTAAGGTCACGAATTGACAATTTAAAAACAAAACAGTCTTAAGAACAATCGTTCATTATTAACCACAAATCACACTCAGCATGCAATGAGCTCATCGCACCATTGAAACAATGTGCTAAAGCTTAAATCATACACACAAATTGCTTTGTACTTTCGGTTGCTGCCTGACGGGCATAAATTTTATTTAGCAAAATCATAACAATAAAAAGAAAAAACAATGATATACAGAAAAAAAAAAACACAACAGCAAATGAACTGTTGAAAATACTACATGGGATTATCCTTGTATAGCTTTAATAGGATTTAATTTAAATGTGTTCATCGTTGTTGTGAAAACACTTACCCTCTATATTCTATGAACGTATAACTGTCATATAAACCTAGGTCTCCATGAGATGATACACTTCTTCCCCTTTCTTCACTGATGTTTCCTCTTTTCGAAAACGATTTACATACATTCACGATACACAAGCAAACTGAAAATAATATGAAATAATCATCTTTAAATACAGAAACATTGCTCCGATTAGGAGTCAAGATAGTTTATTAGATTAAATTGTAGGAAGACCTAACCGTTCTTCCGAAGGAAGACTACAGAAGCCTTTTGGGAAAAATAATGTTTTCTGGCTTCTTGAAACAAGTTACGTCCTTCTAAAGCACTGACCATATGAAAAACACTTTGACTCAGCCACACAACCCCACTGTAACTGTAAATTAAAACTCCATCTTCACAGTATAAGAAAAAAAGATTCATTTTTTGAGTTAAACTTCCCTTCTCCGTCGTTCTCATGCATATTCTAGTTATTGCTGTTAAATGGCAAGTCGTTTTAGTTCATGGCATGGTGATATCATAGTTCGTCTCATACCTAAAACGTTCAGGAAAAGGGCACATAGATCACGGAGTAGTACATATTGACTTACGATCTTCTGGCAACATTATTAGAAAGGGATCACACCAAAATACACTTTCTGACATTTAAAAGTCTTTTTTTAAATAAATCTTTTGGGTACAATTCAAATTTCGTTTTCACCCTGTTAGAAAAAAAAAAAGATTCAACTCCTACTTGAGTTTAATTCTCTTCTAAATGGTTTATGAGATTATTCTCCTTATTACGGTCATATAGTAAGTCGGGCTTTGGTCTAGACTAGTTGATATCGGATTTCGTTATATTGGGCTTTCTTACACAAACGTGTATTTCTAAAATTAACCCCACATTCAGAAGAGAACGCAAGACCTGGAAAGAGGTACAGAACCAATTGTGTTTCATCATCATCATCGGCACTAGAACCCGGATCCGGTCTTGGCCTTATTTAACAAATCCCTCCACCGGTCCCGATTTCGAGCCGATGTCATCCAGTTTGGCACTCCCAGGCTCTGGGCGTCCTGGTCTACGCCATTCCTCCATCCCATACAAGGTCTGTCGCGCTGTCTCCTTCCATACATCCTGCCACAAAGGACCTTCCGGGCAGGCTCCTCTTCGCTCATTCTAGCTAGGTGTCCCGCCCACCGGAGTCGACCGAGCTTGATTTTTCTTACAATATTAGCTTCAAGGTAGACTGCATTCAACTCATGGTTGTAGCGTCTCCGGAATCGACCTCCCTCACATACATCATCATCATCGGCACTACAATCGGGACCCGGTCATGGCCTTATTTAGCAAGTCCTGAGGCTTGTTCAATTTTCTATAATGATTTCTTTTTTCCGGGCAGGGTCATTAGTCTTGCGCCAGAGGCTCCCCGACGGGGAATCGAACCCCGGTCTCCCGCGTGACAGGCGGGTATACGGGGCCAACAGTTCTCCTTAAGACCTTCCTCTCGAACGCGGCTAAAAGTTCAGAGTGCCTTTTATTGAGCACCCAAGTCTCGGATCCATACATGAGTACTGGTAAGACCATGGTATTGTACAGTAGTAGCTTGGATGTTCTGGATAAATTTCGGGATTTAAAGAGCCTTGATAGACCATAGTCGACTTTGTTGGATTTGATCAGCCGTTCGCGTATTTCTTCTTCCGTATTGTTCTCGTCTGATACTATTGACCCAAGGTAGTTAAATGAATGTATAGCGTTAAGCAAGGATAGTGAAGAAGGTGAATTGAACACACGATGAAACGATTGAAAAGCGAAGCAGTGAAGCATCAGACTACTGACCGTGTGTAGAATTTGATTTCCAAACTCGACTATATTCCACTGGTGTGAATTATTTTTATTTATCGCTTGGTATACGGTTCTGATGTATTTTTCTTATTCGATTTTTCGTTCGGTGTTCTTCACTATTTTTGCTTGTGAAGTGTGTGTGTATCTGTTAGAATCGCTACAAATGCACTACTTTAAATTCGTGCTCCACTACCCTGATAGTTTGACCAACGTTAGGTCTTCTCTTCGCAGAAGTTGCCACCATCTGTTTTCCCCTCATTAATGTGCAGTCCCAGTTTTTGTGCCGCCTGCTCGATCTGGATGAAGGAGTTCTGTACCGCCGATTCGGATCTACCGATGATGTCGATGTCATCTGCGTAGGCAAGTATCGGGCTGGACTTGGTGACAATAGTCCCTCTAGTTGTGACGCCAGAGTCACGGATTGCTTTCTCCAACGCCAGGTTCAAAAGGAAGCAGGCCAAACCGTCCCCTTGTCGGAGTCCATTAAAGATGTTTATTGGTTTGGACAGCAATCCCGCTATTTTAACTTGACTAGTTACGTTGGTCATGGTGAACCTACAAAGTCGTATCAATTTGTTTGAAATGTCGAATTCTCCCATGGCATTTTATAGTTCTACCCTGGCTATGCTGTCGTTGGCGGCCTTAAAGTCTATAAATAGATAATACAATGGAATATTAAATTCCAGACATTTTTCCATCGCCTGCCTAAGGGTGAATATCTGATCAATCGCTGATTTGGCTGGGATGAAGTCACACTGATATTAACGAATGATGACCTTAGCGTGTGGGGCTATCCGATCTTGCAGGATGGTGGAGAGTATCTTATAGGCGGTACACAGCAATTTTATACCCCTATAGTTGTTGCACACTGTGATATCTCCCTTCTTATATATGGGGAAAATTATTCTGTGACGCCAATCTTCCGACGTGTCCTCTTGCTCCCGTACTTGCACCACGATCTCATGAATTGCGTGATGTAACGCTGTCCCTCCTTGTTTGATCAGTTCAGCTAGTATGCCATCAGCACCGGGGGCTTTATTTGATTTGCGCTGTCTTATGGCTTTTAATGTTTCCTCAATGCTTGGTGACGGCAGCATTTGGTCTTGATCTCGCAGTGGTGGAGCCTTCAATTCTTCTGTGAGCTGACCATTTAGCAATTCATTAAAGTGCGCTTCCCATCGCTCCAGAATGCCTTCAGGATCGGTGATCAGATTACCCTCTTTATCCTTGCAGTAAGTGCAGCGTGGTGTGTACCGCGTCATACTGCGGATTATTTGGTAGAACTTCCGCGCCTAGTGCGGACCTCGCTCTCTACTTTTCTCTATTTCACAGACAAGGTTTTTTTCCCAGGCACTTTTCTTTTGTCTGTGAAGTCTTTTTTCAGATCTTCTGAGCTCTTTGTATTTCGCCTCGCGTACCCGCGTCCTATGCGACTGCTGCATTGCCCGGTATGCAGCATTCTTACGTTCACTCGATTTGTACGACCAGTTGGCAGTACTAATGACAGTATTCTTAAGGCGTGTCCATTTCTCTTCTACCGCCTGGCATTTTGGCCCCAGGACTTACTGTCCCTCCGTCGAACTCTCCGAAGGCGAGTCCTAGCGCATGACTAAAGGTGTTACTGGTATTCTCATCGCGGACTCGTCGGTAGGTCCGTGAACGTTTATGAGGCGTATGTTCTTAAATTTGCCTCGCACGCGAAGAGTGCATAGTCTTTCGTTTATTGCATTAAAGCCGATGATGGCAGGCTTCAGTTTTTGGCTGACTAGAAAGCCCACCCCGAGCATATGGTGTTTTGCATGAGAGCTGTAATAAATGTCATAGTCGTTTTTTTTTAATAACACCACTCCCCGTCCGTCATATTTCTTGTAATGCTGTTATGGCAACCTTATATTCGGACAGGGCATCGGCTAGCTGCTGTGCAGTTCGGACTCTGTATAGTGAGCGGACGTTACATGAGAAAATTCTTAAACCGTTTAGCCATTTTCGTTTCCGTGGTCGTCGTCGTGTATCTGGTCCACATCCGAGGCTTCTTAAATTTTCCATAACAATTTGTTTTTCCGGGGACGGTTATTAGCCTTGCGCCAACCTTTCCCAGGATGTCGCTGCATGCATTGGTTCACTACTTGGCCGGTGCCAAAGTAGCTATCCAGGGGTGTCACGTGAAGACTGCATGTCAACTTGGATTGGACACGGACAAGGATCGCCCTGGCCTTCGCCGGGTTGAAAGCAATCAGACACTTTGGCCTGTATGTTCGCTCCCATCACCCCGTTACAGATTAGCTCCTAAAAAGCGATACAATTTTGATTTCTGAACTTTAAGTCAAATTAAATGCACAAGTTTGCGAAGTTACATTCGCAGCTTCAAAGAATCGTATTTTAATAATCTTTTCAATATCAAAAAAAAAAATTTAATTAATCTTGTTTGGATCAGACGGCTAAGCGTGGAAAGAGATCGCACAAAACAGGGAACGAGGGCGCAGTCAAGTCAGTGAGATCATGGAATACCGAGTTCCTACAGGTCAATAAATAGTAATAAACTTTTTACTAAATGTGAGCGGAACATTTGAACAATATTTTATAAAAAAATTTTGAAAAATTGTAAACATTTTGCTTTTGATCACCGATTTTCGGAAACCTCTTGGGATGGTCGGGATAGGAATTACATATGATCCAAAAACCAACCATTTTCATTTATCAGGGAGTACAACTTGCACTCAGAAAGAATGATTTGAAAAAAAGTGATATCTACATTTTTGACAGAGTTGTATATAGAAAAATACAGTTTTCAGTCAAATCCGTAACGCTTTATGAAATAAGTAGTAATCAAAGGAAAGAAAAATCGTCTTTTCACGTACTAATCAATCCTATCTAAAAGAAGTGGCTTCTTCATTCAATCTAAATCCATTATTTTGAAAGTGATTTTCCAGTCTTGGAAACAAGCAATGGTCATTGTCAATCAGGTCCGGCGGGTGTTATACTTATAACTCAATTGAATGTTATCAATTTTTCTTTTCGGCTAACTCATTTAAAGGGTTAAATAATTCAGCTTCATTTTCTAAATATTCCAGAAATATTAGGCAAGAACGATTTGTACTGACAACTGTAAAATAACGGGCAAATAAGTCTCTTTCTCGTTGAACAGATTTATCCTTGACTTGTTTTCGCTATCCTTATACGGTTCACTATTATATTACTTGTATATCCAGGTAGATTTAAACTATTCGTATTCCCAGTGACTACTCTCATAGGAAAAGATATTTTAGAGAGCCTGCAACGAACTACTATACAACGTACCTAAGCAACGAATAATAATACCCAAAATCCATTGTGCTTTGTCATTATCTTTCTCATTTATTTCGCATTATTTCTAATCGGCTAACAGCATTTTCTTTCGCTTGCTACCGATTTTGCTTTTTTTATCCTCTCCCACCTTGTTATCTCCCTTGTTTTATCTCTTCCCAATCACCTTAACTTTTTTTCGCTTGCTACCCATTGTGTCTTGTGATTCTCTTTCCAACTTCCGTCAGTACTTTCTTAACTCATGTCCACTTTTCGTTTGGCTTGCTATCCATAGTGCCTTGAAGCTACCTTAGAATTTACTTTACCTCTTCTTCCATGATTGTATTTTCTTTTGATTGCTATTCAATGTGTCCTTTACTTTTTTTACTATTCTTCGTCTTCTACTTTCTTTTTTTTTAGATATCATCTTATTTATATCGTTATCTCCCATCATTTCCTAAAGTATTGTCTCTGTTGTCGAATAACGTCCTTTCTCTGATTTCTCTGATCCACGGCGACCACAATAACAACAGACTAGCATTCTTTCTTTTAGTAGCTTTCAAGTTCTTCCTCTTTTTGGTTCTTTATGACAATAAAAGACTTAATTACTTCCTCCTAAGGTCATTTCTGAACTTTTAAATCAAAACCATTACTTCTTCTCGTTTAATATTCCCTGTCTGAGAATCATGCTGTGTTCAGGAAAAGATGCAATTATTTGAATCTCGCCAAATATCAAAGACTCTTTTGGACCTACGGGACACAGTATTTCTAGAAATTGGATGAATATTAAATCTACCATCCTTCCACTTCTTAATCTTGCGATCAGACTTTACTTCTCGGTGGATCTTGTCTGAACTTATCGTTGAAACGAACTACAGAACGATCATCAGTCATAATTGGTCTTTATTAGCGCCGTTCGGAATGAAATCAGTTACCATATGTGCCTTCTCTCTACCTCTTCTAACTTCCTACTTTAGGAGTTAATTCGTTCCCAGAATTGTCAATTTCTTTTTCTTCTCGTGGTTTTCGCATCCGCTCGTGTCTTTTCTGCCTTGTCCTCTCCTCTTTGTTTTTACCCTTCACCTCTCCCAATTCTCGCTTTCCTTATATCCTTTGTGGTCCTTATATTCTTTGTGGACCTTATATCCTTTCTCCTTTCTCCCTTGTTGTCTCTCTCTCTCGTGGTATTTCCTTGTTGTCTCTCCCTTTTCGTCTTTCGCTCGTGGTCTTACCCTTCTTGTCTTTCCCCGGTTGTCTCTCCCGCCTGGTATCTCCTTTCCGTCCTTCCCCGGTTGTCTCTCCCTCGTGGTCAGTCCTTTGTTGGCTCTCCCTTGTGTATTTCCCTTGTTGTCTTTCGCTCGGCTTCTTACCCTTCTCGTCTATCCTCGGTTGTCTTTCCCTAGTTGTCTCTCCCTTATTGTCTCTCCCTCGTGGTCTTTCCTTCGTTGTTTCTCCCTTGTTTTCTTTTCCTTGTTGTCTCTACCCTGTCTCTCCTTTGTTGTATCTTGTCGTCTTTCCCTCGGGTTTTTACTCTTCTCGTCTATACACGGTCGTTTTTCCCTCGTGGTCTCTCCGTTGTTGTCTCTCCTTGTTGTCTCTCCCTTGTCGTCTTTCACTCTGCTTCTTACCCTTCTCGTCTATCCCCGGTTGTCTTTTTTAGTTCTCTCTCTCTTATTGTCTCTCCCTCGCCGTCTTTCCTTCGTTGTCTCTCCTTCGTTGTCTCTCCCTTGTTGTCTTTCCTTAATTGTCTCTCCTTTGTTGTCTCTCCCTTGTTGTCTTTCCCCTGTTGGCTCGCCCTTGTTGTCTCTCCCTTGTTTTTTTTTTTGTGTTTAAACCACATTTATTTTCCTAATTGTATAATATTAAGGGTAAATGTTAAACCCTTTTCTACAATCACAGTCCTTAAATTAACTTACTGGCTCTGTGCGAGCTCTCTAAATTACACATTACAACTTGATTTTTATATATGCCTTCCGGCGTACATCTTTTTTTTTTGTTTCTTATATATATATATATATATATATATATATATATATATATATATATATATATATATATATATATATTATATATATGAAATAGGTCATATATTAGAGGGACTCCTCGTTTACATCTATATGTATACATTATTATTACAATTTTTTTTTTATTTTTTTGTTTATAACAAACAAAAACTTCAAAACGAAACGAATCAAAAATAAAATAAGAAATAAAAAATAAAATAGAAAGTAATGGGGAAAGGTGGACAGGGGGAGGGGGGACAAGAGGAAGGGGAGCGTTGCTCTTGAGAGGCATACTATATCTGAGGGAGTGAAGTCCTCTCCTCGTTGAGAAGCCACCACCATTTGGGAGATGTTCGATCTTTGGCTGATTTATCTCTTTCACTGGTCGCCGTGCTAAAACGCATGCGATCTGGGGCATTGGAGATATCACTATCATGGAGAATTCGTTTGTCCCTGGCACCACGGAGCGCGTGGTAAATAATCGGGACTCCATGCACGTCTTGGATAAGGCCTTTTTGATCCAAGAAAGGGAACTGTCTCTCTCTTGTTGTCTCTCCCTTGTTGTCTCTATCCTGCCGTGTTTCCTTCGGGTTCTTGCCCTTCTCGTCTATCCCCGATTGGTTCTTTCTCGTGGTCTCTCCTGTGTTGTCTCTCCGTTGTCGTCTTTCCCCGCGTTCTTACCCGTCTCGTCTATCCCCGGGTGTCTCTTTTTCGTGGACTCTCCTTTGTTGCGCTCCCTTGTCGTCTTTCCCTCGTGGCCTTACCCTTCTCGTCTATCCACGGTTGTCTCTCCCCCGTGGTCTTTCCTTTGTTGTCTCTCCCTTGTTGCCTTTCCCTAGTTGTCTCTCTTTTGTTGTCTCTCCCTTGTTGTCTTTCCCTCGGGCTCTTACCCTTATCGTCTTTCCCCGGTTGTCCCCCTTTTGTTGTCTCTTTTTTGTCGTCTTTCCCCCGGGTTCTTGCCCTTCTCGTCTATCCCCGGTTGTCTTTTTTAGTTCTCTCTCTCTTATTGTCTCTCCCTCGCCGTCTTTCCTTCGTTGTCTCTCCTTCGTTGTCTCTCCCTTGTTGTCTTTCCTTAATTGTCTCTCCTTTGTTGTCTCTCCCTTGTTGTCTTTCCCCTGTTGGCTCGCCCTTGTTGTCTCTCCCTTGTTTTTTTTTTTGTGTTTAAACCACATTTATTTTCCTAATTGTATAATATTAAGGGTAAATGTTAAACCCTTTTCTACAATCACAGTCCTTAAATTAACTTACTGGCTCTGTGCGAGCTCTCTAAATTACACATTACAACTTGATTTTTATATATGCCTTCCGGCGTACATCTTTTTTTTTTGTTTCTTATATATATATATATATATATATATATATATATATATATTATATATATGAAATAGGTCATATATTAGAGGGACTCCTCGTTTACATCTATATGTATACATTATTATTACAATTTTTTTTTTTATTTTTTTGTTTATAACAAACAAAAACTTCAAAACGAAACGAATCAAAAATAAAATAAGAAATAAAAAATAAAATAGAAAGTAATGGGGAAAGGTGGACAGGGGGAGGGGGGACAAGAGGAAGGGGAGCGTTGCTCTTGAGAGGCATACTATATCTGAGGGAGTGAAGTCCTCTCCTCGTTGAGAAGCCACCACCATTTGGGAGATGTTCGATCTTTGGCTGATTTATCTCTTTCACTGGTCGCCGTGCTAAAACGCATGCGATCTGGGGCATTGGAGATATCACTATCATGGAGAATTCGTTTGTCCCTGGCACCACGGAGCGCGTGGTAAATAATCGGGACTCCATGCACGTCTTGGATAAGGCCTTTTTGATCCAAGAAAGGGAACTGTCTCTCTCTTGTTGTCTCTCCCTTGTTGTCTCTATCCTGCCGTGTTTCCTTCGGGTTCTTGCCCTTCTCGTCTATCCCCGATTGGTTCTTTCTCGTGGTCTCTCCTGTGTTGTCTCTCCGTTGTCGTCTTTCCCCGCGTTCTTACCCGTCTCGTCTATCCCCGGGTGTCTCTTTTTCGTGGACTCTCCTTTGTTGCGCTCCCTTGTCGTCTTTCCCTCGTGGCCTTACCCTTCTCGTCTATCCACGGTTGTCTCTCCCCCGTGGTCTTTCCTTTGTTGTCTCTCCCTTGTTGCCTTTCCCTAGTTGTCTCTCTTTTGTTGTCTCTCCCTTGTTGTCTTTCCCTCGGGCTCTTACCCTTATCGTCTTTCCCCGGTTGTCCCCCTTTTGTTGTCTCTTTTTTGTCGTCTTTCCCCCGGGTTCTTGCCCTTCTCGTTTATCCGCGGGTGACTCTTTCTCGTGGTCTCTCATTTTTTGTCGCTCCCTTATCGCCTTTCCCCCGTGCTCTTACCCTTCTCGCCTATCCACGGTTATCTCTACCTCGTGGTATCTCCTTTGCCGTCTCTCCCTCGTGGTCTCTCTCTCGTGGCCTTCCCCTTGTCGTTTTTCCCTCATCATCACTCTTAATCGTCTCCCCCGTGTTGTTTCTCCAATGGCAGCTAGTCCTTGTCGTTTCTCTAACATTTATTTGCCCTATAAGAAGGAAAAAAATAATAAGAATATATCGCGGAGTAAAACAATACAAGCTAGACGAGTTGTATTGCCTTACTCCGCGTTATTTTCTTCATCCTGTCCTATGCCCGTTTTCTTTTTTTGTTATGTATCTTTTTTTTTTCTTCTCTAGCTTGTCAACTTGCCCTTGTTTTCCGTGAGAACGGCTTGTTTTTCTTATCTTCTGCCACCTATCTTCTCGTTTTTTTTTCTTTTATCCATTATCCCCTGCATTCATTCTGTTGCCATCTCTCCTTAAAATACTTCATTTAACAGTTATCTGCTTAACAATGCTTACCCTGTCTCTTGTGTATTATATCTTGTATTCTCTCCGTACTCTTCTTGTTCTTGTCTTATGACTTTGGTATTACTGCTCACGTTTGTTTTCCCTTCACAAATGTTTTTTTCTTTCTTATTTTCTGCCTTTCCTCTTGTCGGCTTTTTTTTCTACCCTTTATCTTTTGTATTATCAACCTTGCATTACCTTGTCTTCTCTGCCTTATTTTTTTCATGTCTTGCATATGTTATATTGTTCGATATCTTATTTCGTGTATGGTGTCTTGTCTTTTTGTCTTCTCTTCCTTGCCTTCATACCTTTATCGTTTTTTTGTTGTTGTTTATTTCTCCCGGGAAAGGTTAACTATAGTCATGAGATAAGATTTTTCTTCAACTGGGTCCATCGGCCAACCTCCGAAAGATGGTCAAGAATTTCTCCCAACCATGTTATGGTCCCAATAACGTAATGGGGTGATATTTCACCCCACAGAGGATATTCCTTCGTTTGCCATTTCTCCTTAATATATTTCATTTAACAGTTCTCCGCTTAACTTTGTTTCCCTATCTGTTAGTTATTATATCTTGTATTCTCCAGCCAAATTGTCACTCAGTAATTATTCCAAACTGCCAAGATAGCAAGAGTTGCTAGTTTTTTTTAGACTAACTCGCGCACAAACGGGGGTTTTTGAAGTACCATTAAATGTGAGAGTTGAACCTACCTATTAATAATAAAAGGTATAACACCACCGGGCTCCTCAATAGTATAGTGGTTAGTATACCCGCCTGTCACGCGGGTGACCGGGGTTCGATTCCCCGTCGGAGAGCCTCGGCGCAAGAATAATGACCTTGCCCGGAAAAACAAATTATTATGGAAAATTTAACAAGCCCCAGGACTTGCTAAATAAGGCCAAGACCGGTTCCTGGTTGTAGTGCCGATGATGATGATAACATCACCTCATAGACTTTCGATACACCTCCTGGTACTCTCTTCACCCTCTTAGTTTATTTGCCTTGATT
Source organism: Microdon myrmicae (assembly GCA_963931805.1). Taxonomy (NCBI): domain Eukaryota; kingdom Metazoa; phylum Arthropoda; class Insecta; order Diptera; family Syrphidae; genus Microdon; species Microdon myrmicae. The sequence goes on along the minus strand of OZ007500.1, from coordinate 75,163,817 downwards.
TTGCTCTCTTGTCTTCTCCCATGTACATCTTCAGCTATACCGCCCCCTACTTTATCCCATTATGTTGTCTATATGAATAGATTATATCCCTTATGTTTTCTATCTGTTATCTCCTTCTAATTGTGTTGCCCCCTCACCCCCCCCCCCCCCCCCGGCCCTTGATCCACTATTTCCCGGAATTATACTCCTTTGTCATTTCAATTTTATCCTCCACCCTTATCTTTTCGATACATGTCCTTGTATTCTCTCGTTTGCTTTCCTGGTCTTGATTACACCCCCTTGTCTTTTCTAAAATGCATTTTCAGACTTATGTTCTTCACTTTAACCACCTCCCAATCCAGGTCCTCCAACCACCATTGCCACAATCCGTCCGTCTCTCTTTTATCTTTCCTTATTGTCTTAGCTTCATTATCTTCTCCTTTTTTTCAACCTGTCTTCTTTCCCTTATCAGTCGCGATTATCCAAAATTTCCGCGATCCACTCTTCTTCATTTTCTCGCTTTTATCTTCAATTACTTATCCGATCGCGTACTCTCTTCTGCTTATGTTTAATTGAGTTCGCCATTTTTCTGTACGCACGGGTGTTTTCTGCTTTGTTTTCTTGACCTTAACTCGTATCTCCCGAACGTTGTGCTATCTATATTTACTTCTTTCTACTCATTTGTCTTTCTCTTTTTTCTTCCTCACATTTGTTTATTTTTTTTCTTTTTCTCATTTGTTTACTCTTTTCCCTGTGGCGGTTCCGCCAAGCCCTACGGTTCGCTGTCCTGAAAACCCCCGATAACTTTCACCTAATCTCCTAATTTCTCTAATGCAATCGCATTAGCACCTTAAGTGCTCAACGCATTAAAACAATCAAATCTTTAACCTAAAACGCCCCTGGAAAAGAAAACTTACCTTTCATGCATCTCTTCGCATACAATTCTTCGTAAGATTCCTTTCTTAACTTATCAGGCAGAACCCCTATTATTACAACCCAACTCCCATTGTTTCCCGCCAACGCATTTGCATGGGCACCTGAAAACATTCCCTTCCCAAGGATAGTTAATTTTTTCAATCCATTAACTGGTTATGCCTGCAAACAATTGCCTTAGGTCATTTCCCCTTTATTCTTTTTTTCCTCGTTGTAGGTTCCGTTTATCCTTGGCTAAACGCATCGATAAACATGGTGATGCGTACGAACACACACATATACCACCGTGTCCCAGAGATCGCATTCCATTGATCACTGGTCAAAGGAAATTTCATTTCCTTTTCACCACATCACCAAACTCACCCCAAACGTGGGTTGAATCTTTAAATCGTTTGCCACCATCCAACCGAGCAAGTCGGTATGGCTTCCGCTCCTCGTCGCGCGCCGAGGATGCGAAAATACCTGATGTCGTGTCGGGATAGGAGTGTTTCACGTGTTAAAATTAATAAGAAATCAATTTAATCTTAATAATAACTTAAGTGAAGTATACAAACACTAGAATATTTAACAATGGATAAAGAACAAATAAATTGCGTGTGTTTCATTTAACTTGTTCCGTTGTTGTGAAGTTTTGTTTTGTGTCTTTCTTTCGGTCTGCGGCAGATGCTGTTAGAACTGGTGGAGACGAGGTAGAACTCTGTGTCGTGCGCCGACACAACGACCTCGTACCCCACACCCCGCCTCTCATTTGTTTACTCCTTCTTCTTCTTCTCATTTGTTTACTCTTACTCTTTTCTCCTCCATCGCGAGGCTTCTCTCCCCTTCTTTTATTGTTATCTGTCTTTTGTCCGTTTTCTCTCTCTGCCCAACTCTTTCTTCGTACTATTTTCCCCCCAGTCATTTGTTTGCTCCTTCTTCTTCTTCTCATTTGTTTACTCTTACTCTTTTCTCCTCCATCGCGAGGCTTCTCTCACCTTCTTTTATTGTTATCTTTCTTTTGTCCGTTTTCTCTCTCTACCCAACTCTTTCTTCTTACTCTTCCCCCCCTCTCAATTGTTTTCTGCTTCTTCTTCCTCTCATTTGTTTACTCCGTCTTCTTCCTCTCATTTGTTTACTCTTACTCTTTTCTCCTCCATCGCGAGCCTTCTCTCCCCTTCTTTTATTGTTATCTGTCTTTTGTCCGTTTTCTCTCTCTACCCAACTCTTTCTTCGTACTATTTTCCCCCTCTCAATTGTTTACTCCTTTTTCTTCCTCTCATTTGTTTACTCTTACTCTTTTCTCCTCCATGGCGAGCCTTCTCTCCCCTTCTTTTACTGTGATCTGTCTTTTGTCCGTTTTCTCTCTCTGCCCAACTCTTTCTTCTTACTCTTTTCCCCCCCTGTCATTTGTTTACTCCTTCTTCTTCCTCTCATTTGTTTACTCTTACTCTTTTCTCCTCCATCGCGAGCCTTCTCGCACCTTCTTTTATTGTTATCTTTCTTTTGTCCGTTTTCTCTCTCTACCCAACTCTTTCTTCTTACTCTTTCCCCCCCTCTCAATTGTTTACTGCTTCTTCTTCCTCTCATTTGTTTACTCTGTCTTCTTCCTTTCATTTGTTTACTCTTACTCTTTTCTCCACCATCGCGGGTCTTCTCTCCCCTTCTTTTACTGTTATCTGTCTTTTGTCCGTTTTCTCCTTCTACCCCACTCTTTCCTATTACTCTTTTCCCCCCTGTCATTTGTTTACTCCTTCTTCTTCCTCTCATTTGTTTACTCTTACTCTTTTCTCCTCATTCGCGAGCCTTCTAGCCCCTTCTTTTACTGTTATCTGTCTTTTGTCCGTTTTCTCTCTCTACCCAACTCTTTCTTCTTTTCTCCCCCCCCCCCCCCCCCCGCGCTCTCTCTCACTCTTTCTCTCTCTCTTCCTCTCTATCTTTTTACTTACGTAATGCAAACGCGTGCTACAGATGTTCAATAAATTTATCAATAGAAGCAGATTAAATTAGTTTGTGGCTTTGTTACTTTGATTTTGTGTTAACGCCGCAAATACATCCATAGTCACAACAACCATTTATTGGCCTGTAGGAATCCGAAAGCTTATGACCTCACTCACTCCGCCACCGTTTCCTGCCGGATGCCTTTTCCCTCCACACATCACTTCACACAAAACTTCACCACTTGTTATTTGTTTACCACAAATTGTTTTGTCACACATTTTATTTGCTTATATTCGTTGTTCTTTTTTTCCCATTTTTATCTCCTCGTCTCTTATCCTCTACTCTCAGATCCTTGTTTTTCTTAACGTGGCTTTTCGCCCCTTTTTGCTCTCTTGTCTTATGTTCTTCGCTTATTTTCTCCCCGTTATTTCTCTCCATTAATTTGTTTCCAATAAATTCTCCCCCTACACCTTGTATCCCTTATATTCGCCTTTACCTTCTTCCTGTTATATCATCCCCTTTATCTTCTCCCTCTTATTTTCTCCTTCTTATTTTCTCCCTCTTATTTCTCCCTCTTATTTTCTCCCTCTTATTCCACATAGAATTATTGACCGCGCCCGACGCTGCTTAATTCCGCTGATCAGACGAGAACCAGTGCTTTCAGAGTGGTACGTTCGTTGGCTTCTCACTCTTATATTCTCCTCTATTTTACTTATATTCTCTGCCTTACCTTTTCTTTCTCTCCTTCTCTTGTTTTCTCTTCGTTGCCTTCTCGTCTTTGCCTTCTTAAAATTGTCTTCTCCTCCAATCTTCTTTTCCCTAATTCTTGGAAACCATTCTTGGCATTCTTTAGACGAACTAGATGAGCGTAGAATGCTTTGCCTCATCGTTTGTTTCCTTGTTGTTGTAATATCCAATCCAAGCCCAATATATATCCTTACTTCCTTTTCTTAATTAACAAGCCTCAGGACTTGCTAAATAAGGCCAAGACCGGTTCCCGGTTGTAGTGCCGATGATGATGATGAGTAAAGCAGTTGACGGTCGTATGCGGTTGTGCGTAAGTTCAATTCATAACTCTGTGTGTTATTGAACTGGTTATGCAATAAACTTGTAAAGTTGTATCCGAGAATTGTGTGGCCAGTTGCAGGACGTCCAAATAATTTCAGTAATGTGTGCATAACATTCTTAATTAACAATAATTGCCTCTTTGGTCCTTGCAAGGAGAGGTGCAACCTTGTTTTTGCCTGTGTCCTTCGCTTTCTTGACTCGTATAATTCATATAATTCATAACACCAGTTGACGTTATAATTCCAGCGTTCGTTCCTAAGAAGTCGAGTTTTCCTTTATAACGTGTATCGAGCTGGTTCAATTATAGAAATATGACTGTAAAGGACGCATTACTCGTTCCCTTTGAACAGAGGAAGACGATGGCGTTTTATGTTAATGACGCGACTAAAAAGCAACTTACTTTAACTTTGAACGGGGAATTACTCGATGGAAACAACATCAACGCCCTGATGTTCATCTTATTTAAACTTTTCAATCGTTCGTAATTTTACGTCACAAGTCAGTTATTAACAAAGACTGAACATTGGGGTATAGTTGTAGAAGGAAGAGGAATAAAAGGTTATGGGGGTGAAGTTCGCGGTGCACATCGACTGATTCCCACTCATAATACCGACGTCAGAATAGTCAAACGTTCATGGAATTTCAGTCGATTGGTCAACACTTTGTTTCCTTCTCAAGGACTATAAATTGGATCATGTACACAACCCAACTAAGGCGCCGTAATGTATGTCTGTCAAAATATAATATCCCAAAGTGCGTGACAGAAATTTGCTTTGCGGGTGCGTTAAGTGACATTTTGAACCCATAACATGAACTATATTATACAACCCAAAGCTTTAGTTTCGGAAGTAGGATGCTCCACAAATTAATAATAAATATTTGATTGAGTTATTCCCCAATGAGACGCCGACTAGTCTGTTGTGATCGGTTCTATTGAAGTCGCCTACGTCAGTTATTGTGTCAAATTCAGTTGGTATTCTTCGTCTCCACCAATAGTTTCAATACCAGGATATATCCCAGAGCTTAGTTCATATTGGTAATTCGTTTTCAGACTCAAAGGATGTAATAAAAACTCTGAGAAGCCCTGCATCTCTGACGTGCGAATCTCGTCGCCAGTGTCACAACTATATTTAAGGATAATTTACTAGTATGATAAGGATAACATTTAGTGTTAGCAAACCGCATTAATAATTGTGTTCATATTTTTACATTTATACGTTGATCCATGCAATTCTCTTTTATTATTTTAATTGGGTGCATGTTTGGTGTTGTGTCTACGTGTCCGTGTGTCCGTGCGTGTGTACCTTCATGTATGCAAAACGATAAGAAGATTCAATTTTACAACTCCGTATATCACAAATAAAACCTACTACCAACAATATAAAAACACACATATAAACGTCTTTAAGTTTAAATAAAACATCTTAATGATAAGCTAAAATATATTATAATGTCGAAAACATTGTAACTATACTTAATTAAAAGAGAAAAAAAAATTAAAAACTAACAATTGTAATGCAAAACAAAACCAAAACTAAAAATAAAGAAAACCCTTTGCATACATACATACATATGTGTAAAACCTAGAATGCATTTATATAAGTTTTTATGGAAATTGAAATAAATAAATACAGAAATAACGAACACAGAAATAATTATACTACACAAGCTAACTCTTATTAAGTTCTTTAGATACTGAGATGAAATGAATTGAATGTGAGAGCAAAACATTTAGAATACAACTTCTACAAAACGAAATATTCCGGAAGAGGTTTTATTAACAAGAAACAAAAACAAAAATGTACTAAGATGGAGCATAACAAATCAGTAAAGGATATTGTGTAAAAAATATTTACTAACGTTACGATGATAAAACAATTGTGGAAATTTAATAATTATATGAATAAATGTTACGCGTTATCAATAAAAAGTAATTGTTTTAAAAATGACATTTTCCCTCTTTGTTTGCCATCGTACCAATTGTAGTAAGAAATCACCAATGGTAGGTAATTAGGGATATATCGTGTGTCATGTAGACTAAACCGGGAGTGTGAAAATTAACATTGAGCAGGGTATTCCCAATTGAGTTATTCAATTTGTCTATCGCTCCGGTGTTGCAGAGCGATCAGAAGAAAGATACGAAATGAAGTCGTCTATCATATTGTAAACGACAGCAGTTTTTACTTCGGAACGTTCTTTTTAGATATAATTGTAGAACCTTGAAAGAATTCTCGCTGCCATCAAAATGGCACAACACTCTAAAGTTATATTCTTGAATCGCTCCAAATTCTTTCAAATGTTTTGAGACACAACGAGAACTGATTCAAGGTCCCAATATTATATAGGGTTGCTCAAAAAGTCATTGTGATTTTTATTTGATTTATAAATGCGTAGCGAATTTTAATACATATTGGATGTTATGTTCGTTGACCTTGTACCATATCACGGGCAACTTCACAAAAACCCTCTCGCCTTCATTTTCATTTTTTTTTTCATTTTTAAAACATTTTTTATTTTTCTTTTTATATTCTTAATTTCTAAATTAAAGGCTAGACAAAAAATGCTTAAATTCTAGCTTAATTATCTTATATAATAACTTACTGGTCCTTCGCAGACGCTACATTACTTAACATTTGTATAATTTGCCTTTCGGCGACAGAACTTTGTGGCAGTACTGATAATTAGTTGAAATACAAAGAAAAATTTGAAAAACTTTGTCAATTTTTTTGTTTTTTTTTCTTAAAATTTAACTTACTTAACTTACCTAATATATATATATATATTTTTTTTATTTTTTTTTTTTTATTTTTTTTTTTTTTATTTTTTTTTTATTTTTATGTAAAAGCACTTAACCTAACTTAACTTAAATCTTATACTACCCTAATTCTAGAAAAGCTAAGTCTATGTAAGCTAGCTGATGATAGTATGATTCTATACCGACTTTGGTATCCAGGTCTTTATATGCCATTCAACCACCAGAACTGTTGACGCTGTCTAATACTATCGTCCCGGTCTCTGTGGGAGATAGCCCTACTGAAGCGCAGGAGCTCTTCTTCGGTGCGCGCTACTTCCCGGTCGTAGCACAATCGCCCGTCTACAGATGATCTACTTACATGATAGATCAGCGGAATTCCGGATCTATCCTGTATAAGCCCTTTCATATCCAAGTCAAGGAACGCCTCTGGTGGAACAAAGCCGTTGCGACGCACGCTCTCATAGTACAAGGTGTTTGGATAATAGGCCCCGAAAATTAGGTCATTGGACGAGCTTATTTCTCTCGCAATATGTCCTCTGATTAATTTAATATAATAAAATTATCCACCCTATTTAAGATAGGCTTCATTATATAAAGTCTCATTTGAGTAGTACTTTTTGTATTCCGATTCCGGTGTTCGATATAATCTGAGACAGGTTCTGAGACACTTTCTTTCGAACACCCGAATCTTTTCCATCAAATTTGGACCTATGTTGAACCATACTGGGCAACCATATATGAGCATTGGCCTGATTAGCGTCATGTAGCATATGACTTTTACCTTGCTGTCAAGTTGGCTACTGTGAAATAGCCTCCTTGTCATAGCAAAAGTTTTCCTCGCTTTGAGCAAAGCAGCCTCTACATGTCTGTTGAAATACAGATATTGATCTAGCCAGATGCCCAGGTATTTAACTAAACTCTTGGTTTCCAGTTTATCTCCATGCGGTCCCACGATAACTAGCTTTCGCCAGTTTTTCCTTGTGTCGTACGTGGCTTTATATAATGGAGTTCTGAATAGGATGGCTTCACATTTCTGGAAGTTGATCTTAAGTTTCCAGTCATTGCAATAGCGCTGCACTTTGTTGAAGTCTCGCTGTATTAACCTATTAATAATCGCAACTTTCGGAGCTGTTCTGTAAATTATGAGATCGTCTGCGTACGCAATAGCCTGCGGAAGTGCTTCTAATAAGTCGCTAATATAAATGTTAAAAAGAATCGGAGAGAGTACCGCTCCCTGTTGCAAGCCATTCTTGATATTATACGTTTTATTAGAGGTCACATTACCACTTTTGACCACGAACCTCCTGTCCTTTAACATATCGTAAAGTACATATAGTAAAGGCTTATGTATGCCATGTCTGACCAGTTTGTAATACAACCCTTCGATCCAGACGGTATCAAAGGCTTTCTCCAAGTCGATCAGACAGGCACCTGTGCATTGGTTCCTACATTTATTCCATTGTATGTCGGAGACCAGTTTAGCTGCGGCATGTGTGGTTTCATGACCCGCCCTAAAGCCAAACTGGTTATTTGGAATAATGCTATTGTCGTCTACCCATTTTAGCAGAGCTTTGTTAATGATTTTTTCAAATACTTTACTGATGCTTGGGAGTAAACTTATCGAACGCATGTTCCTTGGGTTTGTACAGTCTTTGCCCTTTTTTAGGATGGGCTGAATGATAGCCGTTTTCCAACGCGCGGGATAATATGCATTATTCAACGCGTTGTTAAACAGGACCGTGTATATATCTATTGCCATTGGGGGCAGGTTCTTGAGTACGATGTTAGGTACTCCATCTATTCCCACTGACTTTTTGCTTCTTAATGAGTCGAAGATACTCTGGATTCCTTCCCTTGTTATTAGAAGGCTATTAGCCACTACACCATTGGCATTAATGTCAATTGACAGATTATCTTCACTGAATTCGGTAAAACCCGGATTCTCCGATTGCCAAAGTGAAATTTCATTCCGGAGGTGCAGGTGATTGAGTAGAACTCTGTCCTCCAGGTCGTGATTTCGATGAATGCTTTCATTCACCTTGTACATTTCCTGAAAGACAGCTCCCAAAGCGTTCACCTTTTCCAAAGGATCTTCGATCACGAAGAGCTCACCATTGAGGATAGCGTTCTCTGCATCTATGCCAATGTTGGTTAGCAGCTGCTTGTTTACCTGAGTACGTGGGATTTGGAGACACTGAATCTCATTTTGATTATTTCTCCTGAATATTTTATTTATTTGTGGGAACATATTCGGGTTATTAGTTTTTATAGCTCGAATTCTGTTGTTCCAATACAAATTTGTTGCTAATCTATAATTAGCTTTAAGTAATTGTTGGAGGTTTTTTAATCGGGATTTCAGTGATATTATCTCCTGGTCTTGTCTGTCTGTAAACTGTCTGTGTAATTGTTTTAATTTCGATAGCAGTCTGCTCTTTTGCCTGTGGAGTGCGTTTATTGTTGCGTTTCTGTACATGTTAGTGTGATCTGTAACTGTTGTTTTGGGAATTGTTTTGTCCATTGTTCGTTTTACGGTTTCGTCCATTTGTTGAATGTATTTGTCGATTTCGACATTAGTCAGGTTTCTGTTTACTGGCAGATTAAAGTCATTCGAACGAAGTTCTCTTGTTAATGATCTGGTGAACCGCGGCCATCGCATTGCCCCGTAGTTATAGGGTTGCGGGATCACGAATTCCTCCAGATCTGCGAGCTCGTTCGGAAGCTCCATTACTGCCGTGAATGCACAGTGGTCACTATCGTATTCAATTGTCCGTAAACAGTTTGTGTTTCCTCTATTGGTGTTAAGTATTCTCAGTCGTGAGTCGATTAGCAAGATATCTAAGAACGATCTACCTCTAGGGAACGATGGATATTCGGTAGCTAGCAGGTCAGTTCTATATTCAATATGAAACTGATCTAACCAGCCAGCCAACTGATTTCCTCTGGCATTAGATATATAATTTCCCCGATTTCTATGCTTGGCGTTCATATCTCCCACTAGAATAAAGTAATTTTTGCCCAGGTGCAATTGTTAGCATCGGAAGAGAGTCTCGAGCTCTGCTATAAATAGATTATGTTGGTGCTCCTCAGGTGCGTAGACCGCAATCGCATACAAACCCCTTCCTTGCTGAAGGGGTATGCGTACGATACAGGCTTCCAGCACCCGGAACCTGCGCACTTCTCCACTATATATAACTTTATGAGGGATCCCTTTTCTAATAAAGATTGCGACACCCCCCCCTTGAGAGGAGTTAGGTCGGTCTCTTCGTATAATATCGTAGTTTTTATGCCATATCTTGTGTCTCTGGTTTAACTTTGTTTCCCCCGCCAGAAGTACATCAGGCCGTTCAACTTGCAACAGGTTGAAAAGATTGGCTCTTCTCTCAGTTCTTATTAGTGAATTTACATTCACGACAAGAGCTTTTATTGATGTTGTGGTTAGAGGGTTTATATTGACTTTTTGTTTAGATTGGGCAAGTACGAGTAGATCTCGTTTATTTGGTTTTGCAGCTGTGTCATCTGTCTCTGCAGATTAAGCAGAACCGTGACCACGTCCGCTTGCGATGTTGTTTCAGTCTGTGTGGGAGTATTTGTGGCTACCAATGTTGTAGCCTGGTTTGATGGTCTCCCACCCGACGCAACTTGTGCGTACGATCGCTGCGATGTTACGGGCATTGTTGTAGTACGAGCTGGCTCTGTGGTTTTTTGCCGGATCACACTTCTTGCCATTATTTCTCGGAATTTAGGACATCCTCGATAATTAGCGGGGTGTCCCTCATTCCGGCACACTGCGCACTTTAGAAGGGCTTTGTCTTCTACCCTTTCTTTTCCCAGAGGGCACTCTTCTGCCTTATGGTCTTTTCCGCATTTACGCAACGGTGCTGCATTTCACAGTTCGCCGCCGCGTGACCAAACCTTTGGCAGCGGACACATTGCAGGATGTCTCTGCCTTTTTTTAACTTGTCCCATGTGACACTTTGATGATCCAAGACTGTAATCTTTCTTAGACCACCAATTCTGCTGCTGGGCGTTAGTTGAACCAAAAAGAAGGGTAGCTTGCGGTTTTCCCTTCTTGCCTTGGTTGTAGTGAACGGTTTTACGGAGATAAACTCGAGATCGTCGTGCCTCAACTTTTGAAGCATCTCGAGCAGAGCCTCCGGTTCCACCTCAGGGTCGATACCTTTTAATAGAACCGTTACCCTCTTTGTTTGCTTCGGCGTGAACGAGTAGAATTCCGCGGTGGCCCTTTTTAAGACCTCTTTAATTTTTTCGTGGTCTGCCACCTCATAGGTTTGAATGGCATGCCTATTACCAGCCAGTCTTTTAACTACAAAATTGTTACCCATCGCTAGCTTACAAAGACTTACCAATTCCTTACACTCAATATCTATAGTGTTGATCGGTGGCATCTTTATTTTTTGGTTCTGATTGTTGCTTTGCCGCTGTTGTGTTGCTTGCTGTGGTCGATTTTGTGTTGATTGTTGCTGTTGATGCTGCTGTTGCTGTTGCTGTTGGCCGACTTTTGGCTTCGGCTTTTGTTGTTGTTCCGTGTCTTTTTCTTTTTCGAGTGCCGCTATTTTTTTCTTTCGGCGTCTCTCTTCTAGACGGGCTTTTGCCATCGCAAGTTTCGCCTCCAATTCAGTTATTTCCTCTTCTTCATCCTCAGACTCTGAGGATGCAAGAGAAGCGAACGAATTGTTTGCCCCATACATATTAAAATTGTAGGGGGAGGGGCGCCCTCTGTCCTCCTCCATTTGCTGGCCTTTTTTCTCCATTGTTAATTTCGCGGTTTTACTTCGCGTCACAATGGAGTTTTTCTGTGTACCTTTTCTTTTGTGTGTTGTTGCGTTTTTGTCGTCCTCCGTGTTCATACTGGTTCTTTCCAATTTGTTTTCATTTAAAAAAAACAAAGGCGACCCGCAATACGAACCACGAACTCGATTTCTTCCGTACGCCGACTCGAACTTGGCTATCGTCGAGTAGGAATCAGTGACTCTGCCCTCGCGCCAAATGCTGCCTTAAAAACCACTTGCTTAATGAGCAATATATTGTCTGTTTCAATTTTCACGCTTGCGAGGTGATATATTTTAATTGATAGTTTCTTTGTCGCACCTCACTGAAAGGATTTTGTTATGCACTTTTTTTTTTATTCTTTAATTTGTTTGTTTGTTTTTATTTTTGTTTATTTTCGATTATTTTCGATTACTTTTGATTCACTTTTCGTTCTGTTAGTTTGTTTTGACTGTTATTATTGCTGTGAAGCAGCGCACTTTATAATGTCACTGAAACCAATTTATCGTTTTTGCTTGATTATGCTTAATCAAGTGAAAGAAAAAAATGGGGATCTCGGAGGTATGCGATATATTATTATTTTTCTCAACGAGACTATTGCATAGCTAATCAAACTGTTAATGAAATTTAAATTTATTGTTTATTGTTTGTCCTTTTGTTTTTTGTGGGATTGATTTGTTTTCACGTAAACTATTAAACATTTTCGTATGAACTTATTAATTCTTTATTTTTATATCTGCGCGGGTCAAACACAAGCGGCACGCACACGATTACTTTTTCGTCTGTGGTTTGGACGGGAGTGTTCGTATGAGGAAACCCTCTCGCCTTTCCCGGCGACCATTTCGTCTAGGTACTGATCGATAAGCTTGTTGTGGGTACAACTCTTACGCCTGCACGGGCGTGGGTTCAGTAAATTCCCACCGATGTTACTCCGAACACTGCTCGCCAAAACGTCAAATAAAACACACTGAACGGTTTGTAGTAAAAGGGTTCTTTAATTGATTGTAATTGGGTTTCATTTATTAGTTGTAATACACCTTGGTTATGATAATGTTTTCCTCCCTTTTTATTTGGTAAACCACCGTTTAAACACAACGGGCTATAAAATGTCATTGTTTCTGTTTTTATTTTTGTTAAACTAGTGCTTATACGCAATGGGCGACCGCGCGTAGCGGAGAGATGATGGTCGAGCTCTGAAACGTCACTGTTTCTATTTTTATTTTATTAAACTAGCGTTTATACGCGATGAACAAACGCGTGTAGCGGGGAAATGATGGTCAAGCTCTGAAATGTCACTGTTTCTATTTTTATTTCGTTAATGGTGATGTTTAAACGCAACGGGAAAACGTAAAATGCTTAAGACACTCGACCACACTCCTCGGGCGTAGAATTCGGACCCTCCTCGATTGGTTGTTAAAACTCGACTCACTGAAAATGGGCAAAAAATCATTCATGGTGTCGCGGCAGTGGAGTCATCGCTACGTAAAACTCCCTGCCACTTACTAGGAACTTGAAAGAGGTTGCTATGCGTACATAGAGAATTTAGTTCCAGAGAATTACTGCCGCACAGGCTGAATTGGATTCCTCAGTCGCTATGTATACGGAGAAATCGGTTTTGGAAACACGACCAAGTATGGGCATGAGTTATCGGTTAGACAAGGGAATATGGGTCTTGGTCGTTGCGATGGTTGTTTCGTGGAAATGCAACGCATCGTGTTGGTGACTTACCAGTAAGGAGAATTGGTGTTGCTTCAATTGGTTTAGTTCGGATGGGAGGCGAAATGGTTTTCGGGGAAGGTAAGTGTTGCTTGGTTACAAGCGAGGGGTATAGTTTAAGGGGACATTTCGGTTTGTCGGGTCAAAAAATAGGTTATTTTCATGATTTTCATGAGAAAGTATTAAAGATATAACAACAATTTTTTTTAAACATTTTATTCATCTTTCGACTACGTTTGTAAATTTTGTCGAGTCACTCCGGAACCGGACCCCCCCCCCCCCCCCCCCGCGCCACTACCCCTCCAGGTGTTCAAAGTTAGCCATCCGTTCTGCTCGTGTAAGGGTTATTTTCGTCCCCGGTGAAAAAATACGAAAAGTGCAAAAAGTTTATTGAACTTAAATACATTTAGCCCAATGGGAGTGAAAAAAATTTTAAAATTGATAAAAAACAACAAAATGGCGGACTATTGAAAAAAACATGATTTTTCGGCCCCTTTTTACTGTATTTTTTAGTTATAACTAAAAAAAAAAATAAATAAATAAAAAAGTAATTCACTCACAATTTGCGTGTGCTTGTTAAAAATATATGTGCGAACTTTCATAAGAATCGCATGCACCGTTTTCATATTATCGATTACACCGCACTCAAAAAAGTCGTTTCGAGAAAAACGCTATCAAAGTTTGGAGATAAATTAGACAAAAGATAAAAGTGATTTTTTTCATGAAATCATCGGGATTTTTTATACTAACAGCTAAACATATATTCCTGGACCATAAACAATTCCTTCAACGACTTCGAATTGGTCCTCCAGTTGCACTTTCGCCTTTTTCCTCGCTGTTCGTGCCTCGTGCGAGTTATATACTAGGCTGCGGTCAGCGTCTTGCAACCGATCTCTGTCCCTCTCGTTCGCAAACGCTCTTGCAGCGTACCCAATTTTGATGCCCATGACTTGCATTATTAGCAATACGGGTAAAAACCCCTCATTAAACATACAAGCTGCGGTAAGAGCCGCAACTTCAATGATTTTCTTACCACTGTATGTGTGTTTTGGCGCCATTTGCCAGATAGTAGCATTGAAACTTTCATTGTTATTTTGCGTGAAACCTCCCTCGCATTTTTTTAACAAATCGGGATATGTCAGTTTTACGTAAACTGGGTAAATAGCTGTTCGTACTTTAGGATCCAAGGGAGGTTTGTCGTGGTGGAACTTTGACAGCTCATTCGCAGCTTCCGCGCGTTTCCATTTGCACCATGACTCCGGGCCTTCTGGACAGTTTTGATGTTTCGAATTTTCATCGGTTGATATTTTGTGGTGGTATGTTGCCCAAATTTCTTTCACCATTTCTTCAGCAGAGTGAGCATTGCGTCTAATCGCAAGTTCGTAATAAGTCGTCAGTTCTGTTATCATGTTTCCCGTAAGTTTGCCAGGACCAGTTCCTCCTAATTGGTCTGTTTTATTTGCTTTTTTTTATGACACCGCGTAATTGCGAACCGATTCGCTTTCCCACGTGATTGATACACTCGGCCTTTACAACATTTAGAAATGATTTCTGCAACGCATTCATTATTTTTAAATCCCCGTCTCCAACGTACCTTTCGTAAATGCGGCCGTGCAGATCAAAAGCGCGCTCGAACATCTCTAACATTCCGTCAGGCTCCATTTTACCCGAAGTTCCATTGTGATCCAATGTGCAAACTGGTTCGTGCTCATCCCACCAAGTATCATATTCAGGGGTGCCTTTCTTTGTTTTCATAAGGTTGCAGCCTTGGCAATAACGCGATTTCACAGTAAGATCGAGAACTTTGTTTGTTTTGTTGCCGATCAATATCATAACGTCATAATTAGCAGTATGACCCCTTTTGCTCCAACTACCATCTCCAGAAGCAGTAAATTTTTTACTTCACTTTCATCAGTTTTTTTTTTCTTCTTTGCTAGCCTTTTTTATCACGGAAGAAAAGACGCCGATACAAGTGGTATGTGCATTGTCGAGAGCAGCGTAGTAGATGTGTTTCGTAAATTCGCCAATATCCATCAATGAAGTGAAACAATGTAATCCATTTAACCCGACACCCAAGATACGCATTACGAATACTATTCTACGATTAATTTCGTAAGCTTTGTTGGCGATTCGTGGACAGGACTCGATGACCCTCTCGCCACAGTTGCATTCGACGATCACTTTGAATCCTAGGCCTTTCTCAGATGTTTTTGAAAAGTTTATCGAACCGTCACAGTTTTTACACTATATAATGTTTGAAAGTTCGGAAAAAACTGAAAAAAAAGTAACATCACGTATGCTGCCGTCACTGTGACCGTTGGAGCGAAGTCGGGCGATGTAGCCAAGTTTTGTGCCGATGTAGTCGCATACTCCGTGCCCAGTTCATGTACAGTTCCCATAAATCCTTTTCGTTTTTTATATCGACTCCCTGGAGGCACCCCTGACTTACGCGAACCTTTAACGTTTTTACACATTATGTTAGAAAAATTGACCGTTGAAAAACGTATGAAACGGACGCCTAAACGCGAGCACTGCACGCTCTAAGACCACGTTTACGAGTACACTAAATACCTTTTCCTCCTCATGAAAACCAAACAAAGAAACATCAAAAATACCTACCCCGCGACGTCACCGGTAGAAGCATCTTTCATAGTCACCAAATAAGAAAAAAACCACCAGCACCGTGCAACGGGCAAGTTAGTTTCATATATATGAAACTAACTAAAACTCAGGCAATCGCAGGTCACCCGCAGTACGCCCGAATGTAAAAACAACATATACAGGAGCGACTATCCATTACCGCGTATGAACATGTTGTTCAGTCGCACAAGATTGCGAGATATTCAAAGAAGTGGCAGTTGGCCCAAGCCAACAGCGAAGCAAATTAATGCCCATAAATGGATAGTCTGTATCTTTCTAAATACACGGTAGTTGCCACCTATGATACGAATTTGTATCCGCGGGAGACCCGACCCTTTAATGACCTATAACTTTGGAACCGCCTAAGATTTCGTTTCCAAATTTTAACATATTATTTTTAAAGTATAAAACTATCGATTAATCATTAAAAAAATTGATTTTTTGAACCGAACAAACCGGAATGTCCCCTTAAATAGGAAATTAACCGAAGTGGTTTTTAGGAAAAATGTATGCGGTTTGATGTAGTTGAGGGAGATGATTAATATTCCCTTGTAAGTTTGAAAATGCATTTTATTACAGGTTGGGAAATGGATTCTGGGCATATTGGGAAGTGTATTTGTGGGGTAGGAAGTATTGTGCCAATACACGGGCACCCCGTTCACTTCCTCCTCTATCATAAATTGTTCGCGCGGTAACTGCTCACTACGCAAGGATGAAGCAAACTATGGTCGACCTTCGCAACCGAGCGGACACAACACAGAAACAAAACACTCCGGTTTGATAAACAATAATACTTTATTTGTTACCTTTAATACTTTCACTTAGATTTATTTTTAGTTTTGAAGGTATATCCAAATCGAACAACACATAAAATGACAGATTTAAATCAATACTTTCACCGACTTTAACTAAAGTTACTTGAACAACGCGAACACGACTCCAGTACATATTTGTGCGTCTTCGCAGTGACGGCGAGTTGGAGTGACGCATGACCGTGGCGGTCTGGGGATGGTAAAGGACTCAGCGATCGCCATCTCAAGCAGAGATGATTTCGCTAAGAAAAAAGGAAGAGAGAGAAAAACTCTTCTCTTAAGGGTGTGAATGTATCCTTGCCAAGGATATGTTTTATCTCCCACAAGTGTAACGTAGAGTCTCTCTTGTGGGAACAAGAAAACCAGATCTCGTAATAAAGGTCATGGTGGTATGTGTGGGATCGTTCGGATAGATGCGATTCACACGTGCAGTGGAACGACGAAACAGGCAGGTGGCAAAGACAATAGGGGAAAATGACCAAATGCGCCGTTGGTAATGCGGGTCATTGTTTACACGATGCCTCGTCGCTATTTTCGACGTTAGGAGAAAAAGGTGCTAAAGCAAATTGGATTTTTATGGCATCTTTGGCTGCAGTAGAAACCGGGTTCATATTTGCATTAGGAAATGCTGGAGAATTTGGTTTCGGCGTCTATTGCGCTAATTAATATGCAGCTGCTTATGTTGTTTATTGATAAGACAAACCAAAAAGGTTGCCAGGCATGTGTATGAAAAGGTATATGACGCGGCTGAGAAAATAGACGGCGCGATATTATGGTCATGACGGTTACATTGAATGCAATCCGAATTATTTTCTTTACAGGAATTCATCTGAGGGAATTTGACTGGCGACGTAGATGCCGAAATTGATTGGAAATTCCTGGTAAGTTAATAAAGAAATCTTAAGGAGCAATGGTATGCGAAGAGAATGCATGAAGGTAAGTTTTCTTTACAGGGACTTAAAGATCATAGATTTGATCTCTTAAATGCGTGCAGTATTTTTAGGTACTAATACTGTTGCATTAGCAAATTTAAAGCGGTTGGGTAGTAGTTATCGGGGGTTTTCAGGTAAGTAGACCGTAGGGTTTGGTGGAACCGCTACATATTCTTTGCATGTTGCGAATGTGTGCTATTGCAGGTTTGGGTTATGGTGACGCCCTGTTAGCGGTCGAAGTTAGGTACGAATTGTGGATTGGTTCTTCGTGTGCAAAGCAAGCTCTTCAGAAGCATATGTTTAACCATTCAAGGAGTCTAGCAAGGAGCGAAATAAATGGAAGTTTGATCGCGCAATGTCTGAGCTGTGACAACATATGTCAACCGAATTGCAACAATTTGTGCTGAGTGATAAAACGTGTGAAGTGGTCTCGCATTATTGTGCTCCCCTTACGACTGATCAGCTCGAGACGTTTCTGTGGGATAGCATTACTTAATTTTTGTACCTGCTCACGGTAAACATCGGAATTAATCATTTTATTCTTTCGATGCACCTTATAGAAAACTGACCCCTTCCAATCCCGCCAGATTCACAGTATTCTTTTTGTTTGGTAGATATCCGTTTTCGCTTGCCTTTCCGGTGCTTCATCTCTTCTATTTCAACTTCCTTTTCGGCTGACATTATTATAAACAATCGGTTTTTTTTAAATTCGCATTTATTTTCAAAACAAAAATTATTGATTTATGTTAACAGGTTATTGCGGGTGATTTTAGTGTGCATAAATCTCAGTGGCTTCGCCACACCGGACACACATCACCTGAAGGTCAGTATGTCCAGATCTTTACTGATTCAAACAATTTAACTTAGCTCGTCAGTGAGCCAACACGGGTACCAGATATAGATGGTCATTTCGCCAATACACTGGACCTGTTTCTCACCTCCCACCCAAAAAAATACGCAGTTGAAGTTTCTTCGCCCTTGGGCATTTCAGACCACTGTGTCGTGTCAGCTAAATTTCCTCTAACCAACAGCAACGCTTACGAGAAAACTCTGTGGCGGTTCTACTAACGCCACCGCTTACCTTTCCACTAACCCCCAAATCTTCCTCCCCTAAAGCTCCAGAAATCTCATCGTTTTTCGCTTATGCAATCGCATTAACACCCTCAAGCATTTCTCCCATCAAGGGCACTCACGCATTTAATGCGTTATTCAATTTCCCTGAAAGAAATCGGTACGCCATTCCCGCATACATCAATACATCTCAGCATTTTTCTGAAAAAGAAAAACATTTCGGTTGCCTTACTAGGTAACCGCAGTAAACTATGGAAACCATCATCGGAACCTCTGTCTGCCTACGTTTTCTGACCCACACATGCGCGGCAGATTTTCATAGTTTATCAGTACCCACGGCGGCTTTTATCTAACCAACAAAGCATAGCGCAACTCTCGCCTAGCTGCCAAGAGCCGAATTCTCTGTTAGTGTAAATATTCACACTGGAATTCGACCCTTGAGCCGCTATGGATGCCATATACAATCGGCGTAGATGTATAGACAACCGTCATTATTTAATCATCCAAATCGTATCCTAATGACTTGCACCATATTGATTCAGCTGCAAGCAATTCTCCCAGAAATGCTCCTTTATTCGAATGTCATTCTCACGGTTCGTCCACAGCTCGCGTCACGAGCAAACAAAGTGAACCGCGCGTAAGTAGACACACCCTCGTTAGGATCTGTGTACCGGAGATCCACTCCTATTGGTCGGTCCCAAAAGGGAAATTTCTTTTCCTTTTTCACCACACCGGCCAACTCACCCCAACTGAGAGTGAATCAGTCAGTCGAGTTTGATACACGGTGGAGTGCGCCAGCGCGAGTGCAAAAGATTCGCTTTCACTACTAAATCCATAAACAGTACCGTGAAAATACCAATATTAACTTATACTAAAGCAATAAACGGTATCGGGAGCATACCAACGTAAACAAATAGTGTTTTATTTGCTGTGCTTGGAGCCACTCAGTAACCAGTTGGACATCTGTGTGCTTCCGTAAGTATCATTTAGTGCGTCAACAAGAGGTGGACCCCAAACGGTGTCAACATATTCGTTAATTAAATGTGGATTCGTTAATCAAATGTGTACTCGTCGTAGAAACGCTATCATGGTATCCACGGTGTGCTTGAGCACTTGGTGCAAAATTTTATCTGAAGTTACCGTGCAACCGCCAAACCTGTGGGAGTTTTATTTGTCTGCTATTTGTCTGAGTGCACCGATAAAGCGAACTTGTTAGTGAATCTTAGTAAGCCCGTGCCAATGCCGCCACATAACTAATATAATTCCTACAACTCAAAAGAATAGTATCGTTGTACGAGAAACCCAACTGTAAAGGCCTGAACAACTTTTTTGGAAAGTTACACTGGGCGTTATTTTTTTTCAATAATGATGTTAACTCTATAGCGGACACATTGACGGACACGATTCTGTTTGGCATGCAAACCTTTATTCCACACAGAGCAAAGAGTGTCAAACCCAAGAGAAATATGTGGTTTGAATCCAGAGAAGCCATTAAGGCTAAAGACTTGAGCTTCCGGTTGTATAAATCAAACCATACTGGGGAAAATCGAAAAAGATTTAAGAGAGCTAGAAATGACTGCAATGCGTATATTAAACGCGCCAAGTTCTTGCATGACCAGAGAGTGAGACAAAAAATACTATACTCTCACACAGGTAGTAGAAACTTCTGGGCATTTGTGAAGAACATCCAAAACTCGGTCTCCTCATCCATTCCTGCCTTAATAGTCGATGACAGACCAGTCACCAGTGCAATAGAGAAAGCGAATCTGATTGCTGCACATTTTGCAGCCAACTCAACGCCGCCTGATACCACATCGGTTCCGCCTCAACTTAAGCATAAGCAGCACACCATGAGCCAGATTCGCTTCCGAACGCGTACTGTTGCCCGCGCACTCACGGAGGTAAACGCACACAAATCCGCTGGTCCTGATGGAACCCCCAATCTGCTTGAAGAGATGTTCCTCTTCACTCGCTAAACCACTGTGGAAACTCTTCCATTTGCCTTTTTACTTTTACGTTCTACTGTCCGTTTCCCAAATAGATGGAAGTCAGCGAACATTCAGCCAATTCTCAAAAAGGGTGACAAATCATCCCTCTCTTCTTATCGACCCTTTAGCACTAACTTCTATTCTCTCCAAGGTAATGGAATCTCTTATCAACTGTCAACTATCGAAATATCTGGAATCAAATGACCTCCTCAATGACCGCCAATATGGCAACAGGTCCACAGGAGATTTAATGGCGTACCTTACCGAAAAGTGGAACCATTCCATTCACTACTTCGGAGAAAGGAAGGTTGTTGCACTGGATATCTCGAAAACCTTCGACAGAGTTTGGCATCCAGCCCTTTTATCAAAATGACATTCATATGGAGTGGACAATTCCCTGATCCAGTGGATAAGAGACTATCTTTCTGGCCGTTCAATCCAAGTGGTTCTTGATGGTGTCAAATCTGCCTCCCATCAAATTAACGTAGATTTTCCCCAGGGTTCGGTACTCTTACCCACTCTCTTCCTCATCTTTAGAAATGATCTCTTGTCCAGTACCCACAATCCAATCCACTCGTTTGCTGATGATAGCACATTGAGTTTCTCATACTCATAGGAACATTCCCGACCAAACTCTTCGAACGTCAATACCAGTCTTTTTAGTTATGCTTACTACACTGAATTCCGACCTCAACAAGATATATCAATGGGGATTATCTAACCGAGTAGAGTTCAATGCCCTAAAAACACAGTGCTGTCTCTTGTCGTCAAAGGCGAACCCCAAAGAAAATATACTGTCTATGAATGGCACTTCCATTGACGAAGCCAAGGAACAATTAATTCGACTGTTAATTGGAATGACCACATATTTGAAGCTGCGAAATGTGCACCCAACTGTATGGGGTTCCTTAAGAGATGCAGAAGATACTTCACTCCATCCAACCTGGCCACTATTTACAAAGCGTATATTCGTCCCAAAATCGAGTTCAACTCCCATATTTGGTCAAGCGCATGCAAAACTGCACTACACGTGCTCGACAGTATGCAAAAACGGGCAGTGAAACTTATTGGGGATTCAGCCGTAAGTCGATCAATTCCGTCGTTAGAGCACAGGCGCAACGTATTATGCCTATCCTACTTCTATAGGCATCATCACGGTCGTTGCTCAACTGAACTTGCTGGTTGTGTTCCCCTCTTCAGACATTTTCCCGCGATACCCGTCAATCTGAGAATGGGTATAAGTTCACGTTGAAAGTCAACCTCATGCTCACAAACAAACATAGAGAGTCATTCTTTAGCCGAACGACATGAATGTGGGATAGAATGTGTTTCCTCGTCGTTGTAATGTACAGGCAATCAAGACCAGTGTACATCGATACCTCCTTTCCTTATACACTTCCTCTCCTTCTGTTCGCACTCTGCTCTGACATTTAAGGGTACTCCAAAATCCCCTCTTGTGCGCGGGTTTCTGTACAAAAAAAAGGATATATTATAATACAATTTTCACTTAAGACTAAATGTTGGGTATATATATATATATATATATATATATATATATATATATATATATATACATATACATATACATATATATATATTTCTATATATATAGGGTGGACTGGAAAGTTTCCGACCTCAGCGTGAAGATAGCAGCACAGTGGTTGTGCATCTTTTGACAGTTACTCACCAAAATTTCAGCCATTTTGGATGTGTAGTTTTTATTTGACAGTCGTTTGAGTGAGTCGATGTGAGTGTTTTTGTGAAAATGGACAAAATTGAGTATTGAGCTGTCATTAAGTTTTTGTTTTTGAAAGGCAATACGCCTACGCAAATCAAAGATGAGTTGGACTCTGGGTATGGGGACTCTGCACCATCATTTACCACAGTGAAATTTTGGGCAGCTGAATTTAAACGTGGCCGGGAGAGCTTGGGCGACGATGAACGTTCGGAGCGTCCAAAAACTGTAACAACTGACGATAACATCACCAAAGTTAACCAAATTGTGTTAGACGACCACCGAATTAAAGTGGGAGAGATAGCAGAGACTATGAAAATGTCAAAAGAAAGTGTTTGTCACATATTAAATCAAGATTTAGGTATAAGAAAGCTGTCCGGGCGTTGGGTGCCACGTTTGCTCACGTTAGACCAAAAACGTGTTCGAATGAATAAGGCGCAATAAATCCGAGTTTTGGTGTCGATTAATTACTGTCGGTGAAACTTATGCACCATTATACGCCCGAAACAAAAATACAGTCAGAACAGTGGACTGCAAAGGGGGCATCGGCTCCAAAAGAAAGCAAAAACTGTTTTTGGCTGGGAAAGTGATGGCGACTGTTTTTTGGGATAGTCATGGAGTTATCTCAATCGATTATCTTCAAAATGGAAAAACCATTACAGGAGCATACTACGCATCATTATTTGACCAACTGAAGGCAGAAATTGCGGAAAAACGGCCACATTTGCAGAAAAAGTAAATCCTATTTCACCAAGATAACGCACCGTCTCACACCTCAGCGGTTACGATGGCGAAAATTCACGAATACGGTTTGAACTGCTTGACCATCCGCCTTACTCACCAAATCTAGCCCCAAGCGCCTTTTTTTTTTGTTCCCTAATCTAAAAATTGCGATCGGAGGATAGAGATTTTCGTCAAATGAGGAGCCAATCAGCTCCGTGAACAGTTATTTTGCAGAGAAAAACGCCGAGTACCATTTGGACAGGTTAGAGAGATGAGAGCATCGTTGGGAGAAGTGTGTGGAGTTACAAGGAGACTATGTAGAAAAATAAAAATAAATGTAAAGAAAAAATATCTTGTATCTTTGTTAGGTCGGAAACTTTTCAGTCCACCCATATATATATATGTATATATATATATATATATATATATATATATATATATATATATATATATATATATATATATATATATATATACATATATATACATATATATACATATATATATATATATAATATATATATATAATATATATATATGAGGCCTTCCTATTTTAAAACTCTTGTTATTGTTTTTTTTTTTGTTGCATTTTTTAATTTTTTTTATTGGAATTATAGAATTCTAGAACGAAACGAAACATCATTAGTTATTAAAATAGAACTGAATGGATGGAAATAATACTAAACCTACATCTAGGGAAGGGAAATGAGACCGTTGCGCCTGAGACGCATATTATGTTCGGGGACGTAAAGTCATTTCTTCGTTACATGCCAATTATCAGTTGGGGTGAGATAGGTGGATTTAAGTCGTTTACTGATTACCATACTAAGACGTAGGCGATCTGGAACATTAGAGATATCGTTATAATGGACAATCCCTGGCAGTTTGTCTTGGATAAGACCATAGCGTTTACGGCGAAAGTGAAGAACTTGTGATTCGAACCGACACTATGATAGTAAGAATCAGTGGAAATTGAACCAATGCCGAACACATCAGACCACTGCCGTTATTACGAATTCGATTTCTAAACTCAAGTACACTCAACTGATGTGGAATCGCTATGTTATTGCTTGGTATACGGCTGATGCTTTTACTTACTCGGTTTTCTATCTGTATTGTTCTTCACTATTTGCGTGTGTATTGTGTGTACATCTGTTAGAAATACCACAAGACTGTTTCTATCCAAGAAGGGGAACACTTAATAAACCCATTCTGGGGAGTACTCTCCATATAAATATCATTGGGGTAGAATGCTCCCGAAATAAGAACATTTTCACTGCACATTGCCCTTGCAGTTTGACCACGGATAATTTCGATTATGAACTTATCTATCCTGTTCAGTCCTGATTTGTCATAAAGGACCTTATCAGGGTAGTATTTCTTATGTGGGAACTCTGGTGTTCTATACATTCCGAGGCAAGAACGCAAACACTGCCTCTCGACCACCTGAAGCTTTTCCATCTAGAGTCGGGACATGTTATACTATACCGCGCAACCGTAAACCAGTACTGGTCGGATGAAGGCCGAGTATGAGATTATTTTGACTTTGGAGTGTAGAAGACTGCTGCGGAAGAGACTTCTCGTCATAGAATATGCGTTTTTAGCTGCGGTAAGAGCTGCTATCTGGCGCAAGGCTAATAACCTTGCCCGGAAAAACAAATTATTATAGAAAATTTAACAAGCTGCTATTATACGCTTATCAAAGTAAAGATACTGATCTAGCCAGATGCAAAAGTATCTAGCTACAATTTGTACTTGTAGGGGACCTGTATTACTTCTTACAATGGAATTATTTCTGCCAATTCCTTTTTGTATCCCTCGATGCCATGGACGGGGGCGTTCTGAAAAGGATAGCCTCTGTTTTCTTGTAATTTGCTACTACTTACTAGTCTGTAGGGACCCGAAATTCATGTCCTGTCTGTTTTCTGGACATTGATCTTTAATTTCCAATTGTCGCAAAAACGTTTGATTCTATTGAAGTCATCTTGCAGAAGTCTGTTGACGATATCAATCTTTTCTCCAGATCTATATACAACAATGTCGCCAGCGTATGCAATGGTATGGTTGAGACAGCCCACTAAATCACTTGTGTAAATGTTAAACAAAATGGGAGAATTCACTGCTCCCTGTTATAAGCCCTTTTCTGATCTGAAAGGTCTTGTTAGATTTTATATCCCCACATTTCACCAGCGTCAGTTCAAATTACACGTTCTTCACAATCGTCTGTATACATACAACACACAGGCTCCCATAGGTAAACAGAACTTTACTGCTCGATCATGACTTCCGCATAGAGCACCGGCACACTCGCCCGCACCGACGTCCTCTCGCTCGTTCCGTCGTTCGCACACGAAGTTGATCGTAACAAAGTTACTGAGGAGGGAGTAATGTAGCGTTTCTAACAGATGCACATACAATATACAAGCAAATAGTGAAGAAGACCGAAAGAAAATCAAATAAGAAAATGCATCAGCCGCCTACCAAGTAACATAGCAACTCTACATCAGTTGAGTGTACTTGAGTTTAGAAATCGAATTCGTACACGCGGCAGTGGTCTGATGTATTGAACATTGGTTCAATTTTTAGTGATTCTTACTATCATAGTGTCGGTTCGAATCACACGTTCTTCGCTATCGTCGCAATACGCGATACACTACCTCGAAACAAGCTCAAATTGAGTTCGCTTTCTTTTGCGGAATCTCGATTATTGTGAACTTTTCGTTAGCAGGATGACATGTATTCTTGCAAAGGACACAAGATAACTTTTTCTTATCCAGGAGCTGTTCTTTGTCCATCGGGCATTCCTCATTAATGTGGTCGTTTAGAGACTTTACACATCTACATTGCATATTACAATTCGATATAACATAGTCAATGCATTGACAGCGCATACATTGCAATACGCGTTCGGACTTCTTTATTTTCTCCCAACTTATTGATTGGTGGTTTAGATATGAATATGAATGAAATGAATGAATGAAATTTCACTAACTATACTATCAACATATTTCAATATAGTCTCCTGTGTGATCACACTTTTGCCATCGATTTGGAAGCTTTAATATCCCTTATTCGTAGAAAGATTTAGGGCGAACTGTACGCCAATTGCGCACACTGCTTGACTTCTTCATTACGTTCGAATTTTGTTCCTCTAAGTGATTCCTACAAGGGTCCGAACAAAAAATAATCACAGAGAGACAAATCTGGGCTATAAGGAGGGTGTTCAAAGGTTTCCCAGCCCATTTCTTCCAATATATCCATTGTCAAAGACGCGGTGTGGGGCCTGGCGTTGTCACGAAGAAGGATGACATCTCTAATGGGCATATCTCGTTTTTGTTTCGATACGTGGCTTTTGCCGACTGTAACAACTGACAGCAGTCAGTTCGTGAAGAAAATCAATCATTAAAACTCCCTTTGAGTCAAAAAATCGTTGCAAGGACTTTTCCGTCTGAGAGACGAGTTTTGGCCTTCACTGGACAGCCTTCATCCTTCCTTCGCCACTCCTTACTTGCCATTTTCATCTCGGAAGTATAATGATGTACCCACGTCTCATCACATGTGACAATACACTACAATCTTGTCGAAATCGATCCAGAAGTCTTCCACTGATCTACGACATAACCTATTTTCGATTTACGGTCAATAACCTGGGAACCCATCGAGCAGTAATTTTTTTGTAGCTAAGATAAGTGATAATAGATTGAACGGTTCCATAGCTGATACGCACTTCTGATGAGGTTTCTCTCACAGTTAAGCGGCGATCACGTTCAATAAGCTCTCTTTGCCCTTGGGCGTCAATCATGACTTTCATTTCGATACTTCTAAATTCGCTGGCCCACGTATACACATGATTCTGAGACAGTACATCATCACCAAACTGTGCCTTCAATCGAGAAAAATTGTTCGAGGGTTTAACGCCTTCAGTTGTTCAAAAAATTACAATAATCCGTTGCGCAACAGGCGTATGTGCCTTTCCTCCATCATGGCTATACTGTCTACAAAGTCGAGCGCGACCGCTAGCCAAGCCAGTTTCCCTACTCCTCATAAACCAAACAACAGCCACGCACAAGATTATCTATCTAACTCGCAGCTTGTTGCTAAGCAAAAAAGTATACTTTGTATTTGATTCACCATCGTACCTAAACCCATCCACTTTACTGTCGGGACTTAGGGACACAATAAAGAATGGCAACTGCGGTTGCGATTTCTAGAGCTTGCGGTGGAAAATGGTTTCACATCTATAAATTATAGACTGCCGGTTTCAACCGTTTTTGATTCCTCCAGTAATTCTGCTGGGGAAAAGGATGAATCAACTCCTTTTAGAACCATGGAGACAGTTTTCTCCGCTTTTGGAGTGTACGTGTAGTACTCGCTAGTCGCCCTACCCAGTGCAGATTTAATTTTGGTAGTGCTCTAAGCTTGGTTTTAAAATTCTTGCGTGCTAACTTACTGAGTTTTATTACGTCCTTAGTCTCCATGTGGCTCACAATGATGGGAGATACTTTCTCCTTCCAATCGATTTATTGACTCTGTTGCTGTTTTTCCTGCTGCTGCTGTTGTTGTTTTTGTTCACATTATTGTAAACACCGCATATTCGTATTTTCCAGACCTGCTTTTACTTCTCCGTACAGGTCATCTATTTTTTGATAAGCTCGGCTATAACGTTGTCGAGGTCTTTATCAGACTTATTTTCCACTGGTTCTTTAACAGCCCGGTATTTGTATTTGTTCCTGGCTCCCGAGGAGTGAGCATCACTGGGTTACAAATTTTCATCCTTTTTAGGGTTCTCGTTCGCATCTGATTTGTGCCTTTTGGCGGTTAAATTCGGTTGAGGATTCAACCTCCTCCGTGTCTTTTTACCTATGACCTGGCCTTCGTTCATGGTCAGTGCCTCACTTTTTCTTTTAATGTTTTTCACGGATTTATTATTTTCAATTGTTGTTTGATTGATGGCACACGTGATCGAACCATTAAATATTTGTTTATTAAACACGTGCATTCTACACTGAAGACAAAATGCAGGCTATTCGCTGCGATACAGGGACTGCGTTCTCGTCTCCTTTGTGCTACTTATTTGTAATTCTTCTCGATTTACGATGGAAGAAAGCCCTGTCGGCGTGGCATGCAAACAAGAATCGCAATATTTGCGTTTGCCTGATGAGTTTTTATAAACCTCGACTGTATACTTGTTAGGGGGGGGGGGGGGGGGGTGGAACAGCTTCAGTGAATTGACGCAGTGATTGTCTATGTTTCATACCCGCGTTGAAGTTGAGTTGTCTTAAATTATTTGTGTCGTCGGCACATACTGACCGTCAGCTTGATTGCTTTCAATCCAGTGTATCCAAGTTTCATCGAAAGTAATTAATCGGTGCCAAAAATATATGTCGTTACATATATATATTGCGCCTAAACTGCGGCAACAGAGCGTTGGAAATGTACATTCGAATACGTTTTTGGTCTAACGTGAGCAAACGCGGCACCCAACGCGCGGACAGCTTTCTTATGCCTACATCTTGATTTAATATGTGACAAACACGTTCTTTGGACATTTTCATAGTTTCTGTTACCTCTCTTATTTTAATTCGGTGGTCCTCGAGCACCATTTGGTGAACTTTAGCGATGTTTACCGCCAGTTGTTGCAGTTTTTGGACGTCGCGAACGTTCATCGTCTCCCAAGCCCTCACGGCCACGTTTAAATTCAGCTGCCCAAAATTTCCCTGTGATAAATGATTGTGCACAGTCCCCATATACAGAGTTCAAGTCATCTTTGGTTTGCATAGACGTATTGCCTTTCAAAAACAAAAATTAAATGACAGCTCGATACTCAATTTTGACGATTTTCACAAAAACACTCACATCGACTCAATCAGACGACTGCCAAATAAAAACTACACGTCCAAAATAGATGGAATTTTGGCGAGTAACTGTGAAAGGATTCACAACTACATTCACTGGCTTTTATTGACGAGCGCTGCTATCTTCACGTTGGGGTCGGAAACTTTTCATTTGGTTTACGAGTTTATATATCCAGTGATGTGTGTCCAGAATATAGAAAGCATTAAGTATTACACCGCCCACATAAAAGCCGATCAGAAACATTGTTTGATGTGTATGAAATCATGTTGTGGCGACTAAAGGTTCCACTGCTTTTAACACTTTAATGGCCCTTCACGGCCAGTTCCTACAGATCAATAAATAAATAGATAGAAACCAAACTTGGTGAATGCATTTCTCATCTACAAATATTTTTTGTAGATGACAGTCAATCAGGGAATGATCATCGGTTGATCTTGAAAATTAACATTCGATATTTTTATTTTATTTTATTTTTTGTTTTACTTCTTCAAGGAAATGGGAGATTATAGCGCTGAGTCTATGCCCCGAGATGCTCTTTTTCTCGACCGGGCCTATAAGCCAAGCTCCGAAAATGGTCAAAGATTTCTCATCACCGTTTCACGAAGCCTATAGCTTAATGGGGTGGTATATCTTCGGACCAAATGGAAAGATTTCGAGTTTTCGGAAGGAATCGCCTCAGAAGATGCACCAATCACTCTAGGAGGCCTGACGGTCGTCATTACCCCAACTCTCATCTATACGCAGGCGCCACCATCATCCCTATTTATTATAAAATTAGCATACAAGTACCTAGAAAGCATTCAGAACAGCCAGAACCTACTTGTACGGAAGTCTTGGATTCTTGACCCTTCTCTCTTTCGATCTCTTCGGATCCGACCATCAAAATTTCTTCTCTAGTACAAAACTGAAGAAAGCACCCCTCCCAACAACATTTCCCCCTACAATAGAGGGTTCTTGGACTTATGGGTCTATTATATTTAGTATTACGCGGCGTGTCGATCAGGGTGCTACAGGGCACAGGTTAACCGCGTAACCCCACTAGTTTCTTCCTAATCTGACTCCTTTTTTTGATACAAACGCCTTTTTTTGCAGCTTAATCGTCAAATAAAACGCACACTTGGTTTAGCGCGATTCAGTTCGCAATACCTTAAATATTTATTTTTATTATTGAAACCGGTTGACTATTTACAATTTTAGTTTTGGTGGCGGTACTAGCACTCTTGATGCACGATCGTCAAAATATAGCTTTACATAAAAGTTAATTCTTGTTTAATAATTACTATTCTTGTTTTGGTATACGCACTAGCACTCTTGCTGCGCAATCGTCAAAATATACTTTACATAAAAGTTAATTCTTGTTTAATAATTACTATTCTTGTTTTGTTATACGCACTAGCACTCTTGCTGCACAATCGTCAAAATATACTTTACATAAAAGTTAATTCTTGTTTAATAATTACTATTCTTGTTTTGTTATACGCACTAGCACTCTTGCTGCACAATCGTCAAAATATACTTTACATAAAAGTGAATTCTTGTTTAATAATTACTATTCTTGTTTTGTTATACCGCACTAGCACTCTTGCTGCACAATCGTCAAAATATACTTTTCAAAGACTAACACCGTACGATTTTTCTCAACGACCATCACCGTATAATTTTTCTCAAAGACTGACTAGTTAATTCATCCTGGTCACTAGGGTTGCCTCATATGCAACCCCTTTTTCTTTCTTTTGCTTGGTTTCATTTCTTTTTTTGCACACACAGCACCAGGACCCAAAACAGACCACCGCCTCGACTACCATGTACGGTGCGCCTTTGGCTTTTTGTCGGGCGAACAAGAAAAAAAGGAAAGGGTGAAACATACACACGGCAATCGCGTCTGCCGCTTACGTGTATATCCCCTAGCATGTAGACATGGGATCATCGCAATTCACATGATTTGCAGGTTTGCATAGGGGTTGAATTGTTTACACGATCACTACTGCTTGAAGCATTATTGTTGATCGTGCAAACTTCGCCAGTGTATCTTCCCTAGGCACGACGGACATTCATACGATCGCGACTACAACCAAGATCGCCGCCGATCGCATATCGATCGTCGTGCAAAAGGTGCAGGTGGCTATTCCCTGTGTTTGCTTCTCTTGTAGGCAAGCATGGTGTTGCTTGCCTGTAGGTTGGTTTTTTGCTACCGAATTGCCCGCCGTGTTCGCTGATGAAAAAGGGGCAGCTTGCCTGTGCGTGTCGGTGGTAGATCGCAGATATTCTTGTCCGAATATCTCGATTGCTCCGTTGGTTGAGGATGCGACCGTTTTTCTCCACTCGAGAAAGGGTGCATGTTGGCGGAAACCAATATTGGAATATTTTCCGTTGACCGTTGGCGCCGGTTGAAATTCCCCGGTGTGTGCCGCATGTTGAGCAAATTTTATCGGATATTCATGTTGTGCTACGCACAAACAAACTATTCATCCTTGCAGGAAACTTTACTCTTTTTTCCTATAGAACTTGATGCTCTGCGACGACCAGGCTTTTGTTGTTTCCGCTGGAAATGTGAGGCGGGCGGTGGCGTTGGGGGAAACCGCCACAGACTCATCCTACTAGACGGCCCAAACATACATACACACCGACCAAACCGCAGATTATCAGACGCAATGGACGTGGTCTGCGTTTTTTTGTTTTTTTATTTTTTATTTATTGTTTTTTGATTAGACTTCTCTCGGAAGAGGCGAACCTATAGTGCCGAGTGGGCGCCCCGAGATGTCACCAAATAACTGTTACAGTTCTTTTTGAACAGTTGCAGGTTAAAACGCTCCGGGAACACTCGCGTGGGAAGGGAGCTCCACAGCTTCCCCGGAACGAGTTCTGATGCAGGGATGTTCGCGCCGTCGGGAGATGAACCACAAACGGGTACCATCCGTCGGATTGTCTTGTGGACCGCATATAAACCGAATTGCGTGAAACAATACCACCAATCTCCGAAGAACAGTACCCGTGATAATATCTGTAAAACAGACAAAGGTCGGCTACGCGCCTTCGATGTGATAGCGACTGTAGTCGCGACGTCAACGCCGAGTCTGCAATCAAGCAGATCCCTCGTCTCTGTATGCTCTCAAGTAGGTCGAGGGTATGTTTAGGAGCCGAGCTCCAAACATGAGAGCGATATTCGAGCGGAATTTATATAGGACAAGAAGTTGGGCCAGTGTAAAATATTTCTTGGCCCAAAAAAGATAGCTCAGTTTTCCTGAGGCTGACCTGGCGATACTCGACACGTGTTTATGCCATGATACATTCCCCCGGACAGTGACGCCGAGCAATTTCAAGCTTTCCCCAGCCTCGAGGGTCCGGCCATTCATCATCAGCTGTGGAACCGATGATCCCATTTTCTTTGTTAATGTTGTATATTGTGTCTTCGCTGCATTGAAGTCGACGAGATTGGCCCTTCCCCACTGCAGGACCCTATCTAGATCCTGATTCAGAGAGTGAATCTGTTTACATCTGAGTTGATACGACGCAGATGCACCAGTCGGCCGAACATTCGAAAAGGAGGAAACAAGCGTACTATCATCCGCAAAACTGAATACTTTGTTACCCGTTGTCTCCAACAAATCATTTATGTGAAGCAAGAACAAGGTTGGAGCCAAAATAGAACCTTGGAGCACCCCCGAATTAACAGGATACAGATCCGAACACTCGCCGTCCACAACAACCCGGATCGATCGATTCTCGAGAAAGCTCCTCATCCAGTCGCAAAGCTGTTGGGAAAGTACATATGAACGGAGTTTGCTAAGAAATGCCCCGTGCTAGACGCGGTCAAAAGCCTTGGAGATATCCAATGCGACCGCCCCTGACTCGCCATACCGTTCAATCGCAGATGTCCATATATCGGTTATAAGAGTCGCAACGTCTCCCGCGGACCGCGTGCCTCGGAGTCCGTATTGACGGTTATTCGGAAGTCCGTTGCAATCCAAATACTTAACTAACTCAGTACTGATGACTTATTCCATTACCTTAGATAAAATAGACAGTAATGCTATCGGACGGTAATTTTGTAGAAGACACTTTTTTCTCGTCTTTGGGATTGGTTGAAGTCGAGCGATTTTCCAGCAGGCAGAAAAGGTCCTCCGTGCATAAGATAAGCGGAAGAGTCTCACAAGAACCGGCGATAGTTCTAGAGCACAGTTTTTAAGGACTATTGCTGGTATTCCGTCAGGGCCGGTTGTCTTCCTACAATCCAGTTCACATAGAATGCGTTGAATAGTGCGCGGACAAAATCTCACATCCCGCATGGAACACCGTACCGGTGCGATCACAGGTGGCTCCCAAATGCCGGGATCGAGGTTTGAATTCGCCGAAAATGAATTCGCGAACACATTAGCTTTATCTTTTGAATTCGTGACTAACGCATCGCTCTCTGTCACCAACGGGGGGAAGGAGGAGGATGCGAAGTTACTGCTGATAGCCCTTGCCAGAAAAAGCGCGAACCAGTTGGGCACCGAAGGAGCTTATTGATCACCCTGTCGTTGTGAGCTTTCTTCGCGGTATCAATCGCCTGGTTGCACGCGTTTCTGATTCTAACAAAATTCGTTCTGTTAACATCGGTGGGATTGGAGCGCCATTGCTTAAAAGCTCTATTTTTTGCCGCTGTAATCAGCTCGCATTTTTTGTCAAACCAAGGTTTATCAGACGAACTTCGTTTGATGGAATGTGGAATATACATCTCCATTCCCAGAAGAATAATCTCTGATACCGACTCCGCGTATGCGTTAACATCGGAGTTTGCGAAGCACACGTCGGACCATGGAAAGGATGCGAAGAAATCTTGCAAATCGTCCCAGTTAGCAGCCCCATACTTCCATACATGGCTTAGCTGCCTCAGCCGGTTATTCGCTTGATATGCAAGTGCCTGCGCGACAGATACCAAGCAGTGATCTGAGTTTCCCAGTGGCGCAGAAACTTCTACGGTATAAATACTCGGTTCGGATGTCAAAAACAGATCCAGGGTGTTCGCATAATCGCCTCGGGCATCCGGCACTCGCGTTGCCTCCCCAACTAGTTGAGACAAGTTGTGGCTTACAGCAAACATCTCCGCCAGCCTCCCGGCCTCGTCGGTTCTGTTAGAATGTAACAACCAGCCGGAATTGTGCACATTAAAATCGCCAATTAAACCGTTTACTACCGCACCAAGACCTACCGGTCTTGTATGATTTCTTTCCCACCATCCCTCCATCCAAGTAGATAGAGAACATTTGAACTAACCCTGTCCATACTATCCATAGATACCTCCCACCTCTTTTCCAGATATCTTGAGACCGGGCCCAACATCCTTACGGATGTGGGAGGTTCTGGTTGTTGCAAAATGATCAGAAGCCAGAGACAGGATGAAGGACACATTTGTCCCTGTCTCGCTAACGTCGGGCTCTCGCCACTTCTTTTTTTTTTCTTTTTTTGGAGCAGTTGAGTTGCCACGGGAACTCCTCATTTTAAGAGACCGATAACAGATATACTACACGTGACTTACTGTAGTGTACCCCATAAAGTTACAATAAAAATTAGTAAATGACAAATAATAAAAGGTGATTAAGCAATTTTAGGAAAAGATAAAGATACGAACCGAATTAATCGTTTGCCCGATTGGCGCCGGAAATACGGTCCAGAAGAGAAAAGGAAGCTGAGACGTCGTCGAAGAGGCGTCGTCCCAAGACCAATAACAAGCAGTGTATTTCATTTCGGAAAGTGACAAAAGGATTAAGTTGTTCTATATCCTTCCAGAGCTAGGGAAAACGTTAAACAAAAGATCTACCTTCTTAATTTGTTTTTCGGTCTAAATGAATATTATAACATATTGGACATACCAAGACGTTTTTAATTTACCGCTAAAGAACTAAATTGGAAGAAATTTTTTTAAATCTTTCCCAAAAAAACTCCTTGCATTCCGTCACAATAAGGTAATGCACCTTCCCACTCATGATTAAAGTTATTGAACACTTTGAACTTCAGCAATGGCCATGAAGAGCAAGCTTATACTATTCGATGGGAACCTCGCATTGCCATGACCGAAGGCTACTGACCCCATAGTAAGAACCAGGGGACACACTTAGAGAATAGAATTTGCCTGTTGTTTGTCTTGGGGGTAGCCTAAATAATTTTCTCTGATAATATACGTTTCAGAGTTGATGAACAAATAAATTTGGAAAAAATATCAAAAGAAGAAATTCTGTACCTAGATTAAGTCCTTTAGTGGAATACAAATAATGCTTTTCCGATTGCAGTGAGTTTACTTTCGAATCCCGTGGCGTTTCAGTGTCGTGGAAATGTCCTAGTTCGTGCTTTAAAAAAACATTTTTTTTATTAACCCTGTCAAGTTTCGACTCCTCATTGTTCGGTATTTTTGTTCACCTTCATGTCCGATTCACTACAGTTTTACTTATCCAGCAGTGGCTACGGACAAAAGCCAACCTCCTATAGCAAAACACTTTGTTTGCTTCAGCAGGAATATTTCTTCGATATTTCTTCCGGCGACAAGATGACTCTTTGGTATCACCAAAATGTATTGCTAGCCATTAATTATTTAAAATTAATTATTTAAAAAAACATATAATAATAACCTGCTGAGGATGTCTGTAAATATTGTTTATTATATAATAAAATGCTTGGTTAATAAAAAAAAAAACATGATATTTAATGGATATTTAATTATCTAGATAATAAAAAGTCCACGACTATCTTGATTATCGACAAAAAGCCAGCTAACAGGGACGCATAACAATACTAATATAATAGTCAAACAATCAACTGTTCTGGCGGGAAGGCGTGAAATGGTTCTTGGTCCTTGCATTGAATCCTTACTCGAATTAATTACTCAATGTATCGTACATCAACCCCAGGACAAGCACGGTACGTGCACTATGTACAATATTTTCAGTATCTAACTTCTTTTACTATTTCTACGTTGAATTGCATCTCTAAGGGTATCCAACATCATGCGCACGAGGCACAGGCGAACTCTGGCAGCTGAAGAGAACACATTTGCTCTTTCGACCACTGTCTTTGGCTTAAAATGAGAGCAGAGGTAAGTTATATCTTCACCTAAGAATTGAGGTCAGTATTATATTTGAAAATGAACGATGATGTCCTTATCGTGCTAGCTATGAGAAATTATCCGATGTATTTCGTATGTTACGAATATAAATGTTCCAGAAGACATGTGTGGTACGTATGAAACTACTATACCCTTAGATTGCTTTAATTAAGATTCATTAGACGTTGAAGAACGTCTGCATTCATAAAGGACTTCAAGAGCAGGATAATGAAAATTTGTTTTTGACAATAGAACAACTTGATCCTATTGTCGCTTTCCAAAGTGAAATACACTGTTCATATTAATTCAGTGTGCGTATTTAGCTAACAAAATGCTTTATTCTTGTCGGTCTTACAACTCGCAACACAATACTATGTGCTATAGATCCTTGTGTTATATAGGCCATTGTAACAAAACTGTTGTAGGGAAGAATGCACAATAAAATATGATATAAATATATTAATTGTGGATGTAGTCACGTGGCGGGTTTAGTGATGTATCTGCCCTTAGAACGTCTTGCGTGTGCCAATAGTTCACTTGAGTGAATCCGAAATCCTACGTTATTCTGTCGTGTTGATCTCGTGCTTGAGCCCTCCTTTTAATTGGTAATTCTGCTTTTATTGCTTGTCTTTCTAGTTTCTTCTTTTGCTTTTGAATCGACTATTTGATCGGTTGGGAGCGAACATACAGGGCAAAGTCTCTGCTTTCAACTCGGCGAAGGCCAGGACAATCCTGTCCTGCACCACGATTGTGCGACCTAAGCAGAAGAATTAGACACAATTTGACCGCCGGGAGGCGCGCTGTACTGGGCAAGACGAAAACGCCCACATACCAGAAAAGAGTCCGGTTCTAGGCTACAGCAACCTGACCAGGGGGAAAAGTTGTAACATTAATTGCCACAGCCGGTGCCCACTAGCTGGGACAGTACTGGACTGTTTTCTGTCCTTAAATCCAGGAGCATACTATATCTCGGGGGTACTCGTCCGATGGTGGGTGGAGACCTGAGGCACCATGCGCATCAGCGCAAACCACGGCAATACAAGCGACTGACGCAAGGTGCACTTGTATTCGGCATCTAACCAAACAAAGTGCAAATTGAACAATTAGAAGTTCCAAAAACATACAACATGTAACATAAAATATATACATGCATGATGTATTAAAAAAAAGGGTAATGCAAGCGGTGTGACTGCGCCAATTTAACGTGTTTTCGTTACAATAAATGTTGTTTGCCGTCGTGCCAAATGTAACGTTAGGCCAAATGTAATGTAAGGTTTGTGGGGATAAATATAATATCTATTCGTACTCTGGGGGGATAGGAGCGAACATACAGGGCAAAGTCACTGATTGCATTCAACCCGGCGAAGGCCAGAACGATCCTTGTCCCTGTCCAATCCAAGTTGACATGCAGTCTGTAGCGGTTCCGCCAAACCCTAAGGTCTACTTACCTGAAAAAACCCCCATAACTACACCCCAACTCCCTTTAGTTTGCTAATGCACCAGTACGAGGGTTGCCTCTTATGTTTCGGGATTTGGCAACCCTAGTGTTGCAATCCGGCAATTGACAGGTCTGTCGTAAAGTTGGACATTTTTGAGGTTATACGCACTCAGAACGTTTTGACATATGAGCGCTATTTGTGTTGTTTACAGTAACTTAAAAGATTCATCTCGGCCCAAAATGGAATTAAATCGTCAACATTTTCGTGCGGTTATTTTTTACAACTTTCGGCGTGGATTAACTCAGCAACAGTGCATGGATGAACTTAATTCAATTTTTGGCGATGAAGCCCCATCAAACACCAGTGTTTATCGATGGTATGGTGAATTCAATCGTGGTCGTAGTTCACTCCAAGATGAATTTCGTGAAGGTCGTCCAAATCAGTTGTTGTTCCGAAAACCATTGATGCTGTGCGCGGACTGATATTGGAAGATCGTCATGTGACCTATCGTGAGATTGAGACAACCTTAGGCGTTAGTGGGACCAGCATACATTCAATATTGCATAAACATTTGACTGTCAAAAAAATTTGTTCGCGTTGGATCCCACACAATTTGTCAATCGCCCAAAAAAAGGCTCGTGTCAATTGGTCGAAAGAAATGCTCAAAAAATGCGGTCGCGGTGCTTCGAAACACGTCTATGACATCGTGACAGGTGATGAATCGTGGATTTACGCGTATGAGCCCGAAAGTAAACAGCAGTCGACTGTCTGGGTGTTTCAAGATGAGCCAAATCCAACAAAAGTTGTTCGCGCACGAAGCACTTCCAAGCAAATGGTCGCCTGTTTTTTCGGAAAAACTGGACATGTCGCAACCGTACCACTAGAACAACGCAGAACAGTCAATTCTGAGTGGTACACAACCATTTGTTTGCCAGTTGTCTTCCAAGAAATCAGGAAAACCAACCGCCGAAGACGGATCTCTCTTCACCACGACAATGCGATCTCTCACACATCGGCTGCGACAACTGCATTTTTGAGCACCCAAAACATCGGTTTGATGGGTCATCCGCCGTATAGTCCTGACTTGGCACCGAATGACTTCTTTTTATTCCCGTACGTAAAAAACAAACTGAGAGGTCAACGTTTTTCGACACCTGAAGAAGCGGTTGCTGCATTCAGAATGCATGTGCTGGAGATACCTCAATCAGAGTGGCAAAAGTGCTTCGACAATTGGTTCAAACGCATGCAAAAGTGTATAGATCTTCATGGGGAATATTTTGAAAAACAATAAAGTGATTTTCGATAATCAATATTTGTTTTTGTTCTCTAATCCCGAAATATAAAAGGCAACCCTCGTATTAGTACCTAAAAATGCTGCACGCATTTAAGAGATCAAATCTATGATCTTTAAGTCCCTGTAAAGAAAACTTACCTTCATGCATTCTCTTCGCATACCATTGCTCCTTAAGATTTCTTTATTAACTTACCAGGAATTTCCAGTCAATTTCGGCATCTACGTCGCCAGTCAAATTCCATCCTTCGACCCGAGCGGGTCGCGGCTCCATCGTTACCCTGGTGCGCACAGGGAAGCGATAATGAAGAATAATCGTTTGTGTCGTGTCCTAAGAAATTGAATTAACAGTGCGGATTAAGCATGAGGAATTTACATTGGTTTAAAAGTTGAAGTCGGTTAAAATTTGCCTATATTAAATAATTTACAAGGTATAAGGTTTATTACGTGTGTATTAAAATATTTTGTCAAGTTCTCCGTTCATAAATAAAACTAGAATTAAAATACATGTGTTTTTCTGTTTAATTGAAAAGAAAAATCATACAATCACCTCAGTGACTCTTGCGTTGTCCCTTTAATAATTTGCAACTTATTAATCGGCGGAACATTCAGTGAAGCAGTGCGACTGTAAGAGGATGTTGGCGGAGGAAGTGAACCAAGTACCCATGCTGGTACATACTTCCCCGCCACAAGTCTCCACATCACACCCCTGGATAGCTACTTTGGCACCCGCCAAGTAGTGAAACAACAGGGCTAATAACTTTGCCCGGAAAAATAAATTATTATGGCAAATTTAACAAGCCTCGGATATGGACCGGATACACGACGACGACCACGGAAACGAAAATGGCTAAACGATTTGAGAGTTTTCTCATGGAACGTCAGCTCACTATACAGAGCTCGAGCCTCACCACAGCTAGCCGATGCCCTTTCCGAATATCAGGCAGACATAACAGCATTGCAAGAAATAAGATGGACGCGGAGTGGTGTTATTCAAAGAAACGAGTATGATATTTGTTACAGCTGTCATGCAAAACACCTTGTGCTCGGGGTAGGCTTTCTAGTCAGCCAAAAACTGAAGCCTGGCATTACCGCCTATAAGATACTCTCGACTATCCTACAAGATCGGATAGCCGCATACGCTAAAGTCATCATTGGTCAATATCAGGGTGGCTTCATCCCAGGGACAAATCAGCAATTGATCAGATATTCACTCTTAGGCAGCCGATGGAAAATCTCTGGAATTTAAGATTCCATTGTATCATCTATTCATAGACTTTAATGCCGCCTACGACAGCATAGACAGGGTAGAACTATATAATGCCATGGGAGAGTTCGGCATTCCAAACAAAGTGATACAACTTCTTAGGTTGACCATGACCATAGTCAACTAAAAATAGCGGGATTGCTGTCCAAACCAATAAACGTCTTTAATGGACTTCGACAAGGGGACGGTCTGGCCTGCCTCCTTTTTAACCTGGCGCTGGAGAAAGCAATCCGTGACTCTGGCGTCACAACTAGAGGAACTATTGTCACCAAGTCCAGCCAGATACTTGCCTATGCAGATGACATCGACATCATCGGTAGATCGAAATCGGGTGTACAGGATTCCTTCACCCAGTTCGAGCAG
This sequence comes from Microdon myrmicae, assembly GCA_963931805.1. Classification (NCBI taxonomy): domain Eukaryota; kingdom Metazoa; phylum Arthropoda; class Insecta; order Diptera; family Syrphidae; genus Microdon; species Microdon myrmicae. The sequence goes on along the minus strand of OZ007500.1, from coordinate 75,123,466 downwards.
TCCGTACAAAAACTGGGACTGCACATTAATGAAGGAAAAACCTAGTACACAGTGGCAACTTCTGCGAAGAAAAGAGAAGACCTAACGTTGGTCAAACTATCAGGGTAGTGGAGCTCGAATTTAAAGTAGTACAATCCTTTAACTACCTTGGGTCAATAGTATCAGAAGATAACGATATGGAAGAAGAAATACCGGAACGGCTGATCAAATCCAACAAAGCCTGCTATGGTCTATCAAGGCTCTTTAAATCCCGAAATTTATCCAGAATATTCAAACTGCTACTGTACAAGACCATGGTCTTACCAGTACTCATGTATGGATCCGAGGCCTGGGTGCTCAATAAAAGGCACTCTGAACTCTTAGCCACATTCGACAGGAAACTCTTAAGGAGAATTCATTTTTTTTTCATTCATTTGTTAAACATTTTCTTTATTTTCTTTTTATCTTCTCAGTTTCTAAATTAAAGGGTAGACAAAAAATGCTTAAATTCTAGCTTAATTATCTTATATAATAACGGACTGGTCCTTCGCGGACGCTCTAAGCTAAACATTCCTTAATGTTTGCATAATTTGCCTTTCGGCGACAGAACTTTGTGGCAGTACTTATAATTATTTGAAAGACAAAGAAAAATTTGAAAAACTTTGCGTCAATTTTTTTTTGTTTTTTTTTTTTCTTAAAATTTTACTTACTTAACTTACCTATTTTTTTTTTGTTTTTTTTTTTAATTTTATGTAAAAGCACTTAACTTACCTTAACTTAAATCTTATACTACCCTAATTCTAGAAAAGCTAAGTCTATGTAAGCTAGCTGACGATAGTGTGATTCTATACAGACTTTGGTATCCAAGTCTTTATATGCCATTCAACCACCAGAACTGTTGACGCTGTCTAATACTATCGTCCCGGTCTCTGTGGGCGAGAGCCCTACTGAAGCGCAGGAGCTCTTCTTAGGTGAGCGTTACTTCCCGGTCGTAGTACAATCGCCCGTCTACGGATGATCTACTTACATGATAGATCAGCGGAATTCCGGATCTATCCTGTATAAGCCCTTTCATGTCCAAATCAAGGAACGCCTCTGGTGGAACAAAACCGTTGCGACCCACGTTCTCATAGTATAGGGTATTTGGATAATAAGCCCCGGAAATTAGTTCATTGGACGAGCTTATTGCTCTCGCAATATGTCCTCTGATTAATTTAATCATAAAATTATCCACCCTATTTATGTACGCTTCATTATATAAAGTCTCATTTGAGTAATACTTTTTATAGTCCGATTCCGGTGTTCGATATAATCTGAGACAGGTTCTCATACCCGAATCTTTTCCATCAAATTTGGACCTATGTTAAACCATACTGGACAACCATATATGAGCATTAGCCTGATTAGCGTCATGTAGCATATGACTTACCCTGCTGTCAAGTTGGCTACTGTGGAATAGCCTCCTTGTCATAGCAAACGTTCTTCTAGCCTTGACCAGAGCAGCCTCTACATGTCTGTTGAAATACAGATATTGGTCTAGCCAGATGCCAAGGTATTTAACTAAACTCTTCGTTTCCAGTTTATCTCCATGCGGTCCCACGATAACTAACTTTCGCCAGTTTTTCCTTGTGTAGTGCGTGGCTTTATATAATGGGGTTCTAAATAGGATGTCTTCACATTTCTGGAAGTTGATCTTAAGTTTCCAGTCGTCGCAATAGCGCTGCACTTTGTTGAAGTCTCGCTGTATTAAACTATTTATGATCTCAACTTTCGGAGCTGTTCTGTAAATTATGAGATCGTCTGCATACGCAATAGCCTGCGGGAGTGCATCTAATAAGTCGCTAATGTAAATGTTAAAAAGAATCGGAGAGAGTACCGCGCCCTGTTGCAAGCCATTCTTGATATTATACGTTTTAATAGAGGTCACATTACCACTTTTGACCACGAACCTCCTGTCCTTTAACATATCGTAAAGTACATATAGTAGAGGCTTATGTATGCCGTGTCTGATCAGCTTGTAATACAACCCTTCGATCCAGACGGTATTAAAGGCTTTTTCCAAATCGATCAGACAGGCACCTGTGCATTGGTTCCTACATTTATTCCATTGTATGTCGGAGACCAGTTTAGCTGCGGCATGTGTGATGTCATGACCCGTCTTAAAGCCAAGCTGGTTATTCGGAATTATGTTCTTGTCGTCTACCCATTTAAGCAGAGCTTTGTTAATAGTCTTTTCAAATACTTTACTGGCGCTTGGGAGTCAACTTATCGAACGCATGTTCATTGGGTTTGTACAGTCTTTGCCCTTTTTTGCGATGGGCTGAGTGATAGCCGTTTTCCAACGCGCGGGATAATATGCACTATTCAACGCGTTGTTAAACAGGACCGTGTATATATCTATTGCCATTGGGGGCAGGTTCTTGAGTACGATGTTAGGTACTCCGTCTATTCCCACTGACTTTTTGCTTCTTAATGAGTCGAAGATACACTGGATTCCTTCCCTTGTGATTAAAAGGCTATTAGCCTCACCATTGGCATTAATGTCAATTGACAGATTATCGTCACTGAATTCGGTAAAACCCGGATTCTCCGATTGCCAAAGTGAAATTTCATTCCGGAGGTGCAGGTGATTCAGTAGAATTCTGTCCTCCAGGTCGTGATTTCGGTGAATGCTTTCATTCACCTTGTACATTTCCTGAAAGACAGCTCCCACAGCATTCACCTTTTCCAAAGGATCTTCGATCACGAAGAACTCACCATTGACGATAGCGTTCTCTGTATCTATGCCAATGTTGATTAGCAGCTGCTTGTTTACCTCAGTACGTGGAATTTGGAGACACTGAATCTCGTTTTGATTATTTCTCCTGAATATTTTATTTATTTGTGGGAACATATTCGGGTTATTAGTTTTTATAGCTCCTTTTCTATTGTTCCAATACGAATTTGTTGCTAATCTATAATTAGCTTAGAGTAATTGTTGGAGGTTTTTTAATCGGGATTTCAGTGATATTATCTCCTGGTCTTGTCTGTCTGTAAACTGTCTGTGTAATTGTTTTAATTTCGATAGCAGTCTGCTCTTTTTCTTGTGGAGTGCGTTTATTGTTGCGTTTCTGTACATGTTAATGTGATCTGTAACTGTTGTTTTGGGAATTGTTTTGTCCATTGTTCGTTTTACGGTTTCGTCCATTTGTTGAATGTATTTGTCGATTTCGTCATTTGTCAGGTTTCTGTTTACTGGCAGATTAAAGTCATTTGAACGAAGTTCTCTTGTTAATGATCTGGTGAACCGCGACCCTCGCATTGCCCCGTAGGTATAGGGTTGCAGGATCACGAATTCCTCCAGATCTGCGAGCTCGTTCAGAAGCTCTATTACTGCCGTGAATGCACAGTGTTCACTGTCGTATTCAATTGTCCGTAAACAGTTTGTGTTTCGTATGTTGGTGTTAAGTAATATTAGTCGTGAGTCGATTAGCAAGATATCTAAGAACGATCTACCTCTGGGGAACGATGGATATTCCGTAGCTAGCAGGTTAGTTCTATATTCAATATGAAACTGATCTAACCAACCAGCCAACTGATTTCCTCTGGCATTAGATATATAATTTCCCCAATTTCTATGCTTGGCGTTCATATCTCCCCCTAGGATAAAGTAGTTTTTGCCCAGGTGCAATTGTAAGCATCGAAAGAGTGTCTCGAGCTGCGCTATAAATAGGTTATGTTGGTGCTCCTCAGGTGCGTAGACCGCAATCGCATACAAACCCCTTTCCTTGCTGACATCATGTAACCGACAAAATCCCCGAACTTGTCCATGCACATAAATAACACCGGTTTTTCCACACGCGTGGATGGCAAGTCATAGCGACAGGCATTTTCCCCAAGGGCATGATAGCATGAAACGCATCATGTGCCTAAAAAGCAATTCGGTTGCAACGCCAAGCAACCGATATAAACTCAAATCATTTTCGGTGCCCATATCTCCTGTCGGATGCCGTCGCACACATGCAGGAGATATTCTTTCTTTCTTTTCCTTTTTGCAGCAAGCACATCGGCCGCTAAACTGATTGACAATACGCAATAGCATATCTCACCATTGGCTGCGAAGGAAATCGAGTTCTCGCTAATGTAAATACACATACGAGAGTTCGACCCTTTCAAGACGCCACCGACTGGTGCATCATCAGCATAAGTGCTGTACGCGGTTGCTGATCATGTAAACACCAGTTCATGATTACTGCCCAGCTGCAACCACTCCGCATAATGTTTCCCTTTTACGAAATTCGAATATCCACGTTTCACATGCTGGGCGATAGTTGGCATGAGCGGCAATTGCGATCGTCGTGTGTGTGTTTCGCGCCCTTTCGCTGGGACCAATGTATGGAAGTTCATCCCCTATTGGTCACCAGAACGATTGGATGAAATTCAAATTTCTAAAATGATCAATCTCATCACAGATTCCGTGGAGGGAAGTCGTGCCCTCCACGTAAAACGTCAAATAAATACATAGTCGTCTGTCAGCCATCGCGGCGTTCGCACACGCTGCATGGGAGTCGAGTTGTAACCACCACATCCACCGTACCGTGCACTGTATGGTGCGTTTACATTAAGTCGCTGCGCGAGTGCTAAAGAGTCTGCCTACTGGTTTAATCTGTAATTCCACATTTATTCTCATGTAAATCAGTGCATAAAGTGAACCTATGAATAAAAGAGTAACCCATTGTGTCGCTAAATACGTCCGTCTTGTAAACAAATTTGTATAGCACTTAAATATTAAAACAAACTCAAAAATAAAAAATGTGTAGATTGTTCATTTAACCAAAAGACAAACAATAAATTTAAATAGAAAAAGCGGTGATCACCAACCAATTATAGTGTATCCTTTACGAACAGGGAGCTGAGCGGACAGTAGCCGGAATTAATGGTGCAGCGCGGTGATTCTGGTGTTTGGTGGATCGTCTGATCGATGGAGATTGGAGTACAATCAGTGCCAAGGACGGCACACATACGTCTTACCCCCATAGTAATATAACAAAATACTCATTTCCGTTATAGCTTTTACTTTTTACTCATTTCCGTTATAGCTTTTACTTTATTGGGATCAGTCTTGATCCCATTATTAACCATAACATGTCCCAAATAATTTGTACCCAAGTCAGCGAAATTCCACTTATTTATTTGGATTTTCAGATTACATTCCTTAAGTCTTTGAAATATTGTTCTGAGCGAATCGGGGTGCTCATCAGAGCTTGTAGAAAAACCAAGAATCTCGTCCATGTAAACAACTACTACTATTACTACTATTTATTGACCTGTAGGAACCCGGAAGTTCATGACTTCATCGATTCGACTCCGCTATTGTTCCCTGTCCTTCCACGCTTGACCAGCCGATCCTATCTCCTTAAGGTCAAACCTTACATGGTCCCCCTCTTCTCCGTCGCTGCCGTCCTGTCGGTCTCTTTCCTGTTGGTCTGTGGCGGTTCCGCCAAATCCCACGGCTCGCCTTCCTAAAAAAAAACCCCATAACCAAACCAGTCTGCACCAGCTTTCGCTAATGCAATTCGCATTGTCTTGCCATATTTACCGCCAAAGATACCCCTTAAAACTTTATTCTCGAATACGCGGAATTTGTTTTCTTCCAGTTTTGTGGGAGTCCATGTTTCGCATCCGTATAGAGCAATCGGCATGATTATGGAGCTTTATGTTACGTGATAGCAGTTTGGATTTCAGCAGTTTACTGACTGCGTGCCAACTAGCGTTGCCGGAATGCAGTCTTTTGTTAATTTCCTTCGACATTTCGTTGGCCGTTAGAATCGTTCACAGATATTTATTTTCTTTATTTTTTTCAAATGTCTTGCCGCTGACGTTTATATGTGTCCCCTGAGGTCCACCTGCTCTCGCCGTAATTATGTATTTCGTTTTCTTTTCTTTTTTTTCTAGGCCCACCTCTTCTGCCGCTTGTATGATGATTTCACCGTTTTTACTTACAGTTTCAGCTCAAAACGGCGATGTCATCCGCATATGCGAGCACTTATGTGACCCCGTTCAGAGATGATCCGGCCATGTTGTCGTCTTGTACCTTTCTGATGACATACTCGAGCACAAGGTTAAAAAGATATGGTGAAGGGTCACCCCCCTTGTTTTAGTCCGTCCCGGATTTCAAATTGTTTTGAGAGCTGGTTTTCTATTCTAACTCGACCTTTGTTTTCGTTCATGCAAATTTGAATGAGGGCGGCATATTTTTTCGAGATTCCCAGCTCAACTACCATATGGTAGAGTTTTTGCCTTCCGACTGAGTCGTAGGCTTTTTTGAAGTCAACGAACAGTTGATGAACCGTCTCTCCGTATTCCCATTTCCATTCTAGCAGTTGCCTTATTGTGAACATTTGGTCGCTTGTTGACCGGTTCCTACGGAATCCGCATTGGTAGTCTCCCAGTATTTTTTGTTGGCGTACGGTGTGATTCTCGCCAGTATGACATTTGTTAGTATTTTGTATGTGGTTGGGAGCAATGATATTCCTCTGTAGTTTTCGCAGTCAGATCTGTCGCCTTTTTTGAAAATGGGAACGACTATTGAGATTTTCCATTCTTCCGAAGTGACTTCCTTATCCCATATTGTTTTAATCAGTTGGTGGATCTTTCAAGCGGTTGCCCCCCCCCCCCCCCCCCCCGCGCCGGTATGCAGTCGACTCCGGGAGACTTGTTGTTTTTCAATCGATTTATTGCGTCTACAACTTCGTTGAAAGAGGTCTCTGGGATCTGAGGCTCGGCTGTATGTACGTCTGGTTCGTTTATTTGTGGTTGATGGGTGCGCACCTTGAGAAGGTTTTCAAAGAACTGCTTCCATCTTGTCACGATATTGTTTGTTTCTGTGACCAGACAACCGCTTGCGTCTCGAATTATTTTGGCTCTCCCTCGGTAGCCGTTTCTAATTGAGTTTATGCCAGCTACGTACCTCTCATGTTCTTTCCTCCGGCATTTTCTATGATTTATTCTATCCGAGTCTTCTCCCATTCGCGTTTTTTGCATTTGAAAACTTTCATTGTCTCTTTCCGAATTGTCGCGTATCTTTCTGCGTTGACTTCATCATATCTTTGTAAGTGGCATGTAAACAACACATGTAAATTGTTGGAGAACATTGTTCATGAGTCTCTGAAATGTTGCGAGGGCATTTCTTAGCCCAAGTGGCGTTCTCAGAAACTTATAATGACCGTTTTTGAGCGAAAAAGCGGTTTTAGGTATGTCACGCGGATCATCTTCGATATCCTGCATCCACAAATAGAAATAATTCCTTTCCCAACAAATACCAGACACCACAAACAATTTTTACTCAACCAGATAATACGATAACTCTGCTCAAAATATAAATAATTACCAGCCAAAGCAACTAAACTATTTAAGACATATTCAATCACAGCAAAGACCAGCAACTGCTTCACAAAACAATTTACAGACCTATTAATCCGGACAAAGTAACAGTACGACGCAACACAGGCATCGGCCAAGTAATTATTATTCAAGTGGGCACACTCGACGAATCAACGGGGCCAGTCAGCACCACAGTGAACCAATGGATTTGGCTTTTGATGAAGAGCCATCTCAAAATAATTTAACTGAGCATAATGAAAAAGACCATTACTGTTCACATTGCCGACATTTTCAACCGGTCGGACCAAAAAACCTCCCTATATAGATATTCAAAACAACACAAGAGCCCTACAGCTTACACTTGATTGTGGGGCAGAATTTATAATAGTATAATTAACCAAAAGAGATGTCATTCAAAATGCCGAACACCATCAAAAGACTATACTCCATACACCATCAAAAGTCCTTGATTTTTGTAATTTTGTGACAATTGCTTTTTATAGGATTCCCCTGTTTCACGAATTTAAATAGCCAAACTTCTTGGTAGATTTTATAGATATAGATATAGTATCAATTTCACGATAAATTTGACGGTATAATAGGAAACAATATTGTCTGCCAACTTAACCCAATTGTTGACTATAAAGAAAGATCGCGCATCTTAGACAGAGCAATCATACCAATGTACTTTGACTACGATGAAGAAACGTATGCTAATCTCAGTAATCTTTCTTATGTATTTTGTATTGAAAAATTGAGAATGAAATTCCAAGCCAAGTATCCGCAAAACAGCTTAGTAATGGCGATTTATCAAAACTTAAATCTTTACTGTACTCATATAAGTCTATTTTCTATAAAGAATGCGATAGTCTAACCTTTACTAATGAAATACGTCATTCAATCAAAACTAAAAGTGACTCACCAATTTATACGAAATTATATCGGTACCCTGAGATTCATTGCAACGAAGGCGATCGGCAAATAAAAGAGATGCTAGAATAAACAATAATTAGGCCAAGTAACAGTCTTTATAATTCATACATCTGGGTAGCCCCTAAAAAGGACGGTAAGAGCGAAAAAAAGGATTGTCGAATCGTAATCGATTGTAGTTAGCCGTAACGCCGAGACATAGAGGACCGATATCCCATGCCTAACCTGGATAACTTTTTCGATAAACTTGACAAGTGCAACTATTTTACAATTGACCTTGTAAAAGGCCGGATTGGCCTTATTTAATAAATCTCTCCACCGGTCCCGATTTCGAGCCGATGTCATCCAGTTTGACACTCCCAAGCTCTGGGCGTTCTGGTCTACGCCATCCCTCCATCGCAGAGAAGGTCTGTCGCGCTGTCTCCTTCCATACATCCTGCCACAAAGGACTTTCGGGGCAGGCTCCTCTTCGCGCATTCGAGCTAGGTGTTCCATCCACCGGAATCTACCGAGCTTGATTTTTCTTACAACATTAGCTTCAAGGTAGATCGCGTTTAACTCATGATTGTAGCGTCTCCGGAATCATCCTCCCTCACATATGGGGCCGACAATTCTCCTTAAGAGCTTCCTGTCGAATGTGGCTAAGAGTTCAGAGTGCCTTTTATTGAGCACCAAGGCCTGGGATCCATACATGAGTACTGGTAAAACAATGGTCTTGTACAGTTGCAGTTTGGATGTTCTGGATAAATTTCGGGATTTAAAGAGCCTTGATAGACCATTGTAGGCTTTGTTGGATTTGATCAGCCGTTCGCGTATTTCTTCTTCCATATCGTTATCGCCTGATACTATTGACTCAAGGTAGTTAAAGGATTGCACTACGTCAAATTCGTGCTCCACTACCCTGATACATTGACCTTCTTCTCTTCTTTTCGAAGAAGTTGCCACTATGTACTTAGTTTTCCTCTCATTAATGTGCAGTCCCAGTTTTTGTGCCGCCTGCTTGATCTGGGTGAAGGAGTCCTGTACAGCCGATTCCGATCTACCGATGATGTCGATGTCATCTGCGTAGGCAAGTATCTGGCTGGACTTGGTGTCAATAGTTCCTCTAGTTGTGACGCCAGAGTCACGGATTGCTTTCTCCAGCGCCAGGTTGAAAATGAGGCAAGGCAGACCGTCCCCTTGTCGAAGTCCATTAAAGATGTTTATTGGTTTGGACAGCAATCCCGCTATTTTTAGTTGACTATGGTCATGGTCAACCTACGAAGTTGTATCACTTTGTTTGGAATGCCGAACTCTCCCATGGCATTATATAGTTCTACCCTGTCTATGCTGTCGTAGGCGGCCTTAAAGTCTATGAATAGATGATACAATGGAATCTTAAATTCCAGACATTTTCCATCGGCTGCCTAAGAGTGAATATCTGATCAATTGCTGATTTGCCCCTGGGATGAAGCCACACTGATCTGGACCAATGATGACTTTAGCGTATGGGGCTATCCGGTCTTGTAGGATAGTGGGGAGTATTGTGGTGGTGTGGTGGTTGTTGGGTTAGTGATGGTTCTCTCCCTGGTCTCGGTAAGGTGTCCGCCCGACACTGGTTCACCGAGACGTCCACACCGTGCGATCGTCCACTGTGATTCGGAGCTCGCTATGAATAACGGCTGACCCTTAAGACTTTTTTTCTTTATTGACAGTGATGTATACTATGTACTTTATATTTTAACAACTCGTATCCAAGTATAACGTGTAAGTTTTATTTTTCTTTAACATATATCGAAATTACATGGGAGATATAAGTTTATGTTTTCTTAATATATATCGAAATTATATATGAGGTGTAAGTTTATATTTACTTAATATATAGTGAAATTACATATATTGAAATTACTTATATTGAACTTATATATATTGAAATTACTTATATTGAACTTATATATATTGAAATTACATATATTGAAATTAAATATGTTGAAATTACATATGAGGTGTAAGTTAATATTCTCTTAATATATAGCGAAATTACATATGAGGTGTACGTCAATATTTCCTTAATAAATATTGAAATTACCTGTATTGAAATTATGTATATTGAAATTATATATGAGATGTAGGTTAATATTCTCTTAATATATAGTGAAATTACATATGAGTTATAAGTTAATATTTCCTTAATACATATTGAAATTATATATGAAGTGTAAGTTAATATTCTCTTAATACATATTGAAATTATATATGAAGTGTAAGTTAATATTCTCTTAATATATAGTGAAATTACATATGAGGTGTACGTTAATATTTCCTTAATAAATATTGAAATTACATGTGTTGAAATTATATATATTGAAATTATATATGAGATGTAGGTTAATATTCTCTTAATATATAGTGAAATTACATATGAGTTATAAGTTAATATTTCCTTAATACATATTGAAATTATATATGAAGTGTAAGTTAATATTCTCTTAATACATATTGAAATTATATATGAGTATAAGTTAATATTTCCTTAATAAATATTGAAATTACATGTATTGAAATTATATATATTGAAATTATATATGAGATGTAGGTTAATATTCTCTTAATATATAGTGAAATTACATATGAGTTATAAGTTAATATTTCCTTAATACATATTGAAATTATATATGAAGTGTAAGTTAATATTCTCTTAATACATATTGAAATTATATATGAGTATAAGTTAATATTTCCTTAATAAATATTGAAATTACATATATTGAAATTAAATATGTTGATGTAAGTTAATATTCTCTTACTCAAAGTTACGTGTTACCAGGGGCGCGATCAACGAAATGGCACTGTATATCATTTGTGTCTTAGTTGCCGTAATATTTCACTAACTGTTCTAGTAATGAAGGTTCAACTGACCGATCAAAGAAATGGCACTGTATATCATTTTTGTCTAGTTGCCGTAATATTTCACTAACTGTTCTAGTAATGAAGGTTCAACTGACCGATCAAACAAATGGCACTGTATATCATTTTTGTCTAGTTGCCGTAATATTTCACTAACTGTTCTAGTAATGAAGGTTCAACTGACCGATCAAAGAAATGGCACTGTATATCATTTTTGTCTAATTGCCGTAATATTTCACTAACTGTTCTAGTAATGAAGGTTCAACTGACCGATCAAAGAAATGGCACTGTATATCATTTATTTCTAGTTGCCGTAATATTTTTCTAACTATTCATGTGCGGAGAATTCGACAGACGGATTAACAGTGGCACTGCAATTTAATTTGACTAGTACCGCACCATCGCACATCAACTTCCCATTTTGGTCACCACATCGCACCCTTGCCTGTGTGCACTTCTCATTATAAGCACAGTGGTGGGCGCTATGTGTGTGGTTCGATGATTGTCCGCATTCATTTCAAGGGTCGCTCGTATGTTCGTACGTGCGACCTGATGCGGCTACCGGGCATGCGTTGTATCTCTCTTATTTGTATTGGTTGAGATGTGTCCTTTTAAGGGCATGCGTTGTAGGTTTCATCTGTTTGCGCGCCTGCTTGGTAATTCTGAGAATTAGTCGCAGGCTTGCGCAACCACATAATGTTTTGGGATGTAGTTCTGTTAAATCAGATCGTTGGTTGTGTTTATCTTGATCGATGTGCAGATGTCCCATGCCTGCCGGTGCCATGTAGTTTCATACCATTGCAACTACGCTGCGCTTGGTCTTTATGTCATTATTTCAGGTATTGTTACATTTCTAATTTAGGAAAGATGCCTGTTATTGCTGATACACTTTGTATCAGCTGCATCGTGGTTATTAGACATGCTAATGCAGGTAAGTACGCGCTTAATTGGCGTCGAAGGCTTATATAATAAAATATTACCTGGTGGTAAGGTAGGCAGGAGAGTAGTGGGGTTCGCACGAGTCGCCACAGTATCATATAGGCGGTACTCAGCAGTGGTATACCCGTATAATCGTTGCACAGTGTGACATCTCCTTTCTTATGTATGGGGCGAATTATACCGCGACGCCAATCTTCTGGCAACTCCTCTTGCTCCCATACGTGCACCACGAACTCATGAATTGCGTTATGTAACGCTGTCCCTCCTTGTTTGATCAGCTCAGCTGGTATGCCATCAGCTCCAGGGGCTTTATTTGATTTGGGCTGTCTTATGGCTTTTAATGTTTCCTTAATGCTTGGTGACGGCAACATTTGGTCTTGATTTTGTATTGGTGGAGCCTCCAATTCTTCTGTGAGCTGACCATTTAGCAATTCATTGAAGCGCACTTCCCATCGCTCCAGAATGCCTTCAGGATCAGCCATCAGATTACCCTGTTTATCCTTGCAGTAAGTGCAGCGTTGTGTGTATCGCGTCATACTGCGGATTATTTGCTAGAACTTTCGCGTCTGTTGCGGGACTCCCTCTCTACTTTTCTCTATTTCACATACAAGGTCTTTCCGCAGGCACTTTTCTTTTGTCTGTGAAGCCGTTCCCAGATCTTCTGAGCTCTTTGTATTTCTCCTCGCGTACCCGCGTCTTATGAGCATGCAGCATTCTTACGTTCAGTCGCTAGTTTCCGCTCATCATCAAACCAGTCGCTCCGATCTCTACGACTACTGTTTAAGATGGAGTTAGCAGTACTAATGACAGGCGTGTTCATTTCTCTTCTACGCCCGGCTTTCTGGCCCCAAGACTTACTCTCCTTCCATCGAGCTCTTCGAGGGCCAGTCTTAACGCATGCCCAAAGGTGTTACTGGTATTCTCATTGCGCAAGACAGCAGTGTTGGTACGAACCTGGTCGGCGGATGCGATACGTCTCCGTAATGCAATCCGTGCTCGGAGAACTGTGCTAACAAGATAGTGATCAGAGTTTTTGTTGGCACCTCGGTACGTTCGTACCGTCATCAGGCTCAAGGAGTGGCGGCGATCTATCAACACGTGATCAATTTGGTGGCGAGTGGCTCCATCAGGTGATACCCAGATGGCTTTGTGGATATCTTTTCGCGGAAACCTGGTACTTGCAACGACCAAGTTTTTTAATGATACATTTTTTGATAAATTAATGAACAACTTATTATTATTATTTATTGGCCTAGAGAAACTCGGAAGTTCTGACGTCACTGAATCAAATCACAGTAAATCAATCAATTTCCGATTTATTGAGAAAATGTATAGTGTTCCTCCAAAACAAGGAAGATTGTAGACCAACGACACTTAATAAAATGTTGGTTACGTTTCATTTAACTTAGAATATCCGCTTCGAAATGTGAAGTTAGCTAACTTCTTACATTAATTAACTGTTAAACACAAATCAGTAATCAAAACAAAAACATAAACAAAAAATCTCGTTTAAGATCGCAAGCAGGAAAACACTGTTTCCCTGACTAACATGCGATCAACGTAGACACCGTTGGCGGAATCCATATTACCGTATGGTCGCAGATTTCGCCCGAGTGCCTATAAGGGGGTAATCGGATGATTGTTTTCTTAGGGAAGCAATGGGGATAGCGAAAATAAGGCAAAAAAGTCCAGTTGATTCGCATCAGGCGATCAGCTGTGAGAGTCACTCGTGAGTCAAATTCTGTGGAAGTGACTCAAGCAGAAGGAAATCATTATTTGTCTTTTGCAATAAAATTCTACCTGAAAATACACATAGTACAATAAATATATACAAAGACAAACGTGATTAAAGCAGAAGAAAAGCGTTATTTGTATTTTGCAATAAAGTATTACCATGGTCGGTGCAAATCAATTGCCAGAGTTTTTTGAACACTATATCGTCATCACGAGCAACAGCACTTTCATCGCCATCACAATGGGGCAAACCGCTCAAAAGTCTCAAGGACCAACGAAGTGAATATATCGACAGTACAGAAGAAAACGGTGAGTAAACACTTTTTATTACTATTATTATGTTTGTGCAATATTAGTAGATTAGAGTCGTACTTGGCAAGATCACAACTCCTTCGTCCAGAGCAGAGGTTCCGGAGGTACGGAATCCTGACAAAAGGAGAGAGGTTGCAACTGGTGTATCACACTACATAAGCCCCATGTCGCAATCAGTAATATAAATTTCGCACACGATTCATTTCAATCACACACGATTCATTTCAACGCAATTAACATCATATCGCACACGATTATTCGTTAATTGTCCATTTGCGACGCACAGTCACTACCCAAGCTACACACCATCTAATTACGAGTGCATTTTTTGTATCGCATCGTATATCCAAAACAAACGCCACGCCTGGACACTGGCGTCTACAAAATGCTGGATAACGACAATTGCCAGATGTCGTGGTACCGTTTAACTGAATTTCCACCCAAATGCTTACGTCTAGGAAAGACAGGCACATGAATAATACCGCAACGTCATCTGGCGATTTGAAGTGACGAAATGAATTGCTGGAACCAAAACCACCACACTTTAAGTGGGCCAATTAAGTGGCGGTAGCAATTAGGCGATATGAATTGCTTGAACCAAGACACAACACTTTAAGTGGGTCAATTAAGGGCGATGGCAATTAAGCAAAAGCAAATGACTCACTGGGTCATGCGTTCGGTATCGTGCTAGGTGAAGATGCATCGTTTGCGATTCTGTCCCAATAATTTAGGTGTAAAAGGAGTGGTTGCAAAGTGAATAATTCAGAGCAAAATATATGAAAAATTCATATACGAGACACTAAATAACTTTATCAGTGCCAGGAACCTAATATCTGATTTCCAATTTGGATTTAGAAAAGCGCACAGCACCACCATGGCTATCAACATATTTCAAAACCACGTCTGCGTGCGGCTCTTTAATAAGGAACCCACCATTGCGGTGAGACTGGACATTGAAAAGGCTTTTGACACGACGTGGATCGAAAGTCTCGTTTTTAAGTTATTGAATACTGGCCTCAGTAGAACGCTATGTAGTATCATCTACCAGTTCGTTCGAAACAGAACCTTCCAAGTTAGAGTGAATGGAAAGCTTTCCCGAACTTTCCACGCCGCTGCAGTCGTACCACAGGGCTCCATTCTAGGCCCCATCTTATTTAATATCTACGCCTCCGATATTCCTCGCCCTGTGGACGGGAAAGTAAACCAGATATGCTATGCGGATGACGTCCTAGTGTACACGTCATCCAAAAGTCCTAAACTCGCAACAAATCGACTGAACCGTCACTTGGACGAACTGTATCAATATTATAGTCGATGGAAAATTCGACTCAATCCATCTAAAGCAGTAGCTATAATTCTGAGTAGTAAACCTACTTCTTGATATTCACAGAATATTCAAATAAAGATGGGAGATACTACGATTAGACCACAGGACAGGATGAAATATCTTGGGGCATTTATACCCCAAAAATGAATTTCATCAAACATGCCTCAGTCGGTCTTAGCAACTGCACAACATCTTGAAGTGGAGCAACAAAGTTGACACCAAAGTTAAGCTTCTCTGCTATAAGCAGCTAATCCGATCTGGAATATCGTACGCCTTTCCCATATGTTCCTGCATATCTTCGGCTCAAATGGAAAGACTTCGAGTTTTCGAAAGGAAACTCCTCAGAAGATGCACCAATCATTCTAGAAGGTCAGACGGTCGTCACTACCCCAACTCTCACCTATACGAAGGCGCTTCTATTACCCCTATCGACGAGTACTTGCTGCAATTAGCAGACAAGTACCTCGAAAGCATTCAGAACAGCGAGAACCTACTTGTACGGGAGTCTTGCGTTCTTGACCTTTCTCTCTCTCGATGTCTTCGGATCAGACCACCACAATTTCTTCTTCAGTATAAAACTGAAGAAAGCACCCTTTCCAACAACATTCCCTTCTATAATAGAGGATTCCTGGATCCATCCCATAGGGTCTACTGTTAACAAACCACACACACAGGGACGCACAGTAAAAGATGGCACAAACATACACACACCGAGCAAAGCGCATATCATCAGACGCCAAAGACGTGATCTGCGTTTACCACCGCACGTAAGACCTACCGGTCTTGTATGATTTCCTTCCCAACATCCCTCCATCCAAGTAGTTATTGAACACCCGAACTATACTGTCCGCACAATCCTTGGATACCCCCCTTTTTTTCTTTTCTTTTCAGGTATCTCGAGACCGATTCTGATTCTGGTTATCGCAGGATGACCAGAAAGAAGCCAGAGACAAGATGAAGGACACATCTATCCTTGTCTCGCTAAAATCGGCCCTCTCGCCAACCCATTTTTTTGAATAATTCAGAGTTAATTTAGTTTGCAAAGAACAAAAAGTCGCAGCCTCGCGCAAGTACAGTGGACCTTTTGTCTCTTAAATAAAATGTTTAATAAATAAAAAGATAAAAGTAATACAACATCTTCAGCGTTTAACTCTCTGCGGGACGTTACCATTCTGGTCTTTAACTCTCCACGGAGAAGGTAAATATCCGTTACACAATATATGGTTCGAAAGTCATGTTCTGTATTTGGTGAGACCGAAAGGATGTTGTGTACTATGAGCTGCTGCAACCCCGCGATTCCATTACAAGCGATGAGTATAGGCTGCAATTGATTAATTTGGACCGTACATTACGAGAAAAACGGTCGAAACTTGAGCCAAGACATGACAGAGTTATCCTTTTTTTTTCTCTGATATAATTTGTAAATTTTGTTTAAAGTAAAAACAATATAAAATAAAAATATTGTACACCGAAAGGTAACATATTTCTATTGCTTTCAGCTGTACCGGGCCAGCATAGTCCAATCCAGAAGTTTGAAATGGGCGAGCCTGGTTGACCGAGTCAGGGGTAGATCACCCATTTTTTTCTGCATTGGTTTGGACTTATATCTGTAGCACTTCAAACATGGATGCAAGACTTAACGCTTGACTTAAGATGCAATATCCGATATTCAGATCGAAGCGTTGCCATCATTAGATTGGGTTCTACCACATGAAATGTCCGATTTTATAGTAAATATTTAAAAGCCAATATTATTTTTCCGTATATTTTTATTCATTCATAATAGGAGTTGGGAGAGTTTTTATATTCTTTGATTGTTGTCCCTTAAGCATGTCGGCAAATGTAAATCCATTTTGGATGAAGTGTTGTGTGGCCTGTTTTCCGAAGTCTGACTTGGCTGTTTGCTTAGCTCGAGTCTCCTTGGATCTTTGAATAATTTCTTTATATTTAGGACAGTTCCTGTAGCTAGCCGGATGTCCTTTGTTGCCGCAGTTGCAGCCAAGTTGGCAGTGTTATTTCATCCTGCACATTTGTTGCGATTTTCCGCAACGAACGCAACGGCGACTCATGTCGCAGTTTCGGGAGACATGCCCGAAACGTTGGCAACGTCTGCATTGAGGCATTTCACTGTTATGAAATACCTCGAAGACAACTTGCTGATGCAAGATTGGAAGGGACTTTGTCCGTATTATGGAATCTATGGCGGTCCCTGGGGCAAGGTGAAGCTCCTATATGTTCACCTTGCTCTATTTTTCCGGTCTGATTTTCACAAACCGTTGTGAGGGACAGCATTTTTTGACGTCCGTGAAGTTGACATTAGGAAATGTTGCCTCGAGGGCAATTACGATGTCGTTCTTTTCCCAACAAGAAGCGACTCGTTTTAGAAGGATGGTCCTCGACTTTTCATCGGCCGGTGTGAATGTGTAATAATTCACCTCCTTGGCCGTGAGGTTGTCGTTCACCTTGAGGTAGGTTTTCCTATCGTAGGTTATGATTTTGTTTAGGGATGGGCTTAGGGTCTTTGCCTTGAAGTTGGAAATCCTTAGTCGGTTCATGTCACGAAGAAATTTTTTAAATTGAGGTCTCGTGCAAAGACCCCGGATTGCTGTTTGTTCTTAGAAACAGGTGGGCGGACCCCGACCTCTGGCTGGACAGTGTTGGGAACACAACCGGCCTTTGGTTTTAGGTTAATTACCGGAGTTGACCTCGGTGGGCAAGGCTCCTGCGGATGTACGATTTTTAGATAATTTGGAGTTATCGCGGGGTTCGACAATTTTTTGGGGACAGCTGATGATTGTGATGGGGGTGGTGTTGGCGGGCAGTCGGTGGCGACACGCTTATTGGAGGGTCCTCCCTCGCAGCTTATTGTTGGGAGTGATGTTTTCCGCTTTGGGGCCCTAGATGAGTTTGGGATGGCAGTACGTGAGTCACCGTCGGCCATTGAGTCATCAGAATAGTCAGTGACATTCTCTAACTCGG
Organism: Microdon myrmicae; assembly: GCA_963931805.1. Lineage (NCBI taxonomy): Eukaryota > Metazoa > Arthropoda > Insecta > Diptera > Syrphidae > Microdon > Microdon myrmicae. The sequence goes on along the minus strand of OZ007500.1, from coordinate 75,105,018 downwards.
GCTCGAGCTTTGATTCCGAATCAGAAGCTTCCGAACTGGTACTGGACGGGGATGTGGATGGGGTGGCTTCTAGTCGTGATAATCTACTTTTCAGGACAGCGTTCTCAGCCTTGAGAGCCTCGGGGTCCTCCTTTAATCGCTTTATGAGAGCCATCATGCCTTGATCGGGCTGATGGCCCATACCACGAGAAGAGCAGGTGTCCATTTATGGCGAGTATGTAAACATCGAGATAAGCGGCACTGCAAGAGCACGAAAAAGAGACAAGAAACGCGTGGAAAGCAAGGAAAAGAAAAAAGGGGGGTACAAACAAGGACCAAGAAAAGAAACAAACAAATCTAATCAACAACCTATATTGGGGAATTAAAAGAATTAATTAATTAATAAATTAATAAAATTAAAATAAATAATAAAACGTAAATTAAATTATAAAATATAAATTTAAAAAAATAAAAATGTGCAAACCAGTCTCCACGTCCTGTTCCTTCACAAAGTCACAAAGTTCGCAATCACTTTCACAAGAAATTTTTTTATTTTTTTTATTTTTATTTTTATTTTTGTTTTTTTTCAATTTAATTTTATTTTTTTTTTTATTTATTTATTTAATTATTTTTTTTTTATACCCAAATTTAATTAACACGTCTGTATTGTATAAAATTTCAGCTGAAAATGACGTGTATCAATGCTATGATGACTGTATACTCGATGTATGTTGTATCTTCTATCAGCTCTCACTGATGAATGTGTCCTATGTTGAAGTCAAATGAAGTTTTGATCGTCGAATCTGAAATGTATCGCCCTTTTATACAAATCTGCATTGAGATTTGTATGTGAAAAACTGGAGAAAAGGAATGGGATATCTATTTTTAGAATGTACACATCTGGCTACAATCCAGATGGAGATAAGGAATTTTCGCATTCCAAGCATATGATAGTCTCTGACTTCATAAAGGAAAGCCGGGCGGACGTGGTACTTGTAACCGAAACTAGGTTGCATCCATGTCACCGTCCCGTATTCCCAAACTTCTCCATGATTCGAAGAGATCGAACCCTCACTGGCGGTCCCACCATCAACGGAGGTGGAACTTGTATACTGGTTAATAGCGGACTTCGCCATGAAGCTATTGACCTCCCACACCTAGAGTCCATAGAGGTATCTGGAGTTGAACTGCATCTGGCTAGTAATGGTAGAGTGAATATATACTCCGTATACCACTCGCATAAAACCAATAATGGCCCCATTAATCCCGAAGATATCGGCAAACTAATAAGGACCTCGGGGCATACACCCTTCATCATAGGCGGCGATTTTAACTCCAGACATCCCCACTGGAACAACTCTGTCTCTTGCCCAAATGGCACAAAACTGTACCAATGGTACACCGCAAACATGTATGCCCTCAACTTCGAAATAGTCGCACCTACGGTTGGTACTCGAGGTAACTCAATTCTGGACATATTTATTGTGTCCAAAGACTTACTTCCACAAATCACTCCTCCTCAAGTTTCAGTGGGTGTATCTGACCACAATGCTGTGACCACATTCATTCGCGGCTATCGAGCATCCCGGGCTCATATCAGATACATACCCGATTATGGGCGGACAAATTGGGACAACTTCAATATTACATTGAACGATAAACTCCACCATTTCTCTCTTCCCACTGACAGGAACCTAACGACGGTTGAGATAAACAACGTTGCAAAACGACTTCACGAGATTCTAGTTGAAACTTCGGAGACTCATGTCCCGAAGTATAAACTTGAAAAGACCTATCAGATTTCCCATGACGACATCACTCTTCGTCTCATCCGGGAGCGTAAAAAGCTCTGCAGAATGAGATATCGTCACCGCTTTACGCAAAGGGAGCCATTATTGCGATCCATTATTCACAATATTGGTACACTGATAAAACAGAGAATCCAAAACAATCGTACCCGACAATTGGAAGACAAGCTGAAGGGTATTCAGATGGACCAGAACGTTTATAAAAATGTTAAAAAGATATGTGGCACTTCCCGCATCACTGGGCCAATTATGCACAATGGTGTTGTTGTCAATAACGACACCAATAAAGCAAATATCATCGGAGAGACCTTCGAAAACAATCACAAACTCACTCTCCAAGATGGCGACCCGGAAACTAATGCAATCGTTAGTTCAGAGGTCCACAGTAAGTTGGACGACTTCAACGAGCCAATTGTTGTCTTTAACCCAACTAACAGTGCATACTTCGATGACACACGTGATAAAGGTCACGGTTTCATCACACCAAATACCCTACAGAGTCTGGTTAAATCTCGACACCCTAAGAAGTCACCTGGTATCGACAACATGTCATACCACTCGTTGCGAAGGCTTTCTGCCTTATTCTTTATAAAGCTCTCCATTCTGTTCAACCATGCTTACAACATGGGGTACTTTCCCCAAGCTTGGAGGCACGCTATTATTTGTCCAATAGCAAAAGTTGGGAAACCAACGTATCACCCCTCAAGCTTTCGCCCTATCTCGCTTCTCACTTGCATCAGCAAAATATATGAAAAATTCATATACGAGAAGCTAAATAACTTTGTCAGTGCCAGGCACCTAATACCTGATTTCCAATTAGGATTTCGAAGAGCGCACAGCACCACTATGGCTCTCAATTTATTTCAAAACCACGTCTGCGTGCGGCTCTTTAATAACGAACCCACCGTTGCGGTAAGCCTAGACATTGAAAAAGCTTTTGATACGACTTGGATCGAGGGTCTCGCTTTTAAACTACTGAATACTGGCATCAGTAGAACGCTATGTAGTATCATCTACCAGTTCGTTCGAAACAGAACCTTCCAAGTTAGAATGAATGGAAAGCTTTCCCGAACTTTTCACGCCGCTGCAGGCGTACCACAGGGCTCCATTCTAGGCCCCATCTTATTCAATATTTACACCTCCGATATTCCCCGCCCTGTGGACGGGAGAGTAAACCAAATATGCTATGCGGTAGACGTCCTGGTGTACACGTCAACCAAAGGCCCTAACCTCGCAACAAATCGACTCAACCGTCACTTGGACGAACTGTATCAGTATTACAGTCGATGGAAAATCCGACTTAATCCATCCAAAGCAGTAGCCATAATTCTTAGTAGTAAACACTCCCAACCTGCTTCTCGATATTCACAGAATATTCAAATAAAAATGGGAGATACTACGATTAGACCACAGGAAAAGATGAAATATCTCGGGGTCACTTATACCCCAAAAATGAATTTCATCAAACATGTGACCCACATTCTCCAAAGGGGCCTCGGTCGGTCTAAGCAACTGCACAACATCTTGAAGTGGAGGAACAAAGTTGACACCAAAGTTAAGCTTCTCTGCTATAAGCAGCTAATCCGATCTGGAATATCGTACGCCTTTCCCATATGGTCCTGCATATCTTCGGCTCAAATGGAAAGACTTCGGGTTTTCGAAAGGAAACTCCTCAGAAGATGCACCAATCATTCTAGAAGGCCTGACGGTCGTCATTATCCCAACTCTCACCTATACGAAGGCGCCTCCATTACCCCTATCGACGAGTACTTGCTTCAATTAGCATATAAGTACCTCGAAAACATTCAGAACAGCGAGAACCTACTTGTACGGGACTCTTGCGTTCTTGACCCTTCTCTCTCTCGATCTCTTCGGATCAAACCCCCACAATTTCTTCTTCAGTACAAAACTGAAGAAAGCACCCTTCCCAACAACATTCCCCTCTATAATAGAGGATTCCTGGACCCATCCCATAGGGTCTACTATTAACAAACCAAACACACGAATGCACAGTACAAGACGGCACAAACACAAACATACACACCGACCAAAGCGCAGATTATCAGACGCCAAGGACGTGATCTGCGTTTACTACCGCACCCAAGACCTACCGGTCTTGTATGATTTCTTTCCCACCATTCCTCTTTAAAAGTAGTTAGAGAACACTTGGACTAACACTGTCCACACTATCCTTGGATACCCCCCCTTTTTTTCTTCTCTTTTCAGATGCCGCGAGACCGAGCCCAACATCCTCACGGATGTGGGTGATTCTGGTTATCGCAAGATGACCAGAAGACAGAGACAAGATGAAGGACACATATGTCCTGTCTCGCTAAATTCGGCCTTCTCGCCACAATTTTTTTTTTTTTTTTTTCTGGAGATAAGGATTTATAGCAACATCCGTTTGTCTGCATATGAAGATATGCATTGTGGTGTTTAGTTTTTAGGAAGGATTTGATATTTGAACATTGGATTGTTAGTTTGGAGATATGGCTGCATGATATAGTAGGTGGGTAGAAATGTATGTGGGAGGAAAATGGTAGGGCTTCTTGGAGCACTACATACTTAGCACTTGAATACCGATAACCTTCGCCCGCGATTAGTGCTTATGGTCCGACAATCGTATGGATAATGCGTAGCCCAAGACGAAATACCACGCAATTCAATATCATGTTCCTGGACTCATGATCGGGAATCCACTCTGCTGTCTTCCGGAATATTTACTTGATGGCGCGGATCACGAACACAGCATCAGCAGCTGATCAAGTTGACTAGATCGTGCGACCAATTGACAAGGGTCGCATGAGTCCGTCATTATTATGCAGTAATACGGCTATATACTAAACATTTTTTTCAAGTGATATTCGGTATTTCTCAGAAAACAATTTTGTTTAAATATTTGTTTATTTTAAATTCTAAACGGATAAAAACTCTTAAGATTTAAATAAAAAATAAAAAACTCGCCACCAAAAGAGGTGTCAATAAAATGTTCAGTATCCAAAACCAATGCACTTCTATACCTCCACATTCCTCTTCCTCTTCTTTCATTCGGTCACTGCTTTGATTTTTGATTTTATTTATACATGTGTGCTGCCAACAATTTAAAACAAACTCATAATTTTACCAATCATGTTGTCATTCTAATCATCCTCCTCCTAGATTTCTGCAATCAGGTTGTCACGATTTCGTATTCAAATCGACGTAACTGCTGTTCCTGCTGAAGTGTCAAAATGCTTTACATTGTACACAATTGAAACCTTTACTTGGATCAATTTTTATTTGTCGTATCTACTCGTCTTCTGGAATTGCTGCATCGTTATCAATAAAAACGACTTCATCAATTCGACAAAGGGTTAACCTCAGTAGTATTCAAATCATTCGCCAACATCCTAGCTTGGTTAACTCTCTTGGTTAATTCTCTTCCGTACCGTAGTGATATTAGCACTATTAGGATTATCGTAGAGCGCATAATCCCCAACGCACACAAGCACGTGCTCTCTCAAAATATTGGCATCCTGATGCTATGGTAACTTTGCATCCACATGTGTTCCACTAGCAGTTTCTCATGCAACTCATACAGATCTTCTTTTATACAAATAATATTATTACACTGGATGAAGGCATCCAGTTGTCGGCAGAGTTCAATACCGTCTAACAACCACTAGTGTCTTCAGAGTAGTTTTGTGTCGTTAATTAAAAGTAGTGATTGTTTACAAAACAAAAACAAAAGTTGTACACGGTATCAAAGTGATTCAACGGCGGTGAAGACAGGATTTCCGCGGTCGCAGCATTAGCGACGACGAAACCGACGAACAGCGGCATCTACTAAAATCAAAACACGTAAAAATAAAAATCTAGATAAAATTATAAATAGGCTGCAATCAACGATAATAATTGAGACGATTATCAGTAAAACTTAAAGACACCGAAAGCTGAAGCAGAAACAAGTCTTGGAAGACAACAGCGAGTGGGTGGGAGGAAGTGTAAGCCGATCAGAATATTTTGTCGGTGTTTTCGAGAAGTCATTTATTTCCTGGTTATGCTTGAATTGGAAATCATTCATCCACACGTCTTCAGTATCAATAGCAGCGGGAGCATTGACAACATCCTGTAGTCTATTGTGGGTGGTCCTGATGGTTTACACTTTAGCCTTCGTGCAGATGGTTAAGTTCCGGCGGTTTTTAAGAGTAAAGAGAACCAACTCCGAAGAGCCTGAACAGAAAGGGACTGTTAGTTAGTTGAAGGTAACAATGCCGCTGCCGACAGTTTGGTGAATATGGTAGAAAACAGCATTGAGCCACCAACTGAGTGAGTGCCGCGGTAGCTTTCGCCAAGACTCAGAGATATAACCAGAGCTATAGGCAGATAGTCACAATCATAGCCATTAACATAGCCAGAGCCGTAGCTACAGCCACAGCAACAACCACTGTCGGAGCCAGTGCCAGTGCCATTGTCAGAGTCAGAGTCATAGACGGGAGCGTAGAAAATTCGTTTATAAATCTCCAAACCAGTCCTGGTTTATCTTCAGTTAATGCTGGGGAATACCTTAGAAAAGTTCGCGTTTCGCATATGGTAGTGTGTCGGCTTTCTCCGGCTCTCGCGCGAAAAATTTCCTGTGTGGCTGCCGTTTGTCGTTTGCCGTTGGCCGTCGGCATTTGGTGCGATTGTTTGTTTGGTGAGTAGCGACTGGTAAATCGTGAACTGATCAAAACTAGCTTGGCACACAAGCCCATAGTGGGTGTAGTGGGGATGCGACAATTTTTGGGGAATCTGTTTGGATATACTGTGAAATGAAGCAAAGCAAAATAGTCGGATTATTTCGTATCACATCTTACCGTCAGATCCAAACGAGTTGTTCGTATGAATCTGTTGGTTAATTCCATTCGATACTCATTGGAGGTTTGTTACTTCATTTCCGGGTATGCTTCTCATAAATATTTATCTAGTCAATCAGCTTGTGCTGATATCTTTAGACACTAGTCATCTCGGGCTTAATGTGTCATTAAGGATACCACTTTGAGATGGCCATGATACATTGCATATGTGAATCAAACAAGGATGTGTTGTCGGTTTTATTCGAGATCTTCATTGACAGTTAGGAATAGCATTTAAAATTAATAGACCTCCGTAATAATTGGATCCCAGATTTTACATTGTTTTCGTTTAGTTTTATTCTTAAGTTAATTTCCTCTCCAAAATGTGCACCCTTGCTTTGTCGTCATCCATTTGTCCATTCAGTCATAATCTTGGCACACCACAAGAAGCTTCAACCTTACCTGGCACCACAATTTTGAAAGGCTTAGTTTTAGCATGTCCCGAATCGAATTGGTACAAGCACTCCATCACCCTCTACCACCTCCAATATCAACTCAATTCATTCGTTGCCTTATAACCGTTGTTATCATTAAGCACAAACTATAATTAATCATTCGTCTGGGTCAAAGGTAGTGGACACCATCGACATCAACAAGGGTAAGTCTCGTTTTCATGCTGATAAATTTTAGTTAATGTTTTTTGATAGTTAAACAAAATATTCAAATTTGTGTATGCAACATTCAAATGATAAACAAACAAAAGAAGAACAGTGTAAAATGTTTAACGAAAACTTTGCGTGAATATTTTTATAGTCAAATGACTGACGCCTACTTCGTCACCTACAAAACAACTTGCGAAGGTGCGCCAGCTTCTCAAGCGCTCTGATAAAACCACCTTTACCACAAAGTGATAAGTATACCGTGCATACTTGGTGTCCCCACTTGTTGTAGCTGTTGACACATATCACAGTCACAAACATTTAGACATCGGTGCACTTAAAGAGCACGGTAGGTCTGACCTTTTGAAAAAGATATCTTAAGATTTTACTAGCACACATCAAATACTGAGAGGTTTTGAGGATAACTACCCGATCAGCTCATTACTACTGAACTTAGTTCAAGTTTTACATATCACAACAATCTTATTTAAATCCAGTTTACAATAATTCTTAGTCTAACGGGTAAGAATTAGTTGTGCCAAGTAAGAAGGATGTTTTAATGAGGTTTTTGGAGTGGAAGGAAGTCAACTATTCCCATTGAATTGCTGCACCATTCAATAACCTAAAGAGACCGGTTCATTGACACCGTAGACAATTCGATATCAGTCGGTGTGGAACAAAGCTACGGTTCTGAGGTCATCAGTGTTAAGGTTGAGAGCGACAGCTGGAAATAGTCCCGGGTAAAAGTAAAATTTATCATTCACCAGTCGAAGTTCGAATAATCTACATATACTATAAAAGTCAACGTTCACATACCCTGGCATATAATAATATCGAGATCCTAATTCAATTGGTTTTACAACTCACTTGACACGCACTAGAGGCACGTTAGCGACCCTCATATGGAATGATTCACTTATAGATACTTTTTTTCAAACAACGAAGAATAAAAAGACTCAATTTTATCAGACAATCTATATTATCGTCAGGACCAATCTTTACATTTATTTCTTAAAGATTACTTCTTTCAAATGTTGGCCGTAGTTGCGTTTAATGTGGTTCATTTTGTGGTTTCAATCTTCGATGACGCGTTCGAGCAACGCGTTCAAATGGTATTTGGGGACTACAACCACAGCTTTATATACGAGGGTTGCCTTTTATATTTCGGGATTAGAGAACAAAAACCAATATTGATTATCGAAAATCACTTTATTGTTTTCCAAAATATTCCCCATGAAGATCTATACACTTTTGCATGCGTTTGAACCAATTGTCGAAGCACTTTTGCCACTCTGATTGAGGTATCTCCAACACATGCATTCTGAATGCAGCAACCGCTTCTTCAGGTGTCGCAAAACGTTGACCTCTCAGTTTGTTTTTTACGTAAGGGAATAAAAAGAAGTCATTCGGTGCCAAGTCAGGACTATACGGCGCATGACCCATCAAATCGATGTTTTGGGTGCTCAAAAATGCAGTTGTCGCAGCCGATGTGTGAGAGCTCGCATTGTCGTGGTGAAGAGTGATCCGTCTTCGGCGGTTGGTTTTCCTGATTTCTTGGAAGACAACTGGCAAACAAATGGTTGTGTACCTCTCAGAATTGACTGTTCTGCGTTGTTCTAGTGGTACGGTTGCGACATGTCCAGTTTTTCCGAAAAAACAAGCGACCATTTGCTTGGAAGTGCTTCGTGCGCGAACAACTTTTGTTGGATTTGGCTCATCTTGAAACACCCAGACAGTCGACTGCTGTTTACTTTCGGGCTCATACGCGTAAATCCACGATTCATCACCTGTCACGATGTCATAGAAGTATGATAGTGTTTCGAAGCACCGCGACCGTATTTTTTGAGCATTTCTTTCGACCAATTGACACGAGCCTTTTTTTGGGCGATTGACAAATTGTGTGGGATCCAACGCGAACAAATTTTTTTGACAGTCAAATGTTTATGCAATATTGAATGTATGCTGGTCCCACTGACGCCTAAGGTTGTCTCAATCTCACGATAGGTCACATGACGATCTTCCAATATCAGTTCGCGCACAGCATCAATGGTTTTCGGAACAACAACTGATTTTGGACGACCTTCACGAAATTCATCTTGGAGTGAACTACGACCACGATTGAATTCACCATACCATCGATAAACACTGGTCCTTGATGGAGCTTCATCGCCAAAAATTGAATTAAGTTCATCCATGCACTGTTGCTGAGTTAATCCACGCCGAAAGTTGTAAAAAATAATCGCACGAAAATGTTGATGATTTAATTCCATTTTTGGGCCGAGATGAATCTTTTAAGTTACTGTAAACAACACAAATAGCGCTCGTATGTCAAAACGTTCTGAGTGCGTATAACCTCAAAAATGTCCAACTTTACGACAGAGTTGTCAATTGCCGGATTGCAACGCTAGCGTTGCCAAATCCGGAAACATAAGAGGCAACCCCCGTCGTTTATTTGATAGAACATAATGAAAATTGGCTTTCAAATATGTCGATGATGTACTGAATTGTACGTTCGTTAGGTTCATTATGTGGACTAAAAATTGCTCTAAGCATACGAAACACATTACTCGTTGAATTTCGTATTACAAGTAAATAATATGAAGACGCTGTGCCGCTTTTCTTGTCGGAATATCAATGCTGGGCAAAAGTCCATGATATTTTGATTTAGATTTGATTGATGACTTTTCCTCCTCCTCTTTTAGTGATAATGTCTTTTTTTCCTAACAGTTCCTTTCATAAGTGGGGAAGTCCTTGCAAACGACGTATTTTTCAATAATTTTTTTACAAAAAGCTGAAAGCATTTATTGCTATTTCTGAAGTTACATATTACAATAGACGTTAAAATGTGCAAGAAACAATTTGTGAATAAAAAAACAAAATGGCGACGCTATAGTTGACTGTATGCTGAGATGCAACTCCTTGAAACGGTTCATTTTCATTTCATTGTTACATTTTTTTATTTTCTTTTTATCTTCTTAGTTTCTAAACTACATTATTATTATTGTTTATTGGCCTGTATGAACCCGGAAGTTCATGACCTCACCGACTCGGCTCCGCCATTGTTCCCTGTCCTGTGGGCTCTCCTTCCACGTTCGACCATCCGATCCGATCTCCTCGAGGTCCAATCTAATAGTGTCCTCCCATCTCCGTCGCGGCTGTCCTGTCGGTCCCTTTCCCATTAGTTTACCGTCAAGAATTCTATGCACGGTCATATCGTTACACATTCGCGCCACGTGTCCGGCCCATCTTAATCTTCGCGACTTGATTACTCTCACTATTGTAGGTTTGCGGTATAGCTCTTCCAATTCGTGGTTGTGGAGTTTCCTCCATTGTCCTGACTGCTCGTCATATTTACCGCCAAATATACCCTTTAAAACTTTATTCTCGAATACGCGGAATTTGTTCTCCTCCCGTTTTGTGAGAGCCCATGTTTCGCATCCGTATAGAGCAATCGGCTTGATTATGGTTCTATAGACACGGAGCTTTATATTACGTGATAGCAGCTTGGATTTCAACAGTTTACTGGCTGCGTGCAAACTAGCGTTTCCGGAGTGTAGTCTTTTGTTAATTTCCTTCGACGTTTCGTATCTGGTCGTCAGTATCGTTCCCAGATATTTAAAATCTTCGTTATTTTCAAATGTCTTGCCTCTGACGTTTATATGTGTTCTCTGAGGTCCACCTGCTCTCGCCATAATCACGTATTTTGTTTTGTCTTCATTTACCTCTAGGTCCACCTCCTCTGCTGCTTACATGATGATTTCACTGTTTTTACTTACAGTTTCTAGATTTTTGCGCAGGACGGCGATGTCATCCGCATACGCGAGCACTTGTGTGACCCCGTTCAGGGATGATCCGGCCGTGTTGTCGTCTTGTACCTTTCTGATGACATACTCGAGGACAAGATTAAAAAGACATGGTGAGAGGCCATCCCCTTGTTTTAGTCCGTCCCGGATTTCAAATGGTTCTGAGAGGTGGTTTTCTATTCTAACTCGGCCTTTGTTTTCGTTCATGCAAATTTGAATGAGAGCGGCATATTTTTTCGGGATCCCCAGCTCAACCACAATATGGTAGAGTCTTTGCCTTGCGACTGAGTCGTAGACTTTCCTGAAGTCAACGAACAGTTGGTGAACCGTCTCTCCGTATTCCCAGTTCTTTTCCAGCAGTTGCCTTATTGTGAACATTTGGTCGCTTGTTGACCGGTTCCGACGGAATCCGCACTGGTCATCATCATCATCCGCACTGGTAGTTTCCCAGTATTTCTTCTGCATACGGTGTGATTCTTGCCAGTATGACATTTGTTAATCATCATCATCATCGGCACTACAACCGGGAACCGGTCTTGGCCTTATTTAGCAAGTCCTGAGGCTTGTTAAATTTTCCATAATGATTTATTTTGTCTGGGCAAGGTCATTAGTCTTGCGCCAGGGACTCCCCGACATTTGTTAATATTTTTTTTTTATTTCCTCTGTAATTTTCGCAGTCAGATCTGTCGCCTTTTTTGAAAATGGGGATGACTATTGAGGTTTTCCATTCTTTCGGAACGAATTCCTTGTCCCATATTGTTTTAACCAGTTGGTGGATCTTTCGAGCGGTTGCCTCTCCTCCCTGCTTCATAAGCTCTGCCGGTATGCAGTCGACTCCGGGAGCCTTGTTGTCTTTCAATCGATTTATCGCGTCTACAACTTCGTCGAAAGAGGGCTCTGGGACCTGAGGCTCGGCTGTATGTTCGTCTGATGCGTTTATTTGTGGTTGATGGGTGCGCACATTGAGCAGTTTTTCAAAGTACTGCTTCCATTCTCTCACGACATTTTTTGTTTCTGCCACCAGGCAGCCGTTTGTGTTTTGATTATTTTAGCTCTCCCTCGGTAGCCATTTCCAATTGAATTTATGCCGGCATACGTACCTCTGATGCTCTTTGCTCTGGCATTTTCTATGATTTTTTCGATCCGAGTCTTCTCCCATTAGCGTTTTTTGAGTTTGAAAAGTCTGGTTGTCTCTTTCCGAATTGTCGCGTATCTTTCTGCGTTGACTTCATCATATGCTTCTATGTGGATGCACTCATCGTCAAACCAAGATTTGGACTTAATTGTTTTCTTAAATCCTAATACCTTTTGGGCTGTTTGTTTGATTGTGTCTCTGATCGATGCCCATTTAGTGCCCAGATTATTGGTTTCCTCTTCCTCATTACTGTCATTCTCTAGGATGCTAAATCTATTCGTTAGTTCGTCTTGATATTCAGCCCTTTTGTGTAGGTATTTTAGTTTATCAATGTCGGACTTTTTGCTCATGTGGGTTTGCTGCGAGCCGACTCCTGATTTTGCCCATCACTAGAAGATGATCGGAGTCGCAATTTGCTCCGCTATATGATCTCACGTCAAGGATATTCGAGTGGTGTCTTTTGTCTATGAGGAAGTGGTCTATTTGGTTACGCGTTACGCCGTCGGGTGATATCCATGTGGCTTTATGAATTTGCTTGTGCTTGAACATCGTGCTTTTCACTACCAGATGCGAACGTAATAATTCGAATTCCATTATCATTTGAAACGTCATGTAGGATTTCTTTACCTATTGTTGGTTGGAAGACATCTTCCTTTCCAATTTTCGCATTGAGGTCGCCGAGGGGGATTTTAACATCGAATGATGAGATCCCATCAAATACTTCCTCTAGGGTCTCGTAGAATGTGTCCTTCGTTTCTTCGTCGGTAGATTCTGTTGGGGCGTGTACGTTTATAAATACATAATTGTACCATGGGCCCTGTATTTTTAGCACCGACATTCGGTCATTAATAAATTGCACATCTTTTACATGGGGCGTAATCTTCTTGCTTATGATGAAGCCAGTTCCGAGGTTATGTATATCGGTACCTCCACACACCAGTGTAAACCCGTTGGTTTCGATTACTTGATGTGGGACTCGAACTTCCTGAAGTGCGACGATGTCCATTTTATATTGTTTCGCGTTTTCGACGACCGTCTGTATCGCGCCTGGTTTATATAACGTTCGAGCATTCCACGTACCGACGCGTATATCCTGCTTTTTCCGTTTTTCCCTACGTCTTCTTTTTGCCGAGTCGGCGTTTTCTTGATGATTTGTTCCCTTATGGTAATGTCGGCTCATCACACCTACGCCTACCGGGTTTTTCGTGGGATTGTTTTTTGTATATTGATTATTCATTTTTGATCCCACGAGAATTGGGGTTTCAAATAGTCCGCCACATCAGAGCCCTGTTTTGATATGGTGAGGTCTGCTTACTCCTCTGATCCGACCCGGTGTCAGAGAGGCGCCGTTATAATACAGCCGGTATACCCCAGGCTGCAAACCATCCAATGGGCACGGTGACGCGTAACACCCTGGATTAGGAGTGGTAGATCTTTGTGTGTTACTCCTCGCTAGCCTGTCTGACATGGGTGGCCCTACTGGAAGCGTGTGCTGCCGTCAGCATAGCCTTAGTGATTCATTGTAGTTTAAGCTCCCGCACCACGTCAAGGTTTCTACCAAGCGCGGGTTCTAATTACATGCTAGACAAAAAAATTTTAAAATCGGATCGAATGATCGAATGATCGAACGTGGAAGGAGAGCGCACAGGACAGGGAACAATGGCGGAGCCGAGTCGGTGACGTCATGAACTTCCGGGTTCCTACAGGCCAGTAAATAATAAATAATAATAATATTATAACTTGCGGGTCCTACGCAAACGCTTTTTTTTTAGTTTTTAAACCACATTTATTTTCCTAATTCTTTTTACATGTATAATATTAGGGGTAAATGTTAAACCCTTTTCTACAATCACAGTCCTTAAATTAACTTACTGGCTCTATGCGAGCTCTCTAAATTACACATTACAACTTGATTTTTTATATATGCCTTTCGGCGTACATCTTTTTTTTTCGTTTCTTATATATATACATATATATATATATGTATATATATATATATATATATATATATATATATATATATGAAATAGGTCATATATTAGAGGGACTCCTCGATTACATCTATATGTATACATTATTATTAAATTTTTTTTTTTTTTTTTTATAACAAACAAAAACTTCAAAACGAAACGAATAAAAAATAAAATAAGAAATAAAAAATAAAATAGAACAGCTACAAAAAAGGAATTTGGAAAGGCGGACAGGGGTAGGGGGGACAAGAGGAAGTAGAGCGTTGCTCTTGAGAGGCATACTATATCTGACGAAGTGAAGTCCTGTCCTCGTTGAGAAGCCACCACCATTTGCGAGATGTTCGATCTTTGGCTGATTTATCTCTTTCACTGATCGCCGTGCTAAAACGCATGCGGTCTGGGGCATTGGAGATATCACTATCATGGAGAATTCGGATGTCCCTGGCACCACGGAGAGTGTGGTATATAATCGGGAGTCCATGCACGTCTTGGATAAGGACTTTTTGATCCAAGAAAAGGGGTATAAATCCATTCTGGAGCGTATTCTCCAGATACATATCGTTGGGATAGAATGCTCCCGAGATAAGATTATTGTCACTGCACATTGCCCTTGCTGTGTGACTACGAATAATTTTGATAATTAAATTGTCTATCCTATTTAGTCCTGATTTGTCATACAGTGTCTTATTAGGATAGAATTTCCTGTATTGTGACTCAGGTGTTCTATGTAATCCGAGTCAGGAACGTAAGCACTGCCTCTTCAACATGCGAAACTTTTCCATGCAGGATGGGGAAACGTTAAACCATATCGGGCAACCATACACTAATATTGGACGAATAAATGCTGGGTACGAAATTATTTTAACTTTGTGGTCTAGGAGACTGTGGGGTTGCTCAATTCTATATGAGAATCAACCCACAATCTCAACCACAATTTCCACCTTATTTCCACCTTATTTCGACCGCTTTCAGTGAGTCATATATACCCATTTCCCTTATATGTTATTCACCTGAAATACATAATTTCCCCAAGGACGCATAGCTAAACTCATTATCCTATGCAGATAATGCATAATTGAGTTTAGCTACTATCTTCGCCATACGGCAACACTATTGCTCTAACCATGGGATTTCCACCGGAAATTCCATTCGTATTGGTTAGCAACAACCAAGTCAAACCAAGCGACGCGGTTGCATCATCGTCCATTGGCTTGGGTATGTACCAACATTCCACAGAGTTTTTCCCATGGTATTTTATCCCTAGCCGACGCGGCGTCCTATTGACTTTTCCCAGATCACCCATTCGCTTGGGATCAATGATCTCTTCTTGCAGGTGAATAACATCAGCTAGGTCCTCCTCTCCTTCGCAGTTCTGTCTTTCCAATGTTCAATGCGCTCTGACTACACCATAGCCGTACCACTGGGTCAGTAGGTCATGTCAGTAGCTGCATTTGATACCAACACACACAACCAAAGCTACCCCGAGATCACAGCACATCATGTTTCTGTTCTCTCATTCTCCATGTCCGGCAATTACCCTATTAACAAAAGTTACCCACACTTCCCCGGGCGTGAGGTTGAGAGAGCAGAGGCGTGGTCTCTTTTGGTTGTCCTGTGTGTGGAATGAAATACGAATTTCACCCCTGATTTGAGTCAGTCAGATCTCAACCACTTTCACGCATAGCCACAGGCAAAAAGTAATTCCGTGCATTTTAAAGAGTCGAGTGTAAAATTGTCGCGAAAGTTTTCACGGTTTTTAACAAATTCTCACTGGGCCTGACCCTTCAAATTGAACTATTACTTAGTTGCCACCAACACGTTTTATATCGTAATTATTTTTGAAACAAGTGCAAATTAGCACCGGAATACCCTTTAGCCGTAGTGAAAATAAAGAACAAATAAACAAAAAAAAAATTAATTGAACAATAAATTTAATTTATTTAATCTCTCTTGATGACAATTTCTTTGATCAAGTGTCGGGGAATAAAGTGAAGCCGTGCCATACGTTGGCAATTATACTTCTACCCCCACAAGACTATTTCGAAACAGACTTCTTATGTGCATATGCATTTTTAGCTGCGGAGAGGGCAGCTGCTATGTGCTTATCACAGTATAGGTATTGGTCCATCTAGATACCAAGGTACCTGACAACAGTTTTCATTTGCAGTGGAAGATTGTTGCTTCCTACAATGGAAAAGTTTTTCCAATTATGCCTTGCATCTCTTGAAGCTGTAGAAAGAGGTGTTCTGAAAAGGATGGTTTCTGTTTTTTGGAAGTTAATTTTCAATTTCCAATCGTCACAAGAGCGTTTGATTTTATTGAAGTCGTGTTGAAGAAGTCTGTTAATGGCATCGATTTTTTTTTTCTGATCTGTACACTACAATATCGTCGGCATATGCAATAGCATGATTAAGAGACCCAACTAGATTACTAGTATAAATATTGAAGAGAATGGGAGAATTCACGGCTCCCTGCTGTAAGCCATTTTTAGTTTGGAAAGTTTTATTGGAGATTTTGTCCCTACATTTTACCACAAATTGTTTATCCATTATTATGTCGTAAATGATGTATAACAGATATTCGGGCAAACCTAGATTTGATAACTTATATACAAGTCTTTGGCGGATTTTAATGTCTTAGTCGAATGTCGATGAAGTGTTCCGCCGAACAGTGTCCACACACAAAAGGAACAACCAGTTCACCAACAAACACAGAGAGAATACAACCACAAAATAAAAACACTGCGAAAACGTTCTCTTTTATTTTATTTTTATTTTTATTGTCTTGCGTTTTAACGTACAAGTAGACGGTTAACATATACGTAGTCTGTCACTTAACTTAACTAATCCGTAGCACAAGGTAGTTACTAATTAATTACACTCAATTCTTTTTTTTATTCTCACTGTACACACGCGCGAAGTTCGTCGTTGCATCTGCCTGTCGAACTTCCCCGTTGGGATTCTCACTGTCGACTTTTGTTACTTCGCGTATTTAATGCCCGACTTTAGGCCTGTTTGCCAATTTCGGTTATTTATGAAAATATGCGCTACGCGGACACCTCCTCGTCGGGTTCCTCTCCGTTGGACTATCGATGCGAATCTTCTGTCGTTATAAACTCTCTGTCGTCTCGTTGACGATCGAAATCAGACTAACTGTCTGCCCAAAAAGATATCCCGATTCAAAACTGGTATCTGTATCCGTACAGGAGAAATTTCCCTATTCGATCTGCCAACAGAATTCCCAAAATCTCTGTTAACAGCATGCTATTTTATCCGAGGGATAATTTCCTATTTTCCTGAAAGGAGAAACTCGGTTATCATCATACATCATTATCACCCTCGGTGGTGGTGATAGAATTTCATTTCGACGGCGGTCGATAGAGTGCTGCCTCTATTTGCATAGCACAGTTGGCGCCCAGGCCGACGGATATCGTGCAATTTGAATGGACGTACGGTCCATGAGTTTTGTTTAACTTCTTTAGTTAAAACTAACAATCCATTAGACCTTTCTAACGGGTGTGAAATTCGACAGGGACCGTGGGATCGGAATAGTTCCTTTGTAGGTTTTAACCTCATAAATTTTCCGAATTATCTCGTTGAGATAATTGCGGTTGCCAGGAATTTGGTAGCGGATAAGCGGTATGCATTATTGAATTAGGTTGCCGCTGCCTTTGTTTGCTTGACGGATTTGGGTGGTCTTTATGGCAGCTACCCGCACGTGCATCCACTGGTCGGCTAATTTGCTATGCTAGCAATTCTTTGCATTGATATTCGAAATTGCCGAATATGCAGAGCTGAAATGCGATGCATTTCAATCTTTAGGAATTGCTCTTTGGAGCCGGGTGTATGTATGGTTTTTACCTTTGTTTCAGGCATGCTACAATCGACTTGTTGAGCTTGATATTGAAAGCTTTGGGACGTTCAGTTCCTTGCTTTTTAGTGCCGGGCTCAACGTTGGCTAAATGTTTCAGGGCCCTAGCGGACTTAGTGGCACGCGTCTGTGGGCACGTGTAACGTTTTCAGGGTAGGTATGTTCCTTGAAGGGTGGGAACCTTACCTGGGTGGAATTGTGCGTTCCTAGAACGCTACAAGTCCTTCTAACCATACGGTATCGAAGGCCTTTTCAAAGTCAACCAAACATACGCCTGTGTATTGTCGTTTTGCCTTGTTCCACTGTATATCGGAAACAAGTTTTGTAGCTGCATGAACTGTGTCGTGCCCCGCTCTAAAGCCAAACTGGTTGTTCGGAATGATGTCGTTTTCATGACACCAGTTTATCAATGCCTTATTTATGATTTTCTTGAATATTTTGCTAATATTTGGAAGCAGACTATCGAGCGAAGGTTAGTGGGATTGCTCCTGTCCTTGCCCTTTTTGGGAATGGGATGGACTACTGCTATTTTCCAACGTCTTGGAAAGAATGCATTATTTAGAGAGTTATTGAACAAGGTAGTGTAAATTGTCACCGCTTCCGGAGGCAGATGTTTAAGAACTGTATTCGGAATACCATCTGTTCCAGAGGATTTCTTGTTTTTAATGGATCTAAGGATGTCCATGAGTTCATTCTTATTCACAAATATATATGTGAGCAAATTTCTAAGCGGCGCATCCGCTCTATTGTTTTCACTGAAGATGGTGAAACTTTTGTTTTCGGAATGCCAACTTTGCCGTTCATTGTGCAGCGAAATATGGTTTTCGATAGCTCTGCTTTCGATTTCGAGCTTAGAATGAATGGATTCATTCACTTTGTGTACTGCGTCGAAACAGGCGCCAATGGAGATTGCTTTCTCTTGCGGATCCTCGACTATTATTAGTTCTTCGTTGGAGTTCATATGTTCCGGGGTGAGTCCTGCGTTCAGCAATATTTGACAATTCTCGGGAGTCCTCGGGACTCGAAGGCAGGGAATGTCATTATGATCTTTTCTTCTAAATACTTTATTTATTTGCGGAAACATATTCCCACCACTGGTTTTAATGGAGAGAATTTTACGTTTCCATTCTTCCTTAATTACTGATCTGTAGTTGCCACGGATCAGCTTTTGAACGTTTTTAATCAATGACTTAATTGTCTTTATTTCTTGGCTATAAGGATCGCTGAACTGTCTGTAGAGCAGTTTGAGCTGGGAGAGCAGGGCGCTTTTTTTCTATACAGGGCATCAGTAGTTGAGTTTCTGTATCTATTAAAATTCTCCTCCATGTGCGCCGCTTTTGGAATGGAACGGTGCATTGTTTTGATGACAATGTTGTCCATCGTTGAGAAATAATGACCTATTTCCTCATTTCGAAGGTTTCTATTAGTCGGAGGATCTACGCCATTGGAGCGTAGTTCTCTTTTTATTATGCGATCAAAGCGCGACCAATGTGCTTTTCGGAAGACGAACGAATGTATCTGGTCGTACTGCTCAAGTATTGCATGTTCGTTTGGAACATGTAAAACGGCGCCGAGGCCGTAATGGTTACTATCATACCCGATTGTACGAAGGCCATTTCAAGTATTTAGGTCCGTGCCTAATAATTGTAGTCTCTCGTCCATCATAAGTAAGTCCAAAAAGAAGTTTCCTCTTGGATAAGATGGTGTACTTGTAGCGTACAATTCTAGTTTATATTCTATTGCATTTGCTTCCCACCAGTTGAATAGTGCATTACCTCTTGTGTTGGGCGTGTTATCACCCCAAGCACTGTGTTTGGAGTTGAAATCTCCCGCCAGAACAAAATAATTGTTTTCCGAGTCTAACTTGAGATTACGAAAAAGTGTATCAAGTTCGCTGATAAATTGCGAACACTGAGGAGCATCAGGTACATACACGGATACCACGTATAGATGCCTTTGACTTTTCAAAGGTATATCTATAATGCAAGCTTCCAGCAGCTGAAATTTGTGAACAGCTGTGCTGTAAACGACCTTGTGGTGAAGGCCTTTCTTAAATAAGACAGCAACTGCACCTCCTTGTGTGGCGTGTGGACAATCTCGTCTAATGATTTTATAGTTTTTGTAGCCCAATTTGTGCCTCTGGTTTAGCTTGGTTTCGCTAGCTAGAAGCACATCAGGGCGCTCGGCTTCAAGCAGGTTACCGAGATTATCCCTCCTTTCCACGTGGATTAGTGAATTCACATTCACAGCAATAATTTTTAGTGTTAAATTAGTTGGATAGTTCATTGTGGTATGTGGGTTGTCTGAGAACAAGGACGAATAAATAATATCTATTCGGGCCGCTTGTTCAGTCAGTTTTTTTTCAAATCCAGCAATCTGTCCTTTTATGGCTAACAGGATTGCTCTTATATCTGAATTTGCCTCTGGAGCGGGCGCTTTTATGACGTTGCGTGAAAGTTCCGCAGCCGTTGTATTAATTGGATTACTAGCCATTTGAGAAAATGATATGCTAGGTGCGGAAGGTTTTGTGATATTACTTCCCTGTGCCGCGAAGTTTGAGTTTAATGGACTACCGGCAATTTGAGCGAATGATACACTAGGTGCAACGAAGTTATTATAAGAACGAACCTTCATTCGTTTCTCTTCTTCAAGTTGCTTTTTTTTAAATTCCAACTTGGCTTTCAGTTGTTGGAATTTCGGACAATCTCTAAAGTTGGCCGGATGACCTGTATTTTTGCACAGGACGCAAGATAGTTTGCTTCTATCCTGAACCTGTTCTTTACCTAAGGGGCATTCTCCTACGGTATGATTGTTTTGGCACTTTACACATCTAAATTCCATACAACAGTTAGATGCAACGTGGCCGAATCGTTGGCACCGCATGCACTGCAACACACGGTCAACTTTCCTTATTTTTCCCCAAATTGTTATTTGGTGGAAAATAACTTTAATATTCCTAAGTGCATCGACTTTGCTGTTGGGACTTAGGGAGACAATGAAGAGCGGCAACTTGCGGTTGCGACTTTGGGAGAGAGAAGTGGAGAATGGCTTCACATCAGTAAATTTTAAACCGTCATTTTCGACAGTTTGTAGTTCCGAGAGGAGTTCTTCGGAGGAAAAAGAAGGATCAACTCCTTTAAGTAACATGGAGATAGTTTTCTCCGATTTAGGTGTGTACGTGAAGTACTCACTACTTGCTTCCCTTAGAGCAGATTTAATTTTATGATAGTCATCTAAACTATCAAATAAAAAACTTATTTTATTGTTACTTAAATTTTTCGTTTTGAAATTTCTGCATGTTAACTTACCCAATTTAATTAGGTCCTTAGCATCCATAAAGCTAACTGTGATGGGAGGCACTTTCTCGTTCTTATTGGCTGCTGCTTGTTGTTTTCTCAGCAGTTGTTGCTGCTGCTGCTGCTGTTGTTGTTTCTGATCTTGCTGATGAGTGTTGCTTTCCGATAGGGCTTCTTTAATTTGTCGCTCCAAATCGTTCTTCTTTTTGGAGAGCTCCTCTTTCTTTTTGTATAATTCCGCAATAAATTGAGCACGTTTGGTGGTCTTCTGTTGCTGGTTCTTTGAATTTATTCCCTTCTCCGGAATAATGTGACTTATCAGGAGTGGTCATTCCTTCTATGAAACTTTTTACCCTAGAGTTGGCTTTAAGCCGTTTGGCAAGGAGGTTTGGCTGGGCTTTGGGCCTCCTCTTTGAAATCACTTTTAGCACAGCTTTTCTTTTTTCCATTATTATTAGTTGCCACCGTTAGATCTAATGTTTTATTTTTCATATTCATTTTTAAAACATTTTTTATTTTTCTTTTTATATTCTTAATTTCTAAATTAAAGGCTAGACAAAAAATGCTTAAATTCTAGCTTAATTATCTTATATAATAACTTACTGGTCCTTCGCAGACGCTCTAAGCTAAACATTACTTAACATTTGTATAATTTGCCTTTCGGCGACAGAACTTTGTGGCAGTACTGATAATTAGTTGAAATACAAAGAAAAATTTGAAAAACTTTGTCAATTTTTTTTGTTTTTTTTTCTTAAAATTTAACTTACTTAACTTACCTACTTTTTTTTTTTTATGTAAAAGCACTTAACCTAACTTAACTTATATCTTATACTACCCTAATTCTAGAAAAGCTAAGTCTATGTGAGCTAGCTGATGATACTATGATTCTATACCGACTTTGGTATCCAGGTCTTTATATGCCATTCAACCACCAGAACTGTTGACGCTGTCTAATACTATCGTCCCGGTCTCTGTGGGAGATAGCCCTACTGAAGCACAGGAGCTCTTCTTCGGTGCGCGTTATTTCCCGGTCGTAGCACAATCGCCCGTCTACAGATGATCTACTTACATGATAGATCAGCGGAATTCCGGATCTATCCTGTATAAGCCCTTTCATATCCAAGTTAAGGAACGCATCTGGTGGAACAAAGCCGTTGCGACGCACGCTCTCATAGTACAGAGTGTTTGGATAATAGACCCCGAAAATTAGGTCATTGGACGAGCATATTGCTCTCGCAATATGTCGTCTGATTAATTTAATCATAAAATTATCCACCCTATTTATGCAGGCTTCATTATATAAAGTCTCATTTGAGTAATACTTTTTATAGTCCGATTCCGGTGTCCGATATAATCTGAGACAACTTCTGAGACACTTTCTTTCGAACACCCGAATCTTTTCCATCAAATTTGGACCTATGTTGAACCATACTGGGCAACCATATATGAGCATTGGCCTGATTAGCGTCATGTAGCATATGATCTAATGTTTTATTTGTGAAGCAACATGCAGGGACACTGCTTTCACACGCATACACACCAACCCACACAGTTTTTATTATTTTTTTTTTTGTTGATCGTTCGGTATGTACACGGCGGTAGCCACGCCAGCACACACTTTTGTTTCCTATTTGAGGGACACACACACACACACACGTGTACGCGACGAGTATAAATGAACTGAAGTAAGTATGACACTGGAGGTCAGCTTGGATTTTGATTTTTTTTTTTCGCACTTCACTGGACTATTTTCACATTTATTATATGCTTTGTTTGTTTGATTTTCAGTTTCTTTGTTTTGACTGTCTTGTGTTTTTATTATTTTTTTATTTTATTTTGGTCGACTAAATCAAATAATTCATCTTCATGTTGGTTTGACTGTTTTATCGATGGCATTTATTTATAAATAGTTTTCGTGTTTTAAATGCTGCCGGACTCACAAAAACAACTTCTTAATTTCACTCAATTAGCGAATTGCAAACACGTCCGAACTCGGTCACTGTGTCACTCATACTCTCAATTTCAGTGTTGGCATGAACTGATTCATTATTATTTTTTGTTATTATATTATTATTATTTATTACAATGCAAGTAAATTACATGGTAACTTAAGACTAATAGCACTAGCGACTAAGGCTTTCGGCTAGAATATAAATATTAAATATTGTTTACACTAGATTTTGTAGCTTAACTAAGGTTAGTAGTTTGTAGAGCTTATCGATATTAGATGATGATGGTTGGGATATGATGTTGATGATGTCGTCGTTGTAATGTTGGCGAACGAGGTCTTTTACCCCTGCACATTCAAATAGTATGTGTTTGGAGGATAGGTTGGAGTTGGATGTACAGATGTGGCAGGTAGGGGGATTACTCCTGTTGATGAGACGTTGGTTGGTGATAAATGTGTGCCCAAGGCGCAGCCGGAGGAAGCACCTGATTTTATGTTTTGCGGCTGTTTGTGGACATGTGATGGGTTCTCTTCTGGGGTTTACTACTGCATACATATGCCTGTAGTCTGCCCAGTCCTTCTGTTCTAAATTGTGGAGCTCACTATTAAAGTATCTATGTAAGTCCTTGCTGTTTTCAACGAAATAGGTTATTAGGGGTTCCTTGATGGGTAGTTTTGCAGCAGCATCTGCTGCTACTATGGCTTGGCACCCAGAGAAGCTTTATTTTGTTTTGTTTATAGAATAAACTATGCTGGATCAAGTGAATGATTCGGTTTCCATTGTTTGGGTTCCTTATTGCTTGGTTGATAGGCTGTCTGTACAAATAAGTGTCTTGTCCTTTTTTACTAACTTAATTGCTTCCAGTACAGCGGTTGCTTCGGACGAAAATATGGAACAGAATTCGGGTATAAGTCCCTTTCTGATTACTATTTTTGCGCTGTTGACTATCGCAAATGATGTGCTGTCCTTTGTTTTGGATCCGTCGGTGAAAAGTAGGTTCCATTGGCGGTGTTGGTTTTTGATATGTCGATAATGTTGTTGGTATTCTAGGTGGTTTGTTCTATTTTTCGGGAGTAGGCTTAAATCGGTGTTGAATATCTTAGGTGATAATAACCAGGGGGGGGGGGGGGGGGGGGGGGGGTGTGAATTGTCCTTGCATTGTAGGGCCGACAAGTACCTTTAGGACCGTTTCCTCCTAAGGATGTGTTTAATATCCTGCACTATGGTTGTCTCCGGTGTGGCGGTAAGTTTGACAACTAGCTTGGCTGAATGGTACTTCATTCGGTTTTCAATCGTCGGGAGTCCACTTTCTGCTAGAATGTTTGTTATTGGTGTGGTCCTGAATGCACCTGTACTTATTCGAGCTGCTGCGTGACAGGGGGATTTCACTAGTTGTATATTAGTTTTGCTGCATTTCCCGTATATTGGTAGGCCGTAATCTATTTTCGATAATATAATTGCTCTGGTGATGTTTGTTAGTGTATTAGTATGAACAGAACTCTTTTTTGATCCTAAGTATTTAATGATATTTAACCTCAGATTTAAGTTTTTCTTAAGAGCTAGACGTTGATTTTTGAAGTTGTATTTACTGTCAAATTGTAGGCCTAGAATTTTTAGTGTATTAACATTGCTGATGGTGGAGTTTTCAAAGTTAACAATTTATTACAACTGTGTTTTTTACATATATGTAATATTTTGGTTTTCTTGTTTGAGTGGCTCCGGAATAATGACCCCACATTCTAATATCTGAGAGGATATTTTCAAATGTTTGACTGATAAATTCTAAATTGTTGACATTACTGAATACAATGAGATCATCTGCGTAGATACAATATTTTACCACTTTGTATTTTGCCAGTATAATACTTAGATCTTCAAACGCTATTTTAAATAAAACTACTGAGAGTGGTGACCCTTGGGGGATACCGGTTTCTAGATTGTGTACCCCGGAACAAACTCCGTTGGATTTTACCCTGAATTTCCTATTAGACAGGGAAGATCTGATAAAATTGAACATATTACCTCCTATTTTCCATTTTTGAAGTTCAATTTTCAATTCAATTCAATTTTAATTTGGTAGATAATTACATTTATGGTATATTCTACAACTAGTACTTAAGAGATTTAGGACAGCAGTTCCTTTACAACTATAATCTTAATTCTATATAACGACAATAGCACAATTTTAATGAATAACAAATAATAAATTCAGGGAAAACTACAATAAAAAACCCTTATTTGAATCTTAAGACTAATATTGCACGAGCTTCCGGTTATTTTATATAGTAATGACCTCGATATAATTTTCATAGACAGAGTACATATGTGTGATTTAGGATAACGCAAGACGGGAAACGAGAACATTGTCAGAAAAAGAACAATTGACGAAGAAGTTTCGATTGA
This sequence comes from Microdon myrmicae, assembly GCA_963931805.1. NCBI lineage: Eukaryota > Metazoa > Arthropoda > Insecta > Diptera > Syrphidae > Microdon > Microdon myrmicae. The sequence continues at coordinate 75,079,332 of OZ007500.1, read as the reverse complement.
TTTTGTCAATAAGGAACTCTACCGGTTTAACGTTGGCGTTTTCATGTAGTTCATGTGTCGAATAATGCCATGGCAAATTCAGCAACATTTTCAATATTTTATTTTGACACCTTTGCAATTTTATTTTGTGTGTGCGAGCACAATTACACCATAGAGGGGCCCCGTACAGGAGTATCGCTTGAAAAATGGTTTTAAATATTATAATTTTATTTTCGATGCTAAGCTTTGACTTTCTACACACTAATGGATACATAACTCTTACGACTTTGTTTATTTTGTCAATTGTGGTAGTGATGTGTATTTGAAAGATGAGTTTTTTATCTAGAATAATACCTAGATATCTACAGTCTTCGGACCAATCAATATCAACTGCACACATACTGAGTTTAGTGCCATTTGGTAGGTAGCAGTGTTTCCTACATCTCGAAAACCAGACAGCTTGTGTTTTATTACCATTTATTTTTATTTTCCATTTCCTGTAATATACTGCTAGCTTGTCAAGAGCTGCTTGCAAAGAGTTGTAGACATTAGTGAATAAGGCACCTGAAGAGAAAATGGCCGTACCATCGGCAAACATAGCTACCTGAATGTTTTCACCTACACATGGTAAATCTGCGACAAACAATGTGAATAATATGGGACCAAGGAGCGAGCCTTGGGGTACACCATAGTGGATTTGCTGAGTAGAGGATATGTCGGTTCCTAAACTCACAACATATTTTCTCGAACGAAGAAAGCTCTGGATAATTTTGATAAGCGGTATTGGCAGCTTAAGTTTAGTAGCTTATAAATCAAGGCATCGTGCCATACCGTATCAAAGGCTTTTTCGATGTCTAGAAGAACCAGTCCCGTTGACTCCTTGTCGATGAATTTACCAGCTATGTGGTTTTTAATGCGCAAGACTTGGTGGATTGTGCTGTGACCACCACGGAAACCAAACTGAAAGTTTGGTAAGAAGTTATTGGCTTCCACAAAACGATCAATCTTTTCCTTAATGATTTTTTCTAAGAGCTTACTCAGACAGCTAAGTAGACTAATAGGTCTGTAACTTTCGGGGCTGTTCTTCGGTTTGCCGGGTTTCGGGATAGGTATTACTTTTGCTGTTTTCCAACAGTCCGGAAAATAACAATTCTTAAGACAAGCGTTGAAAATGAACGTTAAATAGTTACTTGCAGCAGGTGGAAGTGCTTTAATTAATTTGTTGTTAATATTATCGAGACCAGCAGCCTTTTTTGATTTCGATTTTTTTATCAATTCTTTAACTTTGCTGATATTAGTTGCGTAAGTACTTTCAGCTGGTGTTTGAGAAAGTACATGGATAGTGTTAGCAACTTCACCTTCAGTATACGCGTCGCTTAGATGCATAGATATAAAGTGGTTCGTACTAAATGTGTTAGCAAGTAGGTTCGATTTCTCCACTGAAGAAATAAACAACTTGTCGTGAACTGTAAACGGAGGAATACTTGACCCTCTCTTTTTCATAATTTTTGATATTTTCCAGATCGATTTGCTTGCTTTGTCAAGAGAGGAAAGGTGTTTATTCCAACACTTGTTCCTATATGTTGAGATTTCGTTTTTAAATGATATTATTTAAGACTTTAACATTAACTAGAAAACAATCGATTCTATAACGCAGCCATTTTCTTCTTTCAGAGTTTCGTAGCTTAATCAGATGTATCGCAAGATCGGCCGCTCTATTGATAACAGAAACAAAATTGTTGCATAGGATATTAATGTGCTCGCTGCAGGTTATAGAATTTAGGCTGGTATCACCTAGAACCAAGTTCGTGCTTATATGTGATTTATAACAATTCCAGTTGGCGGCGGAATAGTTGTGGTATAAACTGGTACGATTTACAACTACTGTATGATTCACTGTGAGGCTGATCGGAAGGTGGTCTGAACTTAACGCATTTAGAGTTAATGGTACTGTGCAGTAATTTGGAATATTAGTGATATATAGATCAAGAGTTGAGGGGTTCTTGTTAGCACTCGCTGGGATATAGGTGGGGAGAAGTGGATAAAGTATGGAAAAACTTGGGCTGGATTCAGTAACATCTAGTAAAATGTTACCCCAGCTGTTTGCCCTAAGACAATTCCACGACTGATGTCTGCAGTTTAGATCACCACCAATAATTACCTTGTTTCGAGTGTTGACTCTATACAATTTTTGCAGATCCCGCTTAAAGTAAGGAGATTTCTCAATGTTTCTATTTCCTCCAGGGAAATAGACCGAAAAAAGACTCACCTTGGAGTTGTCACTTAATGTTACATCTATACTAATTTCCTCAATTAACGTAAGGTGCAATGAAGGACGCAAGGAATGCTCTATACATTTTTTCACAACAATGGCGACACCTCCACCACTAGCATGTACCCTGTCTAGGCGATAACATATGTAATTTTGATGTGAGAAAGAAATGTCTTGTTTGAGCCAGGTTTCTGAAACAAGTGCAATGTCAATATTAAAATTTATCAAGAAACTAAAAAATGCATGCTTTTTGTTTTTGATGCTTCTCGCATTCAAAGTTATGATGTTAAGAGAGTTTCTTAACATGTTTTTTCCGAGTATATATACTTAATAGCTAATGAAGTAACGACGTTAAATTGGTCAGCTTTAGTTTGACAAGCACTAAGCTTGGTTACAACTTCATTAAGAAGAGAGTTTATCTCGCTAAATGAGAACAAGTTATCATTAGTTAAAGTTTCTGACGGATTTTTCTTAGTGTGTGTCGGATCACTGTTGGAAGGTTGCTGGGTTTGATGGAGGCCAGAAGCCCAGGTGGATGAAGGAAGTGAAGGTTGACGCACAGATCGGGTTAGTGGAGGAAAATTATCAATGGATAATCGGTCGGGCACTGGCTGCTGTTTGTCACTCGGAGGCTGTAGGAAGGTTGTATTTCCTGTACCACGTCCGTGTGGTTATAATTTGCGGCGAATGTCTATGTACTGCTTTCGGCTTATGCATTCTGGATCGGTGGATTTATGTGGCCCACTACAATTTGCACACTTGATGACCTCATTTGTTTTGCAGTCGGATGTTTTATGGTTTCCCGAACATATTGCACAGAAGCTATTTATATGACAATGCATCGACCCGTGACCATAAAGCTGGCAATTGTGACATTGTGTGACCTTACCTGGATTATGTTTCTTAAAGTCCCAGCGAACGATGGTTTTGAACAGGGTGGAGTAGTTCCGTTTTAGTTCGTTTAATTTAACTGTACCGCGTTGAATGTAGACGATGTACAAGTAGTGTTTGTACAGGGCCTTTGTTGACGGATTTAATGTGATGGTTTTAACATCTAGGCACTTAATCCCGAGTGCAATTAACTCATTTTTCACTATATCGTTGCTTATTAAGTCTAGCCCGGATAACACTACCTTTAACGGACGATTTTCCTTACGTGAGTGGGTGAAAAACTCACATTTTAACCGTAAGAGTTCGGTTCTGATTTTATTATATATGTCCATTGTTGGGGCACATATTTTTTGCCCAAGCGAAATGTTTTTAATTAAGTATTTGTCTATCTTAATGTTGCTCAAAATATCACGCACTTGAGCACTAGTTGTTTTTAATACCACAATTGGCTGAACGGTTTCTTTAGGAAGTTCTGCGCACTGTTCGGCATTGGTCGGATCCATTTCAGGAGAGTCTTCCATCAGACTCTTAAGTGGTTGAAAAAAGTTAGTGTTTGAACACATTTTAAATTTTTCTAGAACTCTATTGTTCACTTTTGAAAGTTTATCGGGAGGAGTTTGGCCTCCAATAACGGGGTCGTAACGCAACCGTTTGCGCTTAATTTTATTTAACACACGTAGCCCAGGGGCCATAAATTAACGGTTATAATACTTGTTCGAATTTTTGTATGCGGAAAACGAGGCAAAGAAAACAAGATAATGATAATTCAATTGTGAAAATTATTGTGAAAATAACGGTTGATTAAGATAAATAGCACGAGCAAACCTGTGAGACAAGTTGTCTGTTTGAAAGTCAGCCAGGTACTGATTTTTGAAGTTTGTTCAGTATGACGTGGGGGCCGATGCGGTCGAAGGCCTTTTCGAAATCTATTGTTAGAATGGAGGTATGCTTTTTGCAGGAAAGTGCAGAAGTAATGTAGTTATCAAGGTGAAGGAGGGCATCCATTGTACCTCGACTTTTTTTGAATCCAACTTGCTGCGTGCTTATAAGGGTATATTTCTCTAAATACCAGTTGAGCCTTTTTGCGATAATTTTTTCTAACAATTTGCCTAAGCAGGGGGGGAGGGAAATAGGGCGGTAGCTATTGATTGTGTCGGTTTCCCCATCGGACTTTAAAATAGGTATGACAGTGGATGTTTTCCATGTTTGTGGAATGACGCCTGATTTATAAATGTGGTTAAATAGATCTAGTAGACGCTGTTTCATGATCGGAGGGCTGTTTTTGACCATAGCATAATCTATTCTGTCGAAGCCCGGGGTTTTTCCTTCGGTTCCTGATTCGTTTTCTTTTGTGGATCTTCGACTATTATTACTTCATCATTAGAGTTGATGTGCTCTAGGGTGAGCCCTGCGTTCAGCATTATCTAACAATTCTCGGGAGTCCGTGGAATTCGGAGACAGGCAATGTCATTGTGATCTTTTCTTCGACATATTTTCTTAATTTGTGAAAACATGTTCGGTCGGTTTGCTTGAACTGCTCGAATTTTGTTGCTCCACTCCTCATTTATTACTGCTCGGTAATTATCCCGGATCAGTTTTTGAAGATTTTTAATCAAGGACTTGATTGTTTTGATTTCATTGCTATTTGGGTCACTGAACTGCCTATAGCACAATTTCAGCTTTGAGAGCAGGGTGCTCTTTTGCCTATACAAAGCATCGATAGTTGCATTTCTGTATCGGTGGGTATAGCCATCCATATGACCTACTTTGGGGATGGAACGATTCATTGTGTCAGTAACAATATCGTTCATAGTTAGGAGGTAATAATCGATTTCATCATTACGAAGGTTTCTATTAGTCGGGGGGTCTATGCCAATGTTACGTATTTCTCTTTTTACTATGCGATCGAAACGCGACCAACGTGATTTTCGGTAATCGAAAGTGTGTATCTGGTCGTACTGCTCAAGTAGATTGTGCTCGTTTGGCACGTGTATGACGGCTCCAAGTCCGTAATGGTCGCTATCGTACTCAATTGTGCGAAGACAATTTCGAGTAGTTACCTCGGTATCTGGTAACTGAATTCGATCATGTGTCATAAGTAAATCCAGGAAGGAGTTACCTCTTGGATAAGACGGCGTACTTGTAGCGTACAATTCTAGTTTATGCTCGATCGCATTTGTTTGCCACCAATCAAACAGGGCATTGCCTCTGGTGTTCGAGGTCAGATTGCCCCAGGCACTGTGCTTGGCGTTAAAATCACCCTCCATTAAAAAGTAATTGTTTTCCGAATCTAACTTGAGACTTCGGAAAAGCGTATCGATTTCGCTGATAAATTGGGTACCTTGAACAGATTCAGGAGCGTAACCAACGATTATACATAGTCGACTATTTAGAGGAATATCGATAATGCATGCCTCTAGCACAGCGGTCGGGGAACCGGGGTAAATTACCCCAAATGGGGTAAAAATTACATTTTTTTGGGTAATAGGGAAATTTTTCTAATTTTTCTATTGCTATTTCATGAGCATTGTAGTATGTTAACAAACTTAAACAATTCAGCGCGATATACGGGCCGGGCCGCTAATTCTGGTTGAAGTCGAGTTTTTCGTTTTGTGTGAGTGTGTGCGTGCTTGCGTTACGTTGTTTCTTGCATCGACCACTAGAGGCGCTGCGTATGTTGTAATGTTTCAACTTAGCACTCAACGGTCAGTTATGCACGGGTTTCCGACGCGTCGTTTGATTGCGTGCAATTTACTTACGAGACACATCATTTCATCATCAATTTCCACTATCAAGGTAAGTGCGATTTGAAAATTTAATTTAATGTAAATTTTTTTACCACTGTTTCTGTCACCCTTCAGATGGCAGCAAATAGGAAAAGAACATACCAGGAAAAATTCCTTAATTATGGTTTTACACAAATAGAAGATTGGGCTCCTCGATAGTATAGTGGTTAGTATACCCGCCTGTCACCCGGGAGACCGGGGTTCGATTCCCCGTCGGGGAGCCTCTGGCGCAAGACTAATGACCTTGCCCAGAAAAAATAAATCATTATGGAAAATTTAACAAGCCTTAGGACTTGCTAAATAAGGCCAAGACCGGTCCCCGGTTGTAGTGCCGATGATGATGATGACAAATAGAAGACAAAGGTACCATGAAACCACGGCGTGTTGTATGTTTGAAAATACTGACTTAGAATCTTAAAAAAAAAGTCAATTGAAGAAACATTTGGATAATTTGGATCCACATCTGTCTTCTAAGCCGCGAGGATACTTTGTAAATTTAGAAATGTCTGTTAAAAGACAAAGATTGGACAGCAACTTGTTAGGTACTTTTGATCAGCGTTCAGCATCAAAGGCTAGCTTTGAAGTAGCCTGGTTGATTGCCCGAAACAAGAAACCATATACTGTTGGTGAAGATTTGATTAAACCAGCAGCTGTGAAAATGACAGAGATCATGTGTGATCAGAAAGAGGCGAATAAACTGAATTCAGTGCCCTTCTCTGCAAGAATTGTAAAAGAAAGGATTTCTATCTTGGCAGAAAATGTAAAGGAACAGGTTATTTCCTCACTAAAACAGGCTAAATATTTTGCTATTCAGCTTGATGAGACTACAGATGTTAGTAGCAATTCACAGCTAATGGTATATGTTCGCTACAAAGGTACACATGCAATTGAAGAGGAATTGTTGTTTTGTTCTCCTCTCGAGTTGAGATCTCGTGGAATTGATGTTTATAATAAGGTAAATGAATACTTTAATACTGAAAGCATTAATTTAAAGTGGGAAAACTGTATTGCTGTGTCTGTTGATGGAGCTCCAGCTATGTTGGGTCATATTAATGGTTTTTCGGCTTTGGTGAAAAAAAATAATCCAAATATTAAAGTTACTCACTGTATGATCCATCGCCAGGCACTTCTTGTGAAACATTTGGAACCTACACTGGAAGCCGTCATGCATGATGTCGTCAAGATTGTTAATATTATCAAAGGACATGCACTAAACACGCGGCTATTTCGTGAATTATGTCAGGACGGTGAAGCGGAAATACGGACCTACTTTATTATACAGAAGTAAGGTGGCTCTCTCGCGGAAATGTTCTAAATCGAGTGTGGGCTCTCAAAAGTGAACTTGAAACTTTTATGTTTGATCGAAAGAATATTCTCGCAGATAAGTTTAAAAACCCCTCGTGGGTTGCACATCTCGTATATTTAGCTGACATTTTTGAGAATATAAATATATTGAACAAAGAATTGCAAGAAAAAAATATTAATATCATTTCAGCCAGAGAAATACTATCAGTGTATTGTAAAGTTAATATCGTCTGTTATTATATCAATTTAGAGCGGAGAAGTTAAAATCGCCAATACAGACTTCTCCGTTCTAAAGAAATACTATCAGCGTTTGGATTAAAGCTTCAATATTGATATAAAGCAGAACACAACAAGATAGCCTCTTTTTCAAAGTTAGCTTTGTTTTTGGAAGGCTGTGAAAATATTACTTTTGATGACATCAAGGATACAGTTATAAAACATCTTATCAAACTCAGAAAGCTGTTCTCTGACTACTTTCCAGATCTTGATGTACACACTGTGAATTGGGTTGTAGATCCTTTTAAATGTGAAATTACTAACATATCAGAAGAACCTCCAGGGTTGGCAGAGGCAATTCTTGAACTTCGATCCAGTACTGAAGCACGTATTCAATTGGAGACCGAAGCAAATTTGTCGTCTTTTTGGTTCTCAAAGGCTGCAAAGGCTTTCAAAATTGCACATGAGGAGGCGGTAAAAAAATTGCTGCCATTTGCAACAAACTACCTTTGTGAACAAGGCTTTTCCACTCTAATGAACATAAAAACGAAAACCAGAAATCGATTAAACGCCGAAGAATGTATTCAAATTGCTCTTACATCAAAAAGTCCCAACTTTGATGTAATTATATCAAACATGAAGCAACATCATTTTTCCAAAACCTGAAGGGGGAAAGTTTTCAATTAATTTTTGTTTGTTCCAATTTAAGAATTTTATTTTGTTTGTCTATTACATACTTACTATTTTCATGTAACTTTTTTTATAAATATGTAAATGTACATTAATTCAATAAATAATGTTTATTTAAAATTTACATTGATTGTTTTCAGAAGGGGGGGGGGGGGGGGGGTGATATCGCCTTACGCAAAAATATTTTGGGGTAACGGTTAAAAAAGTTCCCCGACCGCTGCTCTAGCACCTGAAATTTGTGTACTTCCGTGCTGTAAACGACCTTATGGTGAAGACCTTTTTTAACTAAGATAGCGACCCTACCCCCACGAGTAGAATGTGGTCGATCTCGTCTAAATATGTTATAATTTTTGTAGCCCATTTTGTGCCCTTGGTTTATTTTAGTTTCGCTAGCCAAGAGCACATCTGGGCATTCGGCTTGGAGTAGATTGCCTAATTATCCCTTCTTTCGATGTGGATTAGTGAATTTACATTCACAGCTATAATTTTTAGGTTTAGTTCAGACGGAGGGTTGAAGATTTTGATGTGGAGAGTTATTTGAGAACAGAGTTGAATAGAGACTATCTATTCGTGCTTTTTGTTCAGTCAGTGTTTTTTGAAATTCAGCAAATTGTCCTTGCATGGTTAATAACATTGTTATTATTTCTGAATGTGCCTCTGGCGCAGGCATTCTTCCATTACTATATGTATGTTCCATGGATGGTCGTTGGCTAGGAGCACCGGTCATTTGTGCATATGACACACAAGGAGCCACGAAATTGTTGTAAGAACGAGTTTTCATTTTTTTCTCTTCTTCAACTTGTTTCTTTTTGGATTCCAATTTTAATTTCATTTGTTGAAATTTAGGACATCCTCTAAAATTTGCAGTGTGACCTGTATTTTTACAGAGGACACAGGACAGTGTTTTCCTATCTGGAAGCTGTACAAGGGGCATTCACCAATGATATGGTCGGAGAGGCACTTTACGCACCTGAATTGCATGTGGCAGTTTGATAGCGCGTTCCCGAAGCGTTGACAATGCATGCACTGCAATACGCGATCGATTTTTCTTATTTTTTCCAAACTTATTGTTTGGTTATTGAGGTGTTTGATGTATCGGAGAGCATCAACTTTACTGTTGGGACTCAGTGATACAATAAAGAAAGGCAATTTGCAATTGCGTTTTCTGGAGTTGCCGGTAAAGAAGGGTTTCACACCTGTAAATTTTAAATTGTCGGTTTCAACATTTTTTAATTCTTCGAATACGTCCTCAGGGGAAAAACATGGGTCAACTCCTTTTGGGAGCATGGAGATTATTTTCTCCGATTTCGGGGTGTACGTGTAGTACTCGCTTTTTGTCCTACCCAAAGCAGTCATTACTTTGCGATAACCTTCAATATCATCGCATATTAATTTTATTTTAAAATTATTTATTTTTTTCGTTTTGAAATTTTTGCAAGTTAGCTCACCTAATTTTATAACGTCCTTTGTTTCCGTGCACGTAAGTATTATAGGCGGCGCCTTTTCCTTTTTGTTGGTTACGATGTGCTGGTTCTTTTGCTGCTGCTGCATCTCCTTTGTTTGCTGCCTTTTTTTTTTACTTCCTGATGTTGTTCCTGATTTTTCCTTTGTGTTGTTGTATTTTCTTGCCTTTGTTGTTGCTGCATTAGGTCTTTTAATTTGAGGATTGATTCTTTTTGCTTCTTCAGTTCCTCTTTTTTGGTGTCGATATCCGCAAGGAGTTTGTCTAGTTCCGCTGGATCTGTTGCCGTACCTGTGATATTGTTGTCTTCATTAGCAGGTAATTCAATTTCACTTGGGTTAAGGTCAAACAATTCGTTGAAATGGTTGCCTGCTCCAGTGTATCAATTTTTCTTTTCTTTTGCATTTTTATCGCCAACTGTATTTGACTTGCGCCGCTTCGTCATAAGACTCGGCTGCCGCTCGAGACGGCGCCGTGTCATTGCCAAATGTGCGTTTCTTCTCTTCGATGTGCCGATGACGATGCTCGAGTAGGTCCGCACTGCTCTATGTCAGATTTTTTTTTTTTGTTTTGTTTTTTTTATTTTTATGACCGTTCTTGATGACGGCTACACTGTGTGATAACACACAAACTCACACGCGCGTTCGCACACACACTGTGTGTATAATGTACACACGTACATACACTGAACACGTACACACTACACCGTTCAATACTTCACAATATGCTATATAGCCGTTCTCAGTGACGGCCACACTGTTTGCTAAATTCACACTTCCGCACACACGTGCGCACAATAAAAGGACGCAGGACAGGACGATAGGACGATCCGTACCGTTCGAACGTTAGATGCTGTATGACCTACACAAACGCTCTAAGCTAAACATTATATAACTTTTGTATAATTTGCCTTTCGGCGACAGAACTTTGTTTGTGGCCGTACTTATAATTATTTAAATCACAAAGAAATATTTTGAAAACTTTGTGTCGAATTTTTTTTTGTTTTTCTTAAAATTTAACTCACATCTATTTTTTTTTTAATTTTATTTAAAATAACTTAACTTAAATCTTATACTACCCTAATTCTAGAAAAGCTAAGTCTATGTAAGCTGGCTGATGATACTGTTATTCTATACCGACATTGGTATCCAGGTCTTTATATACCATTCAACCACCAGAGCAGTTGACGCTTTCCAATACTAGAGTCCCGGTCTCTGTGGGAGATAGCCCTACTGAAGCGCAAGAGCTCTTCTTCGGTGCGCGTGACTTCCCGGTCGTAGCACAATTGCCCATCTACGAATGATCTACATACATGATAGATCAGCGGAATTCCGGATCCATCCTTCAAAATCCCTTTCATGTCCAAATCAAGGAACGCCTCTGGTGGAACAAAACAGTTGCGACGCACGCTCTCATAGTACAGAGTATTTGGATAATAAGCCCCGAAAATTAGATCATTGGATGAACTTATTGCTCTCGCAATATGTCCTCTGATTAAATTAATATAATAAAATTATCCACCCTATTTATGTAGGCTTCATTGTTTAAAGTCTCATTAGAATAATACTTTTAATAGTCCGATTCCGGTCTCCGTTATAATCTGAGACAAGCTCTGAGACACTTCATTTCGAACACCCGAATCTTTTCCATCAAATTTGGACCTATGTTAAACCATACTGGACAACCATATATGAGCATTAACCTGATTAGCGTGATGTAGCATATGACTTACCCTGCTGTCAAGTTGGCTACTGTGGAATAGCCTCCTTGTCATAGCAAACGTTCTTCTAGCCTTGACCAGAGCAGCCTCTACATGTCTGTTGAAATACAGATATTGGTCTAGCCAGATGCCAAGGTATTTAACTAAACTCTTCGTTTCCAGTTTATCTCCATGCGGTCCCACGATAACTAGCTTTCGCCAGTTTTTCCTTGTGTAGTGCGTGGCATAATATAATGGAGTTCTAAATAGGATGTCTTCACATTTCTGGAAGTTGATCTCAAGTTTCCAGTCGTCGCAATAGCGCTGCACTTTGTTGAAGTCTCGCTGTATTAAACTATTTATGATCTCAACTTTCGGAGCTGTTCTGTAAATTATAAGATCATCTGCGTACGCAATAGCCTGCGGGAGTGCATCTAATAAGTCGCTAATGGAAATATTAAAAAGAATCGGAGAAGGTACCACTCCCTGTTGCAAGCCATTCTTGATATTATACGTTTTATTAGAGGTCACATTACCACTTTTGACCACGAACCTCCTGTCCTTTAACATATCGTAAAGTACATATAGTAGAGGCTTATGTATGCCGTGTCTGATCAGTTTGTAATACAACCCTTCGATCCAGACGGTATTAAAGGCTTTCCAAGTCGATCAGACAGGCACCTGTGCATTGGTTCCTACATTTATTCCATTTTATGTCGGAGACCAGTTTAGCTGCGGCATGTGTGGTTTCATGACCCGTCTTAAAGCCAAGCTGGTTATTCGGAATTATGTTCTTGTCGTCTACCCATTTAAGCAGAGCTTTGTTAATAGTCTTTTCAAATACTTTACTGGCGCTTGGGAGTAAACTTATCGAACGCATGTTCATTGGGTTTGTACAGTCTTTGCCCTTTTTTTGGGATAGGCTGAATGATAGCCGTTTTCCAACGCGCGGGATAATATGCATTATTCAACGCGTTGTTAAACAGGAGCGTGTATATATCTATTGCCATTGGGGGCAGGTTCTTGAGTACGATGTTAAGTACTCCATCTATTCCCACTGACTTTTTGCTTCTTAATGAGTCGAAGACACTCTGGATTCCTTCCCTCGTAATTAAAATGCTATTAGCCCCACCATTGGCATTAATGTCAATTGACAGATTATCGGCACTGAATTCGGTAAAACCCGGATTCTCCGATTGTCAATGTGAAATTTCATTTCGGAGGTGCAGGTGATTCATTAGAACTCTGTCCTCCAAGTCGTGATTTCGGTGAATGCTTTCATTCACCTTGTACATTTCCTGAAAGACAGTTCCCACAGCGTTCACCTTTTCCAAAGGATCTTCGACCACGAAGAGCTCACTATTGAGGATAGCGTTCTCTGTATATATGCCAATGTTGGTTAGTAGCTGCTTGTTTACATCAGTACGTGGAATTTGGAGACACTGAATCTTGTTTTGATTATTTCTCCTGAATATTTTATTTATTTGAGGGAGTATATTCGGGTTATTAGTTTTTATAGCTCGAATTCTTTTGTTCCAATACAAATTTGTTGCTAATCTATAATTAGCTTTAAGTAATTGTTGGAGGTTTTTTAATCGGGATTTCAGTGATATTATCTCCTGGTCTTGTCTGTCTGTAAACTGTCTGTGTAATTGTTTTAGTTTCGATAGCAGTCTGCTCTTTTTCTTGTGGAGTGCGTTTATTGTTGCGTTTCTGTACATGTTAATGTGATCTGTAACTGTTGTTTTGGGAATTGTTTTGTCCATTGTTCGTTTTACGGTTTCGTACATTTGTTGGATGTATTTGTCGATTTCGTCATTTGTCAGGTTTCTGTTTACTGGCAGATTAAAGTGATTTGAACGAAGTTCTCTTGTTAATGATCTGGTGAACCGCGACCCTCGCATTGCCCCGTAGTTATAGGGTTGCGGGATCAGGAATTCCTCCAGGTCTGCGAGCTCGTTCGGAAGCTCTATTACTGCCGTGAATGCACAGTGGTCACTGTCGTATTCAATTTTCCGTAAACAGTTTGTGTTTCGTCTGTTGGTGTTAGGTAATCTCAGTCGTGAGTCGATTAGCAAGATATCTAAGAACGATCTACCTCTAGGGAACGATGGATATTCGGTAGCTAGCAGGTCAGTTCTATATTCAATATGAAACTGATCTAACCAGCCAGCCAACTGATTTCCTCTGGCATTAGATATATAATTTCCCCAATTTCTATGCTTGGCGTTCATATCTCCCCCTAGGATAAAGTAGTTTTTGCCCAGGTGCAGTTGTAAGCATCGAAAGAGTGTCTCGAGCTCTGCTATAAATAGGTTATGTTGGTGCTCCTCAGATGCATGGACCGCAATCGCATACAAACGCCTTCCTTGCTGAAGGGGTAGGCGTACGATACAGACTTCCAGCACCCGGAACCTGCGCACTTCTCCACTATATATTACTTTTAGATTGATCCCTTTTCTAATAAAGATTGCGACATTCCGCCATTGAGCGGAGTTAGGTCGATCTCGTCGTATAATATCGTAGTTTTTATGTCCCATCTTATGTGTCTGGTTTAACGTTGTTTCCCCCGCCAGAAGTACATCAGGTTATTCGTCTGGCAACAGGTTAAAAAGATTGGCTCTTCTCTCAGTTCTTATTAGTGAATTTACATTCACGACAAGAGCTTTGATTGATGTTGTGGTTAGAGGGTTTATATCGACTTGTTATTTAGACTGGGCAAGTGCGAGTAGATCTCGTTTATTTGACTTTGCAGCTGTGTCATCTGTCTCTACGTGAACACGCCTGCTTGCGATGTTGTTCCAGCCTGTGTGGGAGTATTTGTGGCTACCAGTGTTGTAGCCTGATTTGGTGTTCTCCCACCCGACGCAACTTGTGCGTACGACGGCTGCGATGTTACGGGCATTGTTGTTGTACGAGCTGGCTCTGTGTTTTTTCGCCGAGTCATACTTCTTGCCATTATTTCTCGGAATTTAGGACAACCTCGATAATTAGCGGGATGTCCCTCATTCCGGCACACTGCGCACTTTAGAAGGGCTTTGTCTTCTACCCTTTCTTTTCCCAGAGGGCATTCTTCTGCCTTATGGTCTTTTCCGCATTTTACGCAACGGTGCTGCATTTCACAGTTAGCCGCCGCGTGACCAAACCTTTGGCAGCGGACACATTGCAGGATGTCTCTGCCTTTTTTTAATTTGTACCATGTGACCATTTGATGATCCAAGACTGTAATTTTTCTTAGACCACTATGGGTTTTTTGCGTCGTATGGAAATTTCTGGTGCCACAGGGGCACAGGTTTACCACGTTCGCCCTACTGGCCCGCTTCAATATCCGACTCCACTAAAACGCAGTCTTTAACCAAAGTTAATTTATTCAGGAAGAGGTAAGTGAAAGTAAAACAAAACAACTTCTTGATAGCACTATGTCAATATTAATTATGAGGTCGTAAAAACTTCTTGATAGCACTATGGCGAATTAATTATGAGTTCGTAAACTATATGTACATGTAAATGAAAGTAAAACAATACAACTTCTTGATAGCACTATGACAATATTAATTATGTCCAATATATGACGCACCACTTGGTCTCAGCCCGTATGATATTCTACCAGATTCTCGCGCTTCCAATTGACGACTGACTTCTCCATTCCTAAAAGATCCTCCTGGGTTACCTCTTTTCTTTTTTTTTCTTTTATGTATCTGTGATTGCCATTTCAATCCTTTTCCCTCTCTTTGCCACCGAATGATTGCTTCTGCAGCTCAACGTGTGTATCCCCTAGTATGCAGACATAGGATCATCTCCATCCACATGATTGCAGCTACATACAGGGGTTGAAATGTTTACACGATCAACGGCTGCGTAAAGCATTATTGCTGATCGTGCACATCTCGCTGGTATATCCTCGCAGTCGAATTCTGATGGTAAATTTCCATTGCGAACTCGACTGCCCGGACGTCAGCTGGATGCCCTCATGTATCGGTCGGTCGCGTGACCGATCGATATGGGGATGCTATGCTGAGGAAAGCTACACATTCCTGCAGGTGTACGGTTGGCGCGCAAACGAATATCGTGCAGATATTGCACGGGCAATATTGGTTGCCAAGGGGCACAACAAGTTGCGCTTAAATGTAGAGGAATGCGACCCAAGACATGTACTGTGTATTTGGTTGGGTTGCTTTCTAGATTTCTAGCATTGTTGCTGGTGGCATTTTATGTCCGCAATCATGACTGTTTTACAAAGTTTTTCCTATGGGGTAAGTACACGCTTTTCGTATTATAGGGCGCGCGAGGGAGTTTACCTGGTGGTAAATGAAAGGATAAGCGGTGGCGTTCGAGAGAACCGCCCCACCACCAATTCTACTGCTGGGTGTTAATTGAGCCACAAAGAAGGGTAGCTTGCGGTTTTCCCTTCTTGCCTTGGATGTGGTGAACGGTTTTACCGCGGTAAACTCGAGATCGTGCTTCAGGTTTTAAAGCATTTCGAGCAGAGCCTCCGGTGCCATTTCAGGGTCGACACCATTTAATAGAACCGTTACGCTCTTCGTTTGTTTCGGTGTGAACGAGTAAAATTCCGCGGTGGCTCTTTTTAAGACCTCTTTAATTTTGTCGTGGTCTGCCACCGTATATGTTTGAATGGCATGCGTGTTACCTGTCAAAGCTGTTGGGAAAGTCCATATGAACGAAGTTTGCTCAGCAATGCCCCGTGACAGACGCGGTCAAAAGCCTTGGAGATATCCAATGCGACCGCCCTTGACGCACCATGCCGTTCAATCGCAGATGTCCATATATCGGTTATAAGTGTCAAAAGGTCTCCTGTGCACCGCCTGCCACGGAATCCGTATTGACGATCATTCAGGAGTCCGTTGCATTCCAAATACTTAACCAACTCAGTATTGATGACTTTTTCCATTACCTTAGATAAAATAGACAGTAATGCTATCGGACGGTAATTTTGTGGGAGATACTTTTTTCCCGTCTTTGGGATTGGCTGAACTCGAGCGATTTTCCAGCAGGCAGGAAAGGTCCTCCGTGCATAAGATAAGCGGAAGAGTCTGCCAAGAACTGGCGACAGTTCTGGAGCACAGTTCTTAAGGACTATTGCTGGTTGCCTTCCTACAATCCAGTTCACGTGGAATGCGTTAAATAGTGCGCGGACGAAATCTCACATCCCGCATGGAAGACTGTACCGGCGAGATCACAGGTGGGTCCAAAACGCCAGGATCGAGGTTTGAATTCGCAGAAAATAAATTTGCCAACACAATAGCTTTATCCCCTGAATTCGTGACCAACGCCCCTCTGTCTGTCACCAATGGAGGGAAAGAGAACGATGCGAAGTTACTGCTGACAGCTTTTGCCATTGACCAGAAGGAGCGCGAACCAGTTGGGCACCGAAGGAGCTTATTGATCACCCTGTCGTTGTGAGCCTTCTTCGCGGTATCAATCGCCTGGTTGCACGCGTTTCTGATTCCAACAAAATTCGTTCTGTTACCATCGGTGGGATTGGAGCGCTATTGCTTAAAAGCTCTATTTTTTGCCGCTGTAATCAGCTCGCACTTTTTGTCAAACCAAGGTTTATCACACGAACTTCGTTCGATAGAATGTGGAATATACATCTCCATCCCCAGAAGAATAATCTCTGATACCGACTCCGCGTATGCGTTAACATCGGAGTTTCCGAAGCACACCTCGGACCACGGAAAGGATGCGAAGAAGTCTCGCAAATCGTCCCAGTTAGCGGCCCCATACTTCCATACATGGCGAAGCTGCCTAGGCCGGTTGCTTGCTTGATATGCAAGTGCCTGCGCGACAGATACCAGGCAGTGATGTGAGTTTCCCAGTGGCGCAGAAACTTCTACGGTATAAATACTCGTTTCGGATGTCAAAAACAGATCCAGGGTGTTCGCATAATCGCCCCGGGCATCCAGCACTCGCGTTGGCTCCCCCACGAGTTGAGTCAAGTTGTGGCTTACAGCAAATATCTCCGCCAGCCTCCCAGCCTCGTCGGTTCTGTTAGAATGTAACAACCAGCCCGAATTGTGCACATTAAAATCGCCAACGACAACAATTTCAGAAGCTGGGTGGTTGATCTGTATCCAATCGACAGTATATGAAAGATGTTCGAAAAATGTCGCCGGTCGATCGTCATTCGGGGAGCGGTAAAGACAACAAAGACATTTAACGGAATTCCTCAGCACGACCCTCAACCATGTGATGTCCATATTATTGGGTTCCAACGCCTCCATCCTCTGGCAAGCCAGATTGGACCGCGCGAAGACGCAAACTCCGCCCTTAAAACGGAATCTCGAATGTAAGTCGTATCCTGAGCAACGAAGATATGTCGAATCAGTTCACGAATCGACCTGGGTCTCAGTTAAGGCAAGGATATCAGGTTTCGTTGTTTGTAAATATTGGTGGACGGCGTTTAGATTGGTATTGGTGAAACCGATGCCCCTGATGTTACAAAATGCCGTCACCAGTCGAGCGTGGGCCAAGCCTCGAGAGCGAGCCCGGTTATGCGATGACGAACCTCTTAAAGTTCCATTATTTATCATGATATCTGCATGATGTTCCCCCTGACATAGTCCCCCCCGGAGATCTGAATGGGAGACTAGTTTACCTCCGGGATTCTTTATATCAGAAGGTACCATTATGACTTTTCCCCGTGTCATTCCGGGCCATCAGCCACACATCCGAAACACCGTCGAAGATTTCTCTCGGCGATATCGCGGAATGTACAGCGTGACGGGGTGGTATCTCACCTTGGGACCGACTACCACCTAACCAACCTTTTCTCGAACCGGTCCATCAGCCAAGCTCCGAAAGATGGCCAGGGATTTCTCCCGACCATTTCACGGAGCCTAAAGCTTGATGCGGTGGTATTTCACCTGGCGCACAGGGCGTTGGGACCCCGGCTACCACTCGTTTGTGTGTGTCGCGTTTTTATCGTCCTCCGTGTTCATTCTGGTTCTTTGCAGTTTGTTTTCATAAAAAAAAAACAAGGGCGACTTGTTGAACCACGGCAACTTGATTTCTTCCGCAGGATGAATCGAACTCGCCTACCGTCGGATAAGAGTCAGTAAACTCGCACTCGCGCCAAACGATGATTTAAAAATTACTTTCTTAACGAGCAATATATTGTTTGTTTTAATTTTCGCGTTTGCGACCGAAGTGTTATATTTTTGTTGTTTTTATTTTTATTGCCTCTCGAACACTTTTTGCTCCTGACTGAACTGTTTTTGTATGCACCTCTTTTTGATTTTATTTAATGCACTGAGAGATAATGATTTGTCGCGTTTAACTTTCGTTTTTGTTGTTTTATTGATTTACTGTACTCTATGTTTATTGTAATTTGTGTTTATATTTATCTTTAAAACTCAGTACAAACATTCAGTGAATACATAATTGTGCACGATACTGTTTCTTGATTTACGAGTATTAAAATGTTTTTTATTTAATGTGTTCTATTTGTTAACACTGGGTTGTACGTTTGACGGCATTTCTAAACTTGGCAAGGGGTACTTGATTCATTTATGATATCGGAATACACGACAAGGGTAGTTTATTCGAGAATTCACGAGGTTGGCTGATACACGATGGTGGTACACTGACAATTCGTGTTGCTTTATTGTTGTTTATCCAGTTCTAATGTCTTGCGCGGGTAGTTTAGAATTTTTAATGAGATGTTTTGTGTTGAGCTTGTTAATCAATGAACCATAGTTGTTGATTAACTCGATTTAGTGTACAAATTGAGACCAATATTTCATTTCATCAAACCAAAAAATTCAATGTAAAAATCACAAAATAACAATAAACCGGAACAATCAAAATAAGGATGACCAGATTAACAATAAAAAGAACAATTGTTACAAAATATCATCATCATCATCGGCACTACAACCGGGATCCGGTCTTGGCCTTATTTAACAAATCTCTCCACCGGTCCCGATTTCGAGCCGATGTCATCCAGTTTAGCACTCCCAGGCTCTGGGCGTCCTGGTCTACGACATCCCTCCATCGCAGACAAGGTCTGCCGCGCTGTCTCCTTCCATACATTCTGCCACAAAGGACTTGCCGGGCAGGCTCCTCTTCGCTCATTCGAGCTAGGTGTCCCGCCCACCGGAGTCCATCGAGCTTGATTTTTCTTACAATATGAGCTTCAAGGTAGATTGCGTACAACTCATGGTTGTAGCGTCTCCGGAATCGTCCTCCCTCACATACGGGGCCAACAATTCTCCTTAAGACCTTTCTCTCGAACGCGGCCAAGAGTTCAGAGTGCCTTTTATTAAGCACCCAAGTCTCGAATCCATACATGAGTACTGGTAAGACCATGGTCTTGTACAGTAGTAGCTTGGATGTTCTGGATAAATTTCGGGATTTAAAGAGCCTTGATAGACCATAGTAGGCTTTGTTGGATTTAATCAGCCGTTCGCGTATTTCTTCTTCCATATTGTTATCGGCTGATACTATTGACCCAAGGTAGTTAAAGGATTGCACTACTTCAAATTCGTGCTCCACTACCCTGATAGTTTGACCAACGTTAGGTCTTCTCTTCTCTTCGCAGAAGTTGCCACCATGTACTTGGTTTTTCCCTCATTAATGCGCAGTCGCAGTTTTTGTGCCGCCTGCTCGATCTGGGTGAGGGATTCCTGTACCGCCGATTCGGTTCTACCGATGATGTCGATGTCATCTGCGTAGGCATGTATCTGGCTGGACTTGGTGACAATAGTCCCTCTTGTTGTAACGCCAGAGTCACGGATTGCTTTCTCCAACGCCAGGTTGAAGAGGAGGCAGGCCAGACCGTCCCCTTGTCGGAGTCCATTATAGACGTTTATTGGTTTGGACAGCAATCCCGCTACTTTTACTTGACTAGTTACGTTGGTCATGATCAACCTACAAAGTCGTATCAATTTATTTGGAATGCCGAACTCTCTCATGGCATTATATAGTTCTACCCTGGCCATGCTGTCGTAGGCGGCCTTGAAGTCTATAAACAGATGATATAGTGGAATCTTAAATTCCAGACATTTTTCCATCGCCTGCCTAAGGGTGAATATCTGATCAATTGCTGATTTGCCTGGGATGAAGCCACACTGATATTGACCAATGATGGCTTTATCGTATGGGGATATCCGGTCTTGTAGGATAGTGGAGAGTATCTTATAGGCGGTACTCAGCAATGTTATACCCCTATAGTTGCTGCACAGTGTGATATCTCCCTTCTTATGTATGGGGCAAATTATACCACGACGCCAATCTTGCGGCATCTCCTCTTGCTCCCATACGTGCACCACGATCTCGTGAATTGCGTGATGTAACGCTGTCCCTCCTTGTTTGATCAGCTCAGCTGGTATGCCATCAGCTCCAGGGGCTTTATTTGATTTTAGCTGTCTAATGGCTTTTAATGTTTCCTCAATGCTTTGTGGCGGCAGCATTTCGTCCTGGTCTTGCATTGGTGGAGCCTCCAATTCTTCTGTGAGCTGACCATTTAGCAATTCATTAAAGTGCACTTCCCATCGCTCCAGAATGCCTTCAGGATCGGTGATCAGATTACCCTCTTTATCCTTGCAGTAAGTGCAGCGTGGTGTGTACCGCGTCATACTGCGGATTATTTGGTAGAACTTCCGCGCCTGGTGCGGACCTCGCTCTCTACTTTTCTCTATTTCACAGACAAGATTTTTTTCCCAGTCTTTTTTCAGTTCTTCTGAGCTCTTTGTATTTCTCCTCGCGTACCCGCGTCCTATGAGACTGCTGCATTGCCCGGTATGCAGCATTCTTACGTTCAGTCGCTAGTTTGCACTCATCATCAAACCAGTCGTTCCGATCTCTACGACTACTGCCTAAGATGGAGTTGGCAGTACTAATGACAGTATTCTTAAGGCGTGTCCATTTCTCTTCTACGCCCGCCATTCTGGCCCCAGGACTTACTCTCCCTCCGTCGAGCTCTTCGAGGGCGAGTCTTAACGCATGACCAAAGGTGTTGCTGGTGTTCTCATTGCGTAAGGCAGCCGTGTTGATTCGAACCTGATCCGCGGATGCAATACGTCTCCGTAAGGCAATCCGCGCTCGGAACACTGTACCAACAAGATAGTGATCCGAGTCGACGTTGGCACCTCGGTACGTTCGTACCGTCATCAGGCTCGAAGAGTGGCGGCGATCTATCAACACGTGGTCAATTTGGTTGCGAGTGGCTCCATCAGGTGATACCCAGGTGGCTTTGTGGATATCTTTACGCGGGAACCTGGTACTCGCAACGACGAAGTTTTTCGATGCTGCCAGTTCGATGACTCGTAGTTCATTGTCATTAGTGTTCTCATGCAAACTATGGGAACCTGCGTAGTGCCTGAAAACCGGCTCCCGACCTATTTTCGCATTCAAATCCCCAAGAACGATTTTCACATCGTATCTTGGGCAGGCATTGAGGGCCCGTTCGACATTCTCATAGTATTCTTCTTTTTCGTCGTCAGGGGACTCCTCTGTAGGTCCGTGAACATTTATGAGGCTTATGTTCTTAAATTTGCCTCGCACGCGAAGAGTGCATAGCCTTTCATTTATTGCATTAAAGCCGATAATGGCAGGCTTCAGTTTTTGGCTGACTAGAAGCCTACCCCGAGCACATGGTGTTTTGCGTGACACCTGTAATAAATGTCATACTCTTTTCTTTGAAAAACACCACTCCCCGTCCATCTTATTTCTTGTAATGCTGTTATGTCAGCCTTATATTCGGACAGGGCATCGGCTAGCTGTTGTGCAGCTCGAGCTCTGTATAGTGAGCGTATGTTCCATGAAAAAATCCTTAAATCATTTAGCCGTTTTCGTTTCCGTGGTCGTCGTCGTGTATCCGGTCCATATCCGAGGCTTGTTAAATTTGCCATAATAATTCATTTTTACGGGCCTGGTTATTACCCTTGCGCCAAGCTTTCTCAGGATGTCTCTGCATGCATTGGTTCACTACTTGGCGGGTGTCAAAGTAGCTATCCAGGGGTGTCACGTGGAGACTGCATGTCAACTTGGATTGAACAGGGACAAGGATCGTCCTGGCCTTCGCCGGGTTGAAGGCAATCAGAGACTTTGCCCTGTATGTTCGCACCCATCCCCCCACAAAATAAATATACTTGTGCATTTTATTTTCCGGTGACTACCATCTGTGTGTTTTCGCTTTGTTTCTGGGTGACAATTTCCTGGGGACGATATACGGTGGAGCTTTTAGTGACGATGGGCGTGGAAGTAAGCCCCGTGCCGTACGTCGGCGCAACATACTTCTTCCCCACAGAGCTATATGAGAAGAGTGCGTATTACCCACCTAAATCAGCCGCATCGACCATGGGAGATCAATACCACCACTCTAGCTCGAGGAATTTTTGAATCCAGCTAGGGTAGACAACCAAAAAACACAAGCAGGGGTGACTTCAACCCACCTAGAGTGGATATTATCGGAGTCTCCAAAAGTCGCCTTCGGAGCACTCATCCAAAAAAAAAAAAAAAACAGGAAAACAGGCGCACTGAGAACTACGTAATTTACATTGTAGCCATCCACATCCATCCATTCATTAAAAAAAAAAAAAAAAAAAAAACAGACGGTCCCTTAAATCTGTAACATATATTCATAAATCAATATAAAGGCGGAAGCACAGATTGGACCACGTTTTATTTGATTTGCAGTATTTTGTAGCAACTAAACACCTGTCTAACGACCAGTCATTCGTGCTTCAAATTATCTGTGCCCGTTAGGGAAACCCTCCCCACAGGCCCCGCGTCCTTCAGCCTTAAATTTTTTTTTCAAATCAATCCAAATTATTTTCCAATTTTGGTCCTATATAAATGACAATATCTCTACGATGGTAGCAATAAATAACGCAAAGTGCTCCTCCATTCAGGATTTATCCGCTCCATTAGAGATGCCGACAAAATATTTCAAATGTCTTTTTGCTACACAACTTTGACGCGTAAGGTATTTACGAGAGATATTGACTTACAAAACATTTTACGCACGACCTCCTCGGGCACAAACACCTCCCGTAACAACTCATAAGTGGCAGCTAAAAGAGAAGTCATTTGATTACCGTAATATCATCACGACACCTCACTTAACACATTGAGAAATTGATAAAAGAAATGAGGTTCGAACCTGCCGAAGCTGCCGTCCGTATTACAGGTGTCACGTAAATGTGGGTCGGTCGTATAAATAAAACATGAGCCAAACATAGATCCACCAACTAGAGAGAAATTAAATAAAATTTAATAGAGCGGGAGTGAGACGGTGGGAATCGTAACGTACTTTGATAGGACACCAGCCAGAAATGGTCCCCTTAATTACCAGGACCTACTGCCCGACAAGGGCGCTCGTTTTCCGAATAATTTTTTCGCCTTCTGTAGACGGTTGTTCTTTTTTTTTACCGAAAATGAATACCTCCCTAGTTAGTGGTGTGGAAGTAATCAATAGATTTATTTCAGCTTTACTGACGGCCAGTTGTTCAATTTCTTTAAGATGATTGTAAATGACTTACTGTCTTTGTTGACTTGACTAAAGTGCGGCTTATGTCTGGTGAAGTGAGTTTGGATGCCGATGAAAAGAAACGTTTGGTGACATTCAGAAGAATTTATCCGCATAACTTGGAATTATGTCGGATTGAATGAACTATTTAGAAGATTCAATCAAAAGAAAACTGGCATTCTAACGTCTGCGAGGCCATCGGTTTTATTCGCGATATTTTGAAGGAAAAATTAATCGAAATACGTCGAGCAAAAAATATATATAAGTTTGAGGGTAACGTACTTATCTTGATGGGAGGGACGAACGATATTATTTCATATAGATTCATTTATTTACAGCTGGGTAACCTTTTCCCTAAAAACGTCGAAATCATTAGATTTATTGTCAATTCATAGAATGAAAATAGTTGGTCACCATCATACATGATACTAAGTCAATAAGTCTCTAAAAACATCAAATACATGACGCGTGAGGAAGTTTTTCTTGTTGGCTTCGGGAGGTAGGTGGAGATCTCCAAAAGATACTTCTCGACCGATCCAGAGGCATGTCGGATTTTTACCGACTAAAACCACCTCCCTCCAGCGCATATTCCCGTTCTGGTCTGCAGAACTTTCTTTTACATATTCTATCGCGGAGCTGGACTATCTGTTACTCATCTCGTCGCGTCCCAACTGCTGCATTATGTCACATGTAATATCATTTGTTACAGGCCATGCTTGTTTGGAACGTGGCATGTATTCTGTTGCTCCTATCAGAGTACCGGTCCGTTTCATATGTCTCGCCAAAATCGTTCGGGTGGTCTCGAATCTAACGCACTCTGTGAGTACGTGTTCCGCATTTTCGATTTAGCCTGCGCTAAGGAGTACTGCTTTTTTTTTTTAATTCGCATTTATTTTACAAAAATCATCTACAGTTTTTACTTAAGACTTCTGGCTCTTCACAAGCACTCTACATTGAACAATGTCTTTGCGTTTTGTTTTGCTTTTCGGTAGACAATATTTTCTCAATTTATATTTATCTTTGTATTTCTCCTCGCATACCAGCGTCCTATGAGACAGCGGCATTGCCCGATATGCAGCATTCTTATGTTCAGTGGCTAGTTTGCACTCATCATCAAACCAGTCGCTCCGATCTCTACGACTACTGCCTAAGATCGAGTTGGCAGTACTAATGACAGTATTCTTAAGGCGTGTCCATTTCTCTTCTTCGTTCGGCATTCTGGCCCCGGGACTTACTCTCCCTCCGTCGGGCTCTTCGAGGGCGAGTCTTAACGCATGACCAGATGTGTTACTGGTATTCTCAATGCGTAAGGCAGCCGTGTTGATTCGAACCTGATCCGCGGATGCAACACGTCTCCGTAAGGCAATCCGCGCTCGGAAAACTGTACCAACAAGATAGTGATCCGGGTCGACGTTGACATATATGTATATGTCTTGCCTGTAACATTTATATGTGTTCTCTGAGGTCCACCTGTTTTCGCCGTAATTATATATTTTGTTTAATCATTTCACTGTTTTGACGTGACAACGTCTTATAAATCGGTATACCTTGGGAGGCATTCGGAAAAAAGTTTGTAGCGTTACGATAACGATAACCGATAACGCACGAGCCGCAGTGAGCGAGAGCGCGACTCTCTTAATTGCTCCTAAGTCAAATGCAGAGAGATAACGGGAATACAGACAGCGCATTGCACTGTCGAGAACAGCTGTACAGGTTGAAAGAGTAAAGACAAAAAATACACAGAGACAACGCGAATACAGGCAGCGCCTTGCATCATTAAATAAATCGGATATAGCTAAGAGAAAATTGTCTGTTCATAGTGGTTTCGCGGCGGCAAGTTCAATCAACGTTCAAGAACTACAGGTTGTAAACATACAACAGCCTTCAGCAGCAGAACCCGTGTATTTTACAATACAACAATACAAATCGGCGCAAGAGGTATGGGACATGAAATGGAACAAATCGATATCAAGATTTAAATTGATGTTTCTTGACAATGACTTTGGTATGCTTGCTCTGTTTGCGATAGACTTTGGTTTGAACGCGATTTAAAACCGATCACAGTGCAACAGGTGAACGTAATTTCGGACTGGCACACAAAAGAAAATCGACAACTGTGTCCTGACGAATACACAGTAGTTTGCAATACTTGTAAAATTTCGTTAAGCAAACCAAAATGAATGCCTACACTTGGAGGCATTCGGAAAAAAACACTTTAATTTTGATTTAATAACTTGTATATTCAATGTTACATACGTCGTCACGAATATAATGTCCGAGCGCCTTGCGCCCAGACAACCATTTTTTACTTACAGTTTCTAGGTTGCCGCCCAAAACGGCGATGTCATATGTAAGCACTTGTGTGACCCCGTTCAGGGATGATCGGTCGTATTGTCATCTTATACCTGTCTGATGACATACTCGAGCACAAGGTTAAAAAGACGTGGCGAGAGGCCATCCCCCTGTGTTAGTCCGTCCCGGATTTCAAATTGTTCTGAGAGGTGGTTTTCTATTCTAACTCGCCCTTTATTTTCGTTCATGCAAATTTGAATGAGAGCGGCATATTTTTTCGGAATTCCCAGCTCAACTACAATATGGTAAAGTCTTTGCCTTGCGACGGAGTCGTAGGCTTTTCTGAAGTCAACGAACAGTTAGTGAACCGTCTCTCCGTAGTCCCTATTCTTTTCCAGCAGTTGCCCTACGGTGAACATTTGGTCGCTCATTGACTGGTTCCTACGTAATCCGCATTGGTAGTCTCCCAGTATTTCTTCTGCGTACGGTGTGATTCTCGCCAGTATGATATTTGTTAGTATTTTGTATGTGGTTGGGAGCAATGATACCTTGCCCGTAAAAATAAATTATTATGGAAAATTTAACAGGCCTCGAGACTTGCTAAATAAGGCCAAGACCGGATCCCGGTTGTAGTGCCGATGATGATGATGATGATTATGGGAGCAATGATATTCCTCTGTAGTTTTCGCAGTCAGATCTGTCGCCTTTTTTGAAAATGGGGACGACTATTGAGGTTTTCCATTCTTCCGGAGTGACTTCCTTAGTTTTTGGTTTTTAAATTAGTTTTCAAATTAGTCTGTAAGGTATTATATCAATTTATACTTGGATTAAGCCTAATAAATGAGGGTTCTGCCCTCACTAAACTTAAACTTAAACTTAAAACTTATCCCATATTGTTTTAAACAGGTGGTGGATCTTTCGAACGGTTGCCTCTCCTCCACGCTTCATAAGCTCTACCTGGGAGCCTTGTTGTTTTTCAATCGATTTATTGCGTCTACAACTTCGTTGAAAGAGGACTCTGGGATCTGAGGCTCGGCTGTATGTACATCGGGTGCGTTTATTTGTGGTTGATGGGTGCGCACGTTGAACAGGTTTTCAAATTACTGCTTCCATCTTGCGACAATATTGTTTGTTTCTGTGACCAGACAGCCGTTTGCGTCTTGAATTATTTTGGCTCTCCCTAGGTAGCCATTTCCAATTGAATTTATGCCGGCATACGTACCTCTGATGCTCTTTGCTCTGGCATTTTCTAGGAAGTTTTCGATCCGAGTCTTTTCCCATTCGCGTTTTTTGCGTTTGAAAAGTCTCATTGTCTCTTTCCGAATTGTCGCGTATCTTTCTGCGTTGACTTCATCATATCTTTCTAAGTGGATCACTTTGACGCGTTAACGTTCTTCGATCCCTGCACTCATCGTCAAACCAAGGTTCGAACTTAATTGTTTTCTTAAATCCTAATACGTTTTGGGCTGTTTGCTTGATTACGTCTCGATCGACGCCCATTTAGTGTCCACACTATTGGCTTCCTCTTCCTCACTACTCCCATTCTCTAGGATGCTAAACCTATTCGATAGCTTGTCTTGATATTCAGCCCTTTTGCGCAGGTATTTCAGTTTATCGATGTCGGACTTTTTGCTCATGTGGGTTTGCTGCGAGCCGACTCCTGATTTTGCCCATCACTAGAAGATGATCGGAGTCGCAATTTGCTCCGCTATATCATCTCACGTCAAGGATATTCGAGTGGTGTCTTTTGTCTATGAGGAAGTGGTCTATTTGGTTACGCGTTACGCCGTCGGGTGATATCCATGTGGCTTTATGAATTTGCTTGTGTTTGGACATCATGCTTTTCACTACCAGATGCGAACGTAATAATTCGAATTCCATTATCATTTGAAACGTCATGTAGGCTTTCTTTACCTATTGTTGGTTGGAAGACATCTTCCTTTCCAATTATCGCATTAAGGTCCCCGAGGGGGATTTTAACACGAATTCCATCAAATGCTTCCTCTAGGGTCTCGTAGAACGTGTCCTTTGTTTCTTCGTTGAGGCATGTACCTTTATAAATACATAATTGTACCATGGGCCCTGTATTTTTAGCAGCGAAATTCGGTTATAATAAATTTCAGATCTTTCACATGGGGCGTAATCTTCTTGCTTATGATGAAGCCGGTTCCGATGTTATGTGTGTCGGTACCTCCACACACCAGTGTGAACCCGTTGGTTTCGGTTACTTGATGCGGGAGTCGGACTTCCTGAAGCACGACGATGTCCATTTTACATTGTTTCGCGTTTTTTATGACCGTCTGTATCGCGCCTGGTTTATAACACGTTCGAACATTCCAAGTTCCGACGCGTATATCCTGCTTTTTCCGTTTTTCCCTACGTTTTTTTTTTTTTGTCGAGGCGCTGTCTTCTTGACGATTTGTTCCCTTATGGTAGTGTCGGCTCATCACACCTACGCCTACCGAGTTTTGCGTGGGATTATTCTGTGTATAGGCTCCTCGATAGTATAGTGGTTTGTATACCCGCCTGTCATACGGGAGACCGGGGTTCGATTCCCCGTCGGGGAGCCTCTGCCGCAAGACTAATGACCTTGCCCGGAAAAAACAAATCATTATGGAAAATTTAACAAGCCTCAGGACTTGCTAAATAAGGCCAAGACCGGCTCCCGGTTGTAGTGCCGATGATGATGGTAATTCTGTGTATATTGGTTATTCATTTTTGTTCCCACGAGTCTTGGGGTTTCAAATATTGCGCCATATCAGATCCCCGTTTTGGTATGGTTAGTTCTGCTTACTGCTCTGATTCGACCCGATTTCAGAGAGGCGCCGTTATAAAAGAGCCGGTATACCCCCGACTGCAAACCATCCAGTGATCACGGTGACGCAGATCTTTGTGTGTTATTTAACACTAGCCAATCTGACATGAGTGACTCTACTAAAAGCATATACTTCGTCAGCATAGCCTGAGTGGTTCATTGTAGTTTAAGCCGCCGCAGCACGTCAAGGTTTCTACCAAACGGAGACCTTTACATCTCTTACTTTTTTTCCCCTTTGTTTATATTTAAAAAAACATTTTTTTTTGTCCAAACACACAAGAATTTTAGAACCAAATGAAACATCATTAAAACAAAACTGAATGGACGGATATAATACTAAAACCAAAACTTCATCTAGGAAAGGGAAATGAGAGCGTTGCCCCTGGGAGGCATATTATATTTGGGGAGGTAGTGTTCAGTTGGGGTGAGATGGGTCTCTTTTAGATTATCTCTTTCACTAATCACCATACTGAAGAAACGTAGGCGATCTGAACATTAGAGATAACGCTATCATGGAGAATGTTTACCCCTGGCAAAGCAAAAAGCTTGGTAAATAATAAGGAATAAGAGGAAAGATTCAGGGAGAATAAGCCCATTCTGGAGAGTACTCTCCAGATATATATATATATCTCATTGGGATAGAATACTTCCGATTGGCGCAAGGCTAATAACCTTGCCCGGAAAAACAAATTATTATGGAAAATTTAACAAGTCTCTGATAAGGACCTGATATCGGTGGAGAGACTTGCTAAATAAGGCCAAGACCGGATCCCGGTTATAGTGCCGATGATGATGATGATAATGCCTAAAATCAACTCGATAATCACAGTTCAAACTGTTTACTTGGTTCAATCATTTAAAGTCGTTATGGTCTTCATGGAGTTACTCACTGCTGTTCTATTTATCGTGTGGATGATGAGTTGATGTTCCTAAGGTTGTTCTCGCCGTCTGTGGTACTGGATCACCGTCTGTGGGACGGTGTTCCCTTCACGGTTGCTGCACTGCCCATTTAAGTAGACTATGCGAACAGCTTGAAGCTCACTTGTCTACGGTATCTCGAGCAATTGTTCGACCAGACTTCCTCCAGGCGATATTTGCAATCGTCGCAATTGCTAAATCGGGTTACTTCGCAAGTTTCTTGGTCGCTAACAACGAATTCCAGAATTTTTATCCCACGCAAACTGTATACATTTCGTCGCCTGAAAAGACCTTTTTCTGTTCAGCCATTCTATTTCAGTTAAGTCAGTTCAAAAAGAACTACGACAGTTATTTAGTGGCATCTCGGGGCATCCATTCGGCTCTATAGGTTCGCCTCTCCCGAGAGAAGTGTAATAAAAAAATAAAAAATAAAAAGTTATTATTATGTTCACTCGTCCCCCCTCGCACTGTCGTTTTTCTTATCGCTCAGCGCTAATCTCCTTTCCTTTGTGGGTTCAACGTTATCTTCGTTCCTCTTCTCTCCGGGCTTTTTGTCATGTTCGCAATCAAGAACAGTGCTGTTGTACTGTTCTCTTGAATTCGCCCCATTATCGCTTGTGTCACAGTTCGGTGTAAACGAAACTGAGCTAATGGGTTGTGACACAAGCTAACACCTCGAGTGTAGAAGGTGGAGAGTTATTTAAAAACACGTTATTATGAAGCATTCTCATCATCACTAGTTGCATCGTGCGACAATGGCATTTGTTTGCCACCAGTCGAACAGCGCATTGCCTCTTGTGTTCGAGATAAAATTACCCCAAACACTGTGCTTGGCATTGAAATCTCCTCCCATAGAGAAGTAATTATTTGCCAAGTCTAACTTGAGACTTCGGAAAAGCGTATCAAGTTCGTTGAAAAACTGCGTGCACTGAGGAGCTTCCGCAGCATAAACAGATACCACATATAGTTGGTTTTGACTTTTCAAAGGATTATCCATAATGCAGGCTTCCAGCACCTGAAACTTCTGTACATTTGTGCTGTACACGACCTTGTGTTGTAGACAATTTTTGATTAGGACGGCGACTGCACTCCCTTGGGTGGATCCGATGGTTTGTCCTTCCATTTTCAAATCAAGGTGTTTGTACTGCTCTAAAAAGCCCTACCACCTTTTTCCTCCATTCATACATCCTAATCCCAGTAATCCTACATTGCCCTCACGGCATAATTTAATCAAAAATCCTAATTAAAATCAAAATTCACAATAAACGAATCAAATATTCGTTTATCGTTTTACATTTGCCCCACGGCATCATCAAAATTCAAAATGCGGAGATACGTTATCGCAATCTGGAAAAATTCCTAATAAATTGAACAAACAAAAACCCGAATCCCTTTACACATCCACATCTGCGCAATAGTTTCATAAGAATTCAAGAAACTGAATTCGTATCATAAATAAACACTGAGCATCTCACTCAGGATACCAAAATCGGGATTTTGGTATGAAATTGTGCATTTTTGAGATACAAATCTCGATTTGTTTCCCTTTATAAAGAAACGGTAAAGTGATCCCGGGCCACAGTATCTTAATCCTCGTGCCTAAGAGCAGTAGTACACTGATTTAAAATTAAATTTATATCTGCATCTGTATCCAGGAGCAGTAGTACACTGTTTTAAAACCAAATTTATATCTGCATCTGTATCCGAGAGCAGTAGTATCGGAATATCTCTCGTGCCTTGGAGGCATCGCCCCCAGGAGAATCAACGTTTAATAAACCTGAACTGTAATTAAAACAAACGCATTTTATTATTATTTTGGAATTGTGCGTCGTCACAAAACGTTGACTGTTTCTTTGAGTACCAGGACGACTCCTAAAAATTGGAAAAGGAACCGGTGAGTAGAGTGGTGGCAAGCCCAAAGTTTTAATCCTTACAGCGTCCAAGACTACGGACATCAACAGAAGGTACCAGGTTGCACGGTACAGGGACGCTATTCCCAAAGTGACGTCCCACGAAAGATCGGTTGATGCTCTTCCCTCAAGGTTTGAGCAAGCACGGCGGCGAATGCAACGGGTCCCCTCAGGAGCGGTCTTAAAAAGATCCCTCATCCTTTCAGGACAAGGAGACACCCTGGGCGTGAGGCCAGTAGTAACATCTACTACTACATGTTGAACCTTTTTTGCGGCTGCTTATTAAAACTGCCGCCGTCTAGGGTATTTAATGCGGTGAATATGGAAACACATATTCTTCAGCTCATCTAGATGTTTAGCTGCGGTTACTATCGGCAAATCATTTGCATGCCGAATGATTCGAAGGAAGTGTATGATGTTATCCGGAGAAGATTAAGCTCGTGGACTATAACTTGTTGAAACTGACCCATACAGTTCAATCTTGCCTTAGTGTTACCATATTCTTCTTTATATTCTTCCTCTTGACGGTCCTTCTCTTGACATTATCCCTCTTGAAGTTATTCATCTCAGCGCCTGTCCTCTTGACCTTCTTCATCTGAGATTTCTTCCCCTGAGCGTTCTTCCCATTGATGTTCTTTCTTTTAATGTTCTTCCTGTTGATGTTCTTCTTCTTGATATTCTTTCCTTGATGTTCTGCTTCTTAACTTTCTTGATTTTGACATTCTTCCTCTAAACTCTTTTCCTCTTGAAGTTCTCAACTGATGATCGTTCACTTGACATCCTTCCTCTTGACGTTTTTCCTCTCGGTGTTCTTGCTTTTGATGCTTCAGTACTAGAAGCTTTAAGCGGTGGGTCTCTAACTCTGAATGACTGTTCACATTCTTGTTTATGGAATTCCAACGCTTGACGATAATAGCGCTAGGCAACTAGAGGTTAAGGCTCCTAACATTCCATATCGTGAGATTAAACGGTACTCTGCCAATTGCGGTATTCTATCTTGTTATTTTAACTCCTATTGTTGAAGCACTAGTTATGTAGGGTTTGAATTTTTATCATATTTCGCTTCCTTTTTTTTTTGAATTACCGATCGATATTTCTGTTTCAGTGGTTCGGACTTTCCCCTTTGAAGGTCATAAAGGACAGATCCCAAAAACGCCTCACAAGTCCAGTAGACTGCGTCCAAATTGACAACCTAGTCATCTGATGCGTAATCAATAGATTGCGCACACGCAATCATGGTGAAGAACATAGCACTAAAGAGGATCGAATAAATCATCTGCGCCATATACCAGAGCATTAACTTACCAGTTACACCTTAGTAGTAAATTAGAATATCCTCGAACACACGCGCCTGTGATCTGATGCGTTGATGCTTTGGTTTAAACCTTTGCTATCGTCTAATACAATCACGTTCGTCACTAAGGTAAAATAAGCCAAATTCCTGTGTGATTACAGCTGCCTTTATTCGACCAAAAATCATTTTTACAAACTGATTGGACAACAGCTCTAAGGACATCGTATTTACACATCCACAAATGCGCCATTGACAAATTATCTAATTAAAAATGATTGATTACTCTTGGCTAATCCTTCGGATTAAGTGGCGCGCTATAATTTTCAGCAGGGAAAAAGAAGGGTGGCAATTTGATGGGCCTATGTTGATTCCACAATATCAGGAGAACGACTCGTACACCATTAGGTATTGAGTAAAACCAGTTAAGCAGAAGCGTCGTTAATTAATGAGACAAACTTAAAACACGATAAGATAATCTCGTAAATTAAATTCGCGGGTTGATGAAATTGAGAATGCTGAAATTCCTAGCGACACGAAGGCTTCACTTAAATCAATAATGTCAAATCATCCGAGGTGTTCTGATTATCGCTTACTCCAATGTGGAGCTAGTCAATCAACCGTGAACATCCTAACTTACACAATCAACTCGCGTTTGACAAAGGCCGCCCTTCGATAGAAAGGTGTTCGAACTTGTAATTATCATCGACAACAACATCACGTTGATAGATTGCACACCGCAGATTTGCACCCTTTTATTTCAACTAGTCCGTGAACTATCAACGTTGTGCCTTTAGATTGAACCAGGGCAGTAGGCCATCCAGGTGTCAATCCACTTGTAACGCCTCGTTGATAACAGACACTACCGTAGTTAGAAAATAAATAACATCTAAGGTTAACTGGAAATTTCCGACGAAGAATGGACAGAAATAAGCGGTGATACAACGCGTAATCTACCAAAGAGGTACCGTGTGCGCCCCTGCCACACGAAAACATCAATTTGGATCTTGTTTATGCAATCTCCATGTTATCGATATCGTAGGCAAACAGAAAAGGATAGGCAGTTGTATTTGTCGGTCCAAACGATTTGTTTGGAATCCTTAGTGGGAAGTGGTAGGTGGTAACGCTGCGCTGATGGAGGCATCAATAATATGTTTTCTACTTCTTCTTTCAGTTTGGGACCTAGAGGTGGTAATTTTAAAAAGATACAGGCGGGTCGAGGACACTTGCCTACCAGATTCCTTCCATTTTCACATATCCTATGAATCCGTCCACACTTCGCAACTCCGCAACACATTCTTGATTGTTACCTTACGGACCATCTTTCGACATCTCTTCCGGGGCAAGGTGAATGTATGTCATCGGTATGGTGACATCTACCGCACTGTTGACTTGCACTAGAAGCATTTTTTTTTTATTAGACTTCTCTCGGGAGAGGCGAACCTATAGCGCCGAGTGGGCCATCAAATAACTGTTGCAGTTCTTTTTGAACAGTTGCAGGTTGTAACGCTCCGGGCACACTGGCGTGGGAAGGGAGTTCCACGGCTTCCCCGCTCTGTAACGGAACGAGTTCTGATACAGGGATGTTCGCGCCGTCGGGAGATGAACCACAAACGGGTGCAATCCGTCGTATTGTCTTGCGGAGCGCATATAAACCGAATTGCGTGGAACAATACCAAGAATCTCCCAAGAACAGCACCCGTGATAATATCTGTAAAACAGACAGAGGTCGGCTACGCGCCTTCGATGTGATATCGACTGTAGTCCCGACGTCAGCGCCGAGTCCCTGATCAGGCGGATCGCTCGTCTCTGTAGGCTCTCAAGTAGGTCGAGGGTATGTTTAGGAGCCGACCTCCAAACATGAGAGCAATATTCGAGCACGGGTCTAATTTGGGATTTATATAGGAGAAGAAGTTGGGCCGGAGTAAAATATTTCTTGGCTCTAAAAAGATAACTCAGTTTCCTGAGGCTGACCTGGCGATGCTCGACACGTATTTATGCCATGATACATTCCCACAGACTGTGACGCCAAGCAATTTCAAGCTTTCCCCGGCCTCGAGGGCCCGGCCATTCATCATCAGCTGTGGAACCGATGATCCAGTTTTCTTTGTGAATGTTATATACTGGGTTTTCGTTGCATTGAAGTCCACAAGATTGGCCTTTCCCCACTGCAGGACCCTATGTAGATCCTGATTCAGAGTGTCAATCTGTCTACATCTCAGCTGGTGTGACGCAGTTGCACCAATCGGTCGAACACTCGAAAAGGAGGAAACAAGCGTACTATCATCCGCAAATCTGAACACTTTGTTATCCGTTGTCTCCAACAAATCATTTA
Organism: Microdon myrmicae; assembly: GCA_963931805.1. Classification (NCBI taxonomy): domain Eukaryota; kingdom Metazoa; phylum Arthropoda; class Insecta; order Diptera; family Syrphidae; genus Microdon; species Microdon myrmicae. Next base: position 75,043,981 of record OZ007500.1, on the reverse strand, counting down.
TGTGAAGCAAGAACAAGGTTGGAACCAAAATAGAACCTTGGGGCACCCCTGAATTAACCGGATACAGATCCGAACACTCGCCGTCTACAACAACCCGGATCGATCGTTTCTCGAGGAAGCTCCTCGTCCAGTCGCAAAGCTGTTGGGAAAGTCCATATGAACGAAGTGTGCTCAGCAATGCCCCGTGACAGACGCGGTCAAAAGCCTTGGAGATATCCAATGCGACCGCCCCTGATTCACCATGCCGTTCAATCGCAGATGTCCATATATCGGTTATAAGTGTCAAAAGGTCTCCTGTAGAGCGCCTGCCACGGAATCCGTATTGACGACCATTCAGAAGTCCGTTCCACTCCAAATACTTAACCAACTCAGTATTGATGACTTTTTCCATTACCTTAGATAAAATAGACAGTAATGCTATCGGACGGTAATTTTGTGGGAGATACTTTTTTCCCGTCTTTGGGATTGGCTGAACTCGAGCGATTTTCCACCAGGCAGGAAAGTTCCTCCGGGCATAAAATAAGCGGAAGAGTCTGCCAAGAACTGGCGATAGTTCTGGAGCACAGTTCTTAAGGACTATTGCTGGTATTCCGTCCAGGCCGGTTGCCTTCCTACAATCCAGTTCACGTGGAATGCGTTGAATAGTGCGCAGACGAAATCTCACATCCCGCATGGAAGACTGTACCGGAGAGATCACAGGTGTGTCAAAAGACCGGGGTCGAGGTTTGAATCCGCCGAAAATAAATTTGCGAACACAATAGCTTTATCCTTTGAATTCGTGACTAACGTCCCGCTGTCTGTCACCACCGGAGGGAAAAAGGAGGATGAGAAGTTACCACTGACAGTTTTTGCCATTGACCAGAAGGGCCGCGAACCAGTCGGGCACCGAAGGAGTTTATTGATCACCCTGTCGTTGTGAGCCTTCTTCGCGGTATCAATCGCCTGGCTGCACGCGTTTCTGATTCTAACATAATTCGTTCTGTTAACATCGGTGGGATTGGAGCGCCAATGCTTAAAAGCTCTATTTTTTGCCGCTGTAATTTTAATAAAATTGACATTTTTTGTCAAACCAAGGTTTATCAGACGAACTTCGTTTGATGGAATGTGGAATATACATTTCCATCCAGAGAAGAATAATCTCTGACACCGACTCCGCGCATGCGTTAACATCGGAGTTTCCGAAGCACACCTCGGAACATGGAAAGGATGCGAAGAAGTCTCGCAAATCGTCCCAGTTAGCGGCCCCATACTTCCATACATGGCGACGCTGCCTAGGCCGGTTATTCGCTTGGTATGCAAGTGCTTGCGCGACAGATACCAAGCAGTGATCTGAGTTTCCCAGTGGCACAGAAACCTCTACGGTATAAATACTCGGTTCGGATGTCAAAAACAGATCCAGGGTGTTCGCATAATCGCCTCGGGCATCTGGCGCTCGCGTTGGCTCCGCCACGAGTTGAGTCAAGTTGTGGCTTACAGCAAACATCTCCGCCAGCCTCCCAGCCTCATCGGTTCTGTTAGAATGTAACAACCAGCCCGAATTTTGCACATTAAAATCGCCAACGACAACAATTTCAGAAGCTGGGTGGTTGATCTGTATCCAGTCGACGGTATATGAAAGATGTTCGAAAAATGTCGCCGGTCGATCGTCATTCGGGGAGCGGTAAAGACAACAAAGAAATTTAACGGAATTCCTCAGCACGAGCCTCAACCATGTGATGTCCATATTGGGTTCCAACGCCTCCATCCTCTGGCAAGCCAGATTGGACCGCGTGAAGACGCAGACTCCGCCCTTAAAACGAAATCTCGAATGTAAGTCGTATCCTGAGCAACGAAGATATGTCGAATCAGTTGACGAATCGACCTGAGTCTCAGTTAGGGCAAGAATATCAGGTTTCGTTGTTTGCAAATATTGGTGGACGGCGTTTACATTGGTATTGGTGAAACCGATGCCCCTGATGTTACAAAATGCCGTCACCAGTCGAGCGTGGGCCGAGCCCCGAGAGCAAGCCCGGTTATGCGATGACGAACCTCTTAAAGTTCCATTATTTATCATGATATCTGCATGGTGTTCCCCCTGACATAGTCCCCCCCGGAGATCCGAATGGGAGACTAGTTTACCTCCGGGATTCTTTATATCAGAAGGTACCATTATGACTTATCCTCGTGTCAGTCGGGCCATCAGCTACACATCCGAAACACCGTCGAAGATTTCTCTCGGCGATATCGCGGAATGTACAGCGTGACGGGGTGGTATCTCACCTTGGGACCGACTACCACCTAACCAACCTTTTCTCGAACCGGTCCATCAGCCAAGCTCCGAAAGATGGCCAGGGATTTCTCCCGACCATTTCACGGAGCCTGTAGCTTGATGGGGTGGTATTTCACCTGGCGCACAGGGCGTTGGGACCCCGGCTACCACTCGGCCTTTAGTCGCCTCTTACGACAAGCTGGCCTAGCTGTGAGTATATTATAACGCCCTACTCACAGGGCGAGGACACATCTGAAGGAATTTATGGATTCAGTCGCGATATGTTCCGCGTTTTCTGCACATCACTTTTAGGATGGCAAGTGCCGGTCCTTCGCATATTTGAATCAATATAGATAATGTCTAAGCCAACCGTGTTCTATCAGGAATTGAAACATGTAACAGTCTATTTCGCCGTGTATGATGTTCGACATCATTTGGTAGGGCCATCTTCCTGTACTACCTTTGTCCCGTTTTCGTTACCATTGTCTTGGCGCTGCTCTCGGAAAGTCATGAGCTCGCCTTTTTATGTACTGGAGTCTCGTGTATTCAGTTGGTATATATATGCTTCCATCGTTCTTCTTGGTTCTATTTCTATCGGCATACGACCCACAATTGTTGTGCCTACCTCGATGAATACCGCTCTGTAGGCCGTATAGATCCTTAAGTTTCTTTCATGAACTTAATGTTTGATTTAAAAACGGTTGTACGAGAGCGGCGCGTAAGAGGATTCATCTCAGAGAGATTATGAGAATCTTACCCTATTTTTTAGGCCTGCCAACATTTAGCGCATGTGGTGCTTAAAACCCCACTAGAACCCTTAGATATTTTATAGACGGGTAGACTTGATTATTTGTCCACCAACACGGCCAATTGGGCTAATTGGTTTTGTTTTTTGCGATTGGACTTTAGCGTCTCTAACAGATACGCACACAATACACAAGCAAAATAGTGAAGCATGTGGCGGTGCCGCCAAACCCCACGGTACACTTACCTAAAAATCCCCATTACCTCATCCCAAGACGCATAAGTTTTCGCCAATGCAATCGCATTAGGTACCTGAAAATGCTTCACGCATTAAAGAGATCAAATCTATGATTTGTAAGTCCATGTAAAGAAAACTTACCTTTCATGCATTCTCTACGAATACCAATTCTCTGTAAGATTTCTTTATTAGCTTATCAGGAATTCCAAACCAATTTCGGCATCTACGTTGCCAGACAAATTCCGCTAGACGAATTCCTGTAAACAAATAATTGGGTTACATACAATGTAACCTTCATGACAGGGATCATAAATATTGCGCCGTCCGTTTTCCCAGCCTTGATGTGTGTACAAAAACCATCTACACACACATCGGCTGGCGACCCCTTTTAGGCAGCGATAAACAGCCCAACGCGGATGCACGTGATTGGTACCATCTGCGTTGAGATTAATGCCTTACCAATGCGCTAAGTGCAAACAAAAGAACGCTGTCTACCAGCAGGCATTCTGGCGATACACAAACAATCCAATCACCAAGTATCCCAGACGCATCTACCATTTAATGAGTTGCAACTTGATTACTCAGTTGAACGCACAGGTCATAAATCTCTTTTATCCTACATAGTTCTGGATCCGTTTCCCAATAACCTTCTCACATAAACAAAGATCTCTACCATCCTTTTCCCATTCTTTGTGTTTCAGGTTCTTCATCGTGGCTTTGATCTATGAAAAGAACCTGTGGCGGTTCTTTAATACATTCCCAAAGAGCCGCCCATCCTCGTAAATTAACCACCCTCCTTTTCCCATACAAACCCATAATACTTACCTGCAATTAGGGGCAGCGTAAGCTCCCCTGCAGCATCATACCTGAAAGTTAAACCTCACCGAGGGCATGCATAATATCGAATTTTTCTGATTTATAATATATGAATCATACCATACCAACCCAATCAGCTCAGCTTATCAGCAATTATAATTGACAAACACACGCTGGCCAGCGGATCTGTTGACACAGCTGCAGCGGATTTTTCCGACCATTGATCGCCCAAGCGAAACCCGATCATCGAATAGGACATGACCACGATCGTTGTTCAAATAATCATCCTAATGATCATGTCCTATGATGCCGTTTCCGAAAAGTAACACCCATTGAATCGGACACGATCATGATTGCTATTTAAACAATAATGCCAACGATCGTGTCCCACGTACAGTTTTCATAGCCAAACAATAGCCACCCTAGCCTTTGCCATAGGCGAACAAATCTGCGGTTGGCTTATCGTCACAGAGAAATCTATTACCTGCAACGGTATGATTCTGGGCGATTACGTAAACAGCCGACGTTCCCATGGAGCATTGGTTAAACTAAACAAATACGCATCTCAGCGTATGACCTTCCGAAATAGTGTTTCTATTTACAAAACACACAAAACCTATTTCTTCCTTCGGCGACTTTTCGCCATCGCTTATCTCAACGATGCCTGCAGCCCCTAATACCAATTCCCTTTCATCGGTTATCAATCGATCATGGAATTTGGGCATGGATATGTTCATTGTTTAGACAATCTTACCCATGCCATGCCCTATGATGACCAACCAGCAAATCAAAGCAAACACACAGTACCTCACTGCGTTTGTTTTGTTACTAATCGCTGGTCCAGGGTTCCCCTGGATGAGACGTTAACCTGCACAGCTGCAGGTCAATCCCTCACCATAATGAATGATTTTCCACCTTGTGCACCAGTACATTGACCTGAAGGGATATAGGAAGAATCCAGCTTTATGGCGGCTGGTGGAAGTTGATATCGACGAACATCGTTGAGTCAGATTTCTTATCCCGAAGTGTGCACATGCGCCAAGCGTCAAGACCCGAATTTAACCACGGTAGAGTGCACAAAGGTCGTGAGTGATCTTTCGCCAAGAGTCGAGCTGTGCCATTTGCTTATTTCAAAGATAATAGAGTCGTGGATATCATTGTGCGGTCTATTAATTTCAAAATGATCGAGTGTCGCTATTATAGGCAGTTGTATCTATATTAAGTAATGAAAAGAAGCAATTACCGTTTATTATCACGTGTCGCTATTGTGGACAATTCTTTTATCTATACCAAGTGTTATAAGGAAATAATCACCTGTTTAGTGTTATATTATCGAGTGTAGCTGCTAGTGTTATATCCATCTATTTTAAATTCTAAATAAAGAAAACTAATACACAAGAATTTTCGTGTGTCTTTCATTTGTCGGATAATTGTGCAACGGATTAACATCGGTATTTGTCGGGGTTAGGAAAGAACTAGTGTCCATGTTTGACACATTTCCTCTAACCCCACAAACCGACGTACACATATACATGTGTACGATGACGATCTCCTCTATGAGATCCGGTTATCACTACAAGTAAAGTAGATGCATCCAAAGATTCTTTTGACAGCGACTTAATATCGCTGAGTCACATCACAACCATCAAACGGTGCGCACCTAACATCGCGATTCACCCCCCGTATCGTGCGTACGAGGGGTGCGTACTTCACCATTTTAACAAAGTTTAATAGAGTGTCGAGTTTACTGAGTCGAGAGTCACGTTCTACAAAAATTAATAATTCCCTCCTCCGGTTGCTCAGTGCAAAGTTCTTGAAGATAAAGAACAATAAAGAAAGAATCATTCGAACATTAAATCTACGCGTTTTATTTGTGGTTTTTTCCTCTTCCTGGTGATCGTTACTTGGATATTCGGTACCTCTCCAGTGTTTCATCCGTGAACAGTGTCTGAGTTCTGGTTTTCATTTGGTGGAACCTTACAGTGACGATGGCGGAAGAAAGTGAATCGGCGCCGTACGCCGGCGCACCATACTTCCCCGGTACAAGAACACCGAACGAAAATCGAATAAGAAAATACATCAGAGCCGTATACCATACCGATAACATGACAATTCACATCAGTGAAGTATAGTTGAGTTTAAAAATCTAAAATCGGCCAGTAGCCTGATTGTTACGCTTCGGTTCAATTTTTGGTGATTCTAACTGTCATAGCGTCAGTTCGAATCACACGTTCTTCACTATCATCGCAAACCCTGTAATTGGTGACCCCGACGTGATATCGATTCCCTGCCATCCGCACGAGTCACACACGCTTTGTCACAACAATCACAACTGGAAGGTCGCACATTGTTGTGGGGTCCCATATGAACATTAAGTGCACTTTGACTCCTAAAATCCTGATTTTACGACTCAAAGTGACCTCAATGTTCATATGAGACGCCACAACAATGTGCGACCTTTCAGTTGTGATTCTTGTCACAAAGCGTGTGTGACTCGTGGGCATGGCAGGGAATCGATATCACGTCGGGGTCACCAATTACAGCGTTTGCGATGATAGTGAAGAACGTGTGATTCGAACTGACGCTATGACAGTTAGAATCATAAAAATAAAATTGAACAGAAGCGTAACACATCAGGCTACTGGGCGATTTTAGAATTCGAGTTTTAAACTCAACCATACTGCACTGATGTGAATTGTTATGTGAAGTAACCGAGCAGTTTGGGATATATGGAATATGTCCTATTTCTATGTGGTTTTCTGAGGATTCGTAGAGTTGCTATACTGCCATGCCATTGCGGTGGCTTCGGGGGTCCATCAACAATTTTCTACATCAGATTGGTTGAAAACTTCTCTTTCGTTTGGAATCATACTGTATTTGTGAACGTCCTCCACTTCAGTCTGTGTATTGTTCCAATTTCGAATGAATAACATATGGGACGGTATGATGATGTTTCTTCGGGTGGTTTGGTACCTCTTGGTATCGAAATTAATTTTTTCAAGATGCTAAAACAAACGAAGTTCCAGCATCTTGGAAAAACTCCTTCCCTTATGCACTTTTTTAATTTAATTTAATAATTTAATTTTTTATATCATTTTTTATTTCTTCCTCTTATTATAATTAACTTACTCGCTAGACGAAAACGATTAAACTCTAGCTTATGGTATCGTATTTTCTAGCTTACTGGTCCCTTGCGGACTACATACGTCTAAAGCGTGAAAATTTGCCTTTCGAAATTATGATTGTATTGTTTACATGAATTTTAATGAATTTAATTGGGTGCAAAGAAAACGAAGAACAGAAAAAACGTTGTTTTTGTTAGTGTTTTTACCTTATATCTAACTGAAATACTAAACTAACTAATTTATATATATGTATATATATATATACATATATATATATATATATATATATGTATATATATACATATATATATATATATATATATATATATATATATATATGTGTATATATATATCTATATATATATATATATGTGTGTATATATATATATCTATATATATATATATATATATATATATATATATATATATATATATATATATATATATATATATATATATGTATGTATATATATATATATATATATATATATATATATATATATATATATATATATATATTATACCGCGAAGAAGGCTCACAGCGACAGATTGATCAATAAGCTCCTTCGGTGCCCAACTGGTTCGGGCTCCTTCTGTTCAATGGCAAAGGCTGTCCGCGGTAACTTCGCATCCTCCTCCTTCCCTCCGTTGGTGACAGACAGCGGGACGTTAGTCACGAACTCAAAGGATAAAGCTAATGTGTTCGCGAATTTATTTTCGGCGAATTCAAACCTCGACCCCGGTCTTTTGGAGCCACCTGTGATCTCTCCGGCACAGTCTTCCATGCGGGATGAGAGATTTCGTCTGCGCACTATTCAACGCATTCTACGTGAACTAGATTGTAGGAAGGCAACCGGCCCGGACGGAATACCAGCAATAGTCCTTAAGAACTGTGCTCCAGAACTATCGCCGGTTCTTGGCAGACTCTTCCGCTTATCTTATGCACGGAGGACCTTTCCTGCCTGCTGGAAAATCGCTCGAGTTCACCCAATCCCAAAGACGGGAAAAAAGTGTCTCCCACAAAATTACCGTCCGATAGCATTACTGTCTATTTTATCCAAGGTAATGGAAAAAGTCATCAATACAGAGTTAGTTAAGTATTTGGAGTGCAACGGACTTCTGAATGATCGTCAATACGGATTCCGTGGCAGGCGGTCTACGGGAGACCTTTTGACACTTATAACCGATATATGGACATCTGCGATTGAACGGCATGGCGAGCCAAGGGCGGTCGCATTGGATATTTCCAAGGCTTTTGACCGCGTCTGTCACGGGGCATTGCTGAGCAAACTTCGTTCATATGGACTTTCCCAACAGCTCTGCGACTGGACGAGGAGCTTTCTCGAGAATCAATCGATCCGGGTTGTTGTGGACGGCGAGTGTTCGGATCTGTATCCTGTTAATTCGGGGGTGCCCCAAGGTCCTATTTTGGCTCCAACCTTGTTCTTGGTTCACATAAATGATTTGTTGGAGAGAACGGATAACAAAGTGTTCAGTTTTGCGGATGAAAGTGTGGGGAGATAAGTTGGTGTCGTCGTAACACGGGTTCACTTATTCCCCAACGAATTGTTCACGGTTCTATATTATTATTATTATTTACTGGCCTGTAGGAACCCGGAAGTTCATGACCTCACCGGCTCGACTCCGCCATCGTTCCCTGCCCTATGCACTCTCCTTCCACGCTTGACCATCCGATCCGATCTCCTCAAGGTCAAAGCTAACATTATTGGGTAGAAACCTTGACGTGGTGCGGGGGCTTAAATTACAATGAATCACTCAGGCTATGCTGACGGAAGCATATGCTTCCAGTAGGGTCACCCATGTCAGACAGGCTAGCGAGGAGTAACACACAAAGATCTACCACTCCTAATCCAGGGTGTTACGCGTCACCGTGCCTATTGGATGGTTTTCAGCCAGGGGTGTACCGGCTGTATTATAACGGCGCCTCTCTGACACCAGGTCGAATCAAAGCAGTAAGCAGACCTTACCACATCAAAACGGGGCTCTGATGTGGCGGACTATTTGAAACCCCAACTCTCGTGGGATCAAAAATGAATAACCAATATACAAAAAACAATCCCACGAAAAACCCGGTAGGCGTAGGTGTTATGAGCCGACACTACCATAAGGGAAAAAATCATCAAGAAAACACCGACTCGGCAAAAAGAAGACGTAGGGAAAAACGAAAAAAGCGGGATATACGCGTCGGCACGTGGAATGTTCGAACGTTATATAAACCAGGCGCGATACAGACGGTCGTAGAAAACGCGAAACAATATAAAATGGACATCGTCACGCTTCAGGAAGTTCGACTCCCACATCAAGTAATCGAAACCAACGGGTTTACACTGGTGTGTGGAGGTACCGATACACATAACCTCGGAACTGGCTTCATCATAAGCAAGAAGATTACGCCCCATGTAAAAGATGTGCAATTCATTAATGACCGAATGTCGGTGCTAAAAATAGAGGGCCCATGGTACGATCATGACTGGGATGTGTGGAGTGTATCGGCACTCCATTCACGTGGGTGCGTCAGGATACAACAAAAGAAAAGGAGATTACGGTTATTCACGGTTCTATACCAAGTAAATAAATACACTGGAGTTTCCTTGTTGTTGATGGTTTCATTTATTAATCAGTTTTCATAACACTGTTCTATAAATGCACTGGTTTTTTTTTTGGTCTATTTTATAAAATATTTCGTACATTAAACGACGTGGGTGTAGGTGTATATATTGTCTTTGTACATAGATTTATTTTTTTTGTTTTACTGTCACCAAAACTGACTTACTTCGGGAACTGGAATATTTCCGTGCACAACTTTACATTGGAAGATGTATTAACCCTAAAAGAATAGACCACGAACGACAAACGGACTTAACTCTCGTAAACTCAAACCGACCGCGGTGGTGGAAGACATCCGACTCCTTGGGCGAATTAAATCTGACTCAACTTAGTAATTCACCTCCATCTGTACGATGGCCGCGAATTTCATCGATAGGGGAGAATTGTATATGTGTCCGTGTAGGACAAGAACGTTGCCCTTCAGCCTGCATATCGGCAACGACGAAAATGCACCTAAATAAACATGGGCTGGTGTAATGAATTGGTATTATATTATGGAGATACGCGATAGCGCAATCGCTGAAAGGAGAAATAGGTTTCTGTGTCTTAAATAAACAGAAACGCTATTTCGAGGGCCATAAATCTTTGATGACCTGCGCCCGAGAACGACATCGGTTTTTGCTTTAAGATACACAAAAACGCTATTTCAAAGGTCACGATGATATGCACATCGTGATTTTTTATTTAACAGGCCGGAGCATCGTTCAGCATGATCTGGGGTATGATTGTCTAACGTCAATCATATTAGTGTCCAAATCCCATGATCGGTAGATAACCGATAAGGGAAATTGGTCGCAAGTGTTGCGAACCTTGGGATTGGGGCAATATTCATTCATGAACCGTAGCAAGAATATCGGGTAGAGCTATATCAACAATTACGCTGGCCAGCGAATATTTATCTTTTATAATTGCTGACAAGCCGAGCCGATTGTCTGGCACAGTCCATGTATGAATGAATGAAATAATTTGTTTGATGTGCATGATTGACAAGGTTTAACTTTCAGGTGTGATGCTGCAGGGGAGCTTACGCTGCCCCTAATTGCAGGTAAGTAGTACGGGTTTGGAAGGTGGTTAATTTAAGAGGATGGGCGGTTCGTTGGGAATGTATTAAAGAACCGTCACAATAGTACGCTTGTTTCTTCTTTTTCGAGTGTTCGGCCGATTAGTGCATCTACGTCGCACCAGCTGAGATGTAGACAGATTGACTCTCTGAATCGGGATTTGGATAAGGTACTGCAGTGGGGAATGGCCAATCTCGTCGACTTCAATGCAGCGAAGACACAGTATACAGATCTTTGTCTGTTATACAGATATTACCGAATCTTTTTCTCTTTTACACTGTATTGTCTACAATATCACTTTACCCTTTATGTATCAAATATCCCAATTAAAATAACTATTGAGCACTAATGTTTGATAAAGACACGGAGGACAATAGAAGGAAAGTAGAACACACTCATTCTACTTTTCCCACGACTCGGTGCTTGTTGGTTCACCACATGATGATCCTTGTCGGCCTTTCATTTATCTTTGCGCATGGTCAAAAACACCTCTCCTTTTCTTTTGTTGTATCCTGACGCACCCACGCGAATGGGGTGCCGATACACTCCACACATCCCAGTCATGATCGTCGGCGAATTTGTTACCAAAGATGCGATAAATACTGTGTTTGATTTTCACACTTTGGCATGGTTCCTCTTTAGAGACAATTTTTCTCTGGTTGACTTATAACCCATGATAAATCTCTTCGTTGTAACTATTATTTTTGGACACCGCCGCGTTTACGTTAGTTGTGTTTCACAATATAGAGAACGTGTTATCTTGTTCCTAACAGTTTTTTCGTGCTCTTAGCAACAATTCCGTGAGGGGAAACCCACCCTATGTCGGCTTAAAGATGTTTGTAAATCTTTTTATATTTGATACTTCTATTGCGCGTTTCTCGCCTGGGATTTTGAAGGCTGGCAGTATCTGGCGATGCTTGGCTGATTTGTTCCCCCAGAAAATGAACCCCTCTACAATCTTTATTTTATAATCATGTGTCACGGGGTAAGCATGCGGCTGTGGGGCTTAGCTCCTTTTTCCGAACGAAGGGTCTGAGGGTTTTCCAAGCATCTGTGAGGGTACTCAAACTTTCAAAAAACTTGAAACAAACAACATCCTTAGTGATCGCGAATTTGACTATTTTAAAGAACTACTTTACTTGTCACACATTTTATTACCATGTACCAATATTTTCGACCAGCTGTATTGTAATAATGTATTCGAACTCAAAATATGGCACACGACGCGGAGTCCATCCACGAGTTGCACAAACACATTCATTCTTTTAAGAATTAGACACAAAGTTTTGTACACGATAGACCAACTTGGACCGATGGTTATCTTTTATAGTTATATACTTTCATGTATATATAAAAAGTCCAATGTAACATTATAAAAGTGAGTTACGCCAGCGGGTCCAAATTGATCCATCCTCTACTAATACCATTTATATTATATGAATTTGAATTGAAACTATTTGTACTTACAACATCTATTAACTGCGATAGTCGTAAACCCATCTTGACGGTTAGACGATCAGAATTATTTCCAACAGGACGAATTAAACGATTGTAGTTGCTCAATAAATCGTCGTATAAACATTTTGCATCAGGGTTATTCAACTGCCGATACCTTCTTCTCCGTGGTGCACGTAGTGAAAGCGTTTGATGGGGATAGAAGTGAACCCGTGCCGTACGCCGGCACACCAACAACTACCCCACAGTCTCATTTCAATAATACTTTTTATAGTCCGATTCCGCTGTCCGATATAATCTGAGACAAGTTCTAAGACAATTCCTTGCGAACACCCGAATCTTTTCCATCAAATTATGAGCCATATATGAGCATTAGCCTGATTAGCGTCATGTAGCATATGACTTTTACCCTGCTGTCAAGTTGGCTACTGTGAAATAGCCTCCTTGTCATAGCAAAAGTTTCCCTCGTTTTGGCGAAAGCAGCCTCTACATGTCAGTTGAAATATAGATATTGATCTAGCCAGATGCCAATGTATTTAACTACACTCTTGCTTTCCAGTTTTTCTCCATGCGGTCCCACGATAACTAGCTTTCGCCAGTTTTTCCTTGTGTAGTGCGTGGCTTTATATAATGGGGTTCTAAATAGGATGTCTTCACATTTCTGGAAGTTGATCTTAAGTTTCCAGTCGTCGCAATATCGCTGCACTTTGTTGAAGTCTCGCTGTATTAAACTATTTATGATCTCAACTTTCGGAGCTGTTCTGTAAATTATGAGATCGTCTGCGTACGCAATAGCCTGCGGGAGTGCATCTAATAAGTCGCTAATGTAAATGTTAAAAAGAATCGGAGAGAGTACCGCACCCTGTTGCAAGCCACTCTTGATATTATACGTTTTATTAGAGGTCACATTACCATTTTTGACCACGAACTTCCTGTCCTTTAACATATTGTAAAGTACATATACTAAAGGCTTATGTATGCCATGTCTGACCAGTTTGTAATACAACCCTTCGATCCAGACGGTATCAAATGCTGTTTCCAAGTCGATCAGACAGGCTCCTGTGCATTGGTTCCTACATTTATTCCATTTTATGTCGGAGACCAGTTTAGCTGCGGCATGTGTGATTTCATGATCCGTCTTAAAGCCAAGCTGGTTAATGTTGTTGTCGTCTACCCATTTTACCAGAGCTTTGTTAATAGTCTATTCAAATACTTTACTGATGCTTGGGAGTAAACTTATCGAACGCATGTTCATTGGGTTTGTACAGGCTTTGCGCTTTTTTGGGATGGACTGAATGATAGCCGTTTTCCAACGCGCGGGATAATATGCATTATTCAACGCGTTGTTAAACAGAACTGTGTATATATCTATTGCCATTGGGGGCAGGTTCTTGAGTACGATGTTAGGTACTCCGTCTATTCCCACTGACTTTTTGCTTCTTAATGAGTCGAAGATACTCTGGATTTCTTCCCTTGTGATTAAAAGGCTATTAGTCTCACCATTGGCATTAATGTCAATTGACAGATTATCGTCACTGAATTCGGTGAAACCCGGATTCTCCGATTGCAAAAGTGAAATTTCATTTCGGAGCTGCAGGTGATTCAGTAGAACCCTGTCCTCCAAGTCGTGATTTCGGCAAATGCTTTCATTCACCTTGTACATTTCCTGAAAGACAGTTCCCACGCCATTCACCTTTTCCAAAGGATCTTCGATCACGAACAGCTCACTATTGAGGATAGCGTTCTTTGCATCTATGTCAATGTTGGTTAGCAGCTGCTTGTTTACCTCAGTACGTGGAATTTGGAGACACTGAATCTCGTTTTGATTATTTCTCCTGAATATTTTATTTATTTGTGGGAACATATTCGGATTATTAGTTTTTATAGCTCGTATTCTATTGTTCCAATACAAATTTGTTGCTAATCTATAATTAGCTTTAAGTAATTGTTGGAGGTTTTTTAATCGGGATTTCAGTGATATTATCTCCTGGTCTTGTCTGTCTGTAAACTGTGTAATTGTTTTAGTTTCGATAGCAGTCTGCTCTTTTTCTTGTGGAGTGCGTTTATTGTTGCGTTTCTGTGCATGTTAATGTGATGTGTAACTGTTGTCGTGGGAATTGTTTTGTCCATTGTTCGTTTTACGGTTACGTCCATTTTTTGGATGTATTTGTCGATTTCGTCATTTGTCAGGTTTCTGTTTACTGGCAGATTAAAGTCGTTCGAACGGAGTTCTCTTGTTAATGATCTGGTGAACCGCGGCCATCGCATTGCCCTGTAGTTATAGGGTTGCGGGATCACGAATTCCTCCAGATCCTCCAGCTCGTTCGGAAGCTCTATTACTGCCGTGAATGCACAGTGGTCACTGTCGTATTCAATTGTCCGTAAACAGTTTGTGTTTCGTCTGTTGGTGTTAAGTAATCTCAGTCGTGAGTCGATTAGCAAGATATCTAAGAACGATCTACCTCTGGGGAACGATGGATATTTCGTAGCTAGCAGGTCAGTTCTATATTCAATATGATACTGATCTAACCAACCAGCCAACTGATTTCCTCTGCCATTAGCTATATAATTTCCCCAATTTCTATGCTTGGCGTTCATATCTCCCCCTACGATAAAGTAGTTTTTGCCCAGGTGCAATAAGCATCGAAAGAGTGTGTCGAGCTCTGCTATAAATAGGCTATGTTGGTGCTCCTCAGGTGCGTAGACCGCAATCGCATACAAACCCCTTCCTTGCTGAAGGGGTATGCGTACGTTACAGGATTCCAGCACCCGGAACCTGCGCATTTCTCCACTATATATAACTTTATGATGGATTCCTTTTCTAATAAAGATTGCGACACCCCGCCATTGAGCGGAGTTAGGTCGATCTCGTCGTATAATATCGTAGTTTTTATGTCCCATCTTATGTGTCTGGTTTAACTTTGTTTCCCCCGCCAGAAGTACATCAGGTTATTCGTCTGGAACAGGTTAAAAAGATTGGCTCTTCTCTCAGTTCTTATTAGTGAATTTACATTCACGACAAGAGCTTTGATTGATGTTGTGGTTAGAGGGTTTATATCGACTTGTTATTTAGACTGGGCAAGTGCGAGTAGATCTCGTTTATTTGACTTTGCAGTTGTGTCATCTGTCTCTGCAGATTGAGCAGGATTGCGAACACGTCTGCTTGCGGTGTTGTTTCAGTCCGTGTGGTAGTATTTGTGGCTACCTGTGATGTAGCCCGATTTGGTGTTCTCCCACCCGACGCAACTTGTGCGTACGACCGCTGTGATGTTGCGGGTATTGTTGTTGTACGAGCTGGCTCTGTGTTTTTTTTGCCGATTCACACTTCTTGCCATTATTTCTCGGAATTTAGGACAACCTCGATAATTAGCGGGGTGTCCCTCATTCCGACACACTGCGCACTTTAGAAGGGCTTTGTCTTCTACCCTTTCTTTTCCCAGAGGGCATTCTTTTGCCTTATGATCCTTTCCGCATTTTACACAACGGCGCTGCATTTCACAGTTAGCCGCCGCGTGACCAAACCTTTGGCAGCGGACACATTGCAGGATGTCTCTGCCTTTTTTAATTTGTTCCATGTGACCATTTGATGATCCAAGACTGTAATCTTTCTTAGACCACCAATTCTGCTGCTGGGTGTTAATTGAACCAAAAAGAAGGGTAGCTTACGGTTTTCCCTTCTTGCGTTGGTTGTGGTGAACGGTTTTACCGCGATAAACTCGAGATCCTCGTGCTTCAGCTTTTGAAGCATCTCGAGCAGAGCCTCCGGTTCCACCCCAGGGTCGACACCCTTTAATATAACCGTTACCCTCTTTGTTTGCTTCGGCGTGAACGAGTAGAATCCCGCGGTGGCTCTTTTTAATACCACTTTAATTTTTTCGTGGTCTGCCACCGCATATGTTTGAATGGCA
Organism: Microdon myrmicae; assembly: GCA_963931805.1. Taxonomy (NCBI): domain Eukaryota; kingdom Metazoa; phylum Arthropoda; class Insecta; order Diptera; family Syrphidae; genus Microdon; species Microdon myrmicae. The sequence continues at coordinate 75,027,758 of OZ007500.1, read as the reverse complement.
TGCCTGTTACATTTCAGCTTTAACTGCAAAATTGTTTCCTATAGCTAGCTTACAAAGCCTTACCAATTCCTTACAGTCAACATCTATGGTGTTGATTGGTGGCATCTTTATTTTTCCGCTGTTATTGTTGCTTTGCTGCTGCTGTGTTGCTTGCTGTTTCGTTGATCGATTTTGTGTTGATAGTTGCTGTTGATGCTGCTGATGTTGAAGTTGATGTTGATGTTGATGTTGATGTTGATGTTGATGTTGATGTTGTTGCTGTTAGGCATTTGTTGTTGTTGGATGTTTTTTTCCTGTTCGAAAGCTGCTATTTTTTTCTTTCGGCGTCTCTGTTCTAATCGGGCTCTTGCCATCGCAAGTTTCGCCTCCAATTCACTTCTCTCCTCTTCTTCATCCACAGACTCTGAGGATGCAAGAGAAGCGAATGAATTGGTTGCTCCATACATGTTAAAGTTGAAGGGGGCGGGAAGCCCTCCTCCATCTGCTGTTCTCTTTTCGACCTTGTTAATTTCGCGGTTTTACCTCGCGTCACAATGGGATTTTTCGGAACTGCTTTTCGTTTGTGTGCTGTCGCGTTTTTATCTTCCTCCGTGTTCATTCTGGTTCTTTTCAGTTTGTTTTCATTAAAAATAAAAAATACGCGACCTGCCATATGAACGACGACGACTTCTCCCGTAATCAGCGTCGAACTCGCCTGCCGTCGGATAAGAGTTAGTAAACTCGCACTCGCGCCAAACGATGATTTAAAAATTACTTTCTTAACGAGCAATATATTATTTGTTTTAATTTTCGCGTTTGCGACCGAAGTGTTATATTTTTGTTGTTTTTATTTTTATTGCCTCTCGAACACTTTTTGCTCCTGACTGAACTGTTTTTGTATGCACCTCTTTTTGATTTTATTTAATGCACTGAGAGATAATGATTTGTCACGTTTAACTTTCGTTTTAGTTGTTTTATTGATTTACTGTACTCTATGTTTATTGTAATTTGTGTTTATATTTATCTTTAAAACTCACTGAATCCATAATTGTGCACGATACTGTTTCTTGATTTATTAATAACTTTTATTTAATGTGTTCTATTTGTTAACACTGGGTTGTACGTTTGACGGCATTTCTGAAGTCGTAGTTGATCCATGCGGGATTATCAGACATTGAAAACGCTTTTAATTCCGTATGGCACAATGGGATAATATATAAAATGATACAGTTCGACTTTCCTTTGTATTTATATAAGGTCGTCCAGAGTTTCTTATCCAATAGATGTTTTCAGGTTCATGTCAATTGTCAAGGCTCAGTACTTGGTCCAGCTTTGTACAATATCTACACTTCGGATTTTCCAAATCTACCGCAGTGTGAATCAGCTATCTTCGCTGACGACACTGCAGTATTTGCGTCGCATGAATTTTCTCTCAACGTTGAGATAAATCTAAAGCATGCGATCGAGATACTTGCAAAATATTATATGAAATGGAAAATCAAGCTAAATGTTGGGAAGACACAAGCCATCTTTTTTAGACGAAAGAGAAAAGCTTGCTATCTTCCCAGCAGTCAGCTGCAAATAAATGGTACCACGATTAGATGGGAGCAATCCGTAAAGTATCTCGGAGTTCATCTCGATACAAAACTCACATTTAAACAACATATTCAAAGTACTCTTAATAAAATGAGTATTGCTATTAAGATGCTTTACCCTTTTATTAATCGCAAGTCTTTACTCACAAATGAAAATAAGATTATTATTCATAAAGTTATTTTCCAAGCTATACTGTTATATGGGTGTCCAGTATGGGGTAACGCTGTAAGGTGCCATTTAAAGAAGTTACAGGTATCACAAAACAAAGTTTTGAAAATGATGCTAGACCTCCCATGGCACTATTCAACCTTAAGTCTCCACGGAAGCGCGGATGTTGAATTGATTTCTGAAAGAATTCGTAAACTAGTATATAACTTTAACATCAGCTGTGAAAGTTCTGAAAATTCGCTCATAACCAGCTTCTTGCTTAATTTGTCATAATTTCATGTAAATATTTACATTTTATATTATTTATTATTGTTTTTTTTTTTTTTTTTTTTTTTTTTTTTTTTTTTTTTTTTAAATGAAGGTTTTTCTTTTTCGTATTTATATTAATTATACATATTTTTCTTTTCTTTATCCAAGATAATGTTTCAGTTGTAAGATATAACTTAACAAATCTCTGAACTGTAAAATGTGCGGTCACAGACTTTTTTTTTGATAATATTATTACGAAATAAAAGATCTCTCTCTCTCTCTCTCTCTCTCTCTGGTTTTTTCCAGTTTGTTTTCATTAAAAAAAAAACAAGGGCGACCTGTAATATGAACCACGAAGTCGATTTCTGGCGTAAGCTGACTCGAACTCGGCTATCGTCGGGTAACAGTCAGTAACTTTGCACTCACGCCAAACGATGCCTAAAAAATTGTTTCCTTAACGAGTGATATGTTGTTTGTTTTAATTTTCACGCTTGCGAGGTGATATATTTTAATTGATAGTTAGTTTCTTTGTCGCACCTCACTGAAGGAATTTTTTTATGCACTTTTTTTTTATTTTATTTAATGCACTGTTGTATTCTTCAATTTGTTTGTTTGTTTTTGGTTTTAATCATTTTCGATTATTTTTGATTATATTGCTTCTTTTCGTTCTATTAATGTGAGAGACACTATTTTGTGTTGTTTGGTTTTTTTTTTTTTTTTTTTTCACTGCACTAAGCACTATATGACTCAACCGACACACTTTTGTGTAGATCTCTTTGTTTATTTAGTAAAAAAAAAAATTGTGGCGAGAAGGCCGGATTTAGCGAGACAGGACATATGTGTCCTTCATCTTGTCTCTGACTTCTGGTCATCTTGCGATAACCAGAATCACCCACAACCGTGAGGATGTTGGGCTCGGTCTCGCGGCATCTGAAAAGAGAAGAAAAAAGGGGGGGTATCCAAGGATAGTGTGGACAGTGTTAGTCCAAGTGTTCTCTAACTACTTTTAATAGAGGGATGGTGGGAAAGAAATCATACAAGACCGGTGGGTCTTGGGTGCGGTAGTAAACGCAGATCACGTCTTTGGCGTCTGATAATCTGCTCTTTGGTCGGTGTGTATGTTTGTGTTTGTGCCGTCTTGTACTGTGCGTTCGTGTGTTTGGTTTGTTAATAGTAGACCCTATGGGATGGGTCCAGGAATCCTCTATTATACAGGGGAATGTTGTTGGGAAGGGTGCTTTCTTCAGTTTTGTACTGAAGAAGAAATTGTGGGGGTTTGATCCGAAGAGATCGAGAGAGAGAAGGGTCAAGAACGCAAGAGTCCCGTACAAGTAGGTTCTCGCTGTTCTGAATGTTTTCGAGGTACTTATATGCTAATTGAAGCAAGTACTCGTCGATAGGGGTAATGGAGGCGCCTTCGTATAGGTGAGAGTTGGGATAATGACGACCGTCAGGCCTTCTAGAATGATTGGTGCATCTTCTGAGGAGTTTCCTTTCGAAAACCCGAAGTCTTTCCATTTGAGCCGAAGATATGCAGGACCATATGGGAAAGGCGTACGATATTCCAGATCGGATTAGCTGCTTATAGCAGAGAAGCTTAACTTTGGTGTCAACTTTGTTCCCCCACTTCAAGATGTTGTGCAGTTGCTTAGACCGACCGAGGCCCCTTTGGAGAATTTGGGTCACATGTTTGATGAAATTCATTTTTGGGGTATAAGTGACCCCGAGATATTTCATCTTGTCCTGTGGTCTAATCGTAGTATCTCCCATTTTTATTCGAATATTCTGTGAATATCGAGAAGTAGGTTGGGAGTGTTTACTACTCAGAATTATGGCTACTGCTTTGGATGGATTAAGTCGTATTTTCCATCGACTGTAATACTGATACAGTTCGTCCAAGTGACGGTTGAGTCGATTTGTTGCGAGGTTAGGGCCTTTGGTTGACGTGTACACCAGGACGTCATCCGCATAGCATATTTGGTTTACTCTCCCGTCCACAGGGCGGGGAATATCGGAGGTGTAAATATTGAATAAGATGGGGCCTAGAATGGAGCCCTGTGGTACGCCTGCAGCGGCGTGAAAAGTTCGGGAAAGCTTTCCATTCATTCTAACTTGGAAGGTTCTGTTTCGAACGAACTGGTAGATGATGCTACATAGCGTTCTACTGAGGCCAGTATTCAGTAGTTTAAAAGCGAGACCTTCGATCCAAGTCGTATCAAAAGCTTTTTCAATGTCTAGGCTTACCGCAACGGTGGGTTCCTTATTAAAGAGCCGCACGCAGACGTGGTTTTGAAATAAATTGAGAGCCATAGTGGTGCTGTGCGCTCTTCGAAATCCGAATTGGAAATCGGGTATTAGGTGCCTGGCACTGACAAAGTTATTTAGATTCTCGTATATGAATTTTTTATATATTTTGCTGATGCAAGTGAGAAGCGAGATAGGGCGAAAGCTTGAGGGGTGATACGTTGGTTTCCCAACTTTTGCTATTGGACAAATAATAGCGTGCATCCAAGCTTGGGGAAAGTACCCCATGTTGTAAGCATGGTTGAACAGAATGGAGAGCTTTATAAAGAATAAGGCAGAAAGCCTTCGCAACGAGTGGTATGACATGTTGTCGATACCAGGTGACTTCTTAGGGTGTCGAGATTTAACCAGACTCTGTAGGGTATTTGGTGTGATGAAACCGTGACCATTATCACGTGTGTCATCGAAGTATGCACTGTTAGTTGGGTTAAAGACAACAATTGGATCGTTGAAATCGTCCAACTTACTGTGGACCTCTGAACTAACGATTGCATTAGTTTCCGGGTCGCCATCTTGGAGAGTGAGTTTGTGATTGTTTTCGAAGGTCTCTCCGATGATATTTGCTTTATTGGTGTCGTTATTGACAACAACACCATTGTGCATAATTGGCCCAGTGATGCGGGAAGTGCCACATATCTTTTTAACATTTTTATAAACGTTCTGGTCCATCTGAATACCCTTCAGCTTGTCTTCCAATTGTCGGGTACGATTGTTTTGGATTCTCTGTTTTATCAGTGTACCAATATTGTGAATAATGGATCGCAATAATGGCTCCCTTTGCGTAAAGCGGTGACGATATCTCATTCTGCAGAGCTTTTTACGCTCCCGGATGAGACGAAGAGTGATGTCGTCATGGGGAATCTGATAGGTCTTTTCAAGTTTATACTTCGGGACATGAGTCTCCGAAGTTTCAACTAGAATCTCGTGAAGTCGTTTTGCAACGTTGTTTATCTCAACCGTCGTTAGGTTCCTGTCAGTGGGAAGAGAGAAGTGGTGGAGTTTATCGTTCAATGTAATATTGAAGTTGTCCCAATTTGTCCGCCCATAATCGGGTATGTATCTGATATGAGCCCGGGATGCTCGATAGCCGCGAATGAATGTGGTCACAGCATTGTGGTCAGATACACCCGCTGAAACTTGAGGAGGAGTGATTTGTGGAAGTAAGTCTTTGGACACAATAAATATGTCCAGAATTGAGTTACCTCGAGTACCAACCGTAGGTGCGACTATTTCGCAGTTGAGGGCATACATGTTTGCGGTGTACCATTGGTACAGTTTTGTGCCATTTGGGCAAGAGACAGAGTTGTTTCAGTGGGGATGTCTGGAGTTAAAATCGCCGCCTATGATGAAGGGTGTATGCCCCGAGGTCCTTATTAGTTTGCCTGTTTATTTAGTAACTAGCAGGTCAGCCTTATATTCCATGTGATGTTCATCTAGCCAACCAGCTAGTTGATTTCCTCTCGTGTTGGGCATGCTATTTCCCCAATTTGGGTGTTTAGCATTCAAATCGCCACCTACGATGTAATAGTTACCTTCCAAATGAAATTGTAAGCATCGGAAAAGAGTCTCTAGGTCCACTATAAATAGATTTTGTTGATGTGCTTCTGGTGCGTAGGCAGATATCACATGCATCCGCCTTCCTTGTTGAAGGGGTATGCGGATGATGCACGCTTCAAGCACCCGAAATCTGCACACCTCACCACTATATATTATCTTATTTTGAAGTCTTTTTAACATACATTCCCACCGCTCCTGCTTGTGTGGAGTTGGGTCGGTCTCTTCGTATAATGTCGTAGTTTTTGTGACATAGTTTATGTCTCTGATTCAGCTTAGTTTCGCTAGCCGGAAGCACATCAGGACATTTGTCTTGCAACAGTTTAAAAAGAGCGGCTCTTCTGTCGGTTCTGATAAGTGAATTTACATTTACGACTAGAGACTTAATTGTGTTTTCTGTTCGAGGGGTTTATATTGACGGCTGGCTAGGCAACTGCGAATAGACCCAGTCTAGTGTCCTGCTCCTTTATTTGTTTTTGCATTTATGTTATCTGCGTCTGAATAGCGAGCAAGGTTGTGAGCACATCTGCTAGTGTTACTGTTTCTGGAGGCACAGTATGTTGCGGCGGTACCCGTGTGGTAGGTTGTGGCGTATTTCTCCTACCAGCTGTTACTTGAGCATACGAGAACTGGGGTGTTACGTTTAGTGCTGCTCGTGCGGGGCTATCGGGCGTTCTATATTTCGTTGTTGTGAAAACTTTTTTCCTGTATTTCGCGAAATTTAGGACAACCTCGATAATTAGCGGGGTGTCCCTGGCCCTTACAGACTCCACACTTTAGAAGAGATCTGTCGTCTACCCTTTCTTTACCTAACGTGCATTGTTTTGGGTTGTGGTCCTGTCCGCATCTTACGTATCAATGCTGGATTTTAGCAGCGGAGACACTGGATTATATCTCTGCCTAATTAAGAATGCAACACCGCCTCCTTGTGTGGATTGGGTCTATCTCTTCTTATCATATTGCAGTTTTTTATGCTTTTGGTTTTAGCTTTGTCTCACTAGCCAGAAGGAGTGATACCAGTGTAAAACCAACCGCCGGCGAGTCAGCACGTGCGACTATGACTCATGATCCGTACCATCGGTTCAATTGTGTAATCCGTTTAGGGTATCTTAAGTAACAAGACGTGTTTCTCACCCCCAACCCAAACAAATACACAATTGAAGTTTCTTCCCTTTGGGCATTTCAGACCACTGTGTCGTGTCAGCTAAATTTCCTCTAACCAACAGTAACGCTTACGAGAAAACTCCCAAAAGAACAGTATGGTTCTATGAGAAAGCCAACTGGAAAGATCTGAACGACTTTTTTGGGAAGTTAAATTGGTCGTTGTTTGTCCGCAACAATGATGTCGGCTTTATAGCGGACACACTGACAGACACGATTCCACACAGAGTAAGGAGTATCAAACCTAAGAGAAATATGTGGTTCAATTCCGGGTGCAAAGAAGCCATTAAGGCTAAAGAGTTGAGCTTCCGATTGTATAAATCTAACCATACTGAGGAAAACCGGAAAATATTTAAGAGAACTAGAAATGACTGCAATGCGTATATTAAACGCGCCAAGTTCTAGCATGACCAAAGAGTGAGACAAAAAATACTACACTCTCCCACATGTAGTAGAAACTTCTGGGCATTTGTGAAGAACATACAAAACTCGGTCTCCTCGTCCATTCCTGCCTTAATAGTCGATGACAGACCAGTCACCAGTGCAATAGAGAAAGCGAATCTATTGCTGCACATGTTGCAGCCAACTGAACGCTGCCTGATACCACATCAGTTCCGCCTCAACTTGAGCATAAGCAGCACATCATCAGCCAGATTCACTTCCGAACGCGGACTGTTGCCCGGGAACTCAAGGAGCTAAACGCACACAAATCCGCTGCCCCCGATGGCATTCCCTCAATTCTGTTGAAGAGATGTTCCTCTTTACTTGCCAAGCCACTGCGGAAACTCTTCCATTTGTCTTATTCTACTGTCCGTTTCCCAAATAGATGGAAGTCAGCGAACATTCAGCCAATTCCCAAAAAGGGTGACAAATCATCCCTCTATTCTTATCGAGCCATAGCACTAACTTCTATTCTCTCGAAGGTAATGGAATCACTGATTAACCGTCAACTTTCGAAATATCTGGAATCAAATGTCCTCCTCAATGACCGCCAATATGGCTTTTGTAGCAACAGGTCCACAGGAGATTTAATGGCGCACCTTACCGAAAAGTGAAGCAATTCCATCCACTACTTCGGAGAAAGGAAGGTTGTTGCACTGGATATCTCGAAGGCCTTCGACAGAATTTGGCACCCAGCCCTTTTATCAAAATGACATTCATATGGAGTGGACAATTCCCTGATCCAATGGATAAGAGAATATCTTTCTGGCCGTTCAATCCAAGTGGTTCTTGATGGTGTCAAATTTGCCTCCCACCAAATTAATGCAGGTGTTCCCCAAGGTTTCTTATGCTCACACACTCTCTTCCTCATCTTTATAAATGATCTCTTGTCCATTACCCTGGTGCAAGACTAATAAGCTTGTAGCGGTTCTACGAACCATAACAACCAACTATAGGTTGAGATGACCTTTCCGCCGAGGAATATACTTACCTGTATTCATTACACGTGCCCACAGACACGTGTCCCGATAGCCATGGATCGTACCTGTAACAAAGGTTATAAGAAATTGTAACAACGTTGAACCCGATATCAAAAAGCAAGGAACTAAACGTTCCAAAAGCTTCCAATATTCAAAAGCAAGTGAAAAGTCCAGAAATGCACAATCTTCAATTCCGAACATCAGCACATGGAATACCATGTCGATAATTAAACCGAACAAGGGATTCATTCTCGGGTAGCTAAATTCAATTAGCACCTAAATCCCTTGTGGGACCTAATGCAAAGGCACGCTTATGCAAACAAGGCATATCGTTTAGCCGCCGCCCCGTGGTCTTACAATCATAAACTCATAACACTATCCCCGATAGATGTTTATAATGGAAAAGGCAAACAATGCATTACCGATCCCATAGTCCTTTGTATCCATCTGAATAACATGAGAACCCTCGTCTCTTAGGCCAGATGGGAAAAACAAACAATGCATAGAAAAAGATCAGAGAATAAGCGGCGGCACCACCGATCATAAGACAAAGGAACAAGATTCCGATAACCAAGTCGGAAAAGATAATGATAATGATGATTACGATGAAAAACCTTCTTTTACAGATACGATGGGAAATTTCGCTTGACGGATACGATAGGAAATTCTGTTTCACTGATACGTTGGGGGAATTTCCCTTACGGATGCGAACGGGATATTTTAGTTAGGAGATACAGTTAGTATATATCGAGCATCCGTCTGTGGAGAACCTACAGAGAACCCGAACGAGAAAGTTAGCTAGTGTGCGCCGCGCAATTAATCCAATACTTTTCGTGTCAATCGAAAATGCATGCGCACCGGATATTAAGTCGCTAATTAATAACCGCGGAGGTCAGATCCTCCCTTTAGAACAAGGAGTCTGCGTCGTGTATCGAGTTTAACGTGTACGAAAGATAGACGAGATTAATAAGTGTCATTGATTAATTAAGCGTGATATTAAGCGAACATTTTGTAACAGCAGTTTATGTGTTAATCCAAACAGTATTTAATCAAGCAAGAAATCAAATTACTTAAGCGTGATATTAAGCGAACATTTTTTAACAGCAGCTTATGTGTTAATAAAGAAACAGTATTTAATAAAATTGAAATAAGAGTTGTAAATAACGTTCCCGAGAACAACTTATCTGTGTTTATTTGTGTCAAATCCGCTCCGGTGTTGTTTAGTTTTTCGGTGAACAGTGTTCGGCGGAACACCATTCAGACATTCCACAAAATCCGCTAAAACCTTGCCCGGAAAAACAAATTATTATGGAAAATTTGACAAGCCTCAGACTTGTTAAATAAGGCCAAGACCAGATGCCGGTTGTAGTGCCGATGATAATGATAATGATGATGTCCATTACCCACAACCCAATCCACTCGTTTGCCAATGATTGCACGTTGAGTTTCTCATACTCATAGGAACATTCCCGGCCAAACTCTTCGAATGTCAATACCAACCAGCAGTTTATGGTTGATACACTGAATTCCGACCTCAACAAGATATATCAATGGGGATTATCTAACCGAGTAGAACTGAATGCCTTGAAAACGCAGTGCTGCCTTTTGTCGTCAAAGGCGAACCCGAAAGTAAATATTGTGACGCATATGACAATCAGTACTAGAATATTCTAGAGAGTCCAAAACAAAGTACTAGAATATTCTAGAAAGTACTGGAAAACTGGAGACTATGAACAGTAGAAAATTCGAGGTTATGGAACGGACGGAAACGAAACGCCGAATCAGAATGAGGAAACGGTATAAATACGTCGGACGCAGATCGAAGAAGTAAGAAGTAAGAAGTAAGCAGTAAAAGACGCGATAAGTACGGAAGCGATAAGTCAAGAAATCGTTAAGTGTACGGTAAAAGTTAGGTTGTTATTAACGAACTAATAAAGTGTTACATTAATTCAAAATCGATTTAACGGCTCTTATTTATTAAAAATAATTAATCCAGCGAACCCTAAGCTCGCTACAATATATTGTCTATGAACGGCACTTGCATCGACGAAGCCAAGGAACTGTCAATCCTCGGCACTCGAATTAATTCGACTCTTAATTGGAGCGACCACATATTTGAAGGTGCGAAAAGTGCGGCCAAATGTACTCTGTTCCATAAGAGATGCAAAAAATACTTCAATCCATCCAACCTGGGCACTATTTACAAGGCGTATATTTGTGCCAAAATTGAGTTCAATTAGCATATTTGGTCAGGCGCATCCAAAACTGCACTACACGTGCTCGATAGGATGCAAAAGCGAGCAGTGAAACTTATTGGAGACTAAGCTGGGAGTCGATCAATTCCGTCGTTAGAGCATAGGCGCAACGTATCTTGTCGATATCTTTTCTATAGGTATTATCACGGTCGTTGCTCAACTGAACTTGTTGAATGTGGTCCGCTCCTTCAGACATTTTCCCGCCAATCTGTGAATGCGCATCAGTTCACGTTGAAAGTGGACTTCAAGCGCACAAACAAACATAGAGAGTCATTCTTTAACCGAACCACACGAATGTGGGATTCTCTACCAGATCATGTGTTTCCTCGTCATTGTATGTTAATGTCCATGCATTTAAGACCAATGTACATCGATACCTCCTTTCCTTATCCACTTCCGCTCCCTACGTTCGCACTATGCTCTGACATTTAAGGGCACTTGAAAATCCCCTTTTGTGCGCTCGTTTGTGTAAAAAAAAAGAGCGTTCGGGTTCCAACAGTTTCCCTAAGTTGTTTCTTCTCCCAATTCTAATAAGTGAATTAACATTGGCAGCAATTATTTTTAGGTTTGATTTGGCTTTTTATTTGGAAACAGCGATGAATAAAGAAAATCTATTCCGGCTGTTCTGTAAATATCTTTTCGAAGTGCATTTTGAGGAGAATCATTTTTACATCTGAATCTGCTTCTGTCGTGCATGCTTTCTTCACAGGTGGATGCTTTGGTACTAAGTTGATTGGATTATTTAAGTCAATAGTCATTTGTGCTATGACATGTTGGGCGCAACGAAATTGTTGTAAGAGCGAGGTTTCATTCATTTTTGATCTTCGATCTCAAGCTTTCGCCTATCCATTAACCCGTAAGGGCCTGAAATTTGGGTCATCCTCCAAAATTAGCAGTATGACCTGAATTTTTGCATAGCACACATGCTCGTTTACTCATATCTGATAATTTTTCTTTTCCAAGTGGATATTCCAACATACACAACCCGTTGAGATCGCATGGATTGTAACACACGTTTGGCCTTATAGATTTTTTACCAACTCACCATTTGATAGTTGATAGGCTTTATGTGCCTCAGCCTATCAATTTTGGTATCAGGGCTCAGTGAAACTATGAAAAAAGGCAACTTGCGATTGCTTTTTCCTGAAAATGAGGTGGAGAATGACTTTCATTAACGAATTTTAAACTGCCATTTTCGACAGAGTTAAGTTTCTCGAGGATTTCCTCAGGTGAAAATACCGGACCGTTTCCGAGAGATACTGTTGTGAAGAGCACAGCAAAGAATAGAATCGAAAACAGGAAAACGATCATCCGAACGGAATACCAAAGCAATTAACTCGATAATATAGAGCTTTAAGCGAGAAAATATATTGGCGTGTACGGCTGCAGTGTGTTCTATTGATACTTTGGTTTTACTTTCCATAGTGTGGGTTCGAATCATGTTCTTCACGTCGCGTCGTTGAAAACGTTATAATATCACACCTTCCCAAAAAGTGAAACCACTCCATCCCTTGCCCCGGTTGTCCTATACGATATCTCAAAAGACTTTGATTGAGCTTATCATCCAGTCCTATTATCGAAATAGGACCCTTTTAAAAGTAGCGGCAGACAATTTGAATGGCTAAGAGAATATCTTTATGGTCTCTCAATTCAATTGGCCCTCTATGGCTGTAAATCTGTATCATATCATCTTAACTTATGTTCCCCGGAGGTCTGTTCTCTGGCTCATTCTTTTGTGTATTCTTATGAATAGCTTTTTGTCCACCACTCATGATTCAATCCACTTTTTTGTTAGTGACATCACCGAGGGATTTCGGACTTCATTATCGAAAAGCAAAGTATGGTCAACTGAGGGAATAGAATTCAACAATGTCAAAAAAACGTGAAATTAATGAAAGGGCATTTGCAGATGCACGCCACAGAATTAATTTCCCTTAACGAGTCCCTGCTGTCATGCTTCCTGCGAACTTAATCTTTTTAAGAGCTTTAATGTGACTGACAGTCCTGAATAAGATAGTACTTCAATTTTTCTGTCGACCTTCGTCAAAAATTCTTAAAATTCATTGAAGCAGAAATATACTTCCGTCACCGGAAGGAAACTGGCTTGTTTAATTGAAATTTTACTTTAAATCCCTTTGCAAGGACGAGAAGAGGCTTTTGATATTAATCATTTGGCGGCAAATATTTCTTCAGCCATGTTTCTGTGGGCGTTTCGCTTCTTGAGCTAAAATGAACACTATCCATTTACCCTTATCGCCCTGAACTAATTTCAAGCAGTGCAATTATAGTCGTTTCAATTGTCGACATGCTTCTCGAAAGACAATCAGAAGCATAATATTCCGGACAAACGGATTAAAATTGGCAATCTCAATTTGATTCCTATTGGTGGTCTGCTGATGACTGTTGGATGCATTGCTACGGGCGCATTCAATCAATAACGAAATGTCAAAACCTTAGTAAGGACATCCCTTTTATAGCCATAACCGTGTCTATTGTTTGTGGCTGGTGTCCAGTTGAATACTCATCAATCATGAGGAAGTAGATTAATTGATCTCACATCCGAATCGCATGAATCAAATTGACCATAGCATCAAAGATTTAATGCAGAAGTTTTCTTTGGGTGGTGAAATAAATCAATCGTTGGTTCATATCGATGTTTTGCTGGAGGTTTGCAGTGCAAATTAAACGACTGCCAGATACAGGACTAAATGAAATGTTCGCTTAATTTCCACTAAATCATCATGGTGATTGATTCCGGGCTGTCGAACAATTGAAATGGATAAATCTTTCACCATTCTATGTTTATTTGTGGGATGTTCGCGTGGGAATAACGTGGAAGACGGGTGGATACAAATTCATTTGGTGGACAATATATAAATTGTAATATGGAACATTGCAGTACCGTTGACTAAAAGGTAAAAACATTAAAAATAAGTAACAAAGGAAAGTGCACTGCCTTTAAAAATGTTTGATCTGAGCCAAGAAGGAACCATCAGCCAACACATATATCATATATACGAATAACACAGAATCAGTGAATCACAGAAGTAACCCACCACAGTAACCGACAAACATAGTAACAATTCACATAGTTTCTGGTAGGACTTTATAGACATATATGGCCTGTCATTGTTTCTGGTCAATTGTTGATTCCTATTATTTGCAGAAGAGGACCGAATCTAATATTTGGCCGTATGAGGGAACCTCATAGTAGACGATTACTTCCCTTTCCCACCAAATGCAGAGCGAAACCTCACTAGTTATTGATCCTGTTTTGGGCATCGTTTGAGTCACTTCATGTGGGCCGGTTGGATAGAGTAAGGTATTTCTCTCGTCTCTTGAGAAATCTCAAACACTTGGCCACAGCTTTAAATATATGGTCCTCAATGGTCAAAGATATAGTTCCATGTCTACAACGGTGCTGGTGGCATTTATCGTCAATGCATTTACATTGGGGATTACCTGTGATGACGAGAGGCAGCACTGGGTTCTCGAGGCATTGAGATCTACCCGGTTAGATAATCCCCTTTGATATATAATATCTTGTTGAAATTGGAGTTCAATCAATTAGGCTGATAACGGTGTTCGGTCAGGAAAGTTCGACATTCTATCATCAGCAAACGAGTTAATTGAGCTGCAGGTAATGGACAACAATTCGTTCATAAAAATGAGGGAGAGGGTTGATCAGAGTACAGAGCACTGGGGAACCCCAGCATTAATTCGATGGGAGGCAGATTCGACACCATATACATCCACTTTACATTCGAGATTCCGTTTTAAGGGCGGAGTCTGCGTCTTCGCGCGGTCCAATCTGGCTTGCCAGAAAATGGAGGCGTTGGAACCCAATAATATGGACATCATATGGTTGAAGGTCGTGCTGAAGAATTCCGTTAAATTTCTTTGTTGTCTTTACCGCTCCCCGAATGACGATTGACCGGCGACATTTTTCGAACATCTTTCATATACCGTCGACTGGATACAGATCAACCACCCAGCTTCTGACGTTGTTGTCCTTGGCGATTTTAATGTGCACAATTCCGGCTAGTTGTTACATTCTAACATAGCCGACGAGGCTGGGAGGCTGGCGGAGATGTTTGCTGTAAGCCACAACTTGACTCAAATCGTGGGGGAGCCAACGCGAGTGCCCGATGCCCGAGGCGATTATGCGAACATCCTGGATCTGTTTTTGACATCCGAACCGAGTATTTATACCGCAGAGGTTTCTGCGCCACTGGGAAACTCAGATCACTGCTTGGTATCTGTCGCGCAAGCACTTGCATATCAAGCGAATAATCGGCCTAGGCAGCTTCGCCATGTGTGGAAGTATGGGGCTGCTAACTGGGACGATTTCCAAGATTTCTTCGCATCCTTTCCATGGTCCGAGGTGTGCTTCGGAAACTCCGAGGTTAACGCATGCGCGGAGTCGGTGTCAGAGATTATTCTTTTGGGGATGGAGATGTATATTCCACATTTTATCAAACAAAGTTCGTCTGATAAACCTTGGTTTGACAAAAAATGCGAGCTGATTACATCGGCAAAAAATAGAGCTTTTAAGCAATGGCGCTCCAATCCCACCGATGTTAACAGAACGAATTTTGTTAGAATCAGAAACGCGTGCAACCAGGCGATTGATACCGCGAAGAGGGCTCACAACGACAGGGTGATCAATAAGCTCCTTCGGTGCCCAACTGGTTCGCGCTCCCTCTGGTCAATGGCAAAAGCTGTCAGCAGTAACTTCGCATCGTTCTCTTTCCCTCCATTGGTGACAGACAGCGGGGCGTTGGTCACGAATCCAAAGGATGAAGCTAATGTGTTCGCGAATTTATTTTCCGCGTATTCAAACCTCAATCCCGGCCTTTTGAAGCCACCTGTGATCTCGCCGGTACAGTCTTCCATGCGGGATGTGAGATTTCGTCCGCGCACTATTTAACGCATTCTACGTGAACTGGATTGTAGGAAGGCAACCGGCCCGGACGGAATACCAGCAATAGTCCTTAAGAACTGTGCTCCAGAACTATCGCCGGTTCTTGGCAAACTCTTCCGCTTATCTTATGCACGGAGGACCTTTCCTGCCTGCTGGAAAATCGCTCGAGTTCAGCCAATCCCAAAGACGGAAAAAAGTGTCTCCACAAAATTACCGTCCGATAGCATTACTGTCTATTTTATCTAAGGTAATGGAAAAAGTCATCAATACAGAGTTGGTTAAGTATTTGGAGTGCAACGGACTTCTGAATGATCGTCAATACGGATTCCGTGGCAGGCGGGACACAGGAGACCTTTTGACACTTATAACCGATATATGGACATCTGCGATTGAACGGCATGGTGAGTCAAGGGCGGTCGCATTGGATATCTCCAAGGCTTTTGACCGCGTCTAGCACGGGGCATTGCTGAGCAAACTTCCTTCATATGGACTTTCCCAACAGCTTTGCGACTGGACGAGGAGCTTCCTCGAAAATCGGTCGATCCGGGTTGTTGTGGACGACGAGTGTTCGGATCTGTATCATGTTAATTCGGGGGTGCTCCTAGGTTCCATTTTGGCTCCAACCTTGTTTTTGCTTCACATAAATGATTTGTTGGAGACAACGGATAACAAAGTGTTCAGTTTTGCGGATGATAGTACGCTTGTTTCCTCCTTTTCGAGTGATCGGCCGATTGGTGCATCTGCGTCACACCAGCTGAGATGTAGACAGATTGACTCTCTGAATCGGGATCTGGATAAAGTCCTGCAGTGGGGAAAGGCCAATATCGTCGACTTCAATGCAACGAAGACCCAGTATACTATATTCACAAAGAAAAGTGGATCATCGGTTCCACACCTGATGATGAATGGCCAGGCCCTCAAATCTGGAGAAAGCTTGAAATTGCTCGGCGTCACGGTCTGTGGGAATGTATCATGGGATAAACACGTGTCGAGTATCGCCAGGTCAGCCTCAGGAAAACTGAGTTATCTTTTTAGAGCCAAGAAATATTTTACTCGGGCCCAACTTCTTCTCCTATATAAATCCCAAATTAGACCTGCGCTCGAATATTGCTCTCATGTTTGGAGCTCGGCTCCTAAACATACCCTCGACCTATTTGAGAGCATTCAGAGACGAGCGATCCGCCTGATCGGGGACTCGACGCTGACGTCGGGACTACAGTCGCTATCACATCGAAGACGCGTAGCCGACCTCTGTCTGTTTTACAGATATTATAACGGGTGCTGTTCTTCGGAGATTCTTGGTATTGTTCCACGCAATTCGGTTTATATGCGCTCCACAAGACAATCCGACGGATCGCACCCGTTTGTGGTTCATCTCCCGACGGCGCGAACATACCTGCATCAGAACTCGTTCCGTTATAGAGCGGGGAAGCTGTGGAACTCCCTTCCCACGCGAGTGTCCCCGGAGCGTTACAACCTGCAACTGTTCAAAAAGAAGTGCAACAGTTATTTGATGGCATCTCGGGGCGCCCACTCGGCGCTATAGGTTCGCCTCTCCCGAGAGAAGTCTAATAAAAAAAAGCCTTATAATAGATTGAACGGCCAGAAACAAAGAGTCTTATCCACAGAATCAGTGTATCGTCAATTCCGTAGAAATTCTATTTCGACAACAGGGCTGGGTGTGAAACTCCTTCTAACGTTTTCGAATTATCCAATTCATCAACCTTGCTTTCAGCGGTGGCTCTAATTTTCGCTAAGATATACTGTGGGGGCGGAAGTATGTGTGCCGGCATACGGCACGGGGTTCAGCTCCAACTCCACTGAACGCGTTCGCTGAAACTCCCGGATTGCTCTACCGAATTAGATGAAATGAAACGCTGGTTAACTGATTGAACTTTATTGTTTATTGTTCTATGGTAACTAATGCCTTATTGAGCGAGTGTCTTATTGGGCAAATGTCTTAATGAGCAAATGTTTTATTGAGCAAAGGTCTTGTATGTAATTTACTCGCACAACGTCCACATTTAGTTTCGCTTATTTAGCTGCTTTATAATCTTTTACTCTTTAAATCCCGAAATTTATCCAGAACATCCAAGCTACTACTGTACAAGACCGTGGTCTTACCAGTACTCATGTATGGATCCGAGACCTGGGTGCTTAATAAAAGGCACTCTGAACTCTTGGCTGCGTTCGAGAGAAAGGTCTTAAAAAGAATTGTTGACCCCATATGTGAGGGAGGACGATTCCGGAGACGCTACACCCATGAGTTGTACGCAATCTACCTTGAAGCTAATGTTGTAAGAAAAATCAAGCTCGGTAGACTCCGGTGGGCGGGACACCTAGCTCGAATGAGCGAAGAGGAGCCTGCCCGGAAAGTCCTTTGTGGCAGGATGTATGGAAGGAGACAGCGCGGCAGACCTTGTCTGCGATGGAGGGATGGCGTAGACCAGGACGCCCAGAGCCTGGGAGTGCCAAACTGGATGACATCGGCTCGAAATCGGGACCGGTGGAGAGATTTGTTAAATAAGGCCAAGACCGGATCCGGGTTGTAGTGCCGATGATGATGATGATGATAATCCTTTACGTGGGGTTTTCACCGTTTACAGTATGATAGCACACAACGTTCACACTCAGTTTTACTTATTTAGATGCTTTATAATCCGTTACACGGGGTTTTCCTTTTTTACAGTATGATAGAATACAACCTACGCACAACGTTCACATTCAGGTTTACTTATTTATCCGCTTTATAATCTTATGCACAGGGTTGGTGTTGGCACGACACTGGGCGCGATTTCCAACATCGACCGCACGTTTGTTAATCTAACTTGCACGTTTCCAAGGATTACACTGACTCAAAATCGTATGACTCCGACTCGTTATCGCTAAACCCGTGCGCACATTTCGGTGGTTGAAAGTCGACTGTTGTTGTGAATCGACTGGTGACGCGGCGTGATCGTCCCCAGCGGTTAATGAACTTCGACTGACTGAATAGGGGCAAAAATCCATTCATCGGTGTCGTGGCAGTGGGGTCATAGCTAAGTAAAACTCACTGCCACTTACTGGGAACTTGAAAAGGGTTGCTATGCGTGCATAAAGAATTTGTTTCGGGGAATTCCTGCCGTACGGGCTGAGTTAGATTCCTCGATTGCTATGTATACTGAGAAATCGGTTTTGGAGGCATAACCAAGTATGGGCATGGATTGTCGGTTAGACAACGGAACATGGGCCTTGATCGTTGCGATGGTTGTTTCGTGGAAGTGCAACGCATCGTGCTGGTGACTTACCAGTAAGGAGAATTGGTGTTGTTTCAATTGGTCTAGGTAGGATGGGAGCCGGAATGGTTTTCGCGGAAACTAAATGTTGCTTGGTTACAAGCGAGGAAAATGGTTTAAGTAGGAAGTGAGCCGGAGTGGTTTTCGGGGGAAATTAGTACTCCTTGGTTGCAAGCGAGAAATATAGTTTAAGTAGGAAATTAACGGAAGTGGTTTTTGGGAAAAATGTATGCGGTTTGATGTAGATGAGGGAGATGATTTATATTCTGTTGTAAGTTTTGAAAATGCATTTTATTACATATTGGGAAATGGATTCTTTGTAAGCTTGGGGATGTATGCGATTGCAGATTTGGGAACGGACGCTGTTGCATATTGGGAAGTGTGTTCTTTGCATGTTTGCGGATGTAGGCTATTGCAGGTTTGGGTTATGGTGCCGCTGTTAGCGGTCGAAGTTAGGTAGGAATTGTGGGTTGGTTCTCCATGTGATATAGAGAACCTCCACAATACCATCACATCTCCTGTGGGAATTTTGCTACTAAAGTCATGTTGTGGTCATTAAGAAAGTAACTTACTTCCAGGTATTTCGGAAATTGACAGTTAATGATTGACTCCAATAATGTAGAAGTAAGTTATAGCGAACCTTTTCAAAAACTAGACTCACTCCATTCACTACTTCTCTTTTTATGGTTTACCTTCTAAACATATCGCAAGCCGGAGTCTTTGGCATGCACAATTTACAGAGTTGTACAGTATGTCACAACACTGTGCATATGTATTAAAATACACTTTTGCATCTCTTACTACTTTTACCACGGAACAGGACTTTCGGTTTTCTTTCGTGGGGGTGGTTAGCTCTTTAGGCTGGTCTCTTGCCGTTGTCTGCCTTGTTTTTTCTTGTCTTGATCTTTGGAGTTCCTGCAGCTTGAGGCTTCTGTACTTGAGTTACTAGAGTACGGTCCAACACTCCTCTGACGGGATCATATAGTCAATGAAATGCTTTCGCTCCGAAAGGTTGCTTCTCCATTGAGCGAAACGGCTGCATACAAAAATGGCATGTTCGGCATCCTCTTCTCGCTCTTCGCATTGTTGACAAAGAGGTGAACTGTCGTGTCCGAAACGGCTTAGGTATTTTCGATACCCACCATGACCCGACATCAACTGAGTAAGGTGATAGTGGTAGCTCTCGTACGAACGCCCTATCCAAACTTCTTCGGGTGGGATGCATCTGCCTTTTAAGCTCGTGTTCCATTTGGCCGGCCACATAGCGACAGAAGCTTCTCTTTCTTCTAACTTTCTCCTCGCCATTCCCCCAGGCCCTTCATACTTTGTGACCCTCCTTTTATAAATCCGAAGCATATCGTCAGCTGGATGTCTATTGGGAGTAGTCTGGCTATAACAAATGCTGCTTCGTCGGTGATCGTCCTTAATGTAGAAGGGGGTCAGTTATCCAACAAGACTGGTCTCAATTAAGGGACGGACTGATACCAACCGTGAAAACTCTTTTGTATTAGTGCACAAAGCCTGTGTGTTGATATCATCATTCTTTTCAGTTGTTTTGTATATAGTGCTTCGTCCGACACTAACGCGGCATAGTCTAGTATGGGTATGGCCGCACTTGGCAAAATAATTTTCTTACTAATCCTGGTCCACCGATATTTGGCGCCTGTACGTCTGCGGCTTTCTTACCCGCATACCCTACGTGACGCTTAAATTTTAGGCGGCTGTCGAGCATAACTCCCAAGTACTTAACCGCTATCCTTGATCGTTTGGCCCGATTTCCCATCTAGAAGTTGGGAGATTCCACATCTCTTCGATTAGTTATTAGGACTGCCTCCGTTTTGTTGTCAACTAACTCTAGTCGGACGAATTGTAGCCTAGAGTGTGGAGAAATCTGGAAAGAGGGTCGACAAGATAATATCTCTTCTGTCAGTTTTTTTTCAGTTATTTCAAATTTTTTATCAAACGCAGCAAAGTGCCCTTGTTTGGACAGTAAGATTGCTGTATGTCAGTTTGTGTCTCTGGAGTGGGAATTTTTATGTTATTCCGTGGTTGTTCCACAATTGATGAATTCCTTACTCCACCTCGCAATTAATCGTAAGTGTCACGAAGTTGTTGTAAGAACGAGTTTTCATTCGTTTCTCTTCTTCAACGTGCTTGTTTCCGGCTTCCAACTTTGAATTCAACTGTTGGTATTTAGGGCAACCTCTAAACTTAGTAGAGTGACGTGTGCTGTTACAAAGGACACAGGATAATTTATTTCTATCCGGGGGCTGTTCTCTGCCTCAATAATATGCTTAATTAGCCATTTGACGTATTGAAAATGCATATTGGAATTTGATGCAATACGACCAAACTACGGACAGTGTATACATCGTAATACGTGTTCGGACTTCTTTATTTTCTCCCAATTTACTGTTTGATGATTAATATACTACACGGGCTGAAAGTCCCAGAATTTTTCAGTAGGTGGCACCACTATAAAATGAACATGAGTCATTTCGAGAGGCTCATCTGTCACGACGTTTACAAGCTACAGTCGTTTGAGTGACGCCACTTTCGCCTTCGTAAAAAAAAATTTAAAAACAGATCAAGCATTATTTTTTTACAGGGAAAACCTCTGAATAATTATTGCGATGGTTGCACAAATATTATCCCACATCTGCTCTTTCAAGAACAGCGGTTTATCGTTGTTTTAAAATGAAATGTATGAAGCATTAAAGACGCACCTCGCTGTGGAAGGGCAAAAGAGGCTACAAATGCGGAAATCGTGAAGCAAGTGCATTGTATCGTTTTGAGTGATCGTAAAGTGAAGTTGCTCGAGTTAGTTAAGGCCGTGTGTATCTCAAAAGAACGGACCAAATACATTTTACACGGAAGGTGCTGGTGTTGGTGGTGTGGTAGTGTTTGTGATGTGATTGTTGTTTGTCATTTGCTGTTTTTTTAAGGTCACCATTTGTTTGGTTGCCTGCACGGGAATAGGTTCAACAAAGTCCCACCGGCGACGGTCAGTAGGTTGTCATCCACGACCTCTCTACTGCAATAAAACAATACTCGGTTTTTTTTTAAGTTTTATTAACTGCTCTGTGGTTACACTGGTTAGGACATTAACTTAATCTCTAGTTCATTAATTGAGGTATACGGATGGTAACTTAAAGAGTTCTGAATTGAAGCACTTATACACAGTAAGTTAATTTTGGTTTATTAATTAACAGATTGAAATGGTCACAGTATGCATGAATTTAGTGGTGAAATAACGTATAAGAATTGTCACATACGAGATCTGAACTGAAGCACTTGTACGCAGTAAGTTAGTTTTGGTTTATTAATTATCAGATTGAAATGTTCACAGTATGCATAAATTACACGAACTGACCCCGGTGGCGGTTGAATTCCGACTCGTGTGTGCAGGGCAGAAGATGAAACGCGACACGTTATTAAAATAACTCGTGCAGAGTCAGTCATCCGCTAAGCTAAGGATGGGTTTTCGTTTCATTGCGAGAAACATGAAGATTCTTCTCCGGTGACCAATCAGAGAGGATCGCCCTGAATTGATCACGGCGAGGATGCGTGATCGCTCGTGTTGCCAGGCAGTGGGCAAACAAAAACGAAAGGCGATAAAAAGGGATTTGGTACTAGGGGCATCATAATGGAAGGTTTGCAGCTGCGCAAATAGGCGGCAAGCCTTTAGAGCAACTTGTGCCGGTAGCAATTAGGATACTCGCACAACGATAATTGTGCGCCGTATCGATGCCGGTGGCCTATGTCGTATTCTTGTGTACATGTATACATGCTGTAGAACTTGTTTCTCGGCTGTTAGACGCGCGATGCGTGAACTGGTTTCGTCGGTTGGACAAAAGCTGGCGGTGACTGTAAATAAGTCAGGGAAATGTGCTGCGCATATGTGTGGCGGGGTAAGCCAGCTAACAAGGGACGCCGATTGGTTTCCCGATGTATGTTGCATGCTGGTAATTCTTTTCAGGGAATTATGGTGATGCAACATATGAGCGAACGATATTTCGTTTTCGGAGAATTTGGATGATGCCCTATAGTGATACAAAAAATGCATGAACGGGGTTTTTCTTCCTGGGGGGTCCTGGGCATGCGTTGAATGCATGTTATGGGGGGAACCTGGGAAGTGGGAATGTTTGCTGGGAACTGCAGGTAACGTAAGGAGTTGGGGCTGTAATTCCGGGTAGAATTGTGGGTGGAACTGTGGTTAGGATGGTGGGTTGGTTCTCAGCGTGATATAGACAACCCCCACAACTCTCCCTCGGTAGCCATTTCTAGTTGAATTTATGCCAGCTACATACCTCTGATGGTCTTTGCTCTGGAATTTTCTAGGATTTTTTCAATCCGAGTCTTCTCCCATTCGCGTTTTTGCGTTTGAAGAGTCTCATTGTCTCTTTCCGAATTGTCGCGTATCTTTCTGCGTTGACTTCATCATATCTTTCTAAGCGAATCACTCTGAGGCGTTTACGTTCTTCGATCTTCGCCCTGCACTCACCGTCAAACCAAGGTTTGGACTTAATTGTTTTCTTAAATCATAATACCTTTTGGGCTGTTTGTTTCATTGTGTCTCTGATCGACGTCCATTTAGTGTCCACACTATTGGCTACCTCTCCCTCACTACTCCCATTCTCTAAAATGCTAAATCTATTTGTTAGTTCGTATTGATATTCAGCCCATTTGTGGAGGTCTTTCAGTTTATCAACGTCGAACTTTTTGCTCGTCTCTCGTGACTGCTCATGTGGGTTTGCTGCGAGCCGACTCCTGATTTTGCCCATGACTAGAAGATGATCGGAGTCGGAATCTGTTCCTCTATATGAACTTACGTCAAGGATATTCGAGTGTTTTCTTTTGTCTATGAGGAAGTGGTCTATTTGTTTGCGGGTTACGCCGTCAGGTGATATCCATGTGGCTTTATGAATTTGCTTATGCTTGAACAGAGTGCTTTTCACTACCAGATCTATAGACGCTGCGAACGTAATAATTCGAATTCCATTATCATTTGAAACGTCGTGTAGGCTTTCTTTACCTATAGTTGGTTGGAAGATATCTTCCTTTCCCATTTTCGCATTCAGATCCCCGATGAGGATCTTAACATCGAATGATGAGATCTCATCAAATACTTCCTCTAGGGTTTCGTAGAACGTGTCCTTCGTTTCTTCGTCGGTCGATTCTGTTGGGGCGTATACGTTTATCAATACGTAATTGTACCATGGGCTATGTATCTTTAGCAGCGACATTCGGCCATTAATAAATTGCACATCTTTCACATGGGGCGTAATCTTCTTGCTTATGATGAAGCCGGTTCCGATGTTATGTGTATCGGTACCTCCACCCGCCAGTGTAAATCCGTTGGTATCGATTACTTGATGTGGGAGTCGGACTTCCTGAAGCGCGACGATGTCCATTTTATATTGTTTCGCGTTTTCTACGACCGTCTGTACCGCACCTGGTTTATATAACAAATCAGCGGGTCGAATCAGAGCAGTAAGCAGACCTAACCATATCAAAGAGGGGCTCTCGTATGGCCGACTATTTGAAACCCCAAGACTGTTCCCACGAAATGAATAATCAACATACAAAAACATCCTCACGAAAAACCCGGTAGTCGTAGGTGTGATGAGCCGACACTACCATAAGGGAACAAGTCATCAAGAAAACACTGACTCGGCAAAAGAAGACGGAAAAAGCGGGATATGCGCGTCGGCACGTGGAATGTTCGAACTTCATGAAAATGCCAACGTTAAACTAGTAGAATTCCTTATTGACAAAATCAATCGAAACTTTTTCGTAAATTGTTCTTTTTCTGACAATGATTTCGTTTCCCGTCTTGCGTTATCGTAAATTACTACTTATGTACTCTGTGTATGAAAATTCGATCGGGGTCATTATTGCATTAAAATAACCAGAAACATGTGCAATAGTAGTCTTAAGATTCAAATAAAGGTTTCTTCTTGTAGTTTTCCCTTAATTATTTATTATTTTTTGAAATAGTACTATCTTCATTATATCATCATCATCATCATCATCATCGGCACTACAACCGGGATCCGGTCTTGGCCTTATGTAACAAGTCTCGAGGCTTGTTAAACTTTCCATAATAATTTTATTTTTACGGGCAAGGTTATTAGCCTTGCGCCGAATCTTTATTATATAGATGTAAGATTATAGTTGTAAAGGAATTGCTGTCTTAAATCTCTAAAATCATCATCGGCACTACAACCGGGATCCGGTCTTGGCCTTAATTAGCAAGTCTCTCGACCGGTACCCGGCCCTTATCCGAGACTTGTCAAATTGTCCACAATAATTTGTTTTTCCGGGCAAGGTTATTAGCCTTGCGCCAACCTTTCTCAGGATGTCGCTGCATGCATTGGTTCACTACTTGGCGGGTGCCAAAATAGCTATTCAGGGGTGTCACGTGGAGACTGCATGTCAACTTGGATTGAACAGGGACAAGGAACGTCCTGGCCTTCGCCAGGTTGAAAGCAGAGACTTTGCCCTATATGTTCGCTCCCACTCCACCCAAATCTCTAAAATACTCGTTGCAAAATCTTAAATTGTAAATGTATCATCTACTTTAATAAAAATTGAATTTAATTGGAAATAAATGTGGATTTAAAAAAAAAAAAAAAAATATTTTTTTTTGGTTTTTTAAAATTCAACTCTTCGTAAATTGTACCTAGACCGAGTGAAGTTTTATAGGTTACGTCAAAACTCCTCACAATTTCCTGTATGAAGAAAAATCCAAAGCACAAATGCTCTGAATACTTTTATATTTTTCGACCTGCTCTGTTTGCCTTCGTTCAAGATTCTACTCTCGATTTTTTCGGGTGACTCCTGTAAAGAGAATTCAGAAAAAATAATTCAATAAAACAAAAACCAGGGATACCAAATTTCCTCATTACATAAAATGATATCAGGGGTATAGCCAGGCTACATGAACTCACCCACAGGATATTAGGTGAATAGACGAGATGACATTCTGTGAAATAATGTGGCCAATTGACCAACTAAATAACACCAGTACCATTCTTTGAATTCAAATTCACCTTGTGATGTTCTTTTTAAAGATGAAGCTTTTGAAATTTAAGCCGGGCTGCTTTTCTCCTACAGATCCTATTATGCTCATTTCCCTAGCTGTGTGCTATTTACGGACACCCTAGCTTTGAAATCACATCTTTATCTCATTACCAAAGGAAATCTCGTACACAAAGATTCATGAATTGCAATTCAAATTGAAGAGGTTCTTTGAGCAGCATGTCCTTCCTACTTTCCTAGGAGTTGTTCTACTACCTATGCCACTCTCACAGATATCCTCTAGATGAGATTTAAAGGGGGGCATGCAAATTATAAGGCATAGAGCAGAATATAAAGTAACGGGGAGATGAAATTAAAGCAACTAACTGTATCTGCAGATTCCTCCAATTTCAAATAAACTCAGCATGTGGCCTCGTTTCGACATAGGCACGTCCACACCAGGAAATGCATAGTTCATACGTGTATAAGAAGATAGAAGTACACATAACTATATTATTCAACTAGCACAGGAAATGTCACAGTGAAAATTACAAAGAAGACCGCCTTCCGCGTTAAATGGCGACAGGACGTAGTGTGATATACCACATACTTTGCCACCTGTCGTTCGCGACAAAATATAATATGTCAACTAGAACATTCTAAATTAATGAAGACAAGTCATCGCAACGCACCCCGTCAAAATTACTATGAGACACATGGCCGAAGGACATTGCTGATTATTTTCTGATTATCCCCTTCTAGATCGTAATTAGATACATCTCATTAACGCGACACGACATGTGTCGTATATGTGTGTCATTACTTCAGGACGAAATTAATGAGATTCTTTTGGGCGTTTGATGCCCACCGCGGCGTGGCTACATTTGTGGCTAGATTTAAGTTTTCAAAACCATAATATTGACGTCACAATTTATGAAATTACGTTTAATATTATCTTGTAAGTCGTGATGGACAATTGTAGCAATTCCCTAGTGGTTCACTAACACATTTAATCAGTATTATCATTGCTAAAATATGAATGAATGTCGCTTAGGGAGAGAAGAGGACTATGAAAAGGGTTCGTTCACCTTTCGGTATATTTTGAGCTCGCCATTAGCTGGAGACTAGAGGGTCTCAATACAACCCTCACCAGTTTGAAGATCCTGCTACACTCATTAAAACTGGACACTTCTCAGAAATTATGTATTTGAATTTTCAAAAAAAAAATTGTTTTTAGGTAATAGTACAGCACGTCAAAAATATTTTCCAAAAGTTTTAACTCACTCAAATTTCGATTGCCGTATTCGAAAATGAGGATATAAATGTACTATCATCCGCAAAACTGAATATATTTTCACCCGTTGATTTTAGTAAATCATTAATCTCAAGTAAAAACTAGGTTGGAACCAGGATAGAACCCTGAGGCACCCCGGAATTAATAGAACACAGATTTGAAAATCCACCTTCTACAACAACCCGGATCGATCAATTCTCAGCAAGCTGCCCTCCTCTCCAGTCGGAAAATTGTTGGAAAAGTACGTATGAATGAAGCTTTCTTAATAACGCCGTGGCGGCTA
The DNA here is from genome assembly GCA_963931805.1 of Microdon myrmicae. NCBI lineage: Eukaryota > Metazoa > Arthropoda > Insecta > Diptera > Syrphidae > Microdon > Microdon myrmicae. Next base: position 75,000,272 of record OZ007500.1, on the reverse strand, counting down.
CGCCAAACCCCACGGTTCGCTTTACTAAAAAACACCCATTCCACTATCCAATCATATAATTTCACTAATGCAATCGCATTAGCACCTTAAATGCTTTACGCATGTAGGATTATCTGAGGTATAATCTAAAAAGTCCCTGTAAAGGAAAACTTACCTTCATGCATCTCTTCGCATATAATTTCCTGTAAGATTTCTTTTCTACCTTTTCAGGTATCCGAAAACCTATTCGGTACCTTCGGTTCCAAGGCAAATTTCAATTTCCCACACCTGTACCGCAATCTCCACCCAGCATACCTGAAACATTTCCTTGTACAAGGACATTTAATGCATGCAACGCGTTCGATGAAATTCCTAGAAATAATTCTTAAAAGTGCATATGGCATCATGAATCCCAAGCCAGCTTGTTTTTTTAGATGCCATAAACCATATTTCTACGCATGTAAACATGCATAAGACCCAACTCATCGTTTGTTTTTCCACTAACAAACAATCTTCAATTTCTTTCCCTGCCTCAGCTAATTTCTCGGCATATACAAAGGCATGCAAGGGACTCGTTCGGCCACCGATCCCATTAGCACCTTTTTTCCCAACGTCGATAATGGCGACGACGCATCGCGTAAATAATGAACCGCATTACCAACGGCGCATTTGGTCATATCTCTCTTTTGTCTTTGCCGCCAGTCTGCTTCGTTTACCCATTGCCCTCGAGTACGTGTAAACAACTCAGATATGAACGATCGCACACATACCACCATGATCTTCATTACAAGATCTGGTTTTCTATTCCACCAAGAGAGACTTTACGTTTCTCGGGTGGTAGATAAAAAACGATATCCTTAGTGGTGAGGATATCTAACACGACACCACAAACTCACCCCATAAGCGAATCATCCCTGCACGAGATGATTATCGCTGAGTCCTTTACCATCCCCTGACCACCACGGTCACACATCACTCCCGCTGTCCGTAGCGCTGCGGACACGCGAAAAGTCAACCGCCAGTCGCGTAATTATCATTCATCACCAAATCGTGAATTGTGAACGTTGAACGATTCAACCAGTGCGCTTAAATTAAGATAGATGTAATAAAGAAGCTCTCCAGAATAAATAATAGTGTGTTTTAATTGCTATCTGTGTTTTGTTCTTTGCATTCGGTTGTGGACAAACGTGGCGGCGGCGTCGCTGAATTTGTTTCGTTCTTTTGATCAACGGTGGACCGAACCCGGTGAAACATTTAGTGGAAACAGTGAGTGGGACGAAGTAGAACTCTCGCCCATGCTGGCGTGGCGACTTCGTACCCCACAACACTCTGTACCAGACGCGACCAAAAGTCTTGGAGATGTCCAATGCGACCGCCCTTGATTTACTACATACTTCAATTGAAGAACGTTTGATTCGAACCGACGCTATGACGGTTAGAATCACTAAAATACAGAACCAATACTCAACACATCAGACCACTGCCGCGTTTTCGAATCCGATTGTTATTCTCAAGAACACTCAGCTGATGTGGAATTGAAATGTTATTGCTATGGTATTCGGCTCTGATGCTCTGTTTATTCGAACTTCTGTCGGTGTCCTCCATTATTAACTTGTGTATTGTGTGTGTATCTGTTCGAAACGCCACAGCAGTTACAACAAAGTTCAAATGATCTCCTACTGCTACGGAATCCATAGTGGTGATCTTTTAGAAGTCCCTTGCATTCCAAGTATTTAATGAACTTGGCCGTAAACAAGCTGTCTTTCGGTGTCCATAAGTTGTATAATAAATGGATGTCGATAAGCAACATGCACACCACTGCATTCTATTCTGCTTTTTAATGTTTAAAAAAAAACTCTGCTCAAGCTAGGGAATTGATTATTTCGACTTTGGGTGAACAGTCTGTGAGTCATTCAACAGTAAAAAAGTGGTTTGCAGGATTTTGCGAAGGAAATTTTTGTCTTAAGAGCGCCCCATGTCCAGGTACAGTGGAAAATTTGATGACGAAGAGCTTCATGTTTTACGGGATTAAAATCCATGTCAAACTCAAGAAGAGCTTGCAGAACAGTGAGAAGTTTCTCACTTCGTCACTTCATCACTTCGATTGCATGCAATGGGAAAGATACAGAATGAACGAAAATGGGTTCCTCACACACTAACGGAAGGAAACAAAAAACGAAGAGTTGACTGCAAGAATTTACTTTCTCGTTACAGAGGAACGAATTTGTTGGCGCAAAATCGTTACGGGCGATGAATAGTTGGATTCTGTACGGCAATCCTAAACTTAGAAAAGCATGGGCTGATCCAGGCCAGCCATCAACACCAGTTGCAAAACTGAATATTCATGGCATGAAAGTGTTACTCTGTGTGTGGTGGGATTGGAAAGGAGTCATTTACTATGTCATCATCATCATCATCGGCACTACAACCGGGATCCGGTCTTGGCCTTATTTAGCAAGTGTCGAGGCTTGTTAAATTTTCCATAATAATTTATTTTTACGGGCAAGGTTATTAGCCTTGCGCCGATCATTTACTATGTAGTACTTTGCAAAACCTGACTATTCCCTTTCTAGACATATGATCCATTCATCAATATCCCCAAATACATAGCTAATCAATAAAATACAAAACACCCATAACCCAATCCATAATTCCTACGAACATGTGGTTCAATTCCCAAAACGCAACCAAATCAAACACGTAATAAACGAACCAAATGAACAGTTGATTTGTATACATGCAATTCCCAGAAATACCCAATTAAAGAAAATGCACGATAAACCGAACCAAATGCCCATTTATCGTACGTAAGCAAAATCCCTTATTTATTTATTAGTCTTAATCCAAGCATAAGTTAAAATAATATAATCCAAACATCACAACACATATCTTCATATGCATTATATGTCCATTTACCACGCATTCATACAATTTCCAAAACTTTAGAGACCAAACAAATTTCCAAAACTTTAAAGACCAAACAACCTGCAACTGTTCAAAAAGAAATGCAACGGTTATTTGGTCGCCACTCGGCGCTATAAGTTCGCCTCTCCCGAGAGAAGTGTAATGAAAAAAAATAAAAATAAAAAATAAAACAAATATGCGATAAACGAACCAAGTGTTCATCTGGTTCGTATACGCATATCCCCAGTTAGCATGATAAACCGAACAAAAATATTCGTTTATCATGCGTAAATAATAGTCCCCGATACAGAAACACCACAAACGCATATCCCCACGTGCATCGTACGATCCCAAATTTTCGGGAATTTTCTCACGCCAAATTCCCGACTCCTACCCGTCTCTTAATCATGCAAATCCCAAAAAAATCTGTACATAGAGGCGATGCGTCCGGATTTTGATCGAAGAAAAGAGAAGATAGTCTAATCAGTCAGCTGGCAGCGTGAGTTGATGCAACTTATTATTTCTATTGTGTGTAATTAGAAAGTACATTTAATTTTGCTCCTTAGTTTCCTTCAGTCAGATGAACAAATAATATATTCAAATATGATTCAACAAAAATCTTTCTATTTTGATTACGGCTACTGCTGCGATTGAAGTCCTTTTGTCGCATTTTGTATTTTCTAGTGCATCTAGTGCAGCTCATCCTTTGACTGCTGCCATCGAGAGTGTTTGATAGTTTCTTCTCTTGTGTGTGCATCGACACTAGCACCCATAGTGTCCGATTGTTGTTGATATTATCGTGCGATTCACCTGTTCACATATGGTGCATCCTTTGGTTATCCGGAAGCATTAAGGATACACGTCCGCATATCCTTGTGTGTTCGCTCCCATTCCCTTGAATACCTTCAAAATATGGTTGTTCGGACTTGGTAACCAATTTTTAGGGGGTCACGTCATTTATATGTTCGTTGATATATTATTTTCACTTTCGTACTCATATTCGGAAAGACACAACGAAACTTTTCAAATGCAAAAAATTCGAGTAGGAGAACACTCGGATAGAACAAAATCCTAGAAAATGCCAGACCAAAGAACATCAGAGGTATGTATGCCGGCAATCAACTCATTTAGATATGGAAAATAGAATTTAACATTTAGTCTTAAGTAAAATCTGTAATTGGCTTGTTAATAAATGTGGAGGTAAAACAAAAAAACGGCCGCGACGGGGATGGGAGGATAATGTTAGGTTTGACCTCGAGGAAATCGGATCAAGAGTGGAAGGAGAGTGCACAGGAATCATGCCAGCCAAAAAATGTACAAGGCGGGCCGGGGCTTGGCCACGTCATACTAACGCGCATGCCTAAATCGGAGAAAACAGTTTCCGTGCTCCTAAAAGGCGTTGATCCGCCCTTTTCCCTCCAGGAATGCGCTCGAGAAATCAAACGTTTGGAACCCGATAACTTAAAATTTACAGTTATGAAACCACTTTCTGCCTCAAATTCCAGATATCGCGACCGTAAGATGCCTTTCTTCACTGGGTATGTAAGCCCCAACAGTAAAATTGATGGGCTTAGGTATATTAAATATATTAGTCACCATCCAATTATGTTATACTATATTATATTGTAGCGAGCTCAGGGTTCGCTGGATTAATTATTTTTAATAAATAAGAGCCGTTAAATCGATTTTGAATTAATGTAACACTTTATTAGTTCGTCAATAACAACCGTTACTTTTACCGTACACTTAACGATTTCCTGACTCATCGCTTCCTTACTTATCGCTTGCTACTCGGCTTGCCTCCTCCTTGATCTGCGTGCGACGTATTTATACCGTTTCCTCATTCTGATTCGGCGTTTCGTTTCCGTCCGTTCCGTAGCCTCGAATTTTCTACTGTTCATAGTCTCCAGTTTTTCAGTACTTTCTAGAACACCCTAGTACTTTGTTTTGGACTTTCTAGAATATTCAATATATTCAATCATATGATTATCATATGCGTCACAATATTATATTATATTATATTATATTATATTATATTATATTATATATTATATTATATTATATTATATTATATTATATTATATTATATTATATTATATATTATATTATATTATATTATATTATATTATATTATATTATATTATATTATATTATATTATATTATATTATATTATATTATATTATATTATATTATATTATATTATATTATATTATATTATATTATATTATATTATATTATATTATATTATATTATATTATATTATATTATATTATATTATATTATATTATATTATATTATATTATATTATATTATATTATATTATATTATATTATATTATATTATATTATATTATATTATATTATATTATATTATATTATATTATATTATATTATATTATATTATATTATATTATATTATATTATATTATATTATATTATATTATATTATATTATATTATATTATATTATATTATATTATATTATATTATATTATATTATATTATATTATATTATATTATATTATATTATATTATATTATATTATATTATATTCGCTCCTCGATAGTATACTGGTTAGTATACCCGCCTGTCACGCGGGAGACCGGGGTTCGATTCCCCGTCGGGGAGCCTCTGGCGCGAGACTAATGACCTTGCCCGAAAAAAACAAATCATTATGGAAAATTAAACAAGCCTCAGGACTTCCTAAATAAGGCCAAGACCGGTTCCCGGTTGTAGTGCCGATGATGATGATATTATATTATATTATATTATATTATATTATATTATATTATATTATATTATATTATATTATATTATATTATATTATATTATATTATATTATATTATATTATATTATATTATATTATATTATATTATATTATATTATATTATATTATATTATATTATATTATATTATATTATATTATATTATATTATATTATATTATATTATATTATATTATATTATATTATATTATATTATATTATATTATATTATATTATATTATATTATATTATATTATATTATATTATATTATATTATATTATATTATATTATATTATATTATATTATATTATATTATATTATATTATATTATATTATATTATATTATATTATATTATATTATATTATATTATATTATATTATATTATATTATATTATATTATATTATATTATATTATATTATATTATATTATATTATATTATATTATATTATATTATATTATATTATATTATATTATATTATATTATATTATATTATATTATATTATATTATATTATATTATATTATATTATATTATATTATATTATATTATATTATATTATATTATATTATATTATATTATATTATATTATATTATATTATATTATATTATATTATATTATATTATATTATATTATATTATATTATATTATATTATATTATATTATATTATATTATATTATATTATATTATATTATATTATATTATATTATATTATATTATATTATATTATATTATATTATATTATATTATATTATATTATATTATATTATATTATATTATATTATATTATATTATATTATATTATATTATATTATATTATATTATATTATATTATATTATATTATATTATATTATATTATATTATATTATATTATATTATATTATATTATATTATATTATATTATATTATATTATATTATATTATATTATATTATATTATATTATATTATATTATATTATATTATATTATATTATATTATATTATATTATATTATATTATATTATATTATATTATATTATATTATATTATATTATATTATATTATATTATATTATATTATATTATATTATATTATATTATATTATATTATATTATATTATATTATATTATATTATATTATATTATATTATATTATATTATATTATATTATATTATATTATATTATATTATATTATATTATATTATATTATATTATATTATATTATATTATATTATATTATATTATATTATATTATATTATATTATATTATATTATATTATATTATATTATATTATATTATATTATATTATATTATATTATATTATATTATATTATATTATATTATATTATATTATATTATATTATATTATATTATATTATATTATATTATATTATATATATTATATTATATTATATTATATTATATTATATTATATTATATTATATTATATTATATTATATTATATTATATTATATTATATTATATTATATTATATTATATTATATTATATTATATTATATTATATTATATTATATTATATTATATTATATTATATTATATTATATTATATTATATTATATTATATTATATTATATTATATTATATTATATTATATTATATTATATTATATTATATTATATTATATTATATTATATTATATTATATTATATTATATTATATTATATTATATTATATTATATTATATTATATTATATTATATTATATTATATTATATTATATTATATTATATTATATTATATTATATTATATTATATTATATTATATTATATTATATTATATTATATTATATTATATTATATTATATTATATTATATTATATTATATTATATTATATTATATTATATTATATTATATTATATTATATTATATTATATTATATTATATTATATTATATTATATTATATTATATTATATTATATTATATTATATTATATTATATTATATTATATTATATTATATTATATTATATTATATTATATTATATTATATTATATTATATTATATTATATTATATTATATTATATTATATATATATTATATTATATTATATTATATTATATTATATTATATTATATTATATTATATTATATTATATTATATTATATTATATTATATTATATTATATTATATTATATTATATTATATTATATTATATTATATTATATTATAATATATTATATTATATTATATTATATTATATTATATTATATTATATTATATTATATTATATTATATTATATTATATTATATTATATTATATTATATTATATTATATTATATTATATTATATTATATTATATTATATTATATTATATTATATTATATTATATTATATTATATTATAATATATTATATTATATTATATTATATTATATTATATTATATTATATTATATTATATTATATTATATTATATTATATTATATTATATTATATTATATTATATTATATTATATTATATTATATTATATTATATTATATTATATTATATTATATTATATTATATTATATTATATTATATTATATTATATTATATTATATTATATTATATTATATTATATTATATTATATTATATTATATTATATTATATTATATTATATTATATTATATTATATTATATTATATTATATTATATTATATTATATTATATTATATTATATTATATTATATTATATTATATTATATTATATTATATTATATTATATTATATTATATTATATTATATTATATTATATTATATTATATTATATTATATTATATTATATTATATTATATTATATTATATTATATTATATTATATTATATTATATTATATTATATTATACTATATTATATTAAATACACCAGACTGAAAAATCGCGGGATTTTTAATGGAAACATCCGTTTTTTGGGCAAAGTTATATTTATTCCTCATCGTAGTTGCCTTCCATAGTCATTTTGACGGGGTGCGTTGCGATGACTTGTCTTCATTAATTTAGAATGTTCTAGTTGACATATTATATTTTGTCGCGAACGACAGGTGGCAATGTATGTGGTATATCACACTACGTCCTGTCGCCATTTAACGCGGAAGGCGGTCTTCTTTGTAATTTTCACTGTGACATTTCCTGTGCTAGTTGAATAATATAGTTATGTGTACTTCCATCTTCTTATACACGTATGAACTATGCATTTCCTGGTGTGGACGTGCCTATGTCGAAACGAGGCCACATGCTGAGTTTATTTGAAATTGCAGGAATCTGCAGATACAGTTAGTTGCTTTAATTTCATCTCCCCGTTACTTTATATTCTGCTCTATGCCTTATAATTTGCATGCCCCCGTTAAATCTCATCTAGAGGATATCTGTGAGAGTGGCATAGGTAGTAGAACAACTCCTAGGAAAGTAGGAAGGACATGCTGCTCAAAGAACCTCTTCAATTTGAATTGCAATTCATGAATCTTTGTGTACGAGATTTCCTTTGGTAATGAGATAAAGATGTGATTTCAAAGCTAGGGTGTCCGTAAATAGCACACAGCTAGGGAAATGAGCATAATACCGATCCTACAGATCGTAGGAGAAAAGCAGCCCGGCTTAAATTTCAAAAGCTTCATCTTTAAAAAGAACATCACAAGGTGAATTTGAATTCAAAGAATGGTACTGGTGTTATTTAGTTGGTCAATTGGCCACATTATTTCACGGAATGTCATCTCGTCTATTCACCTAATATCCTGTGGGTGAGTTCATGTAGCCTGGCTATACCCCTGATATCATTTTATGTAATGAGGAAATTTGGTATCCCTGGTTTTTGTTTTATTGAATTATTTTTTCTGAATTCTTTTTACAGGAGTCACCCGAAAAAATCGAGAGCAGAATCTTGAACGAAGGCAAACAGAGCAGGTTGAAAAATATAAAAATATTCAGAACAGTTGTGCTCTGGATTTTTTTTATACAGGAAACTGTGAGTAGTTTTCACGTGTCCGATAAAACTTCACTCAATCAAGGTACAATTTAGAAAGAGTTGAATTCAAGAAAAGCATAAAACAAAATTCGTTCGCGCACTCAGCGATCAGAGGCACAGGTTGTTTTTTTTTAAATCTACATTTATTTCCAATACAATTACAGATTTTACTTAATGCTAAATGTTTAATTGTATTTTATATGTATCATTCTTACATTAACTTATTGTCTCTTTGCAAGCATTCTAAATTACACAATATCTATTGTTTTCTTTTTATGTCCTCCGACGTACAAGGGTCGCATCCTGTGTTGTGTGGCTGGTTGTACTACATAGATTGAAAAGTCCTGGGATTTTTATCGAAAACACGCGTTTTTTTTGGCAAATTGATATTTATTGCCCAACATAGTTGTCTTCGAGGGCGATACACTTGGTATAGCGATTTTTCAACATTCCGATGATCTTTCTGTAGTACGAAACGTCCAAGTCTTCGACATTCGCCACGGTTTCCGCGATGACTTCCCCATTCGATTTAAATCATTTGCTCTGGAGTCGCCGTTTGAGGTTTGGAGGGTGAGCAACCAATTCAAATCATAGTTGGTCCAATTTGATAATCGTTTTCAATAATGTGTGTGACGGTGCGTTATCGTAATCGTATAGCGTTTGCGGCGATAGTGAAGAACGTGAACGTGAACCGACACTATGACGGTTAGAATCACGAAAAGATTGAACCAAGGCTCAACACATCAGGCCACTGCCGCGGGTACGAGTTCGATTTCTAAACTCAAGTATACTCAACTGATGTCGAATTGCTATGTTATTGCTTGGTAAACGGCTGATGCTTTTCTTTATTCGATTTTCTTTCGATGTTGTTCTTTAACTATTTGCTTGTGTACTGTATGTGTATCTGTTAGAAATGCCACAATCGTACAGAACTTCTTTCTTCCCCATATATGGCCGTTTGTTTTTCTTTTTTGTCATTCATCATCATCATCGGCACTACAACCGGGAACCGGTCTTGGCCTTATTTAGCAAGTCCTGAGGCTTGTTAAATTTTCCATAATGATTTGTTTTTTCCGGGCAAGGTCATTAGTCTTTTCGTCATTAAGTTTGTCCAAAAACGCAGCATGGTACTATCCTGTTCTTCCCTTCCGCAGGTGATCGATGAAGATTGCGCCATGCCCATCCCAAAATGCGGAGGCCATAGCCTTCCCGATCGGGCGTTGTTTGTTTTGGCTGCTTTGGTCGGCTTTTGTGGCTTTCTAGCTACTTTGCAGACAGCTAATTCGACTCAGGAGTATGGTAATGGACCTACGTTTGATCCATCGTCAAAAAAAGTCCGCTCGATTACGCTGCAAAAACGCCGAATCGGCCATTAAATCATCAATTCGCTGCTGTTTTTGGTCGACGGTCAGCAAACGCGCATATAGCTTTCTCATCTCCAAAAGATCGTGCCAAATATATCCCGTCCGTTCTTTTGAGATGCCCACGGCCTCAGCTAACTCGCGCAACTTCACTTTACGATCACTCCAAATGAATCGATGCACATGGTTTACGATCTCCGCATTCGTAGTAGTCTCTTTTGGCATTCCAGACCAAGATGGGTCTTCGGTGCTTTTACGACATAATTTAAATTTACTAAACCACCGATAAACTGTTGTTCTCGAAGGAGCAGATGTGGGATAATACTTCTTCAACCATTGCAATGATTGTTCGGAAGTCTTTCCCATCAAAAAACAATGTTTGATCAAGATGTGATTGATATTCCTGTTATTTCCAACTTCACTTCACGATCACTCAAAATAATTCGATGCGCTTTCCGCATTCGTAGCTTTTTTTGGCCTTCCAGGGCGAGGTGCGTCGTCGGTGCTTGTACGACTCATGTTAAATGCACGCAACTAACGAAAAATAGTTGTTCCCGAAGGGGCAGATGTGTGATAACATTTCTGTAACCATTGCAACGATTGTTCAGAAGTTTTTTCCATCAAAAAACAATGTTTGTTCAGCATGTGATTTTCCTGTTTTTCCATTTTTTTACGAAGGCGGAAGTAGCGTCACTCGAACGATTGTAGCTTGTAAACGTATGGACGAAATGTTACGAAACTTCATAAACTAGTAGCAGATGAGTGTCTCAATATGGGTGGCGTTTATTTTCTAGTGGCGACGTCTACTGAAAAATCCCGGGACTTTTTAGCCTATGTGGTATTATTCGTTTGATTGTGCATACATAGGTTCAACTGACGACTCTTGCTATTATGGCAGTTCATTACAATTACTGAGTGATAGGTAGTTAGGAGAAATCTTTGACAATCTTTGACACTTTCCGGAGTGTGGCTGATTGACTCGGTCGACAATATATAGCACCTTGGTGCTATAAGTTAACCTTTCGTGAAAGATGTCAAATAAACAAAAAAGAAAAGAGGCCTTTGCAGACTAAAAAATAAAAAAATAAATTGTGGTCAACGTTAGCGAATTCTAGTATCCCACATGGAACACAGATATATATGAGACGTCCTGTTATATACCATAAAGCCTACATAAAGCCAAATGGTGTGTAACGTAATGATATGTAAAACTTACTTGTACGCAAAGCTTAAGAGCGAATGAAACGCACTATTATGTGAAATGTTCTGGTATATGAAACGCACGGGCATATGAAACGATACATGAAACGCATCGGTACATAAAATTCAGGGATACATGAAATGCAGGGACACATGAAATGCAGGGGCACATGAAATTCAGAGCCACATGAAATGAAGTCACATGAAATGCAGGCCACATGAAATGCAGGGTCACATGAAATGCAGGCCACATGAAATGCAGGGCCACATGAAATTCTGGGTCACAAGATATGCAGAGCCACATGAAATGCAGGGCACATGAAATGCAGGGACACATGAAATGCAGGGGCACATGAAATTCAGAGCCACATGAAATGAAGTCACATGAAATGCAGGCCACATGAAATGCAGGGTCACATGAAATGCAGGCCACATGAAATGCAGGGCCACATGAAATTCTGGGTCACAAGATATGCAGAGCCACATGAAATGCAGGGCACATGAAATGCAGGGCAAATGAAATACAGGGCCACATGAAATGCAAGGTCACATGAAATACAGAGCCACATGAAATGCAGGGCACATGAAATGTAGGCCACATGAAATGCAGAGCCACATGAAATGCAGGGTACATGAAATGCAGGGTACATGAAATGCAGGGGTACATGAAATTCAGGGCCAGATGAAATGCAGGCGCACATGAAACGCACGGGTACATAAAATGCAAGGCCACATGAAATGCAGGCGCACATGAAACGCAAAGGTACATAAAATGCAAGGCCACATGAAATGCACGGGTACATGAAATGCAGCCGCATATGAAACGCAAGGGTACATGAAATGTAGGGGCACATGAAATGCAGGGGCACATGAAACGCACATGCACTTGAAACATCCTCGTATTTAAGTTGTACTTAAATCTTTATAGTTTCGCGTCTTTTATTATCACTTCATTCCATCAATCGAATCGAGTCCTTCTCCAATGCTTCTATATAGGTATTCAGCTTATTGGGCGCCCGATTGACGGTGCACGTTTACTCACTTAATTTCCGACTCAGAACATTCTTCATCATTTCCTGCTACGAATATTCGAGGAGGCGAATAAGTGGATTAAAAATTAAACTTCTGCGAAGTAGATAACAGCTTAGTTGTAAAGTAGCTCAAGGTTGTGCCCGCATCTTCATGGGTATCGTTTTATCATGTTTCAATAAGACAAACACAACTCTCAAGATCCTAACACAAACGCACATAACCCACAAGGTCCTTCCTTGATTCAATAAAGTGTAACCAAATCTAACTACCGACAATTACTATCGCCCCATCGAGTATAATTGAAGAGGAGCACTTTAAATATTTTAGTTGAAAGGATCCATCTGAATTGAATTTTCAAAGGATTTAGGACATAAAGTGCGCATTTTGTTGTTGTACGTTTTGTACTACGATTTATGATTCCATTCTTTTTAAGATACAAATAGAGCGACCTAAAAACTTAACAAACCACAACGGTTTCAGTTTGTTGACGTCATGTTATAACAAAGGATGAGATGAAAGCATCACCGAACAAAGTATGTTCGTGCGGTTTTGTCGGTGTGCATTAGTATTCAAGTGGAGATTTTATGAAGGTTGAACCAGATCCCAGAAAGATTTGTAAGCCCACAGATGGAAAAACATTTAATTTCATGGCGCAATCGAAAGCTATAAACATTCGAAACCACGTAAATGATTTATTCCACTTTGAGATTTGCCATTTCCATTATCCTTGTCCCTGAACTTCTACTCTGTTCCACTTTTATGGAGATACTTGACCCAGGATGCTTTCTCGACCTTCCGCACAGAGTTAGTTATATATTGACACGAATTCTTCTTCGAATTGCTTGTATATTCACATATACGAGAGTATGTGCTATTTTACGAGTTACAAGGGCTCCAAGGCCCAAGGACTACAAATAAGCAAAGGATGAAAATAAATGAATGTATATTAAAACACGACAAGCGATGCAGAACATTTCTTCGTACAACAAACTTGGTAAAAAAAATTATAAAAATCATTCCGGATAGGAACACAAAACAACCAGCAAGTTAAATAGAAAGCTTGTACAAGGAAAAGGGAATTTGGCACGATTCAATTTCCGGTACAAGTAGGCGATGCCGCCCAATCACATGGATATCCATGTCTGAAGGGATGTGACTGTAAAATTTAAGAGCATCTTGTTCATTGTTGATAACCAAGTTGAAAATAGAAGTAGGAAACAATCGAGAGTAACTGAAAAGCACTTTAAACTAAGTGGTAAGGACTACAAGAGTTCGTTATCTAATACGTATTCGTGTGAATCCCGCAAAACATCAACAGATATCCGCAGATAGGTTGGTGAAATCCTGGCGAATATCAACTGGAGCATGTAATGGAATTTTGGTTGCAACGTGTAAACATCGGTTCGTTAGGATGTGAGCACTTTGTGGAGTTGTGAAGACAGGGGACATTATATGGAGCCATTGAAGCGAAATACTTGTAAGCTTCTGACATGATTACGATAAGACGGGCATTGCTGTATTTTGACTTCACAATTAAATAAATGTTATGTTGTGTATTTCCAGCAGCATAATTGGATACAATTTGAAGGTAGCAAACGCTGCACTATTGGTGTTGTGCATCTTAGTTAATTAATTCAGCGTTCTGAATTGTATTGAAAACGCATTCACTTACAGTCTTACACTAGATGCTACATCTGTTTGTATTCTGAATGTAATTTACTGCCTCTGGGCAGGGCACTCTAAATTATGCATTATTCAACGAGGGTTGCCTCTTATGTTTCGGGATTTGGCAACCCTAGTGTTGCAATCCGGCAATTGACAGCTCTGTCGTAAAGTTGGACATTTTTGAGGTTATACCCACTCAGAACGTTTTGACATACGAGCGATATTTGTGTTGTTTACAGTAACTTAAAAGATTCATCTCGGCCCAAAAGTGGAATTAAATCGTCAACATTTTCGTGCGATTATTTTTTACAACTTTCGGTGTGGATTAACTCAGCAACAGTGCATGGATGAACTTAATTCAATTTTTGGCGATGAAGCTCCATCAAGGACCAGTGTTTATCGATGGTATGGTGAATTCAATCGTGGTCGTAGTTCACTCCAAGATGAATTTCGTGAAGGTCGTCCAAAATCAGTTGTTGTTCCGAAAACCATTGATGCTGTGCGCGAACTGATATTGGAAGATCGTCATGTGACCTATCGTGAGATTGAGACAACCTTAGGCGTTAGTGGGACCAGCATACATTCAATATTGCATAAACATTTGACTGTCAAAAAAATTTGTTCGCGTTGGATCCCACACAATTTGTCAATCGCCCAAAAAAAGGCTCGTGTCAATTGGTCGAAAGAAATGCTCAAAAAATACGGTCGCGGTGCTTCGAAACACGTCTATGACATTGTGACAGGTGATGAATCGTGGATTTACGCGTATGAGCCCGAAAGTAAACAGCAGTCGACTGCCTGGGTGTTTCAAGATCAACCAAATCCAACAAAAGTTGTTCGCGCACGAAGCACTTCCAAGCAAATGGTCGCCTGTTTTTTCGGAAAAACTGGACATGTCGCAACCGTACCACTAGAACAACGCAGAACAGTCAATTCTGAGTGGTACACAACCATTTGTTTGCCAGTTGTCTTCCAAGAAATCAGGAAAACCAACCGCCGAAGACGGATCACTCTTCACCACGACAATGCGAGCTCTCACACATCGGCTGCGACAACTGCATTTGAGAGGTCAACATTTTTCGACACCTGAAGAAGCGGTTGCTGCATTCAGAATGCATGTGTTGGAGATACCTCAATCAGAGTGGCAAAAGTGCTTCGACAATTGGTTCAAACGCATGCAAAAGTGTATAGATCTTCATGGGGAATATTTTGAAAAACAATAAAGTGATTTTCGATGATCAATATTTGTTTTTGTTCTCAAAAGAATGGGAAACTGGAATCTAATTACATTTTTCTTGATTTTTTTTAATATCTCAGTTTATTTAATCTTTTTCTTTTTTGTATATAATACATAACTTGCCAATATTTGTACAACCATAATTAAAATAACTTAAGTCAAAAGAGTCAAAAAGGACATCCAACAATATGTTTCCGCAATATGATCCAATATGTTTTTATAATTTATAGTTTGCTGTTCAAATTCTGTCGTAGAGAATGGGTTTTTGTCGCCCGGAGAAGTTTTTTACCAAAGGGGGTCGAGCCCCACATTTTTTTTTTTTATACCTCTCACAGGAGTGGCGGACCTATAGAGCCGCGTCGACACCCCGAGATGCCATTAAATAACTGTAAGAATACTTCTTGTATAGTTGCAGGTTGTGGGTGCAAATAAACCGAATTCCGCAGAATAATACCACGAAACTCCGATGAAGAGTCGCCGTGATAATATGTATAAACCAGACAAAGGTCTTCTGCGAGCCTTCGATATTATAGCGCCTACAGTGCCGATGTCAGCGCTGCGCCCTCTATCAGGCGGATCGTCCGACTCTGTATGCCCTCCAGTAGGTCGAGGGTATGTCTAGGAGCCGAGCTCCAAACATGAGAAGAATACTCGAGCGCGGGTTTAATTTGGAACAAGAGAAATAACTTGTGGAACATTTTCCTCAAAACGCGTTTGTTCCAAAACTACTCCGACGATCTCGGTTCCTTTTATAAATTTTCCGAGCTCTACAACTCCCTCTACACCAAATACCTCACAAAAACACAATCTAATTTGATCAATGACCCCAAATCTTGTTTCCACTTCATAAATTACAAACGTAAATCCGACGCCTATCCTAACTCCCTTTCTTATGGCGCGACTACGTCAACCGACCCCTTAACTACTGCCAATCTATTCGCTTCGTTTTTCAATAAATCCTTCACAGACATCTCCTTCGAACCCAATCCGTCTCACTTCAAAGACTTGCCCGAATTCTCCCTCGGCCCCTTCACCACTCAAATTATTCAGCGTCACGTAGTTGAGGAGAAATTACTCAAAGACGAGTTCAGCCCTGGGGCTGATGGACTCCCGGCTGTATTTTTAAAGAAATGTTCCACTTCTCTTTCCTTCCCGATATCAAAGATATTCAACCTATCCCTTTCACAAGGCATCTTCCCTAGTATTTGGAAATCCTCCTATGTCACCCCCATACATAAAAAGGGACCTAAAAACGATATAAGCAACTACCGTCCCATCGCCAAACTGTCTCAAATCTCCAAACTGTTCGAAGGAATTCTTTACAACGCGTTATGTCTTCCTTGTAAATCCATCATCTCACCCAACCAGTATGGTTTCCTTTCGGGTAGGTCGACCACAACGAATCTGATCGGGTTCTCATCCCATGCTCTCCGTGTCTTAGAGAATGGCAACGAAGTCGATGTAATCACCACCGATTTCAGCAAGGCCTTTGACAAAATCTCCCATAATCTCATCCTTTTTAACCTGTCCTCCCTAGGTTTCGAACCTCTATTGATCAAGTGGGGGCTCCTCGATAGTATAGTGATTAGTATACCCGCCTGTCACACGGGAGACCGGGGTTCGATTCCCCACCGGGGAGCATCCGACGCAAGACTAATAGCCTTGCCCCGAAAAAAAAACAAATCATTATGCAAAATTTAACAAGCCTCAGGACTTGCTAAATAAGGCCAAGCCCGGATCCCGGTTGTAGTGCCGATGATGATGATGATGATTGATCAAGTGGTTATCCTGTTATCTGGAGGATCGATCCTACTGTGTCAAATTCAGATCCTCCCTGTCCAATCCTTTTCTTCCCACGTCGGGGATTCCGCAAGGCCGCCATCTAGGTCCCCTCCTATTTATCCTAACCATCAATGATGTTGACTCCATTATTAAATACTCATCCATCTCCCTCTATGCAGACGATGCCAAACTCTACAAAACGATCATCTCTCCTTTCGGCTCCTCACTTCTCCAAACGGACCACGACAGCTTCTCAACTTGGTGCCGTAATAACTGCCTTGAACTCAACGTTGTCAAATGGCGCTCCATCACCTTCTCCCGCAAACGTCCCCTGCCCCCCCCCCCCCCCCCCCCCCAACGTTCCTACTTCCTACTAAACCAACAGATACCATCTATACCCTCGATACGCGACCTCGGGATCTTATTTGACAGGGAGCTTAGCTTCATCCCGCATATTAATGATATTATTCTTAAGGCCAACTCTGTTCTTGGGTTTGTTGGTCTAAAGAATTCTCTAATCCCTACGTTTCCCGTTCTATCTACATGGCCTTCGTCCGCCCCCTTCTTGAAAACGCCAGTCAGGTCTGGTCTCCACACTAGTCGTCCCATGTACGCAGAATCGAAAGCGTGCAACGTCGTTTTCTGCGTTTTGCCCCCCGCGGACTGAACTGGGCAAATACTCGGATTCTCCCCCCATACAGATATATCATGCCGATATCCTTTTCGTCCACCGTCTCCTTTCAGGCACAATCAACTGCCCAAGTTTGCTCTCCATCATTCCACTTCACACTAACCCCCGTAACCTGCGAAAACCTCATCTCTTCTATCAGCCCACCCACCACATTTCTTACGGCTCTAATGAACCCATTTCGCGAATGCTGCGGCGGCAAACTCCTACCCGACCTCCTTCAATTTCAACTTTACCTCTACTGCTCTCAAACTACATCTCCTCTCTTTCCCCTCCTGACCCCGCCCACTGCCCGTCTACACTCTTACATCCTGTACTAAGCGAAATGAATGAATGAGTGATAATTGATGGATAAACCCAGTAACCAAACCGCCAAACATACCCCCCCCCCCCCCCCCCCACGCCTTTTTTTCTTCTTTTTAACCATACTTTATATTCTTATAACATATATACTTTCAAGATAGTTGTTAAGTTTTATCGCTTGTACGCTGAATATATGAGGGTTCTGCCCTCACTAAACTAAGCTAAACTATTTCTCCCATCTTTCTGGCAGTGTCCGGATACCACGTCGGAAGAACTCTTCATCTTTTGAGGATCTGCACGAATCGACCCATTTTTGGGTATTTTCATATCTTGAAAAGTGCTGCTCGGGCAGACCACGTGACATGGGTCGAAATAAGTGATAATCAGAAGGGTGAAGGTCTGGTGAACACGGCGGGTGGGGTAGGACTTCCCAATGAAGTGTTTCCAAATTGTTTTTCACCGCCACCGCAACATGCGGATGAACATGATCATGGGAAAGTATAATTTTGTCATGTTTGGTGTAGTAATAGGCGCGTTTTTCCTTGAGTGCTCGGGTCAATCTTACTAATTGTGTTCAGTAGAGAACTCCAGTGATGGTTTCACTCAGTTTCAGCAAATTCATAATACACGACACCAATCTGATCCCACCAAATACACAGCATGAGTTTTTTCCCATGAATATTCGGTTTTGCTGTCGATGTTGAAGCATGGCCAGGTGGTCCTGTGGGGTAGGAAGTATGTACCAGCATGGGTACTCTGTTCACTCCTATCCCCATCCGTCTGTTAACAGTTCCGCCGACAAGTAACAAAAGGAAATTATTCACCACGGAAAAGGAATTGCAACACAACAAACTCTCCGACATACCGTCCACAAGGAGAAAAAGTTAAACGCACTATTTTGTTCTTTACGATTTGGTTTATTTTCTTTTTTTTTGGTCCGGTTTTACAATTGGTCAGTAGCCACTTAAGCAAAAAAAACTTAAAATATTGGTTCACGCCGACGACTCACACTCGATTTTTCACGTACACGCCGGTACGGTGGATGGCGGACGACCCGACCGCCTTGAAGGTTGGAATAAGACTCAACCGATATCCTCTCCAATAAGGATATCGTTTTTACCTAACACCAGAGACACGTAAAGTCTCTCTTGGTGGTATAGGAAACCAGATCTTGTGATAAAGGTCATGGTAGTATGTGTGGTGATCGTTCAGATCGATGCTATTCACACGTGCTCGACAGCAGTGGAACAACGAAACAGGCAGGCGGCAAGGACAAAAGGGAGAAATGACCAAATGCGCCGTTGGCAATGCGGGTCATTGTTTACGCGATGCCCAAAGCTATTATCGACGTTGGGAGAAAAAAGGGGCTAAAAGCAAATTGGATGTTTATGGCATCTCTGGCTGCAGTAGAAACCGGGGTCATGTTTGCATTAGGAAATGCTACAGAATTTGGTGTCAGCGTCTATTGCGCTAATTATATGCAGCTGCTTGGGTTGTTTATTGATAAGACAAACAAAAAAGGCTGCCAGGCAATGTGTATGAAAAGGTACATGACGCGGCTGGGAAAATAGACAGCGCAATTGGTATGGTCCCTGTCATGACGGTTACATTGAATGCAATCCGAATCATTTTGTTTACAGAAATTTGTCTGGTACCGAATTGGTTTAGAATACCAGATAAGCAAAGAAAGAAATCTTACGGAAAATTGTATGCGAAGGGATGCATGAGAGGGTAAGTATTCTTTATAGGGATTATAAGATTATAGATGGTGATCTATATAATGCGTGAAGCATTTACAGGTACTAATACTGTTGCATTAGCGAACTTAAGGAAGTTGGGTAGTAGTTATGGGGTTTTTTTCAGGTAAGTAGACCGTAGGGTTTGGCGGAACCGCTACAGTCCCCATAATTTTCTCTTCTTTGGGTTATCGTAGTGGATCCATTGTTCATCCCCAGTAACTATACGATGCAAAAATACTACCTGGCAAGCAGAATTTCACGTATGCAAAGTCGGGGTTTAACGTCTCTCGGCTTCAGCTCGTATGGAACCCAATTTCCTTGTTTTTGAATCATCCCTAACGATTTTAACCTATGTGAAACTGCTTGTTGAGTTATATCTAATGTACGTGCAAGTTCCTTTTGAGTTTGATGGATCTTCCTCCAATATTGGAACATACAGGGCAAAGTCTCTGATTGCTTTCAACCCGCCGAAGGCCAGGACAATCCTGTTCGATCCAAGTTGACATGCAGTCTCCGCGTGACACCTCTGGCTAGCTACTTTGGCACCCGCCAAGTAGCGTACCAATTCATGCAGCGAAATCCCTAGAACGGATGGCGCAAGGCTAATAACCTTGCCCGTAAAAACAAACTGTTATGTTAACAAGCCTCGGATATGGGCCCGATACACGACGACGACCACGGACACGAAAATGGCTTATGGATTTGAGAATTTTCTCATGGAATGTCCGCTCACTATACAGAGCTCGAGCTGGACAGCAGCTAGCCGATGCCCTGGCCGAATATAAGGTTGACATAACAGCATTACAAGAAATAAGATAGAGGGGGAGTGGTGTTAATTAATGAAACGAGTATGACATTAATAATGCTATCATGCAAAACGCCATGTGCTCGGGGTATGCTTTCTAGTCAGCCAAGAACTGAAGCCTGCCATCATCGGCTTTAATACAATAAACGAAAGGTTGTGCACTCTTCGTGTGCGAGGCAAGTTTAAGAACATAAGCCTCATAAACGTTCACTGACCTACAGAGGAGTCCCCTGACGCCGAAAAAGAAGAATTCTACAAGAACGTCGAACGGGCCCTCAATGTCTGCCCAAGATACGATGTGGAAATCATTCTTGGTGATTTGAACTCCAAAATAGGTCGGGATCCGATTTCACGCAGCTTCCCATAGTTTGCATGAGAACACTAATGACAATGGACAACGAGTCATCGAACTGGCAGCATCAGTTGCGAGTACCAGTTTTCCGCGTAAAGGTGGATGGGAAGTGGTGTTAATTATAATCATTATTTTATTATAATTATTATAATTATTAATTATATAACAATAAGCTATCGACAAATCCACCTGGGTATCACCTGATGGATCCACTCGCAACCAAATACCCACGTGATGATAGATCGCCGCCACTCCTCGAGCCTGATGACGGTACGAACGTACCGAGGTGCCAACGTCGACTCGGATCACTATCTTGTTGGTATAGTTTTCAGAGCGCGGATTGCCTTACGGAGACGTATTGCATTCACCTATCAGGTCCGAATCAACACGACTGCCTTACACACTGCGAACACCAGCAACACATTTCGCCCTGCGTTACGACTCACCCTCGGAGAGCTCGATAGAAGGAGAGTATGTCTTGGGGCCAGAATGCCGGGCGTAAGACAGAAATGGAGACGACTTAAGAATACTGTCATTAGTACTGCCAACTTCATCTTAGGCAGTAGTCGTAGAGATCGGAACAACTGGTTTGATGATGAGTGTAAACTAGCGACTGAACGCAAGAATGCTGCATACTGGGCAATGCAGCAGTCTCATATGACCCGGGTACGCGAGGAGAAATACAAAGGGCTCAGGAGATCTGAAAAAGACTTCGCTGACAAAAGAAAAGTCCCTGGAAAAAAAATCTAGTCTGTGAAATAGAGAAAAGTAGAGAGCGAGGTCCGCATCAGGCATGGAAGTTCTACCAAATAATCCACAATATGACACGGTACACGCCACGCTGCACTTACTGCAAGGATAAAGAGGATAATCTGATCACTGATCCTGAAGGCATTCTGGAGCGATGGGAAGTGTACTTCAATGAATTGCTAAATGCTCAGCTCACAGACGAATTGGAGGCTCCATCAATGCAAGATGAAGACCAAATACTTTCGCCACCAAGAAAGTAGTGGAGTAAACATTAAAAGCTATACGACAAATCAAATCAAATAAAGCCCCTGGCGCTGATGGCATACTAGCTGAGCTGATAAAACAAGGAGGAACAACCTTACATCTCGGAATTCGTGAGATCGTGTTGCACGTATGGGAGCAAGAGGGGATGCCGAAAGATTGGCGTCGTGCAATAATTTGCCACATACATAAGAAGGGAGATATCACACTGTGCAGCAACTATAGGGGTATAGGATTGCTGAGCATCGCCTATAAGATATTCTCCTCTATCCTACAACACCGGATAGCCCCAAACGCTAAAGTCATCATTGGTCAATATCAGTGTGACTTCATCCCAGGCAAATCAGATATTCACCCTTAGGCAGGCGATGGAAAAATGTCTGGAATTTGAGATCCCATTGTATCATCTATTCATAGACTTTAAGCTCGCCTACGACAGCATAGCCAGGGTAGAACTATATAATGCCATGAGAGAGTTCGGCATTCCAAACAAATTGATACGACTTTGTAGGTTGACCATGACCAACGTAACTAGTCAAGTAAAAATAGCGGGATTGCTGTCCAAACTGTGGCATATAAAGCCACACAAAATTTGATTAATGGAATATAAAATTGGTTACCTGGGTTTTCCGCCGTTTTCTGTTACTTTGCCAGGGGGAGTTGGAGGTCGGTGCAGCAGCTTTCATCCGATTCAATCCTGGTTCTTCTTCCTTACCACGAACAGGGCGGCCACAGCCAGATGGTGATTTTGTAGGAAATTTAATCTGTTTCTTCCTCTACGTTTTATGCCTGCGATATGGCTGCGACTGGCCAGTCCAATCTTTAAGCACTTGCGCTTTTACTTTTATATTAAATAACAAAAACTTTACTTTCACGAACACTTTTTAGTGTTTTATAATTTTTATTTCGAGTCCAACATTTTATCTTTTTTTACAATTTTTACTTCTCCAAAAAAAAGAACAAAGAACAAAAAAAACGGGAACACTTTTCTCCTTCTTGCTTTTCTTCCACTTGTCGAAAAAACTGAACTTCATCTAACAGCACTCAAAAACAGTACCGAGCGGGCAAAAACAAAACAAACGGAATTGCAAAAATTTACCGCTTCTCTCTCTCTCTCCATCATGATCCACTTCGAAAACAGAATTCGAACTTGTACACGATCCACACTCGAATCGGGGCGTGTTCGAACACTCACATGTGGATCGTGCAATTCTTCCACCACCTTACCATCAAACCATATTAAAACAAAATTATATTAAAACAATTAAATGATGGGGGCGGTGGAAGCCGCACGTAACAAAACCAATAAACATCTTTAATGGACTCCGACAAGGAGACGGTCTGGCCTGACTCCTCTTTAACCTGGCGTTGAAGAAAGCAATCCGCGACTCTGGAATTACAAATAGAGGGACTATTATCACCAAGTCCTGCCAGATACTCGTACTTGCCTACGCAGACATCATCGGTAGATCCGATTTTCACCCAGATCGAGGAGGCGGCACAAGAACTGGGACTGCACATTAATGAGGGAAAAATAAAGTACGTGATGGCAACTTTTGCGGAGAGAAGGCCTAACGTTGGTCAAACTATAATGGTAGCGGAGCACGAATTTGAAGCAGTGCAATCCTTTAACTACCTTGGCCCAATAGTAGCAACCGATAACAACATGGAAGAAGAAATACGCGGACGGCTGATCCGCTGCTGATAGTGCGCCCCGAAGTAACAACTTCTCTCGATTTCCCCCGTTCCTCAACAGATTCGCTTCTTGGTCCGAATGTTCGGCGTGTTGCCTTGTTTCTTTTCTCTATGTCCTCATTGATGGACGTTCGTCGAAGTTGAGTACGGTGTAATAGCTTCACGCACATTTCAGGGGTCTTGCAACTTGGGGGAAGACATAGCCTTGCTATCTGGGTCAGCTTCAATTTTACTGTGACAGCGGCCTCCCTAAATCTGCCACATTTGAAGAGTTCATGTCGTTCATGACATTCTGAGTATTCCCTTCTAGCTTCCTTCTCAGTTACTTCACTTTCTTGGACGGCATGGCACATTCTCTTTATTAAACCGTGTTTCCCTTTAGGCGGACCATGTTGCCAGTGGGACATCCCCGGTTCCCAAGATACTTCTGGTGGGAGAAAGTCTCCACACGTGTCTACTTCTATCTCCATGAAATCATTGAAAACCATAAGTTTGCTTGTTCTGCTTGTTCTTCTGATTTATGACTGTGGTAGTATGTGAACCATCTGTATCTCATGTCCGACGGCCTCATCCTTCCTTCACTGCTTTGATGGTGGCGACTGAGTTTCTCACGTGACTAGCGTATGTGCAAACGTCAACTGGATCTGGTGAGTCTTTGAAATCTCTCATTATAATATAAATGCAACGTGCACTGCAGATCTGTGTATATAGGTCACGGTTGTTGCTCAACTGAATTCTACATCCCCAAATATTTCCCCGCGCCACCAATCGAAAAGGTGAGCATTAGTTCTCGTTAAAAATAGACTTTGATCTTTAGCCGAACCACACAAATGTGGAATGCTATGCCTAATTACGTGTTTCCTTGTTTTAATACCGACATTCTAAGGCAATGTTTAGTGGTACTTCATTTCCTCATTCTCTGTTACATCTCCAACTCGCGCTGTGCTTTGAAATTTGATGATACCTCGAAATTCCTTTTGTGCACGCGTTACGCGGAAGAAAAAATGTTAAAACCTTTTAAAGAGCTTTTGCCCCACTAAATAGTCGATGTTTATTGAAGCCTCAATGTTTTTTCCTTCGTAGAAATTTCCAAAAGGTACATTCCCATTACCGCCGTGGCACCTTCTGTCGGGCGGAAGGATGTTCATGTAGTGCCTCTGTATCCAGGATGTATAATTGAGTTCATAAGGCGCTTATGGTACTCGTATTTGTGTGACTACAGATTCAACTAGCATGTACATATTTTTGTTTGATGTTTCTCTTTAAAAAAACACCACCGCAGGCAAACTCATTTCCGGCGGTACCGCCCTTAATCATTACCCCCACCATAACATACTTATCATGCCTTAAAAATGTTCATTCACGGTATGGCCGACTTGTTGTAAGTCTTTTAACTTAACTTTAATCGCATTTACTGAATTGTGTTTGGTCATTCAAGAAATATCAATCATGGCCCTTTTCCAGACTAACACTCCCTACAAGCGTGACGGGTGTAAAAAATTTACTGGAAAATCAAGTCATGCTCAACCGCTAGTGTGTTAAAAATCTCATAATACACTTAGTGTGGAATCTGTATGGTCAGATGGAATTTGGAGCCTCTTTTCCCTGTCTGAAATGAAAAATTCTTTAGCACTAACACCTCCATGCGCCTACGTTACCTTTGAACCTCACTCTTATACGGCTTAAGGGCAATACAAAATCAGTCCATTGTAAAAGCCTGAATAAAGACTTATCCTTGTATGAAGTAAAGTAATTTAAAAGGATATATGGCAACCAATTCGAAGGAGTTTAAAGGGAAGCATTTGACGAGGGTCCAAATTCTTCGACTGCATAGAAGTGATTCTGTGGAACTATTTGGTTTACCCTGCCCTTACAAGCAGTCCGGTAGTGGGGGAGTAAATGCCGGTCCTTTTGCCTTTTATAGCCATATATTTGTTTTTATATGCGCACACCTATCCTTTTGTTGGTTCTGTTGTCGTGGTTAATGTCGAGCAACCCACGTACTCTGTGGAGACCAAGTAATCGCCAACGATAAAACTCACATAGCTCCACATGAAATGTGGCCTCTGGGCATAGGGAATCGAAATTGTTATGTTTAATTACACAATTACGATACCGAAGGACTCGAGATAAGGAGACAGGAAAAGGAAACCATGACGGTTTCGAAGAAACGTGCAAAAGGTAAATTTGACGGAGACCGGGTTCCACTGGGAAACAGATCGCCCGCCCCATCGACTGCTAACAAGGAGGGGCTCCAAACGTGGTACAGTTCTACGTGCCAGAAATGTCCTGCACGTACTCACGGTCACTGTCACTTTTATATGTGCGTGTTCGAATGACTTACTGAATGTACTTTCCATTTCATTTTTATTACCTTATCGTGTTCTGTATTAATTTTCTATGCAGCTTCTAGATGTAGGATAGTTAGAAACAAATCGCCCCTGTCTCCCGCCAACGGCGTCTTGAGATACGTGCCCTCGCACTTGGCATTATGCCCTCGTTTGGCTTCTCCGTTGTTCGTATAAGTCCTCTTGTGTAAGTGGGTAACTATGAATTTGTCGTGCTCCTTGTTAATCTAAAGTTCTCCATCAATTGCCATGTGTTCACCTGTCCACATTACTCACTCATTCTTCTTACGGTGGACTCGGTGTTAGCTAATAACCCACAGAGTCCTTAGCGTCGTCCGGTGTGGCATACATTAATTAAGCTGTGGGAAAGTATTATGTTTCATGTGAGCTTGTGGCACATTGGGTGTTTGAATGGGATAGTTGTGAATAGGGTTCATACAGCCGAATGGCCCCTAGATAAGGACGTGCGTGCCTACCATATTTTGATTTGGTTTTCTTAAATTGTCAACCGAGGTGTACGGCAAATACACTTAGATGTCTTGTCATGTGCTGTTTGCCATAGGTCAAGCTGAAGGATGAACTCATTGCATGAAACAAAACCATAACCCAACTGAAAGAAAAGACTCTATTGTGATATCTCTGGAATTACACGATGGCCGGAGGATGTTAGATTCATTTCAGAAATTTCATACCCTCATCAATTTTGCCTTGAACATCTGGCGTTAATGAAGCTGTTTTATGTTCTTCGCTCCTTATTTTCGTCATTTTGTATTTGTCAATTAGGGCAGATGCTTGTTAAGCCCCACTTGCAGGTACTGAGTTCGTTATGAAATCATCTTATGTACTCGCAAGGATGTTTCGAACTTAAACTATCGCCCTCTAATAGCAACGGCATGGTCTTGCCCAACTTCAAGATCAGAGTAACTTACTTCAACATCACCACCACCCCCGGTGAGTTTTTGAAATACCCGACAATATGTTCTAAGATACTGTGTATTAAAACTTTTTAAAAACTCTTAACTAGCATCCATTTACTGCAGAGGGATTAACAAAATCCGAACATATTTCCCAGCAACCGAAACGGATTCATTATTTTTTCCTTAACATGAGTGCTGACTGTTAAACGAATGAAAGAAATATGATAAAGGGAAAACCAACTAGACGGCAGCAGAGCAGAATCACAATCGCCCTCGTACAGTTTGATTTTCCATATCCGGTTGCGATGCACAGGAAAACTTTTCCACGAGTAATTTTTCTTGAGTAATTGAAATACAATACACCGGCACTGATAGGAACCCACTCGATATCTTGTACCGAGAATGTCTTTCCACTGCTAGTTGTAGTTCCGTATAACAGAAGCATAAGTTTGGTACGTGGTCGGCAAGTAACCTGAATGTATGACGCGAAACGTACAGAACAACCGGGGAAGGACATACAAGATAAATTACATTTCCTATGCAAATATTCTAGTTATCCTAGAAAATGCAACTGCCATGCAAGCTATTCTGCAGCGAAGGGTATTGGGTTCTCTTCAATTAACCTGCAAACCATATCATGGCCGAATAGTTTGAGAATGACGGTATAATTGTTTTATCTGTCTATTGCCAACTGTACGGATACCTATAGAAATTAAAGGGATTGGTCTTAATAAGGATAATCTCCGGCTTTCAATTAAGTGTAAGCTGGTGGGACGAGTGTATTCTTTTTCTCTGAGCAACGCGATTGTGCTGCAAGTGATGCATTGTTCCGTAATTAACTTTCCCCACCAAATTGAATACGCTCAGTCAGATAAGGATATTTATAATATTGGATTGGCAAGAAAGTTGTGGCGGTTCTACGAACCGCACAAACCACTATACGTCGGGATGTCGTCGTTCCACCAAGGAACATACTCACCTATATCTGAACTTCACGTGCCCACAGACACGTTTGGCGAGTCCGCCAAACGCCACTGCCTGCTTGCCCAATTACCCCCAAGCTTCCTGTGCTGTAGCCCCTCAAATTCCATTGTTTCCCGCAAATTCAATTGCATTAGCACCTGGAAAAGCTTCACGCATTAAGGTTATCTAATGCATAACCTTAAAGCTCCTGTAAAAAGAATTTCTCCCACAGGGGCATTTTCCATGCATCAACGCATCGGCAAAATTTTCCTAAAAGAATTCGTTATCGACCAAGCGTCATATTCCTTAAAGGTCAAACATTACTCCTGAAAAGAAGCAATTCCACATAATCAGGGAATATTAACCTTGAGTCGGCTATTCCCAGCCTCACATGTGTACAACAATGTTCTTACATACACATTGGCTGGCGATTCCCTTGTTCAACGACCTAAGCAGCGTCCGGCAGCTTGTTTGTCCAGCAGGAATATACCCGACCACGATCCCTTGTCTAACGAACAAACAATCATCAATTTCGTGCTTTGCCACAGACGAATTACCCTGCATATACAAATGCAGACAAGGGATTCGTTTCTTCCACCTGTAGCGATTCAAAATCGCTACACCTTTCCACTTACCTAAAACCCCCTAACCTATCCCATTCTTATACCTACCTATACCTAAAGGTCCATACTTACTAGTAATACAATACTTACCTGCCCCTCAGGTCCACCATCCAACCACCATTCTCCCATAGCGAAGCATATGTGCGACGGGTGAAACCTAAAATTAATCTGTCGCACATTGCTTCGGTCCTCTAACCCTAATTCCCCTTTTTAAAGCACAAACAATCGAGTTTGTGCTTGGCAAATAAATACATACTAGTGGACAAATCTCGATTTGCCACGGTATAAAAAGGCGGCGCATTTTGGTTTCGGGGTCAGTCCGTAATCAGCAGTTAGCGACTGACCACGGCAGTCGATACCAGTCAGTCGTGCAGTTTACAAGCAAACGTTTTAATTGGTTTTAAAGTTGAATCAATAAAAGAAATAACAAGTAAACAAAAAGGACTTTTAACTTCGGCCCCAGGAAGGTGAGTAATAAAATATTAAATATTGTTGGGTACCGTTATATTACGGTAAACCTTAACACGCCGATCCAAGATACGATATACAATTTTCATTGTATAAGGTATCCCAATCCATTAGCAACTTTTTCTAATGGCTATGCATCTATTTACGCAAGGGCATCACTCATCCAAGACTTTAATGATGTCCTCGTCCCATCTTTCCTTTTAGCACCATTTCCTCAATGCATTGCCGTTTATTTATTTAGCCGCAATGCACATGATAAACAATGATCTTCACGATCCCTTTGTCCTTGCCGTCATTCAGCTTCGTTCTCATGGCCTCGATGCATGAGAAAACCAAGATCTATACGATCACACACGCACACCACTGCGTGCCAGAGGTCACTGGCAGTAAGGAAAGATTGCATTTCCTTGGTGGCCACACCCTAAAGAGAAAATGTTCTCTTTCACCTAAAAATCTCACCCTTGACCGAGGATTGAATACAGGTCGGAGTTCTTTCCTCGGGAAGTCGTATTACAATCACCGATCCAGTCGGTGGGTCGTCCGTTCCCCGTGGCGCGCCGAGGAGGCGTAAATCCCATCCTGTAGTCGCGGATCTTTAACCCCCGAGCATAGAGTAAAGTCGAGTCGCCTCGCGCGAGTTTGCTGCGCAAGTGATAATTCAAGTGGAAATTAAAAAAATAACATATAACAAACTAATCAATAAACTCTAAATAAGTAAAGCACCTGTGAAACCAGTAGAGTACACTGTCTTACATCTTTTGTGCATCCGTTTCATCGTCAGTGTAATTAGAATCTGTTCTCTGTAATTTAATTAAATTCAATAAAAGTTAAGCAATAAAATCATACCTGCATAACATTTAGGGCGTATTTTTGGATTTTCCGGTGACTACCAACTGTGTGTTTTGAACCGTTCCTGAGAACGGATGAACTTGTAATGATGATGGAGAGTGGAAGGGAACCCCGTGCCCTACGCCGGTACACCAACTTCGCCCTCCACACACGTGTCCCCAAAGTCCTCCTTTCCACCTGAAAAAAAAGTGACATTCATCCTGGAGTCAACAACCATACGTATCCACAGATACGTGAGCCACAAGTCCCGAACAATTTTCCTACGCCTGCACGGCGATCGAAGGACATGACCCAACACATCTTTTTAATATTTACATTAGCGACTTATTAGACGTACTTCCACAGGCTATTGCGTACGCAGACAATCTCATAATTTACAGAACAGCTCCGATAGTTGAGAATATAAATAGTTTAATACAGCGAGACTTCAACGACGTGCAGCGCTATTGCGATG
Organism: Microdon myrmicae; assembly: GCA_963931805.1. Classification (NCBI taxonomy): domain Eukaryota; kingdom Metazoa; phylum Arthropoda; class Insecta; order Diptera; family Syrphidae; genus Microdon; species Microdon myrmicae. The sequence goes on along the minus strand of OZ007500.1, from coordinate 74,969,190 downwards.
ACTGGAAACTTAAGATCAACTTCCAGAAATGTGAAGCCATCCTATTTAGAACTCCATTATATAAAGCCACGAACGACACAAGGAAAAACTGGCGAAAGCTAGTTATCGTGGGACCGCATGGAGATAAACTGGAAACCAACAGTTTAGTTAAATACCTTGGCATTTGGCTAGACCAATATCTGTATTTCAACAGACATGTAGAGGCAGCTTTGCTCAAAGCGAGGAAAACTTTTGCTATGACAAGGAGGCTATTTCACAGTAGCCAACTTGACAGCAGAGTAAAAGTCATATGCTACATGACGCTAATCAGGCTCATATATGGTTGTCCAGTATGGTTTAACATAGGTCCAAATTTGATGGAAAAGATTCGGGTGTTCGAAAAGAAGTGTCTCAGAAGTTGTCTCAGATTATATCGGACACCGGAATCGGACTATAAAAAGTATTGCTCAAATGAGACTTTATATAATGAAGCGTACATAAATAGGGTGGATAACTTTATGATTAAATTAATCAGAGGACATATTGCGAGAGCAATAAGCTCGTCCAATGACCTAATTTCCGGGGCTTATTATCCAAATACCCTATACTATGAGAACGTGGGTCGCAACGGTTTTGTTCCACCAGAGGCGTTCCTTGATTTGGACATTAAAGGGCTTATACAGGATAGATCCGGAATTCCGCTGATCTATCATGTAAGTAGATCATCTGTAGACGGGCGATTGTGCTACGACCGGGAAGTAACGCGCAGCGAAGAAGAGCTCCTGCGCTTCAGTAGGGCTATCTCCCACAGAGACCGGGACGATAGTATTAGCATATAAAGACCTGGATACCAAAGTCGGTATAGAATCATACTATCATCAGCTAGCTTACATAGACTTAGCTTTTCTAGAATTAGGGTAGTGTAAGATTTAAGTTAAGTTAGGTTAAGTGCTTTTACATTAAAAAAAAAAAAAAAAAAAAAAAAAAAAAGTGGGTAAGTTAAGTAAGTTAAATTTTAAGAAACAAAAAAAACAAAAAAAAAAATTGACAAACATTTTTTCAAATTTTTCTTTGTATTTCAACTAATTATCAGTACTGCCACAAAGTTCTGTCGCCGAAAGGCAAATTATACAAATGTTAGGTAATGTTTAGCTTAGAGCGTCTGCGAAGGACCAGTAAGTTATTATATAAGATAATTAAGCTAGAATTTAAGCATTTTTTGCCTAGCCTTTAATTTAGAAATTGAGGATATAAAAAGACAAATAAAAAATGTTTTAAAAATGAAAATGAAAATGAACATGACCCTACACAGAAATTGTGTATCGATTCATCAACTGGATATACACAAACGGTTGGCACAGCTGCGCTAGATGTCGACAAACATCACATCTCCGTCGATAAGCGAATTGCCGGAAAGCCGATCCGTCGAAAGAAACCTTTGCCCCTGCCACAATGTACTTCGCTTAAATAAAGGCCATTGCTGAGCAACAGCAATAAACGAAAATGCTGTTCCGATAGGGCTAAGTAAACAATGATAATCACATTATTCCATGATGGCCTAAAAGAAAACACACACTCGATTGTTTGCACAAGAAATCCAACAGAACTGTGAACAGTTTGGTGGACCCACGGACGGCAACCTCCGCGCCTGTATGTGTGAGCGCCATCTTCTCTGGTGGAGAGATTCTCGATTGAGAGAAAGTCACCACCCAGGGAAGGCGAAAGGAGAAAAGAACACTATGGGGTGAATAGGATCTTTCCCAGAGAAAGTAACCTGACTCGACAATGAGAATTCGAGAAGAGGACACAAGAGGCAAGGACAGACCGTCGCGCGAGGTAAAGATATTCGTTTGCAGTATTGTCGGTAGTTGTTAAAACAAAACACGATTTAGTGAATGATTAAAAATGAAAAACTAGATACTTGTGTAACGGTGACCGGAAGCGGAAACTTCGAATGTGTTTATAAAACGAGCGATTAATTGTGAACCAGATTGTATTGGTGTACCATAAATAAATAAAAGAAACCAGTCAAGAAAAAGAACAAAAAATAAAACAGAATTTTCATTTGTGACAGTATTCGCTTTGTTGTGTTTCTATAGCGAACGGCGGAACACCTTAGCCAGCAACAAACGACACTTTAACATCCGCCAAAAAGTCATCGCTGATTTTTTTTTTATAAAAGTAAAACATGATTTCCCTTTGTACAATGAATGAATTTTAATCAATGATATATTTCCTATTTTGATCGATGGCTTTTTCTCATCTTTCTGTATGCTTCATGATACTATACTTATGTTACACAATATGTGAGGAGAACGGAGTGTGTACGAGTATAACACTTCATCATCATCACCATTGGCACTACAACCGGGATCCGGTCTTGGCCTTATTTAACAAATCTCTCCACCGGTCCCGATTTCGAGCCGATGTCATCCAGTTTGGCACTCCCGGGCTCTGGGCGTCCTGGTCTACGCCACCCCTCCATCGCAGACAAGGTCTGCCGCGCTGTCTCCTTCCATACATCCAAAGGGCTTTCCGGGCAGTCTCCTCTTCGCTCATTCGAGCTAGGTGTCCCGCCCACCGGAGTCTACCGAGCTTAATTTTTCTTACAACATTAGCTTCAAGGTATATTGCGTTTAACTCCCTGCCCTTCCCATTATACTATTGTTTAGCGTTAATGTTACCGCCCCCTCACGAACCGACCAGGCCAATTGTTGATGTAGTTCATAAGTCTATTTATATGTTTATACCAGTTGAACTAAGCGAAATAAAATGGGGTCCGGCCCTCACTTTATTCACACATTTGAAAGTTGAAAGATCTTACACCTTGTAAACTAAAAGAACGGTGTGCTGCTTAAATTTAATTTTATTCGCGTGGGAAAATAACAATAAATGTGTTGTAATGATTAAAGCATGTTATATAAATAAATGTTTGTTGTTGTTCCCTAAATAATTATGAGTGACGAAGCACAAGACTTGTCTAACTGAATAACCAAAGGTGAAGTATTGGAAACTGTCAAATGGTATACCAAAGACCACTGCCCTCTTATAGAGAAGCTGCATGCCATTTTGACCGGTATCGTTGGAATTATATGTTTGAGGATGCTAAGGGCAATGCCGTAGCAATTACTGGCGACCGCTGTAGGGACATCCTAAAAAATTCGGTTGTGCCCGAATGGGATTAAATAGGTCTACAGAAAGAACATTTGGTTTGTTTGTTTGTTTGCAGACGCATTTATTCACAAAGTCTTTTTTTATGTTTTACAATTTTAGTCTAAATGCTAAACCTATCTTAATAATTTTACTACATAATGTAATTTACTGGCTCTTCACAAGCACTCTAAATTATACAATATTATATGCTTAATTTATGCCTTTCAGCTTACATTTTCTTTTATTTATTCCTAATATAATACACATACTTTATAAACAAAATAGACTATTATCTTAGAGGTCTACCTCTTCTTCTTTTAGAGGCATTATGACAAAAAAAAATAAAGATTTTTTTTTTTTTTGAGGATGCAAAAATTTTAAAAACAAAATAATAAGTGCTTAATGAAAATAAAAAAGATTAAATAACAGAAGTTAACGGGAAGGAGGGCAAAGGAAAGGAAGGGAGGAAGCTGCGCCAAAGCTGAATATTATATTTGAGGACGTGAAGTCCTTTCTTCGTTTTGGAGCCACCACCAGTTGGGGTTGGCTCGGTCTTTTATTGATTTATCTCTTTCACTGATCACCGTACTGAATCGAAGTCGGTCTGGCCTATTAGAGATATCGCTATTGTGGACAATTCGTTTATCTCTAGCACCACGGAAAGCGTGGTATATAATAGGTATTCCACCCTCATCTTGGATAAGACCTTTTCCGTCCAAGAAGAGAAACGCCTCTGGGGGAATGAACCCGTTCTGGAGGGTACTCTCCAGATACATATCGTTCGGGTAATATGCTCCCGCGATAAGATTATTTACACTGCACATTGCCCTTGCAATGTGGCCACGAATAATTTTTATAATGAAGTTGTCTATCCTAGTTAGTCCTGATTTATCATACAGGGTTTTATTAGGGTAAAATTTCTGGTATCGTGACTCTGGTGTTCTATTAAGTCCGAGGCAGGAACGCAAACACTGTCTCTCGAACACGCGAATCTTTTCCATGTGGAATGGGGATATATTGTACCATATTGGACAGCCATAGACCAACACTGGTCGGATGAATGCCGAATATGAAATTATTTTAACTTTTGGATTGAGAATGCTGCTTCGGAATAGACTTTTTGTGGCAGCAAATGCGTTTCTTGCTGCAGAGAGAGTGACTGCTATATGCTTGTCAAAGTATAAATACTGATCAAGCCAAATACCGAGATATCTGACTACAGTTTTCACTTGTAGTGGGAGATTATTATTCCTCACGATAGAGAAGTTTTTCCAATTGTGCTTTGTGTCCTGAGAGGCCCTGGAGAGCGGTGTTCTGAAAAGGATAGTCTCGGTTTTGTGGAAATTAATTTTTAGTTTCCAGTCATTACAAAAACATTTTATTTTATTCGTCCTGGAGAAGTCTATTGATGACATCTATTTTCGCTCCTGTTCTGTATACCACAATGTCGTCTGCGTATGCAATGGCATTGTTAAGCGTAAATATTAAACAGAATGGGAGAATTCACCGCCCCTTGTTGTAAACCGTTTGTAATTTTGAAGGTCTTGCTTGAGAATATATCTCCGCTTTTTACCACAAACTGCTTGTCCGTTATCATTTCGTAAATGTTGTACAATAGATAATGAGGCATTCTCAGGTTTTCTAACTTATGAAGAAGTCCTTCTAACCACACGGTGTCGAAAGCCTTTTCAAAGTCAACTAAGCAGGCACCTGTGCATTGGCGCTTTGTCTTGTTCCATTGTATGTCGGAAACAAGCTTTGACGCGGCATGTCCCGCTTTAAACCCAAACTGGTTGTTGGGGATGATTTCATTTTCATCACACCAGTTCATCAGTGCTTTGTTTATGATCTTCTCGAAAACCTTGCTGATATTTGGCAGCAAACTAATCGCGCGAAGATTGGTTGGATTGGTCCTGTCTTTGCCCTTTTTAGGGATGGGGTGGACTATTGCAGTTTTCCAGTGGGTTGGCTAGTATGCCTTATTTAAGGCGTTGTTGTAGATTATTACTGCTTCAGGAGGCAAATGTTTTAAAACTACATTTGGGATGCTATCTATCCCAGAAGACTTTTTGCTTTTTATTGACTTTAGGATGTTCGTAAGTTCATCCTTACTCACAAACATATTCATATTCTGATTACTCCTAGGGGAGTCCGCTCTGTTATTTTCACTGAATGTGGTAAAACTACGGTTTTGGTTCCGCCAGGTACAAATTTGGTTTCTCAGTGCGCTGTAGGTCTGGAATGCGTTGTTTTCGAGGATCGTATTGGAGTGAGTGGATTCGTTCACTCTGTATACTGCCTCGAAACATGCACCAATTGAGTTCACTTTGTCTTGCGGGTCTTCGACTAATATTACTTCTTCGTTGGAGTTGATATGCTCCAGATTGAGTCCTGAGTTCAGCATTGCTTGACAATTCTCAGGAGTCCGTGGGACTCGCAAATATGGAATGTCATTGTGATCTTTCTTTCGAAAAGTTTTATTGATTTGTTGGAACATATTCGATCCGCTAGCTTGAATGGCTTGAATTTTGTTCTTCCACTCTTCATTTATACTTGAACGGTAATTATCACGGATCAATTTTTGGAGATTTTTGATTTGGGACTTAAGTGTTCTTATTTCCTGACTACTTGGGTCGCTGAACTGTCTATAAAGTCTTTTCAGCTTTGGGAGCATAATGCTCTTTTGCTTATACAAAGCGTCAATTGCTGATGTCCTGTACTTATTAGTATAACCGTCGGTATGGGGAACTTTAGGTATAGAGCGATTCATTGCATTGGTAATAATATCGTCCAATGTTGTTAAGTGATGATCGATTTCGTCGTTATGGAGGTTTCTAATAGTCGGAGGGTCTATGGCACTGTTACGAAGTTCTTTTTTTATTAATCGATCAAAGCGTGACCAGTGAGCTTTTCGAAAATTGAAAGAGTGGATCTGTTCGAACTGCTCTAGTGAATGTTGTTCATTTGGGACTTCAATTATGGCTCCAAATCCGTAGTGATCGCTATCGTAATCGATTGTGCGAAGACAGTTTCGCGTAGTTAGATCTGTGCCTGGCAAGTTTATTCGATCGTCGATCATAAGTAAATCCAGAAATGAATTTCCTTTAGGATAAGACGGTGTACTTGTGGCGTACAATTCTAATCTGCGCTCGATAGCATTCATTTGCCACCAATCATATAAAGCATTGCCCCTTGTGTTCGTGGTTAAGTTACCCCAAGCACTATGTTTGGCGTTGAAATCACCCGCTATTAGGAAATAGTTATTTTCCGAATCTAATTTCAGGTGTCGAAATAGCATATCAATTTCATTGATAAATTGCTTACACTGGGTAGCTTGAGGGGCATAAATGGAGACCACATACAGGTGCTTTTGACTTCTCAACGGAATATCTATTATGCAGGCTTCCAACACCTGAAATTTGTGTACTTCTGTACTATAAATTACCTTATGATAAAGACCTTTTTTAATTAAAACTGCAACCCCACCCCCTTGAGTAGAATGTGGCCTGTCACGTCTGATTATCTTATAGTTTTTATAGAAAATTTTGTGCCTTCGGTTTAGTTTAGTTTCACTAGCCAAAAGTACATCAGGGGATTCGACTTCAAGCATGTTGCCTAGATTATCTCTTCTGTCTATGTGTATTAGTGAATTTACGTTCACCGAAATAATTTTTGGGCTCCTCGATAGTATAGTGGTTAGTATACCCGCCTGTCACCCGGGAGACCGGGGTTCGATTCCCCGTCGGGGAGCCCCTGGCGCAAGACTAATGACCTTGCCCAGACAAAATAAATCATTATGGAAAATTTAACAAGCCTCAGGACTTGCTAAATAAGGCCAAGACCGGCTCCCAGTTGCAGTGCCCATGATGATGGTGATGATGAAATAATTTTTAGTTTTAGTTCAGTTAGAGGGTCGAAGATTTTGATGGAAGGAGTTATTTGAAAACACAGCCGAACAGAGCATATCTATTCGGGCCATTTGTTCCGTCAATATTTTTTGAAAATTAGCAAATTGTGTTTGCATGGCCGATATCATATTTAATATCTCAGGTTGCGCATCTACTGCCGGTATTCGCCCATTGGTATGTGAAGATTCCACGGGGACTCGTTGCATAGAATTGCCCGTGATTTGTGGATATGATACGCGCGGGGCAACGAAATTATTATAAGAACGAGTTTTAATTTTTTTCTCTTCTGCCATTTGCTTTTGTTTTGATTCCCACTTTAACTTCATATGTTGAAATTTGGGACAACCCCTAAAATTTGCCGTGTGTCCTGTATTTTTACATAGTACACATGACAGTGTTTCCCTATCCGGAAGCTGTTCCTTTCCCAGCCGACATTCGCCCATGTTATGGTCAGCGAGGCATTTTACGCATCTGAATTTCATATTGCAGTTTGATGCAACGTGTCCAAGTCGTTGACAGCGCATACATTGCAGTACGCGCTCAGATTTTCTAATTTTCTCCCAACTTATAATTTGGTGGCTTAGACATTTTATATGTCTAAGCGCATCAACTTTACTATTAGGACTTAGAGATACAATGTAGAAAGGCAATTTGCGGTTGCACTTTCTAGAATTCGCAGTTGAAAACGGTTTTACACCTGTAAATTTTAAACTAGCTGTTTCAACCGTTTTTAATTCCTCGAGTATCTCCTCTGGGGAGAACGAAGGATCAACTCCTTTTAAGAGCATGGAAATTGATTTTTCTGATTTTGGGGTGTACGTGTAGTACTAGGTTTTTGCCCTTCCCAAAGCAGACTTTACTTTATTGTAACCTTCTAGGTCTTCGCACAAAATTCTAGTTTTTTCAGCACTAATTCTTTTTGTTTTAAAATCTTTACAAGTCAACTCACCCAACTTCATTAAATCTTTCGCTTCTATGTAACTGATGACAATTGGAGGTATTTTTTCCTTTTTTGGTGGCTGTTGTTGCTCGTCCTTGGCTGTCTTTGTCTGCTGCAGTTGTTTCTGATGCTGTTGTTGATCGTCCATTGTTTCGCTTATTTGTAGCGAATGTTGATGCTGCCGCTGGTGATTTGTTTTTTGCTCTCTTTTTGCTTCGGTTTCATTCCGTCTTTTGTTTCGCTCTTCCAGGGCTGCTCGTACTTGTTTGGAAAGTTCTTCGCGTTTTTTGATGAGATCAGCAATTAAGCTGTTTAGGTCATCGTCTCCTTCGGGAATGCTTGACTCCAGTATCTCCAATTCCTTAAATTTGTTCCCTGCTCCTGAGTAACAAGTATCCTTGGCAGGTATATTTTCTTCTGTGACGGTTTTTTTCGTCACATTTGATTTTTGTCGTTCCATTGACAGGTTTTAGCGGACTTTATTTGCCACTGGGCTGTCATCTATAATTGACACTTCGTTCTTCCTTTTGGTAATTTTTTTGATTGTTTTTGAATTAGCGACTACACATGAGTGTGCCATTTTTAATTCGACGCTCTTCGTCTTGCCCATTTCGGGTTCGAAACACACACACACTCGTTTTTTTTTTTTCTTTTTTCGCCGTGCAACGCCGGCCGAACTGCGAAAAACACAGTTTATTCACGAATTCACGCACACACGCACTCGATATTCTTTGTTTTAGAACTGCTCACCGTCTTACGATGTTTGTCGGTTGACGAACGACGAGCGAATGCGCGTTAGACAATTCTATTCGCTACTGGATGATGAAGAACATTTGGTTCCAAGTAGACAGTGTCACCTCACACATGCAGCTCGTGTTACGATCCAAATTTCGCCAGAAATTGTTCCCGACCGAATATTTTCAAAATGTAGTGAAATCGACTGGTTCGAACGACCATCTGATTTGACCCCTCTCAATTTCTTCTCATCGCGGTCCTTAAATGAAGAGGTATACACCAACAAACCAACCACAACCTTTATGCTTAAAGACGACATTTGAAACCACATTGATGAGATAACACCAGCTTATGATCTTTGTACCATATCACACATTATTCATAATGTTAAAGACCGCGTATTCGATCAGTAAAATATAGATTGTAAAATTGTCTTCCATTTAAAAGTTATTAAAAAAACGACATCGACCTGCAGCATAAAAATCTCCACAATCTGCGGGTAACCTAAACATTTGTATCTTACCTATGAAGTTTGTGCACACAACATTTACTCGTAAAAAATCATGCAAAACTAAGATGGTTTAATTATACACAGAAAAATGCGACTTAATTTTCTATGATCCTTATTTGGGCTTCCGCTACCGTTATTCAACCATTTAAAGACTTAAAGGATTTAGTCAAAACTTAAATCACTTGTCACTACCACTGACTGAATACGGGTCGTACATTGCCATGTCGCTTGCGGCAAATAAGGTGTGAACTTTGAACACATCGAGTCAAGTTAGCAACACGTTATGGCAGAATTCATGGTAGGAACATGCGGAGTCAGAAGGTATTCGTAACTATTTACACGACAGCCCCAGGGCATGTAAAGTGTCGTAATATGTCACGAAGGCGACGAATTATGTCCCTGTCAAAGTCTCGGCAAGGTACTACTTAGAGACGGAAGCTGTCACTGTCATATCACTTGAATCTCTTGGTAAATTTAACACACATCTCCGACCCTGCGAGATATTCTGAAAGGACAACTCTGGCACAGTTGAATGTTACTAATTAAAACCTACACATGTATGAATTTGCTCTTAAAATAACGCATAAAGCCTTTCCAGTTCACTGCTATAATCGCACTATCAATAAAAAAAAAGTAATATTTGTTGAGATGGGAATTATAGAAAAACCATTCATGGCAAGCTGACTTCGCTGCTGAAAAGCTTCACACAAATAGTTTCCCTTCGCTGCATGATTATTGAAAACCCACTCTCCATTCAGAATTCTAATTAGGTCTAGTTTTACTGGAAAAGAGCTGGATACTCCACCCAAATGGGAAACTACAACTGGTTCGTTCCGACTTTTAATTGGTCAACATTCATTGTTACAGCGGACTTAAGGCGTCCTGTTAAATTCTCTCATTAGTACTTCAGTACGAGTATACGAGTATCAACTGCAAGCAATATTATTTCACCTACAAAATCTGTGACGCAAATGAAGGATGAATTTAAATAAATCACGGCAAATGTTCCGCAACAAAGAGGTGATTATTTTTTAATTTATTTATGAGCAAAGCTCCTGTGACGTCCGCAGGTCCCTGTGTTATTTTTGAAGAGGCATGTCACCAACGAACAGGGAATGTAATTGAATATAATTTGAATTTGAATTCAAAGGCACATCCTCAATTATTCAGTGCAGAGTATAAATGTGAATTGGCGAAAAATGTGTGTACACATCCTAAATGTAGCGCAAACGTTCCACCGCTACAAAGGTCATTCATCTTATTGTCGTCATCCGGGAGTTTGGCAATTAGCTTACGTCAAATTTTGTTAATCTCTTCTGTTCCTCGGGAGTGATAATTTTAGGAGGAATTTAAATAGCAGGGACTGGCATTTGTGGACCATTACTAATTAGAACAAATTATAACCTGGAAATTTAAGTCAAATTGAAGAGGGTTGTGGGTGGGTTCCGCAAAGGCACTATACAATGATAGATTGGGCACAATAGATGACTATAGGGAAGGTAGCAACGGTCAGTAACTCATGAACAAAAGAGATTGTCAGTACCCTAGGTAGATGTAGTACTAGATTTATTTCCGTATAAAATCAAATACATTCAAACGTTACATTAGATATGATAAATTCAATAATGTTGGAACATCGTGTAGGAAAGAACATGGGTGACCTGAAAACTTTCCGACTTAACAAAGACATATGACGTTTTTTCTTAAAATTTATTTATATTTTTTTACATAGTCTCCTTGTAACTCTACACACTTCTCCCAGCGATGCTCCCATCTCTGTAACTCGTCCAAATAGCACCCGGCGTTTTTCTTTGCAAAATAATTGGCCACGAAGGTGATTGCTTCATCATTTGACGAAAATCTCTGTCCTCCGAGCGCAATTTTTAGATTAGGGAACAAAAGGAAGTCGCTTGGGGCTAGATATGGTGAGTAAAGCGGGTGGTCAAGCTGTTCAAACCGTAATTCGTGGATTTTCGCCTTGGCAACCGCCTAGGTGTAAGACAGCGCGTTGTCTTGGTGAAACAGGATTTTCTTTTTCTACAAATGTGGCCGTTTTTCCGTAATTTCTGCCGTCAGTTGGTCAAGTAATGAGACGTAGTATGCTCCTGGAATGGTTTTTCCTTTTTTAAGATAATCGATTAAGATGACTCCATGACTATCCCAAAAAACGGTCGGCATCACTTTCCCAACCGAAAAAACCAGCTTTTGTTTTTTTTTTGGAGCCGATTCCTTTGCAGTCCACTGTTTTGACTGTATTTTTGTTTCGGGCGTATAATGGTGTATCCAAGTTTCATCGACAGTAATTGCGCGGGGCCAAAACTCGGATTTATTGTGCCTAAACTGCACCAACAGAGCGTTGGAAATGTTCATTCGATACATTACCAAACGCTAACTGCAAGTTAACCTTAGCGTTAAGATCTGACTAAATTACAACAGATGAGATCAAGACATGCAGAAGAAACCTAGAGGGTGACCGATGACAGTGTGGCGTTTCCACTAACGCCACTGCTTGCCTTTTCCAGGCACGACACAAAGACGGCTACCTAAAACACATAAACCCTGGGAAGCATTTACTCACCTTTCAGTTATCTGCTTAAAATTTCTCCCAACAACCTACGCCATATTTTCGCTAATTCAATAGCGTTAGTACCAAGGGACATTTTCCCCAAGGGCATGATTGCATGAAACGCATCATTAGCCTAAAAAGCAATTCGGTTGTAACACCAAACCACCGATATAAACTCAAATCATATCGGCGCCCATATCCCTTGTCGAATCCTACAGCACACAAGCAGGAGATATTCTTGCTTTACATTTTTGCTGCGACCATATCGATGGCCGTACCAATCGACAAGCAAGTGCATTGGCACCAATAAACATGCCCCTGAAATTCAATTCGGTTACGACATTACGTAACCGACATAAATCCTCGAACTTGTCCATGCACATAGGATCCCATCATAGGGCATGAAGAAGTTGGACAAATCCAACCACACAGTATGGGAGCAATCCGTAAGACATTCCAGATCGCTACAGTCTGTTACGTAAGTAACTCCTGGTTTTAACGAAACACAAAAACACATCGACGTGTGAAAAAATTCAAATGTTTAAATGTAGTAAATAAACACGCCATATAAAAATTGTAGCTAATACTCGAACTGATTGAATGTGGCTGCTTTGTGTTTCAAGTTGAATACCGCGTATAAACCCAGACCTTCGTTAAGACGAAAGTTAGAGGTCTTTGAAAGACCTGATGGGTTGCCTCAAGTTCAGGCTCCATGCACTAGGATCCCTCACGAGATGAAACAAGGGTTTCTCAGATACGTCGAAACGAAGCTAACATCACGGAATATTGGTCGCTGGTTTGGACCAATCCCATATCAGTCCAAGATGCAAGGGTTGCCACCAATTTCGACGTTGTCCCGTATTCGTCCACTTAGTTCCCAAGGAAAGGATGGAGATCGTAATAAAGAACCACCTGCAAGCTGGACATAGCTGGAAGAAATACCGCTGTCGTACATGCCTCATATGCGATAGAAGACATCACACGCAAAACCGGCAATTCACGCCCTGAGGTCGATGAGGGAGCGGCCCTGAGCAGTCAAGAAGACGGCTCAGCACGGGCTAATATATTGCTCGGAACAGCAAGAATTCACCTAATCAGTCACACGTGAGTATAAAGCTGATCGAATACCGAGCCATATTAGGTTCCGGCTCGCAACTTAAGTCACAGTTTTTCTACCTGTTGGGCTTAATGAACCTCACGGAAAACATGAACATCGTGGGTATAGACCAAAACAGGCAACGGTCCATAGAAAAAGTAAACGTGGAGGTGAAATCACCAAGGAACTCCTTCTTAGCAAGAAGTGAGGCTGTTGGGTGGCGATGTCGTTGTGCCGGCGTACGACACGGGGTTGTACCTCGTCCCCACAAGTTCCAGAAGGTCCACCGTAAAATAAAGCAGTTCACAACACTAGGAGTAAAACTCCGCCACAAGACAGTTAAATGAAACCACTCAAGTTTGTTTCTTAATTAAATGGTTACTTTTTATTCACAACAAATTTTTCGGTATTTATTTAGTTTACAGAAACAGATTTTAATTACACTGACGATGAGACGGATGCACAAAGGAATATAAGACAATGTACTCTACTTGAAAGGCATCATCGTGGCGACACAAGAGAAATCACTTTTTAATCGGTAACGCGCGTACTCGACTCGACCTTACAATGTTCGCGTCCCCGTGCGCACCGGGGAGCGGACGTGGGACCGACCGGCTCGGTCGGGTGATGGAAAACGACTCAGCGATGTGAATTCGCTGGCAAAGAAAATTCGGCCAGTGGTACTGGCTCTCTTAGTTAAGGGCGCGTTTCTTATTCCAAGAGAAACGTGAAGTCTCTCTTTGGGGGTAGGTAACCGGATCTCATAACGAAGATCGTAGTGATACGCATGTTTGTGTGAACATTGGTTCTTTTATGGGACAAGGGCATGAGAACGAATCGAAAAAATCGAAAGGGATAATGGGAATCAATAAGATGTGAGTTCGGCTAAGTAAATAAGCCGGATCTCATTGGGTGCTAATTGGATTTATGTTTACTCAAGCCGCGAGGTCATGAGACGGATCCGGGAAACTAAAAGACCTAAAGGAATTTATGAGCTGAGAGTTCAACTGAGTAAACAAGTTGCAACTCATTAGCTGCTAAATGCATTTGGGATACTTGAAACAATTTGAATTGTTTGTCGTATCGCCGGAATGCCTGCTGAAGAACAGCGTTCTTTTGTTTGCACATGGTGCGTGCTAAGGAAATTGGTTTTAGCGTCTATTGCGCTAACTGTATGCAGCTGCGTTAGATTGTTTATCGTTGGGTGAAAAGGTCGCCAGCCAATGTGTATGTAAGGGAATTTATTGTACACATGGTGAGGCTGGGAATAGGCGACGCAATGTTTATTCTCCATAGTTATGATGGTTACATTATGTGTAAAGCAATTGTTCCTTTACAGGAATTCATCTAGGGAAAATGCATGAGATTTGCCTGGCAACCGAAGGTGCCGAATTGGGTTTTGGATTTATGATCCTATAAGAGGGACAGAATTCTTGTAGCGAATTTTGAATGCGAATTGGTGCATGAAGGTAAGAATTCTCTTCCAGGAGCTTTCAGATTATACGTTAGATAAACTTGATGCGTGAAGCATTTACAGGTGCTAATGCCATTGCATTAGGGGGAAACTATAGAAGTTGGGTTGTATTTCTGGGGGGTTCTTCGGGTAAGCTAAAAGAACCCCCACAAGGCTCACATTCTAGCCAATATTTTATCGGGACAGCCAGGGGATCCAATAAACACAAGAACCTGTGTAGTGCCTAAGAACATTTAGTTAACAGACCCGAGATTCAGTGAACCACTGGCGCCATTGACGTGTTGATTGGCGCAGAGTTCTACTTCAAACTCCTGTATTGTTTTGGGTGCACCACCGTGCTTCCGGTTTCCCGGGAAGAGTGGGCTACCGTGGTTGTCCTTCATGATGTGTCGAACTCGTGTATATTTGTTTTTCCGAACAAAATACCGAAGGTGTTTCCGCACGATTATATTGAGCCACTAGCGACGTACTTAAGTGTCTTTACACACGCGAGAAATACACTGTTGCTAAAAGTCAATTGAAACAGACATTTAAAATTTAAACACAATCGCTGCTTTGGCAAAAAGGACATTTTATTCTCGGATTTAATGGATATACAAACAACTTTTGAGGAGCTCTTCTCCTCACGCGCGCTACTCATAGACTCACTTTTCCAACCGTGTGTCTTCAAAACATCTTCTCACTTCGAGAATTCAAATCCTCATTTCTTTATCTTTTTTCGAAGGTCAAAACGCATCGCCACTTATCGGTTGATCCTTTATTGGGGTTTTTCTTTGTATTAGCCATCTGGCTAATGCAAACAAGAATTTTCGTGCATTTCAAATAGGTAGCACAAGATTCGTGGAAATTGGTTGTTAGTTTAGGATCTGGGAATCCGTATCTATTAGCTAGTCATAAAACATCTGGTGTGTGAAAATATTATGTTTATGATTGCAAGAATTGTGTATCGGCGTATCGAATAGATATGCCTTTGTTTGAAGACATGTACTTTTAGGTTTTGGATCTTGTAGGTTTTTTAGGTGCTAATTGCTTTTAGCATACCTGGGAAAATAATGCATTATGCTGTTTGATTTTAGGAAATTGAATCGAACAAATGCATTCAATTGAATAAATAAATGTGAATTCAATAAATGAGAATTTGAACGTTTAGTTCGATTTGGTTACAATGTTATGTTTGCAATATCAAATGGATTTTCTTATAGGTGGGAGGAAATGTAATGTGGGAGAAAAATGGTAGGGCTTCTTGGAGCACTACATCCTCCCCTCCTTCAAGAAAAAATTAATCTGTAAGGGATTAATTTTCTAGGAGTGACGCGATAAAAGTGAAGGCGATGGCATTCTGACTTCGTTACTAATGTTGTTTTTATACTTTCTTTCTTACACAAATACATGTAATGATTGTTTTTGGATATATTGAGTTAGATTTCGGATTTGGTGACATTGAACAGTTGCTTGAGTACTATGTATTAATGATTCTATTTATTTCTATTTCTATTTGTCGTTGTTTTTTTTTTTTGTTAATATAAAGTATTCTAGAAATAATATCTATACTATATTTACATTTATTGGTAGGCTAAGACGTTTTCTTTTTTTTTAATTACAATGTATATAAGTAGTTTTAGAGTAGTTTTACGAGCTATGGAGAAGTGTCGTTTTCAATTTTGTAGCGTTTTCTCTTAGTATTAATGTACAATATTTAAACATTTTGTTATATATTATTTATATTTTATTGCTAAGACATATGTAGGTAAAGTATTTTTTTCATTTAGTGGTAGATTCATTAGTAAATTTTGTTATGATTTAGGTTAGTTAAGAGTTAATACATAATTTTATAAGTGTTTGATTATTATATCAGTGTATAATATTGTATGTTTTGTACATTTTTGTTTTATTTTCTTATGTATTATAATTATTCGTTTCATATTTTGTTTATTCTTAATATATTAAAAACTTTTTTTTTATATAAATTATTTAGAAATTGTATAATAAGTAACATTTCTTTTAATTTGTTTTTTTTTTCATGCAATTGACAAATTTTCTGTTTAGTTTATATTTTTTTCTGTGTTTAAGGATACGTATATTTTATCATTTTCTGTTTTTGTGTTTCATTTGTTCATAAAATTATTCTTAACATGTGTATTTAAATATATTTTCTTTTCCTTTTCATCATATATCATACATATTTACATATACTTCTATTTTTTTCAAAAGTTTCTACTAAAATAAAGATTTGTTGTGTTGGGAAAATTTTCTATTATATCTCGAATTCAAAAGGTTTAATCTACGAATAGTTTTAAATTGTTGTTATGAACTACACGAGTACCTTTTTCTATCTTTAGAATTGAGTTTTCCCTGGATAAAATCTTTATTACTTCGTATGGACCTTTCCACAAGGAGGTTAATTTATTAGGTCTTGAATGATTTTTCAGCAATACTTTATCACCGACATTAAATTTTTTGCGACCCACTGTCTGGTCATAGTATGCTTTTGATGTTTGTTTTTTTTTCAAAAGTATTTCCCTTGCGGTGCTATAGCCATGTTGCAATCGCACTTTTAGTTCATTCGCATAGTTGTGTAATTATAAATGCTTCTGGGATTTTGTCTAAGGGAAGCTGGTATTTCAGCAGGAAAACCGTACAATAGTTCGTGTGGCGTGTTGCCTGTACTGCTATGAGGTGTGGTGTTATATACGAACATTGCGTATGGTGTTCAAGTGTCCCAAGTAAGAGGATCTTGGTTGACGTAATGTCGGAGGTATTTCGCCAAAGTCCTATGACTTCGTTCTAATGCTCCGTTTGTTTGTCGCTGGTAAGGTGCTGTATTGAGTTTTCTCATTTTAAGTAAGGAACAAATGTCCTTAAAAAGAGTGGTGAGAAAATTTGCACCTCGGTCAGTCAGTAAGGAAGAGGGTATGCCGTGCTGGCAGACGATGTTTTCCACGAAAACCTTTGCTACTTCCTTAGTTTCGGCGCTGGCTAGAGCGTATGCTCCTGAAAACTTGGTCAAATCGTCCTGATATGTTAGCAGGTATTTGTTTCCATTGTAACTGATTGGTAATGGTCCTACTATATCTAAAGCAATTCTTTCAAAAGGTTTGGAGCTTGTTGTGGTTATCTTCATAGGAATTCTAGGATTTCTTCCACTTTTGTTTATCTGGCAGGAAGCACATTTTCGAATATACGCCGCGACGTCTGCGGTCATTGTGCGCCAGTAATATTTTTGCTTCAATCTATTGATTGTTCGGGTGGCTCCTTGGTGTCCTCCGAAAGGTGAGTTATGATACTCTGCGAGAAGCTCCTGTACCTCGTCTGGGTCTGTTACGAGTCTTCTTTTATCAGAGAATACTTGTATTTTTATTTTAAGGTGAGAAAACATTTCATCTACAAGTTTTTTGAAAGTTAATTTGGATTCATTGTCCATTGTGGGAATTGAGATTCCAATGGAATCGAGTTTCTGGACTAGGCACACTTCCTTCAGGTCGCCCAGGAAATTCTTAGCGATTTCCTGGTCCTTTGCGTGTCTAAAAGGCAATGGTAGTGTGATGGTCCATAACTTGTCTTGTTCATAAAGCGTAATTTCTCCTACTCCTGGTTTGGTGAAGTTTTGAATTCTTTCAGCCAGGGTGTTTTCTTCCATTGAATCTATCAAAGGGAGGATTATTACACGCAACCCAAATTTTTTCCCTGCGTGGATGGATCCAGTTCGTTTCTCCCATGTAAAGTTGGTGAGGGTTTCATATGGTTGTATGTCTGGGTCTTTTCTAGCATTTTCTTTGCTTCTAGTAGTAACGAGGATGTTACTTTTGGTGGGGACATCTGGGGTAGTTGATGTTATGCGACTGAGAGCATCGGCATTCGCATTTTGCTTGCCTTTTCTATGGACGATTGTGTAATCGTATTCTTCGAGTAGAATTCTCCATCGCATAAGTCTGGATGTAGGATCCTTTCGTCCTATAAGCCACTGTAAGGAGCTGTGGTCAGTGACTATAGTAAATTTCCGTCCGTAAACATATGGTCGGAACTGAGCTAATGCAAAAACGATTGCCAATAATTCCTTTTCGGATGTTGTATATCGAGTTTCTGCGTCGTTTAAAGTTCGGCTAGGAAAAGCAATAGGTTTATATTGGCCTATTGTGCCTTGAGATAACACTGCTCCTAACGCAACATTGCTAGCGTCAGTGGTTATTATAAATTCTCGGTTAAAGTCTGGATAAGCCAGTATAGGTGGGGTAATAACCTTTTTTTTCAGGGTGGTGGATGCCTCGTGACAGAAGGCATCCCAATGGAATGGAACATTCTTCCGCAGTAATTTGCTTAAGGGTTTTGCCAGTTCGGCAAAGTTTGGAATAAACTTTCTAGAATATCCAACGAAACCACGAAATGATTTAATATCTTTTTGTTTCCTAGGTGTCGGAAAAGTTTTTACTGCTTTGGTTTTCTCAGGGTCTGGTTTTATACCTTCCTTTGAAATAACATGCCCTAAATAGGTGAGTTCTCTTCTTATAAAATGACATTTTTCAGATTATGTCTTTGTAAGCGCTCGAAAATTCTACTGAGTCGAGAATTGTGATCGTTCAGATCGTAACCGTAAATTACTATGTCATCTACATAGACAAAACATTCGATTCCTTGGAGACCCATGAGTACATTGTTCATAAGCCTCTGGAATGTGGCAGGAGCGTTTCTAAGTCCAAAGGGCATTCGATTATAATCGTAATGTCCGTAAGGGGTGCTAAACGCTGTTTTTGCCTTGTCTCTGTTGTCCATGCATATTTGATGAAAACCATTTGCTAAGTCTAAAGTACTGAAATATTTAGCTTTGCCCAATTGGTCTAAGATATTAGTAATATTAGGTAATGGATATGCATCTCCGACTGTTATTTTATTAAGAGCTCTAAAATCAACTACCACTCTCCATCGTTTAGTTCCATCAGGTCCTGCCTTTTTGGGTACTAATAGAAGTGGGGAATTCCAAGGACTGAAACTTGGTTGTACCACGCCATCCTGAAGCATCTCATTCACTTGTTTGTGGATTTCTTGCTTCAAGCTATCTGGGAGGCGATATGGTTTTATGTAAAGTGGGGGCTTTCCTTCCTCAGTGATAATCTGATGCTCTATGGCGTCAGTGTGTGTGAGATGGTCGCCCTCTAAGAAAAAGAGATTGTTAAATCTGCGGCAGATGTCTAGCATTGATCTCCTTTCTTCCTGGTTACAATGGCGTAACTCAAGGAGTGATTCCAACCGTTCAAGTCTATTCTTTAAAAGATCGTTTGTTTCATCCGCCTGACCTACATCGTAGTCGTTTAAATTCTCCCATTCGAATTCTATGTTGTGCGTACTTACTTCCTGATCAGTGTCCAAAGTGTTCATCAGAAGCACTCTGACTTTGTTGTCCCTTGGTGTCGTTAATGTATTTCCAAGGTATATTCCTGGCTTGATTTCGGATTTTTTAATCATTACCTGTTCACAAGGTTCTTCTTTAAGGGGTATTTCCACTATTTGTTGGGAACGCGGTTGTAACTTTATGAACTCAACCGCTACGTTTTGCTTCTTATTGGAAGTTGTTATAGAGGATTTTGGTGTTTCAGGGTTATTTTTTTCTGAGTTTTGTCCTCACTCGAATTTCTTAAGTGCTTTACTACGAATTTTATTTGAAGAGTATGATGTCAAGGTATTTTGTTCCACTGCGTTTGCCAAATCATCAGATCCGGCCCGTAGACAAACGGATTCAGATGTTTGCTTCTGAACAGGGTTTTCTAATTTTTCAATAATACCGTGATTTTCCGTAGAACACATCTCGTAAGATGTGGCATTATCAATTTTTTGCTTGACCTCTGTTTCGTTTAGTAAAGACTGTTCGAGTTTATTCGTGGTTCCCTTCTTAATAGTAAATTGCAAATATCCTTTTTCATAGTCCATGTGAGACTGGAATTTAGTGAGGAAATCGTTTCCCAATATACCATCGTACTGAAAATTTTCATTGTCATTTATTATGAAAAAATTTTGTTCAAGATGTATGGTATGTTTTTTGGTTTCGAATTTTAATTTTCCAATTACTTTGCCACGCGTGCTGATTGTGTTTCCAGCAATGGTGGATATTGTTATTGAATTTGGATCGTCTAGAGGTTGTACAATGTACGAATTGTTTGATTTGATCAGGCTGATGTCTGCGCCTGTGTCGATAAGAAAGGTAGAGTATTGTTTATCCGATGGATTGTATTTGATTCGTATTACTGGCTCTTTGAATTCGGAACAGAAGAATACGATCATTTTAAAATCTACATCGGGGTGGGGTGTACGACGGCAATTGTCTGTACTCGCGAAGAAGTGCCGTTTCTCGCCGCCCGAGTGAGTTCGTTTCCCTGTTGAGGTATGTCAGATACTCTATTAATGCTTTGATTTTGGTTTTGCCTGCAATTTCGGATTCCTATATGGGTGGAATTTGTTGTTACTCTATTTTGTGATGGACCAGGTTGATTCCTAAAAGTATTTTGGTTCGCAAAAGGGGATTGATTTTGGCTTCGCAAATGGGATAACCTGGTTCTACATTCTGCCTGAGAATGGTTAAATTTTCTGCAGTATGTACATCGGATGCGTTCAGACTCTGTTTTGATGTTCTGGGGAACAAAATTCGGAAATTTTGTATTGCGATAACAAGTCGCAGAAGTATGTCCCCGTTTGTTACATGTCTGGCAAACAATTTGTTGGATATTCCTAGAGAAGTTAGTGGAAATTGGCATTGTGTCATCGCAGCCCAATCTTCGAGAAATTAATGGCTGTCTTTAGATTTGGAGCGTTATGCGATATGACTAAAATCCTGAGGTTAGGATTCCTCAACCCATCTTCAAATATATTCAGTGCGAGTCTTTGGTTTTCTGCCAAAAGATACGTCCGCACTGTAGGCTCAACCGAACTTGCAAATGTAGCGCCGTCTAATTGATGTAGAAGGTGTTTGAGTCTGTCCCCAAACTCCTTTACATTTTTCCTACATTCTTGTTTTGCCGCTACTAGACTATTTTGTGCCGCTGGCCTAGAAGTTAGAGTTTTGAATTCTCCTTCTAATTCAGACACAAGATCCTCCCATGTTGGAATGACCTTGTATTGAACACATTCGCGTGCTGGTCCCTGTAATCTAGTTTTGATTACTCTCAAAAAGAATGACTTTTGGTTTTCGTCTCGTGTCTGCGAAAAAAGAATATCTCCACAGGAGACGAATCCATCTAATTCGTCCGAATTTCCGTTGAACGTCGGCACGAACCCTAATATGTCATTCAATCCGAGGTTAGTATTTATTCCGATGTTTAAATTCATTCCCGAGCTTTGTTCGCGCGTTTCAGCGGGCAGACACTCCGAGAGCTCAGCCGCAGTTGTCTGTGAACGAGTACCCGGCTTTGTGCTTCCACTTACGACATATTTGAAAAACAGACCTTCCCAAATGATAGTGAAAAACGGCAGACTACAAAGAGATGAAATCTTCATTTTTCTTGGAATAATGTGGAAATATACTAGCTAAACGAAAAATAAATTTCGGTGGATCTTTGAAAATATTAGAAATGAAAAACAAAGGAAACTACCAAACAAAACTAAACGACTTCTCCTTCTTGTCCCTGTCGGCCACGAGATTTTGATTTATCCAAGGTTTAAGACATTTGAAGGGAAAAGGAAACGACTCAAAACCTACAGAACAAAAGCTGATCGAAAAATTGAAACTCAAAATAAACTTAATAATTCGACAGTATGAAAGAAAATAATCTTCCCAAATAAACTTGAATTATATCGGTCAAAATGTACACTTTATATTCTAAACCTGTGAATTCGATCTTTCCCATTAAAATTTTCAAAAATTGTGTAATTGTGTAAATATATGTGTATCTTTTGAAATATGCATGTCAGATAGATTTTAAATTTAGCATACGTATATTTAAATTTCGATTTAGGGTTTTTATAATTTATCATTTGATGAGTGAAATTTTACAATTTGGTTTTGCATCCCCCTTTGGTTTGAAGCTATCACAGTAATAAGTAATTTTAAATAATTTTGCATTTCATTCTAATTCTAAATTTACAAATGTCCGGGTTTTCTTTATTTTCCTTTAAACATATACATTTATTTTATTTTGGGGTTTGCTCATAAATGTGTGACCGTCATTAGGAACGGTCTATGGCCGAACAATAGTGTATCGTGTATAGTGGTATAAGTATAAGTGGAAAATTTTGAGAAATTTCTGCGCGACATTTTAAAATTTAAGTAAAATTGGTAAACCAAAACATAAAATCAGCGACCGCATCCGGAGTTTGCGTTCGCAGATGCTGGTCAGCGGCCCCAGTACTGCCGAGCTACCTAAAAAACGAAAGAAAAAAACTACTCACAGTCCTCTGAACGCACCGAAGAAAGTAGCTACAATGGCTACTCAACTAACAACGGAAAAAAACAAAAAATACGATGACGCGATGGAAACAATAAGGATACTAACAGCCCAAATGGAACAACTACAAGAAAAAATTCGCTCTCTTCAAGCGCAAACCAAAACCAATGTCGACGTCCCCATGAAGGAAGTTCCTCCCCAACCCACCTCATTAACATTCAACAATAACCCATCATCATCGAATACCTCGCCACCGCCCCAAGATACCCACAAACCAGAAGACCACTGGCAAACAGTTGGACAGAAATCTGCAAATAAGGTGAGACCACCCCCAATTTATCTTAAAAATCATAATAGTACCAAAGAGGTCATCAAGACGCTTGAGAATGCCCTTGGACACAGACATTTTACCACGGACTCAAAAGGATCTTCGATCTCTATCAAGACGATGACTCTAACGGATCACGACATGGCAATAAGAAAACTCTCAAAGAACAAACACGATTTCTTCACATTCCAACATGCCAAGATGAAACCAAAAACATTCATCATAAGGCACATTGATCCAGCATGGACTACCGAGGAACTTACACTCGAAATCTTGAGGATATGCCCGTCAATGAAAATCCACAGATTGGACTACTTTCAAACCCCACACATGAGGGAGAATAATATTAGGAGCTTGCGAATCATACAGATCCCACCGAACGGTGATGACACCCAACTTAAACAAATAAAATATTTGTTCACACACAAAATCACGATCGAAGAGCCACATAAACAGAGCATTCTCCATTGCAAAAGGTGTCAAGGATCAGCACACCTAGCAGTTGCGTGCCACCTAAGTGCACGATGCGGAAAATGTGCCGAACAGCATATACCAGGAGAGTGCAAAGTGAACCCGCCTGGCACAGAACCATCAATAATTCAGCAAACAAACGCAGATGGATCAACATCCACGAAAAAAATTACCATAACTTGCTGTAACTGCGGAGGCCCACATCCAGCTAGTTTTTCACAATGACCCGAAAAGCTACGGATTCTGGAGAGACGTTCGTTACATACGGTAACTAATACGGCCAAACCAGCTGCAACGAAACCCTTATCACCACAACCATCCCATCTCAGGGGGTCAGGAACATCATATGCAGAAATTACGAAAAGTTCCCGTAGCTGCCCGAAATCTCAACAACCCAACCCCAACGTTCTCAACCTGGATATATTGGGATACATCAGTAGCCTGGAGACACTACTACCAACCTTAAAACACAGTTCCGAATTGGAAAAAAAGGTCAGATCTTAAATTTAATAACTTCCCACATCCTTTCCCTTAACGTATAACTTAACCCTTATCTCCCTCAACTCAGAGTCCATTTATTCCCACACCCGTAGACAACACCTCCGACTGTTTGTTGAAAAGTTCTCCCCAGATATTCTTCTGCTTTCAGAAACTTGGCTGAAATCCACTTCTCGAGTCTACATACCTAATTACACATTTGTGTCCAACCCACGAACCTCTGGCCCTCATGGAGGTACGGGAATCCTAATACATAAAAAATTCCAATTTACTGAGATTAGATTTGCTAATATAACTAGTGTCGAATACACGGCTGTTAAACTTTTCTGCCGAAATAATAAAGTACTGGTCTTGTCCTCCATATACATTCACCCTTCTCGTGAACCAAACTTCCCTAGTGCAGACATCTCACAAATAATCCAACAGTCTCGGCCAGCACCTTTCATAATAGGAGGAGACTGGAACGCACGACATACTGCATTTAATGACATCAAATGCAACAAATACGGCTGCCAACTCCTTGATCTCCTCCGACTTCATCCATATGTCTACGCAGACTGCCCGTTGCAACCTACTCGAATTTGCAGCTCAACCAAGTCAACAATCGATTTCTTCCTAAAGTCTACAGATAGCTATTCATCTAAACCGCCCACAGTGTCCTTCACATTCCCTTCGGATCATGGCTCTGTCCACACCTCGGTTCAAATCCCCTCGCTTGAACCACTCTACACTCTGAATCCTATTCCAAATTTCACCAAAACAAACTGGAAAAAAGTCAATAAGGATATTGCTGCTAGCTTTTCAAAATTTTCTTTACCGGAATCTTTTAACCTGCCCCCTACACAAATTGACCAAGCAGCGGCCCAAATAGAGCAAATACTGGGAAATGCTCTCTTCAGCCATACTCCCACCATCGTTCCTCATAATCACTTAGGAAAACCCCTACCCAACCTACTCACAAAATTATTACGTATAAAAAAACAACTCCGACGAAAATTGCACACTAACTACTCACCTTTTATTAAACAACAGATCCAGCTATTGACCTCCCTGATAAATGGACAACTAAAAGTTTTCACTAATCAGACCTACACATCCACCCTAAACAGTATCAAACCAAATCGCGATCTATTTAAAAACATAAACAGACTAACGGGTCGCAAACTCAAGCCTCGAACAGATTATCTTATTCACCCAACTAATAATAACATCGTCCAGTCGGACACTGATATAGCAAACTGCCTCGCTGAACATTTCTGCAAAGTCCATAAGCAAAACGATACCCTCCCAGTAACAAATTTCCACGATACCGTGAACGATTACATTCCACGCTCACTGGAGCCATGCCTCACACCATTTATTACTGAATTCACCGAAACCAATAAAGCATCACACCCCGTAGGAATCGACACATTCCTAAGCCTTGAAGAACTATCCGAAGTCATTACTTCACGTAACAATAAAAAATCGACTGGCCTAGATGGAATCCCTAACCTCCTATTCAAAAGACTCCACCCAGGCAACTTGCTCCCGATTCTCGTTCTTCTCAACCACATAATAAACGCTTCACATTTCCCTAAAAGTTGGAAAACAGCGGTGATCGTCCCTATTAGCAAATCTGGGCCCTCCAAGTACCCGGATAACTTCCGTCCGATATCGCAGCTAAACTCCCTTAGCAAGATCCTTGAATGTAAAATCTACAAAAATCTTCTCTCATTTGCCAGGGATAACTCCCTCATTCAGAACTCTCAATTTGGCTTCCGCTCACAACACTCCACTTGTCATGCTCTCTTAAAACTGACACATGATGTGACGACCCACCTCCAAAACCAATCCCCAACGGTATGTGTCTCCCTAGACATAGCTAAAGCATTCGACTGTGTCTGGATCGCAGGACTGTTATACAAACTTCATTCAATGTATGGATTAAACATCCACTCCACAAAACTTCTCGCTTCTTACCTCTCTGATAGAAAGTTCATGGTGAAAATAAACTCAACTCTATCGACACCTTATAGCATAACCGCAGGAGTTCCTCAAGGATCCATCCTCGGCCCACTACTATACCTTCTTTATACATCAGACGCACCGCAGCCACTATTACCCAATACAACAATTCTCAACTATGCCGACGACACCTTAATTTATTCAAGCAACAAGCTTGTCAAGGAGGCAAGAAACTGTATTAACAGATATCTCCCAATCCTGTCAGCCTACTTTACCAACTGGAGAATTCAACTAAATCCAACCAAAACTCAGCTCATAGTTTTTAAAGGCAGAAACGCGAGTTGTACAAACAACACTATTCGCTGCCATAATAAAATCAGAATTAAAATAAATAACAATATAATTAAACCCTCCAAAACCCTAAAGTATCTAGGTATAACCTTTACCAACAATCTGTCATTCTCCGCCCGCATTAAAAATACGATTCGTAAAGCCACAACCCAACTGAACCTCTGAAGAAAAGTCATGTACAAACCGAATGGTCTCTCTCCGAAAGTCAAATCACTTATCTACAAACAAATAATCAGACCCACTCTCACATATGCATGCCCGATATGGTACCATATTACACCCGCCCAAATGGAGAAGCTACGCATTTTCGAAAGGAAATGCTTCAGACTTATCACTGGCCTCAACCGACATCCTAACTCCCACAGATATTACAACAGTAGTTCGCTCTACTATGCCGCTAATATTGAACGTATAGATCGACGCTTCCTCGAGCTGTCCATCAAATTTATCGAAAATCTTCCCAATAATCCCAATCCGATAATAAATGCGCTCACATCGACTCCGTCAGACAACCGAACTGCCTACCCGAACTGTCTCCACACCAGAACCCTCTTCACCTTTGGCAGGTTGTTCAACAACTCCAATGAGATTGTATACCACAATATTGAACTCTCACCTCACCAGTTTAAATATTGTAATATACAACCCTTCTCTAATATCTTGCGTTTCAACGACCAATCGGAAAGTGTACCCACCCTAACCCAAATCCCACCCATCGACCACTATACATCCCGCCCCACCCTACTCTAACTTATTGTAATAATAATAGATTTAATAATTAGATAAGCTAGGCTAAGCTAAGTTAAGTTAAGTTAAGCAAATTAGTTATAGGTTAAGTAAATAATTATATCCTGGTTTTCTGACCTTTTCCAGGAAGCCCCACCTACTCCTATCTTGTCCACCCATGAAATATATAACTTTATAATAATGTTTGAAAAATGTACTAGCAAGTATGTGTAAACGATTAAAGCTAAGATAATTATAAGTTATCTGTATTACTTATTGTAACAAATCATTTATGGTCAATAAATACAGAAATGTAAAAAAAAAAAATTGGGGTTTGCTGTTCTTATCCCCTTATATGTATCAAATTATAATTAAAATTTAAATTTATGTTGAGGGTTTCCCTTTATACCCCTTAGAATTAAAATAATAACGTAAAATTTTGATTACCTTGATTTCCACTCTTGTGTGTGTGCTGCTTCTGTGGTCATCGCTGCGGTGATATCTGCATCAGCTGCTCGTTGATTGCCGGGCTGGATAAGGACGTCATTCCATATTTCATCTTCAGTTTACTTGGTGATTAAAAGTTGATTTGGTGATTACCAGCACTGAAGTGTCGTTATATATATTTTTTTGGTTGAGTTCGACACTACTTTTTGTCACTTGCTGATTTGTTTCCGGAGTGTTTTAAAAAAATTACCGAATCCTCACTTGGGTTTTAAAACCCAGTCAATAAAATTTTGAACAATTTTGTACTGTCACTTGTGAGATCCTTTTTTGTGGTGATAGGGGATATTTGAAAATCTATCCATCCAGTGTTCTCGTTGTAAAAGTTCACAAATCACACACAATTTAGGTAGGGGATTTTAAATTAATCCACTGTCACTTGTGCAGTTCTCACT
Organism: Microdon myrmicae; assembly: GCA_963931805.1. NCBI lineage: Eukaryota > Metazoa > Arthropoda > Insecta > Diptera > Syrphidae > Microdon > Microdon myrmicae. Next base: position 74,941,242 of record OZ007500.1, on the reverse strand, counting down.
TTTTAATTGTTGAAAAACTGATTTTTGATATATCGCACTTAAAATATGTCCTCATTGGTCTTTCGTTGGTAGGGGATTTTATTTTTGGTGCACCACCGTGCTTCCGGTTCCCCGGGAAGAGTGGGCTACCGTAGTTGTCCTTCATGGATGTGTCGAACTCGTGTATATTTGTTTTTCCTAACAAAATACCGAAGGTGTTACCGCCCGATTATATTGAGCCACTAGCGACGTACTTAAGTGTCTTTACACACGCGAGAAATACATTGTTTGCTAAAAGTCAATTGAAACAGACATTTAAAATTTAAACACAATTGCTGCTTTGGCAAAAAGGACATTTTATTCTCGGATTTAATGGATATACAAACAACTTTTGAGAAGCTCTTCTCCTCACGCGCGCTACTCATAGACTCACTTTTCCAACCGTGTGTCTTCAAAACATCTTCTCACTTCGAGAATTCAAATCCTCATTTCTTTATCTTTTTTCGAAGGTCAAAACGCATCGCCACTTATCGGTTGATCCTTTATTGGGGTTTTTCTTTGTATTAGCCATCTGGCTAATGCAAACAAGAATTTTCGTGCATTTCAAATAGGTAGCACAAGATCCGTGGAAATTGGTTGTTAGTTTAGGATCTGGGAATCCGTATCTATTCATCATCGGCACTACAATCGGGAACCGGTCTTGGCCTTATTTAGCAAGTCCTGAGGCTTGTTCAATTTTCCATAATGATTTATTTTGTCTGGGCAAGGTCATTAGTCTTGCGCTAGGGGCTCCCCGACGGGGAATCGACCCCCGTCTCCCGGGTGACAGGCGGGTATACTAACCACTATACTATCGAGGAGCCCATCCGTATCTATTAGCTAGTCATAAAACATCTGGTGTGTGAAAATATTATGTTTATGATTGCAAGAATTGCGTATCGGCGTATCGAATAGATATGCCTTTGTTTGAAGACATGTACTTTTAGGTTTTGGATCTTGTAGGTTTTTTAGGTGCTAATTGCTTTTAGCATACCTGGGAAAATAATGCATTATGCTGTTTGATTTTAGGAAATTGAATCGAACAAATGCATTCAATTGAATAAATAAATGTGAATTCAATAAATGATAATTTGAACGTTTAGTTCGATTTGGTTACAATGTTATGTTTGCAATATCAAATGGATTTTCTTATAGGTGGGAGGAAATGTAATGTGCTAGATAAATGTAATGTGGGACAAAAATGGTAGGGCTTCTTGGAGCACTACACTCCTATCGATGGGTAAAATTCGATTGGGACTTTCTTCGGTATTTTTTAACCTCTATATACTCTCACCAGATTGTGCTCGCTTCTGACTTTTGAGTTTCACACCTAATACTAATGATAGGGCAACTAAGTGACTAATCCGTGTTATTTTCCACGGCACTTCCTGCTTGGCGCAATAGGTATTCACTATTTTCTTGATACCCTTTCTGCCCTTACCACCCATCTTAGTTCACCCGCCCCTTGGCTCGTGCATATTATAAAACAAAGAAATGCATATGCACCCCTTTGTATTTCTCCCATTCGGGCCCTTGTACTAAAATCCATTTCATAATGGCCAAAACATCCTCCGCGTCTATCTGTTGTCAAAACAAAGTCGAAGTTAAATATTAAACTCTTAACATCGTTCGAATATCCTGCAACAATGATTAATGATCCCGAGAGACATTTACAAGTACCGAACTAAATAATTGATTGTGCTTGTACGGAACTTTTCCTAAGTTGAAGATTGCCACTTGAAATAAATTGAAAGAAATCTTGAAGTGAAGAAGTACACTCAACGGGGGAATTTAGAAACTTGGTCAACTGACAGCCTCTAACAGATTTGCCAACACAGTCGCTCAAATTGTGCGACTTGCCTACCTGCATCCAAAACTTTCTCACGTTAATTGATTTCCGTGCAGCCCAGTACACGACGGTAGCTCACGGAAAATTTTCTCGCAAATGAACACGCTCGAAAATTTAACAAGTTACAAAATGCATTAAATTATTAACTGGTAAGCGCCAGTAGTCGCAGGTCCTTGTCATTCTTTAAAAAAAAAAGGCACTCTGAATAATAATTTTCCTTCTGGGCTCCATAAAGACTCTGGCACACCATGTGCCCGGGATTGATACACGAATTCGAGATGTATACAACGGTTGCCAATTTCCTCCAATCACAAAGGCTAATTGATCCATTATTCATGAATCCCAGAATCCGTAATAAAAAAACAAAAGCATTACAAGTGAATTATTCAACAATTTATTGGCAAGGCTTTCCAGTGCTAAAATGAGAAGCCACTTAACTTTGGGCATATGCATCAAGCAGGGAGCTGTTTATGACGACCAACTTTAACGTACCGTTTTAAATATTAATAAAGGCAAATTCAGACTTCTCATTTATGAAGACGCCATATCACTGTTTTCAAATATTTATATCCCCCCTCGGTGTGATACGGTAAGTAATCCAGCTGTGCCACTTGCACCAGCACGTGGGTTACATTCATAGTTGGGCAAAGTAAAGTTAGTTGTGTAGATCCAGATTCACCTGCTTGACGTACCCAGCATTATTTTCTTGGCACCATTTGGGCTAAGGAAACCCTGGTAAACGGTCATAAAATATAAATCTGGTTCAACAACGAATGACTTCTCTCGGAACTTTAAATAATCGCTGGGGCTCGTGCACATTAATGCCTCATCTAATGCAGATAAAGATGAAGTTGAAAATGATGTGTAAGATGCAAATCTAATTTATAATTGAAATGTTGGGAGAGTGGGATATACTGCTAATGGATACTTATTTCAAAGACGGGAAGGCAACGTCAGAATAATTGGCTCTAAAAAAGAAACTATCTTGCGGAGCATTCACGAGGCAGAAGCAGCGGTGTTAAGGTTGTAAAGAACATCCTGGAAACTCTAAAAGGCGCAATATACTATAGATTTGCTTAAACTCCGCGATGTTGATAGCATAAGGAATACCAGGACCCGTACCGAAATCCTTATTTCATATTTCGGTATTGAAATTCAGAGTGAGTATTTTAAACAAGCTCAAGGTATCCAGGTGTATTTGCAAGGTCGTGGGACTAATTTTCTATGGAATACATGATCAAGTGCAATATGTGTTATGTTATGCCGATGTGGAGAATCCCAATGACGTTTATTGCAAATTTCTAATGTACATTGCTCAGTAAATAAAGTACCTGATATTACTTACTGTAATATCGTGTCATCTTCTCTTTGATTCGTCGTTTACTTTGTTCTTGCATGGACGGCATTGATTCTTCCTCGCAGGTGTTTTTCGACATCGATTGGATAGATTTTTTTCTGGCAGGTGTTTTCTGTCCGGCCCGGTATACCTGGCTCATTGACTTCAACGTTTATATTTTGTGAGTACAGGCGAATGTGTTGACGGCGCCTGGTATGTTACAGCCTCTTACCAGGATGATTCCTGATAGAACACTAATCCTCTCCTTTTGACAAAATCCGGTCGCCTCTGGGCGATTGCTTCCTTCAGACGGTCCAATTCCTGATAGTACACGTCCGAATTATGAGTTAAACCGTAGGGGAGAAGGTCATAGTAGATGATTCCCCAATCCCACCAAATACTTACACAGCAAAAACTTCCTGCCCGTCAATCCTGGTTTGGCTACCGTTTGTGCCGGCTCACCGCTATTCGTCCACGACCGTTTTCGCTTGACCCCGCTATAAGTGATCCACTTCTCATCACAAGTTCCCATCCGCTTCAGAAATGGGTAGATTTTGTTGCGATTCAGCAGCTATTCGCAGATCGTTATTTAATCGCCGACGAGACAGCACGTGCGCTTCTGCCTCGTGATCCGTACGATCGGATCAATTGTGCAACACGGACACTTCGTTCACTTTCCTTCGCCAACATGACTTCATACAAAGTTTCAACGCATATCGTTCGCAAGCCAACAAACCAAACACCAAAATACGGAGCGGACAACACAGAACATAACGCAGAACAAAACTGCACAGCACCGGAAACAATTTAAACGAGAAAAGTAAAACACTGGAATGTCACGTTAATATTTTATTCACTAAATAAAAACTACTGCTTATGTTAAAATATTGATCTTGATGAAAATTAATATTAACCCTACTTTATATAATTTTGATATTTCGAGAAAGGAAGACCTGTGCTAAGTCCGGAGGATGTGTATTAATTCATTCTTGGATAACACTGTACGTGGGAAATGCGAGTTATGTCTATGAGGCACATGATTTTTATTTATTTTATTGTCCTTTTTTTGTTTCTAAATTACTACACAGACGACTCCAAGTATTATCGCGTCCCCGTGCGCACCGGGAGTTAGCACGACCAGCGTGGTCGGCAGATGGAATTTGACTCAGCCATAAACGGCTCGTGCAGAGCCGACTCGCTAAAGGGGTGAGTTTCCCAGAGACACTAAGGATACGTTTTACCTACCACAAGAGAGACGTAAAGTCACTCTTGGTGGAACAGAAAACCAGATCTCATAATGGAGGTCATGGTAGTATGTGTGCATGGGTGATCGTGAGGATCATAATATTCAACACACGCGCGAAGGTGATGGATAAACGAAGCAGACAGGTGGTAAGGACAAGAGGACCGTGAAGATCGTTGGTAGTACACATGTATATGTGTACATAGGTTCTTTCATGGGACAAAGCCACGAGAACAAATCTGAAACGACGAAAAAGGCATGGAGTGGATTCATGAGATGCGACTTCTGTAAAGCAAACAAACCGAATCTCCTTGGATGATAATTGGTTTTCTGTTTGTTCATGCCGCTGCTGATGAGAAGCAGATCCCGAAATATTAGAAGACAGAGGGAACGTTTGGGTCTTTGTCTGAAATGTACATTGCGGCTAAATAAATAGGCGACAATGCAATGTGGAAATGTGCTAATGGGTTTAGCTAGATTACCGGGAAATGGTGTTTATGGCATCGCTGGTAAGGGTAGGTATTGAATTCCTATTTGCATTTGTTTATGCTGTAGGATTTAATTGGTGCCAAGAGACGCGAGATGCGTATATTTGTTTTGGTCCCTTGGGTGTAGGTCGCGGCCAATGTCTATGTATGGTGATTTATGATACACTTGGTGAAGACGGGAAATAGGCGACGCAATGTTTATGGTCCCTGTTATGATGGTTACATTGTATGTAAACCAAATCATTTTGTTTTCAGGAATTCGTCTAGGGGGATTTGCCTTGGGTTTGCGATTCCTGATAAGTTAGGAAAGAATTCTTACAGGGAATTTGTATGCGAAGAGATGCATGAAAGGTAAGGATTCTTTTACAGGAACCTTTAGTTAAATCAACGTGTACGATTTGATGCGTGAAGCATTTAAGGTGCTAATGTGATTGCATTAGCGAACTTACAAGATTGGGTCGTAGTGATGGGGGTTCTTTAGGTAAGTAGTCAGTGGGGTTTGGCGGAACCGCCACAGGTATCTTAAATAAACATAATAAATAAACATGCACTATCATATTGCCCGTCAAGTGTTCTGTGGGATCGGAAGTAAACAACCGGATCTCCAAACACGCCTCCGACTGTAGTGCAGTGTCATCTGTGGGATTTGCGTTGTAGTGTGAAAATTGTGTGGAAGTGTACAATGCGGAAAATCTCCATGCGCTTTTCTGCATCTCGGATGCGTCCCTCAGGCATAGATACTCTCTATTGATATATAATCTTTGAAGAGTTTTTGGCGTTTAAGTGGCGGGATATTCATCATGGAAGGGACGTGACCTGGTATTAATTTCTGTAATGTGCCGTGGTGTAAGTGGACTGTATTTTGCACTTCTAATAGCTGGTGAAGTATTAGAAAACCCTCTGTAGATTTTCTGTACTTATAAGAATAAGACTCCTACGCTTCTTCACAGACAAAATTTTGTTTCTTACACTTCTCTTGGGAGAGGCGAACACTTTAGCGCCCAGTGGACGTCACGAACACCTTGTTATCCGTTGTCTCCAACAAATCATTTATGTGAACCAAAAACAAGGTTGGAGCCAAAATAAAACCTTGAGGCAAGCCGGAACTAACAGGTTACGCAACTGAACACCCACCGTCCACATCAACCCAGGTCTATCGATCCTCGGGGAAGCTCTTCGTCCGGTTGCAAAGCGATGGGAAAATCCGTATGAATGAAGCTTGTTCAGCTATGTCCCGTACCACACGCGGTCAAAAGCCTAGGAAATATCCAATGCGACCACCTTTGACTCACCGTGCCCTCAATCGCAGATGACCATATATCGGTTATAAGAGTCGAAACGTCTTCCGTGAACCGCCTGCGACGGAATCGTATTGACGATCATTCAGAAATCCATTGAACTCCAAATACTTAATTAACTCGGCATTGATGACCTTTTCCAGCACCTTAGATAAGATACACGATAATGCTATCGGTCGATAATTTTGTGGGAGACACTTTTTCCCCTCTTTGGAATTGGCCGAACTCGGCCGATTTCCCAGCAGGCAGGAAAGGTGCTCCGTGCATAAGATAATTGGAAGAGTCTGTCAAGAACCGGCGATAGTTTTGGAGCACAGTTCTAAGGACTATTGCTGGTATTCCGTTCGGGCAGATTGCCTTCCTACAGTCTAGTCCGCGTAGAATGCGTTGAATAGTACGCGGGCGGAACTTCACATCCTGCATCGAAGACCTTACCGGTGCGATCATAGGTGGCTCCAAAAAACCGGCAACGAGGTTTGAATTCGGGGAAAATAAATTCGCGAACACATCAGCCTCATCCCTTGGATTTGCGACTAACATCCCACTGTCTGTCACCAACGAAGGAAAAGAGGAGGAAGTGGAATTACTGTTGACAGCCCTTGCCATTGACCAGGAAGGACGCGAACCAATGTGGAATTCAAGGAGTTTATCGGGCACTCTGTCATTGTAATCCTTCTTCGCGGTATCAATCACCTGGCTGCACGCGTTTCTGATTCCAACAAAATTCGTTCTGTTGACCTCGGTGGGATTGGAGCACCATTGTTTAAAAGCTATATTTTTTACCGCTGCAATCTGCCCGCATTTTTTATCAAACTAAGGTTTATTATACAGACATCGTTGGACGGAATTCGGAATGTAGATCTCCATCCCGAGAAGAATAATCTATGGGATCGACTCCGCTCATGCGTTAACATCGAAGTCTCCAAAGCACACCTCCGACCAAGGAAAGGATGCGAAGAAATCTCGCAAATCGCCCCAGTTGAAAGCCCCGTACCTCCATGTATGGCGAAGCCGCCCAGGTCGGTTATTCGCTTGAAATGTAAGTGGTTGCGCGACCAATACGAAGCAGTGATCTGAGTTTTCCAGTGGCGCAGCAACCTCCGAGGTATAAGTGCTCGGCTTGGATGTCAAAAACAGGTCCAGGGTGTTCGCATAATAACCTCGAGTATCCGGCAGTCACGTAGGTGCCTACACATGTTGAGTTAAGTTTGGCTAACAGCGAACATATTCGCCACCTCCCAACCTCGTCGGTTCTGTTAGAATGCATCAACCAGCCGGAATTGTGCACATTGAAATCGCCAAAGACGGCAATTTCAGAAACCATGTGGTTGGTCTGTATCCATCCGTCGGTACGTGAAAGATGTTCAAAGAGTGTCGCTGGTCGATTGTCATTCGGGGAGCGGTAAAGACAACAAAGGCATTTAACGGAATTCCTTAACACGAACTTCAAGCACATGATCTCCATGTTATTGGGTTCTAACGCCTCCATTTTTTTGGCAAGCTAGATCGGACCGCGTGAAGATGCAGACTCCACTCTTAAAACGGAATCTCGAATGTAAGTCGTATCCTGAGAACGAAGATATATTGCATCAATTTACGAATCGACCTGGGTCTCAGTTAGGGCAAGGATATCAGGCTTCGCTGTTTGCAAATATTGGTGGACGAAGTTTACATTTGTATTAGTGAAAACGATGCCTCTGATGTTACAAAATGCTGTTATCAGTCGAACGTCAAAAGAGCCTCGAGAGCGAACCCGATTATGCGATGACAAACTTCTAAAGATCAGTTATTTACCATAATACTTGCATGATGTTCCCCCTGACACAATGTCTCTCGGAGATTCGAATGAGAAACTAGTTTACCTCCGGAATTCTTTATTTCAGAAGGTACCGCCATGACTTATCTCCATTTCAATCCGGGCCATCAGCTATACATCCAAAACATAGTCGAAGATTTCTCCCGACGATATCGCGGAATGTACAGCGTGACGTGGTGGTATCTCACCTTGGGACCGACTACCAACCTAAACCAACCTTTTCTCGAATCGCTACATCGGCCAAGCCCCGAAAGATGGCCAGGGATTTCTCCCGACCATTTCACGGAACCTATAGCTTGATGGGGTGGTATTTCACCGGGCGGCAGGGCGTTGGGACACCACCTACCACTTGGCCTTTAGTCGCCTCTTACGGCAAGCCGGTCTATCTGTGAGTATATTCTAACGCCCTACTCAAAGGGCAATATTCATAAACAAGTCTAATCAGTTCACTTGCTGTGATATCTCAATAGCATTTCTTTGTCGATTAAGAACTGATACAAATTCCAGAATGTAAATAACAAAGCCCTTAGGCAAAGTCCTTGAATTTCAATTACGAACCCGCGAATGGTCAAACAAACTAGCCGCTGGTCAGGAAAGTCTAATCTTTATTGGTTTAACTAAGTAAGGTAGGTAAATCGATCTTATTTTTGGGAGCGTGGTGCACACGGTGTGAAGAGTTGGCAGAGACTGACCAAAAACCGTTGGTCACATTTTTAAATGGGTGACAGTCCGATGGCTTCACTAGGCGATGACGCATTGTGAGCTGGTGGCTGACAGGCGTGGTGAGTATGCTAGTCGGGGAGTGTACTAGACGGTGAACGTACTAGATTCTCCCCGCTGTATTTAGTTGCGAATCCGCAACACGAACTTTCCAAACCAACGTCGTAGAGTGCGTTCGTTAACCGCTACATTTCTATTTAGAAGAAATGTGTAATTAGGTTACACATTTCGATAGATTGGTTTTTTGGTGTCGTCGAAGGATTCTTTGACGTAACACATGTTGTATTCCAGAATACTACCCTTATTAACTTTAACACTGAATCTCATTACTTTTCTAACAAATCCTTAAAACTTCCTCTTAACATATCTTACATTCTCACTTAATGCACCTTTTTTCATTCAAAACATAGCACTCTGATATTCGTTCAAAGTTTATTCAAAATTTAAAAGTCACAGAGACTAAAGGAATACTTTGATAAAATTAGTTTTGTTCAAATTATACTTTACAACCAATTAGAACAATAAGTAGCATAAGAAGAGAGAAATTTTAATTGTAAAATCAGTTTAGTTTTGAAGTTTAGTTTTGGCAGTTCAAGTGGAGAAGCAGTGGAGTTAAGTTTCAGTTCTGATACAGTTCAGTTTAGAGTTTAGAGTTGACTTTAAGTTTGATTTATCAGTTTAGTTGAGTTGAGAATTTATAAAAGTAATTCGAAGAATAAAAGAATTTAAAATGAAATTTGATCAAGAAAATGAAATAAAATTATTTTAAACTAAACCAAAGAAGAGGAGATATATGCTTATATCAAAACCTCCACGCTCTTCCCTCGATATAAAGAGGAAGCATGGCGCTGGAGATGTAACACACACGAGTTAACGCAAAAAAACCTCATGGACCGAATTTCCATTTTTTACACTAAAGCGCGCACAAAGGGGGATTTTGGAGTATCCTTACATATCAGAGTACAATGCGAGCGGATGGAGAGGAAGCGGATAAGGAAAGGAGGTATCGATGTATATTTGTCTTGAATGCCTGGACATTACACACGCCTTCACTGATTGGCGGGTATTGCGGGAAAATGTCTGAAGGGTGGAACACATTGAGCAAGATCAGGTGGGCAACGACCGTGATAAAGAGACAGGAATGATATGTTGCGTCTATGTTCTAACAACGGAATAGATCTACTTACGGCTGGATCCCCAATAAGTTTCACTGCTCACTTTTGCATCCTATCGAGCACGTGTAGTGCAGTTTTGGATGCGCCTGACCAAATATGCGAATTGAACTCCATTTTGGCACGAATATACGCCTTGTAAATAGTGCCCAAGTTGGATGGATTGAAGTATTTTTTGCATCTCTTATGTAACAGCGTACATTTGGTCGCACTTTTCGTAGCTTCAAATATGTGGTCGCTCTAATTAAGAGTCCAATTAATTCGAGTGCCGAAGATTGACAGTTCCTTGGCTTCGTCGATGCAAATGCCGTTCATCGACAATATATTTATTTTTGGGTTCGCCTTTGACGACAAAAGGCAGCACTGCGTTTTCAAGGCATTGAGTTCTACTCGGTTAGATAATCCCCATTGATATATTTGGTTGAGGTCGGAATTCAATGTATTAAGCATAACGCGCTGATTGGTGATGACATTCGAAGAGTTTAGTCGGGAATGTTCGTATGAGTATGACAAACTCAACGTGCTATTACCAGCAAACTAGTGAATTGGATTGTGAGTAATTGACAAAAGATCATTTATAAAGATGAGGGAGAGAGTGGGTGAGAGTACAGAACCTTGGGGAACACCTGCATTAATTTGATGGGAGACAGACTTGACACCACCAAGAACCACTTGGATTTAACGGAGAGAAAGATAGTCTCCTATCCATTGGATGAGGGAATTGTCCACTCCATAGGAATGCAATTTTGACAAAAGGGCTGGATACCAAACTCTGTCGAATGCTTTTGAAATATCCAATACGACGACTTGCTTTGTGCGAAGTAGTGGTTGGAATGGCTCCTTTTTTCGGTAAGGTACGCCATCAAATCTCCTGTGGATCGGTTGCTACTAAGGCCATATTGGCGGTCATTGAGGACGTGATTAGATTCCAGATATTTCGAAAGTTGACGGTTAATCAGTAGTTCCGTTACCTTCGTGAGAATAGAGGGTAGTGCTACGAGGGTTGCCTTTTATATTTCGGGATTAGAGAACAGAAATAAATACTGATCATCGAAAATCACTTTATTGTTTTTCAAAATATTCCCCATGAAGATCTATACACTTTTGCATGCGTTTGAACCAATTGTCGAAGCACTTTTGCCACTCTGATTGAGGTATCTCCAACACATGCATTCTGAATGCAGCAACCGCTTCTTCAGGTGTCGAAAAACATTGACCTCTCAGTTTGTTTTTTACGTACGGGAATAAAAAGAAGTCATTCGGTGCCAATGCTGGACTATACGGCGGATGACCCATCAAATCGATGTTTTGGGTGCTCAAAAATGCAGTTGTCGCAGCCGATGTGTGAGAGCTCGCATTGTCGTGGTGAAGAGTGATCCGTCTTCGGCGGTTGGTTTTCCTGATTTCTTGGAAGACAACTGGCAAACAAATGGTTGTGTACCACTCAGAATTGACTGTTCTGCGTTGTTCAAGTGGTACGGTTGCGACATTTTTTTTTCCGAAAAAACAGGCGACTATTTGCTTGGAAGTGCTTCATGCGCGAACAACTTTTGTTGGATTTGGCTCATCTTGAAACACCCAGACAGTCGACTGCTGTTTACTTTAGGGCTCATACGCGTAAATCCACGATTCATCACCTGTCACGATGTCATAGACGTGTTTCGAAGCACCGCGACCGTATTTTTTGAGCATTTCTTTCGACCAATTGACACGAGCCTTTTTTTGGGCGATTGACAAATTGTGTGGGATCCAACGCGAACAAATTTTTTTGACGGTCAAATGTTTATGCAATATTGAATGTATGCTGGTCCCACTAACGCCCAAGGTTGTCTCAATCTCACGATAGGTCACATGACTATCCTCCAATATCAGTTCGCGCACAGCATCAATGGTTTTCGGAACAACAACTGATTTTGGACGGCCTTCACGAAATTCATCTTGGAGTGAACTACGACCACGATTGAATTCACCATACCATCGATAAACACTGGTCCTTGATGGAGCTTCATCGCCAAAAATTGAATTAAGTTCATCCATGCACTGTTGCTGAGTTAATCCACGCCGAAAGTTGTAAAAAATAATCGCACGAAAATGTTGACGATTTAATTCCATTTTTGGGCCGAGATGAATCTTTTACGTTACTGTAAACAACACAAATAGCGCTCGTATGTCAAAACGTTCTGAGTGCGTATAACCTCAAAAATGTCCAACTTTACGACAGATCGGTCGATAAGAAGAGGGGGATGATTTGTCGCTCTTTTTGGGAATTGGTTGAATGTTCGCTGATTCCCATCTATTTGAGAAACGGCCAGTAGAATATGACAAATAAAAGAGTTTCCACAATGGCTTGACGAGTGAAGAGGAACATCTCTTCAACAGAATTGAGGGAATGCCATCTGGACCTGTGCATTTGTTTGCGTTCAGCTGCTTGAGTGCGCGAGCAACAGCACGCCTTCGAAAGTGAATCTGGCTCATGGTCTGCTGCTTATGCTCAAGTCGAGGCGGAACTGATGTATATTAGCATCAGGCAGCGTTGAGCTCGTACAGCAAGTAGATTCGCCCTCTCTATTGCACTGGTGACTGGTCTATTATCGACTATAAGCGAAGGAATGGAAGAGGAGACCGAGTTTTGAATATTTTACACGAATACACAGAAGTTTGTACTACTTGTGGGAGAGTGTGGTATTTTATGTCTCACTCTCTGCTCATCCAAGAACTTGGCACGTTGAATATGCATATTGCAGTCATTTCTAGCTCTCCTGAATCTTTTCCGGCTTTCCTCAGTATTGTTTGATTTATACAACCGGAATCTCAACTCTTTAGCCTTAATGGCTTCTCGGCACCCGAAATCGAACCACATATTTCTCTTGGGTTTGATACTCTTTACCATGTGTGAAATATAGTTTCGCATGCCAAGTAAAATCGTGTCTGTCACTGTACCCGCTATAGAGTCAACATCGTTGTTGAGGAAAAATTAACTTCCCAAAAAAGTCGTTTAGACCTTCACAGTTGGGTTTCTCGTACAACCATACTGCTCTTTGGGAGTTTTCTCATTTGCGTTGCTGTTGGTTAGAGGAAATTCAGCTGACATGAGACAGTGTCGAAAAAACTTCAATTGTGCATTTGTTCGGATGGGAGAAACAGGTCTAGTGTATTTGCGGACTGACCATCTATGTCTTGTACCCGTGATGGATCATTGAGGAGTTTAGTTAAACTATTTGAAACAGCAAAGAGCTGGACATACTGACCGCAGATGTTGTGTGTCCGCGAAACTACTGAGAATTATGCATATTGAAATCAATAACGATTTCATTGTGCGGATATAGGGTCAAGATCCCGTCGATAGAATCAGACAAATTCAAACCAAATCAAATTCGTTAAAGCATGCATTTCTGTCCAAGTTTGGGCTTCTGTAAAGAGAGCAATAGTATATGATTATCATGGTAGTCTCGCAGTAACATTTGGATTGCCTCAGAGTCTGTTATTTCCATTCACTTTTCCGTGCAGGAGGGAATGCGGTCCTCTTTGGGAGATGAATCGTCGTCCCTAGGACGTCACAGATACAGGCGGCCAGCTCTAGCTCCGCTATCAGGACCATACGCACAGGCAGGTCGCGATACTCTGTGTCGGCCCGAAAGAGTCTCAAGCAAGCAGTTTTCTCGATGCAACGGGGAAGTTTTTCAAGCTGCTGATGCAGAAGAAAAAGATCGACGCAAAGAGGTGTGTGGTTGCGCCAAACCGCACGGTTCGCCTTCCTAAAAAACACCCATAACTATATCCAATCATATAATTTCGCTAATGCAATTGTATTAGCACCTGTAAATGCTGCACGCATCAAGCTTACCGAATTTATTTATTTCGAAGCTTCTGTAAAAGAAAACTTACCTTCAAGCATCTCTTCGCATATAATTTCCTGTAAGATTTCTTTCTACCTTTTCAAGAACCTCGCGCAAATTTCAATTTCCCACACCTGCGCCGCAATCTCCACCCAGCATACCTCAAACATTTCCTTCTTCAAGGACATTTGATGCATACAACGCATTATCTGAAATTCCTAAAAACAATTCTTTAAAATGCATGTGGCATCATGAATCCCAAGCCAGTCGGCACCCTTTCATCATCATCATCATCGGCACTACAACCGGGAACTGGTCTTGGCCTTATTTAGTAAGTCCCGAGGCTTGTTAAATTTTCCATAATGATTTATTTTTTCTGGGCAAGGTCATTAGTCTTGCGCCAGAGGCTCCCCGACGGGGATGTCGGCACCCTTTGTCTGTGTTAAAATCCTATGTCGGACAGCTTGTTTTTACAGATGCCATAAACCATATTTCTACGCATGTAAACATGCATACGATTCAACTCATCGTTTGTTTTCCCACTAACAAACAATCTTCAATTTCTGTCCCTGCCGCAACTAATTACCCGGCATATACAAATGTAAGCAAGGGATTCGTTTTGGCCACCGACCTAAGACACGATATACAATTCATCATCATCATCATCATCGGCACTGCAACCGGGAACTGGTCTTGGCCTTATTTACCAAGTCCTGGGGCTTGTTGAATTTTCCATAATGATTTGGTTTTTCCGGGCAAGGTCATTAGTCTTGCGCCAGAGGCTCCCCGACGGGTAATCGAACCCCGGCGGGTATACTAACCACTATACTATCGAGGAGCCCATTGTATAAAGTATCGCATCCCATTAGCACCTTTTTTTTCCTAACGCCTATCATAGCGACTTTGCACAGCATAGACATAGGTCATGAATCTCCTTAGTCTTTGCCACCTGCCTGTTTCGTTGTTCGACTGCCTTCGAACCCGTGTAAATAACAACGATCTGTTCGATCGCGCACACACACCACTGCACTAAAAGAGTGCATTTCTGTGGCGGCCACACCCCTAAGAGAAAAGTTTTTCTCTCTCTTCTCTTTTCTTAACCCTAACCTAGGATGGAATTCATTTCAGAGTTCTATCCTCGGGGAGTCGATTTCCATCCGCCGACCGCCATGGTCGTTGCTGACTTCCGCACTCCGGAGCGCACGGAGACGCGAAAATCACCGAGTCGCGTGTGTGTAAAATTTTGAAACAATAAAATAAGTAACAATCATGTGCCTCATAGACATAACTGGCATTTCCTACGTACAGTGTCGAATATTATATTCGCTGTAGTCTTTGAAGATTGTGTTTTTATTGACTTCACATTGTAACTTTCACGTAGTGCTACCGTAAAATAAATAAAAATAAACAATAGAAATCCTGTGTTTTATATTTTTACTTGTCCGGTGTTTGGCGTTTTCTTTGCTTCGTCGTAATCGTGTAGTGCTAGAGGGAACAATTAATTATGATGGAGGAGGAAGTGAACGGAGTGTCCGTGCAAGACACAATACTTCCTCCCCACAGAGGTGCACGGGTTCCACATAGAAGTTGTGGGACATAATGGAACTCTAGGCTCCACTGGAACTGGAGTCGAGCGTAGACGGTATCCACTCTGCAGCAACATCGCAGAATGGTGCAGAAGGCGTCGGCAACGTATGCAGAGTTATATGGGACTTCTTAAGATACGATGGATTTCTTCTACTGTATACTAAGAAGACGTAGTCTCGATTGCGGAGACTTTGAAGTCTGGCGTGCCCTTTTTCCAAGTCAATACGGACTGTGTCGCCTTTTTAATTTTTGATCGAATGACCGACCAACAATTAGTGATGATTCTACATCACTTGCGCTTGCTTTTATACACACCCGATGAGAGATTTATTCGTTTATATGGTGCATGATATTCAATGCGCATTCAATAGCAATTGTTACCCGCTTAATTGCCGCTGACATGAATGGGCATTGATCTATGATGTCGATTGTTGATTATTGTTCAGGAGTGTTAATTGTGCGGACGAGAAATTCTATTGTGTACACCGATTGAAATCTTGAGCACTGTTTTTGAATGCTTTTGAATTCATGTGGCATTTACCCAAATGAATGTTGATATTTCTTCACAATTGTTTGTTCTTGTGTAGCAGTTGTGAATACAAGAAGCGGAAGTCGACTGTGTCCACTGATTAAAATCGAATACCGGTCGAGAATACATTAAACACTGTCTTAGAATAATTATTTTCAATATCATGATATGCTTTTGGGTTCGGGTGAATGACGGCTCCGAACAGAGGAAACATCTCCACACATTTTGGTGGTGAGGAGCGAAATTCACTACAGCCCAACGATTTAGTAATTTTATCTTTTTAAAATTTCGTCAATGTATTGTGGCAAATTAACATCGGATAGGTTTCTAGCTCATGATTGTTGGTAGTGGTGTAATTTATGCAGTCGCAATCTTTGAAACCCAATATGGATCACCTTTTACACTTAATAGTTCAATAGGATTTTATCCTATGCAAATATTATATCCCTGATCCACTTAGGATTGCTGTAATGGATTCTCCGGATGCATCTACTGGTGAGAACATACTTAAGGGGACATTCCGGTTTGTCGGGTCAAAAATAGGTTATTTTCATGATTTTTTTTAAGAGAAAGTATTAAAGATATAACAAAAATATTTTTTAAACATTTTATTGTTATTCATCTTTCGACTACGTTTGTAAATCTGTCAGTTTTACGTAAACTGGGTAAATAGCTGTTCGTACTTTAGGATCCAAGGGAGATTTGTCGTGGTTGAACTTTGACAGCTCATTCGCAGCTTCCGCACGTTTCCATTTGCACCTTGACTCCGGGCCCTCTGGACAGTTTTGATGTTGCGAATTTTCATCGGTTGATATTTTGTGGTGGTATTGTGGTTGGTTTTTAATATGACATCAACAAGGATGCTAGTTGCTAAAAACTCCACCGGCGAAAAGACGAGTCACAAACACCAACGACGAGTTTAAAATGACACAAAAATTGTCCCACAAGAAAAATCAATGAATAAAACGTACCGGTTTAGTTCGTCACTTAAGTTTTCTTTTTATTGACCAGTATTTTACAAATCCAAATTACACAGATTTATTTTCTAGTGCTTACTTGTTCCTTTTGTCTTTACTTTATAGTCACAACCGATTCGCCTTTTAATCGCGTTAGCACACTTCTATGAGGCTTTGTAAAATTCAGATAAATAGAAGGATACGAATGTTACCACACAATTAGTTGTTGATTTATTCAAACTGGATTTGCGAAAAACAAGATCTCGAAGATTCACTTAAAACTCAACCGCTCTGCGACACCGTTATATGAATACTCTTCAAACGCCTGTGTACCCGACGATGGGTGGAATTTGACTCCTTACTCCTTGGGCGAATAAAATCTGACTGACTTCCATTCGCCACCATCAGAATGACATCGCAAAGAAAAGCCATAAAAAGGGGCGGAGCTACACGATCAACTCGAGGCAGTCAATCGTGATTGGATTGCGAAATATGGCGTACATTTCGCATGTATGTGTATGCGTCGCATACGTTCGTCCGGTGAACATAGATAGATGCGGGCGTCGTAATTGCATCTCCTGGTAATGATCATGGAGAATGGGTTTGGAAAAACCCGCCAAAGAAAGGTAAGCTGCCTATCAGGTATTCATGTCGGTTATCCTTTGGGATAACCGAATTAATTCCAGCAAATTGGTTGGCTGTTAAGGCCGTAGCAAGGTTGTATAATCTTGCTGAAGATTCGACTTCAAGATAAGTCGCATTGCTGGGAATGGTGGGGATCGAGCGATGCATGGCTCTTCGGGCCCTGAAAAGTATGTTGCCCAAATTTCTTTCACAATTTCTTCAGCAGAGTGAGCATTGCGTCTAATCGCAAGTTTGTAATAAGTCGTCAGTTCTGTTATCATGTTTCCCGTAAGTTTGCCAGGACCAGCTCCTCCTAATTGGTCTGTTTTATTTGCTTTTTTTATGACACCGCGTAATTGCGAACCGATTCGCTTTCCCACGTGATTGATACACTTGGCCATTACAACATTTGGAAATGATTTCTGCAACGCATTCATTATTTTTACATCCCCGTCTCCAACGTACCTTTCGTAAATGCGGCCGTGCAGGTCAAAAGCGCGTTCGAACATCTCTAACATTCCGTCAGGCTCCATTTTACCCGAAGTTCCATTGTGATCCAATGTGCAAACTGGTTCGTGCTCATCCCACCAAGTATCATATTCAGGGGTGCCTTTCTTTGTTTTCATAAGGTTGCAGCCTTGGCAATAACGCGATTTCACAGTAAGATCGAGAACTTTGTTTGTTTTGTTGCCGATCAATATCATAACGTCATAATTAGCAGTATGACCCCTTTTGCTCCAACTACCATCTCCAGAAGCAGTAAATTGTTTACTTCACTTTCATCAGTTTTTCCTTTTTCTTCTTTGCTAGCCTTTTTTATCACGGAAGAAAAAACGCCGATACAAGCGGTGTGTGCATTATCGAGAGCAGCGTAGTAGATGTGTTTCGTAAATTCGCCAATATCCATCATTGAAGTGAAACAATGTAATCCATTTAACCCGACACCCAAGATGCGCATTTCGAATACTATTCTACGATTAATTTCGTAAGCTTTGTTGGCGATTCGTGGACAGGACTCGATGACCCTCTCACCACAGTTGCATTCGAAGATCAGTTTGAATCCTAGGCCTTTCTCAGATTTTTTTGAAAAGTTTATCGAACCGTCACAGTTTTTACACTTTATAATGTTTGAAAGTTCGGAAAAAACTGAAAAAAATGTAACATCACATATGCTGCCGTCACTGTGACCGTTGGAGCGAAGTCGGGCGATGTAGCCAATTTTTGTGCCGATGTAGTCGCATACTTCGTTTCCAGTTCATGTACAGTTCCCATAAATCCTTTTCGTTTTTTATATCGACTCCCTGTACGCACCCCTGACTTACGCGAACCTTTAACGTTTTTAAACATTATGTTAGAAAAATTTACCGTTGAAAAACGTATGAAACGGACGCCTAAACGCGAGCACTGCACGCTCTGAGACCACGTTTACACTAAATACTTCTTTCTCCTCATGAAAAAGAAACAAAGAAACATCAAAAATACCTACCCCGCGACGTCACCGGTAGGAACATCGTCCATAGCCACCAAAGATGAAAAAGCCAACAGCACCGTGCAACGGGCAAATTAGTTTCATATATATGAAACTAACTAAAACTCAGGCAATCGGGGGTCACCCGCAGTACGCCCGAATGTAAAAACAAGATACACAGGAGCGACTATCCATTACCGCTTATGAACATGTTGTTCAGTCGCACAAGATTGCGACATATTCAAAGAAGTGGCAGTTGGCCCAAGCCAACAGCGAAGCAAATTAATGCCCATAAATGGATAGTCTGCATCTTAGTTGCCACCTATGATACGAATTTGTATCCGCGGGAGACCCGACCCTTTAATGACCTATAACTTTGGAACCGCTTAAGATTTCGTTTCCAAATTTTAACATATTATTTTTTTGAAGGATAAAATTTTTGAACCGAACAAACCGGAATGTCCCCTTAAACAAGCAAGTTTTTCATGTACGAATAACCGCCATCTCGTTCAAGAACATATGTGAATGCCTCCGCGAATATGATTCTAATAACAACTTTCTACTGCATCCCCCAACAATCTATTAAAAAGTCCTTAAGTCAATGTTCGTGCTTGTCTTCAAGAATTCTAGCAGTTGAGTATTCAAAAAGGACATGTTTGAACACTCTGGATCTGTTTACTTTAACTAAATATCCGCTAGCGTAATTTTTTCTTGTGTAAATTTAGCTCAACATATGACTAAAACGGAAACGCTTTAAATGCCGTTAATTGTAGAATGGGTATGTCCTTTGCACTCTACCAATACTAAAACCGCCTGGGCGGGATTGTTTGTGTGGAATTATATATTCCGATGGGAGGCTTCTTTGCCTCCTGTGTCAATATTTACCCGAGGGATGCGTCCTTTCCAAGAGCTCTTGTAATTTTATTATTAGGTTTTTATTTGCTTGCAATTAAGCGGTGCTTTAATTGATTAGGGTCGGCTGAAGGACGACGATATTACTTGGAGACATTATTTTTGTGAATCTCTAGAATGCTTTTGGTAGGTTTCTGCCTATTGTTTATTCTACCCCCAAAGTGGTAATTAATGCACCAAGGATGACTCGTCGGGTTTTCGTTGACTGTCCTTGAAAATAACATTCCCAATTGACTCAGCCGTGTGTTTGCCTGAGGATGGTTTTTGAATTTAGGGAAATGTAGAAATTGTGTTTTGGTATTTTGCCTAAAGGTAGTCGTGCAGAGGTAGCCTGTAGTGTGAAATGTAAACACTAATTAATTAGTTGGGTATCTGTATCCTTTGTAGATAGAGCTAGTAGCACAAAGCTCTCCCAACTTCCCATGAGCACGTGATATTTAAATTCTGTTTATTTATCGGCTCAAATTCGAATTCAAATGCACAGTCCGCACTGAAATACTGTATACCGATAAATAATTCATGCGTCTAGATAATACTCCAGTTTTTTGTGTACAATTGTCGGTGTACTGGCAGCACATAGCAAATCAGTTTTGTCTTCAATCCCCCCGTCACAGTGATCGAGCTATTTTCGATACGTTTTTCACAGGTATCTCTCTTGTGGTGAGCGTTCCTAAAATAGCAACTTCGCAAGCGATACCCTCCTCATCTCTGAGTCAGATGTGTGATTCAGTTCTGATCTAGTTCGTCTGCTATGAACACAACGGTCTGCAATTTTAATCTCCAATTTCTGTTGTTTGTCATCTTATCCAGTTGTGCAGTGACCGATGCCGCATTTCGCGGTGAACACATAACGACCGCATTTTATATCGCCGGGGAAATTGCCGACCATGCAAAGGATACTTTTCGGGAAATCCTTGATATGTTTTACCTTGATGACGAATTACGGGAAAACACGCTCCAATTGAACGAGTTTCTCAAGTACTTAGAATCCGTTTCAAACTCATCAGTTTCGTTTGCTGTGGCGTCAGAGAACTTCTTCAGTGCTGCTAAAAATGAGAGTGACAACTTGTTACAAAAATTTCAGCAACCTCCGTCTTCGAAATACGAAGTCACACGTCAAATGGATCACGAACTAGCAGAGTATTATAATGAGATGGATAACTTTGTCGGTGTACTATTTGGAATACTCGAGGATGTCATGGAATTCTCCATAGATTCGGTAGAAATTATGCAGAGCACACTAACAGAGTTCGCCAACATGCAGACTGACATCATGCAACGGTGTGCCGCGAAAACAGATGAACTATGCCACAAACACTGCTCTGGCTTCCTCGAGCACGCCATGGCGGAGGTCTACCAGTGCGCCAGTGGCCAGATACGTATCATGTTTGATATCTACACCATCACTAAGGTGTCCACTTACCATATACTGAAGATGTTAGAGCACCGTATTCAGAAGCTTTACAATTGCTTCCTTTTTGGAAAGTATCCTATGAGATGTCGGTTTATGAAGAACGGCGAGAGCGACTTGGAAAGGCTGTACACCCGGATGGATGAACTTCAGATGTACAACGAGAAGCAGAAGAGGAAAATCTACGGAATCAGCCCGCGGGAAGGATTCACTAGATGCATTCCAGAGCGGTATCCTGAAAGCCAGATGTCCAAGACCCTCAGAAGCTGTTTGTACGTTTCACCGTAAAATTGGCAACTTTAAACTTTTAAATAAACACTCTAGAATTGTGTTACATCACTTCACACTTTATTTCTGTAAAGAAATCTATTTCAGGCCTTAAGAAGCACAGCAAACTGCCTAGGGGATTGCTGTTTTCATCGCTTACGAGGCGTTGTTCGTTTCAACTTTATCTGCTTTCATAAACCCACAATTCGGGTTTCAAGGGAAACATTGTGTCCTTTCTATATTGAGGTAAACATGGTTACGTACGGTTGCACAACTTTATACTGGATGGTCACTGCGCATACAAACATTCAATTACTCAAGCTCATGAGGGGGAACCTTGATCAACTCATGTGGAAAGAAAACGCAAAGGAGACCGCAACAGATGGCTCCTGTCAGAGAATTAGTGCCACGCGATTGCCAAGGCCAGAAGGCAACCCCATGATGCCTACACATTGTGCGGTGTTTTGTACTCCACACAAAATGTTTTATTCCTTGTTGGGTGATATAAAATGTTATTCTATTTGAATTATTTTATGTGCGCACTACGTGGGTTGGTGGTGTAGTTAATGGAACACCCTTCCATTGCTTTTATATCATGCTACACCGATTGCAGGAAATCAAATTATCAGACAGTGTGTTTTATATTCGCATCTGCATCTCGTTGTAAATCGCTGAAAGCCATCTTTAAATGGAGATGTAACATTTTATGGATAAAGGGTGAAAGGGGACATGGAATCAGTGACGTGCATAGCCATTCCCGAGCACAAGTTGCAAATATGATGGGAGTCATGCATATAAGGATTTTTTTCCACAAAATGCGCGCAAAAAAAGAATTTCAGGGTTCCCAAAAAATAATTTATTCAAAGTACTGGCTTGCAACATGTTTTTCCCAACTCTCGACCAATTTGTGCATATCACGCCAAAAAATTCCTCCCCTTCGGGGTGAACCTGTCAGCATGCCATTTTTGGACATCATCTAAAGAATCGTAGTGCTGCTCAGTAAATGTGTGGCCCATTGCCGATGACAGGTGGTAATCGAAGGGAACCAGGTCTGGCATGGGGCAGGACTCTCAGTTAAGTGTACTAGTAGTAATCGTTTCGATCCATTGTTCACGTGTGAGAATTTACGTTGTTGTGGAAAAAAATAAGCTTATCATGTCTTTGCAGATAATCCGACCCGTTTTCATGCAGAGCACGTTGCAATGTTATCAGTTATTGGTGTAAGCGGTGGGCATTAAGGGACATAAGCAGCCATTAGCGCGAAAAAGATGTTTTTTTCTTACTTTCTTTTTTGAAAAAACAGTTGTATATATATGTTTAAACATTATTGGACAATGTTTATTCACACTTGAAGGATAACTGGTCTTTTTCTTATAAAAATATATCAATAGTTATATAAGTTATTAATAATTATTTTTAGTGAATTCTTGTAGACACGAAGACTAACGACAGGATCATCTGAAATAAAAAAACACAAGATATTCTGTTGGTAGATTACTCAAACTTGTTTGTGGACGAAACATTTTAAAAAAAAATGAATTTTGAATTTTTTATACAACTTTGAATTCAAAAACACGGATTTCGTTTAAGGGGGTACTCTGGTCAAGACGCACCAATTTAACGCAATTTTTGAAGTGCTGTAAAAAAAGCAATCAATATTTTTGCTATTCATTTTTTTATAGGATGTTTTTTTTAATATTTCAAGGTCACATTAAAAAAAAATTGAAAGTAAAAAATCTCAAAAAGTTGGCACGCGACCATACCCACGTAAAAAAAAACATTATTCATTTACATTTAATTGCCTCTATCGTTGGAACTAAAAAAAGTTGAAAAAAAATTTTTCTTAACAAAATGGCAACTGCTTGAAAAAAAATTTATTTTTGTACCACTTTTTTTTTAGTTTTTCGAATTTTTTAAAAATAGTTAACATGGAAATTTGACGATAGTTCATGCAATAGCCTATAAAGAAGCATATACTAATTTTGAAGTAAATCGGTTCAGTAGAACTGGAAACGTGGGTATTGTTTTAAAAAAGACAATTTCGAGAAAAACGCGCTAACTTTTTGAATTTTGAATTTTTTACTCTCAATTTTTTAACCGTATTCTTGAAATATTAAAAAAACATCCTATAAAAAATGAATAGTAAAAATATTGATTCCTTTTTTTACAGCACTTCAAAAATTGCGTAAAATTCGTGCGTCTAGACCAGAATACCCCGTTAAAGAAAAATCGATTTTTTTTGTAAAACAAGTTCTTTTCATTAAACCAAAATATCCTTCTTCCATCCCCGTTTAAATCTTGTCTAAAAGAAGTATGTAAAATTCTGGAATGAAGAGTTCATTTTTTTTTTTGAGATATCATGTCCACCAACTTCACCACAAGTTGAGATAAAGGGGTTTAAAGTTTTCAATAAGGATAGGAACCAGTCGAAAGGGCTGCACACCAAAAATAATATATAGTGCACCAACTAAGTCTTTAGGATACGGTTCGTGGGTGGAACTGTAGGAATTTCACTTGGTTATATGCCGGCCTTGGCAAGGTTCACCAAGATTTCCTAACGATAGTTCCGCCGAACACTGTTAATCAAAGAAACAAAACTCCGCGACAAACCGTCCACAAGAAGCAAAACACTGGTTACACTGTTGGAATTTTATTGTTTATTGTACTACTGGTCGGTGTTTTTTTTGCATGGTACATTAATTCAATTTTTTAATGGCAGCGACACAGGACACACGCTTCACAATGAAATTAGTCTAATCTTGTGTTTACTTAACTTTTAAATTTTAGAAATCCAACAGTTAATTAACTTATAATTGTTCGTTGCTTATCTTTTTTTTTGTATTATTTATGAGACTATTGCAAAACGATTTGGTGCAGCACGCTTATGTTTTCTATAACACTATTTAGAATCCCTGAATTTACGTCATGTCATCAATTTACGAAACTAACCGGAACTAAAAACTAAAACACACGCAAACACACCTGACGTCACTCGATTTTCCGGGTGCACTCCACTTAGGTTGAGACTCGACTCATTTGCAACTCTTTCATCGACCAAACTACTTTTGCGCGCGGATCACCTTGTTGGCTCGTGATGCGAGCTCATGGGTGGTCGAACCGTGGGAGTGAAAAAGCATCTTTGGGATAAGTATTTGCAGTTGTCCAAATACTACGTTAGGGATTAGGATGCATTTGGGATAAACACACAATGATGGTTGTGTTTACAACCATGTTAATTGCGTATTGCATTCCTATGGAGTCATGGGGCGAATTCCAGTGTGAGTATTTCCACTGGCATTGAATTCGGCTCTTGGCAGCTAGGCGCGAATTGCGCCGGTGCTTTGAAGATTGCATAAAAGCCCCCGTGAGTACTGGTGCAACATGAAAATCTGTTGCGCACGTGTGGGACAGTAAATGCAGGCAGGCAGAGGTTCTGCTGATTGTTTTCATAATCCCCTTCGGCTATCTAGTATGGCAACCGAAATGTTTTCTTTTTAGAACAATGCTGAGATGCATTGATGTATGCGGTACTGGCGTACCGAATTTCTTCTAGGGAAAATTGATATACCGCGTTAATTGCGTGAATGTCCTTGATGGGCAGATGCTTGCTGTTTGGATGCGATTTGCATAATCGAACCGTAATGCAATCGGTGGGAGAATGCTTGGGGAAGTTATTACGCTTGCATACGCAAAAATGATGAAATTAGTGGAGTTTTAGGAAGGAAAATTTGGAGGTAGGTTGAAAAGGTAGCAGTGGCGTTAGTAGAAACGCCACAGAACCTCTGACGTTTCTGTTGGACCAGGGGGGACGGAGACTGGAGCCGAAGAAATGCTGCTGTGTGAAGTTTTTTTTTTTTTAAACGATTATTTTAGCTTTAAACTTAACTTTATCAACACTATTCTACGAGCTAATGGTTATACAAATGTTTATACAAATTACAAATTTACTTATTCTAACTTACAATCTTAGTTTGAAGTGTTTATACGAATGTTTATACAAGTCACAATTTCACTTTGTTTATACAAATGTTTATACAAATTACAATCTTTGTTTTAAATTTTTATACGACTGTTTATACAAGTTACCATTTCACTTATTCTAACTTACAATCTTTTAAAATCATTAACTTGGTTAAACTTTGTTCTTTTAAAACCATTAACTGGGTTTAACTTTGTTCTTTTAAAATCATTAACTTGGTTTAACTTTGTTCTTTTAAAATCATTAACTTCGTTTAACTTTGTTCTTTTAAAATCATTAACTAGGTTTAACTTTGTTCTTTTAAAATCATTAACTGGGTTTCACGGGACGAGAGAGAGAGACCAAATGTCTTTCGCTTCAGGACAAAATCTAAACTAACTCCCAACTCAATTGAATTCTTTCTTCACACCTTTGCTTGACCTCATTTGTTCGGCTATCTGACGGGAATTTCGGATATTATTACAACTCGACGCCCAATGCAGCTGGGTGTATGGGAACCCTCAAATTCTGTGTCTCTCGCAAGTTTCGGGTTACACGGGCTTAGGCGATTTTCGATCGTCATGGGCATTTGTGCAGAATATTCACCTATGGATTTCCCATAGGTTTCGGATTCTATCTTATTTAATGTGGGTAGGATGTGGCTCGAGTGCTAATCGTAATCTTGCGATTATCATAGGTATGGGGTTCTAGATTCCAGATACTCTTAAACTTTAGGTTCTAAAGTTTCTTTTCATGAGTTGGGTTTTCATGGTGGATTATTTCTGATCACAGAAAATGGTATTTTGTAGGTTACGCGATTTTATGTGTCATTTAATCAAATTCGTTTGCAATGAATCTGAAGCATCCATAACAATATATATATATATATATATATATATATATATATATATATTGTTATGCCTGGATAGGCTGCACACCAAGTAGTATGTTTTGCACCAACTAAGTCCGCAGGCCAGATACGGCTCGTGGGAGGAACCTCCGGCTTTTCCGATGGACTAGGGAGCGGATGCTGGAACCAAGGAAGATGTTACCGCGTGGATTCACCTTTTTTTTTAAAGACGCTTATTTTCACCTTAACTTAACTTTATTAACCTTAACTTAACTTTATTAATTACAATTACAATCTTGATTTTCGTCTTAGTTACAATCTCTAATTGCTTTCAATCTTTTTTACAGTTACAATATTTTCAATCTTATTTTCAATTTTATTTCCAAGTTACAATAATTAATAAATCTCAATCTTATTTTCAATCTTATTTTTAAGTTACAATATTTAATAAATTTTCAATCTTATTTTTTATTTTATTTCTAAGTTACAATAATTACACAATTTTAAGTTACAATATTCACACAATTTAAGTTCCAATATTTACTCAATATGGTTACAACATTCACACAATTTAAGTTCCAATATTTACACACTTTGCGTTCCAATATTTACTCAATATGGTTCTATAGCGTTTTTCTTGCGCTTCATATGCTTAGTTAATTTTAGTTTCTTCTTTTCAAGAGCGGAAGGACGAGACCGCGACTACCGACTTCTCTAAAGACTCCAGACGAACTCATTTCATTTCCCAATCTTACTTGCCTCGCCGGCTGCCCGTGATCTTTGTCGATCATGCAAAAACGTTTGTTAGGGGCTCCCATGGGGTTCATATTTCTGTATAAGCTACTTTGTATCTCATGGATTATACTAGGGGACAATTTGTAGATCAAGCAAATATTTCCTATGGGTCATATGACTGTGGGACTTGGAATATTTTGTGAATTAAGCAAAATTGTTTCTTTTGATCATATCATATTATGGGACTTGGATTATTTTGTGAATTAGGCAAAATTGTTTTTTTTAGTGGTTTCTATGGGGTTTGTATTTCGTATATTATTATATTTGTAGAATTAAGCAAGTGTTTCTTATTGATGGATATAGGGTTAGGATTTCTGATAGGTTCTTCTCCTATGGATTCGCAGCATCCATAACAATATATATATATATATATATATATATATATATATATATATATATATATATATATATATATATATATATATAATATATATAAAGCCCTCTTTCAACGAAGTTGTAGACGCAAGAAATCGATTGAAAAACAACAAGGCTCCCGGAGTCGACTGCATACCGGCAGAGCTTGTGAAGCATGGAGGAGAGGCAACCGCTCGAAAGATCCACCAACTCATCAAAACAATATGGGGTAAGGGAGTCAATCCGGAAGAATGGAAAACCTCTATTGTGGTCCCCTTTTTCAAAAACGGCGACAAATCTAACTGCAAAAACTATAGAGGAATATATATACAAAATACTAACAAACGTCATACTGGCGAGAATCACACCGTACACAGAAGAAATACCGAGAGACTACCAATATATTGGATTCCATAGGAACCGGTCAACAAGCGACCAAATGTTCACAATAAGTCAAATGCTGGAAAAGAAGTGGGAATACGGAGAGACAGTTCACCAACTGTTCGTTGACTTCAAAAAAGCCTATGACTCAGTTGCCAGGCAAAGACTCTACCATATTGTAGTTGAGCTGGGAATTCCGTAAAAATATTCCGCCCCCATTCAAATTTGCATTAACGAAAACAAAGGGCAAGTTAGAATAGAAAACCACCTCTCAGAACCATTTGAAATCCGTGACGGACTAAAACAGAGAGATGGCCTCCTCGACCGTCTTTCAGAGCTTGCCTGAGTCGAGTAGGAATTGCATCTTCGGACGCCGAATCCCCACTGAATGTTCACCTGTGCAATAAAAAAAATAGTTAAAAAAACCTACAGTCTGTCCAAAAAGTATCGGAAGTTGTCAATTTAAACTGTGTCCACACTAGTCGAAAGTATGAAATATTTTTTTTCCGATTGGGTACCTCTT
This sequence comes from Microdon myrmicae, assembly GCA_963931805.1. Classification (NCBI taxonomy): domain Eukaryota; kingdom Metazoa; phylum Arthropoda; class Insecta; order Diptera; family Syrphidae; genus Microdon; species Microdon myrmicae. The sequence continues at coordinate 74,912,851 of OZ007500.1, read as the reverse complement.
TGATCAACATTTTCATCATCATCATCATCATCGGTACTACAACCGGGAACCGGTCTTGGCCTTATTTAGCAAGTCCTGAGGCTTTTTAAATTTTCCATAATGATTTGTTTTTTCCGGGCAAGGTCATTAGTCTTGCGCCAGAGGCTCCCCGACGGGGGTTCGAACCCCGGTCTCCCGCGTGACAAGCGGGTATACTAACCGCTATACTATCGAGGAGCAACATTTCCGTCCATGTAAAAGTCGGCATGCGCCACTAAGGTCGACTGATTTAACCAGTTGTAACCACACTAGTCCCCAAACTCCGCCGCTCAAACTTCTTAAGAAAAAGTTTAACTCAGTGAATGATTTGTGATTTTAAAATTTAATACATTTTATAACATTAACAAAAACAATTTGAGAGAAATATGCTGTGAGAATCAGATTTAAGACCGATGCTACTTTTCACTGGACATTCGTAAGAGATTGGAGATTTGGAGATTGGACATCCGTAAACGAATGGGGACTCGTTTCACGGTAGACGAAGAGAAGACGAAGATTTTCCAAATTAATATATTAAACATACATTTCAAAATATGTTTACGCCGGGGAGTACGTGTATTTACAAAAAAAAAATTATATATGTACGAGGGTAGTCCCAGAATTAACCGGTCTGACAATCGGTAGGTATTAAAATATAATGACAGTGGTAGATAGTACCGACTTTAGAAAGATTAAGTTTCAAGTTTGAAGTCGCTACGTTGTTTATTACTTGTTTGACAGCCACCAATAGTGAACGCTCTCAGTGAATTTGTAAACATGGACAAAATGCAATCATACGTTGTTGCAGTTTACCAAACCACAACTTGATGACCGACAAGGCCCATTTCACACTCTCTGGTGCCGTTAATAAGCATTTGGGGAAGGGAGAATCCACACGAGATCCATGAAACATCATTGCATGACCAAAAGTGGCTCTTAGGGCCGGCGTTTGTGCCAAATCCGTCATTGGGCCATTTTTCTTCAGAGAGAGCGAAGCAGTCCATGGGAATCGATATCGGTGGTTGTTGGCTCATTATGTCTGCCCACAGATGTGTGAAAATGGTCTGGGCAGTTATTGGTTTCAACAAGACGGTGCGCAATCCCACAGTGCAAAAGAAACAATGCAGTTTCTGGGACGAAAATTCTCTAGACGTGTGCTGTCGAAAAATGGCGACATTGACTGGCCATCCAGATCTCCAGATTTGAACCCTCAGACTTCTTTTTGTGGGACTATTTGAAAAGCAAAGTGTACACCAACAAACCATTGACGGACCATTGATGAGCTCAAGACAAACATTTGTACGCAATCATCGCTGAAATGGTCGAAAAAGTGATGGAAGATACAACAAAACGCGCACATTTAGCTTTGTTCAATAGAGGCGACCACTTGTTGTATTCAAAAACGAGTGAAAATAAATTGTAAAGGAACAAATTAAATAAAAATAGCTAATATATGGAAACCTTTTTTTTTTTTTTAAGTTATTCAATGTTCACATTCCGACATAAAAGATGGCGCACCCTATATATACATATATATATATATATACACATATATACATATATATATATATACACACATATATACATATATATATATATATATATATATATATATATATATATATATATATATTAATATATGTATACATATATTAAGTGTGCAAATAAGTTTTGCCGTTTGGCAAAAGATGGCCCTACCAGAAAATTATGTAGAAATTGTCAGATGTCAAACGTAATATTGTGAGTTTGATACACGTGATAACAACATAACCTCAAAATATTAATGACTATGTATGAGCTTTACATAATTCTTTTCGTGCAAAAGTTACAATATTAGTGTAGTTTTGTGCCAAATGAGCGTCATTTGCAGGAACTTTTGATTTACTTTTTTAATTTGAAGAAATTTCCCGCTGAGGCGTATCGATTGCTTATAGAAGCATATGGTGAGGCTGCTTTGAGTGAGAGAAGTTGTCGTGAGTGGTTTCAAAAGTTTAAAAACGGTGAATTTGTCGTTAAAGACAAAGAACGAAGTGGAAGGCCGAACGTGTACGAAGACAAGGAATTGGAAGCAATATTGGAAGAAGATCAATCCCAAGCGCAAAAAGAATTTGCACGTACGTTAGATGTAACTCAACAAGCAATGTCATATCTTTTAAAATCGTTAGGAATGATTCAAAAACAAGGAAATTGGTTTCCATACGAACTGAAGCCGAGAGACGTTGAACACCGAATTTGCATAAGTAAATGCTGCTTGCCAGCCAAAAGTTCTTTGTATCGTATAGTCACTGGGGATGAAAAATGGATCCACTACGATAACCCAAAGAAGAGAAAATAATTGGTACTGTGGGGGTTCCCTATGCCACATGGAGAACCAACCCACAATCTCATACCTTATTTCGACCGCTTTCAGCGCGTCATTTCTACCGTTATTCCCCTTACAAGCTATTCCACCCGTAAAACATATTTCAATAACGGACGCGTAGCTGAATTCATTATTCTATGCAAGTAATGCATAATTGAATTCGTCTACCTTTTTGCCATACGGCAACTCCATTCCACCGGAAATTCCAACTCATGTTGGTTAGCAACAACCAGGTCGAATCAAACGACGTGGTTGCATCATCATCCAATGGCTTGGGTAATTACCGCATTCCTTAGCGTTTTCCCATGGTAATATTTCCCTAGCAATTTTCCCAGACCATCTATTCGCTTGGGATCAACGATCTCTCTTTGCAGGGGAGTAACATCCGCTAGGGTTCCCTCTCATTCGTATTTCTTTCCACGGTTCAATGCGCTTTAACTACACCATAGCCGTACCACTGGGTCAGTAGATCGTGTCAGTAGCTGCATCTGATACCAACACACACAACCAAAGCTACCCCGAGATCACAGCATATCATGTTTTCTGTTCTCTCATTCTTCGTGTCCGTCAATTACCCTATTAACAAAAGTTACTCATACTTTGACGGGCGTGAGGTTGAGAGTGCAGAGGCGTGGTCTCTTTTGGTTGTCCTGTGTGTAGAAAGAAATATGAATTTCAATCCTAAATAGAACCAGTCGCTTGTCGTTTATCGTCACGGCTAGTCACGCTGCTTCGCGAAATAAAGATTAAATCTTCTCCGCATAAGTCGCTATTTGTATTTGAACCTGGTTGTGTCTGCGGATGAGATAGTTCATTTAGTTCACGGAACGACAAGTCCATTGGAGTCAGATCGCTGAAAGGAGTCCTCTTATGCGTAAAGTCGAAGTCTATCGGTTATCGCAAAATTTTCAATACAATATTTTAGATCAATCAAATTTTTGTTACGGTGTGAATTTTTATACAAACTTTTAAATCAAATAAGTTTCTGTTACCGTGTAAATTTAATTTAAACATTGACAAACCAATAAGTTAACTTTCATAATTATCTTCCGTTCCTGTAAATTCAATTTAAACATTGTCAAACCAACCAGTTAACTTTCATAATTATTTCCCGTTTACTGTGTAAATATAAACCCAAAATATTGAATTAACTAAAGAATAATAAAGGAGAAAGAAAGGAGTCATACGGAGTTTCTTTTCGTCGACTGGAAACGCAGAAACTGGGTATAGCGGTGGACCTGTGCCCCTGAGGCATTTAACCTACGGAAAACAATACCCACAGAGTTCTCTACCGAACACAATTAATGAAATTGGGCCGAGCACTCTAGGAAAACCGCACCCATTACTACTCCAGACATGACAAAATTATTCTTCTCCATGATACTGCTCGTCCGCATGTTGCGGTGCCGCTGAAAAACTATTTGGAAACACTTCATTGGGAAGTCCTACCCTACCCGCCGTAATCACAAGACCTTCCTCCTTCTGATTATCACTTATTTCGATCCACAGCACATGGTCTGTGCGAGCAGCGCTTTACAACATATGATACCAAAAACAGTGTCGATTCGTGAATATCCTCAATAGATGGATATGCTCAATAGATGAAGAGTTCTTCCGACGTGGTAACCGGATGCTGACAGAAAGATGGGAAAAAGTAGTGTCTAATAATGGAGAATACATTGAATAAAACGTAATGTACTTTCGCAATAAACGGCCTAAACTTATTTGTACACCTAATCCATCAACTGGATATACACAAACGGTGTAGCATGTATATATATATATATATATATATATATATATATATATATATATATATATATATATATATATATACGATATATATATATATATATATATGTATATATATATACGAGGCTGAATCAAATATAAACGGTAATTTTACTTTTCTACTTAGCTAGATAATCTTGTGCATGGGTGATATTTGGTTTATGAAGTCTAGGAGAACCGGCTTGGCTAGCGGTCGCGGTAGTTATTTTGTGCCGTTCTAGGAGAAAATATTACAAAAAAGAAAAGACCATTTTCTTTGTTTATTTGGAAACTATGTTTCCTTTTATTAATTATCTCCGCTGAGCAGCACGTGTATGCGAGTCCGTAGTCAAACAGGATCTCTCTTTACATTTCGAACTTGAGTCTATTTATATCTTTCGAACTTAAATCTACTAATATCTTAAATCTATTAGGTTAAACAGGTTTTGAAGTACCTGTGTTTCATGTTTCGAAGCATCTGTGTTTCTATTATTAGTATACAATGGTTCACGTTTTCTTTTGTTCGTGTTTTATGACTAACATTAGTTTGAACAGATTTTGAAGTATCTGTGTTTTATGTTAACTATCTTATTCTTTTAGGAGTGTTAACTATGTTATATTTTAGGGGTATTAACTCGCTCGACTTTGTAGTCAGTGCAGGCATGAGCGAGCAACAGGTACATACGTCTGTTGTGCAACGGATTATTATAAAATGTTTAACAGATGAAGGCGTTAAGCCCTCGGAAATTTTTTCTTGAATAAAGGCACAATTTGGTGCTGATACCCTGTCTCAGAATCGTGTGCATACGTGGGACAGTCAATTTAAAAGTGGGCGAGAAAGTATCGAAAACGAAAGTCATGATCGACGCCCAAGGACAAGGCGTACAGATGACAACATCCGTGCCATTCGAGAGCTTATTGAAAGTGATCGCCGCTTAACTGTTGGAGAAATCTCATCAGAAGTGGGTATTAGCAATGGAGTGTTCAATCCATTATCACTGATGATCTTAGCTTAAAAAAAATTACTACTCAAGTCACATGATCTTTTCAATCCAATTCCCTTTCCCATATCCACGATTTCTGTGATGAAAATTAGTATTTAAGATAGAACATATTTGAGAATAAAAAAAAGTCATGATCGACGCCCAAGGACAAGGCGTACAGATGACAACATCCGTGCCATTCGAGAGCTTATTGAAAGTGATCGCCGCTTAACTGTTGGAGAAATCTCATCAGACGTGGGTATTAGCAATGGAGTGTTCAATCCATTATCACTGATGATCTTAGCTTAAAAAAAATTACTACTCAAGTCACATGATCTTTTCAATCCAATTCCCTTTCCCATATCCACGATTTCTGTGATGAAAATTAGTATTTAAGATAGAACATATTTGATAATAGAGTCACTTGTTAATAGATAAGCACAAAGAAGGCTGGTTGCCATCTTTGTTATCTATTTGGTGTATTGGTTTACATGCCTGTGCATCGAACCTATTTCGACAAGTTTATGTGCTTGTCGAATTCATCTGTAGAACCAAAGAAGGTTCTACCAAACACACGGGTTTAAAGTTCTGCCCCTTGGCACACCCTTGTCGTACTCGATGGCAGTCGGAGATGAACGTTCCACCTAATTAAAATCACAGCACTACACTCCTTGCCACGCCTCTTTTATAGATATTACCACGAAGACTATTCCTTGCAGGCCCGTGGAACTCGGATTGTTTGTGCTCCACAAGGTAATCGGATGGGTCTCATTCAGTTGTAATACACCTCTACACGGCCATACATCTTTATAACAAAATTCATTTTGTTGCAGAATGAGAACACTGTGGAATTCACTTCCGACAGGAGTGTATCCAGAGTACTACGATTTGCAACTGTTCAAAAACAACTTCAGCAATCATCTAATAGCATTTCAGGGTGTTAAGACAGTGCCACAAATTCGTCTTTCCCCAAGAAGTATATTTAAAAGAAAATTTCACAGGTGGTGATGGGTGTTTACTTAATACCTACCGCACAGACATAAGCACTTGCGACAATTTTCGTTTGGATTTTAACTTTCGCCTTTACTCAGTGGTTTTGAACTAATACTTTGTGACCCTTTTCATTATATGGCAAGGTGAATATGTGGAAAACATACGACAAACGAGAGTGATACATATTACGTCTGATTACAGCCGTTTGACCAAATCAATCTTCATGATCTACATATTTATTTAAGTAAATTTTGTACCTAACAGAATTTATTCTAAACGGTTTTTATTGTATTTTCTTTCTTATAGCAATAACCAAACTCGAAAACCTCTGAAGACTGAAGAAGAGCCGTGGACCTCCAAATTGTATTTTGACCATATCATAGCAGACCATATCGTGTAAGTTGTAGATTACAGTCGCCGCATTTTACCGGATACATTGAATTCTACAGCTTCTTTAGCACAGTAAGTAGGATAGCTAAATATTTGTTTTATATTTGATAATCCTAGTTGTGTTATTTAAATTTATGGAAATTGTTTAAATTATTCCAATAAGATATACAAAAATATATTTAGAATGGACACTTGTGTTAACACAAGTGGCTTAGAAAATTGTTACGAAAAATGTGCTAAAAACAGATTGCCATTGTGCCATAGCCAGAGGTGACCACTTTTTACAAGATAGATGGTATTCACCTCCTTTTGCACAGTAAAGAAGATAACCAACTATTTGTTTTGTTAATTGACAGTTTAAGTCGTGTTAATTGAGTTTATGGAGATATCACCTGCTCAGAGTTTTTATATATGTATAAGGGAAAATAACTTACCCATTAATCAGTATGAGAGTTGGGACGACAATGTTACACCCGCATTTGCACCCCTCCCACAAACTAGCGCACACACACATACACACAATAATCCGACTCTTTTAACGTGAATTTTTCAACTTTGCTAAATTTGTGGTTAATCAACACACCAAATGATTTGTTGGTGTGCCTGTAAAAAATTATAAAACCTGAAATACAAAACAGGGAAAGAAATCACAGATGATGTCACCCATAAATAAATAAATACGTTTAAATGACGAAAATAAGATATACAAACATATCTTTGGTTTTTTTTCAATTGGATGAGATCGATCTTTTATTGATTTATCTCTTTCACTGATCATCATAATAACGCCTAGGTGATCTGGAGCAATATATGTATCATTATCATAGCGAAATCATTTATCCCTGGCATCGCGGAAAACATGGTAAATACTAAGGATTCCATGTTTGTCTTGGATAAGACCATTTTTATCCAAGAAGAAGGTTTCTGGGGGAATAAACCCATTCTGGAGAGTACCCTCCATATACCTATCATTGGGATAGAATGCTCCCGAAATAAGATCATTTTCACTGCACATTGCCCTTGCAGTGTGAGCAGGGATAATTTTGATTCTGAAGTTATCTAACGTGTTTAGTCGTCATTTGTCGTACAGGACTTTATTCAGGCAGAATTTCCTGTGTTCCGACTCTGGTGTTCTATATTCCTAGAATGGAATTTGTTACGTCTCCACCAATTAATTGCGGTACACGCAAAAGCAGCCACTAAAAGGATGAAGCACTCCCCAAGCCCTAGCATTGCCCCATACATTAAACGGGCCAATATCAAATTCAATATCAAACAAATTGAACTAAACGTTTAATTTGCCCATATTGAATTCAACATAAATCCAAGACGTGATATACCAACCAGATGTTCAACAAGATGCCCTGGATCCAAATCTGCGGACCAGATGACCAACTCTCAAGTAAAGTTGGTAAGAAGCATAAAATGCACGGCGGTACCGTTTTCTCTAATCCTATTCAAGGAAACATTTCCTATATGTGATCGTAAAAACATTCGCTGGACAACAATACTCATAAGATACAAAAATATCTTTGGCTCCGTTGTCTAGTAAAAAAGAAATTGCCAAGTCTGGGCACTGCTGGAAATCCCAGGTAATACTGTGGGGGTTCTTCTAACCTACCCAAAGAACCACCCACTTATCTTAAGCAACTCCCCATCCCTCGCCTAGAGATTATTAGCTTACCTGCAATCGAGTAGCGTTGAGCTACCTTCCAACATCTTTAACCTGAAATATAAGCCCACGGCAAGATCACCATCTTGCCATGGCATCAAACAAATCATATTGTCCAAATCATTTCGGTTCATCTTTCGGAACTGATCGGTTCCTCTGGTCGGCAACCATGTTAATCAAACACACAGTAATCTCACTGCGTTTATTTTTCCCTACCATCCGTTGGTCCAAGGCCAAGCTGGGTAAGTTGTACACTTGCACATCTGCAAGCCAAATTTTGATCGCCCAAACCGATAACCGATCCTCGAGTTGAACACGACCATAATTGTTGTCCAAACAATCATATCAACGGCCGTGTCCCACGATCCGTTTTTCTAAACAAAACAATCTCCAATCCTAGCCCTTGCCATCGCGAACAAATTTTCTGTTGACTTAACATCACAGAAAAATCCATTCCAGCCGTCGGCAATATCTTCTATTGCTTACAATGGCATGGCTTTAGCCGATCGGGTAAGCAACCAATGTTCCCATGTTTCATAAGTTAATGCAAACAAATGTGCATCTTAGCGCTGGCACTTCGAAATAGCGTTTCCGTATATACGATACACGAAAATCTATTTCTGCATCCGGCAATACCCTCTATCGTTTACGATAGCAATGCCTGCAGCCCCTGTTGCTTGTTCATTTATTTGAACAGCTGCAGGATTGATCGCTCTCCCTCACATCTAATCGCCGATGCATTATCATTGTCCACACTTCCAGTGTATGGACACCCAACCAGATCTGCACGATCACATGGAAGTACCTCCAACCAAACCGAACTGGTTTTTCATTGGTCGCCGCCAGAAAGGAATAGCTGATGAGAATCCACCCCAGTGGCGACCGTTGGTACGAGTTACTCAAAGTCACAAGGAGTCAGATCGTAACCACCGAACCACGCACACGTGCCGGGGACGTTGCGTGCCGAATACACACACGACGAGGAGTCGAATTCCAACTTTCTAAGGGTGTTAACAAAGAACCTTCAGTCCAATTATGTAATTATCAAAGAAGTGTTAACAAAGAACCTTCAGTTCACTGAAGTAATTTTCAATAAGTGTTAACAAAGAACCTTCAGACCGTTTACGTAATTTTCAAATAGAGTGTTCGCCAAGAACCCTTCATCGTTCCGAAAAATAAAGAGAACTTTAATCAACAGCAAAATTGTCAGCGAGTTTTTTATTTTACTATTCCTTATTGGTCGGTGGACAACTTTGAGCAAAACGTGGGTGGTGTTTATATTGAATCCGCGTCCGTGTTGACGCCCAAGTATAAGCCGCCACAATACTTAAGGGATTCTAGACGGTAGCCGATCCAAGGTAAATTACCTAAGGATCAGACAAAGGATGTGCTGGCTCACAAAAGATATCCTAATACAAAGGATCTTGTGTGCGATCATCGCACAAGGAAAACACCACGTTACCTTGTGTTAATGAAAAAGAAAAAAGGTTTTCCTGTGATCTAACGATCGGGAAAGGAAGTGAGTTGGTTTTTCAGATTCGGCCGAGACGGTCGCATGAAAAAAGAAAAAGAATGTTGTGCTGTGCGGTGATTAGTATAAGTGGTGGAAGTTGCGTTGCGTGCCGTAAAATTACTATTATAAATAAAGAAATTGTAACGAACCAAACAAATAAAATTGAAATTACATGTGAAATAAGAATTTGAGCAAACCAAAAAAACTAAATAAAGAAACTGTAACAAACTAAACAAATCAAAATTGAAGGTATATGTGTCCATCCGAACCGAGTATTTATACACTAGGAAACTCAGATCACTGCTTGGCGTCTGTCACGCAAGCACTTGCATATCAAGCGAATAACCGGCCTAGGCAGCTTCGCCAGTTATGGAAGTATGGGGCTGCTAACTGGGACGATTTGCGACATTTCTTCGCATCCTCCTCCTTCCCTCCGTTGGTGACAGACAGCGGAACGTTAGTCACGAATTCAAAGGATAAAGCTGATGTGTTCGCGAATTTATTTTCCACCAATTTAAACCGCGATCCCGGCCTTTTGGAGCCACCTGTGATCGCGCCGGTACAGTCTTCGATGCGGGATGTGAGATTTCGTCCTCGCACTATTCAACGCATTCTACGTGAACTGGATTGTAGGAAGGCAACCGGCCCGGACGGAATACCAGCAATGGTCCTTAAGAACTGTGCTCCAGAACTATCGCCGGTTCTTGGCAGACTTTTCCGCTTATCTTATGCACGGAGGACCTTTCCTGCCTGCTGGAAAATCGCTCGAGTTCAGCCAATCCCAAAGACGGGGAAAAAGTGTCTCCCACAAAATTACCGTCCCATAGCATTACTGTCTATTTTATCTAAAGTAATGAAAAAAGTCATCAATACAGAGTTGGTTAAGTATTTGAAGTGCAACGGACTTCTGAATGATCGTCAATACAGATTCCGTGGCAGGCGGTTCACGGGAGACCTTTTGCCACTTGATATATGGACATCTGCGATTGAACGGCATGGTGAGTCAAGGGCGGTCGCATTGGATATCACCAAGGCTTTTGACCGCGTCTGGCATGGGGCATTGCTTAGCAAACTCCGTTCATATGGACTTTCCCAACAGCTTTACGACTGGACGAAAAGCTTCCTTGAGAATCGATCGATCCGGGTTGTTGTGGACGGCGAGTCTTCGGATCTGTATCGTGTTAATTCGGGGGTGCCCCAAGGTTCTATTTTGTCTCCAACCTTGTTTTTGCTTCACATAAATGATTTGTTGGAGACAACGGATAACAAAGTGTTCAGTTTTGCGGATGATAGTATGCTTGTTTCCTCCTTTTCGAGTGTTCGGCCGTCTACATCTCATCTGCGTCGCATCAGATGAGATGTAGACAGATTGACTCTCTGAATCAGGATCTAGATAGGGTCCTGCAGTGGGGAAGGGCCAATCTCGTCGACTTCAATGCAACGATGACACAATATACAACATTCACAAAGAAAAATGGATCATCGGTTCCACAGCTGGCCGGGCCCTCGAGGCCGGAGAAAGCTTGAAGTTGCTCAACGTCACGGTCTGTGGGAATGTATCATGGGATAAACACCAAGGAAGCCTCAGGAAAACTGAGCTATCTTTTTGGAGCCAAGAAATATTTTACTCCGGCCCAACTTCTTCTCCTATATAAATCCCAAATTAGACCCGCGCTCGAATATTGCTCTCATGTTTGGAGCTCGGCTCCTAAACATACCCTCGACCTACTTGAGAGCGTACAAAGACGAGCGATCCGCTTGATCGGCGACTCGGCGTTGACGTCGGGACTACAGTCGCTATCACATCGAAGGCGTGTAGCCGATCTCTGTCTGTTTTACAGATATTATCACGGGTGCTGTTCTTCGGAGATTCTTGGCATTGTTTCACGCAATTCGGTTTATATGCGCTCCACAAGACAATCCGACAGATCGCACCCGTTTGTGGTTCACCTCCCGACGGCGCGAACATACCTGCATCAGAACTCGTTCCGTTACAGAGCGGGGAAGCTGTGGAACTCCCTTCCCACGCGAGTGTTCCCGGAGCGTTACAACCTGCAACTGTTCAAAAAGAAGTGCAACAGTTATTTGATGGCATCTCGGGGCGCCCACTCGGCGCTATAGGTTCGCCTCTCCCGAGAGAAGTCTAATAAAATTAAAAGTTAAAAAAAAATAAATAAATAAATAAATAAATAAATAAATAGAAATAAAAAAAAATATTAAAAAAAAAAAAAAAAAAACCGTTTGTGTATATCCAGTTGATGGATTGGTACACAATTTCTATGCTGGGTCATGTCCTTCAATCGCCGTACAGGCGTAGGACAATTGGTCGGACTTGTGACTCCCAGATGCATGTTATCTTTTATTTCAGGTGGAAAGGAGGACTTTTGAGGACACGTGTCTGTGGTCGTGTAATTTGGATGTAGGTGAGTATGTTCCTTGGTGGAACGACGATATCTCGACCTGTAGTGAATTGTGTGGTTCGTAGAACCGCCACAAATTAACAAAAGACTGCATTCCGGCAACGCTAGTTGGCACGCAGTCAGTAAACCGCTGAAATCCAAACTGCTATCACGTAAAATAATGCTCCATAATCATGCCGATTGCTCTATACGGATGCGAAACATAAGCTATCACAAAACGGAAAGAAAACAAATTCCGCGTATTCGAGAATAAAGTTTTACGGGGCATCTTTGGCGGTAAATATGACGAGGAGGCAGGACAATGGAGGAAACTACACAACCACAAATTGAAAGAGCTTGTGGGGAACGAGGTCATTGTGCCGGCGCACGACACGTGGTTCTACCTCGTCTCCACCAATTCTAAAAGGTTCCACCAAACCGAATTGTTACTGCACTAAGGAATGCACATTAATATTAACACTAATTTATATAACGTATTTCCTTTAGAGTTTCGTCTATGAAATGTATGTTTAAACAATATCCTCCGTAATCAACTAAACGACAGACCACCACTCGACTTAATGGATAATGAACAAAATTACGTACAGCGATTTCCGAGTAATTCGGATTTATTTCGCCCACGACTCCGAATATACATATCGCGTCCCCGTGTGGACCGGGGACTGGGAGCGGCACCACCGTGCTAGTCGGCGTAGTGTAATTGGACTCCTCGAGGATAGAGCTCTGACTTGAATTCCATCCTCGGTTAGGGTTAAGGAACAGAAGAGAGAGAGAAAATGTTTCTCTTAAGGGTGTGACCACCAAGGAAATGCGATCTTTTGGTGCAGTGGTGTGTTCGTACGCATCACCGTGTTTATCGATCCATTTCAGCAAGGATAAACAAAACCTACAGCGAGGGAAAAAGAACAAAGGAGAAGCGACCTAATGCATCGGTCTGTGATTAGGGTCAGCTAAATAAATAAGCTGGAACTCATTAAATGAGAAATGCGTTTGGGATACCACAAACGATGTGGATTGTTTATGCTATCGCCAGAAAGCCTTTGGAGGACAGCGTTCTTTTGTTTGCACATGGTGCGAGTTAGGGAATTAGTCTCAACGTCTATTGCGCTAATTACATGCAGCTGCGTTGGACTGTTTATCGTTGGGTTTTAGGGTCGCCAGCCGATGTATATGTAGGTAGTTTTTATTGTACACATGTTGAGGCTGGGATTAGCCAACTCAAGGGTAAGATTCCCTGATTATGCCGTTGTATTATATGTGAACCGATGAATTTTCTTTCAGGGAATTTATGATAAGTTTGGAGAGAATTCTTATAGGGGATTTTAACTGCGAAGTTATGCATGCAGGTAAGAATTCTCTTCTAGGGGCTTTTAGCTAAATAAACTTGATTAAATTGATGGGTGAAGCATTTAAGGTGCTAATGCGATTGCATCAGCGAACTTATAAGATTAGGTCGTAGAGATGGGGTGTGGGTATAAGGTTTAGTAGGTGTCAATTATGACATGGGTTCACTTAACCGTCCACTGTATTCTCTCGCAACTCGTTCACAAGTATCCAATATGCATGAATGAAGTTACAAGAAATAAAACGCTGGAGTTGTTGGTTATCGTTGTAAGTCGATTTTTTATTGTCTATTTCAAATTCGAGGACTCCTTTGATAACATGACATGCTCCACGTGTGTGTGGTTGTGCGGTAAAAATCGGACTCCCCGATGCAATCCACGTTCGTCAGATTCAGCTTGGCGACGGCCAATGGGTGATCGCAAAAGGATCGAATGGAAGGGTTTCCGTATGACCCTACGGTCAAGTATCATGCCCCTCTCGCTCGAAGCATCGGCCACGAACGATACTACAGCTGAATCAACAAAGGGGCTGCAGGCATTACTAAGACGAGCGATAGCGAAGGTCGCCGACGGGAGAAATAGGTTTCTGTGTCTTAAATAAACAGAAACGCTATTTCGAGGGCCATAAATCATTGATGACCTGCGCCTGAGAACGAAATAGGTTTTTGCTTTAAGATACACAAAAACGCTATTTCAAGGGTCGCGATGATATGCACATCGTGTTTACCCAGGCGTTCACGATAATGCCGTTGTAGGCTATACATTCTGGTGACGATAGGTCAGCCGAACATTTGGATCTTATTTACTTGGCGATGCCGGTACATGAGTATAATGGCGAGGGATTAGCCTTGCAGATGTGCAAGCGTACATCTCGCCCAGGGTGGCCATGGACCAGCGGTCGGTTAATGGGATAAACACAGTGATGCTACTGTGTGTTTGTTTGTTTAAAAGTCCGGAGCATCGTTAGGCATGAATACCGTCAAGGGGACCAGGGAAGATTTCCTAATGGTTGCAATGGTCATGGGTGCCGACCGGAGGAACCAAATATGTTTAAGGGAATACGGCGATGTGGTTGATGCTGTGGCAAGATGATGATCTTGCCATGGGGTGGTTTACAAGTAAATGGCGTGATTGAAGGGTAGCTTAACGCTGCCTGATTGCAGGTAAGACAATAATCTTTATTGGATGAGAGATGGGGATTTTAATTAAGGAAAATGGGTGATTCTCGGGATATATTAAAAGAACCGCCACAAGGGTTCTTTAGGTAAGTAGTCAGTGGGGTTTGGCGGAACCGCCACAAGCTATACCGCAAACCTACAATAGTGAGAGTAATCAGGTCACGAAGATTAAGATGGGCCGGCCATGTAACGCGAATGGGCAACGATAGGACCGTGCATAGAATTCTTGACGGTAGACCAACGGGAAAGATACCGGTAGGACGGCCGCGACGGAGATGGGAGGACAGTGTTAGGTTTGACCTTGACGAGATCGAATCGGCTGGTCAAGCGTAGAAGGAGACTGCACAGGACAGGGAACGATGGCGGAGTCGAGTCGGTGAGGTGATGAACTTCCGGGTTCCTACAGGCCAATAAATAATAATAATAAAATAATAACATTATCAAGATATTTCGTGATCACACAACAAGGGCAATGGGCAGTGAAAATGATATCATTTCGGGAGCATTCTACCCCAATGATATGCATCTGGAGAGTACTCACCAGAATGGGTTCATTCCCCCAGAAGCGTTCTCTTTCTTGAATAAAAAGGACTTATCCAAGACAAACATGGAGTCCCTATTATTTACCACGCTTTCCGTGGTGCCAGGGATAAACGAGTTCTCCATGATAACGATATCTCTACTATTCCAGACCGCCTGCGTTTTAGTATGATGATCGGTGAAAGAGATAAATCAATAAAAGGTCGATCTCATTCCAACTGGTGCTGGATCAGTGATGAAGAAAGGACTATGCGTCCTCAAACATAGTATGCTTCTCAGGCCCACCGTTTTCCTTCCCCCTGTCTGCAATTCCTAATTATTTTTTATTTGTATTCCTTTTTATGTTTTGTTTCGTTTTTTAATGATATTTGTAAAATATAATTTAACATTTAGTCTTAAGTAAAATATGTAATTGAATTGTCAATAAATGTGGAGATAAAACAAAAAAAAGACATCTGGGTGGGGTTGGAAGTGTTCCATCTCATTCAAATTGGCTCGAAGCGACTCGAAATTTCGAAAGAACACAACAATCTGAAATGTACTTTTACAAAAAAAGAAATTTACAAAAAAAAAAAAACGATTTGGTGAAAATGATGACTGTATTCACTTTGGCAGCACACCACTAAATGTTTCGATACTTTATTCAATATACAATAAATGTGTTATTTATTACGCCTGTGTGAACCCAAATGACATCATTCACTCGACATGGATTTGAAAAACACGATTGTGTTCCCTTTTCTGAGTGATTGTTCGTTTTTGTGATGGAATTTTCAGGTGAATAAATTTACAAGAAATCTGATTCCCATCGCAACGGATTGCACATATATGAAAGTATTACAGTGCCCCTCCTCTTTTTATCAGTTTACTGAAATTTTCAACCCACCCTGTGTTTACTATCCTTTCCAGCCGTGTATTTCTTAATACTACACCGGCTTAAATATTCGCCTTGGAATTTGTATATTATAATGAAAATCCAACATAGTTGGTAACTTGCCCTCTCATACCGCCTCTTCTTCAGTTAATTATTTTAAGCCCGTCGTTTTTGGCAGTGTTTATAAGGGGATGATATAACAAATACGAGTTAATCATAGACTACCCTTCCGAAGAGACATATCACAGAAGATACAAAACCCCATGCTAACTTGACTTCAATAATTCTTGTTAATTTCTTTTCCACGGTCCCAGAAACTTATAGGCTTCTGAGCATATAATCTTCATCTCCCCCATTCACGGGTTAACATGAGAGACTTTTTCTAAAGCGGAAATACCTCAAAAAAGTTGCTATAGCACCGGAAGTTAGCCCCATTCACAGGTAAACATGGGTCGTTTTTTATAGGGTGAAAATATCCCAAAAAGGTCGCCATAGCACCGGCAGTTAGGGGATCTGAAAATCCCATTACTATGGTTGAAAGGCAAGCCAAAAACTGCAACCCTTTTTTTCTTGTCTTTTGACTAAAAGCTGAAATCTTAAAGGATCATAATGTAATAACCACAAGAAGAAGCCTGTAGTCTGTGTATAATCCGCTTTCCCTCTTTATCAGTGCAAGTCTTGTGCGACGACCTAATTGAATTTTCCGCCTGATACACGTTCGTTTCCCATGGGTTCGTAACGAATAATTAACTTAAGGATTGGATCTATTCATCATCATTTTCTTGAGTCTTTTAGGGTTTCGATTGTAGATTCCTTTATGTTCCCCTCCTCAACTTCCAATATGCGCATTTCTTAGAATACTATTGAAAATGTTTGAGGAGGAATTTCCCTGGACTTCTTCCTTCCATTGATGTACACATATTTAAAATTTTCAAGTCCTTGATGAAATCGTTTAAGGCAACGTTTCATCGCACAAATGAGTATTCGAATGTTGCCTTAAAAACTTGCCCATTAATTACCATTCAGACAACATCGTTGATGTATAATACTTTGGGGAGTATTTGAAGTTGAGACGTGGAGCGCAAACTGTTTCCCTGGAAAACAGCTTGCAACCACGTACCCACTTCGCAACTAGTATTAATTATGCATAAGTGCAAATTGATTCTGGCTTCGGGTGGTTGCGTCTTTCATCGTTTCACTGTTTATTTACTAATCACTGCGGATATTTGAATATTTAAATTATTAATTACGAATTCCAAGTTTGTTCTTGCAAAAAATTTCCCTCGAGCATTTGGTATAGAATTTTTCTTGAAAGGGAAATTCTTCTACTTATCTAAACACCGCAAGTGTTGTGGTGTGTGTTTCTCATTCCGTTGGTAATGTTTTATTTGAAATAAAAATATTCTAAAGTAACTTTAGTCCGGTGGTTTCCGCTCACAGTGGAAGTAAGATAAATTAAATTTGGAATTTTTTTCTTCAATTCTTCACGCCCAGCCAAAACTGGTATATCACGTATGCAGGGATATTGTGGCGGTTCCGCCAAACCCCACCTAAAAAAACCCTCATAACTTCCATCCAATCACATAATTTCGCTAACGCAATCGCATTAGCAACTTAAATGCTTTACGCATCTAGGATTATCTAAGGTATAATCTAAAAAGCTTCAGTAAGAGAATTCTTACCTTTTCTTGCATCTCTTCGCATACAATTCCTGTAAGAGTTCTTTCTTACCTTATCATAAATTCCCTGTAATAAAATTCATCGGTTCGCATATCATACGACCGGATATCAGGGAATCTTACCCTTGAGTTGGCTAATCCTAGCCTCAATATGTATACATAAAAACTATCTATGCACACATCGGCTGTCGACCCGTTTGGCCAGCGATAAATAGTCCAACACCAGCTGCATGTAATTAGCACCATCCACGTTGAGACTATTTCACTAACTCGCACCATGAGTAAACAAAAGACCGCTGTCTTTCATCAGGCATTCTGGCGAACAATTCAGTCATTCTAATATCCCAAATACACCTACCATCTAATGAGTTGCAACTTGTTTACTCAGTTGAACTCTCATGTCATAAATTCCTTTTATCCGACATAATTCTGGATTCGTTTCCCAGTAACCTTTTCACATAAACAGAGATCTCCACGATCCCTTTTTTCTTTCTTTGTTTCAGGTACATTACCATGGCCTTGTGTATGAAAAAAACCAATGTGATCTTCACTCACACATACACATACATTGCCAAGTTTTTGTTCCTTGTTTTCACCACGAGAGAAACACTTTCTCTCTCGGGAAAACTCACCCGAAACGATTAAATATCGTTGAGTCGTTTTCCATCCGCTGACCACAATGGTCATGCCGCTCCCGCTCACCGGTGTGCACGGTGACGCGAATATAGTCGAGTCGCGAATTAACAACCTCGAGTAGTTTTTTAACTTTCTAAATGATCATTCTAAGGATTTTAATTAAGAATCAACTTATGTCAATTTTTTGTTTGATTTGTTGTTTTGTTTTTATTTTGTTTTATTATATTTGAACTATATAAATTCAGTGCTTAAAGAGAATAATAATTGGTCAAAATCATGCAGTGTTTTCCCTTTTCCTGTTGTGGACGTTGGATTGTGGAGTTTCGTTTGTGTTTTTCTTTCGATCTGCGGCAGACACTTTTATAACTGGTGGAGACGAGGTAGAACTCGCGCCCATGCTAGCTTCGCGACCTCATTTCATTTCATTTTTAAAACATTTTTTTATTTTTTTATTTTCTTTTGCTATTCTTAGTTTCTAAATTATATGCTAGACAAAAAATGCTTAAATTCGACCTTAATTATCTTATATTATAACTTACTGGTCCTACGCAGAGGCTCTAAGCTAAACATTACATAACTATTGTATAATTTGCCTTTCGGCGACAGAACTTTGTTTGTGGCAGTACTTATTATTATTTACATGACAAAGAAAAATTTTGAAAACTTTGTGTCTATTTTTACCCAATTTTTTTTTTTTTTTTTTTAAATATGTATATGTATATATACATATATATATATATATATATATATATATATATATATATATATATATATATATATATATATATATATTATAATTTTTTTTTTTTATTAAATATTTTTTTTAAAAGCACTTAACTTCACTTAACTTAAATATTATACTACCCTAATTCTAGAAAAGCTCAGTCTATGTAAGCTGGCTGATGATACTGTTATTTTATACCGACATTGGTATCCAGGTCTTTATATACCATTCAACCACCAGAGCAGTTGAGGCTGTCCAATACTATCGTCCCGGTCTCTGTGGGAGATAGCCCTACTGAAGCGCAAGAGCTCTTCTTCGGTGCGCGTGACTTCCCGGTCGTAGCACAATCGCCCATCTACGAATGATCTACTTACATGATAGATCAGCGGAATTCCGGATCCATCCTGTATAAGCCCTTTCATGTCCAAATCAAGGAACACCTCTGGTGGCACAAAACCGTTGCGACGCACTCTCTCATAGTACAGAGTATTTGGATAATAAGCCCCGAAAATTAGATCATTGGATGAACTTATTGCTCTCGCAATATGTCCTCTGATTAATTTAATATAATAAAATTATCCACCCTATTTATGTAGGCTTCATTATTTAAAGTCTCATTAGAATAATACTTTTTATAGTCCGATTCCGGTCTCCGATATAATCTGAGACAAGTTCTGAGACACTTCCTTTCGAACACCCGAATCTTTTTCATCAAATTTGGACCTATGTTAAACCATACTGGACAACCATATATGAGCATTAGCCTGATTAGCGTCATGTAGCATATGACTTACCCTGCTGTCAAGTTGGCTACTGTGGAATAGCCTCCTTGTCATAGCAAACGTTCTTCTAGCCTTGACCAGAGCAGCCTCTACATGTCTGTTGAAATACAGATATTGGTCTAGCCAGATGCCCAGGTATTTAACTAAACTCTTGGTTTCCAGTTTATCTCCATTCGGTCCCACGATAACTAACTTTCGCCAGTTTTTCCTTGTGTAGTGCGTGGCTTTATATAATGGGGTTCTAAATAAGATGTCTTCACATTTCTAGAACTTGATCTTAAGTTTCCAGTCGTCGCAATAGCGCTGCACTTTGTTGAAGTCTCGCTGTATTAAACTATTTATGATCTCAACTTTCGGAGCTGTTCTGTAAATTATGAGATCGTCTGCGTACGCAATAGCCTGCGGAAGTGCATCTAATAAGTCCCTAATGTAAATGTTAAAAAGAATCGGGAGAGTACCGCGCTCTGTTGCGAGCCATTCTTGATATTATACGTTTTATTAGAGGTCATATTACCATTTTTGACCACGAACCTCCTGTCCTTTAACATATCGTAAAGCACATATAGTAGAGGCTTATGTATGCCGTGTCTGATCAGCTTGTAATATAACCCTTCGATCCAGACGGTATTAAAGGCTTTTTCCAAGTCGATCAGACAGGCACCTGTGCATTGGTTCCTACATTTATTCCATTTTATGTCGGAGACCAGTTTAGCTACGGCATGTGTGGTTTCATGACCCGCCCTAAAGCCAAACTGGTTATTTGGAATAATGCTATTGTCGTCTACCCATTTTACCAGAGCTTTGTTAATGGTTTTTTCAAATACTTTAGTGGCGATTGGGAGTAAACTTATCGAACGCATGTTCATTGGGTTTGTACAGTCTTTGCCCTTTTTTGCGATGGGCTGAATGATAGCCGTTTTCCAACGCACGGGATGATATGCATTATTCAACGCGTTGTTAAACAGGACCGTGTATATATCTAATGCCATTGGGGGCAGGTTCTTGAGTACGATGTTAGGTACTCCATCTATCCCCACTGACTTTTCGCTTCTTAATGAGTCGAAAATACTCTGGATTCCTTCCCTTGTGATTAAAAGGCTATTAGCCTCACCATTGGCATTAATGCCAATTGACAGATTATCGTCACTGAATAAAAAAAACCGGATTCTCCGATTGCCAAAGTGAAATTTCATTCCGGAGGTGCAGGTGATTCAGTAGAATTCTGTCCTCCAGGTCGTGATTTCGGTGAATGCTTTCATTCACCTTGTACATTTCCTGAAAGACAGCTCCCACAGCATTCACCTTTTCCAAAGGATCTTCGATCACGAAGAGCTCACTATTGAGGATAGCGTTCTCTGTATCTATGCCAATGTTGATTAGCAGCTGCTTGTTTACATCAGTACGTGGAATTTGGAGACACTGAATCTCGTTTTGATTATTTCTCCTGAATATTTTATTTATTTGTGGGAACATATTCGTGTATTAGTTTTTATAGCTCGTATTCTATTGTTCCAATACAAATTTGTTGCTAATCTATAATTAGCTTTAAGTAATTGTTGGAGGTTTTTTAATCGGGATTTCAGTGATATTATCTCCTGGTCTTGTCTGTCTGTAAACTGGCTGTGTAATTGTTTTAGTTTCGATAGCAGTCTGCTCTTTTTCTTGTGGAGTGCGTTTATTGTTGCGTTTCTGTACATGTTTATGTGATCTGTAACTTTGTTTTGGGAATTGTTTTGTTCATTGTTCGTTTTACGGTTACGTCCATTTTTTGGATGTATTTGTCGATTTCGTCATTTGTCAGGTTTCTGTTTACTGGCAGATTAAAGTCATTCGAACGAAGTTCTCTTGTTAATGATCTGGCGAACCGCGGCCATCGCATTGCCCCGTAGTTATAGGGTTGCGGGATCAGGAATTCCTCCAGATCTGCGAGATCGCTCGAAAGCTCCATTACTGCCGTGAATGCACAGTGGTCACTGTCGTATTCAATTGTCCGTAAACAGTTTGTGTTTCGTCTGTTGGTGGTAAGTAGTCTCAGTAGTGAGTCCATTAGCAAGATATCTAAAAACGATCCACCTCTAGGGAACGATGGCTACTCCGTAGCTAGCAGATCAGTTTTATATTCAATATGACACTGATCTAACCAACCAGCCAACTGATTTCCTCTGGCATTAGATATATAATTTCCCCAATTTCTATGCTTTGCGTTCATATCTCCCCCTAGGATAAAGTAGTTTTTGTCCCGGTGCAATTGTAAGCATCAAAAGAGTGTCTCGAGCTCTGCTATAAATAGGTTATGTTGGTGCTCCTCAGGTGCATAGACCGCAATCGCATACAAACCCCTTTCTTGCTGAAGGGGTATGCGTACGATGCAGGCTTCCAGCACCCGGAACCTGCGCACTTCTCCACTATATATTACTTTATGATTGATCCCTTTTCTAATAAAGATTGCGACACCCCCCCGTTGAGAGGAGTTAGGTCGATATCTTTGTATAATATCGTAGTTTTTATGTCCTATCTTATGTCTCTGGTTTAACTTTGTTTCCCCCGCCAGAAGTACATCAGGTTGTTCCTCTTGCAACAGGTTGAAAAGATTGGCTCTTCTCCAGTTCTTATTAGTGAATTTACATTCACGACAAGAGCTTTTATTGATGTTGTGGTTAGAGGGTTTATATCGACTTGTTATTTAGACTGGGCAAGTGCGAGTAGATCTCGTTTATTTGACTTTGCAGCTGTGTCATCTGTCTCTGCAAATTGAGCAGGACTGCGAGCACGTCTGCTTGCGATGTTATTTCAGTCTGTGTGGGAGTATTTATGGCTACCAATGTTGTAGCCTGATTTGGTGTTCTCCCACCCGACGCAACTTGTGCGTACGACCGCTGCGATATTTCGGGCCTTTTTGTTGTACGAGCTGGCTCTGTGGTTTTTTGCCGACTCACAGTTCTTGCCATTATTTTTCGGAATTTCGGACGTCCTCGATAATTAGCGGGATGTCCCTCATTCTGACACACTGCGCACTTTAGAAGAGCTTTGTCTACTACCCTTTCTTTTCCCAGAGGGCATTCTTCTGCCTTATGGTCCTTCCCGCATTTTACGCAGCGGCGCTGCATTTCACAGTTAGTCGCCGCGTGACCAAACCTTTGGCAGCGGACACAATGCAGGATGTCTCTGCCTTTTTTTAATTTGTCCCATGTGACCATTTGATGATCCAAGAGTGTAATTTTTCTTAGACCACTAATTCTACTGCTGGGTGTTAATTGAACCAAAAAGAAGGGTAGCTTGCGGTTTTCCCTCCTTGCCTTGGTTGTGGTGAAGGGTTTTACGGAGATAAACTCGCGATCTTTGTGCTTCAACTTTTGAAGCATCTCGAGCAGAGCCTCCGGTTGCACCTCAGGGTCGATACCCTTTAATAGAACCGTTACCTTCTCTGTTTGCTTCGGCGTGAACGAGTAGAATTCCGCGGTGGCTCTTTTTAATACCTCTTTAATTTGTTCGTGGTCTGGCACCGCATAGGTTTGAATGGCATGCCTGTTACCAGCCAGTCTTTTAACTACAAAATTGTTTCCTATAGCTAGCTTACAGAGACTTACCAATTCCTTACACTCAATATCTATGGTGTTGATTGGTGGCATTTTTATTTTTCCGCTGTTATTGTTGCTTTGTTGCTGCTGTGCTGCTTGCTGTTTCGTTGATCGCTTTTGTGTTGGTAGTTGCTGTTGATGTTGCTGTTGATGCTGCTGATGTTGAAGTTGATGTTGCTGTTGATGGTGAAATTGTTGCTGTTGGCCGACTTTTGGCTTTGGCTTTTGTAGTTGTTGCGGGTTTTGTTCTTGTTCGAGCGCCGCTATTTTTTTCTTTCGCCGTCAATCTTGTAATCGGGCTCTTGCCATCGCAAGTTTCGCCCCTAATTCACTTATCTCTTCCTCTTCATCCTCAGACTCTGAGGATGCAAGAGAAGCGAATGAATTATTTGCCCCATACATGTTAAAGTTGGAGGGGGAGGGGAGCTCATTGTCCTCCTCCGTTTGCTGTTCTCTTTTCTCCATTGTTAATTTCGCGGTTTTACTTCGCGTCACAATGGAGTTTTTCGGAGCACCTTTTCGTTTGTGTGTTGTCACGTTTTTCTCTTCCTCCGTGTTCATTCTGGTTCTTTCCAGTTTGGTTTCATTAAAAAAAAAAACAAAGCCGACCTACTACACGAACTACGACGCACTCGATTTCTCCCGTAAGCTGAGTCGAACTCGGTTATCATTGGGTAAGAGTCAGTAAACTTGCACTCGCACCAAAAGCCGATTTAAAAATTACTTTCTTAACGAGTAATATATTATTTGTTTTAATTTTCACGTTTGCGATCGAGATGATATATTTTAATTGTTTGTTAATTGTTTTTGCGCCTCACTGAAGTAAATTTCTCTACACACTGTTTTTTTAGTTTTATTTAATGCACTGTGAATTGTCACTTTTAACATTCGTTTTGCTTGTTTGTTGTTGTTGTATTTTATTTTGATTGTCACAACACGTCACGTTACTGTTTTTCCATTTCGTGGCTGCGTTCCCTTTTGTGAATTAGATGAACGTTTTTGTAACTGAAGTAAACACACGTTTTTGTTATTGAATATTCACAGGGTGTAAGCCGCTGTTTTTGTGATATTAAAACACATTGGTTATGTGATAAACAGCACTTTAGTTAGTAAAGCAATTGTATGTTTGTCAATGAACATCCGACGTATGAGCGAAAACTGTGGTCTTTTAACACGTCCGATGCGGGTTATGGTTGAATTTCGACTGAGCGTCGCGACCTCGTACCCCACAATATCACCATAGAACATCACACACACTGGCTAGTAAATAACATCATTCCTTCATCTAATCCATCGGCTGTTCGTAAGCACCTGCTGCACGATATTCGCCGTTTAGTTGAGCCTGTTTGAACTAAATGCCCTCTGAATGCTCAGGTTTAGGTCAAGAGTACACTTTTCTTTACACATCTCTCGGGAGAGGCAAACCTATACCGCCGAGTGGGCGCCCCGAGATGCCACCAAATAACTGTTGCAGTTCCTTTTGAACTGTTGCAGGTTGTAACGCTCCGGGAAAACTCGCGCGGGAAGGGAGTTCCGCAGCTTCCCCGCTCTGTAATGGAACGAGTTCTGATGGAGGGATGTTCGCGCCGTCGGGAGATGAACCGTAAATTGGTGCGATCTGTCGGATTGTTTTGTGGAGCGTATATAGACCGGTTGGCGCGGAATAATACCACGGATCTCCGAAGAACAGTACCCGTGATAATATCTGTAAAACAAACAGAGGTCGACTACGCGCCTTCGATATGATAGCGACTGTAGTCCCGACGTCAGCGCCGAGTCCCCGATCAGATCACTCGTCTTTGTATGCTCTCAAGTAGGTCGAAGGTATGCTTAGGAGCAGAGCTCCAAACATGAGTGCAGTATTCGAGTGCGGGTCTAATTTGGGGTTTATACAGAAGAAGTAAAATATTTCTTGGCTCAACCGATTCACGGCGATGTGAACAGAAGGCATGTGCTAAGATGGAACATGGGAATTGCAGAATTGCAATTTTAGTTGTTACTTGATGGAATGTGGGCATTGCAGAATTGCTGTTTAGTTATTTAGTTACATTTTAGTTAGAAAATTTACGTGTAGTGATAGCATATGCTATTACATGATGGGAATGTGCGTTTAGCAAAAGGTAGGCTTGTGATAGGGTTTCATGGCTACACTGGGAGAATTCCGTCTGTTGTGACAGGAAATTAATTTTGTTGTTACACCGAAAGAAATCTTTTGGTCGAAAGTTATTAAAACTTTAATTTATGAGCGTTAATGTCAATACTTGGCGCAAGACTAATAACCTTGCCCGAAAAAACAAATTATTATGGCAATTTTAACAAGCCTCGGACTTGTTAAATAAGGCCAAGACTGGTTCCCGGTTGTAGTGCCGATTATGATGATGATGATAATGTCAATATGCATACAACATAATTCATTTGTTGGAATTATTATTTAGTTTTGTTTAATTTATGACAAGTTATGAAGTCCTTACACGTCATTTGCTTTTATATACCGCCTTCGCAAACTATCGAGTCATACGAACTGTCAATTGCTGCACTACACCGCTTAACTGAGTTGAATTCCTCCCAAGATGACATCGTAGTCCTTGGCGATTTTTACCTGCGACATCTGCAATGGATGCTGTCCGACGATAAATCCCGCTACACCTCAAACCCCATCAACTACCAAGGAATGTTTCTTTGTAGACAGATTCACCGACTCAGGCCTTTGTCAAATAAGCAATGTCCTAAATCATCTGGGCAGGTAACTTGACCTTGTGTTCACGACAGACCCCTATAATTACTCAGTTGCGCTTAGTCCACACACCCTCTCAACTACTGACAATCACCACCCCCCGCTTCTCTTATCCCTCTTCCACGACTGCTCACCCCATCCCACACCTCCCATCAACTACTTTTCTTATAACTTCCGAAAAGCCAACTTCCACCCCATAAATGAGTACCTTGGCAATAGCACACTTCGCTTTAACGATACAAGTCCAGAAGTCACTACTGCCTCTCTCTCTACACAGAAATCTACTATCCCTATATGTTCCATTTTACCGACATTGGATATCGTTCCCATAGCCCCCTTGGTATAACCGCAAACTCCGTACTCTTCGTAACAAGAGGAATAAGTTGTGGAACACCTTTCTAAAAACGCCTTCTCCCCAAGACTATTCCAACTATCTTGGTTCCTTTTATCAATTCACAGAGTTCTACAGCCCCCTCTACCACAATTACCTCATTAAAGCCCAATACAACTTGATCAACGATCCCAAATCTTTCTTCCACTTTATCAACTACAAACGCAAATCAAATGCCTATCCAAACTCTCCCTTCTATAGCTCGACTACTTCAACTGACTCCTATACCATCGCCAACTTTTTTCGCGCCCTTCTTAAAACAATCCTTCACGGACAACTCTTTCGAGCCTAGCCCTTCTTACTTCACTGGCCTGCCTGAATTCTCCCTCTGCCCTCTCATCCCACTACATATTCAACAATACCAAGTTGTAGAAATACTAAAACAACTAAAAGACGAGTTCAGTCCCGTCCCAGAAGGACTCATTCGCAGGGTTAATATCGTGCAATGTCGTGTGGGGGTTCTCTATACCACATGGAGAACCAACCCACAATTCCATACCTTATTTCGACCGCTTTCAGCGCGTCATTTCTACCCATTTCCCTTATAAGCTATTCCACCTGTAAAACATGTTAAACGGACGCATAGCTAAACTCATTATCCTATGCAGATAATGCATAATTGAGTTTAGCTACCTTTCGGCCATACGGCAACCCCATTTTCCTAACCCATGAGATTTCCACAGGAAATCGCATCATGTCGGTTAGCAACGACGCGGTTGCTTAATCTTGCGACCGCTGGAGAAATTATCAAAGCATTTAAGTTAGTTCCCATGATTAGATTTCCCTAGCCAAGTCGGCGTCCTTTTTACTTTCTGCAGACACTTCATTCGCTGGGCATCAATGCTCTCTTTTCGCAGGTGAATAGCACTTAAGCTTAATTTTCCTCTCCTTCACAGTTCTGTCTTCGTACAGATCAATGTACTCTGAGATCACCATATTCACCGAATTGTATCCTCAAAGTACATTGATTCATGCACACACAACCAAATACACCCCGAGATCATCATACATCGTGTTTCTGTTCTCTCATTCTCCCATGTTCGTCGATTATCAATTAACCGATTATCCACCACACATCGACGGACGTGGCAATGTTCTCTTTTGGTTGTCAAGTGCAAAAAAATTAAATTACCCAACTTCATCCCTTTTCCAACCAGTCGATTAACAACCATCAACCGGTTAAGTGGTGACCCAACGATCGCAGCGTGTGCATGCGGATGCACACGCTCGCGCGCGAAATAGTCCTCCTATACCCAATCGAAAAAGAATTCATTATTCGTAAACGACTTTTGTCTTTTGAAAAAAAAGAGCTACGCTAAAGATACTACGGTTACTACACAAATACTACCATTAGTTCTCTGCTGAAATCGGATTTTCATAATGTGTACCGCTGTTAAAATATCCAAACTGAATTCGCATTCCTTTAGCCAGCTCGTGTCGGATAAAATGAAATAAAACAACAAGGGAAAATAATATCTCAGTGAAAAGCAAAAGACTGTGTGCTGTTCATCTTTCCACCACTTGGATTATCGCACGCGCGTAAGGATTAACCTCACCAAACCAGAAGTGTTGTCAGACGAATGTTGTGTCGCGTTATTGAATTTAATAATATTTAATAATAATATATTCGTTAAAGTCAAAGACTAATAAAAAAAACAGTATACAAAACAATATACCAGTGCCTTTTATTGGATATTCGTCGAGCAACATCGTGGGGAAGAAAGTGAACTAGTGCCCATGATCGGCAATATACATCTTCACCCCCACAGCCGTTTCTTGCGCTTTTCCCTCCTAGCCATAAACTGGGAAAACCCTCAGATTCTACCGCCATGCACAAGCCGGCTGCTTTTCGGCAATCTTAACACACTTGAAGAGCGCAGAATCCATGCCGTTATTATCTTCATCCACCCTCTTCTGTCAGGCTCAATCAATTGCCCAAGCCTGCTGTCCTCTATAACATTTCACACGAACCCCCATAACCTACGTAACCGTCGACTCTTTTACTTGCCCGCCCATCACATTTTTTATGGCTTTAACGAACCCATCTTGCGTATGCTGCTAAGGGCCATCTCTTTCTTCACCTCCTTTGACTTCAACTTCTCTACTCCCGCTCTCAAACGCCGTCGTCTCCTAACATACCCGTCCTAACCCTCACAACCTCACAACAACACCCCTTCCCTTCAATCCTACCTCTCCTCTACCGCTCTCAAACAAGTTTCCCTCCACAAGCTTACCCCCCCCCCTCACTTTTTCAACCATTCCCTCAACTTCAACCTCACCCCTTCTGCTCTCTAACCCCGCCCCCCTACCAGCCCCCACCAATACCGTTCACTCACGCTGACGCACAAATCCACACTTACATACACTCACCCTCCTCCAGCCTTCTACCACCCCATTCGCCCAGTCTTCTTTTTCTTTCTTTGTTTTTTTTTCTTTTAATAGTCTAGATATTAAGTTAGTCCGTAAGCTCATTCATAATGCTTGAATTAACCCAAATAAATAAGGGTTCCGCCCTCACTTAACTAAACTAAAACTAAAACTAACACCCTTGGTGTGTTTTTTACATATCAAATATGACCCATTGCCAACGAACGTTCTTCTTCTTCCCATCGACTACTGATGATATCATATTACACGTATCTAGTCCAAACTGACATAAATGACTCTACACGACCAATGAAATGTCCGCCTACTTGACAATTTGATTGACATTTTTATAGCACATTACATAATTTGATTGAGCTTAGTAATTACATGTCTATCAAACCTGTCACTAATAGTAAATTGTTACCGACAGAAGGAACAACAAAATGCTAGAGTTCGTTCGTCACATGTAATGACATCCATCATCCAATACCACCGCACCAGATGTAAATTGACCGAAAAAGGTCATTTTATTATTTTTTGTACATAACTATTGAATTTTCAGTCACAGGGGGCTGCAACCCCCACATCCCTATCCGATTCGTTAGAAGTCTAGCGAGGATTTTATTATGTAC
Source organism: Microdon myrmicae (assembly GCA_963931805.1). NCBI lineage: Eukaryota > Metazoa > Arthropoda > Insecta > Diptera > Syrphidae > Microdon > Microdon myrmicae. Next base: position 74,883,272 of record OZ007500.1, on the reverse strand, counting down.
GCTACCGCTGATTGTCAATGTCGATTAAGAAGTGTACAACCAAGATAAATATATCTGAAAACCTGTAATGCGAAAGAGGATTCAATGAAGGATACGAGTGAATTGAAGTATGTAAAAGCATTGGTTTTTGGAATTGCGTTACAGTACCGCTCTTTAGCACACGTACAAATGCTCCAAATTCCATTTTCTCCCTGGAGCCTTTTTATTTTCGAGTATAATAAAAGGGCGTTCAAAAGCTTTTCATCGACGTATGCCGTGGTAAGGGGCATCGAATAGGACGTTGAGCAAATAACGCCTAAGACGAATGGGATGTCCGTGCTGCCACCCTGATTCGTTGTCTGAGAGATAAGAAACAAATGTTTGATCCGTGGTTCTTCTTATCTTGGGATTGTTTTCACAATAGAATTTTCTAGTACAAAGAGAATACATTATGGCGGAGCTCGTCTAGAAAATGAAAAAGATAAGTGGGGAAAGGGATTTATCGATCCCCTGTCGTAATGAATATTGTAATGGCAAGACGTATCTAGAGCGGATGGAGTATGTTAAGATGTTCGTATTCGGTTGAAGAATGGCTTCTGGGGAACTGTTTATATGCCGACAAGTAGAATTTAAAATGAACTGGTTTTTAAGTGATGAGTGGTGCGGGCGGACATTGAATCGCTTGGCGATAGCAAAGTAAAAAAGCGAACATTCATCGCAGGCAAAGTTTGTGTATTTTACACCCTCTGTGAAAAGTTTCGGTAGGTAAATTTAATATTGTCTTTTTTCATTTTAGACATTTTTTGCGATGCACAAACCCTACTGTCAGTTAATGCGTTATATTTTGAGTAAAATATCATCAAACTTTGGCGGTTTATTAAGGAAAGTTAAGATTACATATATGTATCAATAACCAGTCGACAGATATACGATCGCACCTGAGAGAAGACGTTGCATAAAGATAATATCGGCATGATTTCTACGCCCTTCAAGTGTGTTGAGGTTAATTAGATGGAGACGGCTTGTAACAAAAACCACAATCATCGACTAGTGAGCGAAACCCAGTCTTAAATATTAAGAGGGCCACTTTACGAAGAATTCTACATCGTGGTTTGCGTTTCAAAGTGTATAAAATTCAACGGTTCGATTTGTAAAAAACAAGTCTGGTTTATTTTGGGACAGAGGGTGTAGTGCGTTCTGGAATATCTGGTCAACCCAACTTGTTGTTACATACTATGGTAGTAGTAGCATAATTTCAAGATGCACTCAAATATTAGGTCTGAACAAATCCCATAACTTTGAGGGTAAACAACCTTGAACCTTGAATAAGTTCGCGCTGTTTTTCAAAATATTGGAAAATATTAAAAATGATTCCCACGTATGATTCAATATTGCAGCACAGGTTGGAACCAACGAGGACTAATTGAATGTTCTAATATAAGAAATGTAGAAATCATTTCGTGTTTTTCTATATCATATATACAAAGTGGACCTTAATTGTGTTCGCGCTTTGTTTTGAATATTTTGAAAAAAATATATAGGCAAGCGGGTACGCTACCGGTGTTGTTAGACGCACCCATCCGTGGAAATTGTAGTCGTCATGGAGCCGTTGATGAGACTGCAGTATGCATTCTGTGTTCTCGTGCGTATTTTATAAAATTATATATTATATAGTCTGCGACGATGTAGAGACGGATGCATCGTACTCACGTTTACGAGACACCGTCAAGCCCCAACCGCAAACTCTATCCGTAAATCATCATCATCATCATCATCGGCACTACAACTGGGATCCGGTCTTCAACTTATTTAGCAAGTCTCTCCACCGGTATCCAGTCCATATCCGAGACTTGGTAAATTCTGCATAATAATTTGTTTTTCCGTTATTAGTCTTGCGCCAACCTTTCTCAGGATGTCGCTGCATGCATTGGTTCACTACTTGCCGGGTGCCAAAGTAGGGGTGTCACGTGGAGACTGCATGTCAACTTGGATTGAACACGGACAAGGATTGTCATGGCCTTCGCCGGGTTGAAAGCAGAGTCTTTGCCCTTGTTATAAAATACTTTGCACTACACTATAAGATATAGAAAATACGAACACGCACACAGAATAAGCACCCAATTAATTAAATGAAACGCGGAAACCTGTTTCTAATTTAATGACACTTTATTTAGCTAATGTAGTTTGTCTTAAACCCCTTTAAATTGGGTACACCGAATGATAGTCACAGCGAACACAGTCAAATGCAGTTTTTGGGGTTGAATCCATTTATTAATTTAGGTTGTCTAAAACTATCCTCTTTATGTTTGGATTCTGAGAGAAAACACAACACTGACACTGAATTGAATTTAGAAAACGTATCCAAACGATTTGAATTATTGCACGATGTTTTAAATGCGGGAAGATAAATATTAACCACAACAACAAACCACCGATGTTCTTTTTCTTAATCACCGTCAAAGAGTTACTCGCCGCGACTTTTGAAACGCTATCGGCTTTTATGTTTTATGTCCGTCTAGGACGATGGATACGCACAGACTCTCTAATAAAATGTCCAAACCGGACGACGTTCATACATAGACACACCCTTATCTCTCGATCGTGTATACCGAAAGATGCATCCATTGCTTACACACAATAGATCTTTTTTGATACGCATGAGTTATGCTTCGCAGTACATTTCCTGAAAATCATAAACATTGAAAATGTTTATGATCTGCGAGACCCGATTGTGTGGATGCGTGTATACAATTCTTAGAACCTTGTATTTAGACAAGTGTTCATTTATGGTCAACGATGGCAAAGATATTTTGTATACCTTATTGCTTCGTTACTATGGAATTGTCCTTTGTTTGTAGTAGCACATTATTTTCTTTGTGCCGTCATGGATTTTTTGCAGATGTGGTATCTGGATTCCATGATTTGCCCGTATATGCATTTTGTATCTAATGCACTTTTACAGGTATTCATTGGATTGGATATGTTGATTTGGATTAATCAACATATGGGGCTTCACATAAACGTGAATCCTGTTAATGGTGGTGGGTGGCCCCCAAAAAGGGTGAGTATTAGGGGAGGGTAGGCCTTGCGTGTAACACCCTGTATGTTTGCTCCCACTCCCCCCCTTAGTAAAAGGATGACAAAATGTAAGACAACCGGGCCAACAGTAAAAATGATGAACGAAGGCTGCCCGAATTTGAATTCAGTGTGAGCAGATCCTAGTACAAGCAATATACAAGGGTGGCCTGAAAAGTTTCCGACCTAACAAAGATACAAGACATTTTTCCTTAAAATATATTTTTATTTTTCTACATAGCCTCCTTACAACTCTACACACTTCTCCCAGCGATGCTCCTATCTCTCTAAATTTCCATAATAATTTGTTCCTCCGGGCAAGGTTATTACCTTTGGGCCAATATATAATATATATATATATATATATATATATATACATATATATATATATATATATATACATATATATATATATATATATATATATATATCATCATCATCATCGGCACTACAACCGGGATCCGGTCTTGGCCTTATTTAACAAGTATGAGGCTTGTTAAATTTTCCATAATAATTTGTTTTTCCGGGCAAGGTTATTAACTTTGCGCCAGTATATATATATAAATATATATGAATATATAATAAGTTTCCGGCCTAACAAAAATACAAGATATTTTTTGTTAACATTTATTTTTATTTTTCTACATAGTCTCCTTGTAACTCTACACACCTCTCCCAGCGATGCTCCCATCTCTCTAACGCGCCCAAATAGTACCCGGCATTTTTGTCTGCAAAATAACACTTCACGAAGCTGATTGCCTCCTCATTTGACGAAAATCTCTGTCCTCCTAGCGCAACTTTTGGATTAGGGAACAAAAAGAAGTCGCTTGGGGCTAGATCTGGTGAGTAAGGCGGATGGTCAAGCAGTTCAAACCGTAATTCGTGGATATTCGCCATGGCAACCCCTGAGGTGTGAGACAGCGCGTTGTTTTGGTGAAACAAGGTATTCTTTTTCTGCAAATGTGGCCGTTTTTCCGCAATTTTGCCTTCAGTTGGTCAAGTAATGATGCGTAGTATGCTCCTGTAATGGTTTTACCTTTTTGAAGATAATCGATTAAGATAACTCCATGACTATCCCAAAAAAACACTCGCCATCACTTTCCCAGCCGAAAAAACTGTTTTTGCTTTTTTTGTTGCCTATTCCCCATTTGCAGTCCACTGTAATGACTGAATTTTTGTTTTGGGCGTATAATGGTGTGTTCAAGTTTCATCGACAGTAATTAATCGGCGCCAAAACTCGGATTTATTGAACCCACAGACCGTTGGAAATGTTAATTTGAACACGTTTCTGGTCTAACGTCAGCAAACGCGGCACCTAACGCGCGGACAGCTTTCTCATGCACAAATCTTGATTTAATATGTGACAAACATGTTCTTTGGATGAGTCAGGTAAGTCTCGCAGACTTACTGCTACCCGTAACAGTATTCAACAACATCAACAACAGCAATACCAACATCAGCAACAACACCCTAAACAACAACTATATTTACATACAAATCAAGCTTATGAGCACGTGCCCTAACAGGAGCCCCACCAACAGCAATAACATCCAGCACAACAATATGCGCCAGCCCCACAACAACAACACAGTGCTCCTCCAACACAGCAATATCACTCAGCACTCTTTAAGTTACTTTAAAGTTAGTCCCCCAACCCCAACCCGCATGCCTTAGTTTTTAAGGTAGTTCGTAAGTCTATTTATAAGTTTATATGATTATACGTCTTGTACTAAGCGAAATAAAAATGAGGGTTTTCCCCTCGATTCATTCATTCATTCACAACAATATCAGCAATATCATCCACAAGCACCACAACAACAACATAGCGCTCCTCCACAACAGCAACAGTCAGCACATGTGAATCCGCCGGTGATTTCCGTTCAAGCCGGCCGACAACAACCTTCCACCGTGCAAACGCAGCCATCCGGTAATCAACCTGCAGCTCCCAGTCAAGAAGTTCTGTAGCGTTCTACGAACGCACAATTCCGCGCAGGTAAGGTTCCTACCTTCAAGGAACTTACTTACCTGAGAACGTTGCACGCGCCCACAGACCCGTGTCCCAAAGTCCCACTATAGGGCCTGCAACTCGCAGCCAATGTTGAGCCCGACACCAAAAAGCGAGGAACTGAACGCCCCCAAAGCTTTTAATGTCAAGCTCAACGAACATAGTTTTTCATACCTGAAACAAAGGTAAAACCATCCATACATCCTGTTCCTAAAAGCAATGCATGAAAATGCCAGACATTCTGCCTGAGCCCAGGAACACCTCATCGAACCGACAATTCCGGGTATCGATACAATGAATTGCTATCACCAGCAAATTAGCCGACCAACGGATGCACGTGCGGGTTGTCTGCCACAAAGACCACCAAATCCATCGGCAAACAAAGGAAACGGCAACCTCATGCAATAAAGCATATCGCCTATCCGCTGCCAAATTGTAGGCAACCGTAATTATCTCAACGAGATAATTCGGAAAATTTATGAGGTTAAAACCTACAAAAGGAATAATTCCGATCCCACGGTCCCTTTCGAATTTCACACCATTAGAAAGATCTAATGGATTTCGGTGTGCATTTACAAAAGTCAAACAAGACCCACGGACTGTACGTCCAAACAATCATCTCCGTTCTGCGCGCCAAATGTGCTGTGCAAACAGAAGACCGTTGCGATGAAATGCTATCACCACCACCGATGGTGATAATGATGTATGTGATGAGCGACTTTCTCCTTTTCAGGAATCTTAAATTACCCCTGGGACTAATTAACATGCTGCTAACAGAGATTCGGAAATTCTGTTAGCGGATCTAATGGGAAAAGTTGTCTGTACAGATGCAGATACAATCTGTATCAGGGTATTTTCCGGTAGGATACGAATTCAGTAGTCTTAATCGAACAGTGATAGGGTAGAGACAAAGATACGCGAGCCTAAAGAATTAAGTAGAAATACGGTTCCAGTTGTGTCGGAAGTTTTGTGTGTTTGCGTTTAGATACGATAAGAACATTCTGTTTCGACAAATTACGCGTCACTTATTTCATAAGAAAACAGCGAAACTTATAACATCAAAACAATAATAGACGACAACAATTAAATAAAAATTCAAAAACTATTTTCTTGGTGTTTCTTTTGTAACCGCGTTCGCTCTGTGTGTTTATGTTTTCTCTGCGGCAAGCAGTGTTCGGCGGAACACTTGAACAACATATAAAACCGCCAATGTTCTCCTAGTTCAGTCGCCAAATTCCATCAAGAACCCAAACCCCAACTCAACAACAACAACTTCAGCAAATACCACCAGCTGCAGTCGTACCAAATCCATCAGCAATAAAACATTGAGAGTAATCTTTTTATTCAATTTTTTCACCCTTTACCATGAGATTTCCACGATAATTATAGTCGCCCTATCGGAAGTATCATCATTTATAAAATACCTTTTGGTTACGTCGCCAATTTTTTTTTAATTATGGCCAAATCGTTTAAGTAAATTTACTACTTGTCGCGATTATAATTATAGGGGGGGGGGGGGGGGGGGGGCGCTACTCGTGACAGCGTCAAGTCTGGAGAATATGGAGGATGAGCAAGAAATTCAAGTTGTAATTGGTCCAATTTGGCCATCTATTTCAGGACATGTGTGACAGTGCGTTATTGTTTTTTCTTGGCCATATCTCGCCGTTTTTTTCTTTATTTCGTCGTTCACATTGTCCGATAACGCTACATAATGCTCTCCCGAGACTGTTCTTCCCTTCTGCAGGTAATCGATGAAGATTATATTAGGCGCATTCCAAAAAAACGTAGGCCATAACTTTCCCCGTCGAACGTTGGTCTTTTGGTCGGTTTGGTCGGCTTTCCAGCGGACTCCCTATTGGACTCACGCCTATGGTAATTGGCCGACGTTTCATCCATCGTCACAAAACCTCGAAAGAAGTCCGCTCGATTATGCTGTAACAGCGCCAAACCGACCGTTAAATCATCAGCGCGCTGCTGTTTTTGGTCGACGGTCAGAAAACGCGTCACCCATCGTGCCAATAGCGATAGCTCCAAAATATGATGCAAAATGTATCCCGGCGGTTTTGAGATGCTCACGGCCTCAGCTAACTCGCGCAACTTCACTTTACGATCACTCAAAACGATTCGATCCACTTGCCTTACGATTTCCGCATTCGTAGCCTCTTTTAGCCTGCCACAGCGGTGTGCGTCTTCGGTGCTTGTACGGACGCATTTTAAATTCACTACACCACCGATAAACTGTTGTTCTCGAAGGAGTAGATGTGGGATAACACTTCTACAACCATGCAAATGATTGTTCACAAGTTTTTCCCATCAAAAAACAATGTCTGATCAAGATGCGATATTCCTATTTTTCCATTTTTTTTACGAAGGCGAAAGTAGCGTCACTCAAACGATTGTAGCTTGTAAACGAATAGACGAAATGTCATTAAACTTCTTACTAGTACAGATGTGACCCTCGAAACGAGTTATGTTGTTCTCGAAGGAGCAGATGTGGGATAACGCTTCTGCAACCATGGAAATGATTGTTCACAAGTTTTTCCCATCAAAAAACAATGTCTGATCAAGATGCGATATTCCTATTTTTCCATTTTTTTTACGAAGGCGAAAGTAGCGTCACTCAAACGATTGTAGCTTGTAAACGAATAGACGAAATGTCATTAAACTTCTTACTAGTACAGATGTGACCCTCGAAACGAGTTATGTTGTTCTCGAAGGAGCAGATGTGGGATAACGCTTCTGCAACCATGGAAATGATTGTTCACAAGTTTTTCCCATCAAAAAACAATGTCTGATCAAGATGGGATATTCCTATTTTTCCATTTTTTTTACGAAGGCAAAAGTAGCGTCACTCCAACGACTGCAGCTTGTAAACGAATAGACGAAATGTCATGAAACTTCATAAAGTAGTACAGATGTGGCTCTCGAATTGAGTCATGTTCATTTTTAGTGGCGCCACCTATTGAAAAATCCCGGGACGTTTCAGCCCATGTAGTTGCATTAGGCGATTACCGTCATTTGCTATAACTGCAAACCTAACAAATTGGTATTAAGAGAAGTACATAACACACGCTTGGACGAACTTTTCGTTAATAGCTCTAAAATGTTCACAAATTATAGAAGAAAATAGTGCATATTTGACCCAAGTCAGATACCCGATTCATGTTAAATAAGGACTTGAAATAAAAATAAAATTAAGGGTTTTTTTATGTCAAAACTAATATCATCATCATCATCGGCACTACAACCGGGGACCGGGCTTGGCCTTATTTAGCAAGTCCTGAGGCTTGTTAAATTTTCCATAATGATTTGTTTTTTCCGGGCAAGTTCATTAGTCTTGCGCCAGAGGCTCCCCGACGGGGAATCGAACCCCGGTCTCCCGGGTGACAGGCGGGTATACTAACCACTATACTATCGAGGAGCCCCAAAACTAATATATCGAATTTAAATATTTTACATCGTCACAACTGACAACGGAATCGAACAGTGAATAAACTGTCAAGGAGCTTTTTTGGTATCTTTTCGAACGAGCACAAGTCATCAATACTTATAGTGTTGTAGCGAGCTTAGGGTTCGCTGGATTAATTATTTCTAATAAATAAGAGCCGTTAAATCGATTTTGAATTAATGTAACACTTTATTATATATCCGTTAATAACAACCGTTACTTTTACCGTACACTTAACGATTTCTTTACTTATCGCTTGTTTCGCTTTCTTACTTATTACTTTCTACTTATCGCTTGCTTCACTTTCTACTTCTTACTCGATCTGCGTGCGACGTATTTATACCGTTTCCTCATTCTGATTTGGCGTTTCGTTTCCGTCCGTTCCATAGCCTCGACTTTTCTATTCCAGTTTTCCAGTACTTTCTAAAATAATGTAGTACTTTGTTTCGGACTTTCTCGAAGATTCCAGTACTGATTGTCATATGCGTCACACTACCCTCCGCCTAGATTAGTTCGTCTCGAACTAAGTCCACTGATCTCCTGGGTTAACAAAAGTCGCCAGTCGGTCACGATGTACCACTTTCATCTTGGCGTTCGGTCTTCGCTGAATCCTATAGACAACGTCGTTAATTCTTGTGAGAATCTTATACGGTCCTTCCCAATGTTGCTGCAACTTCGGAGACCTTCCTTTTTGCCGATAAGGGTTATAAAGCCACACGTTATCGCCTGCATTAAATCCGGATGCGTTGGCTCGAACGCCGTACCTGGTTTTCTTCCTGTCACTTGATACCTTGATTTGCTTTCGAACCAAATGATGAATCTCATCGATGCGATTTCTCCATTCGGCTACGTAGTCTTCGGTTTTATCTATGGCGTCTGGAGGTATTCAGAATCGGAGATCGGCTGGTAATCGTATCTCTCGTCCAAATATAATTCTTGTTGGAGAATGGCCCGTCGTATCGTGATTAGCCGATCTATAGCTCAGGAGAAAGGTTTGTACATATTTGTCCCAATCTCTTTGGTGATCACTAACGACCTTCGATAAGTGCTCTTTCATTGTTCGGTTGAACCTTTCGACCATTCCGTCTGACTGCGGATGTAAGGGTGTGGTCCTGGTTTTCCTTACGCCCAGTGCCGCACAGATGCCTTGAAATATCTGTGATTCGAAGTTTCGGCCTTGATCGGAATGCAGCTCACAGGGAGCTCCATATCTGCTGATCCAATTATTGATAAGCTACTCAATGAAGGTTGTTGCTTCTTGGTTTGGAATTGGAAGGACTTCCACCCACTTCCTGAAGTAATCCATGATGACCAACGTGTATTTGTTGTCGTCGTTGGTTTTTGGAAATGGTCCTGAGATATCAATCGCAATTCGCTCGAAAGGGGCACCCACGTTGTACTGTTTCATAGCGCTCCTTGGTTTTGCTGTTGGTCCTTTGGTCGCAGTGCAAGTTGTGCACTTCCTACACCAAGACTCGACGTCATCTCTCATGTGAAGCCAGTAGAAGCGAGATCGTAATTTTGAAAGTGTCTTATTAACTCCCAGATGTCCACCGGAGGCCCCGTCGTGCATTTCTGTTAGTACATCCTTCACTTTTGATGATGGGACTAGAATCTGCATTCGATGGGATTTTCCGTCCGCGACTTCCCATTTACGCTTTAGAATTCCATCTTCCACCAGCAAGGAATTCCATTGTACCCAATATGCCTTAAATGTTCCAATCTTGTCGGAAATATTGTTCCAAGTTGGCCGCTCGTTCTTTTCTCTGTATTCCAGGATTAGCGACATATCTTCATCCTGAAGTTGAGCTGCGGGTATAGCATCACTCGTCCACCCATCTAGTACTTCTACTTGTACCTTTCGGAGGTCGTACGCCTCTTGTTTTAAACGATCAATTTCTACTTCCGAATCCTGAAGGCGACGCTTTAGGGTCAAAATTTCAGCTTGCCTCTCTGCTAGATCAGTTGATAAACGATTGTTCTCCTCAATCACCTTTTCTCGGCTGGTCTTAAGAGCAATTATTTGTTGATGCAAGGATTTACATTCGGTCGTGGTGCTGTCCAAGTCTGAATCACGCTGAGGGCTTCTCTTGTGATTAGCGCACGAATAACAATTCTCAATTGATGTTTCATTCATTCGTCGACGTTTCCTACAGTCAACAGAGATGTGGCCGACTCCGCCGCATGTCCAGCACTTCATAACAGGTCTCGGGGTTCTCCGTTGTACATGCCCGATTCTTTGGCAGGAACATTCCTGGACGGACGTTTCTCGGACTCTATATGCACTCCTGGTAGCCAGTTTAGCAGATTCATATGCCAATGCGAACGGCAGTATTTCATTAGTCGTCTTCTTTCTAGCCAAACGAACGGCTTGTTGCAAGTCCCGATCTTGGAGTGCATTTATAAATGCATCCATTGCTACCTCGTTCAGAAATTCATTAGTCATATTTGAATAAGACAAGTTTGGCAATCGCTCAATGTCTGCCTGCAACTGTTGAAGATTTTCTCTAGGTTTCTGCGTTCGGCTCTGCAGTTGCATGAATTAGACCTGCTGCATGTGGTTGTCTCCATACCTAGCTTCAAGGCCGTCTCTTACCGCTTGGAAATCTGTTTGCTTCTCTCCTGGTATGGTTTGTAGCAATTCTGCAGCCGCCCCGCGGAGTAACAAGGTTAGTGATGTTGACTTTTGCTCATCTGACCACTTATTATAATTGGCCGCGGCGTCAAACTGACGTATAAATACGGAGAAGGGTCCCGTTCCATCGAAGGTTGGCGGTTGCATCCTTGTATCGTTGTAGTAATGTTGATTGGTAGGCGATGTCTTATTTCTCTCAACACACTCAAGTCTCTTTTCGATTCGCGTTATTTCATCGGTGACCTTCTTAAATCAGCTTCGTTTTTCAGATCTAGATTTTCCACTTCGTTTCGAATTTTCGACTGAATTTCTTCCTTAAAGTGTTGGAAATTACATTTCATCCACTGCGTTTGGGCATCCAATTTTTCATTCAGATCTGCAGTTTGCGCGTCCAATTTCGAGTTAATATCTGTAGTTTGTGCGTCGAATTTTGAATTTTGGGCATCCAATTTTGCTTTCAGATCTGCAGCTTGTGCATCGAATTTTGAATGTTGGACATCCAATTTTATCATCATCATCCTGAGCATCTCCGAAATGTCCAACTGTGGCGAACTCTTCCCCGTTACATTGGCACCATCTTGACTCGCTGTTTCTTCTCCGTCCGGGCAGTCTGGCCCAATCGTTAAAACATATGTGTCGACATTAATACCCTCTTCCACCATTGCTGCTTGCAGACGCTGTCGAAGAATTTGCTTCTGTCCTCTGCTATCCAGATTCCGGTTCTCAAGTTCCTTCTTCAACTCAGGAACGCGAAGATCCTCCAAACGTCGATCTGACATCATCACAACACAATTTCACAGACTTATTTACTTCACCAATAATTAATCCCACTTCTGACACCAATTGTAGCGAGCTTAGGGTTCGCTGGATTAATTATTTCTAATAAATAAGAGCCGTTAAATCGATTTTGAATTAATGTAACACTTTATTATATATCCGTTAATAACAACCGTTACTTTTACCGTACACTTAACAATTTCTTTACTTATCGCTTGCTTCGCTTTCTTACTTATTACTTTCTACTTATCGCTTGCTTCACTTTCTACTTCTTACTCGATCTGCGCGCGACGTATTTATACCGTTTCCTCATTCTGATTTGGCGTTTCGTTTCCGTCCGTTCCATAGTCTCGACTTTTCTATTCCAATTTTCCAGTACTTTCTAAAATAATCTAGTACTTTGTTTTGGGCTTTCTCGAAGATTCCAGTACTGATTGTCATATGTGTCACAGTATTATGGGTGATCAATGCTTTACAGTATACACATACTGTGAGCGTCAAAAGAAAGTGTACAGCTATGAACTGCATTTTTGCAACCCTGTTTAAGCAAGGGGGTTCGATCTTTTAGTGAAATACTTATGTTATTTTTTAAGGTAGTTTATTTTCCATGAATTGCCATATAAAACTTAACAGAAAATAATGAAGTAAAAATACAATAAAAAAATAAAAAAAAATATTTCAGTTTTAAAGCGTCAAAAAAAAGTGTACATTATTCAATTAAAGTAAAAAACTTAAAACCAGTACTTTGTCTGCTTCCCTTTCGCCTTTAAAATAGCATCAATGCGTCTGGGCATTGACTCTACTAGCTTCCTTGTCAATTCGGTTGGAATTTTTTGCCACTCTTCAACTAGAATTGACTTTAGTGACTCTCTGTCTGAAATGTTCCTCTTTCGGGTCTGCTTATCCAGATACTCCCACAAATGCTCGATAGGGTTTAATTCCGGGGATTGCGGAGGGTGATCCATTTGCTTAGGTGTACGGTAAAGTAACCATTCCTTGACTATTTTCGATGTGTGCTTGGGGTCGTTGTCTTGTTGGAAGACCCATGAATCACTTAAACCCAATTTCGCAACACTACTTGGCAAATTGTCTCTTAAAATATTAAGATAATCTTCTTTTCTCATTGTACTGTCAATAAAGACGAGGTTCCCAACTCCAGATGACGCCATACACCCCCAGACCATTACCGAACCGCCCCCGTGCTTAATTGTTGAATTTAAATTTTTTTGTTCAAATTCAGTTTTTTTCGTTCTTCATATTTTTGGTGGTTTTATTGAACCAAAAATCTCAAATTTTCTCTCGTCACTAAAGAGAACATTTCCCCAGAATGAAGAACTTTCTTTTTGATACTTCTTGGCAAAAAGAAGTCTTAGCTTCTGATTTTTTTCAGAAATGTATGGCTTTTTGCGAGGAACTCTTCCGTGTCGCCCGCTGCTATGGAGGGTCCGCCGAATAGTGCTCGCGCTAACGTTGACTCCAGAAGATTGGGTAATGTTTTCAGCAATCTTTACTGCACTAGATGCGGGATTTTTTCACACTTCCCTGACAATAGCACGTTCATCACCTACGGACAGCCTTTTTGGCCTTCCGTAACGAGGTCGATCTTTTACATCCTTGAACTTTTGAAATTTGTCCAAAATTTTTTTCACCGTGTTATGGCGTCTGCCCACTGTTTTGGCTATTTCGCGGTAAGATTTTCCTTCCTTTCTTAATTTAATAATAAGTTGTCGTGTTTCTACTGCACTTTGTTTAACCATTTTGAAGTAAATTAAAAAAATAATTTAAGCAACAAGCAACTTTCGATGGAAATGAACTCAATAACACTTTTAATCAATTAGTTATGAGTTGTAAAGAAAACAAAATAAATTTGACGGTTGTTTTCCCGATAAGCGGAAAGTTGCACAGTATGTGTGGCAAGTTGTACACTTTTTTTTGACGCTTTAAAACTGAAATATATTTTTTTATTTTTTTAATGTATTTTTACTTCTTTATTTTCTGTTAAGTTTTATATGGCAATTCATGGAAAATAAACTACCTTAAAAAATAACATAAGTATTTTACTAAAAGATCGAACCCCCTTGCTTTAACAGGGTTGTAAAAATGCAATTCAATGCTGTACACTTTCTTTTGACGCTCACAGTATGTATCACAGCATTTAGCGCAAAAATAATGGATTTCTATTTTCTGGGATAAAAAGCATTAGTTCACATCGTCTTAATAGCTCTCTGACAAACAAAACCCGGCAAACCCATCGTTCACAAGTCAAGAGTAATAAAACAGCATTGAAAATTTTGTCGACCTTGAAAGTTTATTTGAAACATTCCACCTGTACTTGTCCAAGCAGCTGGTAAGCGATAGATCTCCGATAAACATCTCGCAGCACGTACACCCAGCCGGCTTTAACCTCAGCCACAAACGTATTCAATTAGCAGCCTCTGGTGGCATCACTCTTTGGTCTCTTCATACCCGATCAAACACACTACCAACAAATTTAATCACACGTGTCTTTATTAATATTTATAAAACAAACGTTAAATAAAAAAAAGTTAAATACATTGTTGTCGACCCAATGATCCAACTCTCATTCAAAGAGACGGCATAAAAAAGTCGTGGACGGTTTTTTTTTTTGAATATGACAATCTAAGATTGCGTGCGGCATATGTTATAGATGTGTACGTGTGTTTATCCCTATCAATTATTCAAATCCTCGATTTCTTGTTCGACGTTGGCCTTTTCGCTTGACACCGAAACTGATACGATAATAACGACACACAAAATCGATAAGAATATCTGTGTATGTACATTTCGAATCAAGTTTTGTCACAGATGTAGAGCTCTTTGTTTACGATTTCATAAATGTCCTTCAGACAGGATGTGACCATTGTATTAAATTTCTTATCACTAAATATGCTTTTTCCCAGAATCACCACTATGGCGGCCACTAATCTGTGACTGTCATCTAAATCGGACTTTAATTTCTGGCAAATCAATCGAACTAGATTTATAACAATGTTGCAGCATCCAGGCAGTTGACCGACGGCGACTTTAATGAGCGCATCTACATATGTTAGCCGGACATATCTGTTGATAGAGCACGGTATTGTTCGTCGCCCGAAGTTGTTGTTTGACATTGTTCACCCAAGAATTTAATTGGATCGTTTACTCTATCAGTGTATAATTAACGTAAGTTATGACACGTTCAAATTTCCCGTCAGTCTTTCGTGATATATCGAGGAAATTCTCCTCAAATGTGTTAAATTGTAAAATCAGACCGACAAACAATTCTTGTGTAGTATTTTTAAGTAGTATACATCAATTATTCTGGTGTTTGACTTTTTATGCTACTTGATAATTGTGTGATTGTCATTCGTAAACCTGTCGGCATGAAGCGGCGAATAGGTGATAATGAAATTAATCGAAAATTCCGCGAATTACCGAATCAAAATCGAATTAGAGCTCGCGCGAAAATGTGCTCAGTGTATACAGTATTACAACTATCAAAAGCTGAAACCTGGGCATACTTATGCCAATTGCAGTTTAATCCTAAAAATTATTGATCGCTGGGTGTAACTGACAAGATCAAACATCCTTATTCCACATCCATGAGTGATTTAATATATTGCCAAATTAATTAGGGAGGAATTTTGGCCCACCCTTCTTCATGCCTCCCTTTAGTATATAACTTCGTGGCTAGCAATTATTACCGATATTGTGGGTCAAAGTCCTTAAACCATTTACATATTATACAACCACTTGTACACATTTTGCAAAGCACTTAATTTGGAATACCTTTTTTCCACGTGTGGAGAATATAATAATAAAATCCATATGAGGCTTGTGTAAGAATTTTAGTGCCATTTCAAAACTTGTAACGATACCAGTTTCGTTTGAACTCGTGTGTTTGTGCTAACTTATTTATGCGCTTCCATAAATAACTGATTCGAATCTGTGTTGAGAGATACAAAATGGAAACGGGATCTTTGAGCTTAGAATTACAGGGAGGAAACTTAAATACGGACGCAAACAAAGTTCAAAAGTTAATGTTGAAATTGACCAAAGTTTGACCCAGAGAAAAACCAGGTAAAATGCTTATAAATTCTATGAAGACTGACATACAGAACAGCGCCAAAACCATATTTTCTGGTTCTAACCTTTTCTAGTGTGGATTCAAAGCACGTTCTTCACAAATATCGCACAACGCTTTACATTCATCTATGCAGACTCACCAAATATAGAAATGTGTAGCTCCCAATTGGGGGGGTTTGTAGAATTTCTTCGTATCCTTTCTCTGGTCAGATGTTTACTTTAGAGACTCCCATATTTGTAATAGTTGTGCACAGTCAGGTATGCAAATAATTTGTTTGTGTATCGAAATTAACATACCACTTTGTATCAAACGGAATACATCCGCCAAACCCTCGTTCGATAAAAAATGTCACCAGATCACAACAGCTAAAAACGACATTGAAATTATGGCAGTCCATTCCAATGAAGACCAACAGAAAGAATTCTATTATTCCAACCAAACAATTAAGAAAAGCAGAAGGTTTACAATGGCAAAGTATTAAAAAAACTATAGTGTTTAAATGTACAGCTGATTAACATCCTTTTTGGTCAATGGACAAAAATGTCCTGAAGTGCAAAAAGGTTTCGAACAACTACTGTTCGCATAAAATAAAATTGAATATATTTATGCCTGTAAAGCCCCTTAATAAGCAACAAAGGTATCCTTAAATCTAACACTTCAATTCGCAATAAGGATCCAGGCTCTAAAATTATATCATCCATTAATTATCACCCACCCCAGTAAAAGTGATATGTAAACCATTTATTTATCTCACTTCCATAGGTGTTCAGTTCAACCAGACATTTCATGCATTTCCATGCCACGGTACTCGGGGCGAATGCTACAAGAATGATTCTTCTTTAACAAAACACACATCCAACTGAGATTGCAATGATTTGGAATTGTTCAATAGGTGGGCGCTCAGTGGTCAGACACAAAGTCGTTTATATCTTTCGTATGAATGGATAGATTCAATTAGGTTTGTGATAATATTTTCTCGTTATTCTGACCGAACGATTGAAATAATTGGAAAGTTTTGGTTTGGGGAGTATTCTGTGTAATAAATGAAGGAATATAATATCGTTGACCAGATTTTCCATAATTTCTTTTATTATTTCATCCAACTGATTAAAAACTATTTTGACAGGAAACACAACTCCCTTTGGGATCTCTATGATATCTCTACGTTAAAGAGTGTTCAATGCACTTATTAATGAAATACAATACTGTTCTGGCCAAATGTTTCACAAAAAAAGTTTAACAGAACACGTATCCCATTGAGGTATCAATATGGAGCCAGAATTACATGAAAAACTTATAGAGCGTTAGCATCAACTGCTTTTAGTATTGTCTTCCATTATAAATCGCCACGAACGTCATCCATATCGGCATGAAATACCCGCTGGTATTTCAATGGGAATTCTTTTATTCTTGTAACTTTTTGAGAAGGGTTTGGTGCGAATAAACTGAAGTTATTTGCAACAGTTTGGAGGCTCAACTACTACAACGGACTCCCAAACCATATCCAATCTTTTCGTGTCCTTCTTCAAACTATCCTTCACGGACGACTCGTTCGAGCCTAACCCCTCCTACTTTACTGGCATGTCTGAATTCTCCCTCGGCCCTCTCATCCCTCTACACATTCAACAACACCAAGTCATAAAAAATCTTGAAGAACTGAAAGACGATTTCAGTCCCGGCCCAGACGGACTTCCTGCTATCCTCTTAAAAAAATGTTCCCCTTCTCTCCCTCTCTCTCTCGCGTCAATCTTCAATCTATCCCTTGCTCAAGGTCTATTCCCTGACTTTTGGAAATCCTATTACATAACCCCCATACATAAAAAGGGGAAAAAAACGATATATCCAATTATCGTCCCATTGCCAAGCTTTCGCACATTCCCAAACTGTTCGAAGGCCTTCTATATGAGGCGTTATGTTTTCGCTGCGCACCCGTCATCTCTCCGAACCAGCACAGCTTTCTCTCAGGCAGGACCATTACTACTAACTTTGTCGAATTCACATCCCACACACTCCTTGCCCTAGAAAACGGCGATGAGGTCGATGTAGTCGCTACCGACTTTAGCAAGGCCTTCGACAAAATCTCCCATAACCTCATTCTCTTCAAGCAATCTTCCCTCGGTTTCGAACCCCTTCTGATTAAGTGGGTCTCATCCTATCTCAGTTATCGAACCTGCCGCGTGCGATTAAGATCCACCCTCTCCGATCCTTTTTTCCCAAGCTCAGGTGTCCCCCAAGGCAGTCATCTCGGACCTCTCGTATTTATCCTAACCATAAACGACATAGGCTCTTGCATTAATCACTCCTTCATCTCACTTTACGCGGACGATTCCAAAATGTTCAAGACAATCCGCTCTCCCCTGGACTCCTCACTTCTCCAATCGGATCTTGACATCTTCTCGACTTGGTGCCAAAATAATTGCCTAGAAATGAATA
Organism: Microdon myrmicae; assembly: GCA_963931805.1. NCBI lineage: Eukaryota > Metazoa > Arthropoda > Insecta > Diptera > Syrphidae > Microdon > Microdon myrmicae. Next base: position 74,864,833 of record OZ007500.1, on the reverse strand, counting down.
TCGCCAAATGTCACACAATCACCTTCTCTCGGAAGAGTTCCCCACTCACCCACGCTCCTATATCTTACTGAACCAACCGATAACATCGGTTGAATTGATTCGCGATCTGGGCGTCCTATGCGACAAGGAACTCAAAGTTACCGCACTCATTGATTACATAATCCTCAAGGTCAACGCCGCCCTTGGGTTTATCAAACGGTGGTCGAAGGAATTCCGTAACCCCTATGTCACCCGATCAGTCTACACAACCTTTGTCCGGCCACTACTCGAATACGCTAGTCAGGTCTGGTCCCCGTATCAAGTGACTCACATTCGCAGGATTGAGGGAGTTCAACGTCGTTTCTCGCGCTTTGCCCTCCGCGGACTGAACTGGGAAAATCCGCTGATTCTACCACCATACACAAGCCGGCTCCGTCCAATCAATCTAAACACACTTGAAGAGCGCAGAATCCATGACGACATCATCTTTGTCCATCGCCTTCTGTCTGGCTCAATCAATTGCACTTTAACATTTCATACAAACCCCCGTAACGTACGTAACCCTCGACTGTTTTACGTGCCCGCTCATCACACTTCTTACGGCGCTAACGAACCCATATCGCGTATGCTACGACGGGCCAACTCTGTCCCCACATCCTTCGATTTCAACATCTCTACTCCCGCTCTTAAACGACGTCTCAGTAGAAACCCGTCCTAAATCCGCCCCCTCCCCTCAATAGCCCCTCTACCCTGCAATCCTCTCCTCTCCCTCCCTCAAACTAGTTCTCCCCTACACCTTTCCAACCGCACCCACAATCCCCCCTGCTCACTAATCCCCGCCCCTGTATCAGTCCGTACACATGCCCTCCACTGTCGCACAAAGGCCGCGTTTACCACCGCCACATACATTCGCTCTTCCCTGGCCTCCTACCTCCCCTATCGCCTAGTAATCTTCAACTTCCAGCTTTTCTTCTCCTTTTTTTCGATTGAATAATTGAATAATGTCTTAACCACTACTCTAGATTTTAAGATAGTCTGTAGGGTGTTATGTTAAGTTAATTTAAGCTTGCATTAAGCTAAATAAAAATGGGGGTTCCGCCTTCAATCAAACAGTTTGGAGAAATATAATATCGTTCACCTCCACAACTATGTTACCACGAATAAATTCATTGAACTGAAATTCATTTTTTTATATTGCCGACACCTCAATCTATTTTTTAAATTATTTTTATAATTTTTTAATTAATTTTTTTTTAATTTTTTAATTAATTTTTTAATTTTTTTACGAACACACAAACTTTTTAAAATCAAACATGTTATAAAAAATAAATAAGATGTAGTAATATGAAAGAAATCAAAACAATGAATAATATAGATTTAGACTTTAGAAAAAAAACGGGAAAAGAAAAGGGGACCGTTGCGTCTGGGGAGAAAAAGTCCTATCTTCGCCCAGTATCCGAAAAGTCGTTGAACGAACTACATCGATCGTCGCTCGTTAATGAAAACATATTAAAAGTATTGGTCGCGTACACACGCGTGTGTGTTTTTTAACGTTTATTTATTAAATAATGCTATTACATTTTTTTGTTTCTTAGTCTAAATAAACATAAAACTATAAGCTCTTGTCGTTGTTATTTTAATGTGTATATACGCAATACTTATCATTTATTATTATATTTTTTTCCTTTATGCTTACAAATCGTTTATTCATTTTCACTTGTGCAACATTTTTAATTTTCCCTTTATATTCTTAGATTCTAAATTATAGGGTAGATAAAAGATGTGTAAATTCTAGTTTAATTACCTTATATTATAACTTACTCGTCCTACGCAGACGCTCTAAGCTACACATTACATGACTATTGTGTAATTTGCCTTTCGGCGACAGAACTTTGTTTGTGGCTGTATTTCTGACTATTTGTATGACAAAGAAAAGTTAGAAAAACTTTGTGTCGAATTTTTTTATGTTTTTCCTTAAAATTGAACTTACTTCTTTTTTTTTTAATTTCATTTAAAAGAACTTAACTTAAATCTTATACTACCCTAATTCTAGAACAGCTAAGTCTGTGTGAGCTGCCTGATGATGCATTATTCTACCGACATTGGTATTATGGTCTTTATTTGCCATTCAACCAACAGAACTGTTGGTGCTGTTTAATAATATCGTCCCGGTCTCTGTGGGAGAGAGCCCTACTGAATCGCAAGAACTCTTCTTCGGTGCGCATTACTTTCCGGTCGTATCACAATCGCCCGTCTACGGATGATCTACTTACATGATAGATCAGCGGAATTCCGGATCTCTCCTGTATAAGCCCTTTTATGTCCAAATCAAGGAACGCCTCTGATGGAACAAAGCCGTTGCGACGCAGGCTCTCAAAGTACTTGAATAATAAGCCCCGAAAATTAGGTCATTGGACGAGCTTATTGCTCTCGTAATATGTCCTCTGATTAATTTGCTCATATAATTATCCACCCTATTTATGTATGCTTCATTATATAAAGTCTCATTTGAATAGTACTTTTTATAGTCCGATTCCGGTGTTCGATATAATCTGAGACAACTTCTGAGACACTTCTTTCGAACACCCGAATCTTTTCCATCAAATTTGGACACATGTTAAACTATACCGGAAAACCATATATGAGCATTGGCTTGATTAGCGTCATGGAGCATATAACTTTTACCCTGCTGTCAAGTTGGCTACTGTGAAATAGCCTCCTTGTCATAGCAAAAGTTTTCCTCGCTTTGACCAAAGCAGCCTCTACATGTCTGTTGTAATACAGATATTGATCTAGCCAGATGCCAATGTATTTAACTAAACTCTTGGTTTCCAGTTTATCTCCATGCGATCCCACGATAACTAACTTTGGAGTACCAATGCCAGCGAACCTCTATTCTACCTCCTGCACATTGGAGTTCCAGTGCCAGCGAGCCCGCAATTCCACCGCCCGGCACCTTGGAGTACCAATGCCAGCGGACCTTTATCCCCGCCTCCTGACACCTTGGAGAACTAATGTCAGAGAGCCAGATGGGATCCGACTAATTGGAAAAACACCACTTGTCGGCCCATAAAAACCCAATCATCACAGTGGGCAATACCGCATACCTTTTGCTCCTGCCGGCATCAACGCGCCGCCAACGGGTCCATTGGCCATTTTTCATTTTACATAGTTCATTTTTTATTTTCTATTGTTAATTTTTTGTTTTCCATTTCCTTTCCGCACCACATCACCCACCCGAGTGATCTTTCCACCCTACCTTTTTATCGTGACTGCATCACTGTGGGGGGGGGGGGGTACCGTGACGTTTCCACCAAACGCCAATGCTTTGCTTTCTATTTAATAAACTGAAATCCCATAAAAACAAATATTATGGCCGTTCCATTTCCATTTGAACCTTGCTATTAACTATGCAAAAACTTCCACATAAAGCACATAAACCGATAGTTTTCGCTAATGCAATTGCATTAGCATCTATAAACATTTCCCCCAGGGGCATGCTTGCATACAACGCAGCATGTTCCTAAAATTCAATTCGAACATGCCAACGCACAATACGAACAAAGTATTTTGCCGCACATCTGCATGGCATGTTCACCCTTGTTTTACTCCACAGCATACCGCACCATTGGCTACCGAAGGGAATCGAGTATTGCATAATGTAAATGCGCACATGATAAACCGACCCTTTGAAGACGGCAGCGATATGTGCACGATCAGCGTAAATGCCGTACGCAGTTACTGATCGGGTAAACACCCCAAGTATCTTCTTCATGATACTTGCCCAGATGCAAACATTTTCTTTTATGGAATTCGAGTGTCCGCGGTTCGCATGCTCATGGGCACACAGCATGAGCGTGCGAAGCAACCATATCTGTGTGCGTGCACATCCTCAGCGGCACCAATGCATGGAAGATCATCCCCTATTGGTCACCGAAACGATGGATGAAAATTGGTGTTCTGTCATTTCGAAGGAATTTCTTCAATCTCGGTTTAGATTCCGTGGAGGCAAGTCGGGCCCTCCACGTAAAACGTAAAATTAACGGAGTCGAAAATATAGCGAGAGTCGAGTTTCGTCCACCAGTAAGTATGCACGAGCCTACTGCCAACGGAGTCGGATTTAGAGGTGTCGTTTAAGTTATAATCTATTTTGACTAAATAGAAATGTTCCTGAATGTGTTGCTTACGCTGTAATCTATTTTATCTAAATATAAAATGAAACTGAATGTGTTGTTTAAGCTATAAACTATTTTTAACTAAATATAAAGGAATTTAGACATTGTGCGTAAGTTGTGAACTATTTCATGTGTACAGTGTATTTATTATTATTATTATTATTTACTGGCCTGTAGGAACCCGGAAGTTCATGACCCCACCGACTCGGCTCCGCCATTGTTCCCTGTCGTGTGCGCTCTCCTTCCACGTTCGATCATCCGATTCGATCTCCTCGAGGTCCAATCTAACATTGTCCTCCCATCTCCGTCGCGGCCGTCCTGGCGGTCTCTTTCCCGTTAGTTTACCGTCAAGAATTCTATGCGCGGTCCTATCATCGCCCATTCGCGCTACGTGTCCGGCCCATCTTAATCTTCGCGACTTGATCACTCTCACTATTGTAGGTTTGCGGTATAGCTCTTCCAATTCGTGGTTGTGGAGTTTCCTACATTGTCCTGACTCCTCGTCATATTTACGGCCAAATATACCCCTTAAAACATTATTCTCGAATACGCGGAATTTGTTCTCATCCCGTTTTGTGAGAGGCCATGTTTCGCATCCGTATAGAGCAATCGGCATGATTATGGTTCTATAGACACGGAGCTTTATATTGCGTGAAAGCAGTTTGGATTTTAATAGTTTACTGGCTGCATGCCAACTAGCGTTGCCGGAATGTAGTCTTTTGTTAATTTCCTTTGACGTTTCGTTACTGACCGTCAGTATCGTTCCCAGATATTTACATTTTTTAACTTTTTCAAATATCTTGCCTCTGATGTTTATATGTGTTCCCTGAGTTCCACTTGCTCTCGCCGTAATCATGTATTGTGTTTTGTCTTCATTTATTTCTATGCCCACCTCTTCTGCCGCTTGCATGATGATTTCACAGTTTTTCGGGAAAGTTAGCATTATTCAACGCGTTGTTAGAAAGGTCTGTGTATATATCTATTGCCATTGGGGGCAGGTTCTTGAGTACGATGTTAGGTACTCCATCTATTCCCACTGACTATTTGCTTCACAATCAGTCGAAAATATCCTGGATCCCTTCCCTCGTAATTAAAAGGCTATAAGCCCCACCATTGGGAGCGAACATACAGGGCAAAGTCACTGATTGCTTTCAACCCGGCGAAAGCGAGGACGATCCTTGTCCCTATTCAATACAAGTTGACATGCAGTCTCCGCGTGACACCCTTGGGTAGCTACTTTGGCACCCGCCAAAGAGTGAACCAATACATGCAGCGATATCCTGAGAAACGTTGACGCAGAGCTGCACAGCAGCTAGCTGATACCCTGTCCAAATATAAGGCGGACATAACAGCATTATAAGAAATAAGATGGACGGGGAATGGTGTTATTTAAACCAACGAGTATGACATTTATTACAGCTGTCATTCACAACACTATGTGCTCGGGGTAGGCTTTCTAGTCAGCCAAAAACTGAAGCCTGTCATTATCGGCTTTAATGCAATAAAGGAATGACTATCCACTCGTTGCGTGCGAGGCAAGTTTAAAAACATAAGCCTCATAAACGTTCACAGACCTACAGAGAAGTCCCCTGACGACGAAAAGGAAGAATTCTACGGGAACATCGAACGGCCCCTCAATTCCTGCGCAAAATACGAAATGCAAACCGTCCTTGGTGATTTGAATTCGAAAATAGATCGGGAGCCGGTTTTCAGGCACTACCCAGGTTCCCATAGTTTGCATGAGAACACTAATGACAATGGACTATGAGTCATCGAATTGCCAGCATCAAAAAACTTGGTCGTTGTGAGTATCAGCGAGCCTGGTGACGGTACGAACGTACCGAGGTGCCAACTTCGACACGGATCACTGTCTTGTTGGTACAGTTTTCTGAGCCCGGATTGCCTTACGGAGACATATTGCATCCACAGATCAGGTTCGGATCAACACGGCTGCCTTACGCAATAAGAACACCCGTAACACTTTTTGTCATGCGTTAAGAATCGCCCTCAAAGAACTCGATGGTGGAGGAGTAAGTCTTGGGGCCAGAATGCCGGGCGAAGAAGAGAAATGGACGCGCCTTAAGAATACTGTCATTAGTACTGCCAACTCCATCTTAGGCAGTAGTCGTAGAGATCGGAGCGACTGGTTTGATGATGAGTGCAAACTAGCGACTGAACGTAAGAATGCGGGTACGCGAGGAGAGATACAAAGTGCTCAGAAAATCTGAAAAAAAAGACTTCACATACAAAAGAAAAGTGCCTGGGAAAAACACTTTGTCTGTGAAATAGAGAAAAGTAGAGAGCGAGGTCCGCACCAGGCACAGAAGCTCTACCAAATAATCCGCAGTATGACGCGGTACATACCATGCTGCACTTACTGCAAGGATATAGAAGGTAATCTGATCACCGATCCTGAAGGCATATTCTGGAGCGATGGGAAGTGCACTTCAATAAATTGCTAAATGGTCAGCTCACAGAAGAATTGGAGGCTAGACCAATGCAAAATCAAGACCAAATCCTGCCGCCACCAAGCATTGGGGAAACAGTAATAGCCACAAGACCGCTCAAATGAAATAAAGCCACCGGAGCTGATGGCATACCAGCTGAGCTGATCAAAAAAGGAGGGACAGCGTTACATCACGCAATTCATGAGATCGTGGTGCACATATGGGAGCAAGAAGACATGCCGGAAGATCGGGGTCATGGAACAATTTGCCCCATACATAAGAAGGCAGGAATCACACTGTGCAGCAACTATAGGGGTATAACCTTGCTGAGTACCGCCTATAAGATACTCTCCACTATCGCTGGATCAGTGTATCCAAGTTTCATCGACAGTAATTAATCGGCGCCAAAACTCAGAATTATTGAGCCTAAACTGCGACATCAGAAATGTTATTTCGAACACGTTTTTGGTCTAACGCTCCTCGATAGTATAGTGGTTAGTATACCCACCTGTCACACGGGAGACCGGGGTTCGATTCCCCGTCGGGGAGCCTCTGGCGCATGACTAATGACCTTGCCCGGAAGAAACAAATCATTATGAAAAATTTAACAAGCCTCAGGACTTGCTAAATAAGGCCAAGACCGTGCCCGGTTGTAGTGCTGATGATGATGAAAAGAACTCATTAAACAAGAAAATCTCCAGTGTGCTTTTATTTTTTTCTCCTACCTGGATTCCTGGATATTTTGTGACCAGTTTTCATCGGAACATTCGTTGGGTGCATTATTTATACCTTTCTCTTGGAGATTAATTTTCTCCGAACAATCGGTGGGTGTTAAGTGAGCCCGTGTCGTACCGGCACACTACTTAAACCCCCACACCATCATTGGTCGATATCAGTGTGGCTTCATCCCAGGCAAATCAGCGATTGATCTGATTTTTCACTCTTAGGCAACTACTACTAATACTACTATTTATTGGCATGTAGGAACCCGAAAGTTCATGACCTCACCGACTCGACTCCGCCATTGTTCCCTGTCCCGTGCGCTCTCCTTCTACGTTCGACCATCCAATCAGATCTCCTCGAGGTCCAACCTAACATTGTCCTCCCATCTCCGTCGCGGCCGCCCTGTCGGTCTCTTTCCCGTTGGCTTACCGTCAAGAATTCTATGCACGGTCCTATCATTGCAACTAGCGAGTACTACACGTAAACTCTAAAAGCGGAGAAAACTGTCTTCATGCTCCTAAAGGGAGTTGGTCCTTCTTTTTCCCCAGAAGAATTACTGGAGGAATTAAAAACTGTTGAAATCGACAGTCTAAAGATTATAGGCGTGAAACCGATCTCCACCGTAAACTCTACAAATCGCAACCCCAAGTTGCCTTTCCTTATTGTGTCAGTAAATCCCAACAGTGAATTTGATGGGCTTAGGTATGTAACACATTATTTATTCACTATATAATTAATATATATAAATAAATAAATATTGGAGAAGAGGACGGACCCTACAAAGTCGGAAGCCAACAGACACAGACGCTACGAGTCGGAGGCCCCCTCAAGTAAGTGTTGCATTAACAATACAACAGGTGTTTCTAGGTCATGGCGCCGTTATTACGCATTTCCTGACCAATTTTTCTCCTCTGTCATCCGTTAGCCGCTGTGCCGTTCTCGATTCACCTTCCGTAGGGCGTCGTTACGCTTCCTTTTTTTAATTTTCCCTTCTTCAAGAGCCAAGTGCTGTAAAACAATGTTTGCTATTCCAGAAGATCTCCTGTTTTTAATCTATCTAAGGATGTCCATAAAATTGTCTCAACTCTAGCCAATACCCTAGGTGTTCTTAGTTTCTGATAGGTCCAGGTAGGTGAGTCCGACTGTTCTACCAACCGTGCTGTGCAACCTTCAGTTGCAAGTCAGAATTCAACACAGCTCTGGATACTATCCGCTTCCCGCGGACCATGTTTCAAGTTGATCGTTGCAGTTCCAAGCAATATGTAAGGCCTTCCCAATTCGACCTATTAACTGTTCAGAGCCGCTGTCTCGTCGGCAGCCACTGGTGTGTCGACATCGGTATATAACCCCTTAGTGTGCCAGAGCGAGTGATGACTTCGATTGCCCGGCCCGGTCTGCAAGCAATTGAGGCACAGGTGATTCATCATCTCCATGCCAATCCTCTCTTTACAAACTAAGCGAGTGAATTCCGAGCACCGTCGTGATACGTGGGTCGCCTTGCATCTTGGACAGAAATGGAATGGTCTTAATATGGGACCAATACTCTATGATGTTGCTTCTTCCTATGAGTAACTCCATGACTTGGAATCTCAACCGTAGGAATTCTATTAGGTCTTTCAAAGACGCTAGCAACCTGGGATGTTTTACATATTGCTCCCACGTTCCTGGATCGATCCAGTTTCTTCGTGATCGTACGACGATCAGTTCGAGCTTATGTCGATACCGATGTTGCCATTATTGGGTGTATAACGCAGTATCGAGCTGGTATTATCGTTGGATATGGTCAGGTGTTCAAGAAGTCTAATGAGTGTGGTATGTTCTGTTATCTGTTATTAGTATATTTGCTCATCAGTATGTTCCACGCGAGTCCATAGTTGGCCCCTGTCGAAGGCCAATGCCGAATCAGTCGTTCTGTTTCTCGGGGCATTAAGGCATCTGTGGGGAGAAAGTATGGTGCGCCGGCGTACGGCGCTGATTCACTTCTTCCGCCATCCTCACTAAAGTGTCTAAATAAATCCAAGTAACGATCACCGAATTGCGTTCACCAATAAGTCTCCGAGGAACTCCGTTGGGGACACTGAAATATCCAAACAACACACCAAGCTCACAAATTGTTCACCGAAGACCAGAATGAAAAAAGACGATGGTTTGTCTTCGCAACCAATCGGTCACAGCACGGAAAATGAAACACCGATGAAATGCTGCACATAGCTTCTGAATTATTTTTATTATTCATCATCATCATCGGCACTACAACCGGGAACCGGTCTTGGCCTTATTTAGCAAGTCCTGAGGCTTGTTAAATTTTCCATAATGATTTATTTTGTCTGGGCAAGGTCATTAGTCTTTTATTATTCACTTGCTGTAATTTGGAAAAGGGTTTTATTGTTTTTTATTAGGTGTCGGAATATTGATATGTATTTAGAGAAAAAGAAAAACTGTTAGGAACGTTCCAAAAAGAAAAGGGAAGATGACACTTTTAAACTTGACTTCCGCACTAACCGCGACTCCTGGATATACGCGTCCCTGTGCGCACCGGGGAGCGAAGGAAGGAACGACCGTGGTGGCCGGGTGATAGAAAACGACTCAGCGATATCAATTCGCTGGCTAAGGAAATTCGGACAGTGGTACTGGCTCTCTTAATTTAAGGATGCATTTTCCATCCCAAGAGAAACGTGAAGTTTCTCTTTGGGGGTAGGTAACCTGACCTCATAAAGAAGATCATAGAGATACACATGTATGTATGCACATTGGTTCTTTCATGGGACAAAGCCATGAGAACGAATCTGAAAACAAAGAAAGGGAATAATGTGCATCGTTAAGATGTGAGTTCGGCTAAGTAAACAAGCCGAATCTCATTGGATGCTAATTGGGTTTCTGTTTGTTCATGCCGCTAGGTCATGAGAAGCAGATCCAGAACTATGGGAAGGCATAGAGGTCACGTAGATTATTGTCTAAAATGTGCATTGCAGCTGTAATGATAGCCGCAACACACCATGCACATGGTGCTAATAGGTTTTAGCTTATTTATAGGAAATTGGTGTTTATGACATCGCTGCCAAGGGTAAGTGTACAATTCCTATTTGCATTTGCTTATGCTGTAGAATTTAATTTATGCCTTAAGACGCAAGATGCATATATTTGCTTTTGTCCCTTGGGTATACGTCGCCAGCCAATGTGTATGTAAAGGAATTTATCATACACATAGTGAGGCTGGGAATAGGCGATGCAATGTTTATGATCCCTGTTATGATGGTTACATTAAATGTAAACCAAATTGTTTTGTTTTTAGGAATTCGACTAGGGAAAATGCGTATGTAAGATTGGGATTTGCCTGGAAACCGAAGGTGCCGAATTGACTTGGGATTTATGATGTTTGGAACAGAATTCTTATAGGGAATTTTGAATTCGAATAAATGAATGAAGGTAAGAATTCTCTTCCAGGGACTTTTAGCTAAATACATTTGATAAATTTGTTGCGTGAAGCATTTACAGGTGCTAATGCGATTCTATTAGCAGAACTTATGAAAGCTGGGTTGTAGTTATGGGGGTTGTCCGGGTTAGTAGACAGTGGGGTTTGGCGGAACCGCCATACATCCTCTCGGAATTTGACATTCTCCTGTTCTGGACGTGCTGGGAGAGCAGACAGAGTGCAGTCATTGTCAAATGTTCATGGTGCTATGTTAGGTTGACCTTGAGGTTTCTTGCAGTTTGACTAGGCATCCTGTGCCTCCTCCTGTAGGTTGTAGTACTCCGGAATGTCGTAACCTTCACACAAGCACTTGGTGGGTAAATAGGACGCGCATGTATGTAACTGTCTTCAGCTGGTAGCTTTTTACTGGATAACTTGGGTTACTCCTGATAAGGTGCGACTTGCATTCGTCTTCTTTCAGTTGATTTGCCTGAACAGTTTTTCGTCGTTGGCAGCGAAAACATAGCGTGGCATGCAAAATCTTAGCAGTATCGAGAATACGTCATCCTGGAACGTTGGATCTGTTGCGAGCAGAACGTTGAGGGCAAGATTCGATGCCGTCTTTGCTGATGCCTCAAATACGACTCTGGGTTTTGTGGTGATGGTTTGAAGCTTTGTCATGCAATGAGAGAGTAGAAAGTAATTAAGCTTGTTGAACTGCGCTAGGTGTACTGTGTCGTTTATGTAACGAATGACTAATTTTTACCTTTTCTTTTTCCCAGTAAACTTTAATGATGAAAACTCATGTAGTAACCGAACGTCAGGGATTGCTATAAAAAATTTTGAAAAGAGTGTTGTTTTGAAAATATAATTCCAGAAAAAAAATATAATTTGGCTGAAGATTTACACATCTGCCATAGTACTTCCTCCATGTGACCCAGCGCCTCGTATACCCGGATAAATTCCTTGTAATGTTTTCTGAGATACTCCGCCTTAGTGAGCCTTCGCTCGAGGGCTACCAACCTTTGCAGGTGCTTTCCATAGACTCTTCCAGGCTGCAGAGTTTCTTTAATAGAAGTCTCATCACGAATTGGCCGTCCTTGGTCCCTGTGGTCATCTCATGGAAATGTGACTTCTTTCTTTCTGCTGCTGTCATCTTTTCCGTTTGATTAGGTATCTCTGTGCCTCCTTTTCGAGGTCATAGTATCCTGGGAAGTCGTATACTTATTGACTGAGATCAGAAAACTTTTTATATATTTTGTCGAGTCTGGATTCAGTCCCTGTACCGCTCAATGCGGTTCATCTTAATATAGCAAAATTGCTTCATCTTATCCGCCTCGAGGCCAGTTACCTGTGCGCAGGTCCTTCTTAGCGCATTCGTGGCAGTTCTTTTTTTCCATATAAGCGCTTTTCCTCATCGTAGTACCCCGTACCCTCCTTCTGCCCCTTCCATTGTGTCCAACTCAATTTCCTTTAGCTTCGTGGTGTTCTCCTCATGAAGCTTTTCGTATGTCATCTGCATTTTTCCACATCTGTCCATCGTGAGATATGGATGTCACAGTGCCCGGTTGTAGCTCTCATGGGTGCTGGTATCTATTATATCGAACTCTGTCCACAACAATTCGAGGAACTGTAGCCTTCTAGTGTCGCTTTCTCTCTGTCTTCACGATAGTGGCTCTTTTCTATGCGCTGCTATGACTCAAGTAAATCGTTCACGGATCTTTTCTTGTTGTGCCGTTAGTTCGTGTAGAGCTCTATGATGGTCATTTCGTTTGCGAGAGAGTCATTGCCAGACGAACTCTCGAACAGTAAGGACGCAAATTTTAACCGTATTGTGCAGTGAAAGAATTGTGAACACAAAACCGCGTGTGAATATTTTATTACGGTACTGTGCGTGTTGTAAGTGTATTGCTTTTGTTAGTGTACTTTAAATTAACCGGTTCCAAAGTAAAGCAAAAGAAAAGAGAAATAAATAAAAAATGGCCTTAGGGCCAAAGCAGCACACCGGCAACAGATTCGGTATGTTGCAGGAAACGTCCTTGGGTGACGTCCCCGTCAATAAAAAAAAACGGCAGGCATTTAGTCCTATTGAATCGAACTTCCCGGAATTACCAACAAAGACAAGTGAAAAAACCCGAAATTTATTCAAATTGTTCCTAATGACGCGACAAAACCTCTGACCGGAGTGAACGTATTCGTGTTAAAAAGAGCTATAGACTCAATTAGTACACAATATGAAAAAGTGTCCATGCTAAGAGACGGTTCAATTCTCTTACTAGTGAAAGATGAACAAACAGCTCTACGTTTTGTAAATACCAAACGGTTCGATCAACTATGTCCGGTAACAATAAAGTTGCATCCGAAATTAAACCTCTCGAAAGGTATTGTTTACGCACCATACCTAATTAATGTTCCGGAAGAAGACATCGTCCAAGAAATGAAACCTCAAGGAGTGGTAAGTGTCCATAAATTTAAAAAATCGCAAAATGGCGAAATCAGGGCCTCCGGACTAATGTTGTTTTCATTTGACCGCTTCAATCCACCGAGTAACATAGAAATCGGATGGCACAAAGCCAAAGTAAATGAGTATATCCCAAGACCAATGCGCTGCCGCCAATGCCAACTACTCGGACATACAGCCAAATGGTGCAAACGAAACCCAGCGTGCAACAACTGCAACCTTCCTCCACACCCCGACTTAGAATGCACCCGAACCCACTGTGCCAACTGTCAAGGCCCTCACCCTGCTTCATCACCATTATGCCCCCAATATATAGAAAACCAGTCCATTCTTGAAATACAAACGAGAAATAAAATTTCTCTATCCGAAGCGAAACGGATATATAGGGAACGAAATCCCACGCCATCAAACAAACCAAAGGAATCCTATGCCGCACTTCTCAAAACAACAGCCACACATATAACACCACCAATAAAAGAAACTACAAAACAAAACCCAACAAAAACTACACTCCAACCAACATCGACAAACACTTCATTCATTTCAAACTGCGCTTCTACATCTGCAGAATACCGTAAAGCCATACAAAACCAATCACCTCTAATCATAAAACCCACAACAACCAACCGTAACAACGAACCTATACCTATTAAAAAAAACACTAACATAAAAATAAATGAACCCACCATTCAAGAATTATTAAACTCCCCACTCCCTCACAATAACCACATATAACACTAACACTCCCAACGAAAGCACAGTCTCTGTGTCTCGAGAAAATCCCAACTCGGGCCGAAGCAGACAGGGCTTCGGCTTGAATGGTTCAACACTCGAGACACGGAGACTGAACCCTTACAACAACAAAATCCCCAACAGCAGCAGGTTTAATATACACAATAGCATTCATGTCCATAAACTCACAATACTACAGTGGAATCTGAACGGACTCAAAAACAATATGCATGAGCTCCAAATACTCATCAAAGATCTGAAACCATCCATCATAGCTCTACAAGAAACGCACATCCGCCACGACTCTCGGGCCACAGGACCCAAAGAATAGGCGGCATTCTTTCACAACCTTACGGAAAATGTTGCTTCTAAACATGGTACAGGTATACTTATACATAGATCAATCCCACATAAACTTATAGTAGTAAACTCTGCAATCTCGGTCGTAGCAGTAGAAATAAATATCGACAGAAACCTCACGATAATATCAGCATACACCCCCACATCCCAACCAATAACGATACACGATCTTACCACTATCACAGATAGCATCCAAACACCGATACTTCTCTTCGGAGATTTTAATGCGTGGAGTCCCATCTGGGGATCTTCATCCACTAATAAAAGGGGAAAAACCGTAGAGAAATACATACTGACCGCAAATCTAGCACTACTCAATAACGGTAGCCATACACATTTTTCCACTCACAAATCCTTCACACATGTAGACTTATCACTAGCCTCACCTCAATTGGCCCCAATGTGCACTTGGAATACTTTACCCAACCTGCACGGGAGCGACCACTTTCCAATAATAATAAACATTAACACTAGCATGTGTCCCAAACCCTCCAAACTTCTTCCTAAATTCCAAACCGAACTTGCTAATTGGAGTAAATTTCAAAATATAACTACCCAGGCACTAAGTCAACATGTAGAGAGTCAAAATATTAATCAAGAAACAGCCATAATCACTAAAGCAATCCGAATAGGAGCAAATGCCTCGATACCACAAACAAGTCGAAAACTCCATAAGGCGGTAGTTCCCTGGTGGAATCCAGTATTGGACAACCTAAGGAAGAAAAAACAAGAAGCCTGGAGAATTTTCAAAAGATTCCCCTCCGATTTTAACCTAATCAATTATAAAAAGTTAAATGCTCTTTTTCGCAAAAATGCCAAGGAAGAAAAAAGAAAAGCCTTCCAAACATTTACCGAAAAGTTAAATCCGAACTCCACTCCCAGAAAAATCTGGGCGGATATAAAAACGCTAACTGGGCAGTATCGCCCCCTCTCAATAAAATGCATGAACACCGACTCAGGCACTCTCACATCTCCCCTTCAAATTGCCGACCATCTCGGCAAAACATGGTCAAACTACGCAGAAGACGTAAACTTCCATCCGTAAGAGACACAATTAGCCCGTCCCCTCACACAAGCCCATCCTCTAAATTAATAGATCTCCCGATCAATAAAATTGAATTAGAGTCAACCCTACACGGCGCCACAGGTAAAACACCAGGATATGATCGAGTCGATTACATAATGTTAAAGAACAGTCCACCACTCCTGAGACACCGAATACTCCATCTCTTCAATAACATACTCCAAACAGGTGTAATTCCACAAGTGTGGAAAATAGCCACAATTGTACCCATTCCAAAACCCACGGGCGAACCGACTTCGGCAAAAGGATATCGCCCAATATCGTTACTCCCATGTCTAGGAAAAACATTTGAAAAAATTGTAGCTAGACGACTCAACTGGTTCATGGAGAAAAACAATCTAATAAGCATTGAACAGGTTGGTTTCAAGCAAGGACGTGGAACGATTGATGCGCTACTCCATATCGACAACTTCATCACATCTTCTTTGTCAACCAAAAAGCATACAACAATTCTCTCCATAGATTTTGAAAAAGCGTTCGACCGGATCGGTCCTCATGTGATTTTGAATAAATTAGCGCAATGGAGAGTTGGTAACAATATGTTCTACATAATCAAGTCCTTTCTTTCTAACAGGAAGTTTAGAGTCAAAACAGGTGGTGCATTCTCACAAATATACAACATAAAAAACGGTATTCCACAGGGTTCTCCACTATCAGTCCTATTATTCGCTATAGCCTTTGACGGAATAAACGACATTCTCGTAAAATATAAAAACATAAAACACTGCCTCTACGCTGACGACCTAGTTATTCTAACAAACGTAAACGATCTCAACGAAGTACAATCTACCTATTCAGAAATACTACACGACATCACTAATTGGTGTAAAACCTCAGGCGCAAAGATCTCCCTCGAAAAAACTAAAATGTTACACATTTGTAGAAAAACCAGCTGCAGCAAAAACATCACACTTCCCTTTCAGAATCACACAATCCCTACAATCCAATCCATGAAAATCCTCGGTATCCTCTTTGACAGTAAATACAATTTTAAAGAACATTGTTTAGCACTTAAGAAAAGCCTAGCTGCAAGATTAAATATTGTAAAATACCTAGCATATAAGAATGGATCTGCACATACTAACACCCTTATTAACATAACTAAAGCCATCATCCTATCTAAAATCGACTACGGACTAATGATATACGGAAAATGTAGCAAAACGACCCTGCAAACAATAAAATCTCCCTATCACGCCGCAGCTCGAGCAAGTACCAGAGCATTCCGTACTACACCAATTAAAAACATCCTCGTCGAATGCGGTCTCCCATCTATAGAAAAGAGACTAAAATATATATCAGCTACACTTGCTTACAAATTTACAATGTCTATAGCAACCCCCATAGTGCAGGACATCCGAAAAATTTATATAAAAAAACGAAGGTCGAGATACTGCTCAGGACTGGAAAGGGCCATCGATATAGCCAAGGACTTACATATCCCTATAAATATTTCAAAACCCCACCGCACACAACACCCTCCATGGTTAATTCCGAGAAATACAATCTTAGATGACCTGTCCCATTATCCAAAACATTCAACAAATCAGATAATCTATCAAAAACTTTTCAAGGATACCATCGACAAACATCAAAACTGGAACCTGTTTTTCACAGATGGTTCCAAAAACGAATCAAATGTGTCATTTGCTATAGTCAACGATCGCAAAGAAATAATCAGAATGGGATCACTTCCCACCTTTTGTTCCATCCTATCAGCGGAAGCAACGGCAATTTTGGAAGCAACAAAACTGATCCAGAAAATCCCAACGATTATCTGTACTGATAGCCTTTCAACTCTAAAAGCAATAACCAACGTAAACTCCACAAATGCTGTCATTCGTCAAATCCAAGATAACATTATTAAGAAAGCTAATAAAATAAAGCTACTTTGGACCCCCGGGCACTGTAACATTAGTGGAAATGAAGCGGCCGACGCGGCCGCAAAACTAGGGACAAAGTCGCCTCTCGTCTCCTTCTATTATCCTAACAAAACGGACATAAGAAGACAGGTAAAAAATGCCCTTAAGAACGTGGAGGAAGAGGAATGGCACCACTACACCCACCTGTACAGCACTATTAAACAGGACACCAAACCCGTTACTTACCCAACAACAGTCTCAAACAGAAAAATAAAATGCTTCCTACGACTCCGGCTAGGACACACCAAAATCACACACCAACACATCCTTACAAAAACCAGCCCCCCACAATGCAGTAACTGCAACAACCAAGTCCCACTTACTCCACATCACATCATATTCGACTGCCCAAAAGTCCAAACCATCGCAAACCAACTATTTGGAAACGACACCTTCAGCAACATTCTGGCAAAACCATCAGAACAGAATATCAACTACACATACGAATTACTAACACTTACTAACCTTCATAACAAAATTTAAAGTAACTCGATATTAGCCGAAAGCCCTAGCAGCTAGCGCTATTTAGAATAAAGTTATTGTGTAATTAATTACATTGTAATAAATAATAATAATAATAATAATCGTTTGCGAGAATTCTTGATTACGATGTGAGATCGGTGACCTCTATTGATTGTTGCTGTAAGATACGCGATCCAGGACAACCGCGAGATAAAGACATTGTCATTCGTGACGTGGATCACCAATATTATCCGAACATCCGTTCTTTCTTATAAGTAATTTGATTCGCTGCAAACGTAACTTCAAAAAAAGTCTACTATCATAGCCTCAGTTGTTGAAAAGGCTTCTTGATTGCAGACACACAGCTTCAACTTCAATCCTATTGACGATTGGTTGTTGTTTATTAATATAAAATTGAGATAACCCCTTGTAGGTAGTAATATCCATATTTTTTGTCAGCGTTAACAAAAAAGAAGTATGAGGTTAGGTCAATAAGTCCTTAGAAAAGCCTACGATGGCGCTCGTAGCATTGCTAATGGTCTGTTCTTAGTAAGCATCATTCCTCACTAGGTATCTGTCAATTTTCAATTTGTTTCATGTTTCAATTTTGCATGATAAATTAGGTATGAAAAAAATATCTACGAGATGGATGCCGCATTTGCTCTCAGCTGAGAACTTTTAGAGCGCATGCATCGCAACCCAGATGAGTTTCAATGCAGATTAGTAACTGTAGATGAAACATGGATACACCACTACACTCCTGAGACGAAATAACAGTCAAAACAGTGGATTGTTAAAAGCGAACGGGCTCCAAAGAAGGCAAAGTCAGTGAAAGGTTATGGCTACTGTGTTTTGGGATGCACGTGGTTTTATCTTCATTGACTATTTGGAAAAGGGACAGACGTTAACTGGACAGTAATATGCGTCATTATTAGGTCAGTTAAATGAGAAAATAAAAGA
This sequence comes from Microdon myrmicae, assembly GCA_963931805.1. Taxonomy (NCBI): domain Eukaryota; kingdom Metazoa; phylum Arthropoda; class Insecta; order Diptera; family Syrphidae; genus Microdon; species Microdon myrmicae. The sequence continues at coordinate 74,846,116 of OZ007500.1, read as the reverse complement.
AAATCGTCCTCATTTTCTAAAGACTTATTGGCATGTCCTCGTAAAATAACCACTCACGTTATCAACAGCCCACTGAGGTTCAGCTTTTGCAAATCCCCCTGTCATTCAATTTAGCTTAACCCACAGTAAATCGAGAAGATTTTTGAGACGAACTCTCCTCAAACCTCTTCGCATAACGGTAACTAATTACAAATGCCAGCAAGAGGTGTTCTCATCTAAACATAGTTAAAGGTAATATAACATCATATGGCCTAAAGTTTCAGATTAACATCTTCATATATCAACGAAATGCCTGAGAAGTTGTCTAATTATAATTTGATTATAGTGAACCCGCAAAATTCTGAAAGCGAACGCGAATGTGAATACGATTATGTCTCTAATCGCAGCTTTCCCTCCAACTATGGTGGTATACCGCTATTTAATTACAGATCCAACAAACCGCCCTTATCAGGGGATCAATTTTCAAGCCCGTGAACAAGATGAATGCCGGCTCCAAATCAGGCGAAACACAGACGGGCACATTTATTCTCCATCCGAATGCATAGAGTCAGTGAGGCGGAACACATCCCTAATGAGCACGACTTGTGTGATGTGTTTTATTCACTTTTGGATATTAGAGGCATACAATTATAATCAACGTTTTCAGTTTCAGTGGACTTGTCCTGAAATGGGACTGAGTACGAATGATAAATTTATAATTAGATGTATTTATAGATCAATGGATGGTGACGCATTCCTCATATGGCGATGTCACGTATTTCTATGATGTCGACGAGCATTTGGTTTTTACTTTACACTAATTATTTAGTTCGGTTATCAACGAGCTTCAAGCCGCAATGATTAATTGCCTGGACGTATGCATCAATTTGCGTATGCGGTAATCTGAATGCTTGAGGCTTCCATAGATATCTACAGTTCTTTGTTCATAATTTGAATAAGGACGTAATGGTTTTCCTTTCTTTGCTTCTTTTATGTCTCTACTACTGAAACCCCTGTGTTTTATCGATAGCATACGTAATGAGCCGGATCAACTCCTGACGGGAATGATAAATAAGCCAATGAAGTCAAGCACTACAGTCAGTGACACTTACTTCATACTTTCAGTAATAAAGAGTTTCCAATTTCTGTTTTCCAATTTTTTTAACAATTTTAAGCCAACATATTTAAGTCCCTTGATTTTTTATTCACTGTAAATGCAAAACAGTATCACTCAAGTAGTCTCCTTCCCACCACAAGCTGCGATTCAACATTTTAGGGATATTTTTGAGGACTTTTTCCTATGATATGTACTGCATGCAGTCAGAACAGATGGTTATAACTTAAAGGATCTCGGTCTCTGAATAAATCAACTGTTGCTCAATCCTCGAAGCATGTAATAAGTAGTCTCCTACATCTTGAAGTAACCATTTCGCTTTCGAAATGCAATCCCTTGCATGTACCTTAAGCAAACACAGGATGCACAGGATATCGTTTTGTGCATTAAGATTTCTGTACACAAATGGATGCCAACAATCATGTTTTCTCTATGGCTGCATAACCTCCTAAAAATACTTGTTAACAACTGTGTCCAAAAAGTTAGACCATTCTTAATTTTTGCAACCCCTATTTATTACTTCAAACCTGTTTCGTCCCCTTTAAAGTAATCCCCCTCAGACACAATACATTTATGCCAACGATTATGCTTGTTTTTTTTTTTTTTTTAATCTTCGAAAAGCTTGTTATAGTTGATTTTTGGAACGGGCTACAAAGGTCGCAGCAAAAAAGTGGTTTTTTGAATTTTGGGTACAGCCAGAAGCCACACGATACCAAATCAAGTGATTACGGTGGTTTGAAACGATGTTGGTCGAATTTATATTGAACAACTCCCAAAGCACCATTCCAGTGTGAAATGGTGCTTTGCCATGAGTTGTCTTGCCACTTCTTTGAATGGCTTGACACAAACGACACCTAACACTTAAATTATATTCCTCTTACACAGTTTGCCCCGGTAAGAGGAAAGCGTGATTGCAGAAAACTGGTATCATCACCTTAATTTTGAGCGACTTGAGCGCGCTCGTTTCGATCATGGGTCATCGTTAATGATATTCCTTGAATTGATCGGTTGCTTCGGAGTCTTATGTGGAGATCCATATTTCATCTTTCATAATAATACGTTTCATTGCTGATCGACAGTCAGAATTGAGACTCAGAATTGACCGCCAAAATCAATCGACAGTGAAAATTATGAATCAGAATAGATCCATCTAGTTCCATGTAGATCCATGTACATCCGTGTCTCCATCTCTCCATAGAGTCAGAATTGACGGTCAAAATCGATGGACAGACAAAATTAAGAATCAGAATAGATCCATATATATACATGGAGCTAGCCGATGCCCTGTCCAAATATAAGGCTGACATAACAGCATTATAAGAAATAAGATGGACGGGGAATGGTGTTATTCAAAGAAACGGGTATGACATTTATTACAGCTGTCATGCAAAACACCATGTGATCGGGGTAGACTTTCTAGTCAACCAAAAACTGAAGCCTGCCATCTTCGGCATTAATGCAATAAACGAAAGGCTATGCACTCTTCGCGTGCGAGGCAAGGTTAGTAACATAAGCCTCATAAACGTTCACGGACCTACAGAGAAGTTCCCTGACGACGAAAAGGAAGAATATTACGAGAACGTCGAACGGGCCCTCAATGCCCGCCCAAGATACGATGTGAAAATCGTTCTTGATGATTTGAATGCGAAAATTGGTTGGGAGCGGGTTTTTAGCCACTACGCAGGTTCCCATAGTTTGCATGAGAACACTAATGACAATGAACTACGAGTCATCGAACTGGCACCATCAAAAAACTTGGTCATTGCAAGTACCAGGGTTCCGCTTAAAGATATCCACAAAGCCACCTAGGTATCACTTGATGGAGCCACTAGCAACCAAATTGACCACATGTTGATAGATCGCCGCCACTCCCCGACCCTAATGACGGTACGAACGTACCGAGGTGCCAACGTCGACTCGAATCACTATCTTGTTGGTATAGTTTTCCGAGCGCGAATTGCCTTAGGGAGACGTATTGCATCCATGGATCTGGTTCGAATCAACACGGCTGCCTTACGCGATGAGAATACTAGTAACACCTTTGGTCATGCGTTAAGACTCGCCCTCGAAGAGCTCGACAGAGGGAGAGTAAGGCCTGGGATCAGAATGCCGAGCGCAGAAGAGAAATGGACGCGCCTTAAGAAAACTGTCATTAGTACTGTCAACTCCATCTTAGGCAGTAGTCGTAGAGATCGGAGCGACTGGTTTGATGATAAGTGCAAACTAGCAACTGAACGTAAGAATGCTGCATACCGGGCAATGCAGCAACCTCATAGGACGCGGGTACGCGAGGAGAGATACAAAGTGCTCAGAAGATCTGAAAAAAAGACTTCACATACAAAAGAAAAGTGCCTGGGAAAAACACTTTGTCTGTGAAATAGAGAAAAGTAGAGAGAGAGGTCCGCACCAGGCACGGAAGCTCTACCAAATAATCCGCAGTATGACGCGGTACATACCATGCTGCACTTACTGCAAGGATATAGAAGGTAATCTGATCACCGATGTTGAAGGCATTCTGGAGCGATGGGAAGTGCACTTCAATAAATTGCTAAATGCTCAGCTCACAGAAGAATTGGAGGCTAGACCAATGCAAAATCAAGACCAAATCCTGCCGCCACCAAGCATTGGGGAAACAGTAATAGTCACAAGACCGCTCAAATGAAATAAAGCCCCCGGAGCTGATGGCATACCAGCTGAGCTGATCAAACAAGGAGGGACAGCGTTACATCACGCAATTCATGAGATCGTGGTGCACATGTGGGAGCAAGAAGAGATGCCGGAAGATCGGGGTCGTGGAACAATTTGCCCCATACATAAGAAGGCAGATATCACACTGTGCAGCAACTATAGGGGTATAACCTTGCTGAGTACCGCCTATAAGATACTCTCCACTATCCTACAAGATCGGATAGCCCCATACGGTAAAGTCATCATTGGTCAATATCAATGCGGCTTCATCCCAGGGAATCCAGCGATTAATCCGATTTTTCACCCTTAGGCACGCGATGGGAAAATGTCTGGAATTTAAGATTCTATTATATCATCTATTCAATGACTCTAAGGCCGCCTATGACAGCATAGCCAGAGTGGAACTATATAATGCTATTTGAGAGTTCGGCATTCCAACAATAAACATCTTTAATGGACTCCGCCAGGGGAACGGTCTGCCCGGCCTCCTCTTCAACCTGGCGTTGGGGAAAGAAATCCGTGACTCTGGCGCACAACTAGAAGGACTATTGTCACCAAGGCCAGCCAGATACTTGCACACGCACATGACATCGACACCATCCGTAGATCCGAATCAGCTGAACAGGACTCCTTCACCCAGATCGAGCAGGCGGCACAAAAACTGCGACTGCACATTAATGAGGAGAAAACTAAGTACATGATGGCAACTTCTGCGAAGAGAAGACCTAACGTTGATCAAACTATGAGGGTAGTGGAGCACGATTTTGAAGTGCAATTCTTTAACTACATTGAGTCAATAGTATCAGCCGATAACAATATGGAAGAAGAACTACTCCGACGGCTGATCAAATCCAACAAAGCCTACTATGGTTTATCAAGGCTCTTTAAATCCCAAAATTTATCCAGAATATCCAAGCTACTACTGTACAAGACCATGGTCTTACCAGTACTCATGTATGGATCCGAGACCTGGGTGCTCAATAGAAGGCACTCTGAACTCTTGGCCGCGTTCGAGAGGAAGGTCTTAAGGAGAATTGTTGGCCCCGTATGTGAGGGAGGACGATTCCGGAGACGATTTCGATACAAACATGAGTTGTACGCAATCTACCTTAAAGCTAATATTGTAAGAAAAATCAAGTTCGGTAGACTCCGGTGGGCGGGACACCTAGCTCGAATGAGCGAAGAGGAGCCTGCCCGGAAAGCCCTTTGTGGCAGGATGTATGGAAGGACACAGTGCGGCAGACCTTGTCTGCGATGGAGGGATGGCGTAGACCAGGACGCCCAGAGCCGGGGAGTGCTAAACTGGATGACATCGGCTCAAAATCGGCACCGGTGGAGAGATTTGTTAAATAAGGCCAAGACCGGATCCCGATTGTAGTGCGGATGATGATGATTATATACATGTAGATCCATGTCTCATCTTCCATAATAATAAGTTTCATGACTTATTATGGAATATGTTAACAATTTAAATCTATTGATATTATAATTATATGTTTAATATAGGTAAATATAGTTTACGGTATTTTTTTTTTGTATTTATATTTTTATAGTAAGTGAAGGATAGTTGCATTGACTTCCTTTGGGCTTATTCTTGTACGACCGTGGAGCGGACGCCGTAGAGGAGGCTGGCAAGTTGCAGGGGGCGTCGATACCCGTGTTCCCCTGTTCAGCTTCAGTCCCTTGGTTTAAGTTTTATTTCGAATCCTTATTGCGCAAGTAAGTACTATAAACGTAGTCTTCAGCTTGTTGTTTAACGTCGAATGTCAATTATATTTTTATTTGCCGTTGACGTTTATTTTTTATTTATCCGGCGCCAACGCCGTTTTATTATTATTTTTCTACCAAGTAGAATTTGCACAAAGTAGTTTATGCAAATTAGGTACTTAGCGATTTGTTTTCTTTTTAGAGGTAGAGAGGGGAAACTTACGAAAGGAGATTAGTGGATGTTGGGGGGTACCTGGACTCGAGGTAGGTCCGTAACAGACTGATCGACAGTCAAAATCGACAGCCAAAATTATGAGTCAGAATTGACAGTCAAAGTTGGCAGTCAGAATTGACAGTCAAAGTTGGCAGTCAGAATTGGCAGTCAGAATTGACAATCAGAATTGACAGTTAGAATTGGCAGTCAGAATTGACAGCCAGAATTGACAGTCAGAATTGATAGTCAGAAATAATCTCCTGGCAGATTTTACCACAACGCGCTTTATTAAAGACATTGAGTGTTTATGGTACTAATCGGGATTTCATACGTTTCAGACACAAAGTATCTTTTAAAACGTTGTTGACGGATCCTTTACAAACGCCAAAAGCATTAGCAACGCCCCTAATTAATTGAGGTTTTTTTAGCACCAAATCTTTGATTTTTTCCGATAGATAGTCTTCTGGGATACTGTTCGTCTTCAATTCATTCGCAGTCTTCTTTGAACTTTCCGACATTGTCTGTTAATCGAAAGCTCCTTGCAACATCCTATAGATTTCTGCACGAAAAATTTCATTTTTCAATAGAAAATTTAAAAAAAGTCTTTGTGTGATACAAAACCAAGCGTAACTGAAACACTCACAATGGTTATGATGTCATATTTGGTACAAATAATTCTCACAGTACCACTAATTTAAAAAAATAAACTAACCGACTAGCAGACATTGTCCCGCCCTTTACGATTGAGTCACTCAAAAACTAAAGCACCAAACAGACGGTGAAATGACTCAATATATAAAGAAGTAGATATTAACTGAAACGTATAAAGATAATAACTAGTATATAGCGTCATCTATTGGGGTACACATTTTGTGATTTTCTTTTTATATATACCACTAAGCCGACATATATTGTAGATATGAGTCACTTTGGTCCATACATACAGAATTTCTTAATAGCTTGACTACAGGGCCACCTATTGAACACTGGCATAACTATGAACCATCCTCTTGACAACATATATATTATGTCAACCTGACCTCAATCGGTCGAATCATTCAAAAATTACACGATCACACACAAACGGACTAGCGATGTCATATATATATGGATATATCTGACATTCGATGTACCTGCGTAATTTAAGTTGAAAATTGCTCTTACATTTTGGATACGTATACATATTTGTTAGGCGATGCATGTTTTGGTGCAACGCTAATAACCTTGCCCGTAAAAATAAATTAGTATGGAAAATTTAACAAGCCTCGAGACTTGCTAAATAAGGTCAAGACCGAATCCCGGTTGTAGTGCCGAAGATGATAATGATGATGCGTGTTTAATAAAGACTGACACTACTGCGATAAGTCCCTTTATTTATAAGCTTTTCACCTAACAGTTCATTCAAATTCAATGTAGTATCCCCGCAATCATCATCATCATCGGCACTAGAACCGGAATCCGGTCTTGGGCTTCTTTAGCAAGTCTCGAGGCTTGTTAAATTGTCCATAATAATTTATTTTTACGTGCAAGGTTATTAGCCTTGCGCCGATAGTATCCCCGCAATGCCATGCACTTATTGCAGAGTCTAAGACATGTTCATAGCTATCCTTAGAGAGCACCTTCAAACTCACCTCTAAACTATATACAGCCGCACTTGCACTAAGAAAACGGTGACCTGTGGGCTTTGTTTTGCCCTGAAGATATAAAAAGAAACTCATTCGGAGCTTGACCGCCAAAGATACGTTGTTTTACTCATCCCCACATTGTTAAACGCCGCACACAACTCTTCATAAGTGTTGGTAGATGTTAACGCACGCAAAACCCAGCATTTTATCGAATACCGTTGCTCACGTAACGCAGGCATCAATAAATTCTAAAAGCGGAATTTTATACTTGCACTTTATTGCATAGTATACACCAGAGCGTTCTTCTGTCTTTCAGGTGCATACCACAAGATGACGCTAATGGTACTTTCTTGTCTACAACAACAGCAGCGTCTTGTAATAACCAGCGCCTACGTACTATAACACACCGTTTCATCTCCTACCACTCTCACCGTGACACTGATTTCGGGATTTCGTATGAAAGGCTGGCCAGTACTATAGCGTAATCCTTGAATACTTTCTGTGACATATTGTCTTATGTTTTGGAATCCACGTTGTTTATTTTTAACTGGAACTACTAGACCGCGAACTTAGGTCTAACACTCCTCCGACCGCATGGACTGAGGAAATTATTACCTAATTATGCAAATGGGTTCACAAAACATTGCTCTTCCCATATTGTTGTGTACAACAAGGTGTAGATATTTGCGATACCTGCTGCGTAAGGTGATAATTGCATCAGGTCTGTCATATAGCTACAACTATTCCTCTTTCTTCTAGCTGTAGTATCATCATCATCGGCACTATAACCGGGGACCGGTCTTGGCCTTATTTAGCAAGTCCTGAGGCTTGTTAAATTTTCCATTATGGTTAGTTTTTTCCGGGCAAGGTCATTAGTCTTGCGCCAGAGGCTCCTCGACGGGGAATCGAACCCCGGTCTCCCGCGTGACAGGCGGGTATACTAACCACTATACTATCGCGAAGCCTCTAGCTGTAGTATCCCACTACAAAAGTCCCATTTCACGTAATAGTCACATTAAACCAACGTAACACAATACTCATAATATTCATATCGCACACGACGCGATTCTTCGTTAATTGTCCACCCGTGACGCGCAGTCATTACCCAAGCAACACCCTATCTAATTACGAGTACATTTTTTGCATCGTACCGCATATCCAAAAACAAGCTCCACACCTGGCATGAGACACCGCCGACGTCTACAAAAATGCAATGTAATGACTATTGCCATACGCCAAGTGTTATGATACCTATTACAACTATTTATTGGCCTCTAGGAACCCGGGAGTTCATGACCTCGCCGACTCGACTCCACCATCGTTCCTTGTCCTGTGCATTCTCCTTCCACGCTTGGGCAGCCGATCCGATTTCCTCAATGTCAAACCTAACATTGTCCTCCCATCTCCGTCACGGCCGTCCACCCAGTCTCTTTCCCGTTGGTCTACCGTCAAGAATTCTGCGCACGGTCCTATCGTTACCCATTCGCGCCACATGTCCGGCCCATCCTACTCTTCGCGACCTGATTACTCTCCCTATTGTAAGTTTGGGGTATATTTACCTCCTTACAGATAACCCTTAACGGTCATGGTATCGTTTAACGGAATTCCTATCAAAATGCTTACGCCTACGAAAGGCAAGCACTTGCATAACAACGAAACGACACTGGCAATATCAATTCAGCGATACGAATTGCTTGAACCAAGGCCACTGCACTTTAAGTGGCGATAACAATAAAGCAAAGCAAATGACCAAGCAAAAGGTTCCAGCCCTGCAACGGAACAGTGGGGGTGATGTATTTTTAATCAACGTGTGACTCGGATTCACTTGGTTCCCCAACACTTGGTTCGCCGATATTAAAGGAAGAAAAGAAATGTTGTAATAATAACACGCACTGGAGTTGGTTTGATGTTAGCGTTCCTTTTTTTTTTATTGTTTATTATTATCCAAATTTATTTACATTTGGTACATATAAACTTTATTTACACAAATTAATTTCACACTATTAGAATTCTTGTCCTGTAGATCTATGATTTAACTTAGTTTAAATAAACAACGGCAACAAATTATGTCTAGGACATTTCACAATTACTACGAATTAAAAACACTGTCCTCTGTATGTATATACGAAAGGTAATGAGAAGGAACAACACGACAATTGTGACTCGACTTTATTCCTTGAACGCTCGACGTAGCGTGACCGACTGCGATCGTGTTTGAGTACTGACTTCGGTGCGGCGTTTCCGACACCGATGGAGATTGGATAGCGACTGATCCCAATTAGGGATGAAATTTGGATTCTGCATTTGCACCACAAGCAACCAATCGAGATCATCTTAACATATGTGCTCTCTCATATTCCCTGCCCATCGAGGTGGATAAACGCTTCGGATTCAACAGTCGACGGACAAGGGAGAATGAGAGAACCGGAACACAATGTGCAATGATCCCGGGGTGGATTTGGTTTTTGTGTCCATGTACCAATGCAACTCTGAGGATAGCCCACTGACCTAATTCGGTGAATGTGGTGCTCTCAGAGTGCATTGAACTGTGAGAAGATAAAAATGAGAAGGAGAGGAAAATGGTATTTTGGTATTCACCTGTAAAAAACGATTATTGATCCCAAGCGGATAGCGTGTCTGGGAGAATTCGAAGTGGCGCTACATTGGCTAGGGTAATATTATTGTGGGAACCAAACTCGAAGAATTTCGAATTACCCCAGCCGTTGCATGATTATGTAACCGCGTCGTTTGGTTCGACTTGGTTATTGCTAAGCAACATGAGTTGCAATTTCCAGTGGAAATCTTATGGGTTAGAGGAATGGAGTTGCCGCATGGCAAAAAAGGTAGCTGAATTCAATTATGCATTACCTGCATAGAATAATGAATTCAGCTATGCTTTCTTTTGCAGGTAAAATAGCTGGACGGTGGGATAAGGGATAATGTGACGCGCTGCAGGCGGTCGAAATTAGGTTAAGAATGTGGGTTGGGTCTCGATGTAGTATAGAGAACCCCCACAGAACATCTATTAAATACCATATTAAGTCACAAAGCCAATAAAAAGATAAAAGAAAAACAAAGGAAAAAAGCCTGTAGTATTTAACTCTCCGCCTACTCGCTTTTCTCTCGTTATTGGGCGTAACATAGCTTTACCAAATATCTTACAACTAATCACTATTACCTCAAATCTATGGAAGTCCAAACACATACGCACACGCAACCGTTATGAATAACACACTCTAAAACAGAATCGAAAAGGCCATAATGTTGGTATACATACAGAGCATTAACATAGCACCGTGATTGTTTAGCGAGTTGGGATCCTCGTATACACGGCCATGGTGTGATGTGTCGATGCTATAGTTAAACCTTTTCATTTCGTGACATCGAGTCACATTTTTCACTACTTCACAAAACGCTGTAATTGGTCACCATGTCAGAATTTGCAATCTCCCACAGTAAACCAAGATTTTATATCATTTCTTGCTCTGCCCGCTAGCCTGTTCCGTCGTCCCGCACAAAGTAATCGTAATGTGATCCCTAAGGAGGAAGTAATATGGCAATATATTTCGTATTGAAATAAAACGAACACAACCATTAACAGTACACTATACAATAAGATGTTTTAAAAAACAAGTGTACCTATAAATAAAATGCTTTAGAAAATTAAGGATATGTATAAAATTAATTACGCTAAAAATCGAATATTACTTCATCTAATTACAGGCGGAAGGAAAATACATACCCAGTTGGTTTTGACAAAGGATGGAAGGAAGTGGTAATGACAATGGGAGCAATTCAATGAGTACAACTGAAGAAAACAAGGCTAAATCCTTGGATGAGGCTGACAACAAATCTACAAATCCTTCATACCCAAATACCCACAAATCATCGCCACAAAAGTTTACAACACCAAACAACGAAAATGGCTATTTTAAGAGAAAACTTATCCGGAATCTCGGTGGTAAATAAGATTCCTTACAATTAATGTTTTGTTCGGGGCTTGATTAGTTTTAAGACGCTAATTGATTGATGTGTTGATTGATTGGTTGGTTGGTTGAGTGATTGATTGGTTGATTGGTTGATTCGTTGGCTCCTTACTGGATTGATTGATTGATTAGTTGACTGATTCTGCGACTCAGTCGTTGATCGATTGACTGATCGATTAAGTTATTGTACAGCGCATTTATGTTACTAGGTATTATACAAATAAAATATCTTCAAACTTAGATTCAATGTTAAATATATTTATAGATATTTTTGTTTCCTTTTTTTACTTACCTGCTCCTCACACTAATTCAATAGTTTAAGAGCCTTTTGTCGAACAATATTCCCGATTTTTATTTTATAAATGATATCATTAAAAAAAGACATTAAGAATTAAAAATATTTATCCTACATATTTTATCATATTTTAATTATTATTTTATTTTTAGTTTTCTATATGTACAATTTTTAGTTTGTTTTTTTTTTTTTTTTTTTTTTTTTTTTATTAGACTTCTCTCGGGAGAGGCGAACCTATAGCGTCGAGTGGGCGCCCCGAGATGCCATCAAATAACTGTTGCAGTTCTTTTTGAACAGTTGCAGGTTGTAACGCTCCGGGAACACTCGCGTGGGAAGGGAGTTCCACAGCTTCCCCGCTCTGTAACGGAACGAGTTCTGATACAGGGATGTTCGCGCTGTCGGGAGATGAACCACAAACGGGTGCGATCCGTCGGATTGTCTTGTGGAGCGCATATAGACCGAATTGCGTGGAACAGTGCCAAGAATCTCCAAAGAACAGCACCCGTGATAATATCTGTAGAACAGACAGAGGTCGGCTACGCGCCTTCGATGTGATAGCGACTGTAGTCCCGACGTCAGTGCCGAGTCCCCGATCAGGCGGATCGCTCGTCTTTGTACGCTCTCAAGTAGGTCGAGGGTATGTTTAGGAGCCGAGCTCCAAACATGAGAGCAATATTCGAGCGCGGGTATAATTTGGGATTTATATAGGAGAAGAAGTTGGGCCGGAGTAAAATATTTCTTGGCTCTAAAAAGATAGCTCAGTTTTCCTAAGGCCGACCTGGCGATGCTCGACACGTGTTTATGCCATGATACATTCCCACAGACCGTGACGCCGGGCAGTTTCAAGCTATCCCCAGCCTCGAGGGCCCGGCCATTCATCATCAGCTGTGGAACCGATGATCCGGTTTTCTTTGTGAATGTTGTATACTGGGTCTTCGTTGCGTTGAAGTCGACAAGATTGGCCTTTCCCCACTGCAGGACTTTATCTAGATCCTGGTTCAGAGAGTCAATCTGTCTACATCTCAGCTGGTGCGACGTTGATGCACCAATCGGCCGATCACTCGAAAAGGAGGAAACAAGCGTACTATCATCCGCAAAACTGAACACTTTGTTATCCGTTGTCTCCAACAAATCATTTATGTGAAGCAAGAACAAGGTTGGAGCCAAAATAGAACCCTGGGGCACCCCCGAATTAACAGGATACAGATCCGAACACTCGCCGTCCACAACAACCCGGATCGATCGATTCTCGAGGAAGCTCCTCGTCCAGTCGCAAAGCTGTTGGGAAAGTCCATATGAACGAAGTTTGCTCAGCAATGCCCCGTGCCAGACGCGGTCAAAAACCTTGGAGATATCCAATGCGACGGCCCTTGACTCACCATGCCGTTCAATCGCAAATGTCCATATATCGGTTATAAGTGTCAACAGGTCTCCTGTGGACCGCCTGCCACGGAATCCGTATTGACGATCATTCAGAAGACCGTTGCACTCCAAATACTTAACCAACTCTGTATTGATGACTTTTTCCATTACCTTAGATAAAATAGACAGTAATGCTATCGGACGGTAATTTTGTGGGAGACACTTTTTTCCCGTCTTTGGGATTGGCTGAACTCGAGCGATTTTCCAGCAGGCAGGAAAGGTCCTCCGTGCATAAGATAAGCGGAAGAGTCTGCCAAGAACCGGCGATAGTTCTGGAGCACAGTTCTTAAGGACTATTGCTGGTATTCCGTCCGGGCCGGTTGCCTTCCTACAATCCAGTTCACGTAGAATGCGCTGAATAGTGCGCGGACGAAATCTCACATCCCGCATGGAAGACTGTACCGGCGAGATCACGGGTGGCTGCAAAAGGCCGGGATCCAGATTTGAATTCGCGGAAAATAAATTCGCGAACACATTAGCTTTATCCTTTGGATTCGTGACTAACGTCCCGCTGTCTGTCACCAACGGAGGGAAAGAGGAGGAAGCAAAGTTACTGCTGACAGCCTTTGCCATTGACCAGAAGGCGCGCGAACCAGTTGGGCACCGAAGGAGCTTATTGATCACCCTGTCGTTGTGAGCCTTCTTCGCGGTATCAATCGCCTGGTTGCACACGTTTCTGATTCTAACAAAATTCGTTCTGTTAACATCGGTGGGATTGGAGCGCCATTGCTTAAAAGCTCTATTTTTTGCCACTGCAATCAGCTCGCATTTTTTGTCAAACCAAGGTTTATCAGACGAACTTCGTTTGATGGAATGTGGAATATACATCTCCATCCCCAGAAGAATAATCTCTGACACCGACTCCGCGCATGCGTTAACATCGGAGTTTCCGAAGCACATCTCGGACCATGGAAAGCATGCGAAGAAATCTCGCATATCGTCCCAGTTAGCGGCCCCATACTTCCATACATGGCGAAGCTGCCTAGGCCGGTTATTCGCTTGGTATGCAAGTGCTTGCGCGACAGATACCAAGCAGTGATCTGAGTTTCCCAGTGGCGCAGAAACCTCTACGGTATAAATACTCGGTTCGGATGTCAAAAACAGATCCAAGGTGCTCGCATAATCGCCTCGGGCATCCGGTATTCGCGTTGGCTCCCCCACGAGTTGAGTCAAGTTGTGGCTTACAGCAAATATCTCCGCCAGCCTCCCAGCCTCGTCGGTTCTGTTAGAATGTAACAACCAGTCGGAATTGTGCACATTAAAATCGCCAAGGACAATAATTTCAGAAGCTGGGTGGTTGATCTGTATCCAGTCGACGGTATATGAAAGATGTTCGAAAAATGTCGCCGGTCGATCGTCATTCGGGGAGCGGTAAAGACAACAAAGAAGTTTAACGGAATTCCTCAGTATGATGTCCATATTATTGGGTTCCAACGCCTCCATCCTCTGGCAAGCCAGATCGGACCGTGCGAAGACGCAGACACCGCCCTTAAAACGGAATCTCGAATGTAATTAGTTGACGAATCGACCTGGGTCTCAGTTAGGGCAAGGATATCAGGTTTCGTTGTTTGCAAATATTGGTGGACGGCGTTTACATTAGTATTGGTGAAACCGATGCCCCTGATGTTACAAAATGCCGTCACCAGTCGAGCGTGGGCCGAGCCTCGAGAGCTAGCCCGGTTATGCGATGACGAACCTCTCAAAGTTCCATTATTTATCATGATATCTGCATGATGTTCCCCCTGACATAGTCCCCCCCGGAGATCCGAATGGGAGACTAGTTTACCTCCGGAATTCTTTATATCAGAAGACACCATCATGACTTATCCCCGTGTCAGTCCGGGCCATCAGCCACACATTCGAAGCACCGTCGAGGATTTCTCTCGGCGATATCGCGGAATGTACAGCGTGACGGGGTGGTATCTCACCTTGGGACCGACTACCACCTAACCAACCTTTTCTCGAACCGGTCCATCAGCCAAGCTCCGAAAGATGGCCAGGGATTTCTCCCGACCATTTCACGGAGCCTAAAGCTTGATGGGGTGGTATTTCACCGGGCGCACAGGGCGTTGGGACCCCGGCTACCACTCGGCCTTTAGTCGCCTCTTACGACAAGCTGGCCTAGCTGTGAGTATATTCTAACGCCCTACTCACAGGGCATGTGTTTTCATTTTTATTTTATTTTATTTTTATTTTAAGAAGCTAAATTTCTGAAAGCATTCACCTTCACCAAATCTTCACCGTAAGCTCATCGATAGTCTAGTAAACTCAACCGATGTGTACTCCTGTCTCGAAATCCCTATCTTGGCAGTCCAACTCAACGCGAGTATGTGACAACTCAACAGACACAACACACGACAACCTCAAAGATGCTCGGCGTTTAGTCGGATGAGTTCGTGCTTCACTTCACACCAGCTTCTTCGTGAGTTATATTCTCCGGCATTCTGTCAAATATCCATCCGAAATTTCTCAACAACAAAAAAAAAACAGCCTCTTTTTACAGTAACGCACGCATAAAATGGGATTTTGGAGTATTCTTAAATGTCTGAGCCCAGTGCGAGAATTAATCATCAATATTTATTTTATCGGCTTCAAAGTATGCCCTTCCGAGGCAATACACTTATGCCAACGATTAATCCAATCATCCATACACATTTGATATACCGTGGCCGGGATCGATGTAAGCTCTTTCTTCCATTTATCTTTTATGGCTTCAATCGACCCGAAGCGTGTTCCTCGTAGCAGCAATTTGAGTTTGAGAAACAGGAAAAAGTCACAGGGAGAGTATCTGGGGAATATTGTGCTTGTTAGATCTTTTTTTTTAACATACTGTGTTTATTTCACCAATAATCAATTTTTACATTAAGTACTGAAGCTAAGTTATAATTCTCTTGATACAATTACTTATAATTTTTTTTTTTTTTAATATACTTCTCTCGGGAGAGACGTTGTAAGTTGTAACACTCCAAAAACACTCGCGCGGGGAGGGAGTTCCACAGCTTTCCCACTCTGTAACGGGACGAGTTCTGATGCAGGGATGATCGCGCCGTCGGGAGATGAACCGCAAATTGGTGTGATCCGTCGGATTGTCTTGTGGGGCGCATATAGACCGATTTACGCAGAATAATACCAGCAATTTCCGGAGAACAGTACCCGTGATAATATCTGTAAAACAGACAGAGGTCGGCTAAGCGCCTTTGATGTGATAGCGACTGTAGTCCCGACGTCAGCGCCGTGTCCTCGACCAGGCGGATCGCTCGTCTCTGTATGCTCTTATGTAGGTCGATGGTATGCTTGGGAGCCGTGCTCCAAACATGAAAGCAATATTCGAGCGCCGGTATAATTTGAGATTTATACAGGAGAAAAAGTTGGACCCCAGTAAAATATTTCTTGGCTCTAAAAAGATAGCTCACTTTTGCTGAGGCGGACCTGGCGATGCTCAACACGTGTTTATGCGACGATACATTCCCACAGACCGTGACGCTGAACAATTTCATGCTTTCCCCAGATTCGAGAGCCTGGCCACTCATCATCAGCTGTGGGACCGATGATCCACTTTTCTTTGTGAATGTTATATACTGTGTCTTCGTTTCATTGAAGTTGACGAGATTGACCTTTCCCCACTGCAGGCCCTTATCCAGATGCCGATTCAGAAAGTCAATCTCTCTCATCTGGTGCGATATTGATGCACCAATCAGCCGATCACTCGAAAAAGAGGAAACAAGCATACTATCATCCGCGAAACAAAACACTGTGTTATCCATTGACCCCAACAAATCATTTATGGGAACCAAAAACAAGGTTGGAGCCAAAATAGAAACTTGAGGTACCCCCGAATTAACATGATACAGATCGAAGACTCGCCGTCCTCAACAAGCCGGATCGATCGATTTCGAGGAAGCTCTTCGTCCAGTCTCAGAGCTGCTGGGAAAGTCTATATGAGCGAAGTTTGCTTAGCAACCCCCTGTGCCAGACTAGCTCAAAAGTCTTGGAGATAACTAATGTGACCGCCATTGACTCACCATGCCGCTCAATCGCAGATGTCTATATATCGGTTATAAGTGTAAAAGGATTTCCCGACCGGCCGCCGGCCACGGAATCCGTATTGACGATCATTCAGAAGTCCGTTGTACTCCAAATATTTAATTAACTCGTCATTGATAACCTTTTCCATCACCTTAGATAACATAGACGGTAATGCTATCGGCCAGTAATTTTGTGGGAGTCACTTCCCCCCTCCCCCCTTTAGGATTGGTTGAACTCGGGCGGCTTTCCAGCAGGCAGGAAAGGTCCCTCGGGCATTAGATAAGCGAAGAGTCTGCCAAGAACCCGCGACAGTTCTGGAGCACACTTCTTAAGAACTATTGCTGTTACTGCTGATAGCCCTTGCCATTGACCAAAAGGGACGCGAACCAGTTGGGCACCCAATAGTTCACGGTTTTTTTTGTTTTTTTTTGTTGTTGTTTTATATCCACATTTATTTAACAATTCAATTACATATTTTACTTAAGACTAAATGTTAATTTCTGTTTTACAAATATCATTCTTACATCAGCCAGTAAGTCTCTTCGCAAGCACTCTAAATTATACATTATCATTTTTCTTATGCCTTTCAGCGTACAATAACTGTTTTTACAACATGTCACAATAATTGATATGTTTTCTTTTTAAAATTTACTCTACTGTTTTCTACATCATGTATTATTTACAATTTTTTTTTATTATATACATTGACAATCAAAATAAAAATTAAAAAAATTAAACAAAACGGACAAACATAAATAAGGAATACAAATAAAAATAAAAAAATAAAAAATTAAAATCAAATTAAAAACAAAAATAAAAAAAATAAAAATAATTGGGAATTGGGGATAGGGGGAAGGAAAGCGGTGCGCCTGAGGGGCATACTATGTTTGGGGACGTGTAGTCCCTTCTTCATTACTGATCCACCACCAGTTGGGATGGGATCGATCTTTTATTGATTTATCACTTTCACCGATCACCATACTTAAACGCAGTCGATCTGGAGATATCGTTATCGTGGAGAATTCGTTAATCCCTGGCACCACGGAAAGCGTGGTAAATAATAGGGGTTCCACGTTTGTCTTGGATAAGTCCTCTTTTATCCAAGAAAGGTAACGCTTCTGGGGGAATGAACCCATTCTGGAGAGTACTCTCCATATACATATCATTGGGATAGAATGCTCCCGAAATGAGATCATTTTCACTCCACATTGCCCTTGGTGTGTGACCACGAATAATCTTGATAATGAAGTTATCTATTCTGTTTAGTCCTGATTTGTCATACAGGACTTTATTGGGATAGTATTTCTTATACTGCGACTCTGGGGTTCTATACATTCCTAGGCAGGAACGCAAACACTGCCTCTCGAACACCCGAAACTTCTCCATGTAAAATGGGGATATGTTGTACCAAACCGGGCAGCCATACACCAATATTGGTCGGATGAATGCTGAGTATGAAATTATTTTCAACTTGGGGTCCAGCAGACTACTACGGAAGAGTTTTCGTGTCATTGCATATGCGTTTTTAGCTGCTGTAAGAGCAGCTGCTGTATGCTTATCAAAGTAAAGATATTGATCAAGCCAGATTCCAAGGTATCTGACTACAGTTTTTACTTGTAGTGGAAGATTATTACTTCCCGCAATAGAAAATGTTTTCCAATTCCGTTTTGTGTCCCTTGATGCACTGGACAGTGGCGTTCTGAAAAGGATAGTCTCTGTTTTTTTGGAAATTAATTTTTAATTTCCAGTCGTCGCAAAAACGTTTGATTTTGTTGAAATCATTTTGCAGAAGTCTGTTGATGACATCAATCTTTTCTCCCGATTTATACACCACAATGTCGTCGGCATACGTAATTGCATGGTTGAGAGAACCCACTAGATCACTAGTGTAAATGTTAGAGAATTTATCTCCACATTTCACCACAAATTGTTTACCCATTATCATATCGTAGATAATGTATAATAAATATTCGGTCATACCTAGATTTGATAACTTATATACCAGCCCTTCTAGCCATACTGTGTCGAAAGCCCTTTCGAAGTCAACCAAACAGGTCCCTGTGCATTGTCGCTACGCCTTGTTCCATTGTATGTCGAAAACAAGTTTTGTCGCAGCATGAACTGTGTCATGTTGCGATCGGAAACCAAACTGGTTGTTCGGAATAATACCATTTTCCTTACACCAGTTAGTCAATGCTTTATTTATAATTTTCCCGAATATCTTGCTGATGTTCGGAAGTAAACTAATCGAGCGAAGATTGGCTGGATTTCTCCTGTCCTTGCCCTTTTTGGGGATGGGATGGACTACTGCAGATTTCCATTGGGTGGGATAATATGTATTATTTAGATCGTTATTGAGAAAAATAGTTTAAACTTTCACTACTTCAAGAGGTAAATGCTTTAGAACAATGTTTGGAATACTATCTATTCCAGAAGATTTTTTGTTCTTAATCGATCTAAGAATCCGTCAGTTCATTCCTGTGTACAAATATGCTAGTGTTTAGATTTCTTAGTGGGGAATCCACTCTATTATTTTCACTAAAGATAGTGAAACTTCGACTTAAGAGACGCCAATTGTTAAGCTCATTGCGTAACGAAATATGCTTTTGGAGAGCACTATTTTCCTGGTCAAGGTTAGAATGAGCCGATTCGTTCAATCTATACACTGCTTCGAAACAAGCACCAATTGAGTTCGCCTTTTTTGCGGATCCTCGACTATTATGAACTCTTCGTTAGAGTTGATGTGTTCCAGCTAAGTCCTATGTTCAGCAGAGTTTGACAATTCTCGGGAGTCCGCGGAACTCGCAGACATGGGATGTCATTATAATCTTTCCTTCGAAAGACTTTATTTATTTGAGGGAACATATTCGGTCCACTCGCTTTAATGGCTTGAATTCTCTTGTTCCAATCTTCATTAATCACTGATCTATAGTTGTCACGGATCAGTTTTTGAAGATTTTTAGAGTAGTAGAGTAGAGTAGTTTTAACTTAGAGAGCAGAATACTCTTTTGCCAATGCAGCTCGTCGAGCGTTGCGTTTCTGTATCGGTTTGTATGGCTCTCGGAGTGAGACACTTTTGGGACAGAACGTCATTTCGTCATTATGAAGATATCTGTCAGTTGGTGGATCTATGCCATTGGAGCGTAATTCTTTTTTTATTATACGATCAAAGCGCGACCAGTGTGCTTTTCGGAAATTAAAAGAATGTATCTGTTTATACTGCTCGTTTGGGACATGTATTACAGCACCAAGTCCATAATGATCGCTATCGCACTCGATTGTAGGAAGACAATGTAATAATCGTATTCGCTCGTGCAGCAACAGTAAATCCCAGAAGGAATTTCCTCTTGGATATGACGGCGTATTTGTAGCGTACAATTCTAGTTTATGTTCGATAGCGTTTGTTTGCCACCAGTCGAACAACACATTGCCTCTTGTGTTTGTGATAAGGTTACCCCAAGCACTGTGCTTGGAATTGAGATCTCCCGCCATAAAGAAATAATTATTTTCCGAGTCTAACTTGAGGCTTCGAAAAAGGGTATCAAGTTCCTTGATAGACTGTATACACTGTGGAGCTTTGGGCGCATTAGCAGAGATCACATATACCATAGATGCTTTTGACTTTTCAAAGGAATATCTATAACGCAGGCTCCTAGTACCTGGAACTTGTATACAACTCCACTGTAGATGACTTAGTGTTGTAGACCATTTTTAACTAAGACAGTTACCATTTGGGCGTATGGCACACTTGGTGCCACGAAGTTCTTGTAAGAGCGAGTTTTCATCCGTTTCTCTTCTTCAACTTGTTTCTTTCTGGCCTCCAACTTTGATTTTAGTTGTTGGTATTTAGGGTAACCTCTAAAGTTAGCATGGTGACCTGAGTTACTACAGAGGACACAGGATAGTTTATTTCTATCCGGGAGGTGTTCTTTGCCCAATGGGCATTCTCCAATGAAATGCTTATTTAGGCATTTGAAGCATCTGAAATGCATATTGCAATTCGCTGCCACAGGCCGAAGCGTTGACAGCGCATACACTGCAATACGCGGTCAGACTTCTTTATTTTCTCCCAACTTATTGTTTGGTGACTATTATTATTTACTGGCCTGTAGGAAGCCGGAAGTTTATGACCTCACCGACTCGGCTCCGCCATTGTTCCCTGTCCTGTGCGCTCTCCTTCCACATTCGATCATCCGATCCGATCTCCTCGAGGTCCAATCTAACATTGTCCTCCCATCTCCGTCGCGGCCGTCCTGTCGGTCTCTTCCCCGTTAGTTTACCGTCAAGAATTCTATGTGCGGTCCTATCATCGCCCATTCGCGCTACGTGTCCGGCCCATCTTAATCTTCGCGACTTGATCACTCTCACTATTGTAGGTTTGCGGTATAGCTCTTCCAATTCGTGGTTGTGGAGTTTCCTCCATTGTCCTGACTCCTCGTCATATTTACCGCCAAATATACCCCTTAAAACATTATTCTCGAATACGCGGAATTTGTTCTCTTCCCGTTTTGTGAGAGGCCATGTTTCGCATCCGTAGAGAACAAACGGCATGATTATGGTTCTATAGACACGGAGGTTTATATTACGTGATGGCAGGTTGGATTTTAATAGTTTACTGGCTGCATACCAACTAGCGTTGCCGGAATGTAGTCTTTTGTTAATTTCCTTTGACGTTTCGTTTCGGGTCGTCAGTATCGTTCCCAGATATTTAAATTCTTTGACATTTTCAAATATCTTGCCCCTGACGTTTATATGTGTTCTCTGAGGTCCAACTGCTCTCGTCGTAATCATGTATTTCGTTTTGTCTTCGTTTATTTCTAGGCCCACCTCTTCTGCTCCTTGCATGATGATTTCACAGTTTTTACTTATAGTTTCGAGATTATCGAACAGAACGGCTATGTTATCCGCATACGCGAGCACTTGTGTGACCCCGTTCAGGGATGATCCGGCCGTGTTGTCGTCTTGTACCTTTCTGATAACCTACTCGAGGACATGGTTAAAAAGGCATGGTGAGTGGCCATCCCCTTGTTTTAGTCCGTCCCGGATTTCAAATGGTTCTGAGCGGTGGTTTTCTATTCTAACTCGCCCTTTGTTTTCGTTCATGCAGATTTGTCATGAACTCCCGGGTTCCTGGAGGCCAATAAATAGTTGTAATAGGTATCATAACACCTGGCGTATGGCAATAGTCATTACATTGCATTTTTGTAGACGTCGGCGGTGTCTCATGCCAGGTGTGGAGCTTGTTTTTGGATATGCGGTACGATGCAAAAAATGTACTCGTAATTAGATAGGGTGTTGCTTGGGTAATGACTGCGCGTCACGGGTGGACAATTAACGAAGAATCGCGTCGTGTGCGATATGAATATTATGAGTATTGTGTTACGTTGGTTTAATGTGACTATTACGTGAAATGGGACTTTTGTAGTGGGATACTACAGCTAGAGACTTCGCGATAGTATAGTGGTTAGTATACCCGCCCGTCACCCGGGAGACCGGGGTTCGATTCCCCGTCGGAGAGACTCTGGCGCAAGACTAATGACCTTGCCCAGAAAAAATAAATCATTATGGAAAATTTAACAAGCCTTAGGACTTGCTAAATAAGGCCGGGACTGGTCCGCGGTTGTAGTGGCCGATGATGATGATGATGAGATTTGAATGAGGGGGGCATATTTTTTCGGGATCCCCAGCTCAACCACAATATGGTAGAGTCTTTGCCTTGCGACTGAGTCGTAGGCTTTTTTGAAGTCCACGAACAGTTGGTGAACCGTCTCTCCGTATTCCCACTTCTTTTCCAGCAGTTGCCGTATTGTGAACATCTGGTCGCTTGTTGACCGGTTCCGACGGAAATCCCATTGGTAGTCTCCCAATATTTTTTCTGCGTTAGGTATGATTCTTGCCAGTATTGTTTGGTCACTAATGTATTTAATATATCTAAGTCCATCAATTTTACTATTGGGGCTTAGCGACACAATGAAGAAAGGCAACTTACGGTTGCGATTTCTAGTTTGCTGTAGAAAATGGTTTCACACCTGTAAATTTCAAGGTATCGTTTTCGAAGCTTTTTAGTTCTTCGAGCACCTCTTCTGGAGTAAAGGAAGGATCAACTACTTTGAGGAGCATGGAGACAGTTTTCTCCGATTTAGGAGTGTACGTGTAGTACTCGCTTTTCGATTTCCCCAATGCCGATTTGTTATACCCTTCTAAATCATCGCATGTGAAACTTATCTTAAAATTATTTATCCGTTTTGTTTTAAAAGTTTTGCATGTCAACTTACCCAATTTTATGAGATCCTTTGTCACCATGTAGCTGATGTAGATAGGAGGTACTTTCTCCCTTTTTTTGACTGGCACCTTCTGAGATGTTTCCTGCTGCTGATGTGGTTCCTGCTGTCGTTGTTGATGTGATTCCTGCTGTTGAGTTTCCTTATCTTGTCGTGTTTTCTTTGCCTTCGTGGGTTGCTGTTGTGTTTGTTCTTGCTGTTGTTGTTGTACCATTTTCGTTTTTCGCTCGTTCTGGCTCAGGTTGTTTTTTAGTTTAACAACTGCCTCCATTTATTTATTCAATTGTTGTTTTTTGAGACTAATCTCATGGATGAGTCTGTTGAGGCTCTCGATCTGATTGCTAGCGTCTGCATTTGTTTCGCTGGCAGCTAGTTCTTGGAATTGATTTCCAGCCTTTGAGTACTGGGCACCATTGGTGTTGTCTTCGTCGTCACTGTTCAATCAACGCGTCTGCATCCTTGGTTTCCTTTGTTCTAAGGCGTTTAGCCTTTAGATTTACGTTTGTATTTTGTCTTCTCCGAAGCACCATTTTGGCATCCATTTGATTTATGTCCATATTATGGACCACGTGTTCTCACTTTTTATTATATATATTTTTTTTTTTTATTGCGCGAGTGACAAATAGCTAATCACGTTCAGGAGTTTGTTGATTATATTGTGCACATACACAAACAGGAACACTTCGTACGTCGCGTATCGGCACTAATTGTTTTTTGATTACTATGCACAGTGTATTGTTTAATATTTGCACTCACTTCAGTTTATTTTCTGTTTCAATGAACGATTCGTCTTTACCGGTCGGTTGTCAATTTGGTGCTGGACTTCTTCACGGTATCTACCGCCTGGTTGCACGCGTTTCTGATTCTAAAAAAAAATCGGTCTGATAACCTGAGTGAGATTGAAGTGCTATTGTTTAAAAGCTCTATTTTTTGCCGCTATAATCTGCTCCTCCCAGCCTCGTCGGTTCTGTCAGAATGTACCAACCATCCGGAATTGTGCATATTAAAATCGCAAAATACGGCAATTTTGGAAGCTTGTTCGTAAAACGCTAATCTACATTTTCTTATACATTCTTCGGTGTTTTATTGTAAAATGACAAATCCGAAACTAAACAAATTACAAGTTGTATTACGTTTAACTTTGACACCTGTCAAAATTACGGTGCTATATTTTCCGAACTACAAAATATATAATCCCATATATTTCATTCCTTTCAGATTCACAGAGTATGGAAAGTGAAGAAGATGCATCATCTTGTACACAGGACCAAAAGACAGGAAAACCAACTTCTAATTGCGTACAACTTTCTGAAACTGATGTGTCTGGTCTGTCATTTCGGGAACTTCTACCGGATTTTCAAAGCTCTTTCGGATTCTGTCAAGTAAATTCTGAAACCTCTCTCATAACAAGACTAAACTAAGTATACTTTTTTTTTTAAATAGAAATCAATACCAAAAGTTCCAACCCCAGACACACGTCCCATATATCCAAACTGTCCTTACAGTCCATATGGCAGTCCCCGTACAGTTCGCAGAAAGACTCCACTAAGGGAGTCACGTCGGGTGTCTGTTGAACAAAGCGGAACTTTCTTACAACTTAACCAATACAAGTTGCTTGATCAAATTGGGCAGGTATATTCCAAAATTGATTTCTGGCCCGTTCAAAACTTATATTTAGGCTGGAATACTTCTTCTTTTTTCAGGGGTCATACGGCTTGGTTAAGCTTGCCTACAATGATGAGGACTCTTTACACTACGCCATGAAGATTCTATCAAAACGGCGGCTGTTGCGGAAAGCTGGACTTTTGGCACGCTGCCCGAAGAAGACCACAACACCATTGGATAGGGTTTATCGAGAGATTGCAGTTTTAAAAAACCTTGACCATCCAAATATTGTAAAGCTAATTGAGGTGTTGGATGATCCGTTGGAAGATTCGTTATACTTAGTTTTTGAGCTTGTCAAAAACGGTGAAGTATTGAAGATACCCACCGAATATCCATTGGACGAGACGCGAGCTCATGCCGTATTTCGAGATACTTTACAAGGATTGGAATATCGTGAGTATAAACAAGTTTTTCAATTTTCTAAACTGAAATAAACTATCCGATTGAGTTGAGCGGTCAGTAAATGACCGCAACCTTAATTCCCATTCTCTAAATATCGAACCATAATTGATTTAGAAGTACCCCGAATGTTAAGAACCTTCATGTCAGTTAAACTAATGAGTGCATGTTAAAACAGTTATCGGTGTTCCAAAACCATCGTCAGCGGACAGTGTGTGGTCTATCGTGGCTATTGCCGTGGCCGAAAATCCACTCAAAACCACCACACAATTGATGGGACTATCCTTTCCTTAGTCTGCTCCACGGACGGCAGGGTTACTCGTCCCCTCGATATACTTGAACTAGAACAATAGAAAACAAAGTGAAACCCTCCAACAGTGCATTGCCATTACAATGACTGCATACATTCCTGTGTCTCGCAAAGTCGTTCATTATGCATGCAAAGCCGTTTCTCCGCCCTCTCACTTTCCAATGTCTGTACGGTTCGTAGAGGAAATTGAAAAAGTCCTTTTTATTAAACCCGATTAACTCCAAGTGGGCGTATAGAACGAGCACACAGTTCGTTCGAGCGGACATGATGCTCAATGTAAGGACTATTCTAGTGCACAGAACGTGCTGTAAAGTGTCCATATTCTTCACAGCATTGTGTAACCGTGAATCGGATAAAATTAGTTGTAGCGATGACCTATTTCCCTGTGCATGATTTTAGATCAAAAGAGCTCTCTGTCTATTATTTCCCGGCTATAAAAATATTCGATTATAACACCAACGCTCAAAGGACACATTACCTTCTACAATAGGTCATTGTGTGCACTCTGTCGAGAGGACTAAATTGAAAAAAAAAAAAAAAAACAGGAAGAAGGTAAAAAAATTATTTCCATATTACACTGATGGATTGTAAGCATTAGTCCTTAATTTAGTTAGACACAATTAAGTTTTTTTTTTTATCTCGGTGCATGGTAGGCTTTGTGTAGGCCAACTACCGCATGTGCGTGTCTCGTGAAGTACTTTCTTCCGTGAGCAATTTAAATAACTTAACAGAATGACTGCCAGCTATACGAGTAGATTGAGCCAGAGATTTGTAACAATAAAGGAGTAAAAAACATGTACGACCACTTGCCACAACTCAGTTTATTTTTCAAAAAATGTATGTCATACGATGGCACAACCGTGAATCGAACCCTCGTGGCACTGCCTTACCACAAATCACTATCATTTGAATGATTCGATATAATGAGATCGTGAATTTACCAAAGTCTAAAGTAGGCTTCTTCCTTCTACGGTTTAGTACATTACCAACGGATAATTCATGGGGATTTAAAGCCAAGTAACCTACTAATAACCGAATGTGGGAGAGTGAAAATCGCCGACTTAGGAGTTTGCAACGAATTCAGTGGAGATGATTTTCTGAACAATGGGAGTACTGCGGGCACTCCGGCATTTCGATCACCGGAAACTCTTGTGCCAGGACAGGTAAGATCTCCATTATGATAGAATTTTAAAAAGCAATTCCTCCCTGTATTCCCTTATACTTACAGAATGTCTATAGCGGAAAAGCGGCTGATATATGGTCACTGGGGGCAACATTGTATGCCTTAGCTTACGGAAATGTGCCCTTCACCGCCGACACCATTCCTCTGTTGTATGACAAGATCAGAAGTCAAATTCTTGGGTTTCCTGCTGCTCCAAATACAAGTGATGAACTGAAAGATCTACTTAGGAAAATGTTGGATAAGGATCCTGTTGAACGTATAACGCTTCCTCAAATCAAGGTAAGTTATAGTCATACCCTCTCAGTGTTTGAGATTATAGGTAAACACGGATGCTGTCAGATCGCACTGCAAATGGGAGGATGAAATATACTTTCGTACATATTTATATTTTTTAAATTCGCCTTAATTTTACAAGAATTTTTTTTACATTTTTCACTTAAGAGTAAATGCTGTCCTGTTTACAGTTATTTTGTTTCCTTTATTAACCTACTGACTCCTCACAAGCACACTAAATTATAGAATGTCTTTTTGTTTTGTTTTGCCTTTCAGCATACAACATTTTCTCAATTTATATTTATTATTATCTATGTATATAAATGTATAGATATATAAATAATATTAAATATATATTACCTATATATATATATGTATATATATCCTGAGAAAGGGTAATAACCTTGCCCGTAAAAATAAATTATTATGGAAAATTTAACTAGCCTCGAGACTTGCTAAATAAGACCAAGACCGGATCCCGGTAGTAGTGCCGATGATGATGATATATATTATATATATATATATATTTTTTTTTTGGTTTCCGTAGGAAGGTAGAAATCTTCAAAAGATACCTCTAGACCAATCCAGGGGCATGCCGGGTTTTTACCGAATAAAACCACCTCCCGCCAGCCTCATATTCCCGTTGATCCCCGCGGAACTTTTAGATATTCCATCGCGGGGCGGGACGGAGTTTACCTGTTACTCCGCTCGTCACGTCGCAACTGCTGCATCATTTCACAGAGAATACCATTGGTTACGGACCATGCCTGTTTTGAACTAAGCATGTATTCTATTACTCCAGCCGGAATAACTGTCCGTCTCGTGTGTCTCTCCAAAATCGTTCGTGCGGTTTCGAATCTCACGCACTGGGTGAGTACGTGTTCCGCATTTTCTATTTTGCCTTCACAATACAAGCAGTATGGGTGATTCACATGCTTATACTTGTGCAAGTATTGCCGGAAGCATCCATGTCCTGATATGAGCTGAGTCAAGTAGTAATTCAGCTCACCATGTTTTCTTTTCACCCATGTTTCTATATCAGATATCATGGTGTGGGTCCATCTACCTTTGGTGGAAGAATCCCACCTTCGTTGCCATTCTCTTAGGCTTGAGAGCTCTAATTGTGACCGCATTCTCCAACGATTCTCTTGGGAGACCTTATGCAAGGCAGCGTTTTCTTTAGCTGCAATGTCAAGTGGTGTCCTTTTTTGTTTTTTTTTTAAACCACATTTATTTTCCTAATTCTTTTTACATGTATAATATTAGGGGTAAATGTTAAACCCTTTTCTACAATCACAATCCTTAAATTAACTTACTGGCTCTATGCGAGCTCTCTAAATTACACATTGCAACTTGATTTTTATATATGCCTTTCGGCATATCAAGTGGTGTCCTCCCGGCCAAAACATTTATGGCATCTTCGGATACCGTTCGAAATGCACAGCATACTCTTAGTGATGCTAGTCTATGCGCTGAGTTCACTCCCCTCATGTATGACTTATACTGTGCGGCTCCTGCCCATATGTGAGCTGCATACATTATAGTGGAGGTGTTAACACTGGTTATGAGTTTCCTTATGTGGGGCCGGGGTCCTCCAACATTGGCTAGCAGTCTCGCCAAAACTTTGCATACTCTTGCCGTTTTTTCACTCGTTTTCCTCAGGTGTTCCTTGAAGCTCAACCTGCTGTCGAGTATAACACCAAGATATTTAATATAGGGACTGGATCTGATTATTTGTGCTTCTATTTCCAAATCAAGGTGTTCAACTTTCTTGCGGCTGCTTATTAAAACTGCCTCCGTCTTATGTCCAGCTAGTTTCAGTCCGGCCCTATCTAGCCAGCATTTAATGAGCAAATATTCTCCAGGTCATCTAGATGTTTAGCGACGGCTACTATTGCCAAATCATCTGCGTACACAATGATTGTAACCCCTTCTGGTACATTGACTCTGAGCACACCATCATACATGATATTCCATAACAGGGGACCTAATACATATCCCTGAGGTACACTCGCTGTTATTTTATATTCCTGTGGTCCCTCATCTGTGTCATACAGCAGTCTTCTATCCGAGAGATAGTTTGCTAATATACGCACCAAGTAGGGGGAGACTTGTAGATCGCCCAACGCTTCCAGAATCCGATTCCAATTCACCGAGTTAAAAGCATTTTTAACATCAAGCGTCACCACCGCGCAATATTTTTTGGTACCACCTAGCCATCGTGCTCCAGCTATTGCATTGCGAGCGATGTCGCACACCACAGATAGTGCTTTTCCGGTTGATCTACCTTTCCGGAACCCATACTGCGATTCAGAGAGCCCCGATGTTCCCTCAGTGAATTCTTCCAGGCGAGTGGCAATTACTCGCTCAAGCAGTTTTCCTGTTATGTCCAGCATGCACAACGGGCGATAAGACGACGGCTCTTCTGGATTCTTGACACCTTTTGGTATAAGCACAAGTCGCTGTTTTTTTCCATCGTTTAGGAAATTGTCCTGTTTGAATATATTCACAGCTAGGCCGGCTTCTTGTAAGAGGCGACTAAAGGCCGAGTGGTAGCCGGGGTCCCAACGCCCTGTGCGCCCGGTGAAATACCACCCCATCAAGCTTTAAGCTCCGTGAAATGGTCGGGAGAAATCCTTGGCCGTCTTTCGGAGCTTGGCTGATGGACCTGTGGCGTCTCTAACAGATAGACACACAATACACAAGCAAATAGTGAAGAACACCGAACGAAAATCGAACAAGATAATAGATCGAAGCCGTATACCATAGCGATAAAATAACAATTCACATCAGGGGAATATACTTGCGTTTAAAAATCGAATTCTAAACACGGCCAGTAGCCTGATGTGTTACGCTTCGGTTCAATTTTTGATAATTCTAACTGTGATAGCGTCAGTTCGAATCACGTGTTCTTCACTATCAATCCCAAACGCTATAATTGGTGACCCCGACGTGATCTGTACACACAGCACACACTTTCCCGTAGTTAGCAGAATTTCACACACGATCATCACTTCCGCATAGAGCACCGGCACACTCGCCCGCTCCGACGATCTCTCGCTCCGTCGTTTGCACACGAAATTGATCGTAACGAAGTTACTGAGGAGGGAGTAGTGTAGCGTCTCTAACAGATACACACACAATACACAAGCAAATAGTGAAGAACGCCGAACGAAAATCGATCAAGATAATGCATCAGAGCCGTATACCATAGCAATAAAATAACAATGCATATCAGCGGAATATACTTGCGTTTAAAAATCAAATTCTAAGCACGGCCAGTAGCCTGATGTGTTACGCTTCGGTTCAATTTTTGATAATTCTAACTGTGATAGCGTCAGTTCGAATCACGTGTTCTTCACTATCAATCCCAAACGCTATAATTGGTGACCCCGACGTGATCTGTACACACAGCACACACTTTCCCGTAGTTAGCAGAATTTCACACACGATCATCACTTCCGCATAGAGCACCGGCACACTCGCCCGCTCCGACGATCTCTCGCTCCGTCGTTTGCACACGAAATTGATCGTAACGAAGTTACTGAGGAGGGAGTAGTGTAGCGTCTCTAACAGATACACACACAATACACAAGCAAATAGTGAAGAACGCCGAACGAAAATCGATCAAGATAATGCATCAGAGCCGTATACCATAGCAATAAAATAACAATGCATATCAGCGGAATATACTTGCGTTTAAAAATCAAATTCTAAGCACGGCCAGTAGCCTGATGTGTTACGCATTGGTTCAATTTTTGGTGATTCTAACTGTCATAGCGTCTGTTCGAATCACACGTTCTTCACTATTATACCAAACGCTATAGACCAGTTCGAGAAAAGGTTGGTTAGGTGGTAGTCGGTCCCAAGGTGAGATACCACCCCGTCACGCTGTACATTCCGCGATATCGCCGTGAGAAATCTTCGACGGTGTTTCGGATGTGTGGCTGATTGCCCGGACTGACACGGAGATAAGTCATGATGGTACCTTCTGATATAAAGAATTCCGGAGGTAAACTAGTCTCCCATTCGGATCTCCGGGGAGGGGGCTATGTCAGGGGGAACATCATGCAGATATCATGATAAATAATGGAGCTTTAAGAGGTTCGTCATCGCATAACCGAGCTCTGCCCACGCTCGACTAGTGACGGCATTTTGTAACATCAGGGGCATCGGTTCCACCAGTACGAATGTAAACGCCGTCCACCAATATTTGCAAACAATGAAACCTGATATCCTTGCCCTAACTGAGACCCGGATCGATTCGTTAACTGATTCGACATATCTTCGTTGCTCAGGATACGACTTACACTCGAGATTCCGTTTTAAGGGCGGAGTCTGCGTCTTTGCGCGGTCCAATCTGACTTGCCAGAGGATGGAAGCGTTGGAAGCCAATAATATGGACATCATATGGTTGAGGGTCGTGCTGAGGAATTCCGTTAAATTTCTTTGTTGTCTTTACCGCTCCCCGAATGACGATCGACCGGCGACATTTTTCGAACGTCTTTCACATACCGTCGACTGGATACAGATCAACCACCCAGCTTCTGAAATTGTTGTCCTTGGCGATTTTAATGTGCACAATTCCGGCTGGTTGTTACATTCTAACAGAACCAACGAGGCTGGGAGGCTGGCGGAGATGTTTGCAGTAAGCCACAACTTCACTCAACTCGTGGGGGAGCCGACGCGAGTGCCGGATGCCCGAGGCGATTATGCAAACACCCTGGATCTGTTGTTGACATCCGAACCGAGTATTTATACCGTAGAGGTTTCTGCGCCATTGGGAAACTCAGATCACTGCTTGGTATATGTCGCGCAAGCACTTGCATATCAAGCGAATAACCGGCCTAGGCAGCTTCGCCATGTATGGAAGTATGGGGCTGCTAACTGGCACGATTTGCGAGATCTCCTCGCATCCTCTCCGTGGTCCGAGGTGTGCTTCGGAAACTCCGATGTTAACGCTTGCGCGGAGTCGGTATCAGAGATTATTCTTCTGGGGATGGAGATGTATATTCCACATTCCATCAAACGAAGTTCGTGTGATAAACCTTGGTTTGTTAAAAAATGCGAGCTGATTACAGCGGCAAAAAATAGAGCTTTTAAGCATTGGCGCTCCAATCCCACCGATGTTCGCAGAACGAATTATGTTAGAATCAGAAACGCGTGCAACCAGGCGATTGATACCGCGAAGTGGGCTCACAACGACAGGGTGATCAATAAACTCCTTCGGTGCCCAACTGGTTCGCGCCCCTTCTGGTCAATGGCAAAAGCTGTCAGTGGTAACTTCGCATCCTCCTCTTTCCCTCCGGTGGTGACAGACAGCGGGACGTTAGTCACGAATTCAAAGGATAAAGCTATTGTGTTCGCGAATTTATTTTCCGCGAATTCAAACCTCGATCCCGACCTTTTGGAGCCACCTGTGATCTCGCCGGTACGGTCTTCGATGCGGGATGTGATATTTCGTCCGCGCACTATTCAACGCATTCTACGTGAACTGGATTGCAGGAAGGCAACCGGCCCGGACGGAATACCAGCAATAGTCCTTAGAACTGTGCTCCAAAACTATCGCCGGTTCTTGACAGACTCTTCCGCTTATCTTATGCACGGAGGACCTTTCCTGCCTGCTGGAAAATCGCTCGAGTTCAGCCAATCCCAAAGACGGGAAAAAAGTGTCCCCCACAAAATCACCGTCCTATAGCATTACTGTCTATTTTATCTAAGGTAATGGAAAAAGTCATCAATACAGAGTTAGTTAAGTATTTGGAGTGCAACGGACTTCTGAATGATCGTCAATACGGATTCCGTGGCAGGCGGTCCACGGGAGACCTTTTGAAACTTAGAACTGATATATGGACATCTGCGATTGAACGGCATGGTGAATCAAGGGCGGTCGCATTGGATATCTCCAAGGCTTTTGACCACGTCTGGCACAGGGCATTGCTGAGCAAACTTCGTTCAACAGCTTTGCGACTGGACGAGGAGCTTCCTCGAGAATCGATCGATCCGGGTTGTTGTGGACGGCGTGTTCGGATCTGTATCCTGTTAATTCGGGGGTGCCCCATGGTTCTATTTTGGCCTCAACCTTGTTTTTGCTTCACATAAATGATTTGTTGGAGACAACGGATAACAAAGTGTTCAGTTTTGCGGATGATAGTATGCTTGTTTCCTCCTTTTCGAGTGTTCGGCCGATTGCTGCATCTGCGTCGCATCAGCTCAGATGTAGACAGATTGACTCTCTGAATCAGGATCTAGATAGGGTCCTGCAGTGGGGAAGGGCCTATCTCGTCGACTTCAATGCAACGAAGACACAATATACAACATTCACAAAGAAAAGTGGATCATCGGTTCCACAGCTGATGATGAATGGCCGGGCCCTCGAGGCTGGGGAAAGTTTGAAGTTGCTCGGCGTCACGGTCTGTGGGAATGTATCATGACATAAACACGTGTCGAGTATCGCCAGGTCAGCCTCAGGAAAACTGACCTATCTTTTTAGAGCCAAGAAATATTTTACTCCGGCCCAACTTCTTGTCCTATATAAATCCCAAATTAGACCCGCGCTCGAATATTGCTCTCATATTTGGAGCTCGGCTCCTAAACATACCCT
This sequence comes from Microdon myrmicae, assembly GCA_963931805.1. Classification (NCBI taxonomy): domain Eukaryota; kingdom Metazoa; phylum Arthropoda; class Insecta; order Diptera; family Syrphidae; genus Microdon; species Microdon myrmicae. Next base: position 74,812,345 of record OZ007500.1, on the reverse strand, counting down.
CGACCTACTTGAGAGCATACAGAGACGAGCGATCCGCCTGATCTGGGACTCAGCGCTGACATCGGGACTACATTCACTGTTACTTATGGCAAAATGTGGTATATACTGGCAGGAATTGTTACTTAGCTTCACGCGTAGGGCATCGGTGCCAGTGCATGTAAAAGGCGGAAGAAATTGTGAACGGCTTGAGCTAATCATTCAGATCACAATCAGCACACAACCAATTCATTGAGTATCATTCGAGTCGGTCAGTCGATTAGTTTCATTTCTTATTATGAGTGATGACCTTTTTGATAATTGACTTGATTCAAATTAATTTTATTTTTATAAAGAACTTGAGAAAGTGTTTGTGTTTTAGAAAGGAACACCGTGGAAAAGGATCAACAGAGTGGCTTGAATTTTATATTTATATTTTATCGTATTTATTTAATTATTTATCTATTATTTTATTCCTTATTTTTTTATTATTCTAATCTCTTGTCTTAACCTCTTGTTTCAATTACTTTAATTCCCAAATTTATGTTCCTAATTAAGTTTATTTGGGATTAATTTTGTTTCCTTTTGATTCTTGTTCTTTTCCTTCTTCATGTTTCTTGTTCTGTGGGGGTTACCCAAAGAACATGTTTCTTGTTCTGTGGGGCTTACCCAAAGAACCCCCCATACCTACAACCCAACCTCCATAGTTTCCCGCTAATGCAATTGCATTAGCACCTGTAAATGCTTCACGCAACAAGGTTATCTAACGCATAACCTGAAAGCTCCTGGAAGAGAATTCTTACCGTCATGCACAAATTCGCATTCAAAATTCCCTACAAGAATTCTGTCTATCTTATCGGATCATAAATCCAAAACCCAATTCGGCACCTTCGGTTGCCAGGCAAATCCCAATATTACCATATGCATTTTCCCTAGATGAATTCCTGTAAAGAAACAATTCGGTTCACATATAATGTAACCATCATAACCAGGGATAACGATCATTGCGTAGCCTATTCCCAGCCTTACCATGTGTACAATAAATTTCCTTACATACACATTGGCTGGCGACGTTTGTCCAAGGGACAAAAGCAAATACACACATCTTGCGTCTAAAGGCATAAACCAAATCCTACAGCATAAGCAAACGCAAATAGGAATTGTGAACTTACCCTTGGCAGCGATGCCATAAACACCAATTCTCAGTGAATATGCTAAAACCAATTAGCACCATGTCCACGATGCATTGCGGTCTATTAATACAGCTGCAATGCACATCATAGACAATGATCTACACGATCTGTTTGTTTTTTAATACCACCCACCGGTGCGCACGGGGACGCGAATATACCCCGTCGAGTCGAGTAAGCGCGCAATGAAGTTAAAAGTTATTTTTCTGGTGCCTCTCGTATAATGTCATACATTAACTGCAGAAAGATTTGTCATCATAATTAAATACCGAAAAGCTCATTGTGAATAAAAAAACCTTTGGTGTAATTCGAATCTGTTTTCTGTAACCTAACTAAACATCGAAAAATTTGCTGATATAAAAAGAACCTTTTACAATAGGCTATCCAGTGCTTTCCATTTACTTTCGCTGCGCTATCCTGGGTGCGTATTTCCTTTTTCTTGGTGAACAGTTTTATTTTACACCAGACCCTTTAGAACTTGTAGGGGACGAGGTAGAACCCCGTGTCGTACGCCGGCACCACGACTTCGTACCCCCACAGTTCTTCTTGTTTCTTTTTGACGTGTTGTATCTTCGCAAATGGATGGCTGCTCTTCTCGTGGAATAGACCAACAGCCCGAGTATGATGGCTCTCATAAAGATACTAAAAGAGGACGTCAAGGCTCTCGGGGCTGAGAACGCTGTCCTCAAAAAGCAATTATCGGCATTAAAAACCATCTCATCCCCATCCCCGTCCAGTGCCGGTTTGGAAACCTCTGATTCGGAATCAGAATTCGACCCCCAAATGGAAAACGCCACCGACAGTCCAGACGTCTCAATGAACGACGGTGACTGGCGTACCTCCACCTCAAACTCATTTAGGACCCCAGCGCAAAACGCCGCTGCGAACACTGAGCGGCGCGGGAGGCCCCTCCAGTAAGCGTATCACCGTTAACTGTTCACCAACACCAGTCCCATCATCATCATCTGTCCCTAAAAAAAATGTCGCTCACCCACGTCAACCACAAATACGCAACATATCGTACCCTCGCAGAAGTCTTTCCCACCGAGGGCAACTCCGGTAATTAACCCAAAACCAAAGGGCGCTTGTCTTTCCAATTCTGCGCAGCCAACGGCCGTGGTCCGCGCATCTGTCTCTAAGAAGAAACGGCAACCCGGGGTCCTTGCACGAGACCTCGATCTGAAGGATTTCGTAACCTACGATAGGGAGACCTGTGGTGGTCCTGCGGACCTCACAAATCACTGTGGGTTTAAATACCTTTTCGCCCAGCTAAAGGATTCATACATACTGGTCTCCTCCGCCCCACGTATCCACAGACACGTGGGCCGCATTCATCTACCAATTACGCATGCCTACACGGCTATTAAAGGACACAACACTAAAAATGAAGTTGTTTGGCAACACATTAGCTGGGTAAGCATACGATAACAATACGACCAGGAAATAAACAATATTGCCATTTGGTTTTCCTTTATCAAAAGTACCATTGTGGGAACAGAAGATAAACAATAAATGAACCAACACTGTTCCTGCAGGGAGATACAAACCTCGAAAATATATCGCAACCGAAGGTAACAACTTCAGTTAAGGAAATCACCATTACCCCGCATGCGGGTAAAATACACAAAGGGATACCGCAGAAGTATCAAAAGCCTAACGATCCTCGGCATATCTTCGACCACACGGACAGCAACTTCGCGTCTGTGTGTGTGGGTGCATACACACTTCCTCTACGAATGAAGTGGAAGCGTGGAACAAGACAGCATGCGATCTCGTGGAAAGGAGAGATCCCCTGGAAGAGGGAGGATTCCAGGAGAAGGTAAATTTAAGAGAAAAGGGAGAAACAACCAGGCGAGTTTCCTTTCTACGGGGAAGTTTTTATTCAGACAATTAACAGCTTTCTAGGCGGAAAGCTCCTTCAGAAGAAAATGTGCTAGATTGTGTCGACGCGAACCAAAAAAAAAATTATAATATTAATAAAAGTCAAATAAAAGAAAAAGACTCATTTAAACAGTGGTCGGTGGTAAACGTTTATTCGAAAACCGCCAAAGACTAACACAAGATTAACGACAACTTGAGGCTAAGGAGGTGAATTATTAAACACTCACTCCGGCCAACGAAAACTCGAGGACCACCATTTTAAACAAAGTCGCTGCTTGTTGGGAAAAGAACAAATCGTCATTGCCCTTGAGGCAACATTTCTTAACGTCAAATTCACTGACGTCAAAAAATACTGTCCTCCACAACGGTTTGTGAAAAATACAGCAAGGTGAGCATATGGGAGCTTCACCTCACCGACATACATTCCAGACAAAGTCGCTTCCAATCTTGCATCAGCAAACTGTCTTCGAGGTTTCTAGGTATTTCATAACAGTGAAATACCTCAATGGAGATGTTGCCAACGTTTCGGGTATGTCTCGCGAAACTGCAACATGAACCGCCGTTGCGTCCGTTGTGGAAAATTCCAAGATATTGGCAAGTGCGAACTCCCGTCAGCAAAATATGATCCCACAAGAAATGCGCAGGATGAAATAACTTTGCCAACTTGCTGCATTTGTGGAAACAAATGACATCCGGCCAGTTGCAGAAAATTTCCTAAATATAAAGAGATAGTTCAAAGATCAAACGAGACTCGAACTAAGCAAATTGCCAAGTCAGACTTCGGAAAACAGGACACACAAAACTTCATCCAAAATGGATTTACATTCGCCGGTTTGATTAAAGGACCACAAACAAAGAATATAAAAACTCTCCCAACTCCTCCCCCTCAAAAACATATTCAAGTCCATAAACGATATGTGGTACAGGTCAATACAACGCCACAAATTCAAGCGGTGGTACGAAAACGTCCCAGGGGGCAATCCTCAATGCTCGAGAAACTATTTAGTCTCTGCCAGTTGATTGATGATATTCGACCACGATATGAAAAACTAACAACCAAGGCTGAGAGGGATGCACTCCTTTTCATGCCGTATGTAAGACTTAAGCTTCAAAATGGATTCCAAAACTAAACGTATCCTTGTAAATGTCAACTCTCTTGTTTCGCTATCAAAGCGTAAGATAGTTTAGGTTTTCTAACTGTTAGAAACGCCACACTACTCCCTCCTCAGAATGGCGAGGCGAAAAGCGAGAGAGCGAAAAGCGAGAGAGCGAGAAAGCGAGAGAGCGAGAAAGCGTCGGAGCAGGCGAGTGTGCCGGTGCTCTATGCGGAAGTCGTGATCGTAGGAGTAAAGTCTTGTTTACCTATGGGAGATTGTGTGCTGTTTGTACACAGATCACGTCGGAGACACCAGTTATAGCGTTTTGCGACGATAGTGAAGAACGTAATATTCGATCTGACCCTATGACTGTCGAGTATAACACCAAGATATTTAATATAGGGACTGGATCTGATTATTTGTGCTTCTATTTCCAAATCAAGGTGTTCAACTTTCTTGCGGCTGCTTATTAAAACTGCCTCCGTCTTATGTCCAGCTAGTTTCAGTCCGGCCCTATCTAGCCAGCATTTAATGAGCAAATATTCTCCAGGTCATCTAGATGTTTAGCGACGGCTACTATTGCCAAATCATCTGCGTACACAATGATTGTAACCCCTTCTGGTACATTGACTCTGAGCACACCATCATACATGATATTCCATAACAGGGGACCTAATACATATCCCTGAGGTACACTCGCTGTTATTTTATATTCCTGTGGTCCCTCATCTGTGTCATACAGCAGTCTTCTATCCGAGAGATAGTTTGCTAATATACGCACCAAGTAGGGGGAGACTTGTAGATCGCCCAACGCTTCCAGAATCCGATTCCAATTCACCGAGTTAAAAGCATTTTTAACATCAAGCGTCACCACCGCGCAATATTTTTTGGTACCACCTAGCCATCGTGCTCCAGCTATTGCATTGCGAGCGATGTCGCACACCACAGATAGTGCTTTTCCGGTTGATCTACCTTTCCGGAACCCATACTGCGATTCAGAGAGCCCCGATGTTCCCTCAGTGAATTCTTCCAGGCGAGTGGCAATTACTCGCTCAAGCAGTTTTCCTGTTATGTCCAGCATGCACAACGGGCGATAAGACGACGGCTCTTCTGGATTCTTGACACCTTTTGGTATAAGCACAAGTCGCTGTTTTTTTCCATCGTTTAGGAAATTGTCCTGTTTGAATATATTCACAGCTAGGCCGGCTTCTTGTAAGAGGCGACTAAAGGCCGAGTGGTAGCCGGGGTCCCAACGCCCTGTGCGCCCGGTGAAATACCACCCCATCAAGCTTTAAGCTCCGTGAAATGGTCGGGAGAAATCCTTGGCCGTCTTTCGGAGCTTGGCTGATGGACCTGTGGCGTCTCTAACAGATAGACACACAATACACAAGCAAATAGTGAAGAACACCGAACGAAAATCGAACAAGATAATAGATCGAAGCCGTATACCATAGCGATAAAATAACAATTCACATCAGGGGAATATACTTGCGTTTAAAAATCGAATTCTAAACACGGCCAGTAGCCTGATGTGTTACGCTTCGGTTCAATTTTTGATAATTCTAACTGTGATAGCGTCAGTTCGAATCACGTGTTCTTCACTATCAATCCCAAACGCTATAATTGGTGACCCCGACGTGATCTGTACACACAGCACACACTTTCCCGTAGTTAGCAGAATTTCACACACGATCATCACTTCCGCATAGAGCACCGGCACACTCGCCCGCTCCGACGATCTCTCGCTCCGTCGTTTGCACACGAAATTGATCGTAACGAAGTTACTGAGGAGGGAGTAGTGTAGCGTCTCTAACAGATACACACACAATACACAAGCAAATAGTGAAGAACGCCGAACGAAAATCGATCAAGATAATGCATCAGAGCCGTATACCATAGCAATAAAATAACAATGCATATCAGCGGAATATACTTGCGTTTAAAAATCAAATTCTAAGCACGGCCAGTAGCCTGATGTGTTACGCTTCGGTTCAATTTTTGATAATTCTAACTGTGATAGCGTCAGTTCGAATCACGTGTTCTTCACTATCAATCCCAAACGCTATAATTGGTGACCCCGACGTGATCTGTACACACAGCACACACTTTCCCGTAGTTAGCAGAATTTCACACACGATCATCACTTCCGCATAGAGCACCGGCACACTCGCCCGCTCCGACGATCTCTCGCTCCGTCGTTTGCACACGAAATTGATCGTAACGAAGTTACTGAGGAGGGAGTAGTGTAGCGTCTCTAACAGATACACACACAATACACAAGCAAATAGTGAAGAACGCCGAACGAAAATCGATCAAGATAATGCATCAGAGCCGTATACCATAGCAATAAAATAACAATGCATATCAGCGGAATATACTTGCGTTTAAAAATCAAATTCTAAGCACGGCCAGTAGCCTGATGTGTTACGCATTGGTTCAATTTTTGGTGATTCTAACTGTCATAGCGTCTGTTCGAATCACACGTTCTTCACTATTATACCAAACGCTATAGACCAGTTCGAGAAAAGGTTGGTTAGGTGGTAGTCGGTCCCAAGGTGAGATACCACCCCGTCACGCTGTACATTCCGCGATATCGCCGTGAGAAATCTTCGACGGTGTTTCGGATGTGTGGCTGATTGCCCGGACTGACACGGAGATAAGTCATGATGGTACCTTCTGATATAAAGAATTCCGGAGGTAAACTAGTCTCCCATTCGGATCTCCGGGGAGGGGGCTATGTCAGGGGGAACATCATGCAGATATCATGATAAATAATGGAGCTTTAAGAGGTTCGTCATCGCATAACCGAGCTCTGCCCACGCTCGACTAGTGACGGCATTTTGTAACATCAGGGGCATCGGTTCCACCAGTACGAATGTAAACGCCGTCCACCAATATTTGCAAACAATGAAACCTGATATCCTTGCCCTAACTGAGACCCGGATCGATTCGTTAACTGATTCGACATATCTTCGTTGCTCAGGATACGACTTACACTCGAGATTCCGTTTTAAGGGCGGAGTCTGCGTCTTTGCGCGGTCCAATCTGACTTGCCAGAGGATGGAAGCGTTGGAAGCCAATAATATGGACATCATATGGTTGAGGGTCGTGCTGAGGAATTCCGTTAAATTTCTTTGTTGTCTTTACCGCTCCCCGAATGACGATCGACCGGCGACATTTTTCGAACGTCTTTCACATACCGTCGACTGGATACAGATCAACCACCCAGCTTCTGAAATTGTTGTCCTTGGCGATTTTAATGTGCACAATTCCGGCTGGTTGTTACATTCTAACAGAACCAACGAGGCTGGGAGGCTGGCGGAGATGTTTGCAGTAAGCCACAACTTCACTCAACTCGTGGGGGAGCCGACGCGAGTGCCGGATGCCCGAGGCGATTATGCAAACACCCTGGATCTGTTGTTGACATCCGAACCGAGTATTTATACCGTAGAGGTTTCTGCGCCATTGGGAAACTCAGATCACTGCTTGGTATATGTCGCGCAAGCACTTGCATATCAAGCGAATAACCGGCCTAGGCAGCTTCGCCATGTATGGAAGTATGGGGCTGCTAACTGGCACGATTTGCGAGATCTCCTCGCATCCTCTCCGTGGTCCGAGGTGTGCTTCGGAAACTCCGATGTTAACGCTTGCGCGGAGTCGGTATCAGAGATTATTCTTCTGGGGATGGAGATGTATATTCCACATTCCATCAAACGAAGTTCGTGTGATAAACCTTGGTTTGTTAAAAAATGCGAGCTGATTACAGCGGCAAAAAATAGAGCTTTTAAGCATTGGCGCTCCAATCCCACCGATGTTCGCAGAACGAATTATGTTAGAATCAGAAACGCGTGCAACCAGGCGATTGATACCGCGAAGTGGGCTCACAACGACAGGGTGATCAATAAACTCCTTCGGTGCCCAACTGGTTCGCGCCCCTTCTGGTCAATGGCAAAAGCTGTCAGTGGTAACTTCGCATCCTCCTCTTTCCCTCCGGTGGTGACAGACAGCGGGACGTTAGTCACGAATTCAAAGGATAAAGCTATTGTGTTCGCGAATTTATTTTCCGCGAATTCAAACCTCGATCCCGACCTTTTGGAGCCACCTGTGATCTCGCCGGTACGGTCTTCGATGCGGGATGTGATATTTCGTCCGCGCACTATTCAACGCATTCTACGTGAACTGGATTGCAGGAAGGCAACCGGCCCGGACGGAATACCAGCAATAGTCCTTAGAACTGTGCTCCAAAACTATCGCCGGTTCTTGACAGACTCTTCCGCTTATCTTATGCACGGAGGACCTTTCCTGCCTGCTGGAAAATCGCTCGAGTTCAGCCAATCCCAAAGACGGGAAAAAAGTGTCCCCCACAAAATCACCGTCCTATAGCATTACTGTCTATTTTATCTAAGGTAATGGAAAAAGTCATCAATACAGAGTTAGTTAAGTATTTGGAGTGCAACGGACTTCTGAATGATCGTCAATACGGATTCCGTGGCAGGCGGTCCACGGGAGACCTTTTGAAACTTAGAACTGATATATGGACATCTGCGATTGAACGGCATGGTGAATCAAGGGCGGTCGCATTGGATATCTCCAAGGCTTTTGACCACGTCTGGCACAGGGCATTGCTGAGCAAACTTCGTTCAACAGCTTTGCGACTGGACGAGGAGCTTCCTCGAGAATCGATCGATCCGGGTTGTTGTGGACGGCGTGTTCGGATCTGTATCCTGTTAATTCGGGGGTGCCCCATGGTTCTATTTTGGCCTCAACCTTGTTTTTGCTTCACATAAATGATTTGTTGGAGACAACGGATAACAAAGTGTTCAGTTTTGCGGATGATAGTATGCTTGTTTCCTCCTTTTCGAGTGTTCGGCCGATTGCTGCATCTGCGTCGCATCAGCTCAGATGTAGACAGATTGACTCTCTGAATCAGGATCTAGATAGGGTCCTGCAGTGGGGAAGGGCCTATCTCGTCGACTTCAATGCAACGAAGACACAATATACAACATTCACAAAGAAAAGTGGATCATCGGTTCCACAGCTGATGATGAATGGCCGGGCCCTCGAGGCTGGGGAAAGTTTGAAGTTGCTCGGCGTCACGGTCTGTGGGAATGTATCATGACATAAACACGTGTCGAGTATCGCCAGGTCAGCCTCAGGAAAACTGACCTATCTTTTTAGAGCCAAGAAATATTTTACTCCGGCCCAACTTCTTGTCCTATATAAATCCCAAATTAGACCCGCGCTCGAATATTGCTCTCATATTTGGAGCTCGGCTCCTAAACATACCCTCGACCTACTTGAGAGCATACAGAGACGAGCGATCCGCCTGATCTGGGACTCAGCGCTGACATCGGGACTACATTCACTGTTACTTATGGCAAAATGTGGTATATACTGGCAGGAATTGTTACTTAGCTTCACGCGTAGGGCATCGGTGCCAGTGCATGTAAAAGGCGGAAGAAATTGTGAACGGCTTGAGCTAATCATTCAGATCACAATCAGCACACAACCAATTCATTGAGTATCATTCGAGTCGGTCAGTCGATTAGTTTCATTTCTTATTATGAGTGATGACCTTTTTGATAATTGACTTGATTCAAATTAATTTTATTTTTATAAAGAACTTGAGAAAGTGTTTGTGTTTTAGAAAGGAACACCGTGGAAAAGGATCAACAGAGTGGCTTGAATTTTATATTTATATTTTATCGTATTTATTTAATTATTTATCTATTATTTTATTCCTTATTTTTTTATTATTCTAATCTCTTGTCTTAACCTCTTGTTTCAATTACTTTAATTCCCAAATTTATGTTCCTAATTAAGTTTATTTGGGATTAATTTTGTTTCCTTTTGATTCTTGTTCTTTTCCTTCTTCATGTTTCTTGTTCTGTGGGGGTTACCCAAAGAACATGTTTCTTGTTCTGTGGGGCTTACCCAAAGAACCCCCCATACCTACAACCCAACCTCCATAGTTTCCCGCTAATGCAATTGCATTAGCACCTGTAAATGCTTCACGCAACAAGGTTATCTAACGCATAACCTGAAAGCTCCTGGAAGAGAATTCTTACCGTCATGCACAAATTCGCATTCAAAATTCCCTACAAGAATTCTGTCTATCTTATCGGATCATAAATCCAAAACCCAATTCGGCACCTTCGGTTGCCAGGCAAATCCCAATATTACCATATGCATTTTCCCTAGATGAATTCCTGTAAAGAAACAATTCGGTTCACATATAATGTAACCATCATAACCAGGGATAACGATCATTGCGTAGCCTATTCCCAGCCTTACCATGTGTACAATAAATTTCCTTACATACACATTGGCTGGCGACGTTTGTCCAAGGGACAAAAGCAAATACACACATCTTGCGTCTAAAGGCATAAACCAAATCCTACAGCATAAGCAAACGCAAATAGGAATTGTGAACTTACCCTTGGCAGCGATGCCATAAACACCAATTCTCAGTGAATATGCTAAAACCAATTAGCACCATGTCCACGATGCATTGCGGTCTATTAATACAGCTGCAATGCACATCATAGACAATGATCTACACGATCTGTTTGTTTTTTAATACCACCCACCGGTGCGCACGGGGACGCGAATATACCCCGTCGAGTCGAGTAAGCGCGCAATGAAGTTAAAAGTTATTTTTCTGGTGCCTCTCGTATAATGTCATACATTAACTGCAGAAAGATTTGTCATCATAATTAAATACCGAAAAGCTCATTGTGAATAAAAAAACCTTTGGTGTAATTCGAATCTGTTTTCTGTAACCTAACTAAACATCGAAAAATTTGCTGATATAAAAAGAACCTTTTACAATAGGCTATCCAGTGCTTTCCATTTACTTTCGCTGCGCTATCCTGGGTGCGTATTTCCTTTTTCTTGGTGAACAGTTTTATTTTACACCAGACCCTTTAGAACTTGTAGGGGACGAGGTAGAACCCCGTGTCGTACGCCGGCACCACGACTTCGTACCCCCACAGTTCTTCTTGTTTCTTTTTGACGTGTTGTATCTTCGCAAATGGATGGCTGCTCTTCTCGTGGAATAGACCAACAGCCCGAGTATGATGGCTCTCATAAAGATACTAAAAGAGGACGTCAAGGCTCTCGGGGCTGAGAACGCTGTCCTCAAAAAGCAATTATCGGCATTAAAAACCATCTCATCCCCATCCCCGTCCAGTGCCGGTTTGGAAACCTCTGATTCGGAATCAGAATTCGACCCCCAAATGGAAAACGCCACCGACAGTCCAGACGTCTCAATGAACGACGGTGACTGGCGTACCTCCACCTCAAACTCATTTAGGACCCCAGCGCAAAACGCCGCTGCGAACACTGAGCGGCGCGGGAGGCCCCTCCAGTAAGCGTATCACCGTTAACTGTTCACCAACACCAGTCCCATCATCATCATCTGTCCCTAAAAAAAATGTCGCTCACCCACGTCAACCACAAATACGCAACATATCGTACCCTCGCAGAAGTCTTTCCCACCGAGGGCAACTCCGGTAATTAACCCAAAACCAAAGGGCGCTTGTCTTTCCAATTCTGCGCAGCCAACGGCCGTGGTCCGCGCATCTGTCTCTAAGAAGAAACGGCAACCCGGGGTCCTTGCACGAGACCTCGATCTGAAGGATTTCGTAACCTACGATAGGGAGACCTGTGGTGGTCCTGCGGACCTCACAAATCACTGTGGGTTTAAATACCTTTTCGCCCAGCTAAAGGATTCATACATACTGGTCTCCTCCGCCCCACGTATCCACAGACACGTGGGCCGCATTCATCTACCAATTACGCATGCCTACACGGCTATTAAAGGACACAACACTAAAAATGAAGTTGTTTGGCAACACATTAGCTGGGTAAGCATACGATAACAATACGACCAGGAAATAAACAATATTGCCATTTGGTTTTCCTTTATCAAAAGTACCATTGTGGGAACAGAAGATAAACAATAAATGAACCAACACTGTTCCTGCAGGGAGATACAAACCTCGAAAATATATCGCAACCGAAGGTAACAACTTCAGTTAAGGAAATCACCATTACCCCGCATGCGGGTAAAATACACAAAGGGATACCGCAGAAGTATCAAAAGCCTAACGATCCTCGGCATATCTTCGACCACACGGACAGCAACTTCGCGTCTGTGTGTGTGGGTGCATACACACTTCCTCTACGAATGAAGTGGAAGCGTGGAACAAGACAGCATGCGATCTCGTGGAAAGGAGAGATCCCCTGGAAGAGGGAGGATTCCAGGAGAAGGTAAATTTAAGAGAAAAGGGAGAAACAACCAGGCGAGTTTCCTTTCTACGGGGAAGTTTTTATTCAGACAATTAACAGCTTTCTAGGCGGAAAGCTCCTTCAGAAGAAAATGTGCTAGATTGTGTCGACGCGAACCAAAAAAAAATTATAATATTAATAAAAGTCAAATAAAAGAAAAAGACTCATTTAAACAGTGGTCGGTGGTAAACGTTTATTCGAAAACCGCCAAAGACTAACACAAGATTAACGACAACTTGAGGCTAAGGAGGTGAATTATTAAACACTCACTCCGGCCAACGAAAACTCGAGGACCACCATTTTAAACAAAGTCGCTGCTTGTTGGGAAAAGAACAAATCGTCATTGCCCTTGAGGCAACATTTCTTAACGTCAAATTCACTGACGTCAAAAAATACTGTCCTCCACAACGGTTTGTGAAAAATACAGCAAGGTGAGCATATGGGAGCTTCACCTCACCGACATACATTCCAGACAAAGTCGCTTCCAATCTTGCATCAGCAAACTGTCTTCGAGGTTTCTAGGTATTTCATAACAGTGAAATACCTCAATGGAGATGTTGCCAACGTTTCGGGTATGTCTCGCGAAACTGCAACATGAACCGCCGTTGCGTCCGTTGTGGAAAATTCCAAGATATTGGCAAGTGCGAACTCCCGTCAGCAAAATATGATCCCACAAGAAATGCGCAGGATGAAATAACTTTGCCAACTTGCTGCATTTGTGGAAACAAATGACATCCGGCCAGTTGCAGAAAATTTCCTAAATATAAAGAGATAGTTCAAAGATCAAACGAGACTCGAACTAAGCAAATTGCCAAGTCAGACTTCGGAAAACAGGACACACAAAACTTCATCCAAAATGGATTTACATTCGCCGGTTTGATTAAAGGACCACAAACAAAGAATATAAAAACTCTCCCAACTCCTCCCCCTCAAAAACATATTCAAGTCCATAAACGATATGTGGTACAGGTCAATACAACGCCACAAATTCAAGCGGTGGTACGAAAACGTCCCAGGGGGCAATCCTCAATGCTCGAGAAACTATTTAGTCTCTGCCAGTTGATTGATGATATTCGACCACGATATGAAAAACTAACAACCAAGGCTGAGAGGGATGCACTCCTTTTCATGCCGTATGTAAGACTTAAGCTTCAAAATGGATTCCAAAACTAAACGTATCCTTGTAAATGTCAACTCTCTTGTTTCGCTATCAAAGCGTAAGATAGTTTAGGTTTTCTAACTGTTAGAAACGCCACACTACTCCCTCCTCAGAATGGCGAGGCGAAAAGCGAGAGAGCGAAAAGCGAGAGAGCGAGAAAGCGAGAGAGCGAGAAAGCGTCGGAGCAGGCGAGTGTGCCGGTGCTCTATGCGGAAGTCGTGATCGTAGGAGTAAAGTCTTGTTTACCTATGGGAGATTGTGTGCTGTTTGTACACAGATCACGTCGGAGACACCAGTTATAGCGTTTTGCGACGATAGTGAAGAACGTAATATTCGATCTGACCCTATGACGATTAGAATCATTAAAAATTGAACCATTGCTCAACACAACAGCCACTGCCGCGTGTACGGACTCAATTTCTAAACTCAAGTACACTCAACTGCTGTGGAATTGCTATGTTATTGCTTGGTATATGTGCGGATGTTTTTTTCTATTCGATTTTCTTTCGGTGTTCTTCACTATTTGCTTGTACATTGTGTGTGCATCTTTTAGAAACGCCACAACTTCATAAAGGATAACCGGGCGGACGTGGTCCTTGTAACCGAAACTATGTTGCATCCATGTCACCGCCCCGTATTCCCAAACTTCTCCATCAATCGAAGAGATCGAACCCCTCACTGGCGGTCCCACCGTCAACAGGGGTGACATTTGTATACTAGTTAATAGCGGAATTCGCCGTGACGCTATTGACCTCCCACTTTTGTGTCCACAGCTGCGAAACTTTTCAGACCACCGTCGTACACGCCAAAATTGAATTTCATTAAATATGTGACCCACATTCTTCAAAGGGGCCTCTGTCGGTCTAAGCAACTGTGTAGCGTTCTACGAACGCACAATTCCGCGCAGGTAAGGTTCCTACCTTCAATGAACTTACTTACCTGAGAGCGTTGCACGCGCCCACAGACGCGTGCCCCAAAGTCCCACCATGCAACTCGCAGCCAACGTTGAGACCAACACCAAAAAGCAAGGAACTGAACGTCCCCAAAGCTTTTAATGCCAAGCTCAATATTCGTAAGTCAACATACCTGAAACAAAAAGAAACATTCAATCTGCCTGCGCCCAGGAACATTCCATTGAATCGGCAATTTCAAACGTCTATGCAATGCAAATTAGCCGACCAACGATGCACGTGCGGGTAGCTGCCATAAAGACCACCAAATCTATCGGCAAACAAAAGAAACGGCAACCGTAATTATCTCAACGAGATAATTCAAATTGTATGAGGTTGAAAACCTACAAGGAAACTACCGATCCCACGGTGTCTGTTTGTATTTCACACCCATTAGAAAGATCTAATGGATTTCGGGTGTATTGACAAAAGTCAAACAAAACCCATGAACCATGCATCCATGCAAATTGCAGGATATCTTTCGGCCTTCGCGCCAGATGTGTTATGTAAATAAGGCGGCATACAATCGACAAACATCGAACTGAATTTCGACCACCACCACGGATGGTGATAATGGTGTTCGATGATGAGCGAGTTTCTTCTTTCAGGAATGAAAAATCACCCCTGGGACGTGATAACATGCTGCTAACAGAAATTCGGAAGTTCTGTTAGCAGAGCAAGTAGGAAAATTTTTCCGTGTAGATACAGATACCAGTTTGGAATCTGGATATCTGGGTGGGCAGACAGACAGTCTGATTTCGATAGCCATATCGGGTGGTATATTTCGACCAACGAAGAGAGATTCTGATCGTCACGCGAGGAGGAATACGAGAACACCACGAGGAGGTGATACGCGTTAAGATAGCCCGAGAAGAAAAAAAAGAAAAGTCGAGTCTGGGTTTGTGTGGAGTGCGCACGAAGTCTTTTTCATTTTTGATCGGTTTAGATTATTTTGTGAAAGCGAATATTATTTTGTAAAACTATATATTGGAACTATTTAATTAGTGAGAACAATAACAAACGCTAACAATAAAGTAAAGTTCGAGAGCAATTTACTTGATGTTTCCTTTTTAACCGCGTTCGCTCTGGTGTTTATGTTTTCTATCCGGCAAGCAGTGTTCGGCGGAACACTTGAAGAACGTATAAAACCGCTAAAACTGCACAACATATTGAAGTACAGCAACAAAGTTGACAAGAAAATTAAACTTCTCTGCTATAAGTAGCTAACCCGATCTGGAATATCGTACGCCTTTCCCATATGGTCTTGCATATCTTCGATCCAAATGGAGAAACTTCGAGTTTTCGAATGGAAAGAAGATGCATCAACCACTTTAGAAGGCCTAACGGTCGCCAATACCTCAATTCTCACCTACATGAAAGTGCCTCCATTACCCCTATTGACGAGTACTTGCTAAAATTAGCACACAAATACCTCGAAATCATCCAAAACGGCGAGAACCCACTTGTACGGGAGTCTTGCGTTATCGACCCTTCTCTCCGTCGATCTATTCGACTCCGACCACCACAATTTCTTCTTCAGTACAAAACTGACGACAGCACCCTTCCCAACAACATTCCCCTCTATAATAAAGGATTCCTGGACTCATAACATAAAGTCTACTACTGACACCGTACACACACGCACCCACAGTATAAGACGGCAGAAATATACTCACACACCGACCAAAGCGCAGATTATCAGACGCCAAAGACGTAATCTACGTTTGCTACCGCACTCAAGACCTGCCGATCTTGTGTGATATCCTTCCCGCCATCCTTCCATCCCTGTAGGCACTATCCCTAGAAACCGCCTCCTTCAATTCAATTCAATTCAATTTTATTTGGTAGATAATTACATTTATGGTATATTTTACTAGTATTTAAGAGATTTAGGATAGCAATTCCTTTACAACTATAATCTTAAATCTATATAATGACAATAGCACAATTTTAATGTATAACAAATAATAAATTAAGGGAAAACTACAAAAAAAAACCCTTATTTGAATCTTAAGACTAATACTGCACGGGTTTCCGGTTATTTTATATAATAATGACCTCGATATAATTTTCGTAGACAGAGTACATATGTAGTGATTTAGGATAACGCAAGACGGGAATCGAGTACATTGTCAGAAAAAGAACAATTGACGAAGAAGTGTCGATTGATTTTGTCAATAAGGAATTCTACCGGTTTAACGTTAGCGTTTTCATGAAGTTTATGTGTCGAATAATCCCATGGCAAATTCAGCAACATTTTCATACAGACGCGCCGTACAGGAGTATAGCTTGAAAAATGGTTTTAAAAATTATAATTTTATTTTCGAGGCTAAGCTTTGAAAGACGATTTCAGTCCCGGCCAAGACGGACTCCCTGCTATCCTCTTAAAAAAATGTTCCTCTTCTCTCTCTGCCCCGCTCGCGTCAATCTTCAATCTATCCATTGCTCAAGGTCTATTCCCTGACTTTTGGAAATCCTATTACATAACCCCCATACATAAAAAGGGAAAAAAAACGATATGTCCAATTATCGTCCCATTGCCAAGCTTTCGCACATTCCTAAACTGTTCGAATGCCTTCTATACGAGGCGTTATGTTTGCGCTGCGCACCCATCATCTCTCCGAACCAGCACGGCTTCCTCTCAGGCAGGTCCATTACTACTAACCTTGTCGAATTCACATCCCACACACTCCTTGCCCTAGAAAACGGCGATGAGGTCGATGTAGTCGCTACCGACTTTAGCAAGGCCTTCGACAAAATCTCCCATAACCTCATTCCCCTTAAGCTATCCTCCTTCGGTTTCGAACCCCTGCTGATTAAGTGGGTCTCATCCCATCTCAGTTATCGAACCTGCCGCGTGCGTTTTAGATCGCGAATCAATGCAACCGATAACATCGGTTGAATCGATTCGCGATCTGGGCGTCCTATGCGACAAGGAGATCAAATTTACCGCACATTTTGATTACATAATCCTCAAGGCCAACGCCACCCTTGGGTTTGTCAAACGCTGGTCGAAGGACTTCCTTAACCCCTATGTCACCCGATCACTCTACACAACTTTTGTCCGGCCACTACTCGAATACGCTAGTCAGGTCTGGTCCCCGTATCGAGTGACTCACATTCGCAGGATTGAGGGAGTTCAACGTCGTTTCTCGCGCTTTGCCCTCCGCGGACTAAACTGGGAAAATCCGCTGATTCTACCACCATTCACAAGCCGGCTCCGTCTAATCAATCTAAACACACTTGAAGAGCGCAGAATCCATGACGACATCATCTTTGTCCATCGCCTTCTGTCTGGCTCAATCAATTGCCCAAGCTTGCTCTCCACATTAACATTGCATACAAACCCCCGTAACGTACGTAACCCTCGACTGTTTTACGTGTCCGCTCATCACACTTCTTACGGCGCTAACGAACCCATCTCGCGTATGCTACGACGGGCCAACTCTTTCCCCACCTCCTTCGATTTCAACATCTCCACTCCCGCTCTTAAACGACGTCTCAGAATAAACCCGTCCTAAATCCGCCCCATCCCACCAATAATCCCAGGGAGTGCCAAACTGGATGACATCGGCTTGAAATCGGAAACGGTGGAGAGATTTGTTAAATAAGGCCAAAACCGGATCCCGGTTGTAGTGCCGATGATGATGATAATGATTCCTCTGTAGGTATTTGTGAATTTTCAATTTCTTTAATGTTTCAATTTTGCATGATAAATTGGGTATGAAAAAATATCTGCGAGATGGGTGCCGCATTTGCTCTTAACTGAGACCTTTTCGCGCACATGCGTCGCAACCCAGATGAGTTTCTGCGCAGATTAGTAACTGTAGATGTAACATGGAGACACCACTACACTCCCGAGACGAAAGAAGATTTAAAACAGTGGGTTGTTAAAGGCGAACGAGCTCCAAAGAAGTCGAAGATTGTGAAACCTGTTGAAAAGGTTACGGCTACTGTGTAACAAGAAAAAGAGAAATTTCCGAGTGCAGACGTGCTTTGTAGGCTCTCGAGTAACTTAGTCAAATATATACATGCTATATACTTAAAGTGTTCGGGTTTAAAGGATCATTTGTTTAAAAAATTCGTGTTTTGAACTTAATCAGCATATTTACTTAAGTATATTGCCCTAAACCTTTAGTGGAAGACGTGAAAATGATATTAGAGAGATTCTCTCAGAAGCTGTGAAACTAACTTTTTAATCACAAGTCAATCAAAGTCCAGGGACAGTTTTAACTTCAACTGCAGGAAAACGTCTCTAAAACGAGATGGTGGTCTAATACCAGAGGTGGTATTGTTAATGGTAACACAATAGAAACTAAGAATAGTAATCCCAACCAACCATCGCAGACTATCTTAATCCAACTAATCACGAATTGAAGAAGCCCTTAATGTTACTTAATGTTAATTGTTTGACACTTAATGTTAATTGTTGCTCCACATCATCTCCCCTCGCCAATGATTAAGAACACTAATAAAATTAAATCAGACGATAGATGTTTTTGAAAATAAAAGTCTGAACCTCATTTATGAAAGTGCGACTTCTAAACGCTCGATAACAGCATCCTACCTGGAACCGCTTCATAAGGGAATTAACTTCCCAAGAACTGTAATATCTTTTATTTCACACAACAAAGATACAAAATATTTGTCTTGTGGTACTTACTCTTGGCATTGGAAGAAACCCGATTACACTAATAATCCACACAATACGTTCCTCAATTTTCAGGGTAATTTACCCATGGCACTGATGCACCCCACGATACAGGTGGATAACCGTCGTCAGTGGCCTAAATGGGCACCATACAGTCTTAATTATTTGGCATTTAATCACCGAATAAATACAAAAGGCTTAATAATACTTGGGCTTATAATGAACTATATCAGCGATTTTAAGATACAGCACAAAAGGCTGAACAATCCAATCATTATTGGGCAGCTGAACGCTGTACCGAAGAAGACGCTGGACTAAGGGACGGGAGGACACACGTTCAACTCACGGCGGAGTCTCTAGCGCCATATTTCGTTTTCTTTCTTTCTATTCTTTGTATTCTCAATCTTTTCATTTGTCTCATTTCTATTCATTTATCTTAGGTTTTAGTTCTCTTTCTTCTTTTTTAAATTTACTTTTTAATCATTAATTTTTATTCTTTAATTCGTTTTTTTTTTCCTTTTTTAATATTTCACTTACTCTTATTTACTATCTTTATATTCATAATTTTCATTCATATTCTCTTTCCTTTCCTGTTCCTTGTATTATTTTGAATTTTCATGATTCTTGTCATTTCTATTCTCTCATTTATCTTAGATTTTAAATTCTCTTTCTTCTCTCAACTTCCCTTTTGTCGTTCAAATAATGTTACATTTGTGCCCATTAAAATAATTTTTCTGTATTTTATATAAATTTAAAGTTCTATATCTCGAAATGAAATAACATATATATTATTAAATTAAATGCCACCGGCAGAGTAAACTCATCTGAAGATGTATGACACAACACTTATTATATTATATTCAGTACCTCAGAACCTGGCTGACTTTCAAACAGACAACCTGTCGCTCAGGTTTGCTCGTGCTATTTTTCTTAATTACATAAACCGTTATATTAACAATAATTATCACAAGCCATCATCTTGCTATCTTGTTTTCTTTGCCTCGCTATCGTAAACTCATAAGTTGATCAAGTGTGAAAACCGTTAAGTTATGGCCCCTGGGCCGCGTGTGTTAAACAAAATTAAGCGCAAACGGTTGCGTTACGACCCCGTTATTGGAGGCCAAACTCCTCCCGATAAACTTTCAAATGTGAACAATAAAGTGCTAGAAAAATCTAAAATGTGTTCAAACACTAACTTTTTTCAAGCACTTCAAAGTCTGATGGAAGACTCACCTGAAATGGATCCGACCAATGTCGAACAGTGCGCAGAAGTTAATAAAGAAACCGTTCCGCCAATTGTGGTGTTAAAATCAACTAGTGCTAAAGTGCGTGATATTTTGAGCAACACTTAATTAAAAACATATCGCTTGGACAAAAAATATGTGCCCCAACAATGGACATATATAACAAAATCAGAACCGAACTCTTATGGTTAAAATGTGAGTTTTTTACCCACTCGCGTAAGGAAAATCGTCCATTAAAGGTAGTGTTATCCGGATTAGACTTGATTAGCAACGATATAGTGAAAAATGAACTAATTGCACTCGGGATTAAGTGCCTAGATGTTAAAACCATCACATTAAATTCGTCAACAAAAGCCCTGTACAAACACTACTTGTACATCGTCTACATTCAACGCGGTACTGTTAAATTAAACGAACTAAAACGGAACTACTCCACCTTGTTCAAAACCATCGTTCGCTGGGACTTTAAAAAACATAATCCAGGTAAGGTCACACAATGTCACAATTGCCAGCTTTACGGTCACGGCTCGATGCATTGTCACATAAATAGCTTCTGTGCAATCTGTTCGGGAAACCATAAAACATTCGACTGCAAAACCAATGAGGTCATCAAGTGTGCAAATTGTAGTGGGCCACATAAATCCACCGATCCAGAATGCATAAGCCGAAAACAGTACATAGACATTCGCCGCAAATTATCCCCACGTGGACGTGGTACAGGAAATACAACGTTCCTACAGCCTCCGAGTGACAAACTGCCCGACCGATTATCCATTGATAATTTTCCTCCACTACCCCGATCTGTGCGTCAACCTTCACCTCCTTCATCCACCTGGGCTTCTGGCCTCCATCAAATCCAGCAACCTTCCAACAGTGATACGACACACACGAAGCAAAATCCGTCTGCAACTATAACTAATGATAACTTGTTCTCATTTAGCGAGATAAACTCTTCTTAATGAAGTTGTAACCAAGCTTAGTGCTTGTCAAACTAAAGCTGACCAATTTAACGTCATTACTTCATTAGCTATTAAGTACATATACTCGGAAAAAACATGTTAAGAAACTCTCTTAACATCATAACTTGGAATGCGAGAAGCATCAAAAACAAAAAGCATGAATTTTTTGTTTCTTGATAAATTTGCACTTGTTTCAGAAACCTGGCTCAAACAAGACATTAATTTCTCACATCAGAATTACATATGTTATCGCCTAGACAGGGTACATGCTAGTGGTGGAGGTGTCGCCATTGTTGTGAACAAATGTATAGAACATTCCTTGCGTCCTTCATTGCACCTTAAGTTAATCGAGGAAATTGGTATAGATTTAACATTAAGTGATAACTCCAAGGTGAGTCTTTTTTCGGTCTATTTCCCTGGAGGAAATAGAAACATTGAGAAATCTACTTACTTTAAGCGGGATCTGCAAAAATTGTATACACTCAACACTCGAAACAAGGTAATTATTTGTGGTGATCTAAACTGCAGACATCAGTCGTGGAATTGTCTTTGGGCAAACTGCTGGGGTAACATTTTACTAGATGTTACTGAATCCAGCCCAAGTTTTTCCATATTTTATCCACTTCTCCCCACCTATATCCCAGCGAGTGCTAACAAGAACCCCTCAACTCTTGATCTATATATCACTAATATTCCAAATTACTACACAGTACCATTAACTCTAAATGCGTTAAGTTCAGACCACCTTCCGATCAGCCTCACAGTGAATCATACAGTAGCTGTAAATCGTACCAGTTTATACCACAACTATTCCGCCGCCAACTAGAATTGTTATAAATCATATATAAACACGAACTTGGTTCTAGGTGATACCAGCCTAAATTCTATAACCTGCAGCGAGCAGATTGATATCCTATGCAACAATTTTGTTTCTGTTATCAATAGAGCGGCCGATCTTGCGATACCTAAATGTTCCACAGCTCTAGTTGATAAGGCACCGCCCCCTGAAAATACCTTACATCTGATTAGGCTACGAAACTCTGAAAGAGGAATATGGCTTCGTTATAGAATCGATTGCTTTCTAGTTAATGTTAAAGTATTAAATAATATCATTAAAAAAGAAATCTCAGCATATAGGAACAAGTGTGGGAATAAACACCTTTCCTCTCTTGACAAAGCAAGCAAATCGATCTGGAAAATATCAAAAATTATAAAAAAGAGAGGGTCAAGTATTCCTTCGTTTAAAGTTCACGACAAGTTGTTTATTTCTTCAGCGGAGAAATCGACTACTTGCTAACACGTTTAGTAAGAACCACACCATATCTATGCATCTAAGCGACACGTATACTGAAGCTGAAGTTGCTAACACTATCCATGTACTTTCTCAAACTCCAGCTGAAAGTACTTACGCAACTAATATCAGCAAAGTTAAAGAATTGATAAAAAATCGAAATCAAAAAAGGCTGCTGGTCTCGATAATATTAACAACAAATTAATTAAAGCACTTCCACCTGCTGCAAGTAACTATTTAACGTTCATTTTCAACGCTTGTCTTAGGAACTGCTATTTTCCGAACTGTTGGAAAACAGCAAAAGTAATACTTATCCCGAAACCCGGCAAACCGAAGAACAGCCCCGAAAGCTACAGGCCTATTAGTCTACTTAGCTGTCTAAGTAAGCTCTTAGAAAAAATCATTAAGGAAAGGATTGATCGTTTTGTGGGAGACAATAACATCTTACCAAACTTTCAGTTCGGTTTCCGTAGTGGTCACAGCACAATCCACCAAGTCTTGCGCATTAAAAACCACATAGCTGGTAAATTCATCGACAAGGAGTCAACGGGACTGGTTCTTCTAGACATCGAAAAAGTTTTTGATACGGTATGGCACGATGCCTTGATTTATAAGCTACTGAAGCTTAAGCTGCCAATGACGCTTATCAAAATTATCCAGAGCTTTCCTCATTCGGGAAAATATGTTGTGAGTATAGGAACCGACATATCCTCTACTCACCAAATCCACTATGGTGTACCCCAAGGCTCGGTCCTTGGTCTGATATTATTCACATTGTTTGTCGCAGATTTACCATGTCTAGGTGAAAACATTCAGGTAGCTATGTTTGCCGATGATACGGCCATTTTCTCTTCAGGTGCCTTATTCACTAATGTCTACAACTCTTTGCAAGCAGCTTGACAAACTAGCAGTATATTACAGGAAATGGAAAATAAAAATAAATGGTAATAAAACCGCATCCGTTTTTCAGATATTTTGAGATCGAGCCCAACACGGATGTAGATGATTCTGGTTATCGCAAAATGACCAGAAGCCAGAGACACTATGAAGGACACAATTGTCCTTGTCTCGTGTCAATCGGCCTCTCCCCACTCCTTTTACTTAGCTTCACATTTGATACATCTCGTGACGAGCACGTACATGTCAAAATGATCTCCGTGAATATGCGGAGAATAAAGAGTAAATAGTTTGTCGTCGAGGAGAAAGTTTTGAAACCTCTGGACTGAGTGTAGAAATTATTTTGTCGCTCGGAGGAGTTTTTCTAATTTCCATCTGGAACGTAAGTTTTTTATCACCCGGAAACATCTTTGGAACCTCTGGAATGAATGTTAAATTACTGTGTCACCCGAAAGAATTTTTCTGATCTCCGGTCGGAACAAAAAAGAAATAATATTTGCCCGGAGAAAAATTGTGTATAGATTATATATTTTTATAGCAACTTCATTATAATTTTATTATTTTTAATATAAATAAAATTCATCGAAAATATTGCTACAATCTCGTATAAGTATTTGTTCCATTTCTCCTTTCAGAATCACGTGTGGGTCACGCAATTTGGAACGGATCAAATGCCAACCGAAGAGGAGAATTGCACCTTAGTAGAAGTTAGCGATGACGAGGTCAACGCTGTTGTTAAAAGCATCCCAAAACTAGATACGTTGATTTTAATAAAAACCATGCTTAAGAACCACTCGTTTTCGAATCCATTCTCCCGAGCTGATTCGCATCCGGCACCATCTCGAGCGCCCACACGATTAGATCATTTATCTCGACCAAACCGTTCCAATTCAGCTCCCGGTGCTTATTCACCCCGATCCCACTCGACTGACACTGTCCTACCATCGCTCACAGAGCACAGTTCAAATCCACAAAGTGCTAATTATATTAAACCACGTTGAAACCATCGAGGATAACGCGGCCCTTTACATAAATATCAACAAGAAACAAGAAACATATAAAACCAACAAAAGAAATTGTCCATATCCATGTACATACTCGTGTAGATGCATTTTATAGTTATAATGATTTGTTTATTTAGATATTGTATATTATTTTTTATAGATATATATTACTTATTAGAAAATCATTATTACCTTCGTTTCCTTAATTTTTGTAATCTTTATAATTCAATTTAATCGTCCCATTGTTCGCTTTCCAAGTAAATAAGTTAATATTTGAAGTAATTGTTGCTTTAAGAATTTAAATATATTTAAGCAATTTTTAAGACTTAAAAATAACACAAAAAACTTAAGTGTAATTGTAAATTTATGCATCTGACTGAAGATAGGTTTAAAAATATCTACTATCCGCTTAGCGAATGTTAAGTATATAGCCAAAGGCCTTTATTCTTCAGTGATGTTTTTTGGGTAGGAAAGCTTTAAAACTTTAAAAATTAAATATATATATATACACATATTATCTATAAATAATTCTGTATTACCATTCATGTGTGTTTTATGTTCTATTAATTTACTGTGAGTTTGAACTGATTACCCGACGGAACATAGAAGAAAAATTGTTGATATACGTTTAATGGCAGAATCATGAATTGAACAAATGCTTTTTAGAATATAACTGGTTGTCCTAGATAAGATTCACGTTCAAAACAACTGCAACTTAGAACACTCGAATTGCCTAACCTTTCTGCACGATTTTTTGTAGTTATATAGAGAATATGTGATGATAGCCACGATCACCCGGTGAGATATCACGTCTTACGCTATGAACTCCGAGGAATTGTCGAACGAAATCCTCGACCATGTTTTAGAGCTTAGTCAATAGATCAGCCAAAAATTAAGTGGCAAGCTTCCTCTCCACGAGAAATATCTGTATGTTTGGAACCATGGCCAGTCATCCGACCTTAAGTTGGGAAAATTACATTATGGTACCCTCTTTCTGACATAGAATAGTCCCCTTACAGATCCCTAGGAGGACTATTTTAAGGAGAACAACATACGAGGGTTGCTGAAAAGTTTCCGACCTAACAAAGATACAAGACTTTTTTTTAAATTTATTTTTATTTTTCTACATGGTCTCCTTGTCTTCTTCTCCCAGCGATGCTCCCATCTCTCTAACCCGTCCAAATAGTACTCGGCGTTTTTCTCTGCGAAATAACAGTTGACCAAGGTGATTGCCTCCTCAATTGACGAAAATCTCTGTCCACCGAGCGCAACTTTTAGATTAGGGAACAAAAAGAAGTCGCTTGCGGCTAGATCTGGTGAATAAGGCGGATGGTCAAGCAGTTCAAACCGTAATTCGTGGATTTTCGCCATGACAACCGCTGAGGTGTGAGACGGCGCGTTGTCTTAATAAAACAGGATTTTGTTTTTCTGCAAATGTTGCCGTTTTTCCGCAATTTCTGCCTTCAGTTGGTCAAGTAATGATGCGTAGTATGTTCCTGTAATGGGTTTTCCTCTTTGAAGATAATCGATTAAGATAACTCCATGATTATCCCAAAAACCAGTCGCCATCACTTTCCCAGCCGAAAAAACAGTGTTTGCTTTTTTTGGAGCCGATCCCCCCTTTACAGTCCACTGTTTTGACAGTATTTTTGTTTCGGTCGTATAATGGTGTATCCAATTCTCATCGACAGTAATTAATCGGCGCCAAAACTCGGAATTATTGCGCCTAAACTGCGACAACAGAAATGTTAATTCGAACACGTTTTTGGTCTAACGTGAGCAAACGCTCTTTGATAGTATAGTGGTTAGTATACCTTTGGCGTCTTTATTTATTGTTATTTCAAACGCTATATACCCGCCTGTCACACGGGAGACCGGGGTTCGGTTCCCCCGTCGGGGAACCTCCGGCGCAAGACTAATGACCTTGTCCGGAAAAAAACAAATCATTATGGAAAATTTAACAAGCCTCAGGGCTTGCTAAATAAGGCCAAGACCAGTTCCCGGTTGTAGTGCCGATGATGATGATGATGATGAGCAAACGCGACACCCAACGCGCGGACAGCTTTCTCATGCCAAAATCACAATTACATTCACTAGCCTTTATTGACGAGTGCTGCTATCTTCACGTTGTGGTCGGAAACTTTTCAGGCCACCCTCGTACCACTAATGTGAAACGAAACAAATATTACAGATCTTATCTCCACAGAATCGGGTTCGCTTGCACTACCCTGACAACGTTCAACTTGTGAAAGGGTGGTTAGGATATGGTACCTATGACTTCTCTAATACTCACAAACCTTTTCTAGTTTACTGTACTGTTCAGCCGCATCAAAATACCGTAAATAAAGCAAGGTCTGAAACCACAATGAAGCTCGACAGTTCTCGGGCCCTGTGTTTAGGAACTATTACTGGTATTTCATCCAGCCCGGTCTTTGAAGTCAATCCTTATTTAAACGTTGTTCGGCCCATACTCTGAAACGCCGCGCACATTCATGCACCTCTCAATGAGCACTTGGTAGGGACCTAAAGGACGACAAGAGAAGCCTAGTTTTGAACAGAAAAACTGGCCAACGCTACCTTGCTACGAAACCCGTTGTCCATTCAGTATAATGCTTGAGACCATACTCGGGTAAGAGTGCAGTGAGAAGTACGAACTGCTTTTCAAACAAATGAAGCCCATATCACTGGCGCGGTAAAGTTCTTCCAGCAATTGAATGGAAGACGCCACCTCACTATCAAAACCAACTACAAATCTCAGATTTTGGCCTTCCAAAATACGACGGGAAATGCATCCCCTCAACAGAAAGGGCACATCGAGGTCATCATCATTTTTTTGCACCCAGACCGAATACGTTCCAGGAACACAGAAGTCACAGCCCTAATCCCTGCCGCTATCCACAACGCCGACTTGGCACAGGCACAGCCATAACCAGAAGGCCAATCACTATTGAGGGGGAAGAGGTCTTAGATTTACAGACACACCCTGTCAGCGACTCACAAAAAAAATTTGATGAGGGATCACTCGTCCTTATCTACTGAAAAAACTACGAAGTGATATTTCTCTGACCTGCCATAACCCAAGCCACCCAGACATGAGCACCTCAACCGACTAATGGAAGTTTGTTGGGTCACATATGGTTAAAGATCTTACACAACGAGCACGACTCCACGTGGAGTCCCAACGCTACAATGTAAATTGACATAACAATTCAAGCTTCCCCAGACTCATGTTCACACCGGTATAGTGGTACCGCTATCACCGTCGAGAGAATGTGCATACGAGGGTCGTTCAATAAGTCCTTAGAACAGCCAAAAATGGCCCCAATAGTATCAAAAATGTTTTGTTTTCAGTAAAACCATTACTCACTGGACAATTGTGCGAAACAAACAAAACCTCGACCAGATGGGTGGCACGTTTATTCTCAGTGGAGAATAAATCCAATCGTCTGGTCTACGCTGCGGTTTTTTTGGCGGTTTTCCATTGGAATCCGTGGAGTTTCTGCGTCGATATGTAATTATGGACGAAACATAGATGCACTACTACATTCCCCAAACAAGATAACCGTCAAAAACGTTACTGTTGGGAGGCGAGCTGGGTCCAAAGAAGGCGAAAACAATAACTGGTCCATTTTGTGTGTTTCTATTGCACTGATTCAGCGAAAAAATTAAGTAAAAACATGCGAAAATATTTTTCTAAGTACTTATTGAACGACATTCGTACCTCCTCACAATGATCTATGATTTTACATGGTAGGTGGAGACAGCAGCTTTGCCAACAGGAAGTGCAGAAAGTGTCGCAAAGTCATTTTTTTTTCGACTTGGGTTCCAACAACGTTCGCTGCCGATTAATGGACACAGAGACGTTGCCACAATTGCAAGCAAATGATCGTCCTATTCGCTCAACTGCATAACACCCTTCATGCAACGAGATGAAGGTACCGTCAATGGCTCGATACTCTATTCACCATCCTCTAAGGTTTGAAAACGAGTATTATGGATGTTCCACACAAAACCACCAAATAGTTACCGGTTTGGGGCCTCGCCTACAAAAGTCGGATTCACTTAATGTGAATTGTAATGCGTTAATTAATTTCTGCTTAATCAACACACGGCCATACTTATGCGGACCTGTAAAATCCATAAGAACTGAAATGCATAAGCAGGTGAATCAAAGAATCCAGATAGCGACATTTGGAAAACTCTGTGATGGCACCGAGAGGTAAATATTCCTTTACAAAAGTGCCACTCATAATACACACATATATGTATATGTATATATATATATATATATATATATATATATATATATATAAATATATATATATCATCATCATCATCGGCACTACAACCTGGAACCGGTCTTGGCCTTATTTAGCAAGTCCTGAGGCTTGTTAAATTTTCCACAATGATTTGTTTTTTCCGGGCAAGGTCATTAGTCTTGCGCCAGAGGCTCCCCGACGGGGAATCGAACCCCGGTCTCCAGCGTGACAGGCGGGTATACTAGCCAGTATACTATTGAGGAGCTAAATATATATATATATATATATATATATATATATATATATATATATATATATATATATATATATATATAGGTTGTATATATATATTGTGACGCATATGACAATCAGTACTAGAATATTCGAGAAAGTCCGAAACAAAGTACTAGAGTATTCTAGAAAGTACTGGAAAACTGGAGACTAGGAACAGTAGAACATTCAAGGCTATGGAACGAACGGAAACGAAACGCCGAATCAGAATGAGGAAACGGCATAATAACGCTGATGCTCTGTCAAGAAGACCATGTAAGCCAGATTGTAAACATTGTCATAGAGCGGAAGAGAAAGAAGAGGCGTACGACCTGCGAAATGTACAAGTAGAAGTACTAGATGGGTGGACGAGTGATTCTATACGCGCAGCGCAACTTCAGGATGAAGATATGTCGCTAATCCTGGAACACAAAGAAAAGAACGAGCGGCCAACTTGGAACAATATTTCCGACAAGAGTGGAACATTTAAGGCGTATTGGGCACAATGGAATTCCTTGCTGGTGGAAGATGGAATTCTAAAGCGAAAATGGGAAGCCGCGGACGGAAAATCCCATCGAATGCAGATTCTAGTCCCACCATCAAAAGTGAAGGATGTACTAACAGAAATGCACGACGGGGCCTCCGGTGGGCATCTGGGAGTTAATAAGACACTTTCAAAATTACGATCTCGCTTCTACTGGCTTCACATGAGATATGACGTCGAGTCTTGGTGTAGGAAGTGCACAACTTGCACTGCGACCAAAGGACCAACAGCAAAACCAAAGAGCGCTATGAAGCAGTACAACGTGGGTGCCCCTTTCGAGCGGATTGCGATTGATATCTCAGGACCATTTCCAAAAACCAACGACAACAATAAATACATGTTGGTCATCATGGATTACTTCAGGAAGTGGGTGGAAGTCCTTCCAATTCCAAACCAAGAAGCAACAACCGTCATTGAGCAGCTTATCAATAATTGGATCAGCAGATATGGAGTTCCTTGTGAGCTGCATTCCGATCAAGGCCGAAACATCGAATCACAAATATTTCAAGGCATCTGTGCGGCACTGAGCGTAAGGAAAACCAGGACCACACCCTTACATCCGCAGTCAGACGGAATGGTCGAAAAGTTCAACCGAACAATGAAAGAGTATTTATCGAAGGTCGTTAGTGATCACCAACGAGATTGGGACAAATATGTACAAACCTTTCTCATGAGCTATAGAACGGCTAATCGCAATACGACGGGCCATTCTCCAACAAGAATTATATTTGGACGAGAGATACGATAACCAGCCGAACTGCGATTCGGAATACCTGCAGACGCCATAGATAAGACCGAAGACTACGTAGCCGAATGGAGAAATCGCCTCGATGAGATTCATAATTTGTTTCGAAAGCAAATCAAGGTATCCAGTGACAGGATGAAAACAAGGTACGACGTTCGAGCCAACGCATCCGGATTTAATTCAGGCGATAACGTGTGGCTTTATAACTTTCATCGGCAAAAAGGAAGGTCTCCGAAGTTGCAGCAACATTGGGAAGGACCGTATAAGATTCTCACAAGAATTAACGACGTTGTCTATAGGATTCAGCGAAGACCGAACGCCAAGATGAAAGTGGTACATCGTGACCGACTGGCGACTTTTGTTAACCCAGGAGACCAGTGAATTTAGTTCGGGACTAACTAATCTAGGCGGAGGGTAGTGTGACGCATATGACAATCAGTACTAGTTTATTCGAGAAAGTCCGAAACAAAGTATTAGTATTACTAGGAACAGTAGAACATTCAAGGCTGTGGAACGGACGGAAACGAAACGCCGAATCAGAATGAGGAAACGGTATAAATACGTCGCACACAGATCATGGAGACAGTAATAAGTAATAAGTAATAAGTAGAAAGTAAGAAGTAAGAAGTAAGCAGTCAAAGACGCGATAAGTAAGAAAGCGAGGAAGCGATAAGTACGGAAGCGATAAGTAAAGAAGCGCGAGGAATTAAACGAAAAGTCTCGAGTTGTTAGCGAAAAGTCAAGTAACGGTTGTTATTAACAGACTAATAAAATGTTTGCAAAGAGAATCGATTTAACGGTTCTTATTTATTAAAATAATGAATCCAGCGAACCCTAAGCTCGCTACAATATCATCATCATCATCGGCACTACAACCGGGAGCAAGTCCTGACGCTTGTTAAATTTTTCATAATGATTTGTTTTTCTTTTTCGGGCAAGGGCATTAGTCTTGCGCCAGATGTATATGTGGGGCTCTTCAGGGCCCGAAGAACCTCGCATCATTTTTAACCGCATAAAAATCCTATAAACCCCATATCTACCCTTAAGTCGAATCACTGGCAAGATCACACAACCTTGCCATAGTATTCACCACTGTCCTAAAATGGCTGAAAACAATTCGGTTATCCTCTTGGATAACCGTCATAAATATTCCATCATAGCCGAGGAGCTTTTTCTCCACATTCGGCATTGTATACTTACCTCGTAGCTACAGACCCATCGACCGATCGTTCTATCGACGATATGCAGAGTAGCCACCGTTGACTACCTGCATCCGACTGTATGTCCTTCAAAAATACCACACACCCGATGGAATGTTACCTTGAGCAGAATAAAAGATTACACATCCACCAGTCTCCATGCCTGTTAGCGTCCAAAAATACATGCCGGGCTATTTGCTGGCTTGCACATCTGCAAGCCAGATTTCTAATAGCCCTGCAATAGGACATAATGAGCGGGATAAACCAAAGATCAATTAGCCTGTTTTTCTAGTTGCTATGGCAAGCGATCTTCTATGTTACATCACAGAAGACCTAATTGCCGCCGCCAGCATTGTTCCCTTATGCTACACGAAACACTTCTGTCTATCCGATGTAGACAAAAGAAAACGTTTTGGTCCAGGCGGCAATTTCCTACATAAACAATGTAGTCAAAAGATTCGTGCTCTCAGGCAGCCTTGGGTTTTTGCCGATATTTTATCACCATCATGGGAAACCCATTCTCATGATTTATGACTGCATTTTCTGCCAGCCTAAATTACCGTCCCTCTAATTGACCAGATGTGTATTGGAATTTCTCTGGTACGCCAGAGGTATCCGATACTACAAGGAATGTGGAGGACGATTGCTCCTGGCAGTCAGATACAATTATTCAAGGAGTCATCTTGTGCCGGGGAGTCGAAGGATTTTCGAGTGTCAACATAGTTTGCCAAGAGTAATGTTAGACGTTTATTTTATGTCACTACGCGTGTCCCATAGTTTGTCAAGTGTAATGTTAGACGTTTATGTTATGTCACGCCGAGTATTCGCATAATTGTTTCGTATTATTCGATGTTACTTTGTTACAATGTACCCTATCAACGAACTTCCTGTGTAATCAAAATTTGAATTAATATGTAAACGTAACTTAATGTGAACAACTAATGATAATACGCAAGTAATAAAAATATACAAACTACATTCAAAGCGAGGTGTTTTAAATTTTGTTCTCCGTTGCTGCCTTGAGGATCAACTTGTGTGCTGGTTTCTTTGTTTCCTTCGCGGAACGATTTACTACCCCATTTTCCGTCTGAGAACTGGTGAACATCGTCGATCGTTGGGTGCTTTTTTAGTAAACCTGTGCCGTACACCGGTACCCTAATATAAATAATAACCCACATATATATCCCCCGTCGCGGAGCCTCTGGCACAAGACTAATGACCTTGCCCGGGAAAAACAAATCATTATGGAAAATTTAACAAGCCTCAGGACTTGCTAAATAAGGCCAAGGCCGATTCAGCAAGTAGTGCCGATGATGATGATATATATACATATATATAGACATATATATAGACATATATATACATATATATAGACATATATATATACGAGGGTTGCCTCTTCTGTTTCGGGATTTGGCAACCCTAGTGTTGCAATCCGGCAATTGACAGCTCTGTCGTAAAGTTGGACATTTTTGAGGTTATACGCACTCAGAACGTTTTGACATACGAGCGCTATTTGTGTTGTTTACAGTAACTTAAAAGATTCATCTCGGCCCAAAAATGGAATTAAATCGTCAACATTTTCGTGCGATTATTTTTTACAACTTTCCGCGTGGATTAACTCAGCAACAGTGCATGGATGAACTTAATTCAATTTTTGGCGATGAAGCTCCATCAAGGACCAGTGTTTATCGATGGTATGGTGAATTCAATCGTGGTCGTAGTTCACTCCAAGATGAATTTCGTGAAGGTCGTCCAAAATCAGTTGTTGTTACGAAAACCATTGATGCTGTGCGCGAACTGATATTGGAAGATCGTCATGTGACCTATCGTGAGATTGAGACAACCTTAGGCGTTAGTGGGACCAGCATACATTCAATATTGCATAAACATTTGACTGTCAAAAAAATTTGTTCGCATTGGATCCCACACAATTTGCCAATCGCCCAAAAAAAGGCTCGTGTCAATTGGTCGAAAGAAATGCTCAAAAAATACGGTCGCGGTGCTTCGAAACACGTCTATGACATCGTGACAGGTGATGAATCGTGGATTTACGCGTATGAGCCCGAAAGTAAACAGCAGTCGACTGTCTGGGTGTTTCAAGATGAGCCAAATCCAACAAAAGTTGTTCGCGAACGAAGCACTTCCAAGCAAATAGTCGCCTGTTTTTTCGGAAAAACTGGACATGTCGCAACCGTACCACTAGAACAACGCAGAACAATCAATTCTGAGTGGTATACAACCATTTGTTTGCCAGTTGTCTTCCAAGAAATCAGGAAAACCAACCGCCGAAGACGGATCACTCTTCACCACGACAATGCGAGCTCTCACACATCGGCTGCGACAACTGCATTTGAGAGGTCAACGTTTTTCGATACCTGAAGAAGCGGTTGCTGCATTCAGAATGCATGTGTTGGAGATACCTCAATCAGAGTGGCAAAAGTGCTTCGACAATTGGTTCAAACGCATGCAAAAGTGTATAGATCTTCATGGGGAATATTTTGAAAAACAATAAAGTGATTTTCGATGATCAATATTTGTTTTTGTTCTCTAATCCCGAAATATAAAAGGCAACCCTCGTATATCTATATATATAGGTTATATATATATATATAGGTTATATGTATATATATAGGTTATATATATATATATATATTGTTATGGATGCTGCGAATCCATAGGAGAAAAACCTATCAGGAGTCCTAACCCTATATCCATCCAAAAGAAACAATTTTGCCTAATCCACAAAATAATCCAAATCACATAATATGATATGATCAAAAGAAACAATTTTGCCTAATTCACAAAATAATCCAAATCCCATAATATGATATGATCAAAAGACACAATTTTGCTTAATTCACAAAATAATCCAAATCCCATAATATGATATGATCAAAAGAAACAATTTTGCCTAATTCACAAAATAATCCAAATCCCATAATATGATATGATCAAAAGACACAATTTTGCTTAATCCACAAAATAATCCAAGTCCCACAGTCATATGACCCATGGGAAATATTCGCTTGATCTGCAGATTGTCCCATAGCATAACCCATAAGATACAAAGTAGCTTATACAGAAATATGAACCCCATGGGAGCCCCTAACAAACGTTTTTGCATGATCGACAAAAAGCAATGCGATCACGGGCAGCCGACGAGGCAAGGAAGATTGGGAAATGAAGGGAGTTCGTCTGGAGTCTTTTCGAGAAGTCAGTGGTCGTGGTCTCGTCCTTCCGCTCTTGGAAAAACTATAGGAAATTAACGTTAACAAAGTGTATAAATTGCAAGTAAAAACTATAGGAAATTAACGTTAACAAAGTGTATAAATTGCAAGTAAAAACTATAGGAAATTAACGTTAACAAAGTGTATAAATTGCAAGTAAAAACTATAGGAAATTAACGTTAACAAAGTGTATAAATTGCAAGTAAAAACTATAGGAAATTAACGTTAACAAAGTGTATAAATTGCAAGTAAAAACTATAGGAAATTAACGTTAACAAAGTGTATAAATTGCAAGTAAAAACTATAGGAAATTAACGTTAACAAAGTGTATAAATTGCAAGTAAAAACTATAGGAAATTAACGTTAACAAAGTGTATAAATTGCAAGTAAAAACTATAGGAAATTAACGTTAACAAAGTGTATAAATTGCAAGTAAAAACTATAGGAAATTAACGTTAACAAAGTGTATAAATTGCAAGTAAAAACTATAGGAAATTAACGTTAACAAAGTGTATAAATTGCAAGTAAAAACTATAGGAAATTAACGTTAACAAAGTGTATAAATTGCAAGTAAAAACTATAGGAAATTAACGTTAACTAAGTGTATAAATTGCAAGTAAAAACTATAGGAAATTAACGTTAACAAAGTGTATAAATTGCAAGTAAAAACTATAGGAAATTAACGTTAACAAAGTGTATAAATTGCAAGTAAAAACTATAGGAAATTAACGTTAACTAAGTGTATAAATTGCAAGTAAAAACTATAGGAAATTAACGTTAACAAAGTGTATAAATTGCAAGTAAAAACTATAGGAAATTAACGTTAACAAAGTGTATAAATTGCAAGTAAAAACTATAGGAAATTAACGTTAACAAAGTGTATAAATTGCAAGTAAAAACTATAGGAAATTAACGTTAACAAAGTGTATAAAGCGCAAGTAAAAACTATAGGGCCATATTGTGTAAATATTGTAACTTAGAAATAAAATAAAATAAAATAAGATTTAAATGTTGTAACTTAAAATTAAGATTGAAAATAAGATTGAAATTTATTAATTATTGTAACTTAGAAATAAAATAAAATAAAATAAGATTTAAATGTTGTAACTTAAAAATAAGATTGAAAATAAGATTGAGATTTATTAATTATTGTAACTTAGAAATAAAATAAAATAAAATAAGATTTAAATGTTGTAACTTAAAAATAAGATTGAAAATAAGATTAAGATTTATTAATTATTGTAACTTAGAAATAAAATCAAAAATAAGATTGAAATTTATTAATTATTGTAACTTAGAAATAAAATAAAATAAAATAAGATTTAAATGTTGTAACTTAAAAATAAAATTAAAAATAAGATTGAGATTTATTAATTATTGTAACTTAGAAATAAAATTGAAAATAAGATTGAAAATATTGTAACTGTAAAATTAAGATTGAAAGTAATTAGAGGAAAATCAAGATTGTAATTGTAATTAATAAAGTTAAGTTAAGCGTCTTAAAAAAAAAAAGAGGTGAATCCACGCGGTAACATATTCCTTGGTTCCAGCATCCGCCCCCTAATCCAACGGAAAAGCCGGAGGTTCCTCCCACGAACCGTATCTGGCCTGCGGACTTAGTTGGTGCAAAACATATTACTTGGTGTGCAGCCTAACCAGGCATAACATACCAAATTTTTGGTGGCAGCGGTGGGATCCAGCACTTCAACTGCGGCGGACACATGGAGTTGTTCCTGGGATTGTTCCTGTAAGTGGTTCTTTTATTTTATTGCCCTATAGATTTTAGAATTTTTTTTGCGCTGTTGATTTTATTTGCTGTTATTGTTGAATTGTTGCCCTATGAGAAAGGAAAAAGGAAACTCTTTATTTGATTAAGAGAGAGACGAGGGACGAGATCCGGCGACTAGAGAGAAGAGACCATTCATGTTCTCGAATCTACGAGCTTCAATAGGTGCCCTGAACAAACCCTTAGCTAACGATAACGACACCGGTGCGGGTGGGGATTCTGATTCGGACGACGGTAGCAATTGTGGCGATTCGCGGGTCGAGGGTAATTCCACTTGCGACATGACGGAGGTTGCCATCAACGTGTTGATCTCGTTCATCCCTACCTTCAATGGTACCAGCGATGAAGTTTTCACCTTTATCGATTCGTGCGATGATGCCATCGAACTGGCATCTGATGCGCAGAAAAATGTACTCTTCAAGTATATCAAAACCAAAGTTCGTGGCAATGCCGCAACGATTCTGATGAATAAGGAGATCACGGACTGGCAGGCATTGAAAAGGGAACTGATAGCAGTGTTTAGGGAACCTCACAGCGCACTACAGCTGCACAGGGAGTTGATTTCGATCCGACAGGGTAGGGACGAGTCTGTGGTGCACTATTTGCAGCGAGTTGAGACTTTGCAGAGACGACTCCTCCAGAGCAAGCTCTCCGGCGTAAAACGTGAACACAGGGAAGGCCAAATCGAATATATTCAGAATGAGAGCCTTTCAGTCTTTGTGAATGGTCTCCAGGAGCGATTATCAATGTATGTTGTGACGCAGCGACCTAGAAGTCTTGCGGAGGCAAGCAGGTTCGCTTGTGAAGAAGAACAGCGCATTAACCTGTTCAGATCAAATACGCAAAAGGATTATACCTCGAAAAATTTGGCAAAGATTAACTTCCAGCAGATTAAGTGTTATAATTGTGGCAAGTTGGGTCACATCGCAAGGAATTGTAGACTTCCGAGGAAGCAGGACGGTCGACCCGTTGGGAACTACTATGGGCGGAGTAATAAATTCAGTGGAAACCCCTTTAGGCAGGATGAAAAACCACCTTCGGGCCCGAGCAAGGTGGACTTCAAGGAAAGAAATTTTCAATAGGCTGCATGAAGTATGGGGCACTCATGCAGGTCAGAGTCTCGGATAAATCGGAGAGTCCCCACATTTTGGGTACAATCAACGGGGACGTAAGGAGGTTCATGATAGATACGGGGGCTGAAATATCACTCATCAAAGCAAATTGTGTCTACAAGGATGAGGTGGATGTCGAAAGGGTTTTGAGATTTAGTGGGATAGGTGGCAGAATGTGTGCCACATTAGGAGTGGTTAAACAGAGAGTTGAATTCGGCCAAAATAATGGCAGCATCAGGACGGATATGATGGAGTTCCACGTGGTCGCAAACACCCTTTTGGGAGACTATGACGGATTGATTGGAAACCATTTCCTACGAGAGGGCGGTTTCACGATCGACTATAAGAATGATGTAATAGCGGGACATTTTGGTGAGATACCGCTAAGGTATCTCAATGAATTACGGTCTGTCATGGCCAGATCCGAGGTTTTTAGGAAAGTCCAAGTCCAAGGAAACTTAGACGAAGAAATAATAATACCTAGACAGGAAATTACCGAAGGTATTGTTGTCCCCAGTTGCATCACCAGGAATAGGAATGGCCAATGTCTGGTTTCAGTTTTGAACACTACAGATAAGCCATTTGACTTGAAGGGAGTATCCGTCAGGGGTTCAAATCTGAGTGACTTTAACGTCGCAGGAAACAGAGCCAAGAAGGTTTCAGGGAACGTGCGAACCGATCACTTAAATAAGGAAGAAAAAGAGAGCCTCCTGGAAATTGTTCAGGAATTCAGTGACATATTTAGCGTCGAGGGTGAAAAGTTGTCAACAACTCCCATCATCAAGCATAAGATTAGAACGAGGGACTTCTCAGAGCCCATCTTTACAAAAACTTATAGGTACCCCAAGGTCCACGAAGAAGAGGTCCGCGAGCAAATTAAGAAGCTTAAGGACGAGGGGATCGTGCGTGACAGTAGCTCACCATGGAGCTCCCCGTTGTGGGTGGTGCCGAAAAAGGCCGATGCGAGCGGCAAAAGGAAGTGGCGTATGGTTATCGACTACCGTAAGTTAAACGAGATAACGATTGCGGACAACTACCCCTTGCCTAACATAGGCGAAATCCTCGATCAATTAGGAAAAGCTAAATACTTTTCCACTTTGGACTTAACGTCCGGATTTCATCAAATTCCAATGGATGAGGAGGACATCGAGAAGACGGCCTTCAGCACACCTTATGGTCACTTCGAATATACCAGAATGCCATTTGGATTGAAAAACGCTCCTGCCTGCTTTCAGAGGCTGATGAACACCGTCTTGGCTGGATTGCAGGGAATCAAATGCTTCGTCTATTTGGACGACATCGTCGTCTATGGACAAAGCCTGTCGGAGCACAATAAGAAGCTCATCGAGGTGTTCGAGCAACTTAGGAGTGCGAATCTCAAACTGCAGCCCGATAAATGTGAATTTCTGCGGAAGGAGGTCTCCTACTTGGGGCATGTCATTACGGACAGGGGTGTTAGACCGGATCCAGGGAAGATCGAGAGCATCCTGCGGATGGAGGAACCCAGGAACCCCAAAGGTGTGAAATCATTCCTAGGAATGATAGGATATTATAGAAAGTTTATAAAGAACTTCAGTCAGGTGGCCGGGCCACTGAATAAACTTTTAAAGAAGGACGTGGAGTTTAAATGGGATACAGAGCAGCAACAGTCCTTTGACGCATTGAAACGAATTATCACAAGCCATCCCATCTTGCAGTATCCGGATTTCCAGAAAACCTTCATAGTGACTACCGACGCGTCTAATGGCGGCATAGGTGCTGTCTTAAGTCAGGAGCATAACGGTAAGGATCTACCAATACATTTCGCCAGTAGGACGCTTAATAAGGCCGAGACCAACTATAGCACGACAGAGAAGGAATGCTTGGCTATCGTTTGGGCTACGAAACAGTTTCGTCCATATATTTATGGGACTAAGTTCATCATTCAGACAGATCACAGACCATTGACATGGCTGTTCCACGTTAAGGATCCTGGCAGTCGGCTTGTGAGATGGCGCCTCAAGCTTGAGGAATTCGACTACGTTATAACCTATAAGAAAGGTAAGGAAAATGTGGTTGCCGACGAACTCAGCCGGAATGTTAGGATTGTCGAAGGGGAACAGGAGAATGTCGACAACGGTGACATCGGCATCGGCCCCAGCGATGAGATCGGTTCAGGTGTCGTAGCTGAACTCGCTGCTGACGATGAAAGTTCGAGCACGAAGAGTGGAGCGTCGGGCGGCAGGGAAGAAGTGATTGACACAGACAGAAGGTTGGCAATTATGAGGGAATACCATGAAGGCTTGATGGGCGGCCACACAGGGCAAAAGGCAACCTACGCTAGGATAAAAAGAAGGTATGGATGGAGGGGGATGCAGAAGGACATCGAGAATTTTGTCAGGAACTGTCCCCATTGCCAGACGGAAAAAGTTAACCGGGCACCGACCAGAAATCCTATGAAAATAGTTAGTTCAGCCGATAGGGCATTAGAGAAAATTATGATTGACATTATAGGACCGTTCCAGGAGACGGACGAGGGCTACAAATTCGGATTAACAATCCAAGATGACTTGTCGAAGTTTATTAAGTTCATACCCTTGAAGAACAAGGAAATGCAAACAGTGGCGCGAGCCCTGATGGAAGAGTGGATAATGAACTTCGGTATGCCTAAATTGATTCTCTCCGATAATGGCCTAGAATTCTGCAATGAACTCTTTAAAGAGTTTTGTGACCTGTTGGGAATGGAACATATAACAGCCAGTGTTGCTTACCCACAGGCTAACGGTAGCGTGGAGCGAGCCCATTGTCGACTGCTGGAATACTTGAGATCCACAGGAAGGGAATTGGACCAGATAGAGGATTGGCACAAACGAATGCCGTATGCTGGATTTTGTTACAACAGTACAGTTCATAATGCGACGGGCTACACGCCCTATGAGATAGTTTTTGGTAACGAGGCCAACCGACCTAGCGCTGTGGACACCCATAACGAAAAAACGGTTTTCGACTATATCGACGAGCTTAGGTCCAACCTCTTCGAGACACGAGAGAATGTTAAAGGAAATGTCCGAGAATGTAGGAAGAGATCCAAGTTGAGGTATGACAAGAAAATAGGAAGGCCAATCGAGTATAGGGTTGGTCAAAGGGTCTTAATAAAAAATGAAGTGAAAGGCAAACTCCGAAGTACATATAAGGGCCCTTTTACTGTCCTCGAAGTTCATCAAAATCATTTGGTGATACAACTTCGGAATAAACAACAGAGATTCAATAAAGCTAACGTCAAACCTTACTTTGCAGGATCTCGTGCATCTGCACAATAAATGCGGGAAACGTGAACGTGCGGAGCCTGCGGGAACATTCGGGACTGTATTTCAACTATATCGGAGATGGAAAAGAGATGAACAGCAAATTGACGCTGGTTGCACACTTAGACATAACTATTCTAGAGCAAACAAGTTTAAATATTAGAAATATGATTAACGCAATAGACAAACTTTGCATACAAACCAAAACAGAATGTAGACAATTCCAAATTTTAGCAGAGCAAGAAGTAACTAAGGCAGATCATCGAATCAATATAATCTCTGGTATAGTGGGAAAATCGAAAAGAACAAAAAGAGGGCTGGCAAATGTGATAGGTTCGGGCTTTAAGGTTTTGTTTGGTACAATGGATAATGAGGATGCTGAATACTATTCGACAGCGATTCACAGTGTTTTGGAAAACGAGCACAGAATCAAGAACGGCATGGAAGAGAACATAAAGATAATGAGTCACTTAAATAAACAGGTACTTGAAAGCGTAAAGAACGCAAACGTTACATTGAAAAAGGTTAACGAAGTCATTGACGAAATTAACAGGGTCAATATAAGAGAGGATAATCTAAACAGAACTATCATCTTGGCCTCTTACTACGATGAAATATCCAGCAAAATTAATCACAAGATCATGCGACTCGAACTAGAAATAGAACAAATAATTGATAGCCTGTTGTTCATTCAGTCCGGAATTATACACCCAAGAATTATAGAACCAATCGACCTACTTAAGGAATTAAAGGAATTCGAACACAATAACTTACTGGCCATAGAACCAAATTTAGAAAATTACCCCGAAATCTTAAAATTGATCGAAATTAAAGCTTTCACCAAGGGTCGCACTATCATTTTCGTTATTCATATTCCGACAGTTACAAAAGAAACTTTTGATATATATGAGATAATCGCTCTCCCAAAGATCGTGGCCAATGGAATCGTGGTGCTGGGATTGAGTAACGAATATCTAATTATAAACAAGAATAGAGAGGACTACGTGTTGAGGTCAAGACTGGATGATTGTAAGCTTTTCAATAAAATATACGTTTGTAAACCGCAACTTCTGCGCAGTACTTTAAGTGACTCAAACTGCGAAATAAACATCTTCATGAGAAACAGAGCCGAAAGATGCAATGCCAAAGTCATAAACTCGCAGGTTGAAATATTCCACAAAATTAAAGATGACTCTTTCCTGTATACAATAACAACGGAAACCAGTTTTGAATGTAAATGCCGGAATGGGACAGAAGTAGGAAAGCTCCTGGGTACAGGAGTTATTACAATTAATGGGTACTGCAGGCTGGAAACATATGACATGACTATAAACACGTTGGGAGTTGGCACCGAAAAATCGGTAAGAGATAGGCACTCGTATGGCGATTTGGAAAATTGTTGCGCTAACGCTAAGCTGCGCGAAATAGCAATCGAAAGGGAACCAATGTCCAAAATTTCAGCAAAAAGCATTCATGAGCTGCAAGACCTATCCCTGGAAATACAGAATCAGCAGACCTTCTGGTCAAGGGCTCTGCAAAAGATACCAGAACGAACACAAGGGATCCTGATGTCTGTAACTGGAGTCCTCAGTCTGGTGGGGATTGCCTGTGTCATCAGGAAATGTAACTGTGGACCTGTAAGAACAACTATAACCCTTCTTAACAGATGCTTTAACAGAAGGAACCGAGTTGACCCAGACGTGAGGTTGGAAGTGGCAAGAACACCAGAGCCACACAAGTTGGCGGAGGTTTTTGAGTTGAAAACACCTAAGTCCAATCTAAGGGTAAGGTACCCTTAGATGTGTCTGAAGGGGGGACGTGTTATGGATGCTGCGAATCCATAGGAGAAAAACCTATCAGGAGTCCTAACCCTATATCCATCCAAAAGAAACAATTTTGCCTAATCCACAAAATAATCCAAATCACATAATATGATATGATCAAAAGAAACAATTTTGCCTAATTCACAAAATAATCCAAATCCCATAATATGATATGATCAAAAGACACAATTTTGCTTAATTCACAAAATAATCCAAATCCCATAATATGATATGATCAAAAGAAACAATTTTGCCTAATTCACAAAATAATCCAAATCCCATAATATGATATGATCAAAAGACACAATTTTGCTTAATCCACAAAATAATCCAAGTCCCACAGTCATATGACCCATGGGAAATATTCGCTTGATCTGCAGATTGTCCCATAGCATAACCCATAAGATACAAAGTAGCTTATACAGAAATATGAACCCCATGGGAGCCCCTAACAAACGTTTTTGCATGATCGACAAAAAGCAATGCGATCACGGGCAGCCGACGAGGCAAGGAAGATTGGGAAATGAAGGGAGTTCGTCTGGAGTCTTTTCGAGAAGTCAGTGGTCGTGGTCTCGTCCTTCCGCTCTTGGAAAAACTATAGGAAATTAACGTTAACAAAGTGTATAAATTGCAAGTAAAAACTATAGGAAATTAACGTTAACAAAGTGTATAAATTGCAAGTAAAAACTATAGGAAATTAACGTTAACAAAGTGTATAAATTGCAAGTAAAAACTATAGGAAATTAACGTTAACAAAGTGTATAAATTGCAAGTAAAAACTATAGGAAATTAACGTTAACAAAGTGTATAAATTGCAAGTAAAAACTATAGGAAATTAACGTTAACAAAGTGTATAAATTGCAAGTAAAAACTATAGGAAATTAACGTTAACAAAGTGTATAAATTGCAAGTAAAAACTATAGGAAATTAACGTTAACAAAGTGTATAAATTGCAAGTAAAAACTATAGGAAATTAACGTTAACAAAGTGTATAAATTGCAAGTAAAAACTATAGGAAATTAACGTTAACTAAGTGTATAAATTGCAAGTAAAAACTATAGGAAATTAACGTTAACAAAGTGTATAAATTGCAAGTAAAAACTATAGGAAATTAACGTTAACAAAGTGTATAAATTGCAAGTAAAAACTATAGGAAATTAACGTTAACAAAGTGTATAAATTGCAAGTAAAAACTATAGGAAATTAACGTTAACAAAGTGTATAAATTGCAAGTAAAAACTATAGGAAATTAACGTTAACAAAGTGTATAAATTGCAAGTAAAAACTATAGGAAATTAACGTTAACTAAGTGTATAAATTGCAAGTAAAAACTATAGGAAATTAACGTTAACAAAGTGTATAAATTGCAAGTAAAAACTATAGGAAATTAACGTTAACAAAGTGTATAAATTGCAAGTAAAAACTATAGGAAATTAACGTTAACTAAGTGTATAAATTGCAAGTAAAAACTATAGGAAATTAACGTTAACAAAGTGTATAAATTGCAAGTAAAAACTATAGGAAATTAACGTTAACAAAGTGTATAAATTGCAAGTAAAAACTATAGGAAATTAACGTTAACAAAGTGTATAAATTGCAAGTAAAAACTATAGGAAATTAACGTTAACAAAGTGTATAAATTGCAAGTAAAAACTATAGGAAATTAACGTTAACAAAGTGTATAAATTGCAAGTAAAAACTATAGGAAATTAACGTTAACAAAGTGTATAAATTGCAAGTAAAAACTATAGGAAATTAACGTTAACAAAGTGTATAAATTGCAAGTAAAAACTATAGGAAATTAACGTTAACAAAGTGTATAAATTGCAAGTAAAAACTATAGGAAATTAACGTTAACAAAGTGTATAAATTGCAAGTAAAAACTATAGGAAATTAACGTTAACAAAGTGTATAA
The DNA here is from genome assembly GCA_963931805.1 of Microdon myrmicae. Classification (NCBI taxonomy): domain Eukaryota; kingdom Metazoa; phylum Arthropoda; class Insecta; order Diptera; family Syrphidae; genus Microdon; species Microdon myrmicae. The sequence goes on along the minus strand of OZ007500.1, from coordinate 74,767,587 downwards.
ATTGCAAGTAAAAACTATAGGAAATTAACGTTAACAAAGTGTATAAATTGCAAGTAAAAACTATAGGAAATTAACGTTAACTAAGTGTATAAATTGCAAGTAAAAACTATAGGAAATTAACGTTAACAAAGTGTATAAATTGCAAGTAAAAACTATAGGAAATTAACGTTAACAAAGTGTATAAATTGCAAGTAAAAACTATAGGAAATTAACGTTAACTAAGTGTATAAATTGCAAGTAAAAACTATAGGAAATTAACGTTAACAAAGTGTATAAATTGCAAGTAAAAACTATAGGAAATTAACGTTAACAAAGTGTATAAATTGCAAGTAAAAACTATAGGAAATTAACGTTAACAAAGTGTATAAATTGCAAGTAAAAACTATAGGAAATTAACGTTAACAAAGTGTATAAAGCGCAAGTAAAAACTATAGGAAATTAAAGTTAGCAAAGTGTATAAAGCGCAAGTAAAAACTATAGGGCCATATTGTGTAAATATTGTAACTTAGAAATAAAATAAAATAAAATAAGATTTAAATGTTGTAACTTAAAATTAAGATTGAAAATAAGATTGAAATTTATTAATTATTGTAACTTAGAAATAAAATAAAATAAAATAAGATTTAAATGTTGTAACTTAAAAATAAGATTGAAAATAAGATTGAGATTTATTAATTATTGTAACTTAGAAATAAAATAAAATAAAATAAGATTTAAATGTTGTAACTTAAAAATAAGATTGAAAATAAGATTAAGATTTATTAATTATTGTAACTTAGAAATAAAATCAAAAATAAGATTGAAATTTATTAATTATTGTAACTTAGAAATAAAATAAAATAAAATAAGATTTAAATGTTGTAACTTAAAAATAAAATTAAAAATAAGATTGAGATTTATTAATTATTGTAACTTAGAAATAAAATTGAAAATAAGATTGAAAATATTGTAACTGTAAAATTAAGATTGAAAGTAATTAGAGGAAAATCAAGATTGTAATTGTAATTAATAAAGTTAAGTTAAGCGTCTTAAAAAAAAAAAAGAGGTGAATCCACGCGGTAACATATTCCTTGGTTCCAGCATCCGCCCCCTAATCCAACGGAAAAGCCGGAGGTTCCTCCCACGAACCGTATCTGGCCTGCGGACTTAGTTGGTGCAAAACATATTACTTGGTGTGCAGCCTAACCAGGCATAACAATATATATATATATATATATATATATATATATATATATATATATATATATATATATATGTGTATAAATATAGGTTTTTTTCGATAGGAAAGTGGAAGTCTTCAAAAGATATCTCTGGACCCATCCAGAGGCATCCCGGATTTTTACGGACAAAAACCGCCTCCCGCCAGCACATATTCCCGTTGATCCCCACGGAACTTTCCTTTAGATATTCCATCGCGGGGCATGAAGGAGTTTACCTGTTACTCCCGTCGTCGGGTCGCAACTGCTGCATCATGTTTTATAGAATATCATTCGCCACGGACCATGCTTGTTTGGCACTTACCATATATTCTATTACTTTTGTCGAATAGAGACATATATAGGTCGGTATGTGACTGTTTGGCCGTAATCCGAGCGACTTGGGCGTGTTGGAAATGTTCTGTGAGTCAATTGCACTTTATACGGATACAATCAAAAATCATCCTTCAAAATGCGCCCTGGTTACCTTGACGCCAAAATGCTGAGCGCGATGACGATACGACAACACATGTGGGTTCTTGGCAACACTCTCTGTCTCTCTCATCACATCAACCAGTGCATTGGAACGTCTTGAGCGTTGATGAACGACAGATCGACGATCTCCCATTGTTTCGTGCTCAACAAAATTCGACGCCAAACGACAAATGGTGTTATCAGACTGTGCTTGTTGCCTTGTTGTTGATCTAACACAACTGAACGACTATTTTCAATGTACATCGTCCCTATGTCGGTACATTGTTTCGACGTGAAATGATTTATGGTTAAAATTGTACTGAATTGATGTTTCAAAAACACGTCAACTCAAGTGAATCGGTTGATAAATGTCAAAGTTATTCAATGTTTACATACGGACATAAAATATGGCGCTCCCTTATAGTGAAGAGCGTGTGATTCGAACCGAAGCTATAATGCTTAGAATCAGTAAAAGATAGAACCAACGCTCAACGCATGGAGGGCCATTGCTGCGTATACGAACTAGATCCCTAAACTCAAGTACACTCAACTGATGTCAACTACTATGCTATTGCTATGGTATATGGCTTTAACGTATTTTTTTAAAAATACTTCTCTCGGGAGAGGCGAACCTATAGCGCCGACACGGCGCCTCGAGATGCCGCCAAATAACGGTAGTAGTTCTTCCTGGACAGTTGCAGGTTGTAACGCTCCGAGAACACTCGCACCGGGAGGTTATTCCACATTTTTCCCGCACTGTAACGAAACGAGTTCTGATGCAGGGATGTTCACGCCGCCGGGAGATGAACCACAAATGGGTGCCTTCCGTCGGATTGTCTTGTGGAGCGCATATAAACCGAATTGCACGGAACAATACCAATAATCTCCGAAGAACAGTACCCGTGATAATATCTGTAAAACAGACAGAGGTCGGCTACGCGCATTCGAAGTGATAGCGACTGTAGTCCCGACGTCAACGCCGTGTCCCCGATCAGGCGAATCGTTCGTCTCTGTATGGTATACGATATGGAATCCAATTATGGGGCTGTACAAAGCAATCCAATAAAGATATCATTCAACGAAGCCAGAACAAATTCCTTCAGATTATCACCAATGCCTTCCGTTTTGTGACAAATCAGGAAATACATGATGACCTAGAGATCAAATGGATTAATGAAGTTATCCAAGAATATTTTTTTTTTTTTTTTTATTAGACTTCTCTCGGGAGAGGCGAACCTATAGCGCCGAGTGGGCGCCCCGAAATGCCATCAAATAACTGTTACAGTTCTTTTTGAACAATTGCAGGTTGTAACGCTCCGGGAACACTCGCGTGGGAAGGGAGTTCCACAGCTTCCCCGCACTGTAACGGAACGAGTTCTGATGCAGGGATGATCGCGCCGTCGGTAGATGAACCGCAAACGGGTGCGATCCATCGGATTGTCTTGTGGAGCGCATATGAGCCGAATTGCGCGGAACAATACCAAGAATCTCCGAAGAACAGTATCCGTGATAATATCTGTAAAACAGACAGAGGTCGGCTACGCGCCTTCGATGTGATAGCGACTGTAGTCCCGATGTCAGCGCCGAGTCCCCGATCAGGCGGATCGCTCGTCTCTGTATGCTCTCAAGTAGGTCGAGGGTATGTTTAGGAGCCGAGCTCCAAACATGAGAGCAATATTCAAGCGCGGGTCTAATTTGGGATTTATATAGGAGAAGAAGTTGGGCCGGAGTAAAATATTTCTTTGCTCTAAAAAGATAGGTCAGTTTTCCTAAGGCTGACCTGGCGATACTCGGCACGAGTTTATGCCATGATACATTCCCACAGACCGTGACGCCGAGCAATTCCAAGCTTTCTCCGGCCTCGACGGCCAGGCCATTCATCATCAGCTGTGGAACCGATGATCCACTTTTCTTTGTGAATGTTGTATACTGGGTCTTAGTTGCATTGAAGTCGACGAGAATGGCCCATCCCCACTGCCGGACCCTATTTCAGAGAGTCAATCTGTCTACATCTGAGCTGATGCGACGCAGATGCAGCAATCTGCCAAACACTCGAAAAGGAGGAAACAAGCGTACTATGATCCACACAACTGAACACTTTGTTATCCGTTGTCTCCAACAAATCATTTATGTGAAGCGAAAACAAGGTTGGAGCCAAAATAGAACCTTGAGGCATCCCCGAACTAACAGGATACAGATCCGAACACTCGCCGTCCACAACAACCCGGATCGATCGATTCTCAAGGAAGTTTTTCGTCCAGTCGCAAAGCTGTTGGGAAAGTCCATATGAACGGAGTTTGCTAAGCAATGCCCCATGACAGACGCGGTCAAAAGCCTTGGAGATATCCAATGCGACCGCCCTTGACTCACCATGCCGTTCAATCGCAGATGTCCATATATCGGTTATAAGTGTCAAAAGATCTCCCGTGGACCGCCTGCCACGGAATCCGTATTGACGGTCATTCAGAACTCCGTTGCACTCCAAATACTTAACTAACTCTGTATTGATGACTTTTTCCATCACCTTAGATAAAATAGAAAGTAATGCTATCGGACGATAATTTTGTGGGAGACACTTTTTTCCCGTCTTTGGGATTGGCTGAACTCGAGCGATATTCCAGCAGGCAGGAAAGGTTCTCCGTGCATAAGATAAGCGGAAGAGCCTGACAAGAACCGGCGATAGTTTTGGAGCACAGTTCTTAAGGACTATTGCTGGTATTCCGTAAAGGCCGGTTGCCTTCCTACAATTCAGTTCACGTAGAATGCGTTGAATAGTACGCGGATGAAATCTCACATCCCGCATTGAAGACCGTAACGGCGCGATCATAGGTGGCTCCAATAGGCCGGGATCGAGGTTTGAATTGGTGGAAAATAAATTCGCGAACACATCAGCTTTATCCTTTGAATTCGTGACTGACGTCCCACTGTCTGCCACCAACGGAGGGAAAGAGGAGGATGCGAAGTTACCACTGACAGCCTTTGCCATTGACCAGAAGGAGTTTACCGGTCACCCTGTCGTTGTGAGCCTTCTTTGCGGTATCAATCGCCTGGTTGCACGCATTTCTGATTCTAACAAAATTCGTTCTGCTAACATCGGTGGAATTGGAGCGCCATTATTTAAAAGCTCTATTTTTTGGCGCTGTAATCTGCTCGCATTGTTTATCAAACCAAGGTTTATCAGACGAACTTCGTTTGATGGAATGTGGAATATACATCTCCATCCCCAGAAGAATAATCTCTGATACCGACTCCGCGCAAGCGTTAACATCGGAGTCTCCGAAGCACACCTCCGACCATGGAAAGGATGCGAAGAAATCTCGCAAATCGTCCCAGTTAGCGGCCCCATACTTCCATACATGGCGAAGCTGTCTAGGCCAGTTGTTCGCTTGGTGTGCAAGTGCTTGCGCGACATATACCAAGCAGTGATCTGAGTTTCCCAATGGCGCAGAAACCTCTACGGTATAAATACTCAGTTCGGATGTCAACAACAGATCCAGGGTGTTTGCATAATCGCCTCGGGTATCCGGCACTCGCGTTGGCTCCCCCACGAGTTGAGTGAAGTTGTGGCTTACAGCAAACATCTCCGCCAGCCTCCCAGCCTCGTTGGTTCTGTTAGAATGTAAACAACCAGCCGGAATTGTGCACATTAAAATCGCCAAAGACAACAATTTCAGAAGCTGGATGGTTGATCTGTATCCAGTCGACGGTATGTGAAAGATGTTCGAAAAATGTCGTTGGTCGATCGTCATTCGGGGAGCGGTAAAGACAACAAAGAAATTTAACCGAATTCCTCAGCACGACCCTCAACGATATGATGTCCATATTATTGGCTTCCAACGCCTCCATCCTCTGGCAAGCCAGATTGGACCGCGCGAAGACGCAGACTCCGCCCTTAAAACGGAATCTCGAGTGTAAGTCGTATCCTGAGCAACGAAGATATGTCGAATCAATTGACCAATCGACCTGGGTCTCAGTTGGGGCAGGGATATCAGGTTTCGTTGTTTGCAAATATTGGTGGACGGCGCTTACATTCCTATTGGTGGAACCGATGCCCCTGATGTTACAAAATGCCGTCACCAGTCGAGCGTGGGCAGAGCCTCGAGAGCGAGTCCGGTTATGCGATGACGAACCTCTTAAAGTTCCATTATTTATCATGATATTTGCATGATGTTCCCCCTGACATAGTCCTCCCCCGGAGATCCGAATGGCAGACTATGTTTACCTCCGGAATTCTTTATATCAGAAGGCACCATCATGACTTATCCCCGTGTCAGCCCGAGACATCAACCACACATCCGAAAGACCGTCAAGATTTCTCACGGCGATATCGTGAAATGCACAGCTGACGGGGTGGTATGTCACCTTGAGACCGACTACCACCTAACCAACTTTTTCTCGAACCGGTCCATCAGCCAAGCTCCGAAAGATGGCCAGTGATTTCTCCCGAGCATTTCACGGAGCCTAAAGCTTAATGGGGTGGTATTTCACCGGGCACACAGGGCGTTGGGGCCACGGCTTCCACTCGGCCTTTAGTCGCCTCTTACGACAAGCCGGCCTAGCTGTGAGTATATTCTAAAGCCCTACTCACAGGGCGAAACACGAAAGACGCCTACATAATCATACCAACATAGAAGCTATTTAGCTGTTGGATATTACCCACGAACTGAGATGGCTGAAACGGACGAAGCCTCATGAATTAACATGTTCAAATCAAACATACTAAAATCGACTTGGGAGCTGAACACTGTTCCAGTAAACCCTTACACGTTTTACTTAATTAAACTAAATTAAGTACAATTCAAACATATTCTTAAATTAAATTGTTAAGATTGTATTATTCATATCCAATAAAGGACGTTATTAAAAAAAATTCTTTTTTCCTCAACTTTGAAATATTGTATATTTCAGTTTAAACATATTATGCTTAATATTATATATCATATCTCTGAATTGTAAATTAAGTGGAGGTTTCTCCTTTATAATTTATATACAATATAAATTATACTATACCATGTGTGTGGCTTAATTCGTGTCCGATGATGAGCAATAGAAACAACCACAAGCTCATTGGTTAACACGGCGTTCTTCATATCTATGCCCAATTACTTTCTGCGCTTTTCGATAAATACCTTATCACTATACACTGCTGCCCAAATGATAAGGAGCTGATTCCAAACCAGCGAATAAAATATCCACAATCATCAAATGCAATTGTAATCCTGAAATACAAACTTGAATGTGTAAGTAGGAACCAGAACAGATATGTGATATATAAAATGTGTGCATCTCTATAATATTTAATATTTTCGGTTCTAAATGTAGATTGACAATAATTATATACCGAGTTTAATTATAACTCGATTTAAATGAACCCTGACCCGTTTGTAGTGGCGAATGCAGTTCCATCTATCAGCAAACCAACAACAAATGAGCGTTCTGCGTCGACGGTTGCCAACCCTGCTTTTGTGTCTTGCAACAATTGGTCAAATAATCAAAACACAAAGCTGTGGCTGTCACTCCAGTGACATTTATTAAAATCAGTGATTAAGTGGGAGTATGCCCTTTTCCTGCGAATTAATCTTGGAATTCCTTTGAATTTTATACACTATCAACAATTCAAATTGCGAAGGAGGTCATTAAAATGGGTAAGCACACTCTTCGGTGTCCGGTTGTGCCGAAATGTTTGTGGATGATTTTCGAGAGTATAGATAGAAACCGCGAGCTGAGTGGGTTGACTAATCTTGAAACTATTCAAAATATTCCAGATTCAAGAGACGCTCCAACTGAAAAACTGGAAAAGCATTTGAAACTGCTCAAGGAGGAATATACGAAATTGCAGCGCAACTATGCTGACTTGGAACGGAAGTACAGCCGAGTGGTTGCATCCTCGAACGATGCGGAAATTGGTGAATTTAGTAGCTTCGTATCAAGATTAGCGATGATGGTCGCCTCGTTGTGCGGCAGAAACACCTACTCGGATTTATCAATAAAGCTGACTGGCAAAACGATGCCAGCACATAAGTTCGTAATGAACGCTAGATCGGAAGAGTGGCGCGAAGAAATTCTGGCGAATGTCAATGAACTGGACTGGACTGATATGGACGAGGATATCGGATTTGCGCTATTGCGTTGGATATACACTGATGTTGTGGATTTGCAACATGACCGATTGGCTCTTGGCTTGTTGCGAGCGGCACATAAGTTCAAGTTACCTGGACTGCTGGGACTGTGCGAGAGGGCTCTTGTTGCATCGGTCGGTGTTCGGTCGTGCGTTCGGTTTTATTGTGTCGCCGAAGAAGTTGGTGCCGCGAGTTTGTTGGATTACTGTTCGGGTTTGATATCCACACATTGGGATGATTTGACGCCACAAGACTTTGAGCATATGTCTGGACCACTGTTGTATAAGATGTTGAAGAGCAAGAGCAAACATCCATTACATGCTGCTGTTCGACTACTGAGGGAGGACGTCGTATTCCTGTGCTTGGTGGAGAACGATGGATCGGTAAGTGATGTTTTCATAAAAACAATGTAGTATACAGAGGTTTTTAGGCGTCATTTTGGTGAAAGGAAAATCCAGGTGTTGTTAAGTGTTCTCCGCGTTATCGGTCTTTTCATCTGTCCCTAAATAGGGGTATCGAACTGCCGTCACCACCAGTCAGCTTCTATCCTGAGGGAAGAGTGCCAAGTGATGCTTGTAATTGATTACATTTTGCTATAATGGAATGCCGGTTTCTTTCTTTTATTTTTCTTTGAATTGAAATTTATTATAATAAAAGCATTGATTGTTTTAACCGTCATTAATTTTTTCCCCGAGACACTTTACAACGAGCGAACACGAATCGCTTTAATGTTGAGCGACACATTTTTAATATATTACAATTCTGGGCATCCAGCCTGTCGGACGCCAACACAAATATTGATTCAGAATCAGTAATTCACCGTCCTTTCATACTGACTTGGATTGCGATTTGTTCTGGAAAGATGCATTAGAATTCAAAAGAAAAGACAACAAAATTCGCCATGCGATTTAAACGGAACAAAGTCTAGGAAATGGGTGTGGAGTTTGGTTGAACAAATTGCAGGAAAAGACGATCATAAAATTCATTTGAAAATGCGCATTTCATGAGTGATAGGTGGACATGTGGTCCACTTTGTTTCGCGTTTATTTGCATGGGAGAATACGTATCGATTCCCAATTGAACATGGGTATGGATGTATAGCGTTTGAAATAATAGTGAAGAAGATCGTGTGATTCGAACTGACGCTATGACAGCTAGAATCACGAAAAATTTTTTACCTAAGCGTTACACATCAGGCTACTGACCGTGTTTAGAATTTGATTTCCAAACTCGACTATACCCACTGATGTGAATTATTATTATTATCGCTTGGTATACGGTTCTGATGTATTTTTCTTGTTCGATTTTTCGTTCGTGTTCTTCACTATTTTGCTTGTGAATTGTGTGTATCTGTTAGAGTCGCCACAGATATATTATGGGTTTCAAGTAACATATATTTCTTCGACAGGGGGAATTGTCAGGTTTTAGAAATACACATTACTACACATAGAATTATTGAATTTTAGCTTCAGAAAATAGGATAATAAAAAAAAATAAAGTCTTAGGATTCCGATGAAATTTCCTTTTATTTTTTTATTTCAATGTTTGGACTTTGCCATTAAATGTTTAATACATCATTAAATTGCCACCATATAACCACCTACATGACTTATTCCTTTCGAAATAATTTTCGATGACTTTTCCGTACATTGCGGTTGGTGTCTCGAGCATGACTTGGCGAATGTTGGTTTTCAACTGCTCAAAAGTTTGAGCATCGTCCGCACAAACACGATCTTTCGCATAGTCCCAGAAAAGTAATCCAACGGCGTCAAATCGCATGATCTCGGTGACCAATCGGCATCACCAAATCTCGAAAGTGGTCGTGTTGTATAGCTTGTAACGTCACTCGCTAGAACTGTCCTGTTGGTCGATCAGATCGAGATCTTCATTTTCTGCCCCATAAATTCGTTAACCATACGGCCATAGCGACGAGAATTGGCAATAACAGTGATTCCGTCTTTGTTTTCGAAGAGGTACAGGCCAATGATAAAGTCACATTTAGCGTATGTCTTGGCGTCTCCACAATCACTTTGTTGTTCCCGTATCCGCCTGTGAAGAAATGAGCCTCATCACTGAAAAAGATTTGGTTTGAAAACCCAAGTGGGTGTGTGATCGACACAGTCAACGTATGTAAGGCGCATTCCAGGATTGATGGGCTTCACACCTTGTGTGCAATTGGTGATATGAATTAAAACCATGTCCGTGCTTCATATATTTTACAAATCCATTTTGTAACATTATACCATTTAATAATTCAGCCGGTGCAAACTATGTTCTGGTTGTGTTTGGGTTTTTGTCTTGTTTGTTATTTGAACTTGGTAAGCTCTTCCCTACGTCACAAATGTTGGCAACGTCCATCTTGTATAACATTATACCACTCACTCTGGTATCGATGCAAGCGATGCTCAAGCAGATGTATTACTAGTGTCGATCAGTCTATGGTTGTTCTTCAATCTTTTTTATCTTATTATATATATTATGAGATAATGAGATAATTAAAAGACACGCCTTCACTTGGTTTATTTTCACGATTCCTACTTTATATAACATTATACCACTTTCATACTGCCGGTTGAAGCGATGTTTTAGTAAATATGACACTAGTGTCGATCTGTCTGAGGTTTTGTGGGGGTGGAGGTCGTAGTGCCGACGTACGGCACGTGGTTGGCCTTATCCCCAGTGATGTTCGACGAAAATTGTTCGCAAAAGTACAGAAGAGAGAATAAGCGGGCACGGAACCAAAAGATAAACACTCGTCTACCGTTATTATGGTTGATACTTTATTTCCTTTATTTAAATTTACACTAGTCCATACGTTTTTCTTTTTGTTCAAATGTTCTTCCTTTTATTTAGTCTATCAAAGTTTACACAAGTTTTGGTATCCTTTTCGCACTAGGTTCTTCTTTCCCTTCGCCTCGAAGTGAGACGACGGGTTACACAATAACCGACATTTATTCACAACGCGACAGGCGGGTTGGTCATTATTTTATCTGTGTAAAAGGAGTTCAAGCGAAAACAATAAGCGGAAGTCGTATCTCGCAAAACTTTCTTCGAGGAAAATAAAACTTCGGCTGCCCGAATAAATTAAAACGAACCAACTCCCGACCTTGAGTGCGCGTGCTCCGCGGTGTATCAAACTCGACTTCGTTGCGACTCGACTGCAGGGTGACTCCCGTGGTTGTGCACCGTTTGGCGGATGGATCTCGACTGACTAATTACTGGCGAGGAAAAGTTCGTCGCGTCGTGACAGTGGAGTCATAGCTAAAGTCAAGTCACTGCCATTTACTAGGAACTTTCAAAAGGGTTGCTATGCCTGTATAGGGAATTTAGTTCCGGGGAATCATCGCCGTATAGGCTGAGTTTGATTCTTTGGTTGTGTGTACCGGGAAATTGGTTTCGGTGGCATAGCCAAGTATGGTCAAGGGTCTTGATCGTTGCGATGGTCGTTTCGTGGAAAGGCGATGCATCATGCTGTTGGCTTGCCAGTAAGAGGGAATTGGTGTGGTTCTACATGGTTTAGGTGGAATGGGAACCGAAATGGTTTTCGGGGGAACTAAATGTTGCTTGGTTACGAGCCGGAATGATTTTCGGGGGAAATTGGAATTGCTTGGTTGCAAGCAAGGGATATGATTTAGATGGGATATTAGTCGAAGCGGTTTTTGGATAAATGTGTGCGACTCGATCTAGCTGATGGAGATGGTGAGTATTCGGTTGTAAATTCGAATATGCGTTGATTACAGGATATGATTTTCGGGGGAAATTAGAATTGTTTGGTCGCAAGCAAGGAGTATAATTTAGATAGAGAATTAACCGAAGCAATTTTGGGAAAATGTATGCGGCTCGGTGTAGTTGATGGAGATGTTGAGTGTTTCGTTGTAAATTGGATATGCGTTTATTGCAGCTTGGGAAATGGCTTCTTGGTAGGTTGGGGATGTATGCAATTGCAGGTTTGGGGAAGGGTGCTGTTGCATATTTGGATGTATTATTGCATGTTTGGAAATGGATTACAGGTTGGGTTAGGGTGATGCGCTGTTAGCGGTCAAAATTGGTTGGCATTATGGGTTGGTTCTCCATGCGGTATAGAGAACCCCCACAGTTTCAGTTGAATTTAATTGAATGAGTCGTCTGTATTCATTTAGTTTTACAAATCGTGCGTTCTGTAACATTATACCATTCACTCATACAGGCGGGTGAATCGATGTTTTTGTAAATATGACACTAGTGTCGAACTGTCTTTTGTTTTAGTTAAGTTTGATTGAATGAGTCGTCTGTATTAATTTATTTTTACGAATCATGCGTTCTGTAACATTATACCACTAACTCACACAGACGGTTGAACTGATGTTTTAATAAATATGAGACTAGTGTCGATCTGTCTGTGGGTTTAGTTTAGTTTAATTGAAAGCGACGTCTGCATTAATTTATTTTCACGAATCATGCGTTCTGCAACATTATACCACTCACTCATACAGGCGGTTGAAGCGATGTTTTAGTAAATATGATACCAGTGTCGATCTGTCTGTGGTTTCATCATCATCATCATCATCGGCACTACAACCGGGATCCGCTCTTGGCCTTATTTAACAAGTCTTTCCACCGGTCCCGATTTCGAACCGATGTCATCCAATTTGGCACTCCCAGGCTCTGGGCGTCCTGGACTACACCATCCCTCCATCGCAGACAAGGTCTGCCGCGCTGTCTCCTTCCATACATCCTGCCACAAAGAACTTTCCGGGGCAGGCTCCTCTTCGCGCATTCGAGCTAGGTGTCCCACCCACCGGAGTCTACCGAGCTTGATTTTTCTTATAACATTAGCTTCAAGGTAGATTGCGTACAACTCATGGTTGTAGCGTCTCCGGAATCGTCCTCCCTCACGTATAAGGCCAACAATTCTCCTTAAGACCTTCCTCTCGAACGCGGCTAAGAGTTCAGAATGCCTTTTATTGAGCACCCAAGTCTCGGATCCATACATGAGTACTGGTAAGACCATGGTCTTGTACAGTAGTAGCTTGGATGTTCTGGATAAATTTCGGGATTTAAAGAGCCTTGATAGACCATAGTAGGCTTTGTTGGATTTGATCAGCCCTTCCCGTATTTCTTCTTCCATATTGCTATCGGCTGATACTATTGACCCAAGGTAGTTAAAGGATTACACTACTTCAAATTCGTGCTCCACTACCCTGATAGTTTGACCAACGTTAGGTCTTCTCTTTGCAGAAGTTGCCACCATGTACTTCGTTTTCCCCTCATTAATGTGCAGTCCCAGTTTTTGTGCCGCATGCTCGATCTGGGTGAAGGAATCCTGTACAGCCGAATCGGATCTACCGATGATGTCGATGTCATCTGCGCAGGCAAGTACTTGGCTGGACTTGGTGACAATAGTCCCTCTGGTTGTGACGCCAGAGTCACGGATTGCTTTCTCCAACGCCAGGTTGAAGAGGAGGCAGGCAAGACCGTGTTCGTGAGCACTACATACTGCGGATTATTTGGCAGAACTTCCGCGCCTGGTGCGGACCTCACTCTCTTCTTTTCTCTATTTCACAGACAAGTTTTTTTCCCAGGCACTTTTCTTTTGTCTGTGGAGTATTTTTTCAGATCTTCTGAGCTCTTTGTATTTCTCCTCGCGTACCCGCTTCCTATGAGACTGCTGCATTGCCCGGTATGCAGCATTCTTACGTTCAGTCGGTAGTTTGCACTCATCATCAAACCATTCCGATCTCTACGACTACTGCCTAATATGGAGTTGGCAGTACTAATGACAGTATTCTTAAGGCGTGTCCATTTCTGTTCTACGCCCGGCATTCTGGCCCCAGGACTTACTCTCCCTCCGTCGAGCTCTTCGAGGGCGAGTCCTAGCGCATGACCAAAGGTGTTACTGGTATTCTGATTGCGTAAGACAGACGTGTTGATTCGAACCTGACCCGCGGATGCAATACGTCTCCGTAAGGCAATCCGCGCTCGGAGAACTGTTTTTTGTTTTGTTTTTGTTTTATATCCACATTTATTCAACAATTCAATTACATATTTCACTTAAGACTAAATGTTAACATCTATTTTACAAATAACATTCTTACATTAACTTACTGGCTCTTCGCAAGCACTCTAAATTACACATTATCATATTTCATATGCCTTTCGGCATACAATAACTGTTTTTACAACATGTCACAATAATTGATATGTTTTCTCTTTTTAAAATTTATTCTATTTTTTCTACAGCCTGTATTATTTATAATTTTTTTTTTGTTTTAATTACATATATAGGGGGTTGAGAAACCAAATAAAAATAAAACAAAACGGACAAACATAAACAAGGAATAAAGGAATACAAATAAAAATTAAAATAAAAAAATAAAAAATTAAAATCAAATTAAAAACAAAATTAAAAGATAAAATAAAAATAATTGGGAATTGGGGATAGGGGCAAGGAAAGCGGTGCGCCTAAGTGGCATGATATGTTTGGGGACATGTAGTCCTTTCTTCATCACTGATCCACCACCAGTTGGGATGGGATCGATCTTTTATTGATTTATCTCTTTCACCGATCACCATACTAAAACGCAGGCGATCTGGAAAATTAGAGATATCGTTATCGGGGAGAATTCGTTTATTCCTGGCACCACGGAAAGCGTGGTAAATAATAGGGACTCCACGTTTGTCTTGGATAAGTCCTTTTTTATCCAAGAAAGGGAACGCTTCTGGGGGAATGAACCCATTCTGGAGAGTACTCTCCATATACATATCATTGGGATAGAATGCTCCCGAAATGAGATCGTTTCCGCTGCACATTGCCCTTGCTGTGTGACCACGAATAGTCTTGATAATGAAGTTATCTATCCTGTTTAGTCCTGATTTGTCATACAGGACTTTATTCGGATAGTATTTCTTATACTGCAACTCTGGGGTTCTATACATTCCTAGACAGGAACGCAAACACTGCCTCTCGAACACCCGAAACTTCTCCATGTAAAATGAGGATATGTTGTACCATACCGGGCAGCCATACACCAATATTGGTCGGATGAATGCTGAGTATGAAATTATTTTCAACTTGGGGTCCAGCAGACTACTACGGAAGAGTCTTCGTGTCATTGCATATGCGTTTTTAGCTGCTGTAAGAGCAGCTGCTGTATGCTTATCAAAGTATAGATATTGATCAAGCCAGATTCCAAGGTATCTGACTACAGTTTTTACTTGTAGTGGAAGATTATTACTTCCCGCAATAGAAAATGTTTTCCAATTCCGTTTTGTGTCCCTTGATGCACTGGACAGTGGCGTTCTGAAAAGGATAGTCTCTGTTTTCTGGAAATTAATTTTTAATTTCCAGTCGTCGCAAAAACGTTTGATTTTGTTGAAATCATCTTGCAGAAGTCTGTTGATGACATCAATCTTTTCTCCAGATCTATACACCACAATGTCGTCGGCATACGCAATTGCATGGTTGAGAGAACCCACTAGATCACTAGTGTAAATGTTAAATAAAATGGGAGAATTCACTGCTCCCTGTTGTAAGCCGTTTTTGATGTGGAAGGTCTTGTTAGAGATTATATCTCCACATTTCACTACAAATTGTTTACCCATTATCATATCGTAGATAATGTATAATAACTATTTGTATACCTAGGTTATTTGCATACCTAGGTTTGATAACTTATATACAAGCCCTTCTAACCATACGGTGTCGAAAGCCTTTTCAAAGTCCACCAAACAGGCCCCTGTGCATTGTCTCTTCGCCTTGTTCCACTGTATGTCGGAAACAAGTTTTGTCGCAGCATGAACTGTGTCATGTTGCGAACGGAAACCAAACTGATTATTTGGAATAATACCATTTTCCTCACACCAGTTAGTCAATGCTTTATTTATAATTTTCTCGAATACCTTGCTGATGTTTGGAAGTAAACTAATCGAGCGAAGATTGGCTGGATTGCTCCTGTCCTTGCCCTTTTTGGGGATGGGATGGACTACTGCAGATTTCCATTGGATTGGATAATATGCATTATTCAAAGCGTTATTGAACAAAATAGTGTAAACCTTCACTACTTCAAGAGGTAAATGCTTTAGAACAATGTTTGGAATACTGTCTATTCCAGAAGATTTTATGTTCTTAATCGATCTAAGAATGTCCGTCAGTTCATCCTTGTGGACAAATATACTAGTGTTTAGATCTCTAAGCGGGGAATCCGCTGTATTATTTTCACTAAAGATAGTGAAACTTCGACTTAAGAGACGCCAATTGTTAAGTTCATTGCGTAACGAAATATGTTTTTGGGGAGCCCTATTTTCCAGGTCAAGGTTAGAATGAGCCGATTCGTTCAATCTATACACTGCTTCGAAACAAGCGCCAATTGAGTTCGCCTTTTTTTGCGAATCCTCGACTATTATGAACTCTTCGTTAGAGTTGATGTGTTCCAGGGTAAGTCCTGCTTTCAGCAGCGTTTGACAATTCTCGGGAGTCCGCGGAACTCGCAGACATGGGATGTCATTATAATCTTTCCTTCGAAAGACTTTATTTATTTGTGGGAACATATTCGGTCCACTCGCTTTAATGGCTTGAATTCTCTTGTTCCAGTCTTCATTAAATACTGATTTATAGTTGTCACGGATCAGTTTTTGAAGATTTTTAATTAATGACTTAATTGTTTTTATTGCCTGGCTATTTGGGTCTCTGAATTGTCTGTAGAGCAGAAGACTCTTTTGCCTATACAGCTCGTCGATCGTTGCGTTTCTGTATCGGTTTGTATGGCTCTCGGAGTGAGACACTTTTGGGATAGAACGATTCATTGTATTAGTAACAATGTTGTTCATCGTCGAAAGATAATGATCAATTTCGTCATTATGAAGATTTCTGTCAGTTGGTGGATCTATGCCATTGGAGCGTAATTCTTTTTTTATTATCCGATCAAAGCGCGACCAGTGTGCTTTTCCGAAATTAAAAGAATGTATCTGTTTGTACTGCTCAAGTAGTGAATGTTCGTTTGGGACATGTATTACAGCACCAAGTCCATAATGATCGCTATCGTACTCGATTGTACGAAGACAATTTCGAGTAGTTAGATCCGTATCTAATAGTTGTATTCGCTCGTCCAGCAACAGTAAATCCAAGAAGGAATTTCCTCTTGGATATGATGGGGTACTTGTAGCGTACAATTCTAGTTTATGTTCGATAGCGTTTGTTTGCCACCAGTCGAACAACGCATTGCCTCTTGTGTTTGTGATAAGGTTACCCCAAGCACTGTGCTTGGAATTGAGATCTCCCGCCATAAAGAAATAATTATTTTCTGAGTCTAACTTGAGAATTCGAAAAAGGGTATCAAGTTCATTGATAAACTGTATAGACTGTGGCGCTTCGGGAGCATAAGCAGAGATAACATATAGATGCTTTTGACTTTTCAAAGGAATATCTATAACGCAGGCTTCTAGTACCTGGAACTTGTATACATCTCTACTGTAAACGACTTTGTGTTGTAGACCATTTTTAACTAAGACAGCGACCCCGCCCCCCTGAGTGGAATTTGGACGATCTCGTCTAATTATTTTATAATTTGGGTAGCCCAAATTGTGCCTTTGATTTAGCTTAGTTTCGCTAGCCAAAAGCACATCTGGGCGTTCAGCTTCCAGCAGATTGCTGAGATTATCCCTTCTTTCCATGCGGATTAGTGAATGAACATTCACAGCAATAACTTTTAGGGTTAATTCAGTCGCAGTGAACGTTGTGATTAGAGTGTGGGTTCGTCTGGAAACAGGGTCGAATAGATAATGTCCGTTCGATCCACTTGTTCCGTCAGTTTTTTTTTTCGATCATTCCGAATTTTTTATCAAACGCAGCAAACTGTCCTTGTATGGACGGTAATATTGCTGTTATATCAGTTTGTGCCTCTGGAGCAGGCGTTTTAATGATATTGCGTGATTGTTTTAAGATTGGTGGATTTTTTACTCCACCTGCCATATAAGCGTATGACACACTTGGGCCACGAAGTTGTTGTAAGAGCGAGTTTTCATCTTTTTCTCTTCTTCAACTTGCTTCTTTCTGGCTTCCAACTTTGATTTTAGTTGTTGGTACTTAGGGCAACCTCTAAAGTTAGCAGGATGACCCGAGTTGTTACAGAGGACACAGGATAGTTTACTTCTATCCGGTAGCTGTTCTTTGCCCAATGGACATTCTCCAATGATATGTTTATTTAGGCATTTGACGCATCTGAAATGCATATTGCAATTCGCTGCCACATGCCCGAAGCGTTGACAGCGCATACACTGCAATACGCGGTCGCACTTCTTTATTCTCTCCCAACTTATTGTTTGGTGACTAATGTATTTAATATATCTAAGTCCGTCAATTTTACTATTGGGGCTTAGCGATACAATGAAGAAAGGCAACCTACGGTTGCGATTTCTAAAATTTACTGTAGTAAATGGTTTCACACCTGTAAATTTCAAGGTATCGTTTTCGAAGCTTTTTAGTTCTTCGAACACCTCTTCGGGAGTAAAGGAGGGGTCAACTCCTTTGAGGAGCATGGAGACAGTTTTCTCCGATTTAGGGGTGTACGTGTAGTACTCGCTTTTTGATTTCCCTAATGCCGATTTAATTTTGTTATACCCTTCTAAATCCTCACATGTTAAACTTATCTTAAAATCATTTATTCGTTTTGTTTTAAAAGTTTTGCATGTCAACTCACCGAATTTTATGACATCCTTTGTCTCCATGTAGCTGATGTAAATAGGAGGTACTTTCTCTTTTTTTTTTTTTGACTGGCACCTGCTGAGATGTTTCCTGCTGTTGGTGTGATTCGTGCTGTTGATTTGGTTCCTGCTGTTGTTGTTGATGTGATTCCTTCTGTTTAGTTTCCTTATCTAGCCGTGTTTTCTGTTGTTGTTCTAGCATTTTCGTTTTTCGCTCGTTCTGGCTCAGGTTGTTTTTTAGTTTAACAACTTCCTCCATTTGTCTATCCAGTTCTTCTTTTTTACGACTACTCTTATGGATGAGTCTGTTGATGACCTCGATCTGATTACTAGCGTCTGCATTTGTTTCGCTGACATCTAGTTCTTTGAATTGGTTTCCAGCTCCTGAGTACTGGGCGCCATGGGTGTTGTCTTCATCATTGCTGGTGACAATCGACGTGTCTGTATTTTTATTTTCACTTCTTCTAAGGCGTTTAGTCTTTAGGTTTAGGTCCGTATTTTGCCTTCTCCGATTTACCATTTTGGCATCCATTTGTTTTACGTCCATATTATGGACGTTCTCACTTTTTTTTATATTTTTTTATATTATTCTTTTTTTTTCACTTTTTTTTTGACAAACAGATTGTGGCCTCGCGCACGCAATCACAATGTTCGCGCACTCACACGTAGATACCCTTAACGTGTCACTCACACACTTTTTGTATTAAACTGTGTTTTTCGTTTTAACTGTCACAACACGTGGCTTCGTTCTCTTTTAATTGATTCTATTTATTTATATTTACTTTGTTTTGACTGTTTTTATCACTGGAATTTTTTTTTGTCCACAAATAGTCTCTTTATAATACTTCAGCCACTCGCGACACATAAAAGCAACTTTTTTCATTTAATTCGACCGCCGAACCGAAAACACGTCCGTACTCGGTCACTGTGTATCGTTGTATGTGATTGTCGACACGTCTACACCGGATGGTGGTCAATTTGATACTGGCTCGGAGAACTGTACCAACATGATAGTGATCCGAGTCGACGTTGGCACCTCGATACGTTCGTACCATCATCAGGCTCGAGGAGTGGCGGCGATCTATCAACACGTGGTCAATTTGGTTGCGAGTGGCTCCATCAGGTGATTTGTGGATATCTTTACGCGGAAACCTGGTACTCGCAATGACCAAGTTTTTTGATGCTGCCAGTTCGATGACTCGTAGTCCACTGTCATTAGTGTTCTCATGCAAACTATGGGAACCTGCGTAGTGCCTGAAAACCGCCTCCCGACCTATTTTTGCATTCAATTCACCAAGAACGATTTTCACATCGTATCTTGGGCAGGCATTGGGGGGCCGTTCGACATTCTCGTAGTATCCTTCTTTTTCGTCGTCAGGGGACTCCTCTGAAGGTCCGTGAACGTTTATGAGGCTTATGTTCTTAAACTTGCCTCGCACGCGAAGAGCGTGTGGGGTACGAGTTGATGTGTTGATTCTTGTAATGCTCTTATGTCAGCCTTATATTCGGTCAGGGCATCGGGTAGCTGCTGTGCAGCTCGAGCTCTGTATAGTGAGCGAACGTTCCATGAAAAAATTCTTACATCGTTTAGCCATTTTCGTTTCCGTGGTCGTCGTCGTGTATCCGGTCCATATCCGAGGCTTGTTGAATCTTCCGTAATAGTTTGTTTTTCCGGGCAAGATTGTTAGCATTACGCCAACCTTTCTCAGGATGTCGCTGCATGCATTGGTTCACTACTTGGCGGGTGTCACGTGGAGACAGCATGTCAACTTGGATTGAACAGGGACAAAGATCGTCCTGGCCTTCGCCGGGTTGAAAGCAATCAGACTTGTCCTGTGTGTTGGCTTCTGTAAAGAATGCAGTAATGTATGATATGCCTACGAACGTGAAGTTTTAGCAACGAGAAATTAAATTCTGGATTGGAGCAGACGCCATATTGTGGCAGAAGGTGATAAGCAATATCACTTCGTATGTATGTACCTAGACCACGATGTGGAAAGAACAGAGGAACTAGGTTATAACCGAGTATAGTAAAATCGGAAGTATCTGTATTAGTTATTACCTGAATCTCGCTAAGTGCAAGGATTGTTGGTTTCTGGTTACCGACGTGGGCAGACACTGAGGAGAAATTGCATCTTAAGCCGCGAATGTTACACAGATCGACGTAACATTCCCGTTCCATTGAACTGGCCTGACACAGAAAACCAATCATCATCATCATCGGCACTACAACCGGGAACCGGTCTTGGCCTTATTTAGCAAGTCCTGAGGCTTGTTAAATTTTCCATAATGATTTGTTTTTTCCGGGCAAGGTCATTAGTCTTGCGTCAGAGGCTCCCCGACGGGGAATCGAACCCCGGTCTCCTGCGTGACAGACGGGTATACTAACCATTATACTATCGAGGAGGCAACAGAAAACCAATACCGCCTCAGAAAAGGATGCTATTTGGACCCAGCGATAGATAAGCGAAAGCAACCACTACAGGTGTTATGCCCTTGTAGTAGGTGCCCCACTAGATCCGTGCCGACATCCAGGTCACATCCCTTTCGTGAGGAATATTACGCCACTCAAAACGCCAAAAACCCTCCAAAGATTATAAATCAATCGAGAGTATCGATGTCTGAGGGACGCAACAGAGGTGCGAAATAGAGGCAAAACAGACACAAGGAAAGGAAAGGGTATGAGTTTTCCCGCACTGTACACTTCCACACAATCTTCACACTACGGCGCGAATCCCATATATATCGGGTTTTCCAATAGGGACTTGACAACTTTTTTTTTAAATAAAACGCAAACCATTCGAGATATTTCAAAAACTTTATTATCGGCTTGAAGTACAATCAAAACATTTATGAATGGAACTCGACTTCGTTCATATGGCCACCGTGGGCACGTTTGCAGCGGTCGATTCGTTGGACCCAATTTTCGATGACTCGGCCACACATTTCAGCCGAAACGGCCGCTATTTCGCGTTCAATGTCGGCTCTGAGCTCTTCCAACGTCGTCGGCTTGCTGGCATAGAACAATGACTTGACGTAGCACCAAAGAAAATAGTCTAGAGGCGTTAAGTCGGATGAATGGCGCGGTAACGATGGCCATTCAAAGTAACGTGACGATCGTTATCGTCGACGAAAAAATCTGGCCCGGTGACACCGCCGGCATGCAAACCGCACCAAACAGTTATTTTTTGTGGATGAACTAGTGATTCATGAAGCACGTGGATTTTCACCCGACCAATAACGCATGTTTTGCTTATTGACGAACCCATTGAGCCAAAAATGAGCGTCGTCGCTGGAGATGATTTTGGGATGAAATTCATCATCTTGGCGCATGTTTTCCAGAGTTCTCCAATCGGAGAACGTACGTCGCTTCAAATGGTTCATCGGCTTTAATTCTTGAGTCAGCTTGACTTGTATGGGTGTAAGCCAAGATCCTTACGTAAAATTCGCCATAAAGTGGTCTGGGCGATGCCCAATTCTTGAGAACGCCGTAGAATTGACTGATTTGGATCGTTTGCTACGGACGCCTGAACGGCAGCGATATTTTCGACACTTCGACCAAACCGTTGTTTCACTGGCACGGCAACATCACACAACGAATATGTAGAAGCAAATTTGCGCACTAAACTTGTTATTGCCTGTCTACAAGTGCGAGAATTACGACCGAAAATTGAAGTTAACGCTCTTAAAGTTGCGGTCACCGACTCCAAATTTCGGTAGTAAATTTTTATAATTTGCAGACGTTGTTCGTTCGTGTACTTAACCACGGTGAAAATGTTGAGTTTACTGAATAAATTGACAGTGACAGTTCGATGATTAGTGAAAGGGTGCGTTCACAAATTAAAAGTTGTCAAGTCCCTATTGGAAACCCCGATATTACTGCACTACACGGGCACGCGTTTGTGGTGCTCCGTTTGTTTACTTCGGATCCTACAAAAGACTTGACGCGCGAACCGATAGTCCAATTAGGGTATCTTGTGTTTACTTAAGATACCCTAAACGGATTACACATTTGATCCGATGGCACGGATCACGAGGCAGAGGCGCACGTGCTGATTCGTCGGCGGTTAGTTTTACACTCAATATGATAAAGTCTTTGCCTTGCAACAGAGTTGTTGGCTTTTTTGAAGTCAACGAAAAGTTGTTGTTACTGTATAGTAAAAAAAACTGACAGTGTTAGCCCTCGTAGGAACAAAAACCTTTAGTTCCGCCGTTTGTCACAATTTACAAAAACCAGTAATAAGTATATACATATACAGCACCAAGTCATCAGTCGAATACACTTACGTACCCCGCACACATGCCGCAAATTTGTTTCTCACAATTCAGACAGTCAAAATACAATTAAATCATTACCCAATATCTCCAGATTCCACTGGTACAACTGTGAGTCAAACCGTTGCACTATTGATTTGATTTAGCACATCACTAACTGTCTACTATCAGAATGTTAGAGGTCTCCGATCCAAAACACATTCGACTCTGGAAAAGGCACATTCCCTCGCCTTCGACATATACGCTCTGACTGAGACCAACCTTATCCCCAGTATTAATAGTCTTGAACTATTTCCCCCCTCCTTCAAAGTTTTTCGCGAAGACAACGCTCATCAAAAAGATGCCAATTCCCCATGCCGTGGAGTGCTGCTTGCCACTCATATCAAACTCGCTTCGTCTCTAATTGCCATCTCTTCTTCTCCGGACCTTGACTACGTCGCAATAAAAATCGACAAGCGCCCTAAGTCTCTTTTCATTATCTGCTTCTATATATCTCCTTCGCGACCCAGCGTGTCATACGAACTCGCAATAGAAGCGGTAGATAACCTAACCGAGTTAAGCACCTCAATAGACGATATCGTCGTTCTTGGCGATTTTAACCTCCCCCATCGCCAATAGACGTTGGCTGACGAACAAGCCTTCTACGTCTCAAACCCCACTAGCTCCAAGGAACGTATTTTTATAAACGGTCTCACCGACTCATGCCTCCATCAAGTAAGCAATGTCCCAAATCATATTTGGAGACAACTGGACCTCGTGTTCACAACGAACCCACACATGTCCTCAGTTGTCCCTAGTCCACACGCCCTCTCCACCATTGATAATTACCACCCGCCGCTGCATGATCATGAAACCCAGCCTTCTCTACCTCATGACAGCTTTTTCTACAACTTCCACAAAGCTAACTTCCGCCTTTTAAATAAGCATCTTAGCAAAACAGCGTTTCGCTTTGATCATTTGGGGGTAGAAGAAGCTACTGCCACTCTCTATATGGAGATCTACTATGCCGTCACCTTATATGTCCCCTATTCTCGTCACAGGTCATCGGTTTCATCGCAGCCATTGTACAGAACCCTCGTTTATTTCACTTAGTACAAGCGTAAAAAAATTTAAAACTAAAAACTTACGAACTAACTTAAAAACTAGGGATTACGAAAATTAATTTAGAAAAAGTATGAGGTGATATGGTGGGAAGGTGGCGGTGTAGGTGATGGGGTGGCGAAGGCCGGGAAGTAGGATAAAGGGGCGGGATGATTGGAATGTGTACGGGTAGTAAGAGTGTAGGTGGTGGGAGGGGAAAGAGAGGAGACGACGTTTGAGTGCAATAGGAGTGAGGTAGAAATCGAAGAAGGTAGGGTAAGAGTTTGCCCCTCACACTCCGCGCTCTTAGGAACAAGAGAAATAACTTGTGGAATATTTTCCTCAAAACGCGTTCCTTCCAAAACTACTCCAACTATCTCGGTTCCTTTTATAAATTTTCCGAGCTCTACAACTCCCTCTACACCAACTACCTCACAAAAACACGATCTAATTTGATCAATGACCCCAAATCTTTTTTCCACTTCATAAACTACAAACGTAAATCCGACGCCTATCCTAACTCCCTTTCTTATGGCGCGACTACGTCAACCGACCCCTTAACTACTGCCAATCTATTCGCTTCGTTTTTCAATAAATCCTTCACAGACATCTCCTTCGAACCCAATCCGTCTCACTTCAAAGACTTACCCGAATTCTCCCTCGGCCCCTTCACCCCTCAATTTATTCAGCGTCACGTAGTTGAGGAGAAATTAAACTTACTCAGAGTTCAGCTCTGGGCCTGATGGACTCTCGGCTGTATTCTTAAAGAACTGTTCCACTTCTCTTTCCCTCCCGATATCAATGATATTCAATCTATCCCTTTCACAAGGGATCTTCCCTAGTATTTGGAAATCCTCCTATGTCACCCCCATAAAAAAGGACCCAAAAACGATATAAGCAACTACCGTCCCATCGCCAAACTGTCTCATATCTCCAAACTGTTCGAAGGAATTCTTTATCTTTCCGTTGCAAATCCATCATCTCATCCAACCAGCATGGTTTCCTTTCGGGCAGGTCGACCACAACGAATCTGATCGAGTTCTCATCCCATACTCTCCGTGCCTTAGAGAAGGGTCAACGAAGTCGATGTAATCACCACCGATTTCAGCAAGGCCTTTGACAAAATCTCTCATAATCTCATCCTTTTTAAACTGCCCTCCCTAGGTTTCGAACCCCTATTGATCAAGTGGTTATCTTCTTATCTGAAAGATCGATCCTACCGTGTCAAATTCAGATCCTCCCTGTCCAATCCTTTTCTTCCCACGTCAGGGGTTCCGCAAGGCAGCCTTCTAGGTCCCCCCCTATTTATCCTTACCATCAATGATGTTGACTCCATTATTAAATACTCATCCATCTCCCTCTATGCGGACGACGCCAAACTCTAGAAAACGATCATCTCTCCCCTCGACTCCTCACTTCTCCAAACTGACCTCGACAGCTTCTCAACTTGGTGCCGTAATAACTGCCTTGAACTCAACGTTGTCAAATGTCACTCCATCACCTTCTCCCGCAAACGTCCCCCTGTCCCCCCACCCTCCTACTTCCTACTAAACCAGCAGATATCACCCGTACCCTCGATACGCGACCTCGGGATCTTATTTGACAGGGAGCTTAGCTTCATCCCGCATATTGATGATATTATTCTTAAAGCCAACTCTGTCCTTGGGTTTGTGAAACGGTGCTCTAAAGAATTCTCGAATCCTTACGTTTCTCGTTCTCTCTACATAGCCTTCGTCCGCCCCCTTCTTGAATACGCCAGTCAGGTCTGGTCTCCACACTACTCGTCCCATGTACGCAGAATCGAAAGCGTGCAACGTCGTTTTCTGCGCTTTGCCCTCCGCGGACTTAACTGGGCGAATCCACGGATTCTCCCCCCATACACAAGCCGACTCCATCTGATCAACTTCAACACACTTGAGGAGCGCAGAACTCATGCCGATATCCTTTTCATCCACCGTCTCCTTTCAGGCACAATCAACTGCCCAAGCCTGCTCTCCATCATTCCACTTCACACTAACCCCCGTAACCTGCGAAACCCTCATCTCTTCTATCAGCCCACCCACCACACTTCGTATGGCTCTAATGAACCCATTTCGCGAATGATGCGGCGGGCAAACTCCTACCCCTTCGATTTCAACTTTACCTCTACTGCTCTCACACTACATCTCCTCTCTTCCCTCTCCTGACCGCGCCCGCTCCCGTCTACACTCTTACATCCTGTACTAAGCGGAGCGAATGAATGAGTGATAATTGATAAATAAATCCAGTAACCAACCCGCCAACATACCCCCCCCCCCCCCCCCCCCCCCCCCCCGCGGTTTTTTCTTTTTAATCATAGTTTATATATATAAGAATCGTTTTAAGATAGTTGTTAAGTTTTATCGCTTGTCATCATCATCGGCACTACAACCGGTATCCGGTCTTGGCCTTGTTTAGCAAGTCCTGAGGCTTGTTAAATTTTGCATAATGATTTGTTTTTTTTTTTTTTTCGGGCAAGGTCATTAGTCTTGCGTCGGAGGCTCCCCGACGGGGAATCGAACACCGGTCTCCCGCGTGACAGGTGGGTATACTAACCACTATACTATTGAGGTCGCATAGGATATCATTTGTTACGGACCATGCTTGTTTGAAACTTAGCATGTATTCTATTACTCTTGCCGGAGGAACTCATATCATCATCATCGGCACTACAACCGGGAACCGGTCTTGGCCTTATTTAGTAAGTTCTAAGACTTGTTAAATTTTCCATAATGATTTGTTTTTTCCGGGCAAGGTCATTAGTCTTGCGCCAGAATTTATCGCTTGTACTAAGCTGAATATATGAGGGTTCTGCCCTCACTAAACACTTAACACTACATGGCACCGTTTTTTCTCGAACAACTTTTGAAGAAAAAAAAAAAAAAACACTACACAACATACTTCATATTTTATTCTGTTACATTTTGGAACTGGATTACATGTATGCGAGTTTACTTATACATTTATTAATAGTAGTGTATCTTTATATCACAATATTCTAATGCGAAGTCAGTAGAATATTTAATATCATAATGAGGAATTTTTACGTACACAATAATGTCGATTGACTTAAAGGTAAACAAACACAAATAATAGGTTGCATTCATTCGCTAACTAGAGTAAGAAATTCATAGTGTGGTGTGATGGCTGCACACCCTTTTTTTCCTGCTTTGTGTTACTTATTTTAGATAGATCATATCAATTGGAAATGCTACTTAAGTATCGCATAGCGTTGAACACAAATATCACAGCCATGGTGTCCGTATGGATTCCATTAGATGGGTCGTTTTTCTTCGCCGAGTTACACAGGTTGCCTCGACAGTAACAATATGTTGTACTGGAACCTGACAGATTGTTCTCTTTGAATTCTTCACAGCCTTCCTTGTAGGGTTCTTCCACCTTATGCTCCATATGCCATGCACCTTGTTTGAGCACCTGTGGGTTACAAACTGAAAGTAATCACATTCAACTATAAATATGTTTTCTCATTAACTTGGTCGGTGTATTTTTGACTAGCACATCCTCTGGTTACTGTATCGATAGCCTCTCCACTTTGTAGGTAGAGTCTTATAATCTTTTTCACGCACATCGTGGAATATTGACACTCGGTGACGTATTCTTCTGACCCATCAAACTTTGAGCACAGTGGCGTTGTTGTCGTTTGATTGCCTATTTTATAGGTGAGAGGTGCTACTTGGCATTTATAGCATTTGACAGCGATTCCAGTTTCTGCAAAGAGAAGGGTAGACGTTAGAAATTCAAAATTCCAAAATGCAAAAAGATCCATTTATGACTTCTTAAATTATGGAAGACGGATTAACTACTATTCGATCCAGTTGCTTAAAAGGAATACTCAAGGGACGAATTTAACAGACAAAGAAGATAAATGGATTGTTGGCACTTCTGTGGTGAAGAATAATGCATTCTGGTGAAATCTTGCATCAAAATAATTAGAATTTTTTCGTCTTTTCGGCTTTTAAAGTGTTGTTTAGTGTTAAATAGATACTGCCATGACCTTTACCTCTCGGCGAGTGCAATCTAAGAAATATCTCCTAAAAGTGCTTGCCGTTAATCTGCGAATGCGCATAAATTCACGTTGAAAGTCAACTTCAGGCGCACAAATAAACATAAAGAGTCATTCTTTACCCGAACCGCACGAATGTGGGTTTCTCTACCTGGTCATGTACTTCCTTGTCGTTGTAATGTCCAGATATTCAAGACCAATATACATCGATACCTTCTTTCCTCTCCGTCCGCTCGCGCTGTGCTCTGACATTTAAGGGCACTGCAAAATCCCCTTTTGTGCGCGCGTTAATGTAAAAATGCTTTTTCAACCTTACGTGACCCGATCTTCCTACGTTTCATTCACCCGCTACGTGAATATCCCAGCGAGGTCTGGTTTTTTCATGATAAGACTCACATTCGCAGACTCGAGAACATCAACGGCACTTGTTACGATTTTGCCTTCGAGGACCAAGATGGGAGGACACTGTAAAAAGCGCCACGTAAGATGGTGGCAGGTTAGAGAGGAAGTGTAGAAAGCGCCACGGTAAATCGGAAGTGGGAATGGTTTAGGAGACGGTGCTCGAGTGTGTGGGTAGTGAGGTCGAAATCGAACAAGGTGGAGTTGGAATTGACATTTCGCTGCATCTTCGGATCGGTTCATTAAGACTACAAGAGATGCGGTGAGCGGGAATACAGATAAGGCAGGGATTATGGGTGTTATGAGGGTTTGTCTTCAGAGAAATTAAGTTAAGGAGGTAGGCGCAGTCGACAGAGCCGGAGAGGACCCATTGATTGAACACTATCATATGTCAGCCAGGATCCTACGCTTCTCCAGGGTTCTGAGGTTGATTAGTTTGTGGCAGTTATTATACGGGGGCAGGATTAGAGAGTTTTCCCCTGCTAGTCCACGGAGAGTGAACCGTAGGAAGTGACGTTGAATACTTTCGAGTCCACAGATATGGCTCCTGTGACAAGGGGATCATACCTGGCTACCATATTCTAACAGTCGACGAACGAAGGTAAGATAAAGGGATCCAGTTACGTGGGGGTCGGAAAATTCCCTCGACCAACGTTTCACGATTCTGAGGGCAGAATTGGCTATCCGGATCTTCTCACCCATGTGTGAGAGGAAGTTAAGTTCCCTGTCGCAAAGGACCCCATGGTCTCGAATAGATTTAACATTGATCAGAGGTTGGTTACGAAGGAAATGGGGGCGCGGGGATGAATGGATACGCTTACGAGAAAAGGTTATACGAGAGTGAATCAAATATAATCGGTAATGTTACCTTTTTGCTTAGCAACAAGTTGTGAGCTAGATAATCTTGTGCGTGGCTGTTGTTTGGTTTTTGAAGAGTAGGGGAAACGGCTTGACTAACGGTCGCGCTTGACTTCGTATTCAGTACAGCCGTGAGCGAGCAAGAGGTATATACGTCTGTTGCGCAATGGATTATTATAAAAATTTTAACAAATGAAGGCGTTAAACCCTCAGAAATGTTTTCTCGATTGAAGGCACATTTTGGTGATGTACACTCCTCGATAGTATAGTGGTTAGTATACCCGCCTGTCACGCGGGAGACCGGGGTTCGATTCCCCGTCGGGGAGCCTCTGGCGCAAGACTAATTACCTTGCCCGGAAAAAACAAATCATTATGGAAAATTTAACAAGCCTTAGGACTTGCTAAATAAGGCCAAGACCGATTCCCGGTTGTAGTGCCGATGATGATGATGATGATAACACTGTCTCAGAAAGGTGTGTATACGTGGGCCAGAGAATTCAAAAGTGGGCAAGAATGTATCGAAAACAAAAGTCATGATCGACGCCCAAGGACTAGTCGTACAGATGACAACATCCGTGCGGTTCGAGAGCTTATTGAAAAAGTAACGGATTGAACACCCCCATAGCTGATACCCACTTCTGATGAGATTTCTCCCACAGTTAAGCGGCGATCACTTTCAACAAGCTCTCGAACAGATTGGCACTTGCCGATGATAAGTACAAAGCAGCTGTTACCACACCAAGCCGAGTAGTTGGATCATGGATCTCAACCGAACGGAATAAAGTCTATCCTTAAGATAGGAAAAACTTCATTTCAGCAGTCCAGATTCGAAGAGTTCAGGACAATAAGTCTTTAGAAAATGAAGACGATTTTCTTTTATTTTGTCATTTAGCTGACCTAATAATGATGCATAATACTGTACAGTTATCGTCTGTCCCTTTTCCAAATAGACGATGAAGATAATACCACGTGCACCACAAAACACAGTAGCCATAACCTTTCCAGCTGATTTCACAGTCTTGCCATCTTTGGAGCCCGTTCACCTTTAACAATCCACTGTATTGGCTGTTCTTTCCTCTCGGGAGTGTAGTGGTGTATCCATGTTTCATCAGCAGTTATTAATCTGCACAGAAACTCATCTGGGTTGGGACGCCTGCGCTCCTAAAGTTGAGCAAATGCGGCAGCCATCTCGCAGATATTTTTTTCATACCAATTTATTATACAAAATTGAAACATGAAACAAATTGAAAATTAACAGACACCTAGTGAAGAATGATGCATACTAAAAACAGACTATTAGCGATGCTACGAGCGCCATCGTAGGCGTTTCTTTGGAGTTCTTGACCTACCCTCGTATGTTTATTAAATTAATTGGCTAGCTAACTCTAGGCGCTGTCAGGTTAGCAACGTTTTTAACTATTATGGGTAGACACTAGGCCTCCTTACAATCCACCCCATTAATACTTCAGTTTCTTAGTCTTCTCAACCAGCGATAATTACCCCGAACTTTACAATACGGCCTTGTTTTTATTTTACTTCTCTCAGGAAAGGCGTACCTATAGCGCTGAGTCAGCGCGCTAAGATGTAATTTTTTCTCGATCGGCTCTATCAACCAAGTCTAGACTCGGACGAGTCGAGATGGGGTGCCGTGTGAGGCAAGACGTGTCGCGATTTCGAGAAAATGTTAAAAGTTTAAACCTGAAAGAAAAGATTAAAAAGAAACGAGTCCTTACTTCAAACTAACAGTGTTTTGTAATCTAAAAGGTTTCAGTTCTCTCTATCTAAAGTTTAAATAATAAATATACAAACAAACT
Source organism: Microdon myrmicae (assembly GCA_963931805.1). Classification (NCBI taxonomy): domain Eukaryota; kingdom Metazoa; phylum Arthropoda; class Insecta; order Diptera; family Syrphidae; genus Microdon; species Microdon myrmicae. Next base: position 74,736,653 of record OZ007500.1, on the reverse strand, counting down.
GAGAAAATCAAAGGACCTTTTAATCTTAATACTAAAGATGACAACGGTAGCCCACTCTTCCTGGAGTTGTTGTATACAAACAAACTGAGAAAATCAAAGGACCTTTTAATCTTAAAACTAAAGATGACAACGGTAGCCCACTCTTCATGGATGTCCCGGGAGCACGGTGGTGCACCAGGAATACTACACAAGTTCCGAAATTTTGTCAACGACTTCTTCCAACTATTTCACGGAGCCTAGAGCTTAATGGAGTGGTATTGAAGTATGGTACTTCACGGAGCCTATAGCTTAATAGAGTGGTCTTGGGGTATGGTATTTCATGGAGCTTATAGCTGAATGAAGATTTGCGACCCCACGCTATTATTCAGTAATTGTGCCGCCCGACTAGAGCAATAGCAAGAGTCATTAGTTTGAACCTACGTTTTGCACAAACAAACGCATGACACAACCTCCTTACCAACTTACCCATTGAGGCGGCTCTGCTAAACCTATTTAATCGATACACTGACCAACGTAACAAAAGACCCCAAAACCTTCTTTCGATTCGTCAATTACAAACAACGACCCGATGGCTTTCATTTCACTTACCTACAAATCAGAAACCGCAACTGACCCACTTACTATCGTTAATCTCTTTGCCACTTATTTCAAACAATCTTGGCCCAATGGCTCCTCTGTATCCGACTCCTCTTACTTCGATTATTTATCTCACTTATCTCATCGACTTGATCAAACAAAGATACCCTTAGCATACCCATAAATAGAGAATCTCGTAGCGTATCCATAAATAAGGAATGACTATGAGCCCATACCAATGGAAATGACGCCAAGATACCAACGCAACACACATGGCGTGCATGACCATCATAGCGAGTACAAATACAATCTGCATCGCTGCTGATTTTTGTGTGAGAACTCGAATAGTGAAGAGTGAAGTAAAAATCCAGTCGGGTGTAAACTAGTTTTAAAATTTAATAAAGAATCATACGAAACTAAGTTATAGTCTTGTATGAAATATTTTTTTTTACTACACCGGAGCAGTATTATTATTTAATTTGAGCGAAAGGAGAGGAAGTGGATAAGGTAAGGAGGTATCGATGATGCGCGCTTGATAGAAAACAAAATATTTCAACTCAAAACGAATTCACCCCAGGCCCTGATGGTATCCCTGTCATTTCCCGTAATATAAAATACCCATCTGGCTCCTCGATAGTATAGTGGTTAGTATACCCGCCTGTCACACGGGAGAATGGGTTCGATTCCCCGTCGGGGAGCCTCTGGCGCAAGACTAATGGCATTGCTCGGAAAAAACGAATCATTATGGCAAATTTAACAAGCCTCAGGACTTGCTAAATAAGGCCAAGACCGGTTCCCGGTTGTAGTGCCGATGATGATGATGAAAATACCTATCTATTCTTTCAGCTACCCTTTCGAAAAAATTTTATTTTTCCCTTTAACCACAAACGACATTGATAGCGTCATCATCTTATCCCAAAATTCTGAAAATCTCTTTCATCACTCCCATCCATAAAAAAAAGCACAGTCACGAACTATCACCCTGTTGCTTAGCTTTCCTACATATCCAAGCTTTTTGAAAGATTTCTGTATGAAACGTTAAGCTTTCACTGCAAGTCTCTAATTTCTTCTAGACCACAAGCATTTCTTGCTATCAGATCAACAACCACCAACCTTGTCGAATTTACATCATTCACAATGTCAGCCCTAGAGAGTGGCAAGTAGGTCGACATGGTTACAGCCGATCTCAGCAAGGCTTCCGACAAGATTTCTCATAAAATTATACTTTTTAAATTGCCCACCCTCGGCTTTGAACCCGTTCTGTTAAAATGGATGTCTTCCTACCTGGAAAATATACTCTACAGTGTACTTTTTAGATCCGCGATATCGAATATTTCGTGGATACCTCTGGGGTCCTTCGAGGCAGGCACTAGGCTATGGTCATCAAGCATTTCTCGATATATCGAACCCTTCGAGGATACCTCTGGGTTCCCTCGAGGCAGTTACTAGGCCCCATATCATTTATATTAACCACAAACGACATTGATAGGGTCATCGGGCACTCCTCGATATATCAAAACCTTCGTGGGTACCTCTGGGGTCCCTCGAGGGTGTTATTAGGCCTCTTATTTTTTATATTATTGGGGCAAGGCTAATATCCTTGCCCGAAAAAACAAATTATTATGGAAAATTTAACAAGCCTCAAACTTGTTAAATAAGGCCAAGACCAGATCCCAGTTGTAGTGCCGATGATGATGATGATGATGATATTTTATATTAACCACAAACGACATTGATAGGGTCATCAAGCACTCCTCGATATATCGAACCCTTCGTGGATACCTCTGGCTTCCCTCGAGACAGTCACTAGGCCCCATACCATTTATATTAACCACAAACGGCATTGATAGGGTCCCTCGAGGTAGTTATTAAGCCTCTTATTTTTTATATTAACCACAAACGACATTGATAGAGTCATCAAGCACTCCTCGATATATCGAACCCTTCGTGGGCACCTCTGGGGTCCCCCGAGGCAGTCACTAGGCCCCATACCATTTATATTAACCACAAACGGCATTGATAGCGTCACCAGACACTCCTCGATATATCAACACCTGCGTGGGTACCTCTGGGGTCCCTCGAGGCAGTTATTAAGACTCTTATTTTTTATATTAACCACAAGCGACATTGATAGAGTCATCAAGCACTCCTCGATATATCGAACCCTTCGTGGGTACCTCTGGGGTCCCTCGAGGCAGCCACTATGCTCCATACAGTTATTAGGATGTTGCGTTTCTAGCAGATACACACACGACTAGTAAAGAACAACACCACCAAAAGCAAATCCATTAAAGCCGTATACCATAGCAATAATATACCATTTCCACATTAGTCGAATGTATTTGAGTTTAGAAATCGAATTCACATACGCGGCAGTGTCCTGATGGGTTGAGCTTTGGTTCTATATTTTAGTGATTTTAACCGTGATAGCGTCGGTTCGAATCACTCGCTCTTCACTATCGTCGCAAACGCTATAACTGGTGACCCCGACGTGATGTGTACGACATAACACACATTCCCATACGCACACAGAACTTTACTTTACTTGCAATCACAGCACTGGCTCACTCGCCTGCTCTGACATTCTCTCGGTCGCTCTCTCGCTCGCTCTTCGCTCAGTCGTTCACATCACAAAGTTGATCGTAACGAAAGTTACTGGGGAGGGAGTGAAGTGGCGTTTCTAGCAGATACACACACGACTAGTAAAGAACAACACCACCAAAAGCAAATCCATTAAAGCCGTATACCATAGCAATAATATACCATTTCCACACTAGTCGAATGTATTTGAGTTTAGAAATCGAATTCACATACGTGGCAGTGGCCTGATGGGTTGAGCTTTGGTTCTATATTTTAGTGATCTAACCGTGATAGCGTCGGTTCGAATCACGCACTATTCACTATCGTTGCAAACGCTATAAGGCCTCTTATTTGTTTTATTATTGGGGTGAGGCTAGTATCCTTGCACGGAAAAACAAATTATTATGGAAAATCTAACAAACCTCAGACTTGTTTAATAAGACCAAGACCGGATCCCGGTTTTAGTGCCGATGATGATGATGATGATGATTTTTTATATTAACCACAAACGACATTGATAGGGTCATTAAGCACTCCTCGATATATCAAAACCTTCGTGGGTACCTCTGGGATCCCTCGAGGCAGTTATTAAGCCTCTTATTTTTTATATCAACCACAAACGACATTGATAGAGTTAGCAAGCACTCCTCGATATATCGAACCCTTCGTGGGTACTTCTGGGGTCCCTCGAGGCAGCCACTAGGCCACATACATTTTATATTAACCACAAACGACATTTATAGCATCATCAAGCACACCTCTGGGTCTTTTAATACTGATGACACAAAGTTCTATAAGACTATCATGCCATCACTTGATTCCACATTGGTTTCATATAGATCTTGACAACTTCTCGACTTAGTCTCGCAAAAACTTCTTTGAGTTTAATATCGTCAAATGCCAATCTATAACATTTTTACGAAAGCGCATACCTTCTCATCCCCGCTCAACTTCCTTCATGGCCAAACCCTCGACATCGTCCAATCGATTCACGACTTTGATATTTTATGTGATAGGGACCTTAATTTCCTGTCACATATGGACGAGATGACCCTTAACACCAACTCAATCCTCAAACGCCACATGATTGACTTTGCTGGACATGAATATTGTTTATAAATTGGATCAGTCCAAGTTCTTCTCCGACGTCTTGAATTGTCATTACAGTTATCTGCCCCTTCCCAAAGACGGCAGCACCGAAATCAATAACAAAACCGAGATAGGTAAAAAATCTTCAGTTCGAAAACGTCAGAACTCTTAACAAGCCCACTAATATGAAATACGTAATCAAGTTCTCCATTCTATTCAAATCCCATGACTAATTTCGGTTTATCCCTGGAACTAAACTCTGCCTAAAGAAACAAATTACAACAATCCCATTTTGGTTTAATCGGAAACACACTCTCTGCTTATCTTCGAAGCCATTGGCGTCATCACATTTGTGTTCAAGTTATTCCCCGGTCAACCCGATGTCACGTTTGTTACGCAAATCAAACCGACAAGAGTACAATTAGTCCCATCTCCAGGAATCATCTATTGTCGAAATTAATAATTAACTCGAATGAGGCTCTCATAACAGAAGATACTAAATCTAGCGACATATTTTTGTGCACTACTGTCGGGTCGAGCCGCATTCATTCTTGCCGCGTTTTTGGCCCTACAGAAGTGCCTTATCTACGCGTACCACCCAAAGGGCACCCGGAAGTAAATTCGAATGACCTCGGGTAGAAAAACGAACAAAGCGATTTACTACCGCACAAAATATGCTATTTAAATTCATTCCCGAACTTTTATTACATATTCGTGGGGTACGTTACGACATTCCTCCCGTCGCTAAGGCTTTTTAATGTCTCGCCATTTTCCAAAGCAGGCATGTAGTAAAAATATAAATAAATGCCCAACACGCTTGATATGGCTTTGCGTTTCTTATCGAACAATATTTCCTCCTTTCAATTGGTATTCGCTGGGAATGCGAGTGAATCATTGTTCTTTTATTATTAAAATTTACACGATTATTGTTATCAAATTCATTGGGTAGGCAGAAACTATTACGCAACTTTAATAGGTTTTATGTAGAGAGTGCAGTTTCATCGTTTACGGGGCATTGGAACTCCAACCAAGGTTGTGCATTGTTGAATGTTTGGAGGTTTGTTTAACTTGCGGTATGGAGTTCAAGTATTTCTCGAGATATTTATGATTCAATGTCGAAGTGATTGTTGATTGTAGTTAAATTGTTGAGATCTTAAATGCTCATTAATTATTAGCTCAGAGTTGTGGGATTTTTGGCCATATTGACGAGGTCTTAGATGGCTGGGGAATATTTGGAGGCCAATATCAAATTGCAGAGATGTCGGTGACTTGTCAGTCAGTTGATTATGTTGCTTGTGGTCTTCAGACCGACAGGCACTTATTACAATTATCTACTAATACGATCGCAACCGCTCTTCTTGTCCCTTTTTTTTCTTATATATTAATATAAATATTAACAAAGCGTAACTGGTATAGCTATGTCGGAATTCGATACCACTTATCAGCATTCCACTATCCAGCCTGTGCTGTTCAGTTCACATAACATGTGATCATTATACCCGCTCACTGAAATCTTTGTGGATGTAATAAGGTCGATCAGTACCCGTACAGTAAATGAACATTTTTATTTATTTCATTTCCCTCAGGAAGGGTCAACCTATAGCGCTGTGAATCGGCCCCTTGAGATGCTATGTTCTCTCCACCGGATACATTGACCACTCTCCAAAATTTGGTCAAAAAATTCTCCTAACCATTTCACAGAGCCTATAGCCATAGCTTAATGGAATAGTATTTCACCAGGCAGCTAGCCATTGGGCTCCAACGTACCACATAGCCATTGCCCCGCACTGCTACAGTAACAAGAATCGTCTGCTGAACCTACGTATGCACAATCAAAAATATGATACAACCTCTTTACCAACTCAGCAATTCAGGCGGCAGTATGCCTACGGGTATGAAATTTCTGCCACGAGCAGTGAAATCCCGGATAAGAATCGGATTTTAAATTCGACAGAAGATGATAGAAATTATGGCGTTTGTGGCGATAGTGAAGAGCGTGTGATTCGAACCGACGCTATCACGGTTAGAATCACCAAAAGATAGAACCAAAGCTCAATGCATCAGGCTACTGCCGCGTGTAGGAATTCGATTTCTAAACTCAAGTACATTCGAGTGATGTGGAAATGCTATAATATTGCTATGGTATACGGCTTTAATGGGTGTGCTATTGGTGGTGTTGTTCTTCACTATTGGTCGTGTGTATCTGCTAGAAACGCCACATAACTCCCTTCCCAGTAACTTTCGTTACGATCAACTTTGAAATGCGAACGACTGAGCGAGGGGCGAGCGAGAGAATCATCGGGAGAATGTCAAAGCAGGCGAGTGAACCGATGCACGACGTAGAAGTCGTGTGATTGTAAGTAGTAAAGTTCTGTGTGGGTATGTGAGTGTGTGATATGTCGTACAGATCACGTCGGGGTCACCGCTTTCGGGGATTTTTATCGATTGCGGCTTGTGTTCCGCCGAACACTGTCCATAAGAATCAAAACACTTTTTTTTTCTTTTTTTTTATTGTATCTTAGCACCCTCCCGAATCGAATACTCGCGTCTACACACTCCCCATTTTCGCGAATGTTGTGGGTCTTTTCCCTTCGGATGTTGTAACTATACTAACTCAAAAACTTTCTACAAGGGATGGAAAACTCACCCGGTTGTCCTTCCTTTTTCTTCCATTCTCTTATCCTTTGGTGTTCTCTCTTTAACAAGGGATTTCTTCTTTCCAAGAGATCACACCCCCACTTGTCCTACGATTTCGTATTGATCGTAGGAATACTGTGTGGATGCACCCACACACACAGACGCGAACGTTGCTGTCCGTATGGCTGGAGATATGCCGAGAATCGTCGGGATTTTCACACATCTGCGGTATCCCTTTGTGTACATTACCTGCGAGTAGTTTATGGCCCTGGTGATTTCCCCGGCCGAGTCATTATCTTCGGCTGCGATATTTACATGGTTTTTATTTCCTTGTAGGAACAGTGTCATGGATCAAATTTCGAACTACGAATTGTTGATTAAACGAAACGAATTTGACCCATTTCTGAAACGGGTGGGAATTGGGGATGACGAATGAGACAAATATGACAATATTGCCCGGACACAATCGAGTTTAAGCGCGGTGAAGCGTCTCAAACGGTGGCCAAACCAGACCTAATGGTCTGTGGGGTGGTTCTGTGCGTTTGGTGGAACTGAAAAATAATCATCTACTAAACACGAAATTCGACACGTTCATGCCAAAAATTGGACCGTTTCGAACTAGGGATTCACCAGCAGTGGCCAATAGGAAAGGTGCTCCGCCAACATAATAACAGCCCACAAACTTATGTAGTGACCCGTCAGAAACTCTGATAACTTGGGAAGTTTTATGGTATTCACATTCATACAGTCGTTTGTTGTTTTTTTGTCGTAGCCCATCCATTATTAATACGACTCCGTAAAAATAAATATGTGATAGATGAACATCAAACAGCACTGAAAATGGACCAGCATATGATGGGTTTGTCGATTCCGACGTCTTTGGAGCAATTGAGACTAAAATTTCAGTCACTTTACAGATAATTTTACAAATGTCGACCCAGCCGGATAGGTGTATTCAAACGCCTCTACAACTCGAATCCAGGCTTGGTATCCAACTTCAAGCGACTGATTATGTTTTTAAAAGCAAAAAGGGGCTTTTGTGATGCCCTTAAATGTTAAAACGCACTATGGATGGAACAAAAACGACAGTAAAGAATTGTACTGCGAAGTTGATCACAGTCATAAATGCCGAGAGAACAGACTACTGGGTAAAGCAAGTCATATTCGTGTAGCTCGGCTGAAGAAGGGTTACTTGTTTTTATTTTGTATTTATGTGGGTTTTTTTTTTTTTTTTTTTTTTTTTCGTATATAGTTCTCTCAGGAGAGGCGAACCTATGGCGCTGCGAGATGACACTAAATAACTGTTTCAGTTCTCTTTGAACAGTTGGAGGTTGTAATGCTCCGGGAACACTCGCGCGCGGAGGGAATTCCACAGCTTTCCCACTATGTAACGGAACGAGTTCTGATGCAGAAATGATCGCGCCGTCGGAAGATGAACCACAGATTGGTGCGATCTGGCGGATTGTCCTATGGGGCGTATGTAAACCGAATTCCGCGGACAATCCCACGAATCTCCGATGAACAGTACTCGCGATAATATCTGTAAAACAGACAGAGGTCAGCTACACGCTTTCGATGTGATAGCGACTGGAGTCCCGATGTCAGCGCCGTGTCCCCGATCAGGCGAATCGTTCGTCTCTGTATGCTCTCAAGTAGGACGGGGGTTTGTTTAGGAGCAGAGTTCCAAACATGAGAGCAATATTCAAGCGCCGGTCTAATTTGACATTTATACAGGAGAAGAAGTTGGGCCGGAGTCAAATATTTCTTGGCTCTAAAAAGATATCTCAGTTTTCCTGAGGCGTATCTGGCGATGTTCGACGCGTGTTTATGCCACGATACCTTCCCACAGACCGTGACGCCGACCAATCTCAAGTTTTTTCCAGAATCGAGGGCCCGGGCATTCATCATCAGCTGTGGAACCGATGATCCACGTTTCCTTGTGAATATTGTATATTGTGTATTCGTTGCATTGAAGTCGACGCGATTGGCCTTTCCCCACTGGAGGACCTTATCCAGATCCAGATCCCGATTCAGAGAGTCTATCTGGCTATATCTCAGCTGATACGACGTTGATGCACTAATCGGTCGATCACTTAAAGAAGAGAAAACATTTGTACATCCCCAACACTCGGTTATCCGTCGACTCCAACAAATCTTGCATGTGAAGCAAGAACATGGTTGGAGCCAAAATAAACCTTGAGGCACCCCGGAATAATCAGAATACAGATCTGAAGACTCGCCACCTACAACAACCCGTATCGATCAATTTTCGAGGAAACTCTTCGTCCAGCTGCAAAGCTGCTGGGAAAGTCCGTATGAACGAAGCTTGATCAACAATGCTCCGTGCCAGACGCGGTCGAAAGCCTTAGAGATATCCAATGCGACCGCCCTTGACTCACCATGCCCCTCAATCTCAGATGTCTATATATCGGTTATAAGGGTCGAAAGGTCTCCAGTGGACCGTCTGCCATGGAATCCGTATTGACGATCATTCAGAAGTCCGTTGCATTCCAAATATGTAGTTAACTCGGCATTGATGACCGTTTCCATCACCTTAGATAACATACACAGTAATGCTATCGGCCGGTAATTTTGTGGGAAACACTTTTACCCCTCTTTGGGATTGGCTGAAGTCGAGTTACTTTCCAGCAGGTAGGAAATGCCCCTCATGCATAAGATAAGCGGAAGAGTCTGCCAAGAAGCGGCGACACTTCTGAAGCACAGTTCTTAAGGACTGCTGTTGGTATTCCGTCCGGTCCGGCTGCCGTTTTACACTCAAGTCCAGGTAGGATGCGTTGAATAGTACGTGAGCGAAACCTCACATCCCGCATAGAAGACCGTACCTACGCGATCACAGGTGGCCCCAAAAGACCGGGATCGAGGTTTGAATTCGCGGAAAATAAACTCACGAATACATTAGCTTTATCTTTTGAATTTGCGGCTAACGTCCGCTGCCCGTCACTAGCGGAGGAAAAGAGGATGAAGCGAAGTTACTGCTGACAGCCCTTGCCATTTTTTTTTTTTTTTTTTTTTTTTTTTTTTTTTTTTTTTTTTTTTTATAAATATTAAACTTCCCTCGAGAGAGGCGAACCTATAGCGCTGAGTGGGCGTCCCAGGATGCCATCAAATAACTGTTGCAGTTCTTTTTGAACAGTTGCAGGTTGTAACGCTCCGGGAACACTCTAGAGGTTCCCCGCTCTGTAACAGAATGAGTTCTGATGCAGGGATGTTCGCGCCGCCTGGAGATGAACAACCAGTTGGACACTCAAGGAGTTTATTGGTCACTCTGTTGTTATAAGCCTTCTTCGCGGTATCAATCGCCTGGTTGCACGCGTTGCTGATTCTAACAAAATTCGTTCTGTTAGCCTCGGTGGAATTGGAGCGTCATTGTTTAAAAGCTCTATTTTTTGCCGCTGTAATCTGCTCGCATTTTTTATCAAACCAGGGTTTATCATATGAATTTCGTTTGATAGAATGCGGAATGTAATTCTCCATTCCGAGAAGAACAATCTCCGTATACCCGCCTCTCACGTGGGAGACCGGGGTTCGATTCCCCGTCGGGGAGCCTCTGGCGCAAGACTAATGACCTTGCCCGGAAAAAACAAATCATTATGGAAAATTTAACAAGCCTTGGGACTTGCTAAATAAGGCCAAGAGCGATTCCCGGTTGTAGTGCCGATGATGATGATGAATCTGCTTGCATTTTTTTATCAAACCAAGGTTTATCATATGAATTTCGTTTGATAGAATGCGGAATGTAATTCTCCATTCCGAGAAGAACAATCTCCGTGACCGACCACGCGCATGCGTTAACATCGGAGTCTCCAAGGCACACTTCCGACCACGGGAAGGAAGCGAAGAAATGCTCAAATCGCCTTTTTTTTCCTTCTTCTTATACATAAACGCGCGCAGAAAAGAGGATTTGCGAGTACCCTTAAATGTCAGAGCACTGTGCGACCGGAGAGTTAATAGTCATACCTTCATACATGGCGAAGCTGCTTAGATCGGTTATTCGTTTGAAATGCAAGTGGCTGCGGGACCAATACCAAGCATGATCTGAGTTTCTCAGTAGCGCAGCAACTGAAAATATCAAATTATACCCACAGTTTGATACTGTTCACGTGTTTGGAGTTCTGCTCCTCAATAGACCCTTGGTCTACTCGATATCATTCAGAGATGAGCAATCCGTTTAAATGACAACCTAGTCCTGACATCAATGTTGCAGTCACTATCTCGGCATGTGATGGACCGTTTTTTACAGGTATTACCACAGAGGCTCTTCCCAAATAGAACATTTAATATTGATTTAATGAGGAATTAATTGTATAGCAGCAAAGGGGAAACTTTTGCACTCGCGCAAAGACTTTATCCGACTCCTCTGCGTGTACGTACTCCACGGGGGATGAAAAAAACGACTCTTGAAACGACGGCGTGACCTGATCGCGGTTGTGGTTGAGTAATGACTTTATGACCGGCCGCGTGACCGACCGCGATGATAAATGGCAAACGACTGTCTTGAATTAGGGATGAAGATGGGATTTTTGATTTGCACACCGGACAACCAATCGAGATCGTCTTTACGTTTTTGCTCTCTCATGTTCCCCGCCGTCGAGGTGTGGTGAACACTTCGGTTAATTGGATAGTCGACGAACAAGGGAGAATGAGAGAACAGAAACACAATGTGCAATGATCTCGGGGTGGGTTTGGTTTTTGTGTGCTTGTATCAATGCAGCCTCTGAGGATGACCTCCTGACAAAATTCAGTGGATGTGGTGATCTGAGAGGGCATTGAACTGTAGGAAGACAGAACTGTGAAGGGGGGGGGGGGTGTTTTGTGGCTATTCACCTGCGAAAAGAGATCATTGATCCCCAGCGAATGGAGTGTCTGGGGAAAGTCGAAATGACGCTACTTTGGCTAGAAAAAAATTATCGTGGGAACTAATTAAATATTTTGATAATTTCCCCAGCGATTGCATGATTATGCAACAGTGTCGTTTTTGCTTTTCGTTTGTGGTTCATCTCCCGACAGCGCGAACATCCCTGTATAAGAACTCGTTCCGTTACAGAGCGGGGAAGCTGTGGAACTCCCTTCCCACGCGAGTGTTCCCGGAGCGTTACAACCTGCAACTGTTCAAAAAGAACTGCAACAGTTATTTGATGGCATCTCGGGGCGCCCACTCGACGCTATAGGTTCGCCTTTCCCGAGAGAAGTCTAATAAAAAAAAAAAAAAAGGTGAATACGTAAGTACGAGAAATTAGGGTTGGTTTCACACGCTGTTGGTGGTAGAAATTAGGCGGAAATAGTGGGTTGATTCTCCATGTAGTATAGAGAACCCCTACAATACCACGAATCTCCGAAGAACAGTACCCGTGATAATATCTGTAAAACAGAGGTCGGCTACGCGCCTTCGATGTGATAGCGGCTGTAGGCTTGCTAGAGACAAGAAATCTCTAGCACTCCCTTCCAACCCCAGTGTTTCCATAGTGCCATAATTTGTAACTTGTCAAACATAATACCAATAGTTATCTAGAAGTATCTTAGGCCGCTGACCCGCCACTATAGATTAATCTTCTCGAAACACCCATAAGATATGTAAAAAGACGGGACGTTCCAAAATCATGTTGTTTCAGTTTTAAACCACAAACTCACAACACTTCAAAACACAGTCAAAACTTCCTAATTAAATTAATTTAAAAATATACAATTACCTACGATTTTAAGGGAACATATTGTAGATCTAATTTCCAACAGCTTCAACGCCACAGGGTCGACAATTGCACGTGTAACAGCATGTTTGCCTCCACCACTTGACCATCTAAGCGGAGACTTCAATAATGCGCACATCTAATTCCATTGTTCCTCTACACATAACCAGACATGACAAAGCCACCTTGAAATTAACAGCTTCCAATTCAAACCTTAGGCTTCTCTTTGCACCCTCTCTAAAAATCGCTGAATTACTTATATTGCTGTGGAAATCTAAATAATACATAAGACAGCTCAAAAAACGAAGAGCACTTTCTAAAAAACCCTCCACAAGGTTTCATTACAATTCCATTTAGTTGCTCAACAAATACATATTTGTATTTTTCAACTCCTCAAGTACCAAGTGTTGATACCAGATAACTTGGTTGGCTTCTGCTCTTCACTTGCGTTGATTATGACCAAGTATGTAAATACCTGTGCCATTGACCGTGTCTATAGCCTAGGCTTCCCTTCAGAACTGAATAACGCTCAATGTGCACAGATTCTGATTAGCCAGAATTTATAATTCGATTACTCGATTTGCATGACTTTACAACAGAACACTTCCTCCTCATCTGCCGTCAGATTCGGTTCCTCCTCGAGATACGATGGCCTGTCGTGCCCATGTGTGGCACACCACTCATCTGTATATCCGGAAGCAGACAGCAAAGCAACGTCACATGAGATCCCATCTGATGATGGTGATACGCCTTACATTCCTCGACATTTAATAAAAGGCAAATGCTGTTTAATGTGGAGTCGCTCCTAATTAATTCAGTTTGTCTCAAACATTTCCGTATGGAGATCCCAACTCCTGAGAAGGAGGGGCATCTATTTTAATTAGTCAACACCACCATGCCAAGAAGCGGAGCTTGTTTTGCCCAACAAATGAGACATGTTCCGTCGAAAGTGTGCCATCTTCCACATTCGAATTTCTAATCTGCTCACTTGCAGATCAGGGTAAAGATGAAGACTGTGCCTCTCCTCGACTACCATCTGAACACTAATTATGGAGGCCGGGCATTTAAACACATACCGCTTATGTCCCCCACCCATTTTTGACCTAATAATACAAGTACAGTATCTGCGAAATATTCTTAAAGCGAACATTTTGAATCTACTGATAAAGTTATTGCCGTGCGCAAACGACGTGCGAATGAAAACAATGAGATCCAAACAGTGTGTTCTATTTTTATCCACACCCTACCCCACCTGTGCGAACACATGATCTCCCAAATGTGCTCCAAATACCTAAATTTGATTAAACAAATGCTTAGGAAAGATGTGGGGGTAAGACGTGTCGGAGGCGTTCTCTTAATCGCCTTACGAATTGAGTCGATGCTCGTCTAGAAAGGATTTATTCGCGTGCTCTTATTATAGACTTCCTTTATATGTTAGTATTGTACTTAGCCCCGATCGCCTTTTTCACGGCAGCTTTCGCTTTGTTTTTTAAACAAATTCTTTGATGCGAAAATAATAGAAAGCGATTGACCCCCTTAAGTGGGCGACCGGAACGGGAAATGAATGTCGGGAAGAGTTCATCGGTTTGAATGTGTTGACACCAGGGTGAAAGTTAAATTGACCTTCGAAATAAAGTTAGACAAAGTTGGAGTGTCACTTTTAAGGACCAAAATGAAGTCTATAGAAGCAGAAGTCTGAATCAGGGTGATGGCTGCTTATGTTCGCTTATATATTAACCCTTAATTGATAGTCAAGTGAACGGTAGATATAAAATTATGCCTAAAATGTGCGGATACATATATATTCTAACACCGCATACAAAGGAATTCTTTGGCACCCTCCAATGTCAATGCACGATGCTTGCGAACGAAGAGACGAGAGCTTCCGAAATAAGTTGGCCCGCATTGGTCTCAAAAGACTGAAAATTGTAGCCACAAGGGTACACACGTCCAGACAGAGGATATGCCCGACTGTAGATTAAACCACAGGGCAGCGGAAGAGCGTAAGCGAGAGGTTTTGGAAGTGGGGGTGTCTTGCATTGGTCTTTGTATTTATTAGGTGTACAACTTTGCTTCCGCCGTTTTTTTCCGAAATTCGGGGCTTTATTGTAAAAAATTTATTATACATTTATGATTCAAAGTATTGTCCATCGCTGGCCACTACTTTCTCCCATCTTTCGGGCAGCATACGAATCCCGCGTTGAAAAAACTGGTCATCTTTTGAATCGATCCAATTTTTTACTTCTTCATAAGACCGGAAGTGCTGGTCAGCCAGGCCGTGTGCTATTCATCGAAACAAGTGATAGTCCGAGGGAGCAACGTCTGGAGAATACGGCGGGTGGGGTAGGACTTCCCATTTCAAAGTTTCCAAGTATGTCTTGACCACTTTCGCAACATGGGGTCGAGCATTGTCATGCTGTAAAATTACTTTATCATGTCTCTCGTTGTATTGCGGCCGTTTGTCTTTCAATGCTCGGCTCAAACGCATTAATAGCGTTCGATAACGATCGCCTGTGATTGTTTCAGTCGGTTTTAACAACTCATAATACACTACGCCGAGCCGGTCCCACCAAATACTGAGCATGACCTTGGAACCGTGGATATTCGGTTTGGCCGTCGACGTGGAAGCATGGCCGTGATATCCCCACGATTTTCTGCGCTTGGGATTATCGTAATGAGCCCATTTTTCGCCCCCAGTCACAATGCGATGCAGAAATCCCTTCCGTCTTTGCCTTGAAAGCAGCTGTTCACAAACACACAAACGCCGTTCAAGATCTCTCGGCTTCAACTCGTACGGCACCCAATTTCCTTGTTTCTGAATCATCCCCATAACTTTCAGGCGTTTTGAAATGGCTTGTTGCGTCACTCCCAATGATCCTGCCAATTCTTGTTGCGTTTGACGCGAGTCTTGATCAAGTAATGCCTCCAATTCTGCATCTTCGAAAACCTTCTCTCTTCCACCGCCATGCTGGTCTTCGACGTTAAAATCGCCGTTCTTGAAGCGTTGAAACCACTCTCGACACGTTCTTTCACTAATAGCGGCCTCACTATAGGTATTTGAGAGCATTCGATGAGCCTCAGCAGCAGATTTCTTCATATTAAAGTAGAAAATTAAAACCTCCCGCAAATGACGAGAATTTGGCTCGTAAGCTGACATGTTTAATCGAGAATAACTTTACGATGCAGACACAAATCGACTAATATTTCGATGGCGTTATGTTTACAAATACCTAAGCTTATTGTATGGCATCTATCATCTATTTATTTCAACTACCACTTACCGCTACAGCCATCTATTGCAAAGCGGCGGAAGCAAAGTTGTACACCTAATAGCTTTCTTTAGGGCGTTAGTTATTAAATTATCCCGGGAAGATGTGCGCGCCTGTTTCAGTTTTTTTTAAATACCCCCAGAAAAATTATTTTTTGATACTTTTAAATATCAACCCACAGAGCGAGTAGATGAAGATGGAGAGATTTGAGAACAGAAGCGTCCGATAGTGTCTTGTGTGGCACCTGGAATCTGCGCACTTTTTCACTATATAATCTTTTGTTGGTGTCCTTGTTTTAACAGAGAGACCTTATGGCGTTTCTAACAGATACACACACAATACACAACAGCATAGTGAACAACAGCACCGAAAGAAAATCGAATAAGCGAAGCATCAGACCCGTATACGATTGCATTTAACGAAGCAGTTCCACATCAGTTGAGTGTACTTGAGAATAACGATCGAATTCGTACACGCGCCAGTGGATGTGTTGAAACTTCGGTTCTATCTAATAGCGATTCTAACCGTCATAGCGTCGGTTCGAATCGCACGCTCTTCACTATCGTCCCAAACGCAATTACCCCCCAGCAGTATTTTGGTCTACGTCAAGTGAACATATTAGCGGCAGCATTGCCAGATCGGACCGCGCGAAGGCGCATACTCCGCCCTTAAAACGGAATCTCGAATGTAAGTCGTATCGAAGTAGAAGTCCTTCAGTTTTGACTTCAATATTAGCAATCTCATTCTGAAACACCGCCTCCTAAATGTGTTCTTCTAACTTCTTTCCATCTCCCGTCACCACTTCAGATTATTCAAGTTACCTCGTAAGTTAGCCCTTTAGGATCGGTTGTACGGTTGCTCTAATCTAATAAATTGTAGCCCACTAAACTAACTAGCCGCTTAAGTATCTTTTTTTATTTAATGACTATAGGATTCGTCCCTTGCGAGTTAGTGCCCGCCTACGCTCTGGCAGGTGGTGTCAGTCATTTGATTTTTTCAAAAATCACTTTTTTATTTCATTTTTAATATTCTTAACTTAAACTTTAAAATTTCTAAACTAAACTCTGGATTTCAATTAAGATGTTGCAACCGAGCTAGGCACACTCCTCCACGTTGTCGCTACTTACTCCACCAATTTCGATTGCTTTCATAATTTCGCAATCTGTTCCCGTTTAGTTCGACAATTACTTTTTAAATTTTAACCTCCGCATCAACTGCAGAGCATTCAAAAATCTCAACGATCTAATGCCCTAACCTCGTCCCCTATATATTTAGTTGCTCCACGCTCCTCAGCGGTGTGTCACCCGCAAATCAGACCGAAAACCTATTAAAAACAAATTTTAACTGTACTGACTTACGCGATAAGTAATGCTATCCAAAACAAACATCAATGGATGAAAATATTACTTATGCTCTCGATAGTCAACCTTTTTTTCGTCGTTTATAATTCACATTTACTTATTACAAAGTGTGTTATATACAGCTGAGAATTCAGCAGTACAGAATTCAGAATTAGTACCAAGTGTATTATATACTGCTGGGAATTCTTTATTAGGTTCACATTTGTTGGATCTTAAAAAATGATCTAACAAAAATCACAACGATTTCCGGGCGGAGTGCAAAATATATTTTATCAACTGAGACATTTTTTAGAATTCTGTAAAGAGTTTTTTGTCTCCCGGAGAAAATATTATTTTATTAATTAACGTACGAATATGAGCTTGTTTTTGACTTAAATACGAAAGTGGATGGGTCGTCCCAGGTTGTCTGCTATGGAATGCACGTAGAACCTTTCGGACAATTTTCTGAGGATCGAAAATTTGGTGAAAATACCTTGAAGTAGTGATACCATGACATTAGTTTTGCTTTTTTGATCTAAGCATGCTGATATAGATTATAATCAGTCATTATAACTTCTAAACCAAACTCTTGATTTTAATTGATTAATAGAGATTGCAATGGAGCTACACTCACTCCTCTATTTAGTTCGTACATACGATATCAGTTTCGATTGCTTTAGTACTTTCGCAGTTTGTTCCCATTTAATTTGACAGTACGCTTTAAATTAAATCCCGGCACCAATTGCAGAAACATGCAAAAATTCCAAGACAAACACTGAGGGGTCGTCCATAAAACACGTAACGCATAAGACAGATGTTATGTAGCGGTCCGTGTTGGGAGGAGGCTGGTTTGTATTACCTAACCAAAAATTTGTATGTGTAATAATTTTTATCACCAGACCCGCTGCCCTCAAGGTACTAATTAAACATCAATTCAAGCATGTATCTGTGTTTAATAATCTTAGTGTATCAGTAATGGATAAAATAAGTATTTAAACACTTACACTACAAAGTTTAAATTACTACAATGTAAAAAATACTCAGGTGTAACAATATTTCACTGTAAAAAAAGGTAACTTTACTTTTACAAGTTGCGAGCTAGATAATCTTGTGCGCGGCTGTTGTTTGGTTTATGAAGAGAAGGGCAACCGGCTTGGCTAGCGGTCGCGCTCGACTTTGTAGTCAGTACAGCCCTGAGCGAGCAAAAAGTAAATACGTTTGTTGCGCAACGGATTATTATAAACATTTTAACAAATGAATGCGTTAAACCCTCAGAATTTTTTTCTCGAGTGAACGCACAGTTTGATGATGACACACTGTCTTAGCATTGTATGTATACGTGGGCCAGAGAATTTAAAAGTGGGTGAGCACCACTCTAAGAGAAAAAATGGAAAAAATTCGACTCTCGACCCTCATTCACATGATGGTGACTGAAACACAGAACGAAAATTGTATATGTTGCACAATCGTATTTGCCTATCCCACCATTTTCGGAGCGAATTTCGCTTTAGAGCGCTCAACTATAATTGGTAAGTTCTCTCAAGTCTCACTCTATATAATACATGGGAACGAAAAGGATTCTCATATCAATGCGCGATGAAGACCAAAGAACAGGCAGAAGCTTGAAATAGAAGTCGTGCCCCTATGAAACCGAAGGTCTAAAAACCAACCGTAGGCGAGGAAGAACACATGACTAGGTAGAGGAATACTTTGGTTTCCTTCATTTTCAATTGGAAAGTTCCTCTGTCTCAGACTCTGTTAATACGCGAGAACGAAAAGGATCCTCATATCAATACGCGATGAAAGCCAAAGAAGAGCCCGAGGCTGAAAAGAGAAGCTGTACCACTTTAAAATTGAAGGTCTAAAGGCCGTACGTGAGCAAGAACACAAGACTAGGTAGAGGAATACTTTGGTTCTCTTTAATTTCAATCGGTAAGTTCCTCTGCCTCAGACTCTATATAATACGCGGGAACGAAAAGGATTCTCATATCAATATGCGATGAAAGCCAAAGAACAGGAAGAAGCGTGAGATAAAAGCTGTGCCACTTTGAAATTGAAGGTCTACAGATTATAAGCGAGGAGGAACACTTGGCTAGGTAGAGGAATACTTTGGTTCCCTTCAATGTCAATCAGTAAGTTACTGTGCCTCAGACTCTGTTAATAGAAGAAGATAGAAACCGTGCTACTTTAAAATTGAAGGTCTATAGACCGTCAGTGAGGAAGAGCACATGGCCAGGCAGAGGAATAGTTTGGTTCCTTTCAATTTCAATCGGAAAGTTCCTCTGTCTCAGACTCTGTTAATACGCGAGAACGAAATGGATTCTCATATCAATACGCGATGAAAGCCAAAGAACAGGAAGGAACGTGAGATAAAAGCTATGCCACTTTGAAATTGAAGCGAGGAGGAACACATGGCTAGGTAGAGGAATACTTTGGTTACCTTCAATTTCAATCGGGAAGCCTCGCCTTCTATATAATACGTGGGAACGAAAAGGATCCTCATATCAATACGCGATGAAGGCCAAAGAACAGACAGAAGCTTGAGATAAAAGCTGTGCCACTTTGCTATTGAAGGTCTAAAGACTGCAAGCGAGGAGGAACACATGACTAGGTAGAGGAATACTTGGGTTCGCTTCAATTTCAACCGGTAAGTTCCTCTCCTTCGTTTTCTATATAATACGTGGAAACGAAAGGGATCCTCATATCAATACGCGATGAAGTCTAAAGAACAGGCAAAAGCTTGATATAAAAGCAGTGCCGCTTTGAGATGCATGGTCTAAAGATTATAAGCGAGGAGGAACACCTGACTGGGTAGAGAATACGTTGGTTTCCTTTAATTTCAATAGGTAAGTTCCTCTGCCTCGCATTCTATGTAATACGCGGAAATGAAAATGATCCTCATATCAATACGCGATGAAGTTTAAACAGCAGGCAGAAGCTTGAGATAAAGGCGGTACCGCTTTGAAATTGAAGGTCTAAAGATTATAAGCGATACACATGGCCAGGTAAAGGAATACTTTGATACCCTTAAATGTCAAGCCTCACAGCAGATGGAAGATGAGGGAGAGACTTGGGAATTGATTGGTGTCCTGCATTGGTTTTGTGATTGCTAACCTATCAGCTTGGTGGTAAATTAAACGACAGTTACTAAAAGATGTCGGGGGATATACGCTGTTTTCTTTTATTCTAGAATACCCGTACACAAAAAGCAGCGATTTGGATGAAATCGCGAAGCAGAAGAGAAGAGTTAATGGAAAAGTCGAAAACAGCTCTGACGGCCATACGGTACACCGAGTTTAAAAAAAAAGTTTCGAGGATTGGGCGAAGCGCTGCCAAAGGTGCCTTGCAGTCGATGGAGATTACTTTGAAGGAGATAATGGAAAAATCAAAGACAGCCCTAATGGCCATGCCCTACACCGAGTTTAAAAAAGGTTTCGAGGATTGGACGAAGCGATGACAGAGGTGCCTTGCCGTCGATGGAGAGTACTTTAAAGGAGATAATGGGGAAATTGAAGACAGCCCTGTTGGCCATGCCCTACACCGAGTTTAAAAAAGGTTTCCAGGATTGGACGAAGCGATGAAAAAGGTGCTTTGCCGTCGATGGAGAGTACTTTGAAGGAGATAATGGAAAAATCAAAGACAGCCCTAATGGCCATGCCCTACACCGAGTTTAAAAAAGGTTTCGAGGATTGGACGAAGCGATGACAGAGGTGCCTTGCCGTCGATGGAGAGTACTTTAAAGGAGATAATGGGGAAATTGAAGACAGCCCTGTTGGCCATGCCCTACACCGAGTTTAAAAAAGGTTTCCAGGATTGGACGAAGCGATGAAAAAGGTGCTTTGCCGTCGATGGAGAGTACTTTGAAGGAGATAATGAGAAAATTGAAGACAGCCCTGATGGCCATACCTTACACCGAGTTTAAAAAAGGTTTCGATGAGCCCATTTTTCGCCCCCAGTCACAATGCGATGCAGAAATCCCTTCCGTCTTTGCCTTGAAAGCAGCTGTTCACAAACACACAAACGCCGTTCAAGATCTCTCGGCTTCAACTCGTACGGCACCCAATTTCCTTGTTTCTGAATCATCCCCATAACTTTCAGGCGTTTTGAAATGGCTTGTTGCGTCACTCCCAATGATCCTGCCAATTCTTGTTGCGTTTGACGCGAGTCTTGATCAAGTAATGCCTCCAATTCTGCATCTTCGAAAACCTTCTCTCTTCCACCGCCATGCTGGTCTTCGACGTTAAAATCGCCGTTCTTGAAGCGTTGAAACCACTCTCGACACGTTCTTTCACTAATAGCGGCCTCACTATAGGTATTTGAGAGCATTCGATGAGCCTCAGCAGCAGATTTCTTCATATTAAAGTAGAAAATTAAAACCTCCCGCAAATGACGAGAATTTGGCTCGTAAGCTGACATGTTTAATCGAGAATAACTTTACGATGCAGACACAAATCGACTAATATTTCGATGGCGTTATGTTTACAAATACCTAAGCTTATTGTATGGCATCTATCATCTATTTATTTCAACTACCACTTACCGCTACAGCCATCTATTGCAAAGCGGCGGAAGCAAAGTTGTACACCTAATAGCTTTCTTTAGGGCGTTAGTTATTAAATTATCCCGGGAAGATGTGCGCGCCTGTTTCAGTTTTTTTTAAATACCCCCAGAAAAATTATTTTTTGATACTTTTAAATATCAACCCACAGAGCGAGTAGATGAAGATGGAGAGATTTGAGAACAGAAGCGTCCGATAGTGTCTTGTGTGGCACCTGGAATCTGCGCACTTTTTCACTATATAATCTTTTGTTGGTGTCCTTGTTTTAACAGAGAGACCTTATGGCGTTTCTAACAGATACACACACAATACACAACAGCATAGTGAACAACAGCACCGAAAGAAAATCGAATAAGCGAAGCATCAGACCCGTATACGATTGCATTTAACGAAGCAGTTCCACATCAGTTGAGTGTACTTGAGAATAACGATCGAATTCGTACACGCGCCAGTGGATGTGTTGAAACTTCGGTTCTATCTAATAGCGATTCTAACCGTCATAGCGTCGGTTCGAATCGCACGCTCTTCACTATCGTCCCAAACGCAATTACCCCCCAGCAGTATTTTGGTCTACGTCAAGTGAACATATTAGCGGCAGCATTGCCAGATCGGACCGCGCGAAGGCGCATACTCCGCCCTTAAAACGGAATCTCGAATGTAAGTCGTATCGAAGTAGAAGTCCTTCAGTTTTGACTTCAATATTAGCAATCTCATTCTGAAACACCGCCTCCTAAATGTGTTCTTCTAACTTCTTTCCATCTCCCGTCACCACTTCAGATTATTCAAGTTACCTCGTAAGTTAGCCCTTTAGGATCGGTTGTACGGTTGCTCTAATCTAATAAATTGTAGCCCACTAAACTAACTAGCCGCTTAAGTATCTTTTTTTATTTAATGACTATAGGATTCGTCCCTTGCGAGTTAGTGCCCGCCTACGCTCTGGCAGGTGGTGTCAGTCATTTGATTTTTTCAAAAATCACTTTTTTATTTCATTTTTAATATTCTTAACTTAAACTTTAAAATTTCTAAACTAAACTCTGGATTTCAATTAAGATGTTGCAACCGAGCTAGGCACACTCCTCCACGTTGTCGCTACTTACTCCACCAATTTCGATTGCTTTCATAATTTCGCAATCTGTTCCCGTTTAGTTCGACAATTACTTTTTAAATTTTAACCTCCGCATCAACTGCAGAGCATTCAAAAATCTCAACGATCTAATGCCCTAACCTCGTCCCCTATATATTTAGTTGCTCCACGCTCCTCAGCGGTGTGTCACCCGCAAATCAGACCGAAAACCTATTAAAAACAAATTTTAACTGTACTGACTTACGCGATAAGTAATGCTATCCAAAACAAACATCAATGGATGAAAATATTACTTATGCTCTCGATAGTCAACCTTTTTTTCGTCGTTTATAATTCACATTTACTTATTACAAAGTGTGTTATATACAGCTGAGAATTCAGCAGTACAGAATTCAGAATTAGTACCAAGTGTATTATATACTGCTGGGAATTCTTTATTAGGTTCACATTTGTTGGATCTTAAAAAATGATCTAACAAAAATCACAACGATTTCCGGGCGGAGTGCAAAATATATTTTATCAACTGAGAAATTTTTTAGAATTCTGTAAAGAGTTTTTTGTCTCCCGGAGAAAATATTATTTTATTAATTAACGTACGAATATGAGCTTGTTTTTGACTTAAATACGAAAGTGGATGGGTCGTCCCAGGTTGTCTGCTATGGAATGCACGTAGAACCTTTCGGACAATTTTCTGAGGATCGAAAATTTGGTGAAAATACCTTGAAGTAGTGATACCATGACATTAGTTTTGCTTTTTTGATCTAAGCATGCTGATATAGATTATAATCAGTCATTATAACTTCTAAACCAAACTCTTGATTTTAATTGATTAATAGAGATTGCAATGGAGCTACACTCACTCCTCTATTTAGTTCGTACATACGATATCAGTTTCGATTGCTTTAGTACTTTCGCAGTTTGTTCCCATTTAATTTGACAGTACGCTTTAAATTAAATCCCGGCACCAATTGCAGAAACATGCAAAAATTCCAAGACAAACACTGAGGGGTCGTCCATAAAACACGTAACGCATAAGACAGATGTTATGTAGCGGTCCGTGTTGGGAGGAGGCTGGTTTGTATTACCTAACCAAAAATTTGTATGTGTAATAATTTTTATCACCAGACCCGCTGCCCTCAAGGTACTAATTAAACATCAATTCAAGCATGTATCTGTGTTTAATAATCTTAGTGTATCAGTAATGGATAAAATAAGTATTTAAACACTTACACTACAAAGTTTAAATTACTACAATGTAAAAAATACTCAGGTGTAACAATATTTCACTGTAAAAAAAGGTAACTTTACTTTTACAAGTTGCGAGCTAGATAATCTTGTGCGCGGCTGTTGTTTGGTTTATGAAGAGAAGGGCAACCGGCTTGGCTAGCGGTCGCGCTCGACTTTGTAGTCAGTACAGCCCTGAGCGAGCAAAAAGTAAATACGTTTGTTGCGCAACGGATTATTATAAACATTTTAACAAATGAATGCGTTAAACCCTCAGAATTTTTTTCTCGAGTGAACGCACAGTTTGATGATGACACACTGTCTTAGCATTGTATGTATACGTGGGCCAGAGAATTTAAAAGTGGGTGAGCACCACTCTAAGAGAAAAAATGGAAAAAATTCGACTCTCGACCCTCATTCACATGATGGTGACTGAAACACAGAACGAAAATTGTATATGTTGCACAATCGTATTTGCCTATCCCACCATTTTCGGAGCGAATTTCGCTTTAGAGCGCTCAACTATAATTGGTAAGTTCTCTCAAGTCTCACTCTATATAATACATGGGAACGAAAAGGATTCTCATATCAATGCGCGATGAAGACCAAAGAACAGGCAGAAGCTTGAAATAGAAGTCGTGCCCCTATGAAACCGAAGGTCTAAAAACCAACCGTAGGCGAGGAAGAACACATGACTAGGTAGAGGAATACTTTGGTTTCCTTCATTTTCAATTGGAAAGTTCCTCTGTCTCAGACTCTGTTAATACGCGAGAACGAAAAGGATCCTCATATCAATACGCGATGAAAGCCAAAGAAGAGCCCGAGGCTGAAAAGAGAAGCTGTACCACTTTAAAATTGAAGGTCTAAAGGCCGTACGTGAGCAAGAACACAAGACTAGGTAGAGGAATACTTTGGTTCTCTTTAATTTCAATCGGTAAGTTCCTCTGCCTCAGACTCTATATAATACGCGGGAACGAAAAGGATTCTCATATCAATATGCGATGAAAGCCAAAGAACAGGAAGAAGCGTGAGATAAAAGCTGTGCCACTTTGAAATTGAAGGTCTACAGATTATAAGCGAGGAGGAACACTTGGCTAGGTAGAGGAATACTTTGGTTCCCTTCAATGTCAATCAGTAAGTTACTGTGCCTCAGACTCTGTTAATAGAAGAAGATAGAAACCGTGCTACTTTAAAATTGAAGGTCTATAGACCGTCAGTGAGGAAGAGCACATGGCCAGGCAGAGGAATAGTTTGGTTCCTTTCAATTTCAATCGGAAAGTTCCTCTGTCTCAGACTCTGTTAATACGCGAGAACGAAATGGATTCTCATATCAATACGCGATGAAAGCCAAAGAACAGGAAGGAACGTGAGATAAAAGCTATGCCACTTTGAAATTGAAGCGAGGAGGAACACATGGCTAGGTAGAGGAATACTTTGGTTACCTTCAATTTCAATCGGGAAGCCTCGCCTTCTATATAATACGTGGGAACGAAAAGGATCCTCATATCAATACGCGATGAAGGCCAAAGAACAGACAGAAGCTTGAGATAAAAGCTGTGCCACTTTGCTATTGAAGGTCTAAAGACTGCAAGCGAGGAGGAACACATGACTAGGTAGAGGAATACTTGGGTTCGCTTCAATTTCAACCGGTAAGTTCCTCTCCTTCGTTTTCTATATAATACGTGGAAACGAAAGGGATCCTCATATCAATACGCGATGAAGTCTAAAGAACAGGCAAAAGCTTGATATAAAAGCAGTGCCGCTTTGAGATGCATGGTCTAAAGATTATAAGCGAGGAGGAACACCTGACTGGGTAGAGAATACGTTGGTTTCCTTTAATTTCAATAGGTAAGTTCCTCTGCCTCGCATTCTATGTAATACGCGGAAATGAAAATGATCCTCATATCAATACGCGATGAAGTTTAAACAGCAGGCAGAAGCTTGAGATAAAGGCGGTACCGCTTTGAAATTGAAGGTCTAAAGATTATAAGCGATACACATGGCCAGGTAAAGGAATACTTTGATACCCTTAAATGTCAAGCCTCACAGCAGATGGAAGATGAGGGAGAGACTTGGGAATTGATTGGTGTCCTGCATTGGTTTTGTGATTGCTAACCTATCAGCTTGGTGGTAAATTAAACGACAGTTACTAAAAGATGTCGGGGGATATACGCTGTTTTCTTTTATTCTAGAATACCCGTACACAAAAAGCAGCGATTTGGATGAAATCGCGAAGCAGAAGAGAAGAGTTAATGGAAAAGTCGAAAACAGCTCTGACGGCCATACGGTACACCGAGTTTAAAAAAAAAGTTTCGAGGATTGGGCGAAGCGCTGCCAAAGGTGCCTTGCAGTCGATGGAGATTACTTTGAAGGAGATAATGGAAAAATCAAAGACAGCCCTAATGGCCATGCCCTACACCGAGTTTAAAAAAGGTTTCGAGGATTGGACGAAGCGATGACAGAGGTGCCTTGCCGTCGATGGAGAGTACTTTAAAGGAGATAATGGGGAAATTGAAGACAGCCCTGTTGGCCATGCCCTACACCGAGTTTAAAAAAGGTTTCCAGGATTGGACGAAGCGATGAAAAAGGTGCTTTGCCGTCGATGGAGAGTACTTTGAAGGAGATAATGGAAAAATCAAAGACAGCCCTAATGGCCATGCCCTACACCGAGTTTAAAAAAGGTTTCGAGGATTGGACGAAGCGATGACAGAGGTGCCTTGCCGTCGATGGAGAGTACTTTAAAGGAGATAATGGGGAAATTGAAGACAGCCCTGTTGGCCATGCCCTACACCGAGTTTAAAAAAGGTTTCCAGGATTGGACGAAGCGATGAAAAAGGTGCTTTGCCGTCGATGGAGAGTACTTTGAAGGAGATAATGAGAAAATTGAAGACAGCCCTGATGGCCATACCTTACACCGAGTTTAAAAAAGGTTTCGAGGATTGGGCGAAGCGCTGACAAAGGTGCAGTCGATGGAGAGTACTTTGAAAGAGATTATGGGAAAATTAAAGACAGCTCTGATGGCGATAGAGAGTAATTTGAAGGAGATAATGGAAAAATCAAAGACAGCCCTAATGGCCATGCCCTACACCGAGTTTAAAAAAGGTTTTGAGGATTGGGCGAAGCGATGACAGAGGTGCCTTGCCGTCGATGGAGAGTACTTTAAAGGAGATAATGGGGAAATTGAAGACAGCCCTGTTGGCCATGCCCTACACCGAGTTTAAAAAAGGTTTCGAGGATTGGACGAAGCGATGAAAAAGGTGCTTTGCCGTCGATGGAGAGTACTTTGAAGGAGATAATGGGAAAATTGAAGCCAGCTGTAATGGCGATAGAGAGTATTTTGAAGGAGATAATGTAAAAATCAAAGGCAGCGCTGACGGCCATGCCCTACACCAAGTTTATAAAAGGTTTCCAGGATTGGGCGAAGCGATGACAAATGTGCCTTGCAGTCGGGAAATTGGGGAAATAGAAGACAGCCCTGATGGCCATGCCCTACACCGAGTTTAAAAAAGGTTTCCAAGATTGGGCGAAGCGATGACAAAGGTGTCTTGCCGTCGATGGAGAGTACTTTGAAAGAGATAATGGGAAAATTAAAGACAGCTCTGATGGCGATAGAAAGTAATTTGAAGGAGATAATGGAAAAATCAAAGGCAGCGCTGACGAACATGCCCTACATCATCATCATCATCATCATCGGCACTACAACCGGGAACCGGTCTTGGCCTTATTTAGCAAGTCCTGAGGCTTGTTAAATTTTCCATAATGATTTGTTTTTTCCGGGCGAGGTCATTGGTCTTGCGCCATAGGCTACCCGACGGGGAATCGGACCCCGGTCTCCCGCGTGACAGGCGGGTATACTAACCACTATACTATCGAAGAGCCGGTCATGCCCTACACCGAGTTTAAAAAAGGTTTCGAGGATTGGACGAAGCGATAACGAAGGTGCCTTGCCGTCGATGGAGAGTACTTTGAAGGAAAGAATATGCATTTCCATGAATAAACTTTTATTTTTGTTGTTCTGAAAAAAAAACAGGAACTTTTTGATCAAGGTCATCGCGCCACTTGTTTCCTAAAAGAGCTGGCTTGTAGACGTACGATTTCAGATAATGTTGGTATTCCCACTGTTCTTCTTTTTCCTATTATCTCTTTATTTTTCCTGTGTGACCTGTATCTTTTGATGATGATGATGATAATACTAATTTTGTGCTTACTTACTACAAGAGAAGAGAAAAACACCACGCACTTGTCTCAATCACATTTTTTTGTACATATTTTAACGTCTATTGTAATATGTAACTTCAGAAATAGCAGTAATTGCTTTTAGTTTTTTGTAAAAAAAATTATTGAAAAACACGTCGTTTACAAACTTCCTCACTATGGTGGCGTGTTCGAGTGTGTCTATTGGGTTTGTCATCGGAGTACACATTAGCATCTTCATATATCAGTAGCCATTTTTAAAACTTCATAATTATAATTGCCATTTGATAGAAAGTTTACTGTTGCTCACAACTAAATTAATAATTTCATTAGTTGCCCATTTATTCAGGGATAAAAAGCTCCGACCACAAAAGAATAAAACCGATTTTATTTGATAACCTTACAAGTCTCGAAAACCTCCATCACGTGTCAGTACAAAAACATAACAATAAAGGTGTTATGGGTCAAAAATCTCGTTTTATACCACGTAGATATTCATACTTCAGATATTCAACATTTGGACAGAGTCGTTAAATGTCTCTATATTCTAGTGACACGGTTTTCAGTCTTGTTTCCAGGGGTGGTTACGGTCACAACTTGACGACCATTCCCGCTACCCCAATTCCCTGTCATCATTTTTCTTCGCGGGTTTTGGCATGGTGGCGAATTCTGCCCGGTATACTTTGTTCACGCTTCACCTCAACCGGTTTTGAAACAGATGTAATAACAATTTAACCTTCACATCGTCCTGTGCTAGGCGATGTTTACTGTCAGTCTTAATTGTCAATTATCGATTTTGGCCAACCCACCGACTCGCTTAGGGAAATGTACTACACTTGCATGCTTGTGAAACTCATTTCCAATGAATGCATCTGTATCCATGCAATATATTATGTGTAGGGTTACAAGAGAAACAAATCAAATCACCACTTGGCTAGCGTATCAAATTTGCTTTGATTGCCTCGTTTTTAGCACGTTTTCCTGTTACATTTTTAGATTGCCATAGATCATGAACGACCGGGTGCAATCATCTAGGCGGTCTGCACTCGCAGACCCGTAATCATGTATGTACCTCCATCATCATCCAGTCAACGATAATATGATACACACATTATTTCAACCACAGGTTTTAAGTTCATTGTGGCGCGATTGAGTTCATATTAGATGCATTAGAAACACTGTTTCCGGTTCGAACGCGAACAGTACACCGATAGAACATCGCTGTGGACGACACTTGTTTTCCATAATTATTCGACTCGAAAATGGATCCAATGAATCACTGTGCGATGGACGTGATTATATCGGCTACGCAACTATAAATGGACTCAAATTTAATGAGATTATATGGAAGAAAACAACGTAGTTCCAATGATGGGCGAACGATGGCCATGCTCATGGAAACTAGTGTAATTGATAGATAAAGCGAAGGTCAGGTGAATTCCTTTTACCTTGAGGCAAAAGAGGAAAAATTATTCGAAATACCTTGTGGAAACTAAACGACTAGTCATACCATACCTTCTCGGCTCGTTTTTCATTCAGTGGAATACGAACCTTTTCTAAAAACAGTATTTTTTTCTGTATATGCCATGGACATTTTCCTTTAGCTTGAACCAGAAATAGATTAGAGTTGGATTACAGACCATTAAACAGAAATGGAATTACGGGCCATTAGTTTTAGGATGCCAAATTTTAAAGCTGCCCAACGATACAAAAGGTGAGCAAAACTCACATCTATGGTATAAGACAACAGGTTTCGTACCCACGAGTACATAAATCAGTAACGTTTCATTGCACTTAGTGCGCAAAATTCAAAGCTCCCCTACAATTTTTTAGGAATAAGTTGCCTCTGATGTACGAAGGCGAATCAAATATGAACAATAATTTCTTTTTACTCATTTATTGAATAATGTTACACATTAACTATACTATAAACATTTTTCAATATAGTCTCCGTAATCTACACACTTTTGCCACCGATTTGGAAGTTTTAATATCCCTTGTTCGTAGAAAGATTTAGGGCGAGTTGTTAGCCAATTGCGCACATACTCCTTCATTACTTTCGAATTTTTTTCCTCCAAGTAATTCCTTCAAGGGTGCGCACAAAAAATAGCCACAGGGAGACTAGTCTGGGCTATAAGAAGAGTGTTCGGGGATTTCCCAGCCCATTTTTTTTTTTTTTTTTTTTTTTTTTTTTTTTTTTTTTTTTTTTGTTAATATACTTCTCTCGGGAGAGGCGAACCTATAGCGCCGAAGCGGCGCCCCGAGATGCCACCAAATAACTGTAGCAGTTCTCTTTGAACAGTTGCAGGTTGTAACGCTCCGGGAACACTCGCGCGCGGAGGGAATTCCATAGCTTTTCCGCTCTGTAACGGAACGAGTTCTGATGCAAAGACGGTCGCGCCGTCGGAGATGAACCGCAACGTAGTGCGATTGGTCGGATTGTCTCGTGGACCGAATATAAACCAAATTGCGCGGAACAATACTATAGCGTTTGGGATAATAGTGAAGAACGTGTAATTCGAACTGACGCTATGACAGTTAGAATCACCAAAGATTGAACCAATGCGTAACACATCAGGCTTCTGGCCGTGCTTAGAATTCGATTTTTAAACGCAAGTATATTCCACTGATGTGAATTGTTATTTTATCGCTACGGTATACGGCTCTAATGCATTATCTTATTCGATTTTCGTTCGGTGTTCTTCACTATTTGCTTGTGTATTGGGTGTGTATCTGTTAGAGACGTCACAATGCCACAAATCTCGAAAGAACAGTACCCGCGATAATAACTGTAAAACAGACAGAGGTCAGCTACGCGCCTTCGAAGTGATATCGACTGTAGTCCCGATGTCAGCGTCGTGTCCCCGATCAGGCGAATCGTTCGTTTCTGTAAACTCTCAAGTAGGTCGAGGGTACGTTTAGGAGCAGAGCTCCAAACATGAGAGCAATATTCGAGCGTGGGTTTAATTTGGGATTTATACAGGAGAAGAAGTTGGACCGGAGTAAAATATTTCTTGGTTCTAAAAAGATAGCTCAGTTTTTCCTCAGACGGATCTGGCGATGATCGACACGTGGTTATGCCACGATACATTCCCACAGACCGTGACGCCGAGCAATTTCATGCTTTCCTCCGATTCGAGGGCCTGGCCATTCATCATCAGCTGTAGAACCGATAATCCACTTTTCTTTCTGAATGTTGTATATTGTGTCTTCGTTGCATTGAAGTCGACGAGATTGGCCTTTCCCCTCTACAGGATCTTATCCAGATCCCGATTAAGAGAGTCGATCTGGCTACATCTCAGCTGGTGTGACGTTGATGCACTAATCGGTCGATCACTCGAAAAAGAGGAAACAAGCGTACTACTGTGGCGTTTCCGCCAAACGCCACTGTCTACCTACCGTAAAACCCCCATAACATTCAGCCAATTTCGTAACTTCACTAATGCAATCGCTTCACGCATTATATAGCTCAAATCTATAATCTTAAAGTCCCTGTAAAGAAAACTTACCTTTTCATGCATCTCTTCGCATACGATTTTTCATAAGATTTCTTGCTTTACTTATCTGGAATTCCAAACCAATTCGGCATCTTCGGTACCAGACAAATTTCTGTAAACAAAAGGATTTGCATTACATACAATGTAACCTTCACCAGGGGCCATAAACATTGCGCTGTCTATTTTTCAGCTTCGCCATGTGTGTGAAAAATCTCTTAACATACACATTGGCCGGCGACCTTTTTCTCCCAGCAATAATATACCAGCAGCTGCATTCAATTAGCGCAATCGACCCTGAAATTCCTTTAACGTGCATATGCACCATAGATTCCCGACCATTAGGCACCCTTGTTCCACCAATGCAATTCCGCCGTACATGTGCATACCACATGTCCTTGGCATTTCCACGGCCGCGACAGCTCTTTGACCATCGGCCAAAAGCAAATACTCTCATCTTACCCTAGAGTCATAAAACGAATTTCTTCGCATGTAATCATGTATACAATTCGATCCCTTTAGCATCACCAGCGATACACATTTCCCATTGTGTAAATAGAAAAACCATTAGCACTTCTTCCTAATGGTGATACATTTACTTACGCATACCTTCTCTTGTTTCTTAACCCTAACCTAGGACGGAATTCATGTCAGAGTTCTATCCTCGGTGAGTAGTTTTCCATCCACTGACCGTCGCGGTCACGCGATCTCCTGCTGTCTGTAGCGCTGCAGACATGCGAATATAATAATACCCGGAGTCGTGAGAGGTGTTCCGAACTTGTCGGTTTCCAATTGTTTGGCGAGTTTGTACCGCAATTCGTTTGAGATAGTGAAAAAAAGAATTTATGTGAGAAAAGTAACTTTATTTTAAAACAATTTAACTCTAAATTGCTGTCGATCGGTGCGCTTAGTAAAAAAAGTGCGAAATGTACACCTTATTCATCATCATCATCATCATCGGCACCACAACCGGGATCCGGTCTTGGCCTTATTTAGCAAGTCCTGATGCTTGTCAAATATCCCATAATAACCCGTTCTTCCGGGCAAGATTATTAGCCTTGCGCCAGTAACCCTTATTAGAAAACAATAAAAACCAATCGCAATAAATAAAAACAGTGTTTTATTTTACTTTCTTTATTTGTGCATGTCTTGTGGCGAAGTTTCGTTTCTTGTTGGTGTTATCTTCGGTACAAACATTTAGTGACGATTTGGTTGGCGGAAAATTATCTTTGTGATGATGGAGGAGGAAGTGAACGGAGTGCCCGTGTATTGGCACAATACTTCCTCCCCACACTACCATCCGCAATACTTAACACCGTGTTATCCCTCGACTCCAACAAATCATTTATGTGAAGCGAAAACAAGGTTGGGCCCAAAATAAACTTTGAGGCACCACAGAATTTTCGAGAACACTCTTCGCCCGGTCACAGGGCTTTTGGGAAAGTCCATATGAACAAAATTTGCTCAGCAATGCCCCGCGCCAGACGCGATCAAAAGCCTTGGAGATCTCCTCTCACTCTGTCTCTATCTTTCTCCCCCTTCCCCCCTCTCTCTCTCTCTCTCTCTCTCTTCATCAACCCTTTTTGTCTTTTTATTCTCTTTTTGCCTTTCTCCGTCTTCTCCGCTCACTCTGTCTTTATCTTTCTCCCCCCATATCCTCTCACTCTGTCTCTATCTTTCTCCCCCTTCTCCTTTCTCTCTCTCTCTCTCTTCATCCCCCTTTTTATCTTTTTATTCTCGTTCTTTTGCTCTCTCTTTTTCTCTGTCTCTCCTGCTTTGTCTTTTTCCTATCGCTCTTTCGCCAGTGTTGTTTCGACATTCCTCTTTTTTCCGCTCTCTGGGTTTTTTACTCCCTCTTTCTATTGCTCTCCATCTCTGTCTCTTGCTCTCTTTATTCCCCCTCCCGCCTTTCTCCATTCCCTCTGATTGATGGCTTTCACTGGCCAATACTGGAGATGGTGCACAACAGATAAGTTCACTGCCCAATGCTTATAGTAGTGTCTAAAGAATGAGGATATGCGCGTTACATTCCGCCTCCGTTCTAACGATGGAGTTTTGTTACGTCTGAATCTCCAATGAGTTTCCCTGCCAAAATTTGCATTTACAGAAGCGCCATCAGAAGTCTTTTTGATGTATACGACCAAATATGGAAATTGAATTCCAGCTTAGTTCGAACTTAGTTTCGGTTACTTGTACGATGGCAAGATAAAAAGTTCTAGACCTAAACGTGAAAAATTCAAAATCAAAAATTTCACATCAAAAAATCACTTATTTGCATCTAGGCATGCTTCCTGTCTTTCTTCTGCTATTTTTACCACCGTCAATCTTGCATCTTCCGTTGTCGTGAGAACATTAATTACCATTTTAATAGGCGCGAGTTTAAAAAATACATCAAACATCCCATGATGGTGTTAATTTGGACACATTCATGATGAATTCGACATTTTATACAGGTATGATTATTAAGCGTTGTGCGAACTAAGCAAAGGGAATCGTAGTATCGACTCATACCGACATCGTAAAGTGATAATTGTGGTTGCGAAAATAAGTAACCGTCACGTACGTATTTTTGTAGCATTTTAGTAGCACAAACGTAATTGTAGTTTGCTCTTTGCCATAGGCTCGATAAACCTATCGCACGCATATTGATAGTGAAGTTTATCATGTGAATATATGTTATTAACCTGGTTGAAGCTATAGTCTAGTAAACAGTCCTACACATCAGTCCATTCCAATAAAGGCCATTCACTTCTTCCTCCTTGCAAAATAGCCTTCGAATGGTTTAAAAAAAATGGTTTAAAATCGAATACAGTAAATTCACGAGTTATGATTCAGGTAGAAATAGCCGTACAGGAAGCAGGCGGCGGACTCAGAATTATGGAATTGTGGTCAATCACCGACGATGATTCAGACATAAATATACATGACTCAGCAACCGTCACAGTCTCGGCCGCCATACGTCTATCGTGTGATGGCTGAATGAATTTAAATACAAGAATGTTAAGGTCGACGAACCTACCGCAGGGCATTGTGGATTGCTTTCCCTGAGAGGTTGCTTTTAAATTGCATCGAATTGGTATCATAAAATTGGAATTCTGAACAAGCATTTTCTAAATACTTAATTGAGAAAGTAACAGAAGTTGGCAAGTAACCTTTTTGCCGAGGATCCAACAGAGTCATCCTTTAGTCATCATTGCAATGCCTTACCGAAGGTTACCTTTCTCGGCATAATCTTTCTTTTTTTTTTCATAAAATAAAAACAAATGCCTTGACTTTGTATTGTTAGCGATCGTCTTCTTAATTTTTTTCCCTTTCCCGATTTTGCACGGTCTGTCCATTTATTTCATTATTATTCTTTTAACCTTACTTAAATGATTTTTAATATTTATTTTCTTTATTATATTATATATTTTTTTATTTGTTTTCGTTTTTATTTTTAATTTATGTTATTTTCATTAATATAAATCCCTTTAAATTATTTTCTTAATTTACATTATTATTATTATATTAGTTTTTATTTTCATTATTAATAAAGTTTTCGTTTGTTTTCATTGTCACTATATATTTTTATTATTGTTATATTAATCATTAAACAACAATGTTGACTCTATACCTGACGTAAGCATGGGTACGATTTCACGTGGTACGCGAACCTTGAAAAGTATCAAACGTAAATCGATCATGTCGCTTGATTCCAGATACAGGAACGATAATAGATCAAAGAGTTAAGCTACTTTGTGTATAAATTAAGTAATACTGTGAAAACCTGCTGGGGATTTAAGAGGTCACAGATAAACTGTCTACTTACGAAATATCTGGAAACCAATGAACTCTATAGTGATCGCCGATAAAGATTTCCTAAGAATAGGTCCACAGGATATTTTAAAGTACACTTAACATGTTTATCCAAGATCCATGATGGGCACAGCCTAAACGACCTATTAATATAGTCATGGTACCAAAAAGGACTAGGCGGACATGGAAGGAAGGAAGAGGTAGTGAAGATAGAGACGTTAAAAAATTGGAAAGAGGATAGGAAAATAAGGACCAAGTGTCGAATTGTTTTGGTTCTGTATATTTGCTAGCCCTTCCATCATCATCATCATCATCATCGGCACTACAACCGGGAACCGGTCTTGGCCTTATTTAGTAAGTCCTGAGGCTTGTTAAATTTTCCATAATGATTTATTTTTTCTGGGCAAGGTCATTAGTCTTGCGCCAGAGGCTCCCCGGCGGGGAATCGAACCCCGGTCTCCCGGGTGACAGGCGGGTATACTAACCACTATACTATCGAGGAGCCCTTCCATGGGAAGACAGATTTGTTGATCAGAAAAACCGGTCACAACATCGAATAACCATACAGTACCAGTGCTCCTCGATAGTATAGTGGCTAGTATACCCGCCTGTCACGCGGGAGACCGTGGTTCGATTCCCCGTCGGGGAGCCTCTGGCGCAAGATCATTGACCTTGCCCGGAGAAAACAAATCATTATGGAAAATTTAACAAGCCCCAGGACTTGCTGAATAAGGCCAAGACCGGTTCCGAGTTGTAGTACCGATGATGATGATGATGACCAGTGAGGAAAGGGGAAAGTGAACATTTCCTGCAGTTTTTCAAACATAAATGGTCATAAAATGTGGCCAACCTACGGAACAATCGCCCATAATTCTCTTTTTGTCTTGTCTTTGTGCTAACCAAGTCATTGCAAGTGCAAGTCGGACAAAAACATCAAACACAACTGACAAATTAAGCTAAGTAAAGCAATTTCTTTCATGTATATATTGGCTCCAATGTTTTTGTTACGAGAATCCAACTCAACAGTGTTTATATTCTAATACCATACCGTTACAGCTCCGATGTTTGTGGAGCTATTGGTACTCGACTTTTGGTTGTTTGTTACGACAATCTGGGGCAACAGTGGTTTTATTTGAATGGTCTACCATTACACCCCATATAATACCAAAATATTCTGAACCTAAATCCACGTTGAGCAACTTGTCACCGTTTTCATCATCATCGGCACTACAACTGAGAATCGAACTTGACCTTATTTAGCAAGTCTCGAGTCTTGTTAAGTTTTCCATAATAATTTATTTTTACGGGCAAGGTTATTAGCCTTGCGCCATGCCATCGTTTTACCGGAAGGTAAAACTGTGACATGTCACTATTAATTCCCAAAAATTTTTTGGTAATATACAAAATCTGACATTTATTGCCATAAGGTTGGTAGATTTAGAGCTATTGTTGTTATTAGTTATTGGCCTCGCTCCCAGGTAGCGTATCTCCTGGTCCTGAATAGGATGAGGGATCTCTTGACCGCTCCTGAGGGGACCCGTTGCGGTCGCCGCCGTGCCTCCTCAAACCTGAGGGAAGAGTGGCGACCGATCGTGTTCGATTCTAGTGCCGCAAACTTCTGAGGGCAACCGCCAGCGGCTTCTGTTGGCTACCATGGGGGCAAGTGATCTTCAGCATCAGTGAGAATCTGTGAAGAAAAACGAAAGGGGCGAGAGCCACAGCTCTACTCACCAGTCAAGAATAAAACTCCGTTTTATTTTTAAACCGTACAGGTCTTCTTTATTCTTTTCGTTATGCTTTGTTCAAGATTTACTATCCTGTTGGTCTCCCCCAGGGACCATGTACATCTCTCAACTGCCCTCGAAGATCGCGATGCATCTTCCTTATAAATGAAAACAAATCGAGATTTTGTATCTTGAAACGAACGTTTCAGATGGAAAATCTCGATTTCGGGTGTGGTGTTCAATGTGCTCATTGAGGTAATGGTTCGGTTTTATGAGTTCTCATAAAACTATTATGCATAATTAGGATATGCATTAGAATTTGGGTTTTTTGTTTTTGTTATCCGTCTGGCTTATGCAGACAAGAGTTTGCGTGTCTTTCGGATGGGTAACACAAGATCCGTGGGAATTAGGTATTGGTTTTTGAATTGGTGCATTTACAAGTCATAAAACATCAGGCATGTGAAGATATAAATTAGGATGTTTATGATTGCTCGAATTGTGTGTCGGCGGAAAATAGATATGCCTTGGTTTAGACACATGCACGTTTTTGGACTTTGGATCTTTTAGGAACTTGAATTGAATTGAATTCAATGTTTGAGAGTTTGAACGTTTAGTTCGATTCGGTTGACATTGAATTCAATGTTGATTTGGGTGTAGGATTTGTATGTGGGGGAAGGAGATTGTTTCTATGGGGTAAGGAAATTGTAGGGCTTTCCGGGGCACTACACTATTGCCATTCGGCCTTCAGTTACTTCTTACGACAACCCGATCCTACTCCGGATAGTACCACGATCATTGCTCAGCTGAACTTAGTGAATACATTGTATCGCTTTAAACATTTTTCTACGGTACCCGTCAAAGGTATCGGTTCACATACTGTCCTTCTTCAGCCGAACAACACGAAAGTGGGACACTCTACCTCAATATATCGGGCGAATTATTTAAAAGTACTTTTTTTAGTAGGAATTTTATAGCAGATCAAACTGTCAAGTTGTCACGGTACTTTTGTTCGGTATTGTTGGACATTTGCAAATGAGAATGCTTAGCACGGCACAGCGTCTACACTGATTCAAATATATCACAAAGAGGAATGTGTTTCATAGTCACTGTACGGCCCACCGAAAGCACAATTCGGTGATTAATAGAAAAGTTCGAAATACAGTTTTCATGATTGGATAATTCGCGTCCATATAGACCACATCTAGCACATAAAGAATGACATATAGCGGTGGTAACTGAGAGTGTACACGCTGATAGGGATAAATCGATTCGGCGCCGTTTTCAATAACTTGGCGTACTTTACGTAGTGATCTACAAAATTCAACTCGTGCAATAATTCTAGCTGTCCAGCCTCCTGAATCGATTCGAGGCAGTTCTCAAGAGATTAGCTTGTCATATGCAGTAACATCGTATTTTACGTAATGGTCTTGATTTAAAATTCAACGCGTGCAAGAATTCAAGCTCCCCGGCCTTCCGAATCGATTCGGGGCACTTCTTAAGAGCTTAGCTTGTCATATGCACCAACTTATCGTATTTTACGTAATGATCTTGATTTAAAGTTCAACTAGTGCAAGAATTCAAACCCGGCAATCTTCCGAATCATCTCGGTTTCAGTTTTGAGCTCTCGAAAACCTTGGAAAACATCCATTGTTTTCGACTAAAATTTTATTCAGCGACGAGAGCTATTGCTGACTTGGTGACATGGTCAATAAGTAAAATTGCTATATTTAGGCTGAAGAACAACCCGAGCAGGTTCAAGAGCTGTCATTACATCTCGACTATATATATGATATAGAGTATATTAATAAAAAAGACTCCAGTATCAAGCACTCCTCCTATACGCGGACGACACTAAACTTTTCAAGACGATCCGCTCTTCTGTCGACTCCTCACTTCTCCAAATGGATCTCGACAGCTTTACAACTTGGTGCCAAAATAATTGCCTCCAACTAAATATTGCCAAATGTCACTCAACCAACTTCTCCCGTAAACGATTCCCCCTCCGCTACGTTCCAATGTCTTACTCAACCAACAGATAACACTGTACATTCGATTCCTGACCATGGCATCTTATGTGATAGGGAGCTTAACTTCACCCCACATATTGATGACATTATTCTCAAGGCCAACTCTGTCCTTGGTTTTGTGAAACGCTGGTCGAAAGAATTCTATAATCCCT
Source organism: Microdon myrmicae (assembly GCA_963931805.1). Taxonomy (NCBI): domain Eukaryota; kingdom Metazoa; phylum Arthropoda; class Insecta; order Diptera; family Syrphidae; genus Microdon; species Microdon myrmicae. The sequence goes on along the minus strand of OZ007500.1, from coordinate 74,697,205 downwards.
ACGTTTCCAGATCGCTCTATATAGCCTTTGTCCGCCCCATTCTTGAATATGCCAGTTAGGTTTGGTCTCCTCACTACTCGTCCCAAATTCGCAGGGTCGAAAGCGTGCATCGTCGCTTTTTGCGATTTGTCTTCCGAGGATTGAATTGGGAAAATCCTCTGATTCTACCCCCATACATGAGCCGTTTTCACCTAATTAACCTTAACACACTTAAAAAGCGCAGAATTCATGACGCCATACTCTTCATCCTCCGTCTACTATCAGGTTCAATCAACTGCCCAAGCCGGCTCTCCCCCATCACATTTTTCACTAATCCCCGAAACCTGCGAAACCCTCGTCTCTTCTATTTGCCCGCCCATCACACTTCTTACGGCTCTAATGAACCCGTTTCGCGAATGCTGGGGTGGGCAAACTCTTACCCCACCTTCTTTGACTTCAATCTCACCTCTCCCGCACTCAAACGTCGTCTCCTCTCTTACACCTCCTGATCCCAAACCCGCTTACTACCTACAGTCCGGTATCCAGCTTATCCTCGCCCTTCCCTGTCCTACCATTTAAACTATTATTCTACCCATCTTTGTTTAGTTCCCCATTCCAGTTTTTAAATTACTTTAACGCTAGTTTTTTTTTTTTTTTATTTATCATACAAAATTGAAAATTAACAGATACGTAGTGAAGAATCATGCTTACTAAAAACAGACCATTAGCGATGCTAGGAGTGCCATCGTAGGCGTTTCTTTGGAGTTATTAACCTACCCTCGTGTGTTTATTAATTGATCGGCCAGCTGACTCTAGCCGCTGTCATTATTATTATTTATTTAATTTATTTAATTCATTGTATTTTTAATATTGTTGTGAAATTAATTTATATCATAATTTTCCCGGTTCGATTTTGTTGTTGACCTGATGACGATCAAATACCATGATCGAAACGTCGTTAATGTAATGTAAAGAAAAAAAAAAAAAAAAATAAATAAATTACATTAAAAACAAAATTAGTCTGTATTTGCGATTTTAACTTCTCGGTTCTAAAGTTAGCAATGTTTTTAACTTTTATGGGTAGGCACTAGACCTCTTTACAATCCATCCCATTAATTCTTCAGTTTTCTAGTCTTCTCAACCAGTGATAACTACCCCCCCCCCCCCCCCCCCCCCCCGCCTGTTTTGGGTGTTATTTCGTCTCAGGAGTGTAAGGGGTACCCATGTTTCATTTACAGTTACTTATCTGCGCAGAAACTCATCTGGGTTGCGACGCATACGCTCCAAAATGTGAGCAAATTGGGAAAATTATCGTACCCAACTTAGATAATACCACGTGCATGCCAAAACTCAATAGCCATAACATTTCCAGCTGATTTCATCGCCTTTGCCTTCTTTGGAGCCCGCTCGACTTTAACAAACCACTGTTTTAACTGTTATTTCGTCTCATCGGTGTAGTGGTGTATCCATGTTTCATCTACAGTTACTAATCTGCGCAGAAACTCATCTGGGTTGCGACGCATGCGCTCCAAAAGTACCCAGCAGAAGAGCAAATGCTCTCGCAGGATTTTTTTTTCATGCCCAATTTATCATGCAATATTAAAACATAAAACAAATTGAAAATTACAGATACCTAGTGTTGAATGGAGTTTACTAAAAATAGACCAGTAGCGATGCTACGAGCGCCATTCTAGGCGTTTCTAAGGACTTATTGACTTACCCTCGTACGTTTGTACCTTCTTTCTTAAATCTATACTTATTCTTCCGCCCGTACTTTTTCCCGCGTGTTTCATGTAAAAGAAAAGGCATGTTCACTTTCTCTAATTTTTAAGCTTCCGACTCTATTTTGCACGCTCTTTTTCCCCTTGTCATCTTTTTGGATTTCCTTTTTACTCCATCTCCGCCCCTCTCCTCCATCCTCTATCCTCCTTCCTCTATCCTCCTTCCTCTCCCCTTCTTCCTCTCACCACCTCCCCCAACCCTTCTTCCTCTCGCCACCCTCCTCTGTGTTTCTTCCTCCACCCCCTTCTATCCTTCTTCCTCTCCCCGCCCTCCTCTCACCCCCGCCCCCATATCCCCCTCTCTCTCACTCTCTTTCTCTCTCTCTCGCTCGATCTCCCTCTCTCTCCCTCTCTCCCGCTCTCTTACTGTCCTACCCTGTCTTCTCTTTCTCTCATTCTTGAACTTTCTCACTGCCTCCTTTATCGGTCTCCCCCTTTCTCTCGCTCGATCTCTCTCTCTCTCTCTCTCCCTCTCTCCCACTCTCTTACTGTCCTACCTTGCCTTCTCTTTCTCTCATTCTTGAACTTTCTCACTGCCTCCTTTATCTTCTCTCTTTGTCTTCCTTACCCTCCCTTTGAATGTCTACTTCACCGTTTCTCCTTTCCAACTCGCACTCCCAATCTTGTTTTCCTGCACTCTCTTCCCTTGCCCCCGCTTCCTTTAAGCGATAGTGTGGGTTGTTTCGTGGTTCACATACTCACACGAACCGCACTTTATTATTCGATATAACACAACTATTGCAAACTCTTGTACGACAAGGTTCATTTGGCTCTTACAGGGTGAGCCATTTAAACCTTCAGGAGGTTTTTGGCAATATAATTATTAAAGAATCATTTTCGTTTATTTTGCAACTTGGAAATTTCTTCTAAGAACTTTTTGGAATGTACGGAAGCTGTCATAAGCCGATTTGAAAACAGATGTGAGATCTACAGGGTCGCCAAATGGGGAAAGTTCAAATTGCCCACCCTACATCAATAAAGTGAGTTGTTTCACTATTAAGGCCGCCCAACGTCTTCCATCATTAACAAGCATTTGGCTAGAAATCAACTATATTAAGCCCACATATGAGGAAATGATATTCTGAGCGGTAGTGTCAAAAACCAAGACACAACATTAATATGGAAGATATATGGACTCCAACATTTCGTTGCGATTAGCACCTTGAAAGTTCTTTGAAACTGCCTCTCCTTCCAAGTTAGAATATTGAAGGGCATCAAAGCACTCCCCTGCCTGGACATCCGATATAAAAACATTAAATTGTCATCACTTAAAAACATAATGCAGAAAAGTCCAACATAACACTTGGCAAGTATTTGCATGAACTCCATGAAATGTCCCTTGCTTCAAAGAGCCCTACAATTTCTCCCCAACGACCGGAATAAATGTAACCAATTTCAGGAAGCGAATTTTTTGAGCCATTGAGCCAATTGACGCACCATAAAAACGAATATGCTTTATATTCCACCATCTGTCTGTCATTGACTTTTCCGTTAAGAGTCGCCATTTTGCTCCTACTACTGCCCATAAAATATATCCTTTCCAAAATGTACACATAACATCATGTGAATCAATACACTTGCCCCTATGTTCGTAATTTAACTCGGAAGTTGTTCCAGCAATAAGTTGAACTACGAATTCAATATTAAAGTCAAAATGTGTAGTTATAAATCAATACAACGTTCTGACAGTGACACTTTCTCCCATTCGTTTCCTCTAGTTTCATTCTTATCAGAACGTGACTCATAAAATGCCTTTCCCCATTATGCATCAGCACCATGAAGTCAACCTCGTACACGTGGCCTTGATCTTAATATAAATTGAATTGAGTTCTTTTGCTTCTAATGTTGTGCGTCGACAGGTTGCACATTTATTGCTGTCAAAGTGTAGGCAACCGCCGTGCCCTTTCATTTCCTATGTGAGTTGCCTGCAGTTTATGGTGTAAATAATCAACAGCGGCGAGGTTTTTTTTTTTTTTGAATTGTTTTCGAAAATGCTAGCATAGCACTGAACTTCAAAATGAACAATTCAATACTTTGTTTGCAAAAGCTGTGAAATTCAATTCCAACTGGTATGAAAGTTAAAAATAGTAACATTGTGTTTTAGTTTGTTATATGGTAGATATAAAACAGGAAAAAAGTGTATAGCTGCTATGCACCCTACACAAGCTCACGCTGAACCTAGTTTGAAATCCCCCAACTCGTCACATTTCACAAGGTTAACTAACTGGTTATTTCGACTCACACCCCTGTACGTGACAGATTCAGCCATTGAACGGATGCATCTCGGTGTGTTGAATTGATTTGGCACTGTGCCACGAGAGAGTTGACCTTTTATAGGGATACACTTTAGTAGGTGCAAGATTCGGGCCAAATTTTTATAATACCATAAGGTCATGGCCAACACTGCCACCAGACTACTCTATGTCTACCGCTCTAGGTTTCCCAACCCGGCTGTCAAAAATTCAATGGCACGATGAGGACTTGGAATTCTTGGCCACATTATCGTTGTCTGTGCATAGCAAAAACTGCAATTAAATTCGAAAAGTTTTAGCCTGGTTTATTTGTGAAATAAATCCATTGGTTGCTGTTGAAATCATCGGCTACCTTAAAACTTACGTGTATATTAATCACGTCATGACACTTGCCACTATTTAAAACATTTTCATGGAAAAGAACGATGTTACCTAACCTCCTGGGTGGCGGAGATGTCAATCGAACCTACACGTGTCTTAATCTACTACTCGAAGTGTGTTAAAAGTTCCCTTTTGACAAAACCGCACAAGATTTATTCAGAATATTGATTTGAATGTATGCGCCAGTGAAAAGTAATTGTATGCGATAAAGTAGACCTTTTTAGGATTCGTCTCCATTTTGCTAAAAAAAAAAAGCACTCACCCCCAAAACGATTACCCTAATATATTCAAGCTCCACTACTGGCAAATGTTGTGCAATAAATTAATGAATTAAAACGCGTGTTGGTTTCACTAAAAGTATTAGATAGTTTGGAATAAAAATCAAGTGGACTACATCACCATATATTATATGTGTCTCCTTGTCTGTGTTGATTTGAAATCGTCGAGACAGTCAACGAAATTACTTCGCCATATGCTTTATCCAATTCTCGGGTAGGTCATTATCAGGATTAGCATGTAGGTGAGGCATAAAAATACTAATCGGGTTTTTAGATTAGCTAAAAGCATCTAAAGAGATCTCCTCACGAATTTCCATCTGACACTGAATGTTTATGCTAGTTTGCGTGTGTTATTATTGTCTGATATACGGGACTATTTTGCACCCTTGTCTATCTCTACTGAAACCCTCAAATACCATTAATTTCTAATTATTATTATCGTGATTTAGGTTTATGGTTAGTAAGTGGTGATTCGGATAAGCGATACTACATGGGTTTAGTGAGGTAATTGATATAGGGGCACAACACCTACTGAATCAACCGCAAGATATATACTATCCTGAGGGTTCATTTGTGTTGAGTTGTTGCAATGACACGGGAGTTTCGCTTCGACCAATGCAACATCGATGGCTTAAAGTGCAATTCCTGTAATGGGTTTGCCCATCTAATCATTTATAGACTAAATGAGACTGAATTAGACGCTAACGAGGACATTTCGAATGTCAGCCTAATTGGATATAACCTATAACAAAGCCCGAAAGATTTTTTTTTTTTTTTTGGAGGTTAAATTGATCAATATTGATCAATTTATGCAAGAACTGGTATGATATGAGGCCCTTTATTCCACACTGAATAAAGAATATTAAAACTAAGTGGAATATGTGGTTCGCTTCGAAGTAAAGGAAGAGTTAAGCTTCCAATTGTAAGAATTTAACAATACAGGTGTTGGGAGATATGGGGCACTTTATTCCACACTGAGTAAATAATATCAAAACTAGGTGGAATATATGATTCGCTCCCGAGTAAAGGAGGAGTTAAGCTTCCGGTTGTAGGAATTTAACAATACAGGTGTTGGAAGATATGAGGCCGTTTATTCCACACTGTATAAAGAATATCAAAAACAAAGTGGAATATGTGGTTCACTTCCGAGTAAAGGAAGAGTTAAGCTTCCGGTTGTAGGAATTTAACAATACAGGTGTTGGAAGATATGAGTTCGCTTCCGGGTAAAGGAGAAGTTAAGCTTCCGGTTGCAAGAATTTACCAATACAGGTGTTGGAAGATATGAGGCCCTTTATTCCACACGGGGTTAGGAATATCAAAACTAAGTGGAATATGTGGTTCTCTTCCGAGTAAAGGGTGAGTTAAGCTTCCGGTTGCAAGAATTTAACAATACAGGTGTCAGAAGATATGAGGCCCTTTATTCCACACTGAGTAAAGAATATCAAAAACAAAGTGGAATATGTGGTTGGCTTCCGAGTAAAGGGAGAGTTAAGCTTCCGGTTGCAAGAATTTACCAATACAGGTGTTGGAAGATGATACCTCGACACACAGCTGGACAAACAGATTGAGCAAAAAAACGCCACATGCAGCGAACTGGTTCCCTCTGTCTTGGGTTGTATTTCCTTAAACGAAAATTTGCATTCAAGGAACTATATTTGGTCATAAGCCTTTGGGTCCCATTTTCTACTTTGTTTACATCAAGCAAGGCATCGCAGAAGAATCACACATCCCTCGACAGACTGTGCAGGATTATGCTTGTCGATCCACAGAACACACTTTGGTTATCATTTCCAGATACACACATTATATTGACATCTTCGCGATCACACATTCCCCTGCCAACCAAACATATTCGGCTGTTGTTTACACGCCCCAAACTTAGTGCCGTTCAACTTATTTTCCTATCATCCAACCACCACAATCTGAACCAATGATATCTAGTAGATATTACCCGCAAGGGTAATGAGTTATTCGTTTTTTACAGAACATGCGAGAATTCACACGTTTATCTCTAGTTCAGTTTTAATCGCTTGGCTGAGTTTAAAGGACCAGTCAACTTACGTAACTTTGCTAACCATATGCCTTAAGCATTACTACTAGTGCATGTACCAAGTGCCAGTGTTTAAAAGACCAGTCAACTTACGTAACTTTGCTAACCATATGCCTTTAGCATTATTACCAGTGCGGGTACTAAGTGGCGGTGTTTAAAAGACCAGTTAACTTAGGTAACTTTGTGAAATATGTCTTTCGTGTTATTACTAGTGCGCGTGTTAAGTGCCAGGACCAGTCAACTTCTGTAGCTTTGCGACACAAGTACTAGTACTAGTGCAAATGCTAAATGACAGTCTTAAAGACCAACCCACAACTGTACCTTTTGTGAACCATCGACTTAATCTCAGAGCGTTGCGTCTACCGCTCGCTACTATCCTCCAGTGAAGAAAAACAGGTGGCATTCGGCGTTTCAACTTGAGTTGATTTCCATGGCACACGGATACCGGTGGAGAGAATGAGCGAAGAGGAGTATTTGTGTCACGTATGCAGGGAGACACCGCAGCAGACCTTGTCTGCGATGGAGGGAAGTCGTAGACCTGGACGCCCAGAGCCTGGAAGTGCCAAACTGGGCGACATCAGCTCGAAATCGGGACCGGTGGAGAGACTTGCTAACTAAGGCCAAGACCGGATCCCGGTTGTAGTGCCGATGATGATGATGATGTAAGTAACTTTGAATGCAAGAAAAAGAACTGACGCTACAACCATGAGTTGTACGCTATCTACCTTGAAGCTAATGTTTTAAGAAAAATCAAACTCGGTAGACTCCGGTGGGCGGGACACCTAGCTCGAATGAGCGAAGAGGAGAGGAGCATGCAAGACCTTGTCTGTGACGGGAGGATGGCGGGGACCAGGACGCCCGGAGCCTGGGAGTGCCAAATTGGATAACATCAGCTAGAAATCGAGACTATCTGGATTCCGAGAGAACCATTCATTGTCTCCTCTTTGTGATATGTGTTTCTCAAGGAAAATCGCTTTTAAAATGTTGGTCGGCTTCGGTTTGTGTGTCTGTTGAATTTTATACATTTTGAAATGCAAATAGCGATGTAGAATTCTTCGTAAAGTCCCCTTCTTGATATTTAAGGCTGAGTTTTCCTCGCTAGTCAATTATTGTGGATTTTTTGTTACAAGCCTCCACACACTTGAAGAGCGCAGAAATCATGCCGACATTCTCTTTATGCAATGTCTCCTTTCACCATCATCATCATCGGCACTACAACCGGGGGCCGGCCTTGGCCTTATTTAGCAAGTCCTGAGAGGCTTGTTAAATTTTCCATGATAAATTGTTTTTCCGGGCAAGGTCATTAGTCTTGTGCCAGAGGCTCCCCGACGGGGAATCGAACCCCGGTCTCCCGCGTGACAGGCGGGGATACTAACCACTATACTATCGAGGAGCCTTCTGTCTTCTTTCAGGTGCGATCAATTGCCCAAGTCTGCCATCTTCCATCCCATTTAACACGAATCCCCGTAACTTGCGAAAGCCTCGTCTCTTCTACTTGCCCGCCCATCACACCTCTTATGGTTCTAACGAACCCATTTCGCGAATGCTGCGGTGAGCAAACTCTTGACCAACCTTCTTTGACTTCAATCGCACATCTCCCGCTCTCAAACATTGTCTCCTCTGTTACTCTTCTTGGCCCACCACCGACGCTCTCAGAACCCGCACTCATACTTACACCCCAGCCTCCGGCTTAACCACCTTCCCCCGCGACTCATACAGACACACACATCCTTGTTCGGCCCCTTATGCCCCCGTTCGCGCGCTTAGTTAAGTTTATTATACCTTGGTTTTTAACTTAGTTGTTAAGTGTATATATATTTTTATATATATTGCTTGTACTAAGCTCTGCCCTCATCATCATCACCATCATCATAACCATCATCATCATCGGCACTACAGTCGGGAACCGGTGTTGGCCTTATTTAGCAAGTCCTGGGGCATGTTAAATTTTCCATAATGGTTTGTTTTTTCCGGGCAAGGTCATTAGTCTTGCGCCAAAGCTCTGCCCTCACCAAATTCAAATTCAACATACTAAATAATATGTGCTGTCATCTCTGACTTCGGGCAGCCTTCGTTCATCATTTTTACTGTTGGCCCGGTTGTCTTAAATTTTGTCATCTATTTACGAATAGTTGGCGCAAGGCTAATAACCTTGCCCGGAAAAACAAATTATTATGGAAAATTTAACAAGCCTCGGGACTTGCTAAAAAAGGCCAAGACCGGATCCCGGTTGTAGTGCCGAATGATGATGATTTACGAATAGACTGCGGTTGGGGCTTGACAGTGTCTCGTAAACGTTAGTACGATACATTCGGCTCTACATCGTCGCAGACTATATGATATATAATTTTATAAATTACGTACGAAAACATAGAATGCATGCTGCACTCTCATGAACGCCTTGACTAGAATTTCCATGAATGGGTGCATCTAACAACACCGGTAGCGTACCCGCTTCCCTATACATTTATTTCAAAATATTCAAAACAGATCGCGAACACAGTTAAGGTCCACTTTGTATATATTATATAGAAAAACACGAAATGATGTCTACAGTTCTTATATTCATCATCATCATCGGCACTACAACCGGGAACCGGTCTTGGCCTTATTTAGCAAGTCCTATTGTTAAATGTTCCATAATGATTTGTTTTTTTTCCGGGCAAGGTCATAAGTCTTGCGCCAGAGGCTCCCCGACGGGGAATCGAACCCGGGTCTTCCGTGTGACAGGCGGGTATACTAACTATACTATCGAGGAGCCCACAGATCTTATATTACAACATTCAATTAGTCCTCGTTGGTTTCAACCTGTGCTGCAATTTTGAATCATGCATGGGAATCATTTTTAATATTTTCTTATGTTTAGAAAAACAGCGCGAACTTATTCAACTAGGTTGTGTACCCTCAAAATTATGAGATTTGTTGCTTGAAATTATAAGGAGTAAATACTACTACTACTATAGTATATAATAACAAGTTGTTTTGACCAGACCACACTACACCTTCTGTCCCAAAATAAACCAGAATTGTTTTAATCGAATCGTTGACCCCATCTGTTGACTGGTTATTGAAAATTTCTTAATAAACCCTCGAAGTTTGATGTTCGATTTCACTCGAAATACAATGCATTAAGTGACAGTAGGTTTTGTGAATCGCCAAAAATGTCTACAGCCAAAAAAGACAATATTAAATTATCAAACTGCCCTGGTAGAATAGGCCGTGGACTTTACTTCATAAATGGCGCAAAATTCATTCAAATTCGTCTATTTCGGGACCCATTTTTTATAAGAATATTAATAATCCCTGTGTTGCACTTCACAAATGGCGCAAAATTCAGATCTTGCGTCTATTTCGGGACACATTATATAAGCGTATTGATACTCCTCTTAGAGTGGGTACATTTAAAGTGCCAGATAAGTAAGCACACATTGTTGAAAACGCAATAGCATGATCGTAGTATCTGAAGAAGATTTCCTTTTTGAGAAAGTCAATGTTCGCATACCAAAATGCCGATGCCTTGATGACGTAAATGGTTTCGGCCGAAAACAAAGACAAGTCTCATTACAAGGAAAAATGTATCATATCATCTTTTATTTGTATGGCTTCGACATCTCCACCTCGCAGGACAACGTCGTATTCAAAATATTGTTTTGTATTCGTGGGCCTTGGAAAAATAATTGTATGCGATGTAAAAGGAGTTTTCAGGATCTCTCGTTTATTGGTTTTTTGCTTGTTCTCACGAAAAACATCAAAAGGGATTACCCTAAAAATGTTGAAGGAACAATTCTAACGAAAGCAAGAGATTTGGAAAGGTATAGCAGGGGTAAGAAGACCCTGGTACGTATTGGCTTTAAATGTTTAAAGGCAATAATAAGGATCTTCACTTTAATGGAGCAATCACTTGAATCCTTAAGAGGCAAAAAAATCACAAATTGACGAGAATGCCTAAGTAAACAAAGTAAACAAAACAACCAAACCCCATCTACAAGTGGGTGGGTCTGTGGTACACATAAAGAAGTCTACAAAGCAAAAATTGTATTCCTTGATATATTCGAGGTTCCCTTATCGCAGTCAGCATAACACAAATTGTTTTTAGGGTTCATGTAATCATACTTTCAAAGGGAGGGGTCTTGTGGCTTGAATGGTAATTATCTTAAATTCAATGTTTGAATGTTGTTTTCCTCGAAAGTAAAAACAAAACAAAAAAAAACAATGCTCGGTTAATGTACGCCCTAAGAATTATTTCACACTCTCATTTGTAATATTCGAAATATACCGAAACATGTCTTCCGCACCAGATGAATTTTTTTATTGCCACCTCCTCTCCATAAGTACGTTCGGTAATTTTAATGGCGTAGCTCCATAAATGATCCAAATTATGCAGATATCTATAGAGCACATGGAGAATTTATGTGTTGATCATCACAACTCTTTGCGATGTCGACATCATATAGACAAATCATGTGAATTTCGACGCAGCTGTTTTGGTATTTCCCGGAATGAGCAAAGACCCTATTTTACTTTGGCACTAAGTCAGGCGTGGATTGGGAAGATTGGCATTTAATTCGTTACAGTCACTAGGTATGACAAATCTTACCGAGAACATCGAACTGTAGATACATAGATAGTCAGGAAACAGAGTTTCACACACAATTAAGATGTGAACTATTTAGACAGCCGTTAGTCGGCAAAAATTCCTACGTACACATCTGTTGAATGAAAGTTCAATTGATGACTAATACCCCAACAGTGCGAACCTGTGTCGTCACTAGTTGAATCAAGTTTTGCGATACAGACATATGTGCTAATGGTCATCGTCCTCATCATCCAGCAATCACACAAGCAGAACACGGATGGGGTCAAATCTTGACATTAGTTGTGATAGATACTTTCGAAAGGCTCATCCCAAGGTGTCGGGAGACTGCTTCAAAAATATTTGAGTAACCTTCGTCGACAGTTTTCGGGTCATCGAAATTACAAGGAAACTCTTGTAGCAGATTTGTACACACCAGATAGACGGTGTTGTACATCTTGATCCTTACATAAAATTCGATTCCAAAACATCACGCGATCTGTGTCCCTTTAGCGATACACCATTTCTACATTAAAATACCTCTTTTCTTTTTCCCGGTGTTGGGTGTTTGAAATTTCTCTAAAAAAACACTATACAAGTTGTTAAATATGACGGGAGATAGTTCATGGGCCAATAGTTGATTAGGAGTTGTACAAACCTATAAGAACAAGGAAGATCATTGATATAAAGATAATGGAACCAAAACTGGAACTTAGGTGGTTCTGCTTCCTGAAACAGCACTGCATTGTCACAGAAGAATTGATGGCTGTTGATTTTTACTATAAATGGTGTGTGAATTTTTGTTTTAGTATAAACCTTAAGTTTCTTTTTGTTTATATTACACGCACACAACAACTTGCATAACTTTCTGTCTCACTCACTCTCTCCCTCTACTTTTAACCTTTTTTTCTCGGCTTTTTTTATTTTTGTTTTTACTTTTTCCTTTTTAAATTTAACGATTTCGCGTACACGACCGTTACGATTAATAACTTCTTTGATATCCACACACGAGCTAAACTTAAACCATTGAATTATGCCTTTTCGTTATTTTTACTTTCCGCAATTAAATCTTCAAGTCCTTTCACTATTATCAAATATTTAGTATACAACTAATAATCACAATAATTAATAGACAGTTGAACTAGCAATGGGCCACAAGTACCGCCACTGATAGATACTGCCACTGTATCTATATTTGTTATCTATCTATCGTGCATGCCAATACGTTTGAGGGGAGCACGTAACTACTGAACGGAATGAGAACTGAGTATCAACTGAATGGCCACAGTTCCAACCAGTTTTGCTCTGTGCCGTGACTGCCAGTACGTTTCTTGCAAGCCGCATAATTTGAAGCCACCAGAAGCTACCACACAACTACCACAAGCAAGACGCAAAAAGTACAATTCTTTTCGCGCATCCGAGTTTAGCAAAGTATCTTCATATCGCCAGTGTAATCGTGCTCTGATTTGTGTCGCAACTGCTGTGATGGCATGACTTGTGAAAGGGTAGTGACAGTGTGTTGCTGATGATACTTGGTAGAGAAAGTTCAGATACTTTCTGTTCCCTCGGATGGGAAATAATCGACTGTAGGTTCCTTATCTTAGCATTGACTTCTCATAGATGTGTTACCCCGTTACAGTAATGATTGCACATTGTTAACAATGGCTGTGTGATGGAAAATTTATGGTGTACACTGTAGTTAATCTCAATGCAGGGCATCAATGGGATCATTGAATTCAAACATCGGATTTTCATGGGTTCGAGTACACCGGTTGGCACATATTATAGCACAATTACTTAGGTCATCAAAGTTACAATGAAAAGGTTAATTTTGGATTATTTGAACGACAAATGTTTGTAACACGAAAAAAATGAAATAGCGTGACAATTATCACCTTTCCTTATTTTGCACTTATTGGGAAACCCCTTTTTTATACTAATGCTATCGCGCGCATAAGAGGGGACTTTGTCTTAAATGTTTAAATACAATGCGTGCGGAAGAAAACGCAGAGCATAAGGCAAAACGGAATCAAAGTAGATTGGTTTTTAATATGTGGATATAACTTTTATTTATTATTATTATTATTTATTGGCCTGTAGGAACCCGGAAGTTCATGACCTCACCGACTCGACTCTGCCATCGTTCCCTGTCCTGTGCATTCTCCTTCCACGCTTGACCATTCGATCCGACCTCCTCAAGGTCAAACCTAACATTGTCCTCCCCTCTCCGTCGCGGGCGTCCGGTCGGTCTCTTTCCCGTTGGTCTACCGTCAAGAATTCTACACACGGTCCTATCGTTGCCCATTCGGGCCACGTGTCCGGCCCATCTTAATGTTCGCAACTTGATTACTCTTACTATTGTAGGTTTGTGATATAGCTCTTCCAATTCGTGGTTATGGAGTTTCCTCCATTGTCCTACCTCCTCGTCATATTTACCTCCAAAGATACCCCTCAAAACTTTATTCTCGAATACTTCTCGGAATTTGTTTTCTTCCCGTTTTGTGTTTCGGATCCATATAGATCAATCGACATGATTATGGTTCTATAGACACGGAGTTTATGTTACGTGACAGCAGTCTGGATTTCAGAAGTTTACTGACTGCGTGCCAACTAGCGTTACCGGAATGCAGTCTTTTGTTAATCTCCTTCGAGGTTTCTTTACTGGCCGTCAGTATTGTTCCCAGATATTTAAATTCTTTAACTTTTTCAAATATCTTGCCTCTGATGTTTATATGTGTTCCCTGAGGTCCACCTGCTCTCGCCGTAATCATATATTTTGTTTTGTCTTCATTTATTTCTAGGCCCACCTCTTCTGTCGCTTGCATGATGATTTCATTATTTTTACTAACAGTTTCTAGATTATCGCCCAGAACGGCGATGTGATCCGCATATGCGAGCACTTGTGTGACCCCGTTCAGGGATGATCCGGCCATGTTATCGTCTTGTACCTTTCTGATGACATACTCGAGCACAAGGTTAAAAAGACACGGTGATATACCATCCCCCTGCTTTAGTCCGTCCTGGATTTCAAATGGTTCTGAGAGGTGGTGTTCTATTCTAACTCGCCCTTTGTTTTCGTTCATGCAAATTTGAATGAGGGCGGCATATTTTTTTCGGGATTCCAAGCTCAACTACAATATGGTAGAGTCTTTTCCTTGCGACTGAGTCGTAGGCTTTTTTGAAGTTAACGAACAGTTGGTGAACCGTCTCTCCGTATTCCCACTTCTTTTCCAGCAGTTGTCTTATTGTGAACATTTGGTCGCTTGTTGACCGGTTCCTACGGAATCCACATTAGTAGTCTCCCAGTATCTCTTCTGCGTACGGTGTGATTCTCACCAGAATGACATTTGTTAATATTTTGATATGCGATTGGGAGCGATGATATCCCTCGGTAGTTTTCGCAGTCAGATCTGTCGCCTTTTTTGAAAATGGGAACGACTATTGAGGTTTTCCATTCTTCCGGAGTGACTTCCTTATCCCATATTGTTTGGATGAGCTGGTGGATCCTCCGAGCGGTTGCTTCTCCTCCATGCTTCACAAGCCCTGTCGGTATGCAGTCGACTCCGGGAGCTTTGTTGTTTTTCAATCGATTTATTGCGTCTACAACTTCGTTGAGAGATGGCTCTGGGATCTGAGGCTCGGCTGTATGTACGCTTGATGCGTTTATTTGTGGTTGATGGGTGCGTACATTGAGCAGATTTTCAAAGTACTATGTGGATATAACTACGACGACAAAACACATGATCAAGTAAAGCGTTCCAAATTCGTGTGGTTCGACTAAAGAATGATTGTGTGTACTTACTTGTACGTCTAAAGAAAAGAAGATAATGTGACAATTATCACCTTTCCTTATTTTGCACTTATTGGGAAAACCTTGTTTTTATACTAATGCTATCGCGCGCATAAGAGGAGATTTTGTCTTAAACGTTTAAACACAATGCGTGCCGAAGTAAACGGAGAGCATAAGACAAAAAAGAATCAATGTAGATTGGTTTTGAATATGTGGATATAACTATGACAAAAAAAAAACATGATCAAATAAAGCGTTCCATATTCGTGTGGTTCGGCTAAAGAATGATTATCTGTACTTACTTGTACGTCTAACGAAAATTTTCAACACCACTGAGTGGTAGGTAGGGACCCAAAGCCCACCTGCCCGGTGAAATACCACCCCATTAACCTATAATCCGTGAAATGGTTGGGAGAAATCCTTGAGCATCTTTCGAATCTTGGCTGATGGACCCGGTCGAGAAAAAAAAAACATCTCAGGGCGCTGACTCAGCGCTATAGGTTCGCCTTTCCAGGGAGAAGTAAAATAAAAAAAAATTAACTGATCCGCTCGCGTACTTGACGTGACATCGCGGGGCAATGTAAGGAGAAGGGTGTTCAAAAAATAACAGGATTCTTGCGGTTTCACCTCTCGTATTAGACTTATTGGGGACTCAGCAGTAAGTCGAACAATTCCGTCGTTAGAACACAGGCGCAACGTATCATGCCTATCTCTTTTCTATAGGTATTACCACGGTCGTTGCTCAACTGAACTTGCTGAATGTGTTCCGCGCCTTCAGACATTTTCCCGCAATAACCGTCAATCTGTGAATGCGCATCAGTCCACGTTGAAAGTGGACTTTAGGCGCACAAATAAACATAGAGAGTCATTCTAGAGCCGAACCACGCGAATGTGGAATGTTCTGCCTGATCATTTGCTTTCTAGCCGTTGTGATGTCCAGACATTCACGACCAACATACGTCGACACCTCCTTTCCTTATCCACTTCCTCTCCATCCGCTCGCACTGTGCTCTGACATTTAAGGGTACTTCAAAATCCCCTTTTGTGCGCGCGTTAGTGTAAAAAAAAAGACCGGTAGTGTTATATCCTATTGGTCTAAAAACATCACCACTTCTTTTCCTTTCAGTGCGACGAACTACGACACTCCTTGATTCTGACTCCAAGAACGAATAATAAATGTAATAAATGTACAGCACGCCAAATCTCTTTATTGTTTACTTAATTACAAAGTTTAATGCTAGGGTCTTTATATTACACTTCACACTTACTGTTGGACTTAGTGTCTAACGTTTATATAAGAACTTTATAAAACACTTCAAAATTTAACATAAAAACTTAGTGTTCGATGTACATGTAGGTAACTTATCGTTATTAGAACTTTATAAAACACTGCAGAAATTCACATAAAAACTTAGCGTTCGATGTACATGTATGAAAGGCGTGATCGACTCCAACGAGAGATGTATCCAGACTCTGGGTTTTGCTTAACATGGAGTGCCGACTTCCCTCCACGGAATCAGTTTAGGGAATCCTTATTGCCACCGAGACGACAGAATATCAAATTTTATTCATCGCTTCCGCGACCGACAAAGGATGATTTCCACTCATATGGTCCCAGCGCAAAGGGCACGAAACATAAACGATGTTTGCCTGTGTTGCTCATGGTGTGTGTGTTCACAAGTATGCGGACCTTGTATCAACCGAATCCTTACGGGGAACATTAGCTGGCATGGTTGCAGCTAGTGCTTCTATCTCGCCGTAGATATTTTGGTGTTTACACGATCAGCAAATGCGTACAGCATTTATGCTGATCGTGCACATCTTGGCAGCATCTCCCAGCAGTCGAATTCTCGCTGGTAATTTTCCATTTAGGAGAACTCGACTTCCTTGGGCGGTCAGCCGTATGCCATAATGTATTTGTCGATCGGATGACCGACCGATGTGGGCATAGGTAAAAGAAAAGAAAAGAAGAAATATCTCCTGCACGTGTGTGACAGACTCGTTAGGAGATACTTCATTGATATGGTTCGGGTAATGTTGGTCGCTTGATGGAGCAACCAAATTGTTTTTCCTAGTGGAAATACTTATGTTGCTGATGGGGTTTTACATCAGCGAGGATTATTGATTAAAAGCATTTCAGAAGTGGTTGGTACAACTATAGGAAGGTAAGTACTTGTTTTGCAGGGTTTATGTGTTTTAGGCAACTGCTTCCATATTATAGGTTGTAAGGTAAGTAGTGGCGTTCAATGGAACTGCCACAATACTTGTTTTATAGCGTTTTTGGATGCTCTAGGTTGTGTTTTCGAATGGTTAATGGGAAGATGAGTAGTGGCGTTCAAGGGCACCGCCACAGACCAACTCGATTTTATTTTGTCGTTGTGTTGATAAACATCTTTTAAAACCATTTGGTTGGGTAACTTAAAAGGTTCGCATTTGTTGCTGAAAATATATTCAGTAACCGAATGAATGAATGCATTATAATAGGCTGGCGTTTATCATCATCATCATCATCGGCACTACAACCGGCATCCGGTTTTGGCCTCATTTAGCAAGTCTCTCCACCGGTCCCGATTTCTAGCCGTTGTTATCCAGTTTGGCACTCGCAGGCTCCGGGCGTTCTGGTCCACGCCATCCCCCCATCACAGACAAGGTCTGCAGCGCGTACGCCTTCCATACATCCTGCCACAAAGGACTTTTCGAGCAGGCTCTTCTTCGCCCATTCGAGCTAGATGTCTCGCGCACCGGAGTCTACCGAGCTTGATTTTTCTTACAACATTAGCTTCAAGGTAGATCGCATACAATTCATGGTTGTAGCGTCAGTTTTTTTCTTCTTGCATTTAAAGTTACTTACATCATCATCATCATCGGCACTGCAACCGGGATCCGGTCTTGGCCTTAGGTCCCGATTTCGAGCTGATGTCGCCCAGTTTGGCACTCCCAGGCTCTGGGCGTCCTGGTCTACGACTTCCCTCCATCGCAGACAAGGTCTGCCGCGGTGTCTCCCTCCATACGTGCCACAAAGACTCCTTCGCTCATTCGAGCTAGGTGGCCCGCCCACCGGAGTCTACCGAACTTGACTTTTCTTACAACGTTAGCTTCAAGGTAGATTGCGTACAACTCATGGTTGTAGCGTCCCCGGAATCGTCTCCCGAATCGTCCTCCCTCACATCTGGGACCAACAATTAACCTTAAGACCTTCCACTCGGATGCGGCTAAGAGTTCAGAGTGTATTTTATTGGGTACTCAGGTCTCGGATGCATACATGAGTACTGGTAAGGCCATGGTCTTGCACAGTGGTAGCTTGCTTGTTCTGGACAAATGTCGGGATTTAAAGTGCCTTGATAGACCATAGTTGGCGCAAGGCTAATAACCTTGCCCGTAAAAATAAATTGTTATGGAAAATTTAACCAGCCTCGAGTCTTGCTAAATAAGGCCAAGACCGGATCCCGGTTGTAGTGCCGATGATGATGATGATAGACCATAGCAGGCTTTTTTGTATTTGATCAGCCGTCCGAGTATTTCTTCCATATTGTTATCGGTATATTTGACCCAAGGTAGTTAAAGGATTGCACTACTTCAAATTCGTGCTGCACTACCCTGATAGTTTGACCAACGTTAGGTCTTCTCGTCGCAGAAGTTGCCACCATGTACTTAGTTTTTCCTTCATTAATGTGCAGTCCCAGTTTTTGTGCCGCCTGCTTGATCTAAGTGAAGGGCCAGCCGATTCGGTTCTACCGATGATGTCGATGTCACCTGCGTAGGCAAGTATCTGGCTGGACTTGGTGATAATAGTCCCTCTAGTTGTAACGCAAGAGTCACGGATTGCTTTCTCCAACGCCAGGTTGAAGAGGAGGCAGGCCAGACCGCCCCCTTGTCGGAGTCCATTAAAGATGGTTATTGTTTTCCACAGCAATCCAGCAATTTTTACTTGACTTGTTACGTTGGTCATGGTCAACCTACAAAGTCGTATCAATTTATTTGAAATGCCGAACTCTCTCATGGTATTATATAGTTCTACCCTAGCTATGCTGTCGTAGGCGGCCTCAAAGTTTATAAATAGATGATATAATGGAATCTTAAATTCCTAACATTTTTCCATCGCCTGCCTAAGTGTGAATATCTTATCAATCGCTGATTTGCCTGGGATGAAGCCACACTGATATTGACCAATGATGACTTTAGCGTATGGGGCTATCCGATCTTGTAGGATAGAGGAGAGTATCTTATAGGGGGTACTCAGCAATGTTATACCCCTATAGTTGCTGCGCAGTGTGATATCTCCCTGATGTATGGGGCAAATTTTTCCACGACGCCAATCTTCCGGCATCTCCTCTTGCTCCCATACATGCACCATGATCTCATGAATTGCGTGATGTAACGCTATCCCTCCTTGTTTGATTATCTCAGCTGGTATGCCATCAGCTCCGGGGACTTTATTTGATTTGAGCTGTTATATGGCCTGTTTAGTGTTTCCTCAATTCTTGGTGGCGGCAGCATTTGGTCCTGATCTTGCATTGGTGGAGCCTCCAATCCGTCTATGAGGTGACAATTTACCAATTCATTGAAGTGCACTTCTCATCGCTCCAGAATGCCTTCAGGATTGGTGATCAGATTACCCTCTTTATCTTTGCAGTAAGTGCAGCGTGATGTGTACCGCGTCATACTGCGAATTATTTGGTAAAACTTCCGCGCCTGGTGCGGACCTCGCTCTCTACTTTTCTCTATTTCACAGACAAAGTTTTTTCCCATGCACTTTTCTTTTGTTTGTGAAGTCTTTTTTCAGATCTTCTGAGCTCTTTGTATTTCTCCTAGCGTACCTGCGTCCTATGAGACTGCTGCCTTGCCCGGTATGCAGCATTCTTACGTTCAGTCGCTACTTTGCACTCATCATCAAACCAGTCGCTCCGATTTTTACGACTACTGCCTAAGATGGAATTGGCAGTACTAATGACAGTATTCTTAAGGCGTGTCCATTTCTTGTCTACGCCCGGCATTCTGGCCCCAGGACTTACTCTCCCTCCATCGAGTTCTTCAAGGGCGAGTCTTAACGCATGACCAAAGGTGTTACTGGGTTTCTTAATGCGTAAGGCAGCCGTGTTGATTCGAACCTGATCCGCGGATGCAATACGTCTCCTTAAGGCAATCCGCGCTCGGAAAACTGTACCAACAAGATAGTGATCCGAGTCGACGTTCGCACCTCGGTACGTTCGTACCGTCATCAGGCTCGAGGAGTGGCGGCGATCTATCAACACGTGGTCAATTTGGTTGTGAGTGGCTCCATCAGGTGATACCCAGGTGGATTTGTGGATATTTTTACGCGGAAACCTGGTACTCGCAATGACCAAGTTCTTTGATATTGCCAGTTCGATGACTCATAGTCCATTGTCATTAGTGTTCTCATGCAAACTATGGCAACCTGTGTAGTACCTGACAACCGTCTCCCGACCTATTTTGCCATTCAAATCAACAAGGTAGATTTTCACATCGTATCTTGGGCAGGCATTGAGGACCCGTTCGACGTTCTCGTAGTATTCTTCTTTTTCGTCGTCAGGGGACTCCTCTGTAGGGACGTGAAAGTTTATGAGGGTTATTGTCTTAAACTTGCCTCGCACGCGAAAAGTGCATAGCCTTTCGTTTATTCCATTAAAGCCGATTATGGCAGGCTTCAGCTTTCTGACTAGAAAGCCCACCCCGAGCATATGGTGTTTTGCATGGCAGCTATAATAAATGTCATACTCATTTCTTTGAACAGCATCACTCAACGTTCATCTTATTTCTTGCAATACTGTTATATCAGCCTTATATTCGGACAGGGCATCGGCTAGCTGCTGTGCAGCTCGAGCTCTATATAGTGAGCGGACGTTCCATGTAAAAATTCTTAAATCGTTTAGCCATTTTCGTTTCCGTGGTCATCGTCGTGTATTCGGTCTATATCCGAGGCTTATTAAATTTGCCATAATAATTCATTTTTATGGGCCTGGTTATTAGCCTTGCGCCAACCTTTCTCAGGAATGTCGCTGCATGCATTGGTTCACTACTTCGCGGGTGCCAGAGTAGCTATCCAGGGGTGTCACGAGGAGACTGCATGCCAACTTGGATTGAACAGGGACAAGGATCGTTCTGGCCTTCGCCGGGTTGAAAGCAATCAGTAACTTTGCCCTGTATGCTCGCACCCATCCCCCCAGTCTTCAGCTACTCTTTAATTGTAGAATTAATTTAGTGTCGTCTTGAGTTTTTTCCTTGTTTTAATTTCACGCTACTATCGCACCATAGAACTCCTTTTCGATTAAGAGCAGCACTATTGTACTCTTTTCCCGAATTCGCCCAAGTATTCCTTCTGTCACAGCTCGCCGTACTCGAAACTGAGCTACTTGGTTGTGACACAAGGTGACACCTCGAGTGTAGAGGGCGGAGAGTTATTTCATAAAAACATATTTTCACCGAGTGTCCTCATCGTAGCTAGTTATATCGTGCAACAGCAGGAGTAGGGGCGGGAGGGAGGGCAGCGAACGCCTTTCGCGGATGATGAGAAATGTCAACTCCAATTCCACCTTGTTCGACCTCTCTCAGGCACCGCCTCCTAAACCATTCTCACTACCAATCTTGAGCGGTGCTTCTACACTTTACTACAGGGTGGCGCAAAATTAATCATCATCATCGTCAATCAAAAGTATACCTTTTCCGGATTCGAATTTGCCTGATTTCTTGGTTTTGTTTAAACGGAATACCGACACACCAAACTCTTGAATGATTCCGATGTCTGGTGTTCTTTCCGTCCATTTCTCGTAGGGGGTTCGTCCGTCCAGTGTACTGGTTGGGCAACGGTTTATAATACAGGGTGGAGCAAATTAATCATCCAATTTTGTCTTTGAATTACTTTTTTACTAAATAAAAAAAAAAAGATCTTGAGTGATGGAAAAATTTGGACCTTTACAATTTTTTCTAATTCACAAATGTCAAATATGATGTCTAGTTCACAGATGTCAAGTATAATTGACGTACGACGCCATTTGCAAAAATTACAACAGCTTCCAATAGGGTGATTAATTTTTCGCCACCCTGCAGTAAACCGTAGAAGTGCCGCTTAGGATTGGTGGTGAGAATGGTTTAGGGGGCGGTGCCTGAAAGTATTTGGTAGAGAGGTCGAACAAGGTGGAATTGGAGTTGACATTTCTCAGCATCCGCGAAAGGGGTTCGTTGAGACCATACGAGGGGGAATGTAGATAAGGCGAGAATTACGCGTATTTGGAGGGTTTGTGTTCAGAGGAATTAAATTACGGAGGTAAGCGCAGTCGACCGAGCCGGAGAGGACCCAACGAATGAACACTACGTCAGCCACTATATCGTTCCTCAAGGGTTCTGAGGTTGATTAATTTGAGACGGTTAATGTGCGGGGGCAGGATTAAGGGGTTTTCCCATTCTTGCCCTCGGAGAGCGAACAGAAGGAAGCGACGTTAAATACTATCGATTCTACGGATATGGATCTTGTGATAAGGAAACCATACCTGGCAAGCATATACTAGCAGGGGCTGGAAGAGGGTAAGGTAAACGAATCGAGTTACGTAGGGGTCGAAGAATTCCTTAGACCATCGTCTCACGAATCCGAGGGCCCATTTGACTTCCGGATCATCTCATCAATGTGAGAGAGGAAGTTAAGTTCCCTGTCGCAAAGGATCCCAAGATCTCGAATAGATTGAACAATGATCAGGGGTTGGTTATGAAGGGAATAGGGACGTGAGGATAAGGGAATGCGTTTACGGGAAGAGGTTATAGATTGGCACTTGGCGATGTTAAGTACAAAGCAGTTTTTGTCACACCAAGTCGAGAAGCTATCAAAGTCTAAGAATCAACTGGTCACTCGATGATCTTGTATATCTTTATGTCAGTGTATAGGGACAAGCTGAAATTCTTAATGATCTTATCAATATCATTAGTGGCAAGTATAAATAGAAAAGGGCACAGGTGGCTACCTTGAAGGACCCCAGGGGTGGCATGGAAGGGGTTGGATATCGTGGACCTGAACCAAACTGAATATAGTTTATCCTTTAGATAGGAAGAAATCCATTTCCGCAATCCGGGTTCGAAGCCGAGGGCGGATAATCTGAAGATCATTAGGTTGTGAGAGATTTTGTCGAATGTTTTACTGAGGTCGGTTGAGACCATGTCAACCACGTTTCCGTGCTCTAGTGCTGAGAGAGTAAAGGAAGTGGATTGGATTGTACAGTAGTAGATCGGCCATTGAGAAAACCATGTTGCCTTAGTGAAATAAAAGATTTGCAACGAAAACTAAAAGATTCGTATAAAATGCTTTCGAGAATGTTAGGTAAGTGGCACAGTTTGGCGATAGGGTGGTATTTCGTGTCGCGTGCTTGAACTAGTTAGTTCAAGCCATTGAACAATTTAATTACTATTATTTTTTGTTATTGATTGTTATAGTTTATATTCATTCTTGTTATTAATTGTTAGTCTTAATTTTTTATAGTTTTTGTAAATACCTGCATGTTTGGCAGCACTGTTTGTGTGTGTTACTGCCGTTTTTGTTGTTTAGTTTTTGCTTGTCATTTTGTTATGTAAATTAGTTTTTCGTTCCGTTGTCGTTGCAATTAGTTGTCTCCCGTTCGTTTCTATCATAAAAGATAGTTTAATTTCGTTCGTAATTTCGTTAAAACCAATCGAATTGTCGTTTGACTTTGTAATTTTATATTGAATTTAAGGTCCATTGTGATAAACATTGCGTTTAATTATTTTCGTCGTCGTTCGCTCCCGGTAAACGCACCGGTACTCAACAATTCGCGACATCATTTTGGGACTCTTCTTGTGTATGAGGTGATGAAGGAGGTTTTTCTAATGTGGGGGAATACGCCTTGAGAGCGTGAGAGATTGAAGATCAATGAGAGGGAGCAGAGAGAATGGATGAGCATTTCTTGAGGAGGATTGCAGGAATACTATCAGGGCCCGGTGTAAACTCGTCTTTGAGTTGTAGTAGCTTAGATTCAATTAAGGGCGAACCAAAGGAGTTGTGGAGAAGGAGCCCGAGGGAAAAGTTAGGTAGGTAGTTCAAGTATGACGGGTCAGGGAGAAAGAAGTCATTAGTGAATGACTGATTGAAGTGAGTGGTGAAGAGATTAGCAATACTAACAGGATCAGATGAAATATGAGAGCTTAAGGTAAGCGATATGGGGTAACCATCGGATTTAAGTTTATGATTGACGAACTGAAAGAAGGTTTTGCGATCATTTTTGAGGTTGGTCTGAGTTTTGGTGGCGCAATAACCTTGCCCGGAAAAACAAATTATTGTGGAAAGTTTAACAAACCTCAGGACTTGCTAAATAGGGCCAAGACCGGATCCCGGTTGTGGTGCCAATGATGCTGTATGCTGAGTTTTGGTGGATAGTTGCGATAAAGGGTGTTGAAAAGTTCCGTGAATTGGAGGTAACAGCCAAGAAAGTTGGAGTAGTCAGGTATAGTTCGATTCCTAGAGAAGATGACCCATAACTTATTCCTTTTGTTACGCCGGGAGCGAAACTTATGATTGTACCATGGAGGGGTAGAGGTTGATGTTTTTTGTCTAGAGTGGAAAACGAACAGGAAAATAGAGTAAAGAATTTTGGTGTATAATTGAGTGATGGTATAGTGTTTGAAATGATAGTGAAGAACGTATGATTCGAACTGACGCTATGACAGTTAGAATCAACAAAAATTGAATCTAAGCGTAACACATCAGGCTACTGGCCGATTTTAGATTTCGATTTTTAAACTCAACTATATTCCACTGATGTGAATTATTTTTTTTATCGCTATGGTATACGGCTCTGATGTATGTTTCTTATTCGATTTTCGTTCGGTGTTCTTCACTATTTGATTGTGTATTGTGTGTATCTGTTAGAGACGCCACAATGGCATCTTCAACGGATAGGTGATCGTAGTTGAAGGAAAGGCGGCCTAGGTTGTTGATGAGGCGAAAGTTGATTTTATGGAAATCGTAGGCGTAGTGATTGTTAGGGGGGCGGACGTGGGCAAGTGGACTCGGAAGAAAGTCACGGAAAGAGGGGGTGGTGGTGGTTTGTAGATGTAAAGCCGAAGGGCTTGGGTGAAACATTTGTATTGATAGAGTCTGTTGTAAAGATGAGGTCTACCTGCCTACCCAAGAGGTTTCGAGCGTTGCTGACCTGACAGAGGCAAGAATCATCTAGTCGGTCCTTGCCAGAGGTGGGGTGGGAGGTGAAGTGTAACTGATCCAATGCAATTGCATTAGCAAATGATGATGGTTTTAGGTGTTTTTGGATGTTTAATAGGAAGGTGAGTAGTGGCGTTCAATGGAACCGTCACGGTAAATTGCTTTTCTGGGTTTTAGGCGCTCTAGGAAGAAGTTTCTTGTTGTACCTGCGAA
This sequence comes from Microdon myrmicae, assembly GCA_963931805.1. Taxonomy (NCBI): domain Eukaryota; kingdom Metazoa; phylum Arthropoda; class Insecta; order Diptera; family Syrphidae; genus Microdon; species Microdon myrmicae. The sequence goes on along the minus strand of OZ007500.1, from coordinate 74,671,731 downwards.
GGTTAAGCAGTGGCGTTAGGTGGAAACGCCACAGATGCACATTTGGTTGGATATAAAATGGATAAATGGTCTCCACTGCTTAGCTTGTACTTATGTCGTACTTCGAAATTTTTCATTACCATGGCTGAATTTCTATAAGTGCATAATTTGTTACTTCGAGGCTTATTGCCTTAGACTTCAAACAAACCCCATAGAGAAAACTCAAACGGCGTTAAATCGCATGATCTGAACGGCCAGCTCTGATCACTAAAATGGAGAAGTTACACGATCAGGGATTAACCCATTTATGAAGCTCCTCATTATTTTATGTAGCGTTCCCTTTTTATTAACACCAAACATTTTTTTTAACTAATCCGGTAAACGTGGATTACACTGTGGGGTTATAAGTCTAGTCAGGGCGCCGGCAAGGCCGCAGAAAGTAATAAATCTAGACACGCAATTTTCAGGTATATTTATTGTACTTTTAAGTAGCTTTTAAAAAATGTTCAATTAATTTCATGATAACCCCGAGGTAGGAGCACGTTGCGCCGTAGACCGCTGCGAAATAAAAGACCTCGATGGCGGCTGTCCTACAGGTCATAATATTTATCTGAAACAAAAAATTGAAAAAGTTTACTGGTTGGGATGAATGTGGTTATGGCATGAACCACGAAAAATGAAATCTATCCAAAAATAACAAAATGGCGACGTTTTGAAATTTATGTGCGCTTTTAATGAATGTTTTTGTTCTTTTTTTGTTTATAAAAAAATCAAATTACAACGTATCGGCATAATTGTGGTTCATGCGATAGAGAGTTCAATTACGCGTATTTAAAAAAATTTTAAAAAAACATTAAGATTCGTTGAAAATTGACTGAGTTATAACAGCCGCCAGCTCGAAAAACGTTGTTTTCCAGAAAACGCGTTTAAAGTTTTAAGTGTAGTTATTTCCACATAAATGTTTATATTGCGACGCATATGACAATCAGTACTGGAATCTTCGAGAAAGTCCGAAACAAAGTACTAGATTATTTTAGGAAGTACTGGAAGACTGGAATAGAAAAGTCGAGATTATGGAACGGACGGAAACGAAACGCCAAATCAGAATGGGGGAACGGTATAAATAAGTCGCACACAGACCATGAGGAGGAGTCATAAGTAAGGCAGTGAAGCAAGCGATACGTGCGGAAGCGAAAGTCTCGAGTGAGAGCAAGCGATAAGTAAGAAGTAAAATACGCGATAAGTACGGAAGCGATAAGTCAAGAAATCGTTGTGTACGGTAAAAGTAACGGTTGTGATTAACGGACTAATAAAGTGTTATATTAATTCAAAATCGATTTAACGGCTCTTATTTATTCACAATAATTAATCCAGTGAACCCTAAGCTCGCTACAATATTTTGATATATACCGCTAGTCAGCTATTCCAGGGCCATACAACAATCCTTCGACTTCTTCAAAATCGATTTGCTCCTGCAATTTATCATTTTTCGTGGCCATTCTCGCCTCGATTGAATGAATCGTCGATAACCGCTCGGCGTCTTTTATGCGGTTAGCGTCACGAGTGCAAGCATACTCGTATGCATTTGGGCAAAATCGGTTTAAAATCTTCATTGAATATACAGCTGGCCAAATATGTCGCAATATTTATGATATTGGAGGAGCAAAAAGAGTGTTTTGGGGGCGAACTGCCACACAGTTTTGTGAAGCACTCGTTGTTGTTTTGTGTGAATCCTCCACAGCAGCGGTTCAACAAATCTTGCGACGAAAGGTCTTCATAAATGGGCCGAATTAATTCCTGCATGTTCGAGTCGAGAGGAGGAGGATGGTTGTATGATGGTCCACTTGGACATTTCTCGTGCTGAGGCTCGAAGTCATCCGAACCGGCTATTTTCTTCGCCGACGTGCTGGTAAATTCTTTCTCATTTTCATTTGTATGTTGATTCCCGGGGAATCTTCTCTTTGTTCCTTTTCTACCGGGACGATTCAAACTGTATTTTTTGCTTTTTCTGTCTTGGGGCATTTTAAAAAACACACGCACTGAGACGCCAAAAACGCGGGAGACACAATATCGCACACGTGTTTTTCGTACGTTATAAACCTGATTTCAACAGTGTAATCCCTAATAGTTCAGTGTAAAGAGGCTCCATCTAACGCCCAAAATAGAAAACCTTAAGTGAAATCATAAACTCAAAGAAAGGTCGATAAATGTACAAGGAATGTTCGGTGCCTGCGCGACGCTCGCTACCTGCTTTGACTCAGTCGGTTCGGAGGCTCATAACTTTTTAACCGTTACGAATTTCGAATTTCGAAAAAAATTTGACCAAAATTTGACCCAACTGATGAGAATGTACCCTTAATTATGAACCGTAGGAAGAATATCGGCTGCAGCCGTGTCAACAATACGCTGGCCAGCGTGTGTTTATCGATTATGATTGCTGGCGAGTTGAGCTGATAGGGGATATGGAATGGTTCATGAATTATGAATCAGAAAAATTCAATGATATGCATGCCAGGTTTGCTTTCAGGTGGAAGATGCTGCAGGGTAGCTTACGCTGCCCATTTGCAGGTAAGTAGAAAGACTTGCCTGGTAAGTGGGAGACAGGTAAAAGGGGATGGGTGGTTCTTTGGAAATGGCTTAAACCCCCACAACACCCTTCCTTTTTTCAATCTCTCCTACTCGGTCATGCCCGAACAACTGAAGCTATGTATCCTGCACTGTATTGATAAAGCTGAATTGTGGTCACGGGCCCGTTTTGTAAACGCAAGTCGTTCTGTTTTGATTTTTGATATAAGAGCAAGTGTATTTACACCCGAGCTTATCGATTTAGGGTAAACCCTGAACTGTTAACTGTGATGCTGTTTTTTTCCGTTGGCAACATTTTGTCTCACAAATGACGCAAGATCCAGAACTGCGTGAATTTTGAGGTAGCCTGTAGATACAATATAAGTGGTGAAACTGGTAAATATGTAACTAGGGCTTTGCGCTTTTGCTCAATCTGGACCCAGGAATATTTATCCAGGTCTTTGACTCAAAACAGATTCCTTCGATATAGTCATAAAAACCACCAATCTGATGTTATCAAAATGAGACATAAAACCATACACATTCCATTATTTGTTCCGTCTTGTGTTTTTCCAAATTGAAATTAAGAGCACGTGTTGCTGTCCAATTATTTTGGAATTTCATAAATTCGCCACAAAAGTACCTTTAAAACATTTTCCTACTCAACACGTTCCAAGGCCACATTGTCAGTGCTCGTGCCCGCACGCCACAGACCACATTAACTAATTGTCCACTCCAGGGTGTGGTGTCCATCACCACATCATACAACGAATTCTAATAACACGAATAATGACCTCAAATTTGTGCTAATTAAATTAACACCAAGAAGGATGCCTTAAGGTCGTTAGTTGTGGTAATTACATTGAACTATAAATTGATTGAATATTGATGGTTATGGAAATACCAGGGAAGCACTCTGTAGTCATGTGGATTAAAGAGTGACTTGTTGCGCGTACCTCATTGATAATCCGGTAAATATTTTGAAAAGGATTTTCCCTTTTCTATCTACATGATAATCTGGTTGTTGTAATGAGAGTCCTGAAAGCATCTCCCACCCACATCTAAATAATATTATTTCCTTCTGTGTAGTCGCACCTCCTTTTCATTTACTTCTCTTAAATGAAAAAGCAGGTGGTGGGTGTAAGGCGTCATACTTCGTTTTTTGATATTATTTACCCATACCCTAGGGCATTGAATTTACAAACCATTTTGCTCTTCAGGATATTGGATTAAGCTTCAAAAGGAAATAGCATTAACCTAGTTTTCATAAACGAAGCGCCATGATTACCAGCACCAGATTGTTAAGAATAAGGCGTCATATTATAAAAAGGATTCCTTACCCCCCTTTTTAAACCTTTAAGTATTCTGAATAAGGTCGTTAAAATACGTTCCCATTTAATTAGTGCGTTTGGAATGTGACCCATAAGGAACTTGAATAGTTTCTTCTGTAGTGTACTCGACTTCTTGAAGTCATTCGTCTCTTTTTCACTCTTGGTGTTGACCTTAGGGACGTGCCACACTTCGCGAATGCAATCAATTTGCTACGAGTGTGTACTTGACTTAAATACAACATGCATACTATTAAGTTAAATTTGTATTGAAGGATGACATTTACTATCAGTCTTCATAACTAGGTTAGTCAATTTTTTGACGTTGTTTGATCCTCTCAGGTGAGTTGATACCAGGAGTTTGCACAAAGAAGTACAAAAATTAATGTGAAAACCTCCCTTGCAAGCACTCACAAGTTCAATAATTAACGAGACAAACAGCAATGGCATGTACACATTAAAAATCAGTTTTAGATCGGTAGATAAACACAGAGAATCGTTCTTCAGCCGAACCACACGAACAAGAAACACTCTGACTAATCATGTCTTTTCTCATCATTCAAAATGTCAATCGTTTAAAATTAATAAACATCGATACCATATCGTCCTATTCTCTCCCACTTTTTCTAACCGCAATGTACTGTGATTCCTTGAAGTTCGAGATAGCTTCTTTTGTGCACGCGTAGTCTAACCAAAACACAGAACCCTGTAGGCCCAAATTGTCCAGTTAATAAATAATCAAAAATTACTAAACGACGGACAGAAACCACATAAAAAACGAAAACCATAAGATTAAAAAAAATTAAATAACCTAGAACCTGGTTGAGTGTGGAAGTTGATGGTGGAAGTTTTTATTTACACTACCTCGTTCAGAGACAGGGATTTTAACGTACCCTTAAATGTCAGAGCACAGGGCGAGCGAAAGAAAAAGTAGTGGATAAGGAAAGGAGGTATCGATGTACATTGGTTTTAAATGGTTGGACATTACAACGACGAGAAAGCACGCGATCGTAGAGCATTCCACATTCGTGTGATTCGGCTAAAGAATGACTATGTTTATTTGTGCGCCTGAAGTTAAGTTTCAACGTGAACTGATGCGCATTATCAGATGGACGGGTATTGCGGCAAATTGTCTGGAGAGGCGGAACACATTCAGCAAGTTTAGTCGAGCGACGACCGTGATAATACCTATAGACAAGAGACAAGCGTGATACGTTGCGCCTATGTTCTAACAACGAAATTGAACGACTAACTTGGTGCTATGGGTCGATAAGAAAGAGAGAAGGATTGTCTTTTATCCGTCGGATCAGGGAATTGTCCACTCCACTGGATGTAATTTCGACAAAAGGGTTGGATGCCAAACTCTGGCAAACGCTTTTGAAATATCGAATGCGACAACCTTGCTTTCGTCGAAGTAGTGGATGGAATGGCTCCACTTTTCGCTAAGATACGCCTTCAGATTTACTGTGGACCTGTTGCTATGAAAGCCATATTGGTGGTCATTGAGAAGTTGATTTGATTCCAATCTTGCTTTCATGGAAGTAGTGAATGGAATGGCTCCACTTCTCGGTAAGGTACGCCATCAAATCTCCCGTGAACCCGATGCTGCGAAAGCCATATTAGCGGTCATTGAAAGGGTCATTTGATTCCAGATGTTTCGAAAGTTGACGGTTGATAAGTTTTTCCATTACCTTCGAGAGAATAGAAGTCAGTGCTATGGGTCGATAAAAAGAAAGGATTGAATTGCCGAGCTTTCTGGGTATTGGTTGAATGTTTTCTGACTTCCATCTATAGTGGCAGTAGAATAGGACAGATGAAGTTTCCGTAATGGCTTATCGAGTGAAAAAGAACATCTCAAGAGAATTGGGGAAATGCCATCCCGACAAGCACATTTATCTGCGTTTAGCTCCTTGAGTGCCCGGGTAACAGTACGCTTTCGGAAGCAAATCTGGCTCATGGCGTGCTGGTTATGCTCAAGTTGAGGCAGAACTGATGTGGTATCAGGCAGCGTTGAGTTGGCTGCCAAATGTGCAGCAAATAGATTCGCTTTCTCTATTGCACTGGTGACTGGTCTGTCATCGACTATTAGCGAAGGAATGGATGAGGGAACCGAGTTTTGAATGTTCTTCACAAATGCCTAGAAGTCTCTACTACCTGTGGGAGAGTGTAGTATTTTTGGTCTCACTTTCTGGTCATGCAAGAACTTTGCGCATTGCGGTCATCTCTAGCTCTCTTAAATCTTTTCCGGTTTTCCTCAGTATTGTTTGATTTATACAACCGGAAGCTCAACTCTTTAGCCAATGGCTTCTCTGCACCCGGAATCGAACCACATATTTCTCTTGGGTTTGATACTCTTTACCCTGTGTGGAATAAAGTTTCCCATGCCAAGGAGAATGGGGTCTGTCACTGTGTCCGCTGAAGAGTCAACATCGTTACTGAGGAAAAATAACGATCCTTAACCTCCAATTCGTTCAGACTTCGAAAAACGATACTGTTTTTTGGGAGTTTTCTCGTTAACGTTGCTGTTAGTTAGAGCAAATTTAGCTGACACGACAAATTCGTCTGAAGTGCCGAAGGGCGAGAAACTTCAATTGTGCATTTCTTTGGGTGGGAGGTGAGAAACAGGTCCAGTGTGTTGAGGGATTTTTTTTTTATTATTATTAAACTTCTCTCAGGAGAGGCGAACCTATAGCGCCGAGCTGGCAAATAACTGTTCTAATTTTTTGTGAACAGTTGCAGGTTGTAACGCTCTGGAATCACTCGCGCGGGGGGGGGGGGGGGAATTCCACAGCTTCTCCGGTCTGTAACGGAACGATTTCTGATGCAAGGATGTTCACGCCGTCGGAAGATGAACCGTAAAGTGGTGCGATCCATCGGATTGCTGCGTGGAGCGCATATAAAGCAAATTGCGCGGAACAATACCACGAATCTCCGATGAACAGTACCCGTGATAATATCTATAAAATAGACAGAGGTCTGCTGCGCGCCTTCGATGTGATATTGACTGTAGTCCCGACGTCAGCACCGTATCCCCGGTCAGACGAATTGCTCATCTCTGTATGCTCTCAAGTAGGTCGAGGGTACGTTTAGGAGCAGAGCTCCAAAGATGAGAGCAATATTCGAGCGCGGGTCTAGTTTTGGATTTATGCAGGAGAAAAAGTTGGGCCGGGGTAAAATATTTCTTGGCTCTAAAAAGATAGCTCAGTTTTCCTTAGGCTGACCTGGCGATGTTCGACACATTCCCACAGACCGTGACGCCGACCAATTTCAAGCTTTCTGCAGATTCAAAGGGCTGGCCATTCATCATCAGCTGCAGAACAGATGATCAGTTTTCTTTGTGAGTGTTATATACTCGTATGTGTCTTCGTTGCATTAAAGTCGACGAGATTGGCCTTTCCCCACTGGAGGACCTTCTCCAGATCCCGATTCAGAGTCGATCTGGCTACACCTCAGCTGATGCGACGTTAATGCACTTATCGGCCGGTCACTCGAAAAAGAGGAAACAAGCGTGCAAAATCCCCAAAACTGAACACTGTTATCCGTTGACTCCAATAAATCAGTTATGTGAAGCAAAAACCAAGGTCGGAACCAAAATAGAACCTTGATGCACCCTGGAATTAACAGGATACAGATCCGAACACTAACCGTCGACAACAACCCGGATCGATCGATTTTCGAGGAAACTCTTCGTTCAGTCGCAAAGCTGCTGGGAAAGATCATATGAACGAAGTTTGCTTAGCAATGCCCCGTGCCAGACGCGGTCAGAAACCTTGGAGATATCCAATGCGACCGCTCTTGACTCACCATACCCTTCAATCGCAGGTGTCCATATAACAGCTAAAAGTGTCAAAAGATCTCCTGTGGACCGCCTGCCACGGAATCCATATTGACGATCATTCAGAAGTCCGTTGCATTCCAAATATTCAATTAACTCGGGATAGATGAACTTTTCCATCACCTTAGATAACATACACAATAATGCTATCGGCCGGTAATTTTGTGGGAAGCACGTTTTTCCCGTCTTTGGGACTGGCTGAATTCGAGCGGTTTTCCAGCAGGCAGGAAATGTCCTCCGTGCACAAGATAAGGGAAAGACTGCCAATAACCGGCGATAGTTCTTAAGAACTATTGCCAGTATTCTGTCCGGGTCTGTTGTCTTCCTAGAGTGTAGTAGAATGCGTTTAATAGTACGCGGGCGAAACATCACATCCCGCGTCGAAGACCGCACTGGTGCGATCACAGGTGGCTCCAAAAGACCGGCATCGAGGTTTGAATTCGCGGAAAATAAATTCGCGAACACATTAGCTTTATCTTTTGAATTTCTTACTAACGCCCGCTGTCCGTCAGCAACGGAGGAAAAGAGGAAGAAGCTTAGTTATTGCTGACAGCCCTTGCCATTGACCAGAAGGAACGCGAATCAGTTGGGCACTCAAGGAGTTTATTGGTCACTCTGTCGTTATAAATCTTCTTCGCGATATCAATCGCCTGGTTGCATGCGTTTCTGACGTTGACAAAATTCTTTCTGTTGACTTCCGAGGGAGTGGATTGCCAAAGCTTAAAATCTCTATTTTTTGCCAAAGTAATCTACTCACATTTTTCATCAAACCAAGGCTTATCGGATGAATTTCGTTTGCTGGAATGCGGAATATAAAGCCCCATCCCGAGAAGAATAAACTCCGTGACTGACTCCGCGCATGTGTTAACATCGGAGGCTCCAAAGCACACCTCTGACAACAGAAAGGATACGAAGAAATCCCGCAAATTGTCTCAGCTAGCAGCTCCATACCTCCACAGCTCCGTATATGGCGAAGCTGCTTAGGTTGGTTATTTGTGTGAAATGCAGGTGGTTGCCAACCGATATCAAACAATGATCTGAGTTTCCCATTGGCGTAGTCGGTTCCTCGGTATAAATGCTCGGCTCGGATATCAAAAACAGACCCAGGGTGTTCGCATAATCACCTCGGGTATCCGGCACTCGCGTGGGTTCCTCAACGAGTTGGGTCAAATTGCGGCTAACAGCGAACATCTCCGCTAGCCTCCCAGCCTCGTCGGTTCTGTTAGAATGTGCCAACCTGCCGGAGTTGTGTACATTAAAATCGCCAAGGACGATAATCTCAGAAACCGGGTTGTTGATCTGTATGTGGTCTACGGCACGTGAAAGATGTTCGAAAAGTGTCGCACGTCGATCGTCATTCGAGGAGCGGTGAAGACAACAAAGAAGTTTGTCAGAATTCTTCACCACGACTTTCAACCACATGATGTCCAACTTATTGGCCTCTAACCCCTTTATACTTTGGCAAGCCAGATCGGATCGGGTGAAGATGGATTCTCTACCTTTAAAATGAAATTTCGAATGCAAGTCGTATCCTGAGTAATGAAGATATGTTGAATCAGTCTCAGTTGGGGCAAGGATATCAGGCCTTGCTGTTTGCAAATATTGACAATGAAGAAATTTTACAGAATTTCCCAGCACAACCTAAAACCACATGATGTCAAAGTTATTGGGCTTTAAAGCCTCTATACTTTGGCAGGCCAAATCAGATCGTGTGAGGGCACAAACTCCAACTTTAAATCGAACTTTCAAGTGTAAGTTGTATCCTGAGCAACGAACATAACTTGACAACTTTTTTTCGGAAGTAAATTTTTATAATTTGCAGACGCTGCTCGTTCGTGTACTTAACCATGATAAAAATGTTGAGTTTAATGAATAAATTGACAGTGACAGGTCGATGATCAGTGAAAGACTGCGTTCACAGATTAAATTCAAAGTTGTGAAATCCCTATTGGAAAACCCTATACCGAATCAGTTGACGAATCGACCTGGATCTCAGTTAGGGCAAGGATATCAGGTTTCGCTATTTGCAAACATTGGTGGACGGCATTTACATTCGTATTGGTGAAACCGATGCCCCTGATGTTACAAAATGCCGTTATCAGTCGAACGTCGACAAAGTTTCGAGAATGAACCAGATTACGTGGGAGTGGATTGCCAAAGCTTAAAAGCTCTATTTTTTGTCAAAGTAATCTACTCACATTTTTCATCAAACCAAGGCTTATCGGATGAATTTCGTTTGCTGGAATGCGGAATATAAAGCTCCATCCCCAGAAGAATAAACTCCGTGACAGATTACGCGATAGTTACTTATCAGAATATTTGCATGATGTTTCCCCTGACATAGTCCCCCCGGAGATCCGACTGGAAAACTAGTTTACCTCCGGAATTCTTTATCTCAGAAGGTACCATCATGGCTTATCTCAGTGTGAGTGTGGGCCATCAGCCATACATCCGAAACAGAGTCGCAAATGTCTTCCGACGATATCGCGGAATGTACTGCGTGACGTGGTGGTATCTCACCTTGGGATCAATTACCACATAAACCAACCTTTTTTCGAACCGGACCATCAGCCAACCTCCGAAATATATCCAGGGATTTCTCCTGACCATTTCACGGAACCTATAGCTGGATGGGGTGGTATGTCACCGGGCGATAGGGCGTTGGGACCCCACCTACCACTCGGCATTTACTACCCTCTTACAACAAGCCTGCATAGCTGTGAGTATATTCTAACGCCCTACTCATAGGGTGGTAATAACTGGTACAGATATTTCCGATTTCAATCTCTTTGGATATAACTTAGTGCTGTTTTCTTTCCAAGTCGTGGCATAGTCACATACATACGAAGTGAAATTGCTTATCAGCTTCTGCCACAATATGGACTCACGTTGGTATGCATGTATTACAGGATCCCAAACTTGAATAGAAACGCATCCTTTAGCGAATTTGATGCTCTGTCTGATTTTATCGATAGGAGCTTGACCCCATATCCGCATAGAGCTTCAAGAGAACACGGTACAGCTTTGTCAACAGACACTTATTCACTTGCACTGGCGATTGATTGGGGTGTCATCAACGATGGATGGGCAGTGACTATAGAGATGCGAATGTGAATACATCCTATATAATAAATTCATTACCTAAAATAAAAGATTTTTACTTTCACACAGCTTGTTACATATTTTTCCTCAATAACGATGTTGACTCTATATCAGGAGTACATTGACAGACACGATTCAACTTGGCATGCAAGTCTTTATTCCACACAGGGTAAAGAGTATCAAACCCAAGAGAAATATGTGGTTCGATTCCGGATGTAGAGAAGCCATTAAGGCTAAAGAGTTGAGCTTCCGGTTGTATAAATCAAACAATACTGAGGAATACCGGAAAAGATTTAAGAGAGCTAAAACTGACTGCAATGCGCATATTCAACGCGCCAAGTTCTTGCATGACCAGAGAGTAAGACAAAAAAAATACTACTCTCTCCCATAGATAGTAGAAACTTCTGGGCATTTGTGAAGAACATCCAAAACTCGGCCTCCTCATACATTCCTTCGCTAATAGTCGATGACAGACCAGTCAACAGTGCAATAGAGAAAGCGAATCTACTTGCTGCATATTTGGCAGCCAACTCAATGCAGTCTGATGCCACATCAATTCGACCTCAACTGTGAGCCTAAGCAGCACACCAGAGCCAGATTCATTTTCAAACGCGTACTGTTGCCCGCGCACTCAAGGAGCTAAACTCAACTAAATCCGCTGGTCCTAATGGCATTTCCCCAATTCTCTTGAGGAGATGTTCCTCTTCATTCGCTAAACCACTGTGGAAACTCTTCCATTTGTCTTATTCTATTGGCCGTTTCCCAAATAGATGGAAGTCAGCGAACATTCAGCCAATTCCCAAAAAGGGTGACAAATCGGCCCTCTCTTCTTATCGACCCATAGCACTAACTCGTATTCTCTCGAAGGCAATGGAATCACTTGTCAATCGTAAACTTTCGAAATATCTGGAATCAAAGGATTTCGTAGCGACAGGTCCACATGTGATTTGATGGCGTACCTTACTGATGTTTGTCGACATCTAGTGCAGCTGTGCCAACCACTTGTGTTTATCCAGCTAATGGATCGATACACAATTTCTATACTGGGTCGTGTCCTTCGCTTGCCGTGCAGGCGTAGGGAAATTGTTGGTGACTTGGTATCTGTGGATATGTGGGGTTGTTGACACCAGTATGGATGTCACCTTTGGTCAGTTGAAAAGGTGGACTTTGGGGGCACGTGTCTGCCGGCACGTGAAGTTTAGTTATAGGTGAGTATGTTCCTTGATGGAACGAAGGTATCTCAGCCTATGGTGATTTGTGCGGTTCTAGGAACCGCCACAGCCTCATTTAGCAAGTCTCTCCACCGGTCCCGATTTCTAACCGATGTTATCTAGTTTGGCACTCCCAGCTTCTGGGCGTTCTGGTGCATGCCATCCCTCTATCGCAGGCAAGGTCTTCCGCACTGTCGCCTTCTATACATCATCATCATCGGCACTACAACCGGGAACCGGTCTTGGCCTTATTTAGCAAGTCCTGAGGCTTGTTAAATTTTCCATAATGACTTGTTTTTTCCGGACAAGCTCATTAGTCTTGCGCCACGCCTTCTATACATCCTGCCACAAAATGCTCCTCTTCGCTCATTCGAGCTAAGTGTCCCGCCCACCCGAGTCTACCGAGCTTAATTTTTCTTACAATGTTAGCTTCAACATAGATCGCGCATGGTTGTAGCCTCTCTGGGATCATCCTCCCTCACATACGGCGCCATCAATTCTCCTTAAGACCTTCCTCTCGAACGCGACTAAGAGTTCAGAGTGCCTTTAACTGAGCACCCAGGTCTCGGATGCATACTAGAAAGAAATTCTTCGATGCGTACTCTGTGACGTCTCTACGGCTGTGCTTTACCGATTAAAGAATGTGTAGTGCAAAGTCGATTGATAGTTATTCGAAAAGCGTGCTCAGGGGGACGATTACGACAACTGTAAAATAGACGTAGCGCACGATAAGTTTCGCGGACAGGACTATAGTTTACGAAATTAATTTGCACAGCTTACAAGCATTGTTCCAGCGTAAAGCAATTCATGGCGAAATAGCAAAACATCCTGAACAACAACCTGCTGTCAATTGCCAAATTAACTGTCGCTAGAAAAAGTGCTGCCAAATTGAAAATCAAACTCTTAAAAACATTGTTTAGTTTGAAAGTAAACGAATTTTAAAATAAATAAACTAATGTTTTCCCATTGATAATAATAAAACATTTATTAATTATAAAATTAATCTCGTGTTCCTTATAAAATTGCAGCTTCCGGAATTGGTCAACAGTCTGTCATTGCAGGGTCAGTTGCCATTGCAAATGGCGCTGCTCGCTCGCAGTTTCGCTATTTCCGAACAGCTAGTAAAGAATGGTGGAGCTAATATAAACGCTTACGATGCTGAAGTAAGTATCCTTTCTTAATTAGAAGAGCTACAATTTTAGTCAATATTTCCATCTGTTTTAAGGGATCTACCTTACTTATCGATGCTGTCAGACGTGCAGATGATTTTGCAGCGAACTTTCTTCTCGACCGCAGATGTGATGTAAACCTTGCTCATAGGTAAAAGTTTGTTTACACAGATACCTCTTTATGACGATAATGTTTTTTTTTTTTACAGAATCACCTCTGATACAGCCTTGCATCTAGTCTGCTCGTTTTCATTGGAGAAAACAGATTCAAAGACTTACAACAACATGTTAAAAATAGCAGAAAAAATTTTAGAACAAAACGCCGATGTAAATCTACAAAACTCAAAAGGACACACTCCACTTCATGTTGGAATTATGTCAGGACATATGCAAATCATAGATCAACTGTTAAGCGTACCAGGAATTGATTTAAATATTCGAACCAATGATGACAAGTCCGCCTTACTACTGAGCTTAACTCTACCACAAGCTGATAAAGAACCTTTTGAATTAGCTGAAAAATTATTGGAGAAAGGCGCTCGTCCAAATCAGTTCAAGATAGACACACACGACAGTCTCCTTCAAGTTTTAGCATTAGAGGGACGAGAAGAGGCGGCTATCTTCCTAGCCTCTCATTCAAATTTGAATCATGTGAATAGCAAGGGTTTGACTGCCTTACACATTGCAAGTGAAAAAAATCTACCGCGATTAGTGAGGAAACTTCTGGATTTGGGAGCCTCACCCAGCCTACAATCGAGTGTAGCGAATTTAAAGTCTGCGCTACACTTAGCAGTTAGTGCCAATAGTATTGACGTTATAAAAGAGTTTTCTGATTTTAAAGAACGTGCCGAAGAGGGACGAGATTTACCAGACTTTGACTGTAAAGATGCCTCGGGAGATTCACCATTAAGTTTGAGCCTGTCATTGCATCACACCGATATTGTGCCAATACTGATTAAAGGAGGAGCCGATGTGAATGCGAGGAACGGACAAGATATGACTCTTCTCCATCAGGCGATTCTTAATCACGATTCTAAAACGGCCGTTTTCCTTTTACAACAAGGTGCTGATATGAATGCTTTAACTGGAGAACAAGTGTCACCTTTGCAATTGGCAATCCAATGTCATCTCCCTCAAGTGGTTGATTCCCTCTGTGCTAGAGGCGTGGCCTTAAGTGCCCCCGACAATAAAGGTGACCCACCATTGTGGACAGCCTTAGAATTGGAATTTGATGATGTAGCTCAGGTTCTAGTTCGTCATGGAGTAGATACTGACTGTTGGGGTCCGGGACCAGATGGCTGCCTGCAAACACTTTTGCATCGGGCCATCGATGAAAATAAAGAGACTGCTGCAATATTCCTTATTAAAAGCAGCTGCGACTTAGATTCCCCTCGGCGGCCGGGTATGAATGGCGAAGGCGGTGATGAGGCTAAAGACAAAGCCACTCCTCTACACCTCTGCGCTGAATTTGGTCTTATTAAAGTTCTACAAACATTAATAGATCACGGCGCCAATGTGAACATGCTTGATTGGGAAAACAAAACACCACTTCACATCGCCATAGAGAACCAACAAGAGGATATAATTACAATACTCCTTTGTCACCCAGGAATCGATTTGAAGATTCGAGACAAAAGTGGCAATACACCTTTTGCTGCTGCTCTTACAAAACGTCAAAACAAAGCTGCACAAAACATCCTCGAGCGTCTTCCCAATGCAGCTGAGCAAATGGATCAACGCGGACGGAATTTCCTACACACCGCCATTATGAAAGACGACCTTGAGAGTGTTCTATTCCTGTTGTCAATTCAAGTAGACGTAAACAGTCGTGTACAAGATGTCAATCAAACTCCGCCGCTTCATTTAGCAGCCGCCTCACAGAAAGAGATGATCTTGAGGAATTTGATTTTGGCCGGAGCAAGGATCAATGATCGTGATGCGACACGTAAAACTGCTTTACACATCGCTGCAGAACGAGGAAATCTGCCAGCAGTATCAGCATTACTACAAAATGATGCAGATTTCGATGCCGCCGATGGTGATGGTAACAATGCTCTACATATCGCTGTTCGAGAAGGACACCTCTCTGTTGCACGTGAACTACTTACTGAATCAAGAATAAACGCTGAAGCACTCAATCTGAAAGGGCGAAATCCCCTACATGAACTATGCCGCACAGGAAAGGATACCACTGCAGCGGCGATTTGTGAATTCTTTATAGATTGCATGCCAAAATATCCGATCAATCAACCTGATATGGATGGCAATACGCCCTTGCTATTGGCTTTCATGCGTGGCCAGGCTCAGTTATGCAAGGTCCTGGTTAAGTCCGGAGCATGTATGGGCACAGAAAACCGTGATGGTGTTACAATATTCAATTTCAAATTAGCCACCGATCAACTACTGCACAAACTATTGGATCAGCTACCAAAATACTCCCCGTGGACAGAGTCTGATTTATGCCAAGAGTGTGGATGCAAATTCTCTCTCACCATGCGAAAACATCATTGGTAAGTTAAATGGTTCTACTACAAGATTAGTTAGCGCGAACGAGGATTCTGTGTTTTTCTGTTTGCATGATTTTAAAGTACTAAATTTTGAAAGGATTAAGTACAACTAGGCAGATCAAGTGATTGTTATTGTTGATAACTTTATTGGGATTGGTGCATCGTGTTAAAAGTTATTGCAAAGCAAAGATAAATGAAATTTCGCGAAAACTTTTGCTACATTCTACGATTTTGCTTAGATAAAGAGAAGGATACGCCACAGGCGAATTAAATATAAACCACATCAGTAATAGAAACACAAATTGACTTCATGGAGTCTCTTTAATTGAATATAAACATTTTCATTTTAATATACATCATCATCATCGGCACTACAACTGGGGGCCGGTCTTGACCTTACTTGGCAAGTCCTGAGGCTTGTTAAATTGTCCATAATGATTTGTTTTTTTCCGGGCAAGGTCATTAGTCTTGCGCCATTTTAATATACGTCTTCGCATTAGAGATCCAATTTGTTCCCGATAAAGATAAATCAATCATGTGTCCTTAATAAATACATTCATGTCAACATTGAGCCTGGAGTACCTGGAGTAGCGTTTCAATATAGTAGCCACAATATGCTGCCAATCGTGTATCTTTCCTTTTATTGTTTTTTTTTTTAAATATACTTCTCTCGGGAGAGGCAAACCTGTAGCGCTGATACAGCGCCCCGAGATGCCACCAAATAACAGTTGCAGTTCCTTTTGAACAATTGCAGATTGTAACGCTGCGGGAATACTTGCGTGGGGAGCGAATTCCAGCTTCCCACTCTGTAACGGAACGATTTCTAATGCAGGGATGTTCGCGCCGCCGGAAGATGAACCGAAAATTGGTGCGATCCGTCGGATTGTCTTGTGGAGTGCATGTAGACCGAATTGCGCGGAATACTACCACGAATCTCCGAAGAAGAGTACCCGTGATAACATCTGTAAAACAGACAGAGGTCGGCTACACGCCTTCGATGTGATAGCGACTGTAGTCCCGACGTCAGCGCCGAGTCCCCGATCAGACGGATCGCTCGTCTTTGTACGCTCTCAAGTAGGTCGAGGATATATTTAGGAGCAGAGCTCCAAACATAAAAGCAATATTTGAGCGCGGGTCTATTTTGGGATTTATACAGAAGAAGAAGTTGAGGAGGACTAAAATATTTTTTGGGTCTAAAAAGATGCCTCCATTTTCCACAGGCGGACCTGGCGAGGTTCGACGCGTGTTTATGCCACGATACATTGCCACAGACCGTGACGCCGAGCAATTTCATGCTTTCCTCCGATTCGAGGGCCTGGCCATTCATCATCAGCTGTCGAACCGATGATCCACTTTTCTTTGTGAATGTTTTATACTGTCTTCGTTGCATTGAAGTCGATGAGATTGGCCTTTCCCCACTGGAGGACCTTATCCAGATCCCGATTCAGAGTCGATCTGGCTATATCTCAGCAGGTGCGACGTAGATGCACTTATCGGCCGATCACTCGAAAAAGAGGAAACAATCCTACTATCACCCGCAAAACTGAACACTGTTATCCGTTGACTCCAACAAATTATTTATGTGAAGCAAAAACAAGGTTGGAGCCAAAATAGAACCTTGAGGCACCCCAGTACTAACAGGATACAGATGCGAACGCTCGCCGTCCACAAGAAGCCGGATCGGTCGATTTTCGAGGAAGCTTTTCGTCCAGTCGCAAAGCTGCTGGGAAAGTCCATTCAAACGAAGTTTGCTCAGCAATGCCCCGTGCCAGACGCGGTCAAAAGCCTTGGAGATATCCAATGCGACCGCCCTTGACTCACCATGCCGCTCAATCGCGGATGTCCCTTATATGGGCTATAATGGTCAAATGGTTGCCGTGGACCGCCTGCCACGGAATCCGCATTGACTATCATTCATAAGTTCGTTGCACTCCAAATATGTACTTAATTAGGCCTTTTCCATTACCTTAGATAACATATACAGTAATGCTATTGGTGGGTAATTTTGTGGGAGACACTTTTTTCTCCTCTTTGGGATTGGCTGAACCCGAGCGATTTTCCATCAGGTAGGAAATCTCCTCCGCGCATAAGATAAGCGGAAGAGTCTGCCAAGAACCGGGGATAGTTCTGGATCACAGTTCTTAAGGACTATTGCTGGTATTCCGTCAAAGCCTGTCGCCTTCCTACAGTCCAGTTCACGTAGAATGCGTTGAGTAGTACGCAGGCGGAACCTCACATCCCGCGTTGAAGACCGGCATCGAGGTTTGAATTCGCGGAAAAAAAAATTCGCGAACGCATTAGGTTTATCTTTTAAATTTGTGATCAATGTCCCGCTACCCGTCACTAACGGAGGAAAAGAGGAGGATGTGAAGTTACTGCTGACAGCCCTTGCCATTGACCAGGAGGGACGCGAACCAGCTGGGAACTCAAGGAGTTTATTGGTTACTTTGTTATTGCAAGCCTTCTTCGCGGTATCAATCGCCTAGCTGCACGCGTTTCTGATCCTAACAAAATTCGTTCTGTTAACCTCGGTGAGATTGAAGCGCCATAGTTTAAAAGCTCTATTTTTGCCGCTGTAATCTGCTCGCATTTTTATCAAACCAAGGTTTATCAGATGAATTCCGTTGGATGGAATTCTGAATGTAGACCTCCATCCCAAGAAGAATGATCTCTGTGACCGACTCCGCGCATGTGTTAACATCGGAGGCTACAAGGCACACCTCCGACCAAGGAAAGGATGCGAAGAAATCGCGCAAATCGTCCCAGTTAGCAGCACCATAACTTCATCCATGGCGAAGCTGCTTAGGTTGGTTATTCGCTTGAAATGCAAGTGGTTGGGCGACAAATACCAAGCAGTGATCAGAGTTTCCCAGTGGCGCAGCAATCTCCATGGTATAAATGCTCGGCTCGGATATCAAAAACAAATCCAGGGTGTTCGCATACACGTCGGCACTCCCGTAGGTTCCTCCATGAATTAAGTCAAATTGCACCTTATTATTATTATTTATTGGCCAGTAGGAACCCGGAAGTTCATGACCTCACCGACTCGGCTTCGCCATCGTTCCCTGTCCTGGGCACTCTCCTTCCACGCTTGACCATTCGATCCGATCTCCTCAAGGTCAAACCTAACATTGTCCTCCCATCTCCGTCGCGGCCGTCCTACCGGTCTCTTTCCCGTTGGTCTACCGTCAAGAATTCTATGCACGGTCCTATCGTTCCCCATTCGCGCCACGTGTCCGGCCCATCTTAATCTTCGCGACTTGATTACTCTCACTATTGTAGGTTTGCGATATAGCTCTTCCAATTCGTGGTTATGGAGTCTCCTCCATTGTCCTGCCTCCTCGTCATATTTACCTCCAAAGATGCCCCTCAAAACTTTATTCTCGAATACGCGGAATTTGTTTTCTTCCCGTTTTGTGAGAGCCCATGTTGCGCATCCATATAGAACAATCGGCATGATTATGGTTCTATAGACACGGATCTTTATGTTACGTGATAGCAGTCTGGATTTTAGCAGTTTACTGACTGCATGCCAACTCGCGTTGCCGGAATGCAGTCTCTTGTTAATTTCCTTGGACATTTCATTACTGGCCGTCAGTACTGTTCCCAGATATTTAAATTCTTCAACTTTTTCAAATATCTTACCTCTGACGTAATCATGTATTTTGTTTTGTCTTAATTTATATCTATGCCCACTTCTTCTGCCGCTTGCATGATGATTTCACAGTTTTTACTAACCGTCTGTAGATTATCGCCCAGAACGGCGATGTCATCCGCATATGCGAGCACTTGTGTGACCCCGTTCAGGGATGATCCGGCCATATTGTCGTCTAGTACCTTTCTGATGACATACTCGAGCACAAGGTTAAAGAGACACGGTGATAGGCCATCTCCCTGCTTTAGTCCGTCCCGGATTTCAAGTGGTTCTGAGAGGTGGTTTTCTATTCTGACTCGCCCTTTGTTTTCGTTCATGCAAATTTGTATGAGGGCGGCATATTTTGTTGGGACTCCCAGCTCAACTACAATATGGTAGAGTCTTTGCCTTGCGACTGAGTCGTAGGCTTTTTTGAAGTCAACGAACAGTTGGTGAACCGTCTCTCCGTATTCCCACTTCTTTTCCAGCAGTTGTCTTATTGTGAACATTTGGTCGCTTGTTGACCGGTTCCTACGGAATCCACATTGGTAGTCTCCCAGTATCTCTTCTGCGTACGGTGTGATTCTCGCCACAATGACATTTGTTAATATTTTGTATGCGGCTGGGAGCAATGAGCAAATTGCACCTAACAGCAAATATCTCCGCCAGCATCCCAGCCTCGTCGGTTCGGTTAGAATGTAACAACCAGCCGGAGTTGTGTACATTAAAATCGCCGAGGACGTCAATTTCAGAATCCGGGTGTTTGATCTGTATCCAGTCGACGGTACGTGAAAGATGTTCGAAAAGTGTCGCTGGTCGATCGTCATTCGGGGAGCGGTAAAGACAACAGAGAAATTAAATAGAATTCCTCAGTACTACCTTCAACCACATGATGTACATGTTATTGGGATCTTTTTAATTAGAGTCGTTTATTCCGCTAAAATAGGTAGCGGTCTACGCAATTCAAGCAAATGAACTATATTTTGTACGTCCAATTAGTTCGGACAGTGCTATCAGAGGAGAAAGTCCTAAAGGAAAGATATCCGCTTGACTATATCGCAGGGTACGAATGCCATAGGTTTCTGCTAGAAAGTCGGAGTATATTCGTGGGGCAGGGCACGAATGTCATAAATATCTGCCTATTGCTGTTTTTGTTAATACTATTTATTGGCCTGTAGGATCCCGGAAATTCATGAAATTCGGTTAAGGCAAGAATATCAGGGTTCGTTGATTGCAAATATTGCTGGACGGCGTTTACATTCGTGATGGTGAAACCGATGCCCTGATGTTACAGAACGCCGTTATCAGGCGGACCTCGGCAGAGCCTCGAGAAACAGCCCGATTTTGTGGTGAGGAATTTCTTAAAGTTTGATTATTTAACATAATATCTGCATGATGTTCCCCCTGGCGTACTACCCTCCGGAGATCCGAATGGTAAATTAGTTTGCCTTCGGAATTCTTTATCTCAGAAGGTACCATCATGACTTATCTCCGTGTCAGTCCAGGCCATCAGCCATACATCCGAAACATAGTCGAAGATTTCTCCCGACGATGTCACGGAATGTACACCGTGACGGGGTGTTATCTCACCTTGGGACCGACTACCACCTAAACCAACCTTTTCTCGAACCGGTCCATCGACCAAGCTCCGAAAGATGATCAGGGATTTCTCCCGACCATTGGAAGTATGGAAGGCGACAGCGCGGCAGACCTTGTCTGCGATGGAGAGATGGCGTAGACCAGGACGCCCAGAGCCTGGGAGTGCCAAACTAGATGACATCGGCTCGAAATCGGGACCGGTGGAGAGATTTGTTAAATAAGGCCAAGACCGGATCCCGGTTGTAGTCCCGATGATGATGATAGCTTAATGGGGTGGTATTTCATCGCGTGACAGGGCTTTGGGACGCCACCTACCATTCGGCCTTTAGTCGCCTCTTACGACAAGCCGGCCTAGCTCATTGTATATTCTAACGCCCTACTCACAGCGCAGACAAACCACGACTTGATTTCAGGGAGTCATTTTACGAACTAAACCAACAATAAATATACATACATGTATTAACACAGCACGTTATGCCACAAAGACTTACGATTATTGGCCAACTTAACTGTGCTGATCATTATACCGAAACAACTTAATGGTTGTTGCTCGATATGATTATGGGTGGAGGCTACCGTATAGATATGTAACTCTTAAAGGATTTGTGATTTTTATGACTCAATCGCAATAAACTAATCCGTTTAGTTGGTGTATGAGAGAATTATTCGTGGGCAGCGAAATGCCACGCGACTCACTGCAATATGTGGTCGACTTACGTGACCTCATGCATAAGGTCAAGGCAATACCGGTAGCTAGACATGACACCAAGAAGTTATTCGTCCACCACAGTTTTGTTATGTATAATTCCAACAATTAAGTATATATAGTATGATTAATGGATAGACAATCCTAATTGATGTGGGGACTTACTTGATGAGTGTCGTCGGACCGCTTCTCGGTCGACGCTGCAGCTCTCCAGGGGGTTGCAGGGGGTGTAGGATTCTTGATCCCCCTGTTTATTTATGATGTGTCGTTGATGCACTCGCGGCAGTTCTATTTTTAACCGTTGATGTAGTCGCGACTGTCTTATGGTATACGGTTGATGCACTCGCGGCGGTTCTTAATTTCGCTCGCCACGAGGGGCATGCGTATCTACTATGGAAGGCCGCTCCCCACCAAGAGCGCTGAAGGCTTCCGTTTTGTTTGTTATTTTTCCCTGCGATAGTGGTTGACTCCGACGATATTGTGATGCTTTCGGTGGCCTGAGATCGCCCTTCTCCCTTATGATTACTCGCCGCAGCGCGGATGTGTTCGGTGGTCGTGTCACGCAGGTGATCGATAGTGATGTGTTCCCTGAACCTCTGGGATGGCCCATGGGGTCGATGGCGACAGGACCATCCCTCCACTCGCTGGGATCCATCGCGTTTTGTGATCGCAGAGCCAGCCAATTGATCTGGGTTGGAGTTGTAGGGTCGCAACCCATGATCAACGGCTACATGATGGCTGGTAAAGGATCTCGTCCCTCCGAGACTGGATAACGTGGTGGCTGCTGCGCCTGTTAGCACCCATTCCCAAGTGAGAAACCTACGTGATGAGGCCTGGGGTTTCGGACCTCTTCACCCCCTCCAGGATGAATGAAGGGTACAGATCGTCCCCGAGGATGATTTCCGTCCTGTCTATCGATAGGATGTTTGGGGCTGCAAGTTCCAAGTCTGTCACGATGGAGAAATCTCGGGGCAGGAGTCGTGGCGACGGCACGTATTCCGAGAGGCGGGGCAGGATGGAGGCTTTGGTGGTCCAACCTCGCGAGCACTCGCGACGAGGCAGTATTGTGATTGAAGCTTGCGCCCTCGCCGCCTGGCAGAGGGCACCGTCGATTCCATAAACTGGCATGGACGATACCTGACGGCGGAGGCGCAGCCGTTGGGTGGGGGATTCCAAGATGAAGGCGGCCTCTGAACAAGGGTCTACCATGGAACGAACCTCGATCCGGCGTTGACGTTTCGATTGGATGTGGAAACGTGCTGTAGCCAGGAGCATCGCCCGCGGGGGAGATGCGTTTATGGAGTGCACGGATACTCCGGAGGTCTGGCCGCCTTGGCCTCTAGCACTGGTACCCGCTGCCGCAGGGGATGATGCGCGGGGCGTTGGGGTTGAGGTTATACCTGCGTGGAGTAGGGGGCGATATCGTCCCTGATACTGTCTGCAAGTATTGGTGGAGGGGCAGTCGCAGACCAGGTCCCTCTCCAGGCAGTTGAAGCACAGGTTTCGTTGACCTGAATGTGATATCCGGCGACCCGGGTTGGGCGCTTTGCATTCCTCGCAGGAGCTGATGGAGTGCGATGATCTGCAGAACGAGCAGGGAGGTTGGTGATACTGATCGGTAGGTGAGGCCGTGTGCACTGAGAGGCGTGCCCTTTGGTTGGGGTCCGGGTCCGCTCTTAAAAGTCCGTTTTGAGTGATCGACGGTGACTCCAGGCAGCTCAATGAACCCCAACGTCTCGATCCTGGTTTTTAGGAAAGCGTCGAGTTGCTGGTATGTGGGGGTGCTCCGTGGTGATTCCTTGCGCTGTCTGCCAATCACGTACCGTGCGTGGATCCGGTCGCTGCGTAGTCAGGTTGTCGAGTATGTCGTCCCAGGTGCTTACGGGACGGCTGAGTGCATCCAGGGTCTCGACAGCCTCATTAGTGGTGTCGTGAAGTTGACGTAGGCCCACAGCAGATTCCTTGTGGATAGCAGGTACCTGGAGGAGAGCGTTTAGGGCAAAGTAGAGTAGGACAGGAGTGTTGTCATAATGATCTACCAGTTTGTCTCAAGCACAATTGTAGTTTTCCTCCGTGACGGGAATGTTTTCGATGGTCCTAGCGGCGTCGTCCCGGAGGCTGGACTTTAGGTTGTAGAGGCATTCCGTATCCGTCGGGTCTCGGTGGTCCGTTAGTACTGC
Organism: Microdon myrmicae; assembly: GCA_963931805.1. Lineage (NCBI taxonomy): Eukaryota > Metazoa > Arthropoda > Insecta > Diptera > Syrphidae > Microdon > Microdon myrmicae. The sequence continues at coordinate 74,647,916 of OZ007500.1, read as the reverse complement.
CTGGAATACGTCCTTGAATGGCTTCCACTCCGAGTAACTGTCTGGGAATGTCGGTAACTGCACTGGGGGCAGCTTGTGAGGGTGGGCGTGAGGTGTATTGATGACGTGGGAAATTATGGCGGAGGCATTTGATGGTGGCGGGAAGTCCGAGGTGAGCGTCGACGAACTTTGCCTGTTCGTCCAGGTAAATTTCCTCGGCTGAGTCGATGAATTTCTCCGCGAAGTAGTGGTGACCCTTAATCTCAGGAGTTGCCAGCCGTATGACCTCCCTCGTGCTGCTTCCGAATATACTCCTATTTGAGCCCGAGGTGCTGCTGGCGAGTCTCCACTGAGCCCAACGTTGATGGCCTCTTTTTAGTTGGATTGAGGAACTCGCGAGACATCCTGTGCCGCAATCTGAGCGGCGATGAGTTCAATCTGGGACAATGTGGCCACTTGAAGGCAGAACCGTTACTGAACGTGCCCTGAGTCTTCGTCGACGACGCAACCGAGGGGATGACGTCTGAGCTGCGATGTGAGATCAGGAACGTTCGAATGAAGGAGAACGCGGTACGTCGTCAACACGGCTGGTGTTTGGCACTCTCACTTTTTCACTTCCGGTTCAATTTATCGCGCAATGTTGCGATACCGGTCCGGTTCGATGGACCAAATAAATGTTACGAAACGAAGTAGAAGAAATTCAACTTATAGATCACTTTCCCCAATTTCAAATCCAAACAAGTGTTAGGATACAGAGAGGAAGAACAGTTGCGGTGAACGGAGGTTATTGTTTTATTTGGAATTGTATTAAACAGTATTTGTCGAGAGAGGAAGAACTGCTGCAATGAATTGTCCAAAGAACGTTTAAACCGAGAGGGGCAGAACTGCTGCCGAACTGTTGAATATAAACCAAAAAACGAAAGAAGCAGAACTGCTGCTGAAATGTTGAATCGAAAACACCGTAGTAAGTTATTTTAAAATGTGACGCTTAAGTGGCGTCCCTTTTCTGACACCGACGCCTTGTCAGCTGGTGGGTGAGAGTTGGCAAGTGCCAGACAGATATGAACGTACTAGATTTCTCCAGTACATTTATTTGTGAATCCGCAACAATAACTGAAAAATACAATTTTAATACCAACAATACTTTATCCTTTATTACTTAGTAATAAAAATAATAATAAATAAATCATTATGGATATATAAATAAATCAATAAATAATAATAAATCATTATGGAAAATTTAACAAGCCTCAGGACTTGCTAAATGGGGCCAAGACCGGTTCCCGGTTGTAGTGCCGATGATGATGATGATGAATAAAAATAATATTAATAGTAGTTTGTTTAATAATATTTATTACATTAATAATTATTAATAACTAGCATGAATAACACGTTTTCCGCTTAATTTTACAGCCGCCATTGTGGCAGAGTACTGTGCTCGAAGTGTTCCAACAACGACATACCAATTTTGAAATTCAACCTCAACAAGCCTGTAAGAGTATGCGGTATATGTTTTGGAGTACTACACGTGGGAACAAGTGGGATGCCATGAGACGAGGACAGTGAATGTATACCAGGCCGCCCACACATTTCATTCCTTTAAAATCAATCTAAAACACCGAAACGGATTTACAATATTTGAACAATAAAAATATTTACTCTGTTAAAAATTGTTGAATGAGACGAGATTGGAGTTTTTGAAGCACCCAGTCATGTGTGCCCCCAAAATCACCAAATGTCATTTCTTCTGACTTTTATTAAGTGCATGCTTATGGAAGACGTCATTGTAGTTACTATATATATTCACTTGGCCAACATCAAATGTATATTATGTACTGATATCTTACTAACTAGACATGTACGATGTGTTGATAAATAAATTGATAAAAATATGTCCTGCAGCAAGGTAATTATTTTAATTAGAGCCGTTTATTCTGCTAAAATTGACAATAGGGTAGCGGTCTACACAATTCAAGAAAATGAACTATATTTTGTAGGTCCAATTAGTTCGAACAATGTTATCAGAGTAAAAAGTCCTAAAGGAAAGATCTCCGCTTGACTATATGGCAGGGTACGAATGCCATAGGTTTCTGCCAGAAAGTCGGAGTCTATTCGTAGGGCGGGCACGAATGTCATAAATATCTGCCTATTACAATTTTTTTAATACTATTTATTGGCCTGTAGGAGCCCAGAAATTCATGACCTCGCCGGCATGCCTCCGCCATCGCCACGCTTGACGATCCGATCCGATCTCCACAAAGTCAAACCTAACATTGTCCTCCCATCTCCATCGCGGCCGTCATGTCGGTCGCTTTCCCGTTGGTCTACCGTCAAGAATTCTACACACCGTCCTATCGTTGCTCATTCGCGCCAAATGTCCGGGCCATCTTAATCCTTGGGACCTGATTACTCTCACTATTGTAGATTTGTGTTATAGCTTCTCCAATTCGCCGTTATGGAGCTTCCTCCATTATCCTGCCTCCTCGTCATATTTACCTCCAAAGATACCCCTTAAAACTTTATTCTCGAATACGCGGAATTTGTTTTCTTCCCGTTTTGTGAGACCCCATGTCTCGCATCCGTATAGAGCAATCGGCATGATTATAGTTCTATAGACGCGTAGCTTTATATTACGTGATAGCAGTTTACTGACTACATGCCAGCTAGCGTTGCCGGCGTGTAGTCTTTTGTTGATTTCCTTCGACGTTTCGTTACTGGCCGTCAGTATCGTTCCCAGATATTTAAGGGGACATTCCGGTTTGTCGGGTCAAAAAATAGGTTATTTTCATGATTTTTTTTTAAGAGAAAGTATTAAAAATATTACAATTTTTTTTTTAACATTTTATTCATCTTTCGACTACGTTTGTAAATTGTGTCGTCACTCCGGAACCGGAAACCCCCCCTCCAGGAGTTCAAAGTTAGCCATCCGTTCTGCTCGTGTAAGGATTATTTTCGTCCCCGGTGTTAGGTGTACCGGAATATATCGGTACCCATCAATATTTAATTTTATCTTGGGATTTATACTCTTGCCTGAGGCCGAAACAAAGGTCTTATTTTATTTGGTGTTCACTTTATTATCTTTCTTCAAGGTCTGTCTCCTTGAACTGCTGCTTTCGGACTGCCGACTGCTTGATGGTCAGTCGCTAACTGGCCGCGAAACCAAAATGCGCCGCCTTTTGATGTTGTGGCAAATCGAGATTTGCACACAAGTAGTAATTAATTTGTGGAACACAAACTCAATTGCTTGTGCTTTAAAAATGGAATTAGGGCTAGAGTACTGAATCAATGTGCGACAGATTAACTTTAGGTTTCATCTGTCGCACATATGCTTCGCTATGGGAGAATGTATGAGTGGATGGTGGACCTTAGGGACAGGTAAGTATTTTAGGTATAGGAATGGGATAGGTTAGGGGGTTTTAGGTAAGTGGAAAGGTGTAGCGATTTTGAATCGCTACACCGGTGAAAATATACGAAAAATGCAAAAAGCTTATTAAATACATTTAGCCCAATGTGAGTGAACAAAATTTTAAAATTGATAAAAAATAACAAAATGGCGGACTATTAAAAAATTGATTTTTCGGCCCTTTTTTACTCTATTTTTCAGTTATAAATAAAAAAATAAATAAATAAATAAAAAAGTAATTCACTCACAATTTGCGTGTGCTTGTTAAAAATATGTGTGCGAACTTTCATAAGAAAAAGTCGTTTCGAGAAAAACGCATTCAAAGTTTGGAGATAAATTAGACAAAAGATAAAAGTGATTTTTTTCATGACATCATCGGGATTTTTTATACTGACAGCTAGACATCTATTCCTGGACCATAAACAATTCCTTCCACGACTTCGAATTGGTCCTCCAGTTGCATTTTCGCCTTTTTCCTCGCTGTTCGTGCCTCGTGCGAGTTGTATACTAGGCTGCGGTCAGCGTCTTGCAGACGATCTCTGTCCCTCTCGTTCGCAAACGCTCTCGCCGCGTACCCAATTTTGATGCCCTTGACTTGCATTATTAGCAATACGGCTAAAAACCCCTCATTAAGGATACAAGCTGCGGTAAGAGCCGCAACTTCAATGATTTTCTTACCACTGTATGTGTGTTTTGGCACCATTTGCCAGATAGTAGCATTGAAACTTTCGTTGTTATTTTGCGTGAAACCTCCCTCGCATTTCTTTTAACAAATCGGGATCTGTCAGTTTTACGTAAACTGGGTAAATAGCTGTTCGTACTTTAGGATCCAAGGGAGGTTTGTCGTGGTGGAACTTTGACAGCTCATTCGCAGCTTCCGCACGTTTCCATTTGCACCATGACTAGGGGCCCTCTGGACAGTTTTGATGTTGCGAATTTTCATCGGTTGATATTTTGTGGTGGTATGTTGCCCAAATTTCTTTCACCATTTCTTCAGCAGAGTGAGCATTGCGTCTAATCGCAAGTTCGTAATAAGTCGTCAGTTCTGTTATCATGTTTCCCGTAAGTTTGCCAGGGCCAGCTCCTCTTAATTGGTCTGTTTTATTTGCTTTTTTTATGACACCGCGTAATTGCGAACCGATTCGCTTTCCCACGTGATTGATACACTCGGCCTTTACAACATTTAGAAATGATTTCTGCAACGCATTCATTATTTTTACATCCCCGTCTCCAACGTACCTTTCGTAAATGCAGCCGTGCACATCTCTAACATTCCGTCAGGCTCCATTTTACCCGAGGTTCCATTGTGATCCAATGTGCAAACTGGTTCGTGCTCATCCCACCAAGTATCATATTCAGGGGTGCCTTTTTTTGTTTTCATAAGGTTGCAGCCTTGGCAATAAAGCGATTTCACAGTAAGATCGATAACTTTGTTTTTTTTGTTGCCGATCAATGTCATAACGCCATAATTAGCAGTATGACCCAGACTCGAGTAGCAGTAAATTTTTTATCTTCACTTTCATCAGTTTTTTCTTTTTCTTCTTTGCTAGCCTTTTTTATCACGGAAGAAAAAACGCCGATACAAGCGGTGTGTGCATTATCGAGAGCAGCGTAGTAGATGTGTTTCGTAAATTCGCCAATATCCATCATTGAAGTGAAACAATGTAATCCATTTAACCCGACACCCAAGATGCGCATTTCGAATACTATCATCATCATCATCGGCACTACAACCGGGTACCGGTCTTGGCCTTATTTAGCAAGTCCTGAGGCTTGTTAAATTTTCCATAATGATTTATTTTTTCTAGGCAAGGTCATTAGTCTTGCGCCAGAGGCTCCCCGACGGGGAATCGAACCCCGGTCTCCCGGGTGACAGGCGGGTATACTAACCACTATACTATCGAGGAGCCCTATTTCGAATACTATTCTACGATTAATTTCGTAAGCTTTGTTGGCGATTCGTGGACAGGACTCGATGACCCTCTTACCACAGTTGCATTCGACGATCAGTTTGAATCCTAGGCCTTTCTCAGATTTTTTTGAAAAGTTTATCGAACCGTCACAGTTTTTACACTTTATAATGTTTGAAAGTTCGGAAAAAACTGAAAAAAAATGTAACATCACGTATGCTGCCGTCACTGACCGTTGGAGCGAAGTCGGGCGATGTAGCCAATTTTTGTGCCGACGTAGTCGCATACTCCGTTTCTAGTTCATTTACAGTTCCCATAAATCCTTTTCGTTTTTTATATCGACTCCCTGGACGCACCCGTGACTCACGCGAACTTTTAACGTTTTTAAACATTATGTTAGAAAAATTTACCTTTGAAAAACGTATGAAACGGACGCCTAAACGCGAGCACTGCACGCTCTGAGACCACGTTTACACTAAATACTTTTTCCTCCTCATGAAAAAGAAACAAAGAAACATCAAAAATAAATACCCCGCGACGTCACCGGTAGGAACATCTTCCATAGTCACCAAACAAGAAAAAACCACCAGCACCGTGCAACGGGCAAGTTAGTTTCAAATATATGAAACTAACTAAAACTCAGGCAATCGCAGGTCACCCACAGTACGCTCGAATGTAAAAACAACACACACAGGAGCGACTATCCATTACCGCTTATGAACATGTTGTTCAGTCGCACAAGATTGCGACATATTCAAAGAAGTGACAGTTGGCCCAAGCCAACAGCGAAGCAAATTAATGCCCATAAATGGATAGTCTGCATCTTTCTAAATACACGGTAGTTGCCACCTATGATAGGAATTTGTATCCGCGGAAGACCCGACCCTTTAATGACCTATAACTTTGGAGCCGCCTAAGATTTCGTTTCCGAACATATTATTTTTGAAGGATAAAACTATCGATTAAGCAATAAAAAAAATTGATTTTATGAACCGAACAAACCGGAATGTCCCCTTAAATTCTTTAACTTTTTAAAATATCTTGCCTCTGACGTTTATATGTGTTCCCTGAGGTCCGCCTGCGCTCGCCGTAATCATGTATTATGACAGTCAGATCTGTCGCCTTATTTTTTTAAATGGGGACGAATATTGAGGTTTTCTATTTTTCTGGAATGACTCCGTTATGCCATATTGTTTTGATGAGTTGGTGGATCTTTCGAGTGGTTGCCTCCCCCCGTGCTTCATAAGCTCTGCCGGTATGCAGTCGACTCCGGGAGCCTTGTTGTTTTTCAATCGATTTATTGTGTCTACAACTTCGTTGAAAGAGGGCTCTGGGATCTGACGCGAACCCCCCTGGCACGTGATATTTTCGTTTGCGTTTCGGCGCGGATGCCAGGAAGTGCGGACAACCCTGCAACTGGTCGCGATCACACTACGCAGTCTAGTTCTTTAAACTAGATCTGGCGACCATCAACCAAGAGCAAACCAATTAAGTCGCTTGTCTATCCACGATAAGAGTTCAAACATGAACTTTACGATCGACACAAAGGCGGGAGAAGCGTTGACGTTATGGTGCACCATTGTTATGTTTTTTATATAATAACAATTTAATATATTAAGGGTAAGAAGGGGACTTACTGTGTTATATCTTTGGTATCTTGTGATGATGTGACGCGAAGTCTGTGTTATATCTTTGGTATCTTGTGATGATGTGGCGGCTCGCGTCAGGTTGCAGGGGGCGTTGAAGGCTGCTCCCCTGTTCAGCAAGCTTCGTTAATGGACCTGCATCCGCTTATTACTTGCGCCACCAGAGATAAGTTAGATAAACTTGCTAAGCTGAATGAAACGGTCAGCTGATGAATTTATGAAGTGTTTCTGATTCTTCTTGACTTGTATTTGGATGTTGGAATTACATCAAATCCATAAATTTCATATTTGTTCTTTCTCATTCGGAGATTGACGGCGAATTGTCATTTTTCCGAATTTATTTTCGATGTATTATTTTTATTTTATTATTTTTTTTCTCCGCCAAGTAGAATTTGCATAAAGTAGTTTATGCAAATTAACTACTTGGCGCGTTATTTCCTTTTACAGGTAAAGAGGGGAATCAAAGGGGGATTAGTGGATTCTGGGGGGACCTGGACTCAATGTCGGTCCGCTGGACTCAATGTCGGTCCGTAACACCATTGCAAACGGTCCATTCAGTGTCCTGTTGCGAAAGCTCGCGGACATAACTGTACCGCTCAACAAGCCCGGCGGCTTCCACCACACCGAGACGCACAGAAATTGCGCGAGGCATGCGTAGAGTTCGACTAGGAATATGCCAGTCATCCGATAGTCCAAGGGTTAGCCCACTCCACCTCGTAAAAAAGAGCAAGAGAAAGTGGCGCCCATGCGGCGACTACAGGACGCGGAATGCCGCAACTACCCCGTATGTTTACCCCATAGCATAGTCCTATAAGCTGCAAGGGTGCACATTTTTTCAACCCTCGACCTCACGAGGGCATACCATGGTAGCACCCAGGGACATCCCCAATGCAGTGGTAACGACACGTTTTGGACTATTCGAGTTCAAGCTCCATGAAGTCAATTTGTGTTTACTGGTGTGATTTATATTTAATTTGCGTAAACAGATATCTGTATGTTACTTTTCGCTAGCCTGTCTGACATGGATCACTCTGCTGGAAACGTGGGCCAACATAGCCTGAGTAATTCATTGCAATTTAAGCCCCCGCACCACGTCAAGGTTTCTGCCAGGCGGCGGATTGAAATCACCCGCAAAAATTCAATTTTTAAATTTATTTCTAGATAAGAGAACAGAAAACTCGTGGATAAAACTCCCAACATTCATCGGATGGAGTCTATAGATACAAAAGAACACGGATAAAATATGGCTAAAGAGAATTTCATAAAATGTCAGTACTTGACATCTCAGCACAGGAGCAACCAAGACTCTTGCAGTTCTCTCTTACGAAACAACCAACTCCGCCCACAGCAAACCCGTCGTTCGTTTTAGCAACAAACTTGAAACCTGGCAAAGCATAATCACACATCTCGAAGTCATACATCCGAATTTCTGAAACAAAAACTATATTAAGGACGCAAGCAAATGACTCTAGATGAGTGGCCAGAAAAGGGAGATTTTTTTCTCATACTTCTAAGATATGGTGTACTATAGAAAGTTTATCGGTACAAAAGGAGGAAGAAAGTCATCAGTCAAATCTATATCAAAATTAATTTCAAAAGGTATAACTGATAACTGTACTGTGCATGCAAGATCATTAAAGGATTTTATCGAAATCCCGGTTGTAGTACCGATGATGATGATGAGAAAATCGTTCGAGTTCAGCCAATCCCAAAGAGGGGCAAAAGGTGTCTCGCACAAAATTACCTGCCGATAGCATTACTGTCTATGTTATCCAAGGTGATGGAAAAGGTCATCAATGGCGAGTTGACTAAGTGTTTGGAGTGCAACGGACTTCTGAATGATCGTCAATAAGGATTCCGTGGCAGACGGTCCACGGGAGACCTTTCCACACGGTGACGTTTCTAACAGTTACACACACAGTACACAAGCCAATAGTGAAGGCCACCGAAAGAAATTTGAATAAGCAAAAAGCATCAGAGCCATATACCATAGCGATAACATAATAATTCCACATCAGTTGAATGTACTTGAGTTTAGAAACCGAATTCGTACACGCGGCAGTGGCCTGATGTGTTAAGCTTTGGTTCCATTTTTAGTGATTCTAACTGTCATAGCGTCAGTTGGAATCACACGTTCTTCACTATCATCGTTAACGCTATAACACTTTCAGCTGATATATGGATATCTGCGATTGACGAGCATCGCGTTGGATATCTCGAAGGCTTTTGAACGCGTCGGGCACGGGGCATTGCTGAGCAAACTTCGTTCATACGGACTTTCCCAACAGCTTTGCGACTGGACACAGAGCTTCCGCGGAGAATCGATCGATCCGGATTGTTGTGGACGACGAGTCTGCGGGTGTGTGTACTGTTAATTCCGGCGTACTATTCAACGCATTCTACGTGAACTGGACTCTGGAAAGGCAGCTGGCCCGGACGGAATACCAGGAACAGTCCTCAGGAACTGTGCTCCAGAACTATCGTCGGTTCTTGACAGGCTCTTTCAGTTATCTTATGCACGGACGACCTTTCCTGCCTGCTGGAAAATCGCTCGAGTTCGGCCAATCCCAAAGAGGGGAAAAAGTGTCTCCCACAATATTATCGGCCGATAGTTTTACTGTCTATGTTATCTAAGGTGCTGGAAAAGGTCATCAATGCCGAATTAAGTATTCAGAGTCCAACGGATTTCTGAATGATCGTCAATACGGATTCCGTCGCAGGCGGTTCACGGGAGACCTTTTGACTCTTATAACCGATATATGGTCATCTGTGATTGAGCGCCACGGTGGGTCAAGGGTGGTCGCATTGGATATTTCCCAGGGTTCTGAACGTGTGTGGTACGGGGCATAGCTGAGCAAGCTTCACTCATACGGATTTTTCCAGCAGCTTTACAACTGGACGAAGAGCTTCCTCGAGGATCGATAGACCTGGGTTGTTGTGAACGGCGGGTGTTCAGATGTGTATCCTGTTAGGTATCTCAAGGTTCTATTTTGGCTCCAACCTTGTTTTTGCTTCACATAAATGATTTGTTAGAGTCAACGGATAACAAAGTGATCAGTTTTGTGGATGACAGTACACTTGTTTCCTCTTTTTCGAGTGATCGACCGTTTGGTGCATCAAAGTCGGACCACCTGAGATGTGGCCAGATCGACTCTCTGAATCGGGATCTGGATAAGGTCCTGCAGTGGGGAAAGGCCAATCTCGTCCACTTCAATGCAACGAAGATACAATATACCAAAATGGATCACCGGTTCCACAGCTGATGATGAATGGCCAGGCCCTTGAATCTAGGGAAAGCATAAATTTGCTCGACGTCACGGTCTGTGGGAATGTATTGTGGCATAAACACGTGTCGAACATCACCAGGTCCGCCTCTGGAAAACTAAGTTATCTTTTTAGAGCCATTCGATGTTAAAATCCTCGTCGGGGACTTCAATGCGAAAATTGGAAAGGAAGATACTTCCAACCAACTATAGGTAAAGGAAGTCTGCACGACGTTTCAAATGATAATGGAATTCGAATTATCACGTTCGCAGCGTCAAAAGATCTGTTAGTGAAAAGCACAATGTTCACGCACAAGCAAATTCATAAAGCCACATGGATAACACCCGACGGCGTAACGCGTAACCAAATAGGCCACTTCCTCATAGACAAAAGGCACAATTCGAATATCCTTGACGTAAAATCATATAGAGGAGCAGATTGCGACTCCGATCATCTTCTAGTGATGGGCAAAATCAGGAGTCGCCTCGCAGCAATCCCACATAGGCAGTCACGGGAGACGAGCAAAAAGTTCGACACTGATAAACTAACGAATAGACTTAGCATTCTAGAGAATGGGAGCAGTGGGGAAGAGGAAGCTAATAGTGTGGACACTAAATGGACATCGATCAGAGACACAATCAAACTAACAGCCCAATAGGTATTAGGATTTAAGAAAACAATTAAGTCCAAACTTTGGTTTGACGATGAGTGCAGGGCGAAGATCGATGAACGTAAACGCCTCAGAACCATCCACTTAGAAAGATATGATGAAGTCAACGCAGAAAGATACGCGACGATTCGGAGAGAGACGGTGAGACTCTTCAAACGCAAAAAACAAAGAGAGAGCAAAGAACCTCAGAGGTATGTATGCCGGCATACATTCAATTAGAAATGGCTACCGAAGGGGAGTCAAAATAATTCGAGACGCAAACGGCTGTCTGGTCACAGAAACAAACAATATCGTGACAAGGTGGAAGCAGTACCTTGAAAACCTGCTCAATGTACGCACCCATCAACCACAAATAACGCACTAAGCGTACATACAGCCGAGCCTCAGACCTCAGAACCCTCTCTCAACGGATTTATAGATGCAATAAATCGATTGAAAAACAACAAAGCTCCCGGAGACGACTGCATACCGGCAGAGCTTGTGAAGCATGGAGGAGAGGCAACCGCTCGAAAGATCCACCAGCTCATCCAAACAATATGGTATAAGGAAGTCACTCCAGAAGAATGGAAAATCTAATAGTCGTTCCCATTTTCAAAAAAGGCGACAGATCTGACTGCGAAAACTACAGAGGAATATCATTGCTCCCAACCGCATACAAAATATTAACAAATGTCATACTGGCGAGAATCACACCGTACGCAGAAGAGATACTGGGAGACTACCAATGTGGATTCCGTAGAAACCGGTCAACAAGCGACCAAATGTTCACAATAAGACAACTGCTGGAAAAGAAGTGGGAATACGGAGAGACGGTTTACCAACTGTTCGTTGACTTCAAAAAAGCCTACGACTCAGTCGCAAGGCAAAGACTCTACCATATTGTAGTTGAGCTGGGAGCCCCGAAAAAATATGCAGCCCTGATTCAAATTTGCATGAATAAAAACAAAGGGCGAGTTAGAATAGAAAACCACCTCTCAAAACCATTTGAAATCCGGGACGGACTAAAGCAGGGAGATGGCCTATCACCGTGTCTTTTTAACCATGTGCTCGAGTATGTCATCAGAAAGGTACAAGACGACAACATGGCCGGATCATCCTTGAACGGGGTCACACAAGTGCTCGCATATGCGGATGACATCGCCGTTCTGGGCGATAATCTAGAAACTGTTAGTAAAAACTGTGAAATCATCATGCAAGTGGCAGAAGAGGTGGGCCTAGAAATAAATGAAGACAAAACAAAATATTATTAATAGATTACGGCGAGAGCAGGTAGACCTCAGGGAACACATATAAACGTCAGAGGTAAGATATTTCAAAAAGGTAAAGAATTTAAGTACCTGGGAACGATACTGACGGCCAGTAACGAAATGTCGAAGGAAATTAACAAAAGACTGCATTCCGGCAACGCTAGTTGGCACGCAGTCAGTAAACTGCTGAAATCCAGACTGCTATCACGTAACATAAAGCTCCGTGTCTATAGAACCATAATCATGCGGATTGTTCTGTATGGATGCGAAACATGGACTCTCACAAAACGGGAAGAAAAGAAATTCCGCGTATTCGAGAATAAAGTTTTGAGGGGTATCTTTGGAGGTAAATATGACGAGGTGGCAGAACAATGGAGGAAACTCCATAACCACGAATTGGAAGAGCTATATCGAAATCTACAAATCTACAATAGTGAGAGTAATCAAGTCGCGAAGATTAAGATGGGCCGCACACGTGGCGCGAATGCGCAACGATAGGACCGTGTGTAGAATTCTTGACGGTAGACCAACGGGAAAGAGACCGGCCGGACGCCCGCGATGGAGATGGGAGGACAATATTAGGTTTGACCTTGAGGAGGTCGGATCAAATGGTCAGACGTGGAAGGAGAGTGCACAGGACAGGGAATGATGGCAGAGTCGAGTCGGCGGGGTCATGAACTTCCGGGTTCCTACAGGCCAATAAATAATAGTAAAATAATAATAATCTTTTTAGAGCCAAGAAATATTTGAATCCACCCCAACTTCTTCTCCTGTATAAATCCTAATTAGACCGGCTCTCGAATTTTGCTCTCATTTTTGGAGCTCTGTCCCTAAATATACCCCCGACCTACTTGAGAGCATAGAGACGAGTGATCCGCCTGATCGGGGACACGGCGCTGACGTCGGCACTACGGTCGCTAACCTCTGTCTGATCTACATACATTATAACGGCTGCTGTTCTTCGGAGATTCGTGGTATTGTTTCGCACAATTCAGTTTGTATGCGCTCCACGAGACAATCCGACGGATCGCACCAGTTTGCGGTTCATCTCCCGACGGCGCGAACATCAGAACTCGTTCCGTTACACGGCGGGAAAGCTGTGGAATTCCCTCTCCGCGGGAGTGTTTCCGGAGCGTTACAACATGTCACTGTTCAAAAAGAACTGCAACAGTTATTTAGCGACATCTCGAGGCGCCGTGTCGGCGCTATGGGTTCGCCTCGCCTGAGAGTACAAAAAAAAAAATTAATTGCAGCGTGTACTGGTCTTCGTTGGTGTGCGCGAGTTTATCCGATTTTAAATTGGTTGTTTCACATACCTCGAGAGTTTCGGTGTCAACAGCTCTCGAATCCTTAAAATATCCGGTGAAATACTATCGCATTAAGTTCTACACTCCGCGAAATGGTTGAAAGAAATCCTTGACCAACCCTTTTGGAGCTTGACTGATGGATTACGTTGGAAAAAACTAGCTTGTCAGGGCGCCCCATCAGCACTTTCTCCTGAGAAGTAAATGAAAAAGAAAGACACTTTTTTGTAGTGGAACATATGCAGTGATGCTATCCCTCAAACAAGAACCTGGCCTGATATTGTAGAGAAGTAGAATTTCATACAGTTAAGATATGCTATGTTTCTACAACGATCCTCACTTCAATAAAACACTGAAAACTCGTCGTTCCTAATCTGCATTAAGTATGCCCCCTTTCAAATAATGTCGCCTTCAAGACCAGATTACTGCCAAGCAAAAGCAGTTATAGTTGCGCTATGAGCCGCTCTTTAGATAATCTAATTATGGAAGTAGAATTGGCATTCACTCCTAGTCCGAGCTATTTCATTTTAAAGATTTCGTGTTTTACATAGGATCCGCAGAAACTGCCCGGCATCGACGTATAATAAAAGATTGAACAATCAACGATTTCCTGATACTGATTTCCAAACCCAGGTCCATTATTTGCCACTTATGCAACTCCACCACTGAACCACAATAAACAACAACGAATCCATGGCCGGGCAATGTTATTGAACAAATGTTTCATTCGTCCAGGACATATATTTGAAGCGTTTAAACAGAATCGCAAGTTATCGAAACGATTGACAATATTTTCTACAAGCAGCCATTTAAGGCCCTTTGGTAATTTTGTAGGTTAAGAACAGACGATGATAGCTTATTTGAGTTTGCTAAATAAAGTATGAGCCACACAATGATCTAGTTCGTGCATATAGTCGAAGAGTTCCTGCACACATGTTTCGGTGGTCTGTGACTTTCCATTAACTCGTTCATTGCATTCCTGATATACATCATACAATGATGCAATATGGTGTTCCTTGCCACATTCCTCCTGCAATCGAATAAAACAGAGATGTTTTGCATTAACGTTGTTTGAGCTTAATATTATAATGAATACCCTTAGTGTTGCCTGAGGATCGACGACTTCTTCTTCCTCCTCCTCGGGTTCTTCAGCTCGGACAACCGGAGTAGAGAAAAATCCAAAGAAACTTCTATTGGCCATTGTGGAACTGTAATGAGAAAAACTAAATAATCGAAGAAAACCAAAAAAAAATGTTTATGTAACACAAGGAATTACTTTTCTAATGTATTGAAATTGCAATAATCTAAATAATAGATATCACTATTTCCGAGCCCTGTGATGCAACCAAGAGGATCTGACAACTCAAAGGAAAATTCCCCACTTGAATGTTCACCACATTTGGGGGAAAAGATAAACGAAATGCCTGACGGCGACCATGTGCCTGTGATTTACGTGGGTTTGTGGATTGGATACATTTTCAACGGCGCTGAGTTGCTTATTTTAATTTTATTTCAATTACGGGAAATGTTTAAAAAACACAATTTAAAAAGGTTTTATGTTGAAAAATACGTTAAAATATATTCTCCTAATTTTTTTTTTGCTTTGCGACCTGGAGGTAATGAGCTTTCAAAGATACAGATGCCCCGAGTCCACTTGCTTGCCCGATTCACTCGGTTCTCCCTTATGTTATTTAGTGCCTAGGGAGTCAAAACCTATCTCCACTTTGCAACCCATTCGTGTTTGCTTTACCAGATACCGACGCTCGAGATATCTCCCAGGCGTAATGTTGAAGTATTCCTTCTATATGGATGTTGCAGTCCCGGTTGGCTGCAGAACTTGTGCATGATGTTGTCGAGTTATTTGTTTCCGGGAACACTTGCGCAGGGAGGTAATTCCACAGCTTCCCCGCTCTGTAGCGGAACGAGTTCTGATACAGGGATGTTCGCGCCGTTGAGAGATGAACTGGTGCGATCCGTCGGATTGTCTCGTAGAGCGCATAAAAACCGAATTACGCGGAACAATACCGCGAATCTCCGAAGAACGGCACCCGTGATAATATCTGTAAAACAGACAGAGGTCGGCCACGCGCCTTCGATGTGACAGCGACTGTAGTCCCGACGTCAGCGCCGAGTCCCCGATCAGCCGGATCGCTCGTCTTTGTACGCTTTCAAGTAGGTCGAGGGTATGTTTAGGAGCCGAGCTCCAAACATGAGAGCAATATTCGAGCGCGGGTCTAATTAGGGATTTATATAGGAGAAGAAGTTGGGCGGGAGTAAAATATTTCTTGGCTCTAAAAAGATTACTCAGTTTTCCTGAGGCTGACCTTGCGATACTCGACACGTGTTTATGCCATGATACATTCCCACAGACCGTGATAATATTTGTAAAACAGACAGAGGTCAGCTACGCGCCTTCGATGTACCAGCGCTCCCGATATCAACGCCGCGTCCCCGATCAGGCGGATCGCTGTTGACGAGTTACCATCTGTTGCTTGAACTTAGCGTTGCCAATCCTATGTTCGTCGTCGTAGAGACGCAGAATTTTATACGGCTAAGGTATTGTAGCGAGCTTAGGGTTTGCTGGATTAATTATTTTTAATAAATAAGAGCCGTTAAATCGATTTTGAATTAATGTAACACTTTGTGGCGGTTCTAGCAGATACACATACGATTAGTAAAGAAGAACACCACCAAAAGCAAATCCATTAAAGCCGTATACCATCGCAATAATATACCATTTACCACATTAGTCGAGTGTATTTGAGTTCAGAAATCAAATTCACATAAGCGGCAGTGGCCTGATGGGTAATAGCTTTGGTTCTATCTTTTAGCGATTCTAACCATGATAGCGTCGGTTCGAATCACTCGCTCTTCACTATCGTCGGAAACGCTATAACTGGTGACCCCGACGTGATCTGTATGACATAACACACACTCCCCTACACACACAGAACTTAACTTTACTTCCGATCACACGACTTCTACACAGAGCAACGGCCCACTGGCCAGCTCTGACATTCTCTCGAACGCTCTCTCGCTCGCTCTTCGCTCAGTCGTTCTCAAAGTTGACCGTAACGAAAGTTACTGGGTAGGGAGTTATGTGGCGGTTCTAGCAGATACACACACGACTAGTAAAGAACAACACCACAACTTTATTTTTCCGTTAATAACAACCGTTACTTATACCGTATACGACGATTTCTTGACTTATCGCTTCGTTACTTATCGCGTCTTTGACTCTGCTTAGTTCTTTCTTCTTCGACTGCATGTGGCGTATTTATACCGTTTCCTCATTCTGATTCGGCGTTTCGTTTCCGCCCGTTCCATAACCTCGAATTTTCTACTGTTCATAGTCTCCAGTTTTCCAGTAATTTCTAGAATATTCTGAAACTTTGTTTTGGACTTTCTAGAATATTCTAGTAATATTGTCATACGCGTCGCACTACCCACCGCCTAGATTAGTTCGCCCCGAACTAAGTTCACTGGTCTTCTAAGTTAACAAAAGTCGCCAATCGGTCACGATGTACCACTTTCATCTTGGCGTTCGGTCTTCGCTGAATCCTATAGACAACATCGTTAATTCTCGTGGGAACCTTATACGGTCCTTCCCAATGTTACTGCAACTGCGAAGATCTTCCTCTTTACCGATGAGGGTTATAAAGCCACACGTCATCGCCCGCATTAAATCCGGATGCGTTGGCTCGAACGCCGTATCTTGTTTTCATCCTGTCACTTGTTAGCTTGATTTGCTTTCGAACCAAATGATGAATCTCATCGAGGCGATTTCTCCATTCGGCTACGTAGTCTTCAGTCTTATCTATGGCGTCTGGAGGTATTCCGAATCGCAGATCGGCTGGTAATCGTATCTCTCGTCCAAATATAATTCTTGCTGGAGAATGGCCTGTCGTATCGTGATTAGCCGATCTATAGCTCATGAGAAAGGTTTGTACATATTTGTCCCAATCTCGTTGGTGATCACTAACGACCTTCGATAAACGCTCTTTCATTGTTCGGTTGAACCTTTCGACCATTCCGTCTGACTGCGAATGTAAGGGTGTGGTCCTGGTATTCCTTACGCCTAGTGCCGCACAAATGCCTTCAAATATCTGTGATTCGAAGTTTCGGCCCTGAGCGGAATGCAATTATTGATAAGCTGCTCAATGATGGTTGTTACTTCTTGGTTTGGAATTGGAAGGACTTCCACCCACTTGCTGAAGTAATCCATGATAACCAACATGTATTTGTTGTTGTCGTTTGTTTTTGGGAATGGTCCTGAGATATCAATCGCAATTCGCTCGAAAGGGACACCCACGTTGTACTGCTTCATAGCGCTCCTTGGTTTTGCTGTTGGTCCTTTGGTCGTAGTGCAAGTTGTGCACTTCCTACACCAAGACTCCACGTCATCTCTCCTGTGAAGCCAGTAGAATAGAGATCGTAATTTTGAGTGTCTTATTAACTCCCAGATGTCCACCGGAAGCTCCATCGTGCATTTCTGTTAGTACATCCTTCACTTTTGATGGTGGGACTAGAAACTACATTCGATGGGATTGTCCATCCGCGGCTTCCCATTTACGCTTTAGAATTCCATCTTCCACCAGCAAGGAACTCCACTGTGCCCAATATGCTTTAAATGTTCCACTCTTGTCGGAAATATTATCCCAAGTTCGCCGCTCGTTCTTTTCTTTGTGTTCCAGGATTAGCGACATATCTTCATCCTGAAGTTGAGCTGCGCGTATAGCCTCACTCGTCCACCCATCTAGTACTTCTACTTGTACCTTTCGGAGGTCGTACGCCTCTTGTTTTAAACCATCAATCTCTACTTCCGAATACTGAAGGCGACGCTTTAGGGTCAAAATTTCAGCTTGCCTCTCTGCTAGATCAGTTGATAAACGATTGTTCCCCTCAATGACTTTTTCCCGGCTGGTCTTAAGAGCAATTATCTGGTGATGCAAGGATTTACATTCGCTCGTGGTGCTGTCCAAGTTTGAATCACGCTGAAGGCTTCTCTTGTGATTAGCGCATGAATAACAATTCTCAATTGATGTTTCATTCATTCGTCGACGTTTCCTATAGTCAACAGAGATGTGGCCGTTGTCCGTTGTACATGCCCCATTCTTTGGCAGGAATATTCCTGGACGGACGTTCCTCGGACTCTATATGTACTCCTGGTAGCCAGTTTAGCCGATTCATATGCCAATGCGAACGCCAGTATTTCATTAGTCGTCTTCTTTCCTGCCAAACGAACGCCTTGTTGCAAGTCCCGATCTTGGAGTGCATTTATAAATGCATCCATTGTTACCTCGTTCAGAAATTCCTTAGTCATATTTGAATAAGACAAGTTTGCCAATCGCTCAATGTCTGCCTGCAACTGTTGAAGATTTTCTCCAGGTTTCTGTGTTTTGCTCCGCAGTTGCATGCGGTAGACCTGCTGCATGTGGTTGTCTCCATACCTAACTTCAAGGCCGTCTCTTACCGCTTGGAAATCTGTTTGCTTCTCTGTTGGTATGGTTTGTAGCAAATCTGCAGCCGCCCAGCGGAGTGACAAGATTAGTGATGTTGACTTTTGCTCATCCGACCGCTTATTATAATTGGCCGCGGCGTCAAACTGGCGTATAAATACGGGGGAGGGTGCTGTTCCATCGAAGGTTGCGGTTGCATCCTTGTATCTTGGTAGTCATGTTGAATGGTAGGCGATGTGTTATTTCTCTCAACACACTCAAGTCTCTTTTCGATTCGCGTTATTTCATCGGTCACTTTTAGATCCAGATTTTCTACTTCGTTTCGAATTTTTGACTGAATCTCTTCCTTAAAGTGTTGAAAATTACATTTCATCCATTGTGTTTGGGCATCCAACTTTGCATTAACAACTGTAGCTTGCGCATCCAATTTTGTCATCATCATCCTGAGCATCTCCGAAATGTCCAACTGTGGCGAACTCTTCTCCGTTACATTGGCACCATCTTGACTCGATGTTTCTTCTCCATCCGGACGGTCTGGCCCAATCGTAAAAACATATGTGTCGACATCAATACCCTCTTCCTCCATTGCTGTTTACAGACGCTGTCGAAGAATTTGCTTCTGTTCTCTACTATCCAGATTCCGGTCCTCAAGTTCCTTCTTCAGCTCAGAAACGCGAAGATCCTCCAAATGTCGATCTGACATCGTCACAACACACTTTCACAGACTTATTTACTTCACCAATAATTAATCCCACTTCTGACACCAGATGTAGCGAGCTTAGGGTTCGCTGGAATAATTATTTTTAATAAATAAGAGCCGTTAAATCGATTTTGAATTAATGTAACACTTTATTTGTCCGTTAATAACAACCGTTACTTTTACCGTACACTTGACTATTTCTTGACTTATCGCTTCCTTACTTATCGCGTCTTTGACTCTGGTTACTTCTTTATTCTTCGACTGCGTGCGGCGTATTTATACCGTTTCCTTATTCTGATTCGGCGTTTCGTTTCCGTCCGTTCCATAACCTCGAATTTTCTACTGTTCATAGTCTCCAGTTTTCCAGTACTTTCTAGAATATTCTAGTACTGATTGTCATATGCGTCACAGTATGTGATAGTTTTACAACCGTCCTTACTTCTAGGAAGCACCAATGACGCGACATTTTCTTAAGTTCCTTAAGCTATGCTCCGTCCAAAAAATGTCACATCCTACGCCATATTACTACCTAGCAAATTGGAAGTCATAGTTCCGCTATGACCTGCTCTTTAGATAATTTAATTATGGAAGTAGAATTGGTATTTAGTGAACCTATAACGCCGAGTGGGCGCCCCGAGATGCCACCAAATACCTGTTGCAGTTCTTTCTGAACAGTTGCAGGTTGTAACGCTCCGGGAAGACTTGCGTGGGAAGGGAGTTCGACAGCCTCCCCGCTCTGTAACGGAATGAGTTCTGATGCAGGGATGTTCGCGCCGTCGGGAGGTGAACCACAAACGGGTGCGATCCGTCGGATTGTCTTGTGGAGCGCATATAAACCGAATTGCGTGGAACAATGCCAAGAATCTCCGAAGAACAGTACCCGTGATAATATTCGTAAAACTGACAGAGGGCCGCTGCGCGCCGTCCATGTGATAGCGACTGTGGTCCCGACATCAGCGCCGAGTCCCCGATCAGACGATTCGCTCGTCTTTGTATGCTCTCAAGTAGGTCGAGGATATACTTAGGAGGAGAGTTCCAAACATGTGAGCTATATTTGAACGCGGGTCTAATTTGGAATTTATACAGAAGAAGAAGTTGAGCCGGAGTAAAATATTTCTTGGCGCTAAAAATATAGTTCAGTTTTCCAGAGGCGGACCTAGAGATGTTCAACACGTGTTCATGATACGATACATTCCCACAGACCGTGACGCCGAGCAATTTCAAGTTTTCCCCAGATTCGAGGGCTTGGCAATTCATCATTAGCTGTGGAACCGATGATCCACTTTTCTTTGTGAATGTTGTATATTGTTTCTTCGTTGCATTGAAGTCAACGATATTGGCCTTTTTCCACTGCAGGACCTTATCCAGATCCTGATTCAGAGAGTCGATCTGGCTACATCTCAGCTGGTGGTAAACTTGGGGTGCGAGAAAAGTTATCATTGAATGATGCAAGTGCAGTCATTAAGGGTGCGGACACGGAGATTTGTTCTGTCGCAGAAACCACAAAAAACGTCGAACCACTTCCACAACATGATAAAAACGTTCTACTCGTTCACTGGGTCTCATAACAATTGTCTTTTTATTTTTAAGCAATAATTCAAACAATAAACTTGAACTTTTTTAAACAAAGACTGGTACAAAACAAAACAACAAAGAACAACTTTTAATCACACCGCACGGTAACGCTTCTCTGTCTTATTCCCTTTACACTCTACTCAAAAGACATCCGATCACACACTACTGTGTCAAAGCACAGTCAACTCTGTTCCTTTCAAAAAACCGTCAATCAACTTTTTTGCATCAAAAACGCCATCTCCTCCCCCGCCATCCCTCCATTTCCCGAGACCGTTGCCTCGGCGAAGAAACTTAGCCATGACTGTCCCTTTAAATTGATCGACAACGTAATTGCCGCATTCTAGCTCATGCAGGTTTGTGCACCAGCTGTTTTTGTTTTATATCAATAATAACAGTTTGTATTTTAGTTTAGTTTGAAAATGTGGTAATTGTTTGTGATGTATGTACTTACTATTTAATGTTTAGTAAGGTAAATGTATAGTTTAAAGATGTAAATGAATGTTTTAATTAAAAAGCAAATTGTTTGTAGCGTATGTGTTTGATTAATGTTTACATATTTTATATGTTAAGTACTTTATTTCTTTCAATACTTTTCTCGCCGAAACAAGGGTGGTGGGGAAAGATACCACGTAACACTTGTTTTCAAATTGTCTGCCGCCTTCATAAACTTTACGAGATAGCCATGACCAAAGGTTTTCGATTGTGATTAAGTCCGGCGAATAGGACGGCCATGGCAAAAGTTCCACGTCTTCTGATTGAATCCAACTTCTAACAACCTTGGAAGTGTGCATTGTCTTGTTGGGAAATCCAAGACAGGGGTCCGAAAATGTTTTTAATTTTTGGAAATGACCGTTCCAGCAAACATTTGTAGTTGTTTCCGTTCATTGTTGTGGACAAAAACTCCAACTCGATTTGGCCATAATAGGTAATAGCTCCCCACACCATGACACCTGATGTACGGTTGTGATCATCATCGTCATCATCATCGGCACTACAACCGGGATCCGGTCTTGGCCTCATTTAGCAAGTCCTGAGGCTCGTTAAATTTTCCATAATGATTTGTTTTTTCCGGGCAAGGTCATTAGTCTTGCGCCAATGACTGTGATATCTTGCCAAAATAAGCTCCTCCTCTCTCAGATCATGGAAATAAAAGTTGAAACCATCGGGACCGTCAAGGTTAAACTTTTTTTCATCCGAAAAGACAACGCGTTTCCATTCACTGGTCCAAGCGACATGTTCTCTTGCAAAATTCATTCGATGCTCCTTGTGTACTTGCCTCAAAACAGGTTTCTTTTTCAATTTTTTTCTTTTGATAGTATCACTTTTTTTTATTATCCTTCGGACCGTTGCTATGCTGGCTGAAACTCCGCTTTCGGCCCTTACTTTAGTCGCTGGTAGAGTAGAATTTGAGGATAGCCGTGGACTCAACAGCTTTTCTCATGATGTTGTTGCTTCAGATGTGCGTCCTTTTTTAGCGATATTTTTGTGGATCCGCAAGATAACTGTTTACAACAGTCTTACTTCTGTTAAGCCTCCTTGCTATTTCTCGGCCTGCGAGTCCTAAATCCTTGAAAGCATTTATTTGTCCTCTTTCTGTCGCTGTCAACGTCTTTCCGGAACCCATTTCTCTTTCAAATTAAATAAAAACAGTTTTTTAAACATTCTAAACAAAAGTTAAAAAAAAAATCGCTCATGTGCACTCCTGCAACGAAATATTCGCAATGGCCTCATCCAAGTGACGCACTTTTTTATACCCATTTTTTGGTAGTTTATTATTTGATCTTGGGCAATTCCAACGGTCGTTTCTTAATCACCCTTTAATTTTATGAATTTCTTTTGGGAAAATACGTACCTATTCACAGGTAGTATATGTTTTCGGGTACAAAATTTCCAACAGGTATAAAAAGCGAAAATCAATTGCAAAATTTGTGGCCTCATGTGATTGGGAGTATATATGTGGCGTAGGTTTGTAATGCGCCAGCAAGGGCGCTGAGTTCACTAAACCTTTCACCGTCTAAAATCACTCGGACCCTCGTTCACCAACAAGAAATAAAATAAACACTCAGGAACTTGCTGTTTATAGATGATTTTTAATTCTTCCTTTTATTTGTTCACATTTAACAAAGATTTGAGGTGAATCTAAAGAAGCACGTTTACTTGACTTTAAGTTACATTGTTAGTTCACGATTAAAACGAACTCATTACCCACAAAGCGCTTTATTCATAACACCAAACTAAGCCTACTCGTTATGGGACACACGTCTGAACTTAGGAAAAAAAACTCGATCGACTCGCGGTTGACTTTCGCTTCCCCGTGCGCATCGGGGAGCGGGAGTGACACGACCTGCCCGGTCGGCGGATGTAATAGGACTCAATGATTCAACCCTCGTTTGGGGTGAGTTTGGTGGTGTGGTGGATATCCTCTCCACTAAGGATATGTTTTTACTTACCACCAGAGAAACGTAAAGTCTCTCTTGGTGGAATAGAAAACCAGATCTCGTAATGGAGATCATGGTGGTATGTGTGTGATCGTTTAGATCTGTGTTGTTTACTCATGCGCGAAGGCAATGGAAAAACAAAGCAGGCGGGCGGTAAGGATAAAGGAATCGGGGCGATCATGGTTTATGATGTGCATCGCGGCTAAATAAATATACGACGATGCATCGAAAAAATGGTGTTAAAAGAAAAGATGGGTCGAGGGCATCATAAAAGTCTTAGATGAGTGATGCCCTTGTGTAAATAGACGAATAGACATTGGGAAAAGGTGCTAATGGGTTGCGATACTTTATACAATGAAAATTGTATATCATGTCTTGGGTCGATGGCCGAAACGAATCCCTTGCTTGCATTTGTATATGCTGGGTAATTTGTTGTAAGAAACGGATTCATTGTTTATGCTTTGAATTCAATCCGGCGGCTATACGCGAAGTCGATGATTGTTTGGAGATTCAAACAACGGAACATTCCGGGGTAAAGTGCTTGCAGCTGTAGCAATAGCTGCAGGTCATTGCAAAGCAAATTAGATGGTTATACAATGACGGTTTGTATAACATCTATGCCAATTGTATATGGCATCTAAAGCGCCCCAAGTGTCGAACTCTAGTGTGAGTGTTTACACTAAACAAGAATTCGGTTCTTGGTCGCTAATGCAGAGGTGCATTGATGCCTGCATGAATGCCCTTGTGGGAGAAATTCTTTCCAGGAATTCCTAGGTAATGCGTATGTATGATTGGAATCTGTGATAAATTTGGATAGAATTCTTATGGGGAATTTTTGGATTCGAATGAATCAATGAAGGTATGAATTCTTTTCCAAAAGCTTTTAAATAAATAAATTTGATAAGCTTGATGCGTGAAGTATTTACAGGTGCTAATGCGATTGCATTAGCAGGAAATTATGAAAGTCGGGTAGTAGTTATGGGGGTTCTTCGGGTAAGTAGCAGTGGGGTTTGGCGGAACCGCCACTTATATATATACTACTAATACTATTACCATCTATTGGCGTGTAGGAACCCGGAAGATCATGACCTCGTCGATTCGGTTCCGCCATCGTTCCCTGTTCTGTGCGCTCTCCTTCCACGCTTGACCATCCGATTCGATCTCCTCAAAGTCAAACCTAACATTGTCCTGCCATCTCCGTAGCGACCGTCCTGTCAATCTCTTTCCCGTTGGTCTACCGTCAAGAATTCTACCCACGGTCCTATCATTGCCCATTCGCGCCATATTTCTGTGAAAGAGTAATCCATCGTCAGTTCGTACCATATAAGAGCGTGTTGAGTTGGCTGATCTGACAACAGTGCCAGATATCCAGCTTCGATTAAGATGTTGAATTCTCACTTTTTCACCTGGCTGCAAGGGTTGTTTTTGGTGGGTTCCCATGTCAGTATAGAATTTGCTTCTGTTTCGAGCTTCCAGAAGGTTGTAGTGTATATTGCGTACTACATTTGGTGTAAGAGATGTTTGCTACACGGCACTGCGGTTCTGGTTCTTCGAGTCATCAAACGTTGGTTGCGTGATAGCAACTCATTGTTTCGACGCATGTTGCGATAGTTGAGTAGTGCAGGATAAACATCCGACTGGTCTTGGTGACACTTTTTCAGTAAAGAGTTGGATACTTGAACGTATTTCTCCACGAGGACGTTGGATCTCGGGTACCTCGGGCTTGATGTCTGATGTATAAAGTCCCATTTATTGGCAAATGCTTGTTGTTTTGGGCACGATTCTTTTACGGTGCAGATTCGAATAACGACACAAAACGATAAGTAACGACACGAAATCTTTGTGTTAAATTTTAATGACAAATGAAACTTTATTTGTTTTTGTATGTAAAATACACGATTATATTTGTACAATTGACGAAATATCGATGAAATCTAAAAAACAAACGATTGCCTTTTAAAGCTGTTTTAGAACGAATAAAATTACGTGAAGCGACTGCTGCCCTTTGGTACGACGAACGAAGAAGTGAACGAGTTGTGTAAGGATCTTCACCATTGAAATCCTTAATGACCGCCATCTTAACGAAAGTCCTTTGATGAACGGAAGTAAGCGGGGCTATGCCTTGCAGAACGATAACTGAACGAAACTGGACGAATGATGTGACGTACTTTTGACAGTTAAGGTGTCAATACAATTTTGACGTTGGCTACGCTAATTTGTGAAGCGAGATGCGACACTTATAATTCCTTAGAAGTAAACTGTAGACCGTTGTCCGATTCCATCAAATACGGTATACCATGAACTGCAAACAGTTTTTTGAGTTGTAGTATCACTTCTCCCGTTGACGACTGTTTTAACAGGGAAAAATCAAAATATCCAGAATAGCTATCTGCACCGAGAAGATATTCATTATTTTTTAAATAATGTATATCTACTGCAATGATTTCCCAGGGCAGCTACGGAAACTGTTTGACGATTAGTGTCACTTTTGGTTGAGATCGTTGTTGGCTTTGACAAATACTGCATGATTCAAGTATTTGGTGGTCCCTTGTCATATTGATCCAAAAGAGTTGTTCGCGTTCACTGTTGAGTGTTCAGTCAATACTTAGGTGACCTTGGTGCATTTTCTGCATAATCTCCTTCTTCATCATCTCATGATCTCGTTCGAAGGGCATCTAATCCGATCTGGCCACTCAGTTTTCACGTATTGTAGCACATTTTGAAGATGTTTTTAATGACCGTTAAACTACGTCCAGTTTAAAACTATCCGTTCTTTTACGCGAGTTCGACCACTGGATCGCAAGAGCGCTTCAATGTTCAAGGACAACCTCTTTTGCTCCGTTAAAATTCCTCAATTCCTCGTCTCCGCTAGCTCTCCTTTCCTGTTCTTATCCTCTTGTGCACGTGTCTGCCCTGGTTCCGTCTGCTTCTGGCGTTTTCGCCAGTTTCGTGTATTCTCTCGTATTCCTCTAGATGGCTCCAGAATCGGTGTGTTGATGTCGTTGGCTTAAGGCTCGGTGCGACGCCATGAGGTCACGCTAACGGTTGACAAGTGTGTCGGTTTTGAATTTGTGACACCCCCCCCCCCCCCCCCCCCCCCCCGCACTTAAGTCTGATCGTCCGGTAGTGTCGTGTACTGCTGATCGGCATGCCATTAAAAACATTTAGATGTGCTTGTCCCAATCACGCTGACATTTGTCGACAACTTTTCGCAAATGTTCCTCGAGCGTACGGTTGAACCTCTCAACCATTCCATCCGACTGTGGGTGCAGAGCTGTCGTCCGTGTCTTTTTGATGCCCAGCAGTGGGCACATTTCTTGGAAGATAGCAGACTCGAAATTCCTCCCTTGATCCGAATGTAACTCGATCGGTACTCCAAATCGCGTGACCCAATTCTGCACGAAAGCTTCGGCTACAGTTTTAGCCTCCTGGTTTGGTATCGTATACACTTCGGGCCACTTACTGAAATAGTCCATCACCACGAGTACATATTTGTTGCCGGAGTCACTAGTAGGGAAAGGGCCAGCTACATCCACTGCGACGCGCTCAAATGGCCCTCCGGCATTATACTGCTGTAACTTCCCTCTGCTTTTGACTTTTGGGCCCTTGGCTGCCATACATTGTGTGCAGTTTTTAATCCAGTTAGCAACTGAATTCCGGCCATTCACCCAGTAAAACCGTTGTTTTATTTTCTCCAGGGTTTTTGCAACGCCGAGGTGTCCTCCGCTTGGTCCATTATGGAATTCTTCCAACACGGCTGCTATCCTTGATTTTGGTAGGACAATTAAATCGGAGGTGTATCTACCATCATTGCTTTCCGATTGGCGGTGTAATACTCCGTCTATTAATTTCAGGCTGTCCCATTGCGCCCAATACGCCTTGGCCACTGGACCTTCCGATGACATTCCTTCCTTTGCTGGTCTTTCATTCAATTCTTTTGCTTTCAGGATCTTGACCAAATCGGCATCGTCCAGTTGGCTTTTTCTCGTAGCACTGGAGTCCCATTCCGCATCAGGTCCGAGACTCAACAAGCGGATGTCGACTATCCCTTCACATCGTTCAGCCCTTGAGCAATGTTTACACTCCACCGCACATGGGCGTCGAGAGAGTGCTTCGGCATTTCCATGCTGACCTCCTTTTCGGTGTTGTATCTAGCAGTCATAGTTCTGCAGCCTTTCTATCCAACGCGCGATTTGCCCCTCTGGATCTTTAAACTGCAGCAGCCATCTGAGCGCCGCATGATCCGTCCTTACAAGGAAGTGCTGTCCGTATACGTATTTGTGAAAGTGTTTCACGCATTTCCGCCACCGCCAAGAGATCGCGCCTTGTATCGCAATAGTTCCTTTCCGGCTTACCAAGAACTCTGCTGTAGTACCCTTTCACTTTTTCCTGACCGTCGACAACCTGCGCGAGTACGCCTCCTATTCCATATGCACTAGCGTCTGTATCCAACACAAACTTTTTGCAAGGAACTGGATAAACCAACATTGGGGCTGTGCACAGCAATTCCTTCAGTCGGTAGAAGGCATTTTCTTGCTCACTGCTCCACACAAATTTGCAATTTTTCTTTGTCAAATCGTGTAAGCTTCTTGCGATACTGGCAAATCCGGGCACGAAGCGTCTGTAATACGTACAGAGTCCAAGGAAGCTTCGCACTTCGTGAACATTTGTGGGGCGAGGCCAATCTCTGACAGCATTTATTTTGCCTGCGTCTGTGTGAATTCCTGCGGCTGTGATTTTGTGGCCCAAATAGGTTACTTCGGTTTTGAATAGATCGCATTTCCTTGGATTCAGCCGCAGTTTAGCAAAAGCGACTCGCTCGAAGACCCCCTCCAAATTTTTGAGCTGCTCGTCAAGAGTCCGGCCCGTAACGATAATGTCATCAAGATACACCAGGCATGTTTTCCAGTGGAGGCCCTTCAATACGTGCTCCATCAGCCGCTCAAAAGTTGCTGGCGCGTTACATAATCCAAATGGCATCACCGCAAACTGCCACAAGCCGTCGCCAATGCTAAAAGCAGTCTTCTCTCGATCCGCTTTCTCGATCTCTACTTGCCAATACCCACTTTGCAGATCCAAAGTTGAGAACCATTTCGAACCAGATAGGGTATACAGCGTATCATCTATCCGTGGCAGTGGGTAACTATCCTTTTTGGTGACATCGTTGAGTTTCCGGTAATCGACGCAGAACCGGGTACTTCCAACCTTCTTTTTAACCAGTACGACCGGCGAATTCCAAGGGCTTGTTGATGGCTTAATAACTCCACCCTTCTGCATTTCATGCTTGCAGTTCCGGGCAATCGTAGAGATTCCAATTCATCCCTCAATTGAGGTATTCTTAGGTCGGCAAACTTTACCATTGTCCACGATCACTCCGCGATCCCACTTCTGACACCAATTGTTACGTTTTTACTTCGCACACGACCGTTAAACTATGTCCAGTTTAAAACTATCCGTTCTTTTATGCGAGTTCGACCACTGGATCTATATATATCTATATTGTTACGTTTTTACTTCGCACACGACCGTTAAACTACGTCCAGTTTAAAACTATCCGTTCTTTTACGCGAGTTCGACCACTGGATCGCAAGAGCGCTTCAATGTTCAAGGACCACCTCTTTTGCCTCGTTAAAATTCCCCAATTCCTCGTCTCCTCTAGCTCTCCTTTCCTGTTCTTATCCTCTTGTGCACGTGTCTGCCCTGGTTCCGTCTGCTTCTGACGTTTTCGCCAGTTTCGTGTATTCTCTCGTATTCCTCTAGATGGCTCCAGAATCGGTGTGTTGATGTCGTATTAGTTGGCTTAAGGCTCGGTGCGACGCCATGAGGTCACGCTAACGGTTAACAAGTGTGTCGGTTTTGAATTTGTGACAATATTTATATATATATATACTTATCTCAGGAGAGGCGAACCTAATTGGAATCGGAAGCTCATACCTGTTCCGTATCGATATGGAAACTATTATTGATGCCACCAAGTGTGGCAACTTGGCACGATTCATCAATCATTGCAATGTAAGTACACCATTGGAAAGAAACACCACTTTATTTATGTCGGAACTTGGGTGCCTACCATCCCTTCCACGTTTCACATTTGATCGATGTATCCTAACCCGAAATTGAGCGGCGGTGAGAAATGGTAGTCCTTGCTGAACTTTCACTAATTACTTAAAGGGTGAGAGAGGCAGAGATCAGTATTATTTTAGGGCTAGAGAAACTCCAAAGACGACGACTTTCACTTGGCAAAAATACTTGTGCTCGAATAGAGCTGAATTGGCATTAGAAAAGCATGTTTCATTTTCGCCTGATTTTTTATATCCTTTCCTTTTTTAGATTCCAAATTACCTGCTACACGAAAAATACTTAAATTCCTTAATTTTCTTAGGTTATATTTTACTGGTCCTACCCGGACGGTCTAAGCTAAACACAATAACTATCCTAGTGCAGTTTACCTTTGGCGACGGGATTTTGTTTTTCTCTTTAATTATGGTTATTTGTATTACAAAGAAAAACTTTGTGCCAATTTTTTGCTTTGTGTTTTTAGTTAAATTTAACTTCTAACTTTTTTCTAATGTTTGCATATAAAACTTAACTCGAATCTAATTCTACCCTAATCCTATAAAAGCTAAGTCTGTGTAACCTGACTGATGATGAAGTTATTCTACAGATTTTGGTGCACAGATCTTTATTAGCCATTCAGCCAGCAAAACTGCTGCTGCTGTTTAATATCATGCCGGTCTCTTTGGGAAATAGCTCTACTAAACCGCAAGCGGTGGAATTCCTAATGACGAGACAATAGTTGGTGCTTTTTTTGTTTCTGTTAAATACTTCTCTCAGCAGAGGCGAACCTATAGCGCCGACATGGCGTCTCGAGGTGCCGCTAAATAATTGTTGCAGTTCTTTTTGAACAGTTGCAGATTGTAACGCTTCCGAAATACCCACGCGGAGAGCGAATTCCACAGCTTTCCTGGCCTGTAACAGAATGAGTTCAGATGCAGAGATGTTCGCGCCATCGGGAGATGAATCCCAAATTGGTGCGAGCAGTCGGATTGTCTCGTGGAGCGCATATAAACCGAATTGTGCGGAACAATACCACGAATCTCCGAAGAACGGTACCCGTGGTAATATCTGTGAAACAAACAGAGGTCAGTAACGCGCCTTCGATGTGGTAGGGACTGTGGTGTGCTATGTCCCCGATCAGGCGGATCACTGGTCTCTGTATGGTCTCTAGGATCACTGGTCTCTGTATGGTCTCAAGTAGGTCGTGGGTATGTTTAGGAGCACAGCTCCAAAAATGAGAGTATTATTTGAGCGCGGGTCTAATTTAGGACGCATACAGCAGAAGAAGTTGGGCCGGAGTAAACTATTTCTTGGCTCTAAAAAGATCTGATGATGTTGCACAGGTATTTATTCCACGATATATTCCCGCAAACCGTGACGCCGGGTAATTTCATGCTCTCCCCAGATTCGAGGGCCTGGCTATTCATCATCAGCTGTGGAACCAATGATCCACTTTTCTCTGTGAATGTTGTATATCGTGTCTTCGTTGCATTGAAGTCGACGAGATCGGCCCTTCCCTACTGCAGGACCTTATCCAGATTCCGATTCAGAAAATCGATCCAGCCACATCTCAGGTGGTGCGACGTTGATGCACTACCCGGCCGATCACTCAAAAGAGAGGAAACAAGCGTACTATGAACCGCAAAACTGAATCCCTGTTTTCAGTCGACTCCAACAAATCATTTATGTGCAGCAAAAACAAGGTTGGAGCCAAAATAGAATCTTGAGGCACCGCGGAATTAACAAGACACAGTTCCGAAGACCCACCGTCTGCAACAACCCGCATCGATCGATTTTCGAGGAAGCACTTCGTCCAGCCGGAAAGCTCCTGGAAAAGTCCATATGAACGAATCTTGCTTAGCTCCATGCCAGATGCGATCAGAAGCCTTGGAGACATCCAATGCGACCGCTCTTGACATCCAATGCGACCGCTCTTGACATCCAATGCGACCGACTCCACTGGCTTCCGTGGGGGCAAGTGATGCTCAGCAACAGCGAAACCTGAAAAGGTTTCGTGAGTGTGCCACAGCTCTACTCACCAGTCTGTTCAAATGGAACACAATTATTATAGTTTTCCTTTTATTCGTTTTATATTTTCTAGATGGTCTCCTGGGGTACTTCCTCCGGGGACAATGAACATCAAAATACTCGCCGCCGAGATCACGATGCATGCTTCTTTTAAACGGAAACAAATCAAGATTTGTATCTTGAAACGAACGATTCAAACGCAAAATCTCGATTTAGATACATTGGGTGTGGTGCCCAATGTTTGTTTTAAGATAAGAATTCAGTTTTATGAATTCTCATGAAATTATAGTGCATATGAGGATATGCAGTGGAATTTGGGTTTTGTTTGCTTATGGCAAATTGAAAATCTGGTTCGATTTGCCATAAGTTTGGTTTGTTTGGATTATGAGGAATTGGGTGTATATGATAAACGAATATTTGATTCGTTTATCAGGGATTTTATTTTATCGGGAGAATGTATTTGTGGATTTGAGTTAAGGGTTATGGGGAAATAGATGTAAGGGCGATAAACGAATGTTGAATTCGTTTATTGCGAATTTAAGTTAAGGTGTGGGGATTTGGATGTATACGTGCGGGATGGAGGTGATAGAGCTTTTCAGAGCACTACAGGTAGACAATTTTGCCCTTCACTCGGACGCGTGTGTGGAAATCTGTGGCGTTTCTAACAGATACACACACAATACACAAGCAAATAGTGAAGAACACCGAGCGGAAATCGATTAAGAAAATGCATCAGAGCCGTATACCATAGCGATAACATAACAATTCCACATCAGTTGAGTGTACTTGAGTTTAGAAATCAAATTCGTACACGCGGCTAGTAGCCGAATGTGTTAAGCATTGGTTCAATTTTTGGTGATTCTAACTGTCATAGCGTCAGTTCGAATCACAGGTTCTTCACTATCATCGCAAACGCTATAGATCCATTTGTTTGCTTATAATTCCACAGTAAGACTTGTCGCGAGTTAACACACCCAACTCCCAACTAGAAGATAAGATTCATCAAATCACAAACCTACACCACAATGTAATAGAAATGATGACTTCCAACGTGATCAACATTGAAGACAGGATTCCTGCTGCACCCGATATGACACGGCTGTCCAAACAATGCAACAGATAAACCTTCAGCATTGAAGATAGGATTCAGTGCTGCACCCGACATGACACAGCTGTCCAAACAATCATCGAACAGGATTATCAAAACGATCCCATGACCCAAATGAAGTGTGAGATAAGAAATTGGAGAAACAACAAAAGATGACTGGAAAAGGGATATAGGCGAACGGTGGAATAAGTTAGTCAGGTTTCATCGAGTGATGCGTTCAGATCTAGAATAGTTTTTAAATATAGTTTTAAGAAAAACTCAAAAAAATAAAGTGTAAACGTTTTTTTAATTAAATAAGAAGACTCTTATTAATTCGCGCGAACCTTTAGTGCTATTGGGTATCTGGTGCTTATTTAAGATAAGTATCTCTCTCTCACAGTATCACGACGAGGCTAATAGAGCACTTAATTTAGTGCTGAGCAAAATCGAAATGACCGAAGGAGAACATGCAGAAGGATTCATCAGACACACAATAGAAGGGGGAGTAAGTGCATTCATCAGAGGCTTAAACTGTGACTATACAAGGACATCATTATACACGTTGAAGCCGCAAGATCTAGAAAGTGCCTACGCTATGGCGCGCACTATTTCACACAATAGCAACTGCTACCAACTCCACCGTGCTAGACATGAGCATTATCGTGTCCAATCTTTTAAACCACCCAGCCGCGCCCAGCAACGTCAAACCTTTCGTACAACAGAGGCACGAACCACCATGATATCGTCCCAACACACAAATCCAATATAGACCCGCAGCGGAACCAATGGAAGTTGATGATTCACGGCAAATTATGCGACCAACCCTATACAACCCGCATAATGATTCCTACAGAAACCCTATCACCTTCATATCAAGAACATTAACGTCTACTGAACAGAACTACTCAACCAATGAAAAAGAATTGTTGGCTATCGTATGGGCACTTCAGAAATTAAGAAATCTACTATATGGAATAACTAATTTAACTATCTATACCAACCATCAATCATTAACATTCGCAACCTCAGAGAAGAACCCAATACAACATTAAAAATATGGAAGAATTTCATCGAAAAGTTTGGAGCAAAAATCGTCTACAAACCGGGAAATCAAAACGTTGTAGCAGACGCCTTGTTGCGTAATGGCCTCTCCCACTACCGGTGCCCCATCGAGGAGGAGGATAATTTGGGGATAGATATTAATTATCACACGTTTTAGATAATGTAGATTAATAGATATTTTATTGCCATACATAAAAAATGAATAAATCAAGTTAACTATATTGTGAACGAACACGTTCCACAATATCAATTAATTGCAAGCAGGTGCACGAACCTGTGTCGTTGAGTTGCGATGTTGTTGAAAGTTTATCGTTGGAGGATGGTGTGATCATGGGAGAGAGAGAGTGTGTGCCTTTCGAGTGAGATTGATATAAGCTGCAGAGTCAGTAGTTACCCTCCATCCACGAAGGATGTGTTTTTTCGTTGTACCCTTTTTATTGAATTGTTAAATTTTTTGCTTTATTTCCAAAAAGGAAATCCTTTTTTTTGTAATGTGTTCATTTAGTTTAGTTTAATTAAGCAGTCCACAAAGGACTTCCAATTGTCAAATTAAAGTTCAAAGTAAAGTTTCTATTAGTAAAACTAACATGTTGGTGTTTTCGTGATAAAGGAGAAATGGCGAGGAATCCGGTGGCAGCTAATGAGTTTTGCAAGCGGAAATTGGAGGTAAGGACATTGTGTTTGAGGCCTATAGATTGCAGCCCCAACGGAGGTGACGCAACGGGACTGTACAGGTAGCCGTTTTTAAATTACTAATATTCGCAACCGCCAAAGAATGATTATCTAACAGGACTGACACTACGGACAGGCACAGTGCACCAACAACTGACCAGCTATCGAAAGAATCATATATCAAAATTGGCGCTGTGGAAGCGATCCCAGCAACCTCAACCCCGTATTCAACATCATATTCTAACAAAACTATATGGTATAAATGTCTGACAAAACAAGACAAAACTTTTATAAATAATTATACAACAGCCCTATCCCGCCAACAAATAAACTCAACCTCATGTTCAGATCATTCCGCAGTAAGTTCGCCTATTGATCAATTTGAAAGAAGCCCACAACCACTCAACAAATATAAAAATCAAATAATTCTAACTAAAACATCATCTAATGACCTACGATCACATACTATCTTTAAAAATTCAAGACACATAATTAATTTCAAAAACGAAGAAAACTTAATTTCCAACCTAACGAAGATACTGAACCCCAATGTAATTAATGCAGTAAAAATTGACGAAGAAACAATTTTCCAATACGGAGACAAGATAAAGAAAACATTCAGTAATTACAAAATTGTTCTCACACAAACATTCTTAAAAGACATAACCGAACCTAACGAATAGCTTCAAATAATCAAAACTATCCACGAAAGAGCTGTTACGGACCGACCTTGAGTCCAGGTCCCCCCAACATCCACTAATCCCCCTTCGTTAGTTTCCCCTCTTTACCTATAAAAGGAGAACAACTCGCCAAGTAGTTAATTTGCATAAACTACTTGATGCAAATTCTACTTGGCAGAGAAAATAATAAAAATCGGCGTTGGCGTCGAATAATAAAATAAAACGTCAATGGCGAAAATAATAAATAAATGATTCGACGTAAAAACTAAAACGCGAGTACACGCAATTTATCAAATACGTTGCCCGATATTAAAAAGGACCAAACAAGGACTCATGTCAACCAAAAGCTGATCAGGGGAGCAACAACTCAACGCCCCCCGCAACGAGCCAGCAATTGAAGCGACCGCCCAACGGTCTATATAAGTAAGTCCACTTAAACAAAATATTCAAACGCCCCCTGCAACTAGCCAGCGGACAAACAGCAATTGAAGCGACCGCCCAACGGTCTATATAAGTAAGTCCACTTAAACAAAATATTCAAACGCCCCCTGCAACTAGCCAGCGGACAAACAGCAATTGAAGCGACCGCCCAACGGTCTATATAAGTAAGTCCACTTAAACAAAATATTCAAACGCCCCCTGCAACTAGCCAGCGGACAAACAGCAATTGAAGCGACCGCCCAACGGTCTATATAAGTAAGTCTACTTAAACAAAATATTCAAACGCCCCCTGCAACGAGCCAGCGGACAAACAGCAATTGAAGCGACCGCCCAACGGTCTATATAAGTAAGTCTACTTAAACAAAATATTCAATAATACAAATTATTACTATATTCAAATAAACCTCTAATATATATTGTACTTTAATATATATATATTGTTAAATAACACATAACAGAGCTCATCAAAATCATAGAAATAATAAACTATAGATTTATGAAAAATACTATTGGCCCAACATAGATAGAGATTGCAAGAAATACGCAACCAACTGCAAGGTCTCTATGACCACGAAATACGACGGGAAACCCAATGACCATATCATCGGCGCCACACCAATACCAAGCAAAGTTTCACAATATCTGCAAATAGACTTATTTCATATGAACAACGAAATCTACATCAGCTCCATCGACAGATACTCAAAATTCCTACACTTACGCCACGTTCCAAATAAATTAAATACTCACTTAGTCCTAGACGAAATCTTATCTCAAGTTCTTACATACCATGGCCCAAGATATCTCACTACGGATAACGAATCAATATTCATTAGTAATTATGCCAGAAACATTTACGGCCGACACGACATGATACACATAAGAATCCCCACGGATCATTCCACATCGAACAGCCAAGTAGAACGCACACATTCTACAGTAATAGAGATTGTCCGGGCATTAACAAAAGCAAACGGAGGCGAATGTAAAGATTACATTTTCGACGCAGTCAAACAGTACAATCGAACAATTCACTCAGTGACTGGAAAAAAACCCGTGGACGTGTTTTTCAACCAAGCGGCGCATCTGGACATCAAAGAAAAATTAGAAATAAAACAAAAGCAACTCCTAAACTATTTCAATAAAAACCGCACAGAAAAAAATCTATAAACCAGGAGAAAGAATTTACGTGAAATCCAAACGACGAAATAAAAATACCGACAGGTTTATTGAAAACATAGTACGAGAAGACAAAGGAAACACAGTAACCACAAATCGAAGTCTCCAAGTTCACAAGGACAATATCCACTCACAACCGTGCAGCTAAAGATAATTCTCCCCATGCTCATAATTAAAATCCCAGTTGATACCACACCAGACCAGGAGCAAAAGAGGTATAAATTTCTTGGGAACCATATTTAAATTTATCACAGGTACTCCACACCACGACGACATCATAGAAATACAAACTTACCTATCATACACGCCATGGAATATTCTAAAATCATTGCATGTTACTTTAAGGACTCTATAGTCATTATATACAATTATCCAATGTTAAAAGAAAAATGTGAACTCTATAACTAAGTGCATACTATACCGCAAACCTACAATAGTGAGAGTAATCAAGTCGCGAAGATTAAGATGGGCCGGACACGTAGCGCGAATGGGCGATGATAGGACCGTGCATAGAATTCTTGACGGTAAACTAACGGGGAAGAGACCGACAGGACGGCCGCGACGGAGAGGGGAGGACAATGTTAGATTGGACCTCGAGGAGATCGGATCGAATGATCGAACGTGGAAGGAGAGCGCACAGGACAGGGAACAATGGCGGAGCCGAGTCGGTGAGGTCATGAACTTCCGGCTTCCTACAGGCCAGTAAATAATAATAATAACTAAGTGTAAACCTAGCATCTAAGATCGCATCTAAGATCGCATACTGTAACCATTCGACTTATATTCACGTATCTAATTGTAAAAATAATGTTGGTTATATATGTAAAAACAACAGACAACTGTACAATTAAGATTTTAAATATAGAACCAGCCCAATCTACCCTAAAAAAAAAAAAAACGATTCATTTAAAGAATTAGAAAACGGGCATATTTTTTTTTTTTTTTTTTTTTTATTAGACTTCTCTCGGGAGAGGCGAACCTATAGCGTCGAGTGGGCGCCCCGAGATGCCATCAAATAACTGTTGCAGTTCTTTTTGAACAGTTGCAGATTGTAACGCTCCGGGAACACTCGCGTGGGAAGGGAGTTCCACAGCTTCCCCGCTCTGTAACGGAACGAGTTTTGATACAGGGATGTTCGCGCTGTCGGGAGATGAACCACAGACGGGTGCGATCCGTCGGATTGTCTTGTGGAGCGCATATAGACCGAATTGCGTGGAACAATGCCAAGAATCTCCGAAGAACAGCACCCGTGATAATATCTGTAAAACAGACAGAGGTCGGCCACGCGCCTTCGATGTGACAGCGACTGTAGTCCCGACGTCAGCGCCGAGTCCCCGATCAGGCGGATCGCTCGTCTTTGTACGCTTTCAAGTAGGTCGAGGGTATGTTTAGGAGCCGAGCTCCAAACATGAGAGCAATATTCGAGCGCGGGTCTAATTTGGGATTTATATAGGAGAAGAAGTTGGGCGGGAGTAAAATATTTCTTGGCTGTAAAAAGATTACTCAGTTTTCCTGAGGCTGACCTTGCGATACTCGACACGTGTTTATGCCATGATACATTCCCACAGACCGTGACGCCGAGCAATTTCAAACCTTCCCCAGCCTCGAGAGCCTGGCCATTCATCATCAGCTTCATGATCCACTTTTCTTTGTGAATGTTGTATATTGTGTCTTCGCTGCATTGAAGTCGACAAGATTGGCCCTTCCCCACTGCAGGACCCTATCTAGATCCTGATTTAGAGAGTCAATCTGTCTACATCTCAGCTGGTGCGACGTTGATGCACCTATCGGCCGATCACTCGAAAAGGAGGAAACAAGCGTACTATCATCCGCAAAACTGAACACTTTGTTATCCGTTGTCTCCAACAAATCTACTACTAGACTATGAACATATTGTGAATAATAAAACCCTGTATGGTCCAAATTTAATCCAGTTCAGTAACACAGTCAATACAGATGGAATCATATACCCAAATGTAAAAAAATAACTTAAGACAATAATCACGAGGAAGCATGACGAAAATTTTGAAGTGTTGAAATTACAAAAATCAAATCCTGAAACTAAGTTCACAAACACCCGGGAAATTTCCACATATTTTTTATCCTAGTCGAAGAAAATCCCATGAAAAGCTCTATCTGTCTTGTATCCCTTCTAATAATCACCATAATCATATCGCTTATAACGAGACGGTTATGCAACCACTATCAAGAAAAAACAACTGATCCAGATGAGGAAATTTCAAGAAACCCACGAGAGGGAGTTATGACTCTTGGAGAAGGGACAAATAAGTCGATGAAAACGAAGACGTTTTATTCTAAGCCAGGGGAGAGTTAACACACCCAACTCCCAACTAGAAGATCAGATTCATCAAATCAGAAACCCACACTACAATGTAATAGAAATGATGACCTCCAACGTGATCAACATTGAAGATAGGATTCCTGCTGCACCCGATATGACACGGCTGTCCAAACAATGCAACAGATAAACCTTCAGCATTGAAGATAGGATTCAGTGCTGCACCCGACATGACACAGCTGTCCAAACAATCATCGAACAGGATTATCAAAACGATCCCATGACCCAAATGAAGTGTGAGATAAGAAATTGGAGAAACAACAAAAGATGACTGGAAAAGGGATATAGGCGAACGGTGGAATAAGTTAGTCAGGTTTCATCGAGTGATGCGTTCAGATCTAGAATAGTTTTTAAATATAGTTTTAAGAAAAACTCAAAAAAATAAAGTATAAACGTTTTTTTAAGTAAATAAGAAGGCTCTTATTAATTCGCGCGAACCTTTAGTGCTATTGGGTATCTGGTGCTTATTTAAGATCTCTAAAATGGATTGTACAACTGATCTGATGGTACGGCCAACGAAGCAGAAGGATATGTGCTGTCTCGTCGGTGGTCAGAACTCGACTGGTTATAATTTATTGACTCTGTTCTTCCCATATCATGGCCTACCCACATAT
Source organism: Microdon myrmicae (assembly GCA_963931805.1). Lineage (NCBI taxonomy): Eukaryota > Metazoa > Arthropoda > Insecta > Diptera > Syrphidae > Microdon > Microdon myrmicae. The sequence continues at coordinate 74,608,142 of OZ007500.1, read as the reverse complement.
ATACAGGGTACTTTAAAATCACCTCTTGCCGGGCACAAGTGTGAAAAAAATTCATACGAAATGATGTTGTTATCAGCTTTTGCCACAATACGGGCTCTACTCCGATCTAGAATTTAACTTCTCGAGGTTAAAGCTTCACGTTTGTGAGCATATCTTGCATTACCGTTTTCTATGCAGAAGTCCGAATTCGATGCCCTATCCAACTCTATTATTAATACCTTAGCCTTACATCCGCACGCCGAAATCGTTATAGAGGATGATTTTAATTTGCATATTTCTTCGCCACACGGGACTCTCTACTGTTGAGGGTCATTATGTCCAAGTCCTGGCCGATTCTCCTGTGGGGGGTTTCTCTATACCCCCACACTCCTATCCTTCCCATCTACCTCTTCTTCCGCGCTCATCGTGCGCCAACAGTTAATGCTTCTTCAACATCCTATTTTATGCAGCCACTTTGTCTGTCAACTTTAACTTTAATTAAGTCGTTCACTAAAATCAGATTACCCAACAGCCTCATACGTGCTCATCAAACCGGCTAATGACCGATTCCAACCAACCCAAGTTATAAACATGCCTCGTAATTAGTTAAAACCATAAATGTCCTCCATTTGACACAAATTCGTATTCGATCCTTTACTACCTAGATACAATTTCTCCAGAAATCCATTCAAAGAAATCTCTAAATTCTCCCGTCGTAAAACTGAATTGAATATATACACAAGAAACCATAAAATCATAAATAAATCCCAAGATATGTTGAATAGACTGAATAATGAGTAGCCACCGCATTAAAATACAATGTTTATATTTTTAGAAATGCCAAACAATCTATTACAATTATGTCAGCTTTCTATATACCAACACCTATGCAAAATGTAAAGGGAGTTGGACTTGTGGACTGAGTAGTGATTGAATTGGCCGCTACCTTGATAAAATCAACAAGATGAGGCTATACGTTTTTAGTATAAGAAAAAAATACTTAATTCATAATTATCCTGATAGCTTTGAAAGCCCGACCTGCAAGGATGTGCATTCTTTGGGTTAATGAAAATTACCAAAGACAAAAAAAAGTCGCCGTCTAACTGCGCCAGTCAAAATGGTCACGAAGATGTTACACACACATTTGCAATCGCCTGGTTGATTTCACAGGCGTATGGAAGAAAATCGAATATTAAATCATGCTACGTACGTGTGTGTCATTTTGAAGTTTCACACTTTGTTAGTGTGCGAGAGCATTTTCTGTCTCCCTTTGGTGGGCATTAAAAATTCTTCGGTAGGCGAAAGACAGTACGTCGGATCTATTTTCCTTAATAGAATAAAATCATTTTAATACGAAGTTAACGAGTTTTTCACGGTGTCTTCGGCATTTGTAGCTTGGTGTAGATCAAGAAATTCTATGAATTTATTTTCATACCGTACTCAAATATCCGTTTACAATATATTTTCGCACGAACATCCGCTGAGTTGTCGAATTATGAGCCCAAATCTGAAAGGTTTCGAGAGGAAACAAATATCTAACAAAATAGTAATTCCTCACAAAGCGTGCTAAAAGGTAAATTATTACAATAGCCACTGGTAATTAATTAATATTTATGGTTTGTCAGGGTTTTCCTGTATGTCCTTCCATGATAATTTGGTCGGATCGCGACAGGAACACGAATGTATAAATATATGTATGTGTATATATATACTTTTTCATGACATTTTTTCTGTACATTTTTAGGTTAGGTTCGAGTTTCGTGTGTTTTGTGGGGTCGGTTCTTGGTTGAGAGGATTTCCGTGAATTGGAGCAATACAAGTTGGGATCAATGAAATCGTGATGAACGGCAACAACCAAATGGAAGTGCATAACCGAGTTCTATCGCAGACAAGTGGAAGTGGCGGGGCGGCTGCGAGCAGTGCCCATGGCACACCAGCACCTTCTGGGTCAGGAAATGCTGGTGGCCATGGACATCTTAAATTACCAAGAAATTTTAAGCTGCTAGTGGATCCGGCATTGGTGAAAGGATCTATGAAGCTCTACCGTTTCGATGGCGTTGTTCCACATGAACGAAGTTATCCACCAATTGTACCGCGGGATCCACGGAATCCTCTCATAAGACTGCGTAGTAGGCCAGTCGAGCCACTTTTATTAATAATTCCAAGGTATATTGAACATTCAGTAGTTTGGCTACAGTAGAAAATCACATGATTATGACGTGTCTGTCTATTGTTTACAGAATGAAAATTGATCAGTATTATGTAGGAGAACCACCGGCAGTTGAAATAACAATATCAAATTTGAATGACAACATAGACAGGCAGTTTCTGAGTGGAATGCTGGAGAAGTGTGGCCAGGTTGATGAGATTACCATATTTCATCATCCTACGAACCACAAACATTTGGGATTGGCAAGAGTCGTCTTCGAGAATGTAAATGCTGCTAAAATGTGTATCGATAAATACCATCAGAAGCCTGTGATGGGGAAGGTGAGTTCTGATTGGGGTGGTACTGGGACAACAAGTATTTTGTTGATTGGGCGTAAATAGGTAGTTGTGGAAGAGTAACCACCCCTCTGCGGTGGGCAGGTAGGAGTAGTCGTTACCATTAGATTGTGTGAATTGAAATGTGCCCTCTTTAATATTTAGTTAATGTGAAGTGAGGATCGACTGATTTTATTAGTGCTAATGCAGCAACAACGAACTCTTATTTTTGTATTTTTCCGTCGCGACGATCTGTTCTCTTCCTGGAAATGAGAATGCATACGGAGTCTAAGTTGGATGTGCGTTAAAACAAAAGACATCGACCGCAAGTGTTTTTTTTAGTTTGTGCGCATCTGGAATTTATTCGAATTCAGACTTGTTTCATTATTGTGATTATTGCTTATTGCTCACGGCGCAAGTTCCGAAAGTGATATCCGTTTATCTTTATTTATTATTATTATTGCTGGATTTAATATTTATATCATATCACGTGCACAGTGGAGAACATCTGTTTAAAACAAGAAGAATTAAATGCAAGTTGCTATCTAGAAATAGCATCACTCCGTGTCCACTTCTGGCGCTCAATAATCCTTCGCTTGGGCAGTTTATCGTATAAAGAGAGTAAATGCGGCTTGTTAAATTTAATCAGAGCCATCTACAAACGGTATCGCCTGAGGTCATAGTGTTGGCACCCGTAGATTCGAACATTAGCCGTTGAGTGACGCTTTAAAATATCCTCAACATTTATCAAATAAACGGAATTAAATGTCGGGTACTGATAATCAGAGCCACCTGATTCTTTATGCCGGACTGTTGCAATAATACGGGAATTCCGCATCAACTAGTGCAACATTCGGCGCCGAATTTTAAGAAATTCTTCATCGCGTAATCGAGTTCGTTCCCGAAACACTGTTGACATCCAACTGCTAATGGCATTTTGTAACATCAGGGGCATTAGTTCCATCACTACGAATGTAAACACCGTCTACCAATATTTGCAAATAGCAAAACCGGATGTCCTTTCCCTAACTGAGACCCAGGACGTTTCGTCAACTGATTCGACAAATCTTCGTTCGACTGATAACGGCATTTTGTAACATCAAAGGCATCAGTTCCATCAATACGAATGTAAACGCCGTCAACCAATATTTGCAAACAGCGACACCTGATATCCTTGCTCCAACTGGGACCCAGGTCGATTCGTCAACTGATACGACATATCTTCGTTGCTCAGAATATGACTTACATTCAAGATTCCGTTTTAGGGGCTGAGTCTGCGTCTTCGCGCGGTGCAATCTGGCTTGCTAGAGGATGGAGGCGTTGGAACCCAGTAACTTGGACATCATGTGGTTGAAGGTTGCGCTGAGGAATTCTGTTAAATTTCTTTGTTGTGTTTACCGCTCCCCGAATGACGATCGACCTGCGACACTTTTCGAACATCTTTCACGTACCGTCGATTAGATACAGACCACCTACTCGGCTTCTGAAATTGTCGTCCTTGGCGATTTTAATGTACACAATTCTGGATCGTTGGTACATTCCTACAGAACCGACGAGGCTATAACGCTGACAGAGCTGTTCGCCGATAGCCGAACTTTGATTCAACTCGTGGAGGAACCTACCCGAGTGCCGGATACCCGAGGTGATTATGCGAACACCCTGGATCTTCTTGAAATCTGAGCCGAGCATATATACCGTGGAGGTATGGGGCTGCCAACTGGGACGATTTGCGAGATTTCTTGGCATCCTCTTCTTGGTCGGAGGTGTGATTTGGAGACTCCGATGTTAACGCATGCGCGGAGTTGCTCACAGAGATTATTCTTCTCGGGATGGAGATCTACATTCAGCATTCCATCAAACGAAATTCATCTGATAACCCTTGGTTTGATAAAATATGCGAGCAGATTACAGCGGCAAAAAATAGAGCTGTTAAACAATGGCGCTCCGATCCCACCGATGTTAACAGAACGAATTTTGTTAGAATCAAAAACGCATGTAACCATGCGATTGATACCACGAAGAAACCTCACAACCACAGAGTGACCAATAAACTCCTTCAGTGTCCGACTGGTTCGCGCTCCTTCAGGTTAACGGCAAAAGCTGTCAGCAGTAACTTCGCATCCTCCTCCTTCCCTCCGTTGGTGACAGACAGCGGGACGTTATTCACGAATCCAAAGGATAAAGCTAATGTGTTCGCGAATTTATTTTCCGCAAATTCAAACCTCGATCCCGGCCTTTTGGAGCCACCTGTTATCTCTCCGGTACGGTCTTCGATGCGGGATGTGAGATTTCGTCCGCGCACTATTCAACGCATTCTACGTGAACTGGATTGTAGGAAGACAACCGACCCGGATGGAATACCAGAAATAGTCCTTAAGAACTGTGCTCCAGAACTATCGCCGGTTCTTGACAGACTTCCGCTTATCTTATGCACGGATGACATTTCCTGCCTGCTGAAAAATCGCTCGAGTTCAGTCAATCCCAAGGACGAGAAAAAAGTGTGTCCCACAAATTTACCGACCGATAGCATTACTGTCTATGTTATCTAAGGTCAAGGAAAAAATCATCAATACTGAGTTAATTAAGTATTTGGAGTGCAACAGACTTCCGAATGATCGTCAATACGGATTCCGTGGCAGACAGTCCACAAAAGGCCTTTTGACCCTTATAACCGATATATGGACATCTGTGGTTGAGGGGCATGGTGAGTCAAGGGCGGTCGGATTGGATATCTTCAAGGCTTTTGAGCACTGATCGCGCCAGTACGGTATTTGATGCGGGATGTCGGGTGCCACCCACGTAATATTCAACGCATTCTACGTGGACTGGACTGTAGGAAAGCAACCGACCCGGACACAATACCAGCAAGAATCCTTAAGAACAGTGCTCCAGAACGATCGCCAGTTCGTGGCACACTCTTTCGCTTATCTTATGCACGGAGAACATTTCCTAACTGCTGGAAAGTAGCTCGAGTTCAGCCTATCTCAAAGACGGGAAAAAAGTGTCTCCCACATAATTACCGTCCGACAGCATTACTGTCTGTAATCTAAGGTAATGGAAAAGGTCATCAACGCCGAGTTAATCCGTCAATACGGATTCCGTGGCAGACAGTCCAAGACAAGAGGCCTTTTGACCCCTATAACCGATATAGGCGCGTAGCCGACCTGTCTGTTTTACAGATATTGTCACGGGCACTGTTCTTCGGAGATTCGTGGTATTGTTCCACGCAATTCGGCTTATATGCGCTCCACAAGACAATCCGACGGAGCGCACCCGTTTGTGGCTCATCTCCCAATGGCGCGAACATCTCTGCATCAGAACTCGTTCCGTTACAGAGCGAGGAAGCTGTGGTACGCCCTTCCCACGCGAGTGTTCCCGGAGCGTTACAACCTGCAACTGTTTAAAAAGAACTGCAACAGTTATTTGACGGCATCTCGGGGCGCCCACTCGGTGCTATAGGTTCGCCTCTCCCGAGAAGTCTAATAAAAAAAAAAAAAATATATGGACATCTGCGATTGATTGAGCGATATCTCCAAGGCTTTTGCCTGCGTCTGAGCAAACTTCGTTCATATGGACTTTCCCACCAGCTCTGCGACTGGACGAAGAGCTTCCTCGAAAGTCGACCGATCCGGATTGTTGTGGACGGCGAGTGTTCAGACCTGTATCCTGTTAATTCTGGGGTGCCTCAAGGTTCTATTTTGGCTCCAACCTTGTTTTTGGTTCACATAAATGATTTGTTGGAGTCAACGGATAATAGTGTTCAGTTTTGCGGATGATAGTACGCTTGTTCCCTCTTTTTCGAGTGATCGGTCGATTGGTGCATTAACGTCGCATCAGCTGAGATGTAGCCAGATCGACTGTGAATCGGGATCTGGATAAGGTCCTCCAGTGGGGAAAGGCCAATCTCGTCGATTTCAATGCAACGAAGACACAGTACAAAACATGTACAAAGAAAAGCGGATCATCGGTTCCAAAGCTGATGTCGGGTGCCAACGCCCTCGAATCTGGGGAAAACTTGAAATTACTGGGCGTCACGGTTTGTGGGAATGTATCGTGGCATAAACACGTGTCGAACATCACCAGATCCGGCTCAGGAAAGCTGAGCTATCTTTTTAGAGCCAAGAAAAAGTTTGCTCCGGCTCAACTTCTATATGAGTCCCAGATTAGATCCGCGCTCGAATATTGCTCTCATGTTTGGAGCTCTCTTCCTAAACATATCCTCGACCTGCTTGAGAGGATGCAGAGACGAGTAATCCGACTGACACGGTGCTGACGTCGGGACTACTGTCGCTATCACATCGAAGGCGCTTAGTAGACCTCCGTCTGTTTTACAGATATTATCACAGGTACTGTTTTTCGGAGAATCGTGATATTGTTCCACGCAATTCAGTTTATGTATGCTCCACAAGACAATCCGAAGGGTCGTACCAGTTTGCGGTTCATTTCTCGACGGCACGGATATCCCTGCAGCGGGACTCGGAGATTCATGGTATTGTTCCGCGTAATTCGGTTTTTATGCGCTCTACGAGACAATCCGATGGATCGCCCCAATTTGCGGTTCATCTCACGACGGCACGAACATCCCTGTATTAGAACTCGTTCCGGTACAGAGCGGGGAAGCTGTGGAATTCCCTCCCTGTACAAGTGTTCTAGGAGCGTTACAGCCTGCAACTGTTCAAGAAGAACTGTAACAGTTATCTGGTGGCACCACGGGGCGCCACGTCGGCGCTATAGATACGCCTCTTTCGCGAGAAATATAATTAAAAAAAATCTGCAACCACAGTGAAGAACACCGCACTAAAATAAATTCGTCATCATCATGTACCAGAGCATTAAGAAATTACAACGTATATAGCAAGTTAATACATCTTCGTGTACATGCCCCTGTGGACCATGCCTAGTATTCTTCACTATAATTGCAAAACGCTCGATATAACTTCCGGTCGACTAATCCAAGTAATCCTCGATGACGCCACTTCTGCTTCCTATCAATTCAATCCTACTGTTCTCCATGACTGCACTCACACATTCTATTTCTCATTCGTATAAAATATATCTTGCCCATTGTCCGAAACCCAATTCACTCGTTTTGACAGGAATTTGAGTTACTCGAACTTATCCGAACGTGCTAGACGAATGTCTTCGAATCTCATTATCAATCAGCAGAATAAGAGCAATCTCAACAAGATAGAATAATGAGGAATGCCTATCCGAGGAGAATTCATTGTCTCAAGATCCCAGTCCGTCCTCAGGAGCATATCCTAATGTGGAAAAACTGTTGAAAAGTAGGTTTTGCATGGTCAAAGTCAAGGAACAACAATTCACTCGAAGTAATTTGACTCTTAATTGGCACGACCACATATTTGAAGCTGCGCAGAGTGCGCCCAAATGTGTTGGGTCTCCTAAGAGGCACAAAAGCACTTCATCGCATCCAATCTAGCCAGAATTTTCAAGATGTGTATTCGTTGAAGACTGGCATTTTTGTCAGACGCATCTAAAACCGCACTGAGCGTATTTAATAGGATGTAGAATAGAGAAGTGATATTCATTGGTGACAGACGCGACACGTTCAAGTCCTTTATTAAGGTAGGATACCTTTAGGTGGAAGGTATCATGCCTATTCTACAGATATTACCACCAACGTTGTTCAAATGAACTAGATCATTGCGCTTCCTCATTCCCAAGTACTTGTGTGCAACCTCCGTCAATCACGCATCATGTTAATCATCTCTCAATTCCGTCCTTGGAAGACAAACGCAACGTATCTCGAGCAAGCAAAAGGGACTATCTAAGTGACTTTTCATAACGCCGAATGGGACGATCTAAGCGCGTCTCAATAACGATGGCCGACGCTATAAGTGACGCACTAATAGATATGTGAAAAACTTACCTAAGTCTTAACCTACCTGTGACTCGACTCCAGCTGTAGGGCGGCTATTCGGGTTAAAGACTTGAATTTCCGAGGAAAACCGGAGAAAATTCATGAGAATTTCGAATGACAGGCGGCGCACACTGGTTCACATTAAATAGCTTTTAATTCCGCCATTAGAACACCTCCGTTATTACACAACTCCTGATTATCTCGTTTCTATAGCAATTAGCATTGTAGTTGCTCAATGGAACTTGAAGATTCTACCTCACCAAGCATTTTCCTAGGATACCCGCGATTAAGGAAGTTCACATTAACTTACGTTGAAAGTCAACTTCGGGTAATCGTTTTTCAGCTGATCCACGCAAACGTAAAATGCTTGAAGTACATATTCCACCTCTATAAACATTTTGCCACAATAACCGCGATTAAAAAAGTTTGCATTAGCGAATCGTTGAAAGTCGACTTCGGGTAATCGTTTTTTTAGCTGATTCACGTGAATGTGATATTCTCTGCCTGATCATGTGTTTCCTCCCAATGTATTGTCCAGACCTTCAAAACCAATTTACATCGATGTTTCATTTGCTTATACTTTCTCTTATTCTGTTCTCATTGTGCTTTGACATTTAGGGGTAAAAGTCTGCTCCTTAGTTACGTTTGATGTCCTCGGAAACATTTTCTAATCCTCCATCGTATATTCCAGCTTTCACTCGTGCTTTTCAGGCGGATCGAATCCTGTCTGCCATTATTCTACAGATATGACCACAAACATTGAGCAAATGAAATAAGTATTCGTTCCCATTAAACAGCTTGTATTCCCTGTAAATATCAATTTCAGCCGGATGAGTAAATGCAGCAATACATTCTTCGGTCGAACTACACAAACGTGGAATGCCCTAGAGAATCCAATGCTATCTCGCGGCTACAATCTACAGGCATTGAAGACCAATGTGAATCGAAATCGCCTTTCCCAAATTTTTCCAACGGATCAGTTATAGGCGGACGAGTAAACGCGAGAATACATTCTTCAGTAGAACTAGACGAACGTGGAATACTCCAGAGAATCCTGTCATTCCGCGGCTAATATCTATAGGCATTGAAGACCGATTGGCACAAGACTAATGACCTTGTCCGGAAAAAACAAATCATTATGTAAAATTTAACAAGCCCCAGGACTTGCTAAATAAGGGCAAGACCGGCTCCCGGTTGTAGTGCTGATGATGATTGAAGACCGATGTGAATCGAAATCGCCTTTCCTAAACTTCTCCAACGGACAATACGATCTTCAGTCGAACTACATGAACGTGGAAGGTTGTGGGGGTTCTTTATACCACATGGAGAACCAACTCACAATGCCAACCAATCTTGACCGCCAACAGCGCGTCACTTTAATCCAGCTCCCCGTGCAAAATCTGCATTTGCATACATCCCATACTTGCCAAGAACCCATTTCCCAAGCTAAAATGAATGCATATTCCAATTTACAACGGAATATTAATCAGTTCCCTCAATTACATCACCCCACATACATTTTCCCAAAATTGCTTCGGTCAATCCTTTACTGAATTTTCATTTCCTCTTCGTGACCAAGCAATCTTAACTTCCCCGAAATTCATATGCCGTAACTAACGCATATTCAAATCCTCAACGGAACATCAACAACTAACCAAGCCGCATACATTTCCCCGAAACGACTTCGACCAACATTCTATCTAAACGATATTCCCTTGCTTGCACCCAAGCAACTCCAATTTCCCCCGAAAATGCATGCCCATACCTGCTCGCGTTCCCAAAGCAATTTCCCGGTATACACAACCAACGAATCCAACTAGGCTTATACGGCCAGGATTCGCTGGAACTGAATTCCTATGCAAGCATAGCAATTCTATTCGAAAGTAGAATACATTTTTTCCTTCATCAGTTAGTCATCATTCTACCATCGACGCGCGCACACCAGCCCTGCGTAACGTGCACTCGGGGGGTGCAAACCCCCGAGTATATAGTCAAGTCTATCGTGTCCCCTAATTTATATTCGAAACCGGTACTCGGTACAATTGCGTCGGTGGAGTGCTTGTCAGCGGGGAAAACGAAAATACACAATAAAACGACTGTAATACTGGACATTAATTTTAGTGACAATAAAGCCAAATAATCCGTGAATGACTGTGTTTTATCTGGGTGTCTGCCCCCCCTTCATTCTTCTCTGGCGAACGACTCCTGCGGTGGATCTTCACGTCGGGGAGTTAAGTGAAACTGTGCCCGTGCATTGGCATACAACTTAATCCCCCACAAGGTTCCAGAGAATCCTGCTATTCGGATCAATTTTAGGCGGACGAGTAAACGCAGCAATGCGTTCTTCAGTCGAAGTACACAAACATGGAATGCCCCAGAGAATCCTATGTTACCCCGCCACTGCAATCTACATCGAATTGCCTTTCCCAAACTTCTCCAACGGGACGGGCAGTAATTGTTGGAAAAGGTTTTACGCTACACAGCTGTTGGCGCATTCACAGTGCCATGTGCGCAATAGCGCTATTTAATAATCATGTTTCCTAAGTAGTTTGGTGCCGAGAGACTTATCGTCCGTCTTGCTGTGATATAACCAGGTTTCGTCATCAGTGATGAATCGAAGTCATTATTTTGATTGTGCATTACTACTACACTTCTTGGCCTGTAAGAACCTCTAACTTACTGACCTCACTAACTCGGCCACACCACCGTTCCGTGTTCTATGCCCTTTAACTCCACGCTTCGCCACTTGGTCCAATGTATTCAATTTCTGCTCACTGTTTTGTATAAGTAAGATTACAAAAAGTTGTATATAAATGATTTTTATGTACAAACTAAACCATGGAGCCACTTAGTCTAACGGTACTGTTGTGAGGGATTATGCTTACGAAAAATGTCGCTTTAGAAACTAACAGCGCCATCTTTAGCTTAGGCGAGGTACTTATCGTACAGATCTTGTTTATTATGAAGCAGTCTTCTATATCTGTGGGTTGGCGGAACCTTCCAGTGTTCTTTGTTATAGTGGTGGTTTTTGTAAGCGCGTAGGCAAACCAGTAACTCTGAGAAGACACGCTTTTGGAATGCACTACAGAATCCTTTTCATACATGTAGAAACTCAAAATCGATGCACGACGACACTCTGTTTTCCCTCTTATTTTTCGCCACCGCTTTTGCCGTATCGAATGACACGATAAGGGTATTAAAATCTGCTTTTTAGAACACACGAATTACAAAATATAATTAACCGTCGTTTTTTAATTTTTTTTTTTTTAGACTTTGAATGTATTTCACGATCCGTTTGGTAACATCTGTAAAGAAACGATTGAAGCGCTTACGAGTAAAAATAAGTCCTTACCACCGGTTGTAGCTTTAGCCATGGCTCCTAAACCAACGACACCTTCAATTGGACCAAAAAACCCTGTTCCAGCGCTTTATAATTATTTACCAGCAGGTGATCCACTTCCGGTCGGTGGGGTTACAACAAGCATAACAACGCCCTCGAGCAATACTACTCCAATTAATGTAACTTCCAATGTCGGCACTCCAGTCACTGCATATTATGTACGAAGAGACCGTGATTTTTTACCGTTTTCTTCACAATACCCAGTTCGTGAGCGATACCCCGAAGAAGACAGATATAGAGAGAAAGAAAGAGGTCGTGATCGAGATAGAGATCGCGATCGTGATCGGGATTTAAATCGGGACCGGGATTTAAATCGTGACCGAGATCTGAATCGTGACCGTGATCTGAATCGTGACCGAGATCTAAATCGTGACCGAGATCTGAATCGTGAACGTGATTTAAATCGTGAACGTGATCGGAATCGTGATCATCGTGACCGTGATCGAGAACATCGTGAACGTGAAAGAGAGAGGGAACGGGAAAGGGAACGTGATCGAGAACGAGAACGTGAACGTGAACGAGAACGCGAACGAGAAAGGGAAAGAGATCGTGAACGGGAGAGGGATCGAACACGGGAGCGCGAGCGGGAGCGAGAACGAGAACGAGAACGTGAAAAATATAATCGTCACGACAGATACCGCAAGCATTTTCCACATAGGCGTGAAAGATCATTGGACCGAAGTAAGGGCCGCCATCGTGATCGGGAGAACGATCGATCACGAGATAGGGATCGTGATGATCGAGATAGAATTCGGATGCGTGAAAAAGATAGATCTAGAGAGCGTGATATCAAAGATCGTGATATAAAGGATCGTGACATCAAAGATCGTGATAAAGACAAGTACAGTAACAACAACATTAGGTATTCTCGAATGGAGCGAAACGAATACGATGACATTCCGCGATCTGCACAACCCCCACATGTTTTGCCAGCGCACCAACAACACATGTACGGATCTTCGGGAACGGCTTATGCTTTGCCAACATCTGTGACTGGTTATGGTTATCACCACGTTCCTCAATTGCCTCACGCTACATATCTGTCTTATCCACCGGCTGCGGTACCAACACAGGTCCCAACGGCACAAACTAATTGGCCTGTGAGAACAAACACTCTATGGTCCTTGCCAACGCCGTCAATACCACCACCACCCCCACCGCCGCCACCGCCGTTACCTGATTCACATACTCCAAACTGGAATGAATCTCCGACTGTTGAAAATGAACCAATTAACATTAAAGAAAAACATACTGAACTTGCTCCCGAAGTCAGAACTCTCATATTGTCACAGCAGTCACCAACAAACATCCTGGGCGCATTTGACAAATTACACCAAGATCCAAGCATCACCACTGAATCGCAATCCAGTTCCGTTGATCTTGACACACGAATTGCTATGATGTTTAAGGGGAAAACGTTTGGCAATGCTCCCCCATTCTTGCAAATGGAAAGTAGTGACTCCGATAATGAGAAGGGCATCACAAAGGGAACAGCTGGTGCCACAGACAAAGCACACGAAGCTAGTAGCAAGCAATCCATCAAGAACAAGAATAAAGCTATAGAAACAGTTCTCAAAGAAAATGGTGCTAGTGACATAACATCAAGTGAAGATGAAATCTTATCGAATAAGGAGCCAGTCAAATTGAATTGCGTGAAAAAAGAGGGCGATGGCATGTCTCTATCGAGTTTATCATCAACCGAAGAGAAAACTATTAAGAAAGAGATGACCGTTTTCCAGCCACCCCCAGCAACAAGTGCTCAAGTTGGTAATGTACCGTACCAAACATCAGCAACAACATACAACTACGCCCCAGGTATTTCCTCCTACGGATACTATGCCGTTGATGGCTACGCACATTACCAGCAATCTGCACAGTATTTCGCCAATCCATCATACACAAATCACTACATCACAGGATTCAATCAACTAGTACAAAATCAGACAGCCAGCTACGTTGGTTCCAACCAATCATACTACGACTCTTACAAACACAACCACAGAGACCCTGCAATCAAACGCGTCGATCCATACAAAAAGTCCATCAAAGAAGTTGTGGATCGAGTTAGTCAAGAACTGAAACAAATTCTAAAACGTGACTTCAACAAGAAAATGATCGAGAACACAGCCTATAAAAGCTTCGAAGCCTGGTGGGACGAGCAAACCCGAAAACAGCAACAGAAAGAAGTTGTTGAAGACTCGACACCTAGAACGAAACCATTAAACAAAGCGCCAGATATTAATGCGTTGATCAACAGCAACCGTGACAATCTCGACTTCAATGCGTACACCACTCTTGGTTTGCGGGCGAGCATACCCAAAATGCCATCGTTTCGTAGGGTACGCAACCGGACACCAAGTCCAGACGCCAAGCGCTCTACTGAACAAAAGAAACAATTCAGTGATCAAGATGAAATGGTCCGTCGATCTGACGACGACCGAACCCGCAGTAACCTCAACTACGATCGCCGCCCAACTAAAGGACGCGATAGCGGAGCCACCAGTAGTCGTGATAATAAGATACGAACAAAACGCAAAGGTAGTTCTTCTAGTTTCTTCTCAACGAGCGAAGATGATGATACTGAAGATTGGGATGACTGTACGTCTGCGTCTGATCTGACTTCAATTTCAGAAATCGATCTAAAGAAAATACACCGCGCTAAAGGGAAAGAAATCAATCTCTATTCCGATTCCGAGGAAGAACCCACACAGGCATCCACGAAACCAAAAACGGAAATCTACTCAACCTCCGAGGACGAGAAGACACAACAAAATAAAGCCGCCTCAAGTAATCGTTTTATTATCTCTTCCGATTTGGAGGATATCACAATGAGCCCGCCCCCGGATGGACCCCCAACACCAGGAGGTCAAGCCGAAGCTAAATCTGACGACGAATCTGAAAGCAAACCAAAAGACGGACTTGAATCTAAGCTCGAATCTGCATTTGAACCAGAACCCGCATCCGAGCAACCTCCACAGCCTGCAATTGAAGAAGTCAAAACTCCTGCTGTAGAGAAACCTAAAAAATCCATTTTCGAATATGATCGAATATACAGTGATTCCGAGGAGGAACGCGAATACCAAGAAAAGCGTCGTCGAAACACTGAATACATGGCTCAGATAGAAAAAGAATTCTTGGAGGAGAAAGAACGCAAAGCACGCGAAGCTGAACAAAATGCAGCCGAACAACTAGCTAAAGAGTCACTGAATAAGTCAAAACCGAGTGCATCAACATCTACGAATACCGTCACCGTTCCCAAGGCGCCGGATCCAGTAAAACCATCGCCCAGTAAATCGGTCACCGAAAAAGAAAAGAAATCATCTAAGCCTTCAGATGGAAAAGACAAGACGGCAAAAGCAAAGAAGACGAGAGCTAAAAAACGAAAGACTGAAACGAAAAAGACCAAGGAGTCGAAATCTAAAAAAGCTCAAAAATCCGAATCAGCCGCGAAAAAGCAAGCTTTCGAAAAACCTGAATCCAAAAAGAAAACAAGCCAACCGAAGGCCGTTGAAAGTCGGACGTTCTACAATGGCAGCTATGCTGCCCAAATCGCAGCTGAGGAAGCAAGTAGTGTTATGGAAATTGATAAAATGTCACCTACACCCTCGGATGGAGGATCTAGTCAGGCGAGTCAAGCTAGTCAAGTCGCTCTAGAGCATTGTTACTCGCTGCCGCCAAAAATCGAGGAAACACCCAAGCAGGAATCTCTATCCATGATGCTGGCAGCGGCCGTCAATGCTCCGAGCACAATTATCGCGCCTGTGTTATCAACCAGCTATCTAGCTCATGATCACGGCTACACTTCTCAAGCGTATTCGAAAAAAGAAAAAGCCTCAAAATCCACTGTAACTTCAACTGTAACATCTACTACTGCCACAGTAACGGCAACTACAGCACCGGTCAAACACGGTCCCGGTCGGCCGAAGAAAGATTCGGCACGTGGCCAAAAGAAAAAGGAATTGGCTGAACAGAAAAAAATCGTCGAACGCCCACCGACCCGTGCCGCTGCAACAGCGACACGCAGCAATGCAACGTTCGCGCCGTCAGAAATGTTCGAGCCTCGTGATACCACCCAGGAAATGAACATCCTCTATGAGTTCCTCACGCAGGGCATTGATGCCGAAGATATTGAATACATCCGCCGGAGTTACGAAATGCATTTACAAGAGGATCGTTTCGGGTAAGTATTCCTCTCAACACAAATTCAAAAACCCTCCCCATCCTTCTTTCGTCTATATCATTTCAGTTTTTGGCTGAACAACACTCACTGGGTTGATCATTGTGTCACTGACCGATCAGAAGTGCCGTCACCTACGAAGAAACGTAAAAAGGACGACGAACCCAAAGAACACAAATCTGGCAGTGCTCGCACCGAAGGCTTCTACAAGCTAGATCTCAAGGACAAAGCTAAGCACAAATACCATTATGCCAAAACAAACATCAACAATTCATCGAACCTAATCATTGAGGATCCGGCCCAAATGCAATCGAAGATCGTGTCCAAAATGCAGGGCATCTCACGCGAGGCCCGTTCAAATCAACGGCGTCTACTTACTGCATTTGGATCTATTGGCGAGTCAGAATTGCTCAAGTTCAATCAGCTCAAATTCCGTAAGAAGCAGCTTAAGTTCGCCAAGTCCGCCATACACGACTGGGGACTGTTCGCAATGGAGCCCATAGCCGCCGACGAAATGGTCATCGAATATGTTGGTCAAATGATTCGACCCATTGTAGCAGACTTGCGCGAGCAAAAATACGAAGCCATCGGAATTGGAAGCTCATACCTGTTCCGTATCGATATGGAAACTATTATTGATGCCACCAAGTGTGGCAACTTGGCACGTTTCATCAATCATAGTTGCAATGTAAGTACACCATTGAAAAGAAAAACCACTTTATTTATGTCGGAACTTGGGTGCCTACCATCCCTTCCACATTTTACATTTGGTCGATGTATTCTAACCTGAAATTGAGTGGCGGTGAGGAATGGTAATGCGGGTTTGTCCTTGCTGAACTTTCACTAATTACTTAAAGGGTGAGAGAGGCAGAGATTTTATTTATTTATTTTAGGGTTAGAGAAGCGCCATAGACGATGACTTTCACTTGGCAAAAACACTTGTGCTCGAATAGAGCTGAGAAAAGCATGTTTCATTTTTGCCGCATTTTTCATTTCCTTTCCTTTTTTTAGATTCCAAATTACCTGCTACACGAAAAATACTTAAATTCCTTAATTTTCTTAGGTTATATTTTACTTTCTTACGCTCTAAGCTAAACACAATGACTGTCCTCGTGCAGTTTACCTTTGGCGGCGGGATTTTCTTTCTCTCTTTAATTACGGTTATTTGTATGACAAAGAAAAACTTTGTGCCAGTTTTTTGCTTTGTGTTTTTACTTAAATTTAACTTCTAACTTTTTCCTAATGTTTGCATATAAAACTTAACTCCCGTGATAATATCTGCAAACACACAAAAGGTCCGCCTTCGATGTGATAAGGACTGCAGTCCCGACGTCAGTGTTGTATACCCGATCAGGCGAATCGCTCGCGTCTGTATGCTCTCAAGTACGTCGAGGGTGTTCTTAGGAGCAGAGCTCCAAAGATGTGAGCAATATTCGAGCGTGGGTCTAACTTAAGGTTTATACAGAACAAGTTAGACAGAACTAACATATTTCTTGGCTCTAAAAAGATAATTCAGTTTTCCAAAGGCGGACCTGGCGATGTTCGACACGTGTTTATTCCACGTTATATTCCCACCGTGATGCCGAGCAATTTCGAGCCAAGCCCCCCCCCCCCCCTCGCCGTGTATCTGTTAGAAAACGCCACGGGGTAATTAGCTTACCTCCGGAATTCTTTATCTCAGAAGGTACCATTATGCCTTATCTCCATTTCAGTCGGGGCCACAAGCCATACACCCGAAACGTAGTCGAAAATTTCACCTGACCATATTGCGGAATAAACACCCTGACGGAGTGGAATCTCACCTTGGGTCCGACTCACAACCTGACAAAATCACCCATATTCTCATCCTTTTTCAGCCGTCGTCCCTAGGTTTCGAACCCCTATTGATTAAGTGGTTATGTTCTTATCTAAAAGATCGATTCTACCGTGTCAAATTCAGATCCTGCCTTTCTAATCCTTTTCTTCCCACGACAGGGGTTCCGCAAGGTAGTCATCTAGGTCCCCTCCTATTTATCCTTACCATCAATGACGTTGACTCCATTATTAAATACTTATCCATCTCCCTCTATGTGGACGATGTCAAACTCTACAAAATGATTATCTCTTCTCTCGACTCCTCACTTCTCCAAACGGATCTGGACAGCTTCTCAACTTGGTGCCGTAATAACTGCCTTGAACTCAACGTTGTCAAATGTCACTCCATCGCCTTCTCCCGCAAACGTCCATCCACGGATTCTCCCCCCATACACAAGCCGGCTCCATCTGATTAACCTCAACACACTTGAGGAGAGTAGAATTCATGCCGATATCCTTTTCAACCACCGTCTCCTCGCAGGCACAATCAACTGCCCAAGTTTGCTCTCCACCATCGCACTTCACACTAACCCTCGCAACCTGCGATACCCTTCTTACTTCTTACGGCTCTAATGAACCCATTTCGCGAATGCAGAGGTGGTCAAATTTTTACCCTACCTCCTTCGATTTCCGCCTTACTGCACTCAAACTACGTTTCCTCTGTTTCCCTACCTGACCTTGCCCCGCCCACCGTCTATCCCCTCATAACCCGTATACATTCCAACACAGCCGTTCACTGTTCGCTGTCACATATCCCACATTTGCCACCCCTACATACACTCGCTCTTCCCCAGCCTCCTACCTCCCCTACCCCGAAGGCCTCTTCTTCTTGGTTTTTATTTATTTCATCATCATCATCGGCACTACAACCGGGAACCAGTTTTGGCCTTATTTAGCAAGTCCTGAGGCTTGTTAAATTTTCCATAATGATTTGTTTTTTTTTCCGGGCAAAGTCATTAGTGTTGCGCCAGAGGCTCCCCGACGGGGAATCCAACCCCGGGAACCCGCGTGACAGGCGGGTATACTAACCACTATAATATCGAGGAGCCTTTTTATTTATTTATTTTTTTTAATTATATGGTTTTTTTTTAAATTATATATATATGTAATTTTCTTTTTGTTTTTTTTCTCTTTGTTTAATTATCATTTTAGTTTTAAGTTAGTTTATAAAGATCATAGTTATTGTAAATAAGCCGAATAAATCATATTACTCCATCATAATCGGCACTACAACCGGGATCCGGTCTTGGCCTTATTTAGCAAGTCTCTCCACCGGTCCCGAAGTTGTAGCCTTTCTCTCAGGGATCGTGTCTCCGTGTCCTTAAAAGGACGAGGGATCTCGTTAATAGACCGCTCCTGAGAAGGCTCGTTGCGATCGCCAGCGTGCTTCCTCAGACCTGAGGGAAGACTGACGACCGACTGTTGAATACGTGCCAAAGAATCGGCCAAGCCCAAGAAAAATACAATTATTGAATTTAGTAAAATATAAATATAAATTTATTAATTTATTGTTATATAAATTTAGTTTATTGGCGTCCACGACCATTGGACGCCAATCGAGTCTGATCCTCGAATTTAAAATCCATCGCCCTTTTATACAAATGTTCATTGAGATTTGTATGCGAGAAACTGGAGAAAAGGAATGGGATATCTAATTTTAGAACATACACATCTGCCTACAATCCAGATGTAGATAGGGATTTTAGAAATTGCGTGTCTGGGCACCGAATGGATATTTTTAACATGGGTTTGTTTGCATATGAAGATATGCATTGTGGTGTTTAGTTTTGAGGAAGGATTGTATATTTGAACATTGGATTGGATGTTAGTTTGGTGATAGGGATGCATGATATAGTAGGGGGATGTGTATGGGGATAATAATAAAATGAAATGTGTGTGTGGGGGAGGGAAATGGTAGGGCCTCGTGAAGCACTAAACCGATTTCGAGCCGATGTCATCCAGTTTGGTACTCCCGGGATCTGGGCGTCCTGGTCTACGCCATCCCTCCATCGCAGACAAGGTCTGCCGCGCTATATCCTTCCATACATCCTGCTGCAATGGACTTTTAGGGCAGGCTTCTCTTTGCTCATTAGAGCAAGGTGTCCCGCCCACCGGAGTCTACCGAGCTTGATTTTGATTTTGATTTTTTTGAAGGGGTAGAAGGTTTTCCCGCACTGCTCATCACAAGGGTGTATATATAGGTCACATACTTTCCATGACGAATATTACGCCATTCAAAGCACCAAAAACCCTCTATAGATTATAAATCAATCGAGAGTATCGATGCCTGAGGGACGCATCAGAGGTGCGAAAAAGAGGAAAAACAGACACAAGGAAAGAAAAGGGTATGAGTTTTCCCGCACTGTACACTTCCACACAATTTTCACACTACGGCGCCAGTCCCATATATATCACTGCGGTGCACTCGGACGAGTTTGTGGTGATCCGTTTGTTTACTTGGGATCACACAGAAGAGTTGACGCGCGAACCAATAGTACAATTAGGGTATATTGTGTTTACTTAAGATACCCTAAATGTATTAGACAATTGATCCCTTGGTACGGATCACGAGGCAGAAGCGCACGTGCTGACTCGTCGGCGGGTAGTTAGCAAAAGTGCATTGATTTTATGAAACATTTTATTTATTATCGCTTGTTGTCGATATGCTGCTGCTGCTAGCTGTTCATACTTCATAATGTTGTCGTTATTCGTATTACTCAGCAGGGCATTTTGTTGATTGTATGATGTAGTGTCCATTATTATTTATATGTGTTTTACACTACTCACTTAGCACTATTGACAAAAAACCCGCGTAAGCGTTTGATTTCTGTTTAGTTCTTATTGTTGTTGTTGTTTTTGTTTTTTTTTGTTTTTGTTTTTCTTTCGTCGGTTTTTTTTGTTGTGTGTATTCGGTGTGACTTGGCGAGGAGCGTCTTTACAATTTGAACGTCAAGTGAACGCCAACAATTCATGTAACAGTACATCAATGCGCCTGTCTATACTATCAAATGGAGTAGAGAATAAACTCTGCTTTTATTCGGACAAAATCCTGATACCTTACGGAACTTAGTATTATTTTTCCTAATTCTTCAATTAATAAATTAACGATTTTCTTACAGCCCAACTGCTACGCCAAAGTGATAACTATTGAGTCTGAAAAGAAGATTGTCATCTATTCCAAGCAGCCAATTGGTGTCAATGAAGAGATCACATATGACTATAAATTTCCGCTTGAAGATGAAAAGATTCCCTGTCTCTGTGGCGCCCAAGGATGCCGGGGAACACTCAATTAAAATGAGTACATCCCACTCAATGAATTTAGCATAATTTTATTCCTTTTACATTGGGGTTTTTCCTTATGTTCTTATTAAATATTTTTATTTCTTTCTGTGTTTCGAATTATTCTGATTCTATTTTATCTTTCTGTTTTGTAAATGTACCAATTCCCACAGAAAATAAAACAACAAAAAACAAAAAAACAAAAAAGAAAAAAGAACTAATATTAATAATAAATGATAATGATAATAAAAACAGGAGAAACATAAATATATATATATATATACATATATATATACACATACAATTAAGTTAAGAATAATAATAAAAACTATAAATATTAAAATTAATGTGTAGTAACAACAGGTAAGAATTCCCCATATATGAAATATTTGTATCTGGATAAACGTTTAATTGTACATTAGTATGAATGTGAGCATTCGTGTTGTATTTCTAAAGATTAGACTAGGCTACCAGGAATTTGGCAAAGGATATGCTATGTGAAATTTAAGAAGTATAATTCAAGATACATATGCGGCTGGCTCTGTTGCTCCAATTCGCTTTGTGTGCGCCTGTGCCGCTACCCACAATAGCTTTTCGGAGAAAAGGTTATTTAATATTTAGAGTAATAGAAGCAGCAGTAACAGAGAGATGTTTTATTTTCACTGTCGTAGCTTTCTCGAAACTTTTTTGATATATGTTAAACATCAAAAATAAAAAGCAAATCATAATAGTAATAACAATAAAAAAAGTTATCACTGTAAATCAATGTGTAATATGAATGTATAATAAAAAAAAAGTACTAAGAATATAAGATAGAAATATAAGCTAAAAACAAAATCGAAAACAGAGGAATAAGAAATATATCTTATGTTTATATTTATTTACAAGCGAAGACCCGTCTGGGCTCAGCCAACTTTTGTGAATAATTTTCTTAGTTTAAGCTTAAAGTTTTTCTTTTAAATTGTGTACATACCTAAGTTCCATTCATATTTCAGTTTAAAAGATTTCATCTCGTAATGTAGAGAAAATAAAGGTAAATGTTAAGTGTAAAAATGTCTTTTTCTGAATAATTGTGGATTCACAGGCTGTTATTTTTTCCCGTGTAATGTTTTTTTTTTATTTTTATGGTGAGCTTATAGCTCCACAACATCCCTCTTCCTACTGGTAGGTACTTTACGACGGCAAAAATAAACAATGCTGTAAGCCTACTACAAAGCGAGGTTCTGGTAGATGCATCTGGAGTCTGTCGCAAGTACGCGGGAATGTCTACATACGCCAAGTGATTGCTACGTTAATGATCTGATATACGGCGTTGATGATTTTTTAGATTCGTCTTTGGTACCGTGTTCCTCACTGGAGTTGCGTGTCCGTAATATGCTTAAATCGCCACAATACCACGAAGGTCCAGCGAATAGTTTCCATAAAAGCATCTGTCAGAGAAGTCTCTTTCGATGTGACAGTAATCGTAACGTTGATGTTAGTGCTGTATTCTTGATTAACCAAGCTCGTCTCTGTATCCTGCCGAGAACGTCAAGGAAAGTACTTAGGAACAGAGCCCTGAACACGTGAGCAGTATGCGAGTGCAGGGCCGATTCGGGATTTGTAGAGGGCAAAAAGTGATGCTGATGCGAAATATTTTATTGCTTTGAAAATATCTCATCTTTTATGGCGGAATTTGTGACTTTCGAAACATGCCAAAATTGCACTGACTATGATGCTGAGCAAAGTATCGATTACGTGCAAATTTGAGGGAAATCTGTCGTTGAACGCACAAGTAGCAGTATTTGTTGCAACTCATGGTATTAATTGCCACTAGTCATTGATTTTAGAGCGATCGACCTTATGGTAGAGTTGCAACTATCGTTGCTGTCCTGACTAAATCCGCCAATTCAACGACTGAGAAAATCGTCCTTTTGGTTCTTCGGTCACGAGCTTTATAGTTTCGAAAACTTCATTATGCATAGGCGTTTCGTCCTAATAGCCACCCAAACTACTTTGGATTCTATTATGGTGATGGTATTAAGGAATCGTT
Organism: Microdon myrmicae; assembly: GCA_963931805.1. Taxonomy (NCBI): domain Eukaryota; kingdom Metazoa; phylum Arthropoda; class Insecta; order Diptera; family Syrphidae; genus Microdon; species Microdon myrmicae. Next base: position 74,585,056 of record OZ007500.1, on the reverse strand, counting down.
TCTGGGTATGATCTACTTTTTCTCCATTTGTTGATATTGTGATTATTAATCAATAGGCTTTTCCATTGATTCCCGTAGCGGATAACATTAACGAATCCCTGCCTTGGGGTGGATATGGTTGCTTGCGCAAGCAGCCTGCCGAGTACTGTATTTGCTGCAATCCGTCGGTTAGCATATCTGCTCGTCAATATGGTCCAGGCTGGTTCATAGTTTGGCCCCTGTGGATGCCAGATGCCGAATCAATCGTTTCGCTTCTCCAATGACACTAACTGTTATGATAACAAACCACTCCAATGTAATATAATGTAATTATGTTATCGTCATCATCATCGGCATTACAACCGGTATCCGGTCTTGGCCTTATTTAGCAAGTCTTTCCACCGTTTTTTTTATTCTCCTGGTCTAGCCTTAACTTAACATTCACTTTGTTTTAACAAATCTGTTCTAGCATTAACTTAACATTCACTTTGTTTCTACAATTCTGTTCTAACATTAATTTATCATTCATTTTGTTTTACAATTCTACTTCCTGGACTTTTTCAACAACAAAACCGGACTTAATCACTACCAACCTCCAACTCCTTCGACCAAATTCCGACTCCCTTATCTTCACGATCCACCTCTCACTGACTGCTAACTTCTTCCTACCACTTCTCGTCACCTCGGGGTCAATTTTAATTAGCATTAACTTAAGATTCACTTTGGTTTTTTTTATTCTCCTGGTCTAGCCTTAACTTAACATTCACTTTGTTTTAACAAATCTGTTCTAGCATTAACTTAACATTCACTTTGTATCTACAATTCTGTTCTAACATTAATTTAACATTCATTTTGTTTTACAATTCTTCTTCCTGGACTTTTTCAACGACAAAACCAGACTTAATCACTACCAACCTCCAACTCCTTCGACCAAATTCCGACTCCCTTATCTTCACGATCCACCTCTCACTGACTGCTAACCTCTTCCTACCACTTCTCGTCACCTCGGGGTCAACACTTCCCGATGCCGATAATGCAATTTCATTTCGCAATGACCTAATTTCCGATTTTCAACTTCGATTCGCAATTGCCTTCCACTGTGGTGTCAGCCAATATATCTCCATCGCTCTACGCCACAGTTCAACATCCCAATTAACTCTTGTGCAATTACTTTTTGTGTTTTGTTATTCGTGCCGAAATATGCAATTAATTGCTTTTTGTTAATGGCTCTGAAATATGCAATTAATTGCTTTTGTATTATTTGCTAATCGTTTCGAAATATGCAATTAAATGCATTATCGTCCCGGGGGTCATCCGAGTTTAGAATCGGGTGGCGTTCTTTTGTTTGAGTGTATCAATGACCTCATGTAAGCCATCTTTGTCTATGATGTCATTGACACACTTAATTTGCGCGAGTTATTTTCCTTGGCCCGTGGTGAGGAAAAAACAAAAAAACTTTTTCAAGACTATGTCTTTATTTTCGGGTTGAGTTCCACTTACGAACTAGTTTTCATTTACAAAATCGTAATCTATTTATACTCGCCTAGGTTGATAAGGTTAGCCATGCATTTATCTTATAATTTCGGACTCATCCATCAGTGAGATTCGAATATTTCTTTATCATCTATGTTTCTATAGGTATAATGACCCATGAAGAAATGAATTCTTGAGATTAGAATGTTTGCGATATGTCTATTCCTATGGAATCGTGACTCATGGAGCGATGAGGCGTTAATTCGCGCACAAAAGGGGATTTTGAAGTACCCTATAATGTCAGACGCCTTAATGATGATGCGTTAACTCCCGCTGTTACGCGCGGCTTCCGCCATCCGCATCGTTTGTTTAGTTTTAAATATAATATAATAGTAGATGGTAAGGTGGTGAAAAAACACACGATCCACATGTTGATGTACGAACATACTTTTGTTCATATTGTGGATCGTGTGGAAGCTGGATCCCTTTTCGGAGTGGATGGAGATAGAGAGAGAGAAAGGGTTTAGTGTGCTTAGCTGAGCAAAAAACAGCAAGTTTTCGAATGTGGGGGAAAGAAGAGATGATGAGTGTCGGTTCAAAAAAAAACAGTTGTAGTAAGAAAAAGAAAAAAGCAGCAATGTCCCGGTTCGAGTAAAAAAAAAGACTAAACAATTGTAAAAAAGAAAAGATTGTTTTTTGATTCGTTATTAGTGATAATAGCACGGCTTTGTTTTGTCAGAAATAAAAAACTTTATAACGTATTCGTAATTGCTTTTACCACAAAATATATATAGAAGTTGAGTCGGTCCATATCCGAGACTTGTTAAATTGTCCATAATATTTCGTTTTTCCGGGCAAGATGATTAGCCTTGCGCCAGTAATTATGTTATGCATAATGTAAAATCATAAGTTAAGTTGAATAAATAATGTAATTATGTAAAATTGTAAACATGAAAAAAAGTTAAACTGAATTAATAATGTAATCATGTAAAATTGTTATAAGTTAAATTGAATAAGTAATGTCATTATAAACATAAATCAAATCGAATATACAATGTAGTTATATAAAACCATATAAATAATATAGTAGAATGTAACAATTTAACATACATTTTGTACCCCACTGTGGTTACCGTGCTACGTGACCCGAGTCCTTCGGTTCAGCTGACGCATCGATTCCCACGGAACGTCCCAATATACACGCGCCACACGGGAATGCCAGATCAGCATATTTCCGATCACTGGCATGCTCCCAGCAATCTGTGGTGTCGTTCGCCTGCCGGCCTGGGGTGATCGGATCATGTTGCACGCTTTTCAACCACCTTTTCGGGCATTGTCCTCTTTCTCCTATTTTGTTTTTTTTTTTTTTTGCTATGTAAATATATTTAGGTTAGCTGTTAAGATATGAAATTTTCTAAATCAGTCTTAAGATAGATTCCGTGAGGCCAATTTTTTCCCCCACGAGAAATAATAAATAAAAAAACTTCTCCTACGGAAAATCGTGGGAGAAGAGAAGAAAGAAAGTTTTTTATACTGTTTAAGTACTAACCTTTAGATTAGGGATGGCCGACCTGCGAGCCGCATGTGGCCAGTTTGAACATTTTTCCGGCCCGCGAGACTCGTCACACTTTCACAAAATATAGTAAAAAAAAAAAAAGTGAACACGATAATAATAAAAACTGCTTATGGTTCAATTTTTCACTCAAAAAAAAAAAATGTCTATAGTGGTTCTAAATCCAATATGGAGATATATATTATAATTTTATATACGCCCCGCGTAGATATGATGCATTTCCAAAGCGGCCCACAAGGTCATTTGGGTTGGCCAGCTCTGCGTTTATCTTTTCGGCCGTCTATATCCCCCCACTATGCACAACTTTTGTGAAAAGCTCTTTGAACTGTGCCCATTTCATATATTCTGCTTCAAATTTTGGCGGAGACATTTCGTGACGTTTAACTCCCAGACTGCTATGAGGGCATATAAATGTGTAGGGATCATAAGACTTTAAAAAATGAGTACGGTTTTCTTTTATTTTCTCATTTAGCTGAGCTAATGATGCATAATACTGTGCAGTTATCGTCTGTCCCTTTTCCAAATAGTCAATGAAGATAATACCACGTGTATCCTAAAATTTTAAATTTAAATTTACTGAGGACGAAGCCCTCATATATTTAGCTTAGTACAAGCGGAAAAAAAGCAAACAAACATATCTTAAAACTAATGTATAAAATGTATAATTAAAAAAGAGAAAAAAAATAAGGAAATAAAATAAATATGTTAAGTAATAATATAATGGATATGGTAGATGATGGTGTGAGTGGTGGGGTAGTGAAGGATAGGGTGGGAGGATAAAAGGGTAGGGTGTTGGAATGTGTACGGGTTGTAAGGGTGTAGACGGTGGGTGGGGTGAGGTAAAGGGGAAAGGAAGGAGACGGAGTTTGAATGCAGAGGGGGGTTTTTTTTTTACACTAACGCGAGTTATGGGTTTTGGATAATCTACGAAACAAAAGTTACGACGCCAAAGGAACGGCGGCCAAATCTTCTTCTTACACAGACATTCAAAACTCAGAGTCTTTCCTTCCACTTTTATTTTGTATATTCTTATTAATTAGCATTAACTTAAGATTCACTTTGGTTTTTTTTATTCTCCTGGTCTAGCCTTAACTTAACATTCACTTTGTTTTAACAAATCTGTTCTAGCATTAACAACATTCACTTTGTTTCTACAATTCTGTTCTAACATTAATTTAACATTCATTTTGTTTTACAATTCTACTTCCTGGACTTTTTCAACGACAAAACCGGACTTAATCACTACCAACCTCCAACTCCTTCGACCAATTTCCGACTCCCTTATCTTCACGATCCACCTCTCACTGACTGCTAACTTCTTCCTACCACTTCTCGTCACCTCGGGGTCAACACTTCCCGATGCCGATAATGCAATTTCATTTCGCAATGACCTAATTTCCGATTTTCAACTTCGATTCGCAATTGCCTTCCACTGTGGTGTCAGCCAATATATCTCCATCGCTATACGCCACCATTCAACATCCCAATTAACTCTTGTGCAATTACTTTTTGCGTTTTGTTATTCGTGCCGAAATATGCAATTAATTGCTTTTGTATTATTTGCTAATCGTTTCGAAATATGCAATTAAATGCATTATAGTCCCGGAGGTCATCCGAGTTTAGAATCGGGTGGCGTTCTTTTGTTTGAGTGTATCAATGACCTCATGTAAGCCATCTTTGTCTATGATGTCATTGACACACTTAATTTGCGCGAGTTATTTTCCTTGGCCCGTGGTGAGGAAAAAACAAAAAAACTTTTTCAAGACTATGTCTTTATTTTCGGGTTGAGTTCCACTTACGAACTAGTTTTCATTTACAAAATCGTAATCTATTTATACTCGCCTAGGTTGATAAGGTTAGCCATGCATTTATCTTATAATTTCGGACTCATCCATCAGTGAGATTCGAATATTTCTTTATCATCTATGTTTCTATAAGTATAATGACCCATGAAGAAATGAATTCTTGAGATTAGAATGTTTGCGATATGTCTATTCCTATGGAATCGTGACTCATGGAGCGATGAGGCGTTAATTCGCGCACAAAAGGGGATTTCGAAGTACCCTATAATGTCAGACGCCTTAATGATGAGGCGTTCGCTGTTACGTGCGGCTTCCGCCATCCGCATCGTTTGTTTAGTTTTAAATATAATATAATAGTAGATGGTAAGGTGGTGAAAAAACACACGATCCACATGTTGAATGTACGAACATGCTTTTGTTCAAATTGTGGATCGTGTGCAAGCTGGATCCCTTTTCGGAGTGGATGGAGATAGAGAGAGAGAAAGGGTTTAGTGTGCTTAGCTGAGCAAAAAACAGCAAGTTTTCGAATGTGGGGGAAAGAAGAGATGATGAGTGTCGGTTCAAAAAAAAAAACAGTTGTAGTAAGAAAAAGAAAAAAGCAACAATGTCCCGGTTCGAGTAAAAAAAAGACTAAAAAATTGTAAAAAAGAAAAGATTGTTTTTTGATTCGTTATTAGTGATAATAGCACGGCTTTGTTTTGTCAGAAATAAAAAACTTTATAACGTATTCGTAATTGTTTTTACCACAAAATATATATAGAAGTTGAGTTGAAATTTGGTGATTACTTATTAAATGAACCGCCGACTTTTCGGAAGAAGTTAACAAGAAACTGACGGTCCTCCTAAGGGAGGACTTATAGGTTTCCTAAGATCTCCAGATCAATTTGGCAACTTAGTTTACATCGGACCATAGAGAGGATTCATGTCGGAAACGAATATGGAGACAACCCCAGAGGAGTGTTTTTGACTGGTGGAGAGAATGTAGTGCTTCTAGGCGAAACTGACTGAGAAAAGGAGTCCAAGCTGCAGCTAAAAGAAATCTCTGTAGACGATATACTGGATGCCCAATGCAGAGAGCAGGCATAACGACAGGTAACCAATTTTATTTATCAAAATTTCTGTGGCGGAATACGCCACACCCCCTGCTTAAACTACTATGTCCACATTGTTTAATTTCTGTAATTTAGTTTTTCATTAAATCGTTTCTGGGACTCAGCATTAATGTTTTTTAATTCGCATCCGTTATATCTTTTACAAAGCTTATTGATTAAGATTATGATAGTTATTCATGATAATCATCATCATCATCGGCACTACAACCAGGAACCGGTCTTGGCCATATTTAGCAAGTCCTGAGGCTTGTTAAATTTTCCATAATGATTTTTTTTTTCCGGCAAGGTCATTAGTCTTGCGCCAGAGGCTCCCCGACGGGGAATTCATGATAATAGTATAGCTATAATTATCATCATCATCGGCACTACTGTGGTGATAGGGGGTTACGATGCAAGGGGACATGGCAGGATCGCCTTGCGGTGAAGTTGGATCGCAGTTTAGGGTTATTGCAGCGTCGACATTAATTCGATCGCAGGAAAAAATTCGTCTAAAAATCGAATTCCCTATTGTTTGCTGTTTAAAGCGCAGTTCGCTAAAAGTTTATGGCCTAAGCGCCGAAGTTAGTGAATCAAATACACGATTTGGTTTTTGATTACTTTATTATCGAAATTGTTGGGGTATTTATACTCCCAATCAATCACTCAATTATCCATAAATTTCTTAATCTACTCATACAAATTATGCTTCATCAGCAATTACACTTAATTCATAATTCACTCAAAAATACAAAATGCTTATTACTCTATTCTATTCTCTATCACCAGCTCGGTGCATAGTGTAAAAACAATGACCCAATTAATTTATGAATCATTCACCTGCAGTAAGCTCGCAAACGATTGTCATTTGATTTTGCAAATCGTAACCAGAGCGATTCGTTTCTTTTGCTCAATGAAAAGAATCGACCTTGAATTGTTGTCGGCAACGAATGCTGGTTACGTGACACTTGTTAATTGTGACAAGGTCAAATTGATTTACTTGCTATTATATTTCATGGTCATTTCGTGGCTATCTTGTTACACTACACTACAACCGGGATCCGGTCTTGGCCTTATTTAACAAATCTCTCCACCGGTATCGATTTCGAGCCGATGTCATCCAGTTTGGCACTCCCAGGCTCTGGGCGTCCTGGTCTACGACACCCCCTATCGCAGACAAGGTCTGCCGCGCTGTCTCGAGCTAGGTGTCCCGGCCACCGGAGTCTACCGAGCTTGATTTTTCTTACAACATTAGCTTCAAGGTAGATCGCGTACAACTCATGATTGGCCTTTTATTGAGGACACAGGTCTCGGATCCATACATGAGTACTGGTAATACCATGGTCTTGTACAGTAATAGCTTGGATGTTCTGGATAAATTTCGGGATTTAAAGAGCCTTGATAGACCAGGCTTTGTTGGATTTGATCAGCCATCCGTGTATTTCTTCTTACATATTGTTTTCAGCTGATACTACTGACCCAAGGTAGTTAAAGGATTGCACTACTTCAAATTCGTACTCCGCAACCCTGATAGTTTGGCCAACGTTAGGTCTTCTCTTCGCAGAAGTTGCCACCATGTACTTAGTTTTTCCCTCATTAATGTGCAGTCCCAGTTTTTGTGTCGCTTGCTCGATCTGGGTAAAGGATTCCTGTACAGCCGTATCCGATCTACCGACGATGTCGATGTTATCTGCGAAGGCAAATATCGGGCTGGACTTGGTGACAATAGTCCCTCTAGTTGTAACGCCAGAGTCACGGATTGCTTTCTCCAACGCCAGGTTGAAGAGGAGGCAGGACAGACCGTCCCCTCGTCGGATTCCATTAAAGATATTTATTGGTTTGGACAGCAATCCCGCTATTTTTACTTGACTAGTTACGTTGGTCATGGTCAACCTACAAAGTCGTATCAATTTGCTCCATCATAGCATTATATAGTTCTACCCTGGCTACGCTGTCATAGGCGGCCTTAAAGTCTATGAATAGATGATATATTGGAATCCTAAATTCCAGATATTTTTCCATCGCCTGCCTAAGGGTGAATACCTGATTAACCACTGATGTGCCTGGGATGAAGCCACACTGATTTTGCCCAATGATGGCTTTAGCGTACGGGGCTATCCGATCTTGTAGGATAGTCGAGAGTATCTTATAGGCGGTACTCAGCAATGTTATACTCCTATAACTGCTGCACAGTGTGATATCTCCCTTCTTATGTATGAGGCAAATTATACCACGACGCCAATCTTCCGGCATCTCCTCTTGCTCCCATACGTGCACCACGATCTCGTGAATTGCGTGATGTAACGCTGTCCCTCCTTGTTTGATCAGCTCAGCTGGTATGCCATCAGCTCCAGGTGCTTTATTTGATTTTAGCTGCCTAATGGCTTTTAGTGTTTCCTCAATGCTTGGTGACGGCAGTATTTGGTCTTGGTCTTGCATTGGTGGAGCCTCCAATTCTTCTGTAAGCTGACCATTTAGCAATTCATTAAAGTGCACTTCCCATCGCTCCAGAATGCCTTCAGGATCGGTGATCAGATTACCCTCTTTATCCTTGCAGTAAGTGCAGCGTGGTGTGTACCGCGTCATACTGCGGATTATTTGGTAGAACTTCCGCGCCTGGTGCGGACCTCGTTCTCTACTTTTCTCTATTTCACAGACAAGATTTTTTTCCCAGGCACTTTTCTTTTGTCTGTGAAGTCTTTTTTCAGTTCTTCTGAGCTCTTTGTATTTCTCTTGGAGTACCCCTTCCCATGAGACTGCTACATTGCCCGGTATGCAGCATTCTTACGTTCAGTTGCTAGTTTGCACTCATCATCGATCCAGTCGTTCCGATCTCTAATACTACTGCCTAAGATGGAGTTGGCAGTACTAATGACAGTATTCTTATGGCGTGTTCATTTCTCTTCTACGCCCGGCGTTCTGGCCCCGGGATTTACTCTCCCTCCGTCGAGCGCTTCGAGGGCGAGTTTTAACGCATGACCAAAGGTGTTACTGGTATTCTCATTGCGTACAGCAGCCGTGTCGATTCGAATCTGATCCGCGGATGCAATACGTTTCCGTAAGGCAATCCGCGCTCTGAAAACTGTACCAACAAGATAGTGATCCGAGTCGACGTTGGCACCTCGGTACGTTCTTAACGTCATCAGGCTCGAGGAGTGGCGGCGATCTATCAACATGTGGTCAATTTGGTTGCGAGTGGCTCCATCAGGTGATACCCAGGTGGCTTTGTGAATATCTTTACGCGGAAACCTGGTACTCGCAACGACCAAGTTTTTCAATGCTGCCAGTTCGATGACTCGTAGTTCATTCTCATTACTGTTCTCATGCAAATTATGGGAACCTGTGTACTGCCTGAAAACCGGCCCCCGACCTATTTTTGCATTCAAATCACCAAGAACGATTTTCACATCGTATCTTGGGCAGACATTGAGGGCCCGTTCTACGTTTTCGTAGTATTCTTCTTTTTCGTCGTCAGGGGACTCCTCTGTAGCTCTATAGCATATTGCGACGATAGTGAAGAACGTGTGATTTGAGCTGACGCTATAGCGATTAGAACACTAAACATTGAACCAATGCTCAACACATAAGGCCACTGCCGCGTGTACGAATTCGAATTCTAAACTCAAGAACACTCAACTGATGTGGAATTGCTATGTTATTGCTTCGTATATGGCTGATGCATTTTCTTATTCGATTTTATTTCAGTGTTTGCTTGTATATTGTGTGTGTATCTGTTAGAAACGCCACAGGTCCGTGAACGTTTATGAGGCTTATGTTCTTAAACTTGCCTCACACGCGAAGAGTGCGTAGGCTTTAGTGTACTGCATTAAAGCCGATGATGGCAGGCTTCAGTTTTTGGCTGACTAGAAAGCCTACCCCGAGCACATGGTGTTTTGCATGACAGCTGTAATAAAAGTCATACTCATTTCTTTGAATAACATCACAACCCGTCCATCTTATTTCTTGTAATGCTGTTATGTCAGCCTTATATTCGGACAGGGCATCGGGTAGCTGCTGTGCAGCTCGAGCTCTGTATAGTGAGCGGACGCTCCATGAGAAAATTCTTAAATCGTTTAGCCATTTTCGTTCCGTGGTCGTCGTCGTGTATCCGGTCCATGTCCGAGGCTTGTTAAATCTTCCATAATAGTTTGTTTTTCCGGGCAAGATTATTAGCCTTGCGCCAACCTTTCTCAGGATATCGCTGCATGCATTGGTTCACTACTTGGCGGGTGCCAAAGTAGCTATCCAGGGGTGTCACATGGAGACTACATGTCATCTTGGGTTGAACGGGGACAAGGATCGTGTTGGCCTTCGCTGGGTTGAAAGCAATCAGTGAGTTTGCCCCTGTATGAAGTACCCTTAAATGTCAGAGCACATTGCGAGCGGATGGAGAGGAAGTGGATAAGGAAAGGAGGTGTCGATGTATATTGGTCTTGAATATCTGGACATCACAACGACCAGGAAACATGATCAGGCAGAACATTCCACATTCGTGTGGTTCAGCTAAAGAATGACTCTCTATGTTTATTTGTGCGCCTGAAGTCCACTTTCAACCTGAACTGATGCGCACTCATAGATTGACGGATATCGCGGGAAAATGTCTGAAGGGGCGGAACACATTCAGCAAGTTCAGTTGAGCAACGACCGTGGTAGTGTGGGGCTTTTCAGGGCCCGAAGAGTCATGCATCGCTCGATCCCCACCATTTCCAGCAATGCGACTTGCCTTGAAGTCGAATCTTCAGCAAGATTATACAACCTTGCTACGGCCTTAACCGCCAACCAATTTGCTGGAATTAATTCGGTTATCCCAAAGGATAACCGACATAAATACCTTATAGGCAGCTTACCTTTCTTTGGGCGGTTTTTCCAAACCCCTTCTCCACGGTCATTTCTGAAAACATAATTCATGGCAAGATTATCATCTTGCCATGACATCGATTCAGCATCACCACGAGCTTCCGCGACCGAACAATGGATGGCACATATCTACCAACACACGCTGATCTTTCCGTGTTATCTTTGTACCCATTCATTGACCTAGCATCATTTTGGGTTGCTTGCACATCTGCAGATGTCCAGATTTTCAACGGCATGTCTATGATCTATCTTTCCTACCAGTAAAGAAGATCAAATTAAACATTGGCCTTTCAGGCGTGCATATCTACTTGTATCTCAGCTGACCGATTTTGTGATCCGCTGCCGTTTCTCGGAACGATCACCAGCATCGGTCATGACCACCAATTTTAGTTTACACAAAGTAAACACTCAAACGGATACTTTCGCCTGACAGTCCCTTCAACGGGATTAACATATCCCTAAGACAACATACATCACCGAAATATGTTTATTTTAAATGATCTGGCAACGGCCATAACCAATGCTTGATTCATTATCCCAAAATAGATTCCTGCCTTCGGCAAGGGTTTTATTGACTCACGTCAATCAAGAATCTATCCCTTGCGGCTGGCGGCAGTTTATCTTTCCCAAACATGTAGCAGCAGATTTGACCTGCTACATGAGTTTTCCTGTTTCCCGTTTTTCTTTTTGACCTTCACCATTGGCTGGCCTTCGGCGGCGAATCCCTTAGGTTCGTTTTTGTTGGATGTCTGTAAAGAGACATCCAATAGTTAGTCAGATTTTCACCTTCCAACGGGGCAGAAGTTTAAAGGTCGTCGCGATCACCAAAATATATTGTACGTCGAGCATCGAAGTGGAGTTCGGGTCAGTGTAGAGAGTAAATTAAATAAAACGCAAAACATATTGTACATTCTACCATCTAATTGGAGTTCGTGTCGGTGTAGAGATTAAATTAAATAAAACGCAAAACATATTGTACATTCTACCATCTAATTGGAGTTCGTGTCGGTGTAGAGATTAAATTAAATAAACACAAAATATATTGTACATTCGGGCATCAAAGTGAAGTTCGTGCCCGTTTTCATTAAATTAAATACAGAGTGAACTTATGTCGCGAAGTTTGCTAACATTAGAAATATGACCTGGAACCAAACTGTTGTCCTCTCCACTGACTACAATAAAGAAGTGTTAACAATAGAACCAGACTGCGTTTTTATATCATATTTCCTTCCTCGTCGGTGATAGTACGGAGTCCTGTTATACCAGAGTTTGTGAACAATTCCAGCGTAACCTCAGTGTATTTTTTGTATAGAACCCGCATTCTTGTCGATGCCTACGTAAAAAACTACCACAGTAGTACATATAGAAAAGAGATAGGCATGTTACGTTGCGCCTGTGTTCTAACGGCAGAATTGATCGACTTACGGCTGACTGCCCAAGAAGTTTCACTGCTCGTTGTTGCATTCTGTCGAGCACGTGTGCAGTTTTGGATACGTCTGACCAAATATGAGAGTTGAACTCCATTTTTGGACGAATATACGCCTTGTAAATAGTGGCCAGGTTGGATGGAGTGAAGTGTCTTTTGCATCTCTTAAGGAACCCCATACATTTAGCTGCACTTCAAATATGAGGTCACTCCAGTTAAGAGTCGAATTTATTTGAGTGCCGAGGACTGATAGTTCATTATCTTCGCCGATGCAAGTGCCATTCATAGACAGTATATTTACTTTGGGGTTCGCCTTTGGCGACAAGAGGCAGCACTGAGTCTTCAAGGCATTGAATTCTACTCGGTTAGATACTCCGCACTGATATATCTTGTTGAGGTCTGAATTTAATGTATCGGGTGTTGTACGTCCGCCGCCGTGCTTCCTCGGTTGAGGGAAGAGCGGGGACCTTTTATTTATTGAGATTTCGAAACACTAAGAACAATTTTTCTTTATAAATTTTTTTTAATTATTTTCTTCTACATTTCGACTTTCACAACTAAACTTGAAGTGAACTGATTCTTTTCTATTCATCTATTCTTCTTCTCTCTGTATCTTTTTCTATGAACTGTATATTCTTTTCTGAACTTCTTTTTTTTCGTCTGAACTGAACTGTCCGAACTGAATTTTTTCTATTTCTATTTTCTCTCTGTGACTTTTCACATTCAATCAAATTTGGACGAAAATCCAAGTTACTATGTTTTGAATAAATAAAAAGGTGCAGGTTATTAAGTGTGCTGTAACTGGTAATATTGTGAATGTTTATGAACGGTATGGTATGTATTAAGTGAGAATGTAATATATGTTAAGTGATGTTTTTAAGGATGTGTTAGGAGATTCAGTGTTAAATTTAATAAGGGTAATATTCTGGAATACAACATCCCACCCTTCTTCGAGAAAGAAAATTATCCTTGAAGAGAATAATTTTCTAGTAACTATAGGTTAGATTAAGATTAATTAAAGGCTTGGATTTTCGTTCAATTACATTACAATGGTTTTCAAAATTAATCTTTCATCAAAGGTTACAATAATCAAAAAGTTCTTAATACTAGAAAATTAATCTATTTACATTATATATTAACTAAATTTTTTCCAATAATCAAAAAGTTCTTAACACTAGAAAAATAGTCCAAAATAGTCTATTTACATTATATATTAACTAAATTTAAATATTTCTCCTTGGAACCTTTTCTTTTCTTATCCAAAAATTTATTATTACTTATTATATTAATTATATAATATTAATATTATTGTTTCAAAATTCTCATTTCCGTATATATATTAATTCCAAAATTTCTAATATATATATTACCAATAAAATTTTCTTTCTTTCCTTTTCCGTTCGAATATATATTACTTCCAAAATTTCCAATACATATTACCTCCAAAATTTTTTTTCTTTCGTCCCCCTCATTAACTTTTTTTTTTTTTCGTCATTTCCTACAATTGTTAGATTATATTATATATATTGAAAAAAAACAAAGGCCATTTGTTTTGTGTTTATCTTTTCCTTAAATTTATGGAAAATTTTCCAAAACCTTTCTGGGCCTATTATTATGATGACTGAATAAAGATGATTATTACCCAAAATCTTCTTGAAAAATGATCTTAAATAATTTAAATGACGGTGTAACTTTTTATTTTTTTGTATTTTGTATTCGAATAAATTTTTATTGTTGAAAAAAAAAATTTGTAATGTATTTATATAGTTATTCTTTACAATACCTATTTTAGTTAAATTATTATTTTCATTTTTTATTATATCGTGTTTGAGTAAGTGTTTGTGTTTGTTTTCGTTGTTTAAAATATTTATTGTTTTCGGCTTAGTGTTGTCATTGTCCATAGCTTTAACTGCTGTCGGAACGTCTACCTTTTCAGTCTTACTCACTGCTGATGGATCGTTTAGTTTCTCAGTCTCATTTACTGATTCGTATAGTTCTTCAGACTTATTAGCTGTTAGAACATCTTGGTTCCCAGTCCTATTTGCTGTTTGAACTATTTCTTCAGTTATATCTGCTGTAGAAACATTCAATCCTCCAGTCTTTGCTGCAGAAAAGGTTTGTTCATCAGTATTAGCTGCTGGACTGACTTGGGTTTCGATTTTTATTGCAACTTTTGGGTCTTCAGTCTTTAACACTGCTGAATTTTCAGTCTTTGTTGCTGAAGTGTCGGGGTTGTCTATTGGGATAGCCGAAATATAAGGGATTTTTGGTTGTATATTTTCTGAAATTTCCGAATTTTCAGTCTTTATTACTGCTGAGTTCTCAGTCTTGGTTGCTGAAGTGTCTGGGTAATCAATTGGGATAGCTGAAATATTAAGGATATCAGTCTTTAATACTGCTGAAAATTTCGAATTTTCAGTCTTAGTTGCTGAATTATTTTCCAGAATTGCAGTCTGAATAGGAGTCATTATATTAGGGTTTGGTTTAACTTCTTTTATATTTGTATTCATATGGTTAGGATAATCATAAGTTGGCTCAAGGTAAATTTGGGTAGGAGTTTCATTAAATTTGTCGTTATCTATTTCCAAAGATCTAATGCTGTAAATAGAAAAATTTTGGTTGGCGTCAGGCCTCGTTTTCCGACTCTTGCACCCGAGAAAAGTGAACATTTTGCCGATCGTGTTGTCTATTGGTGGTCCTAGAATTTTCACCAAAACGATTTTCAGAGTTTGTAGGATTGTTTCGGAATGGGTAACGCGTTGTGGTACCTTGTTGGTAATTTGTTGAAGACGCTCCATTCCTAGATATCTTGTATCTACACTCATTCTCTGTGTGATTATTCCGACCACAGAAATTGCATAAAATGTTATATTCCCTTTTTATGGGTTGTCTATTCGGAAAAGTGGATTGCATGTTTCGATAACATGTGTCCTGTGTATGCCCTGACTTACCACAGGTTTGGCAGACTATACGATTGAATGTAGGTTTGTAGCGATTCTAACAGATACACACAATTCACAAGCAAAAATAGTGAAGAACACCGAACGAAAAAAATCGAATAAGAAAAATACATCAGAACCGTATACCAAGCGATAAATAAAAATAATTCACACCAGTGGAATATACTCGAGTTTGGAAATCAAATTCTAAACACGGTCAGTAGCCTGGTGTGTAACGCTTAGGTAAAATTTTTTTCGTGATTCGAACTGTCGTAGCGTCAGTTCGAATCACACGATCTTCTTCACTATTATTTCAAACGCTATAATTGGTGACCCCGACGTGATCTTGTACACACAGCATACACTTCCCATAGTAAAGCAGAACATCACACACGGTCACGACTTTCGCATAGAGCCCAGCCTCCGACGTTTTCTCGTTTCTCTCTCGTTCGTCCGTCGTCCGCATACGAATCTGATCGTAACGGAGTTACTGCGGCGGGAGTGTGTAGCGATTCTAACAGATACACACTATTCACAAGCAAAAATAGTGAAGAACACCGAACGAAAAAAATCGAATAAGAAAAATACATCAGAACCGTATACCAAGCGATAAATAAAAATAATTCACACCAGTGGAATATACTCCAGTTTGGAAATCAAATTCTAAACACGGTCAGTAGCCTGGTGTGTAACGCTTAGGTAAAATTTTTTTCGTGATTCGAGCTGTCGTAGCGTCAGTTCGAATCACACGATCTTCTTCACTATTATTTCAAACGCTATAGGTTTTTCGTTATATTGATATGACCTGGGAGAGTTGTCCATGCGAGCCGCATGTGACACTACATGTGCAATCGACTGTTTTAAATTGTTTCCCCCATGGACTTTAGCTAGTATCTTTAGCTGTTCGTTGTTTAGTCCATCCTCAAATGTTTGTACGGCCAATTTTATGTTTTCTTCTATTAAGTATTCCCTAACCACCGCGTCTGCTGTTATTTCACACGTGGCAGAGTTTAGAGTCCTTAGAGCATTCGCGACTCTATCGCCGCATTCCCGGACGGTTTCTCTGTAGCGTTGTTTCAGAGAAATCAACTCATTGTGTGCCGTCGACCGAGATTGCTCCTCTTTATATTCCGATTCTAATTTTTCTTTTAAATCCTCCCACTTAGCAATTTGGCTATACCTAATCAGATCGTAAGCATGACCCTCTAGTCTATTTTTGACTAGCTCTAAAAATGTCTCGTATATATCCGGGTCTGCCTTCTTTATGGATCTAAATAAAACGTCTCCCCCGGAAATAAATTTACCTAAGTCGCAGGGTTTCCCGTCAAAGGTAGGGACGATTCTGAAAACATCAGAAATTCCGAGCCATTTCAGGGGGTTTAATGTGTATCGGTTGATAGTGGATTTGTTCTTCCCCCTGCCTAGCCGCCTGTCTCGTGTAATATGGACTCGTAATAGTGAAAGTTTAAAATAAAAGGCGAAAATTCGTTATCAATTCTTAAAAATATGGTTAACTTAAAAATATGGTTATGGAAAAATTGGCCTTTCTTTTTGTTATTCAATATATATATATATATAGGAAAGAAAAATAAATTGGTCCCAAAGCTGCAAAGAAAGAAAATTCGACGAGAAAGAAAGAAAAAAAAAACGGAAATGTCTTCGAAATACTGAAATGAGAATTTGCAAAGAATATAGATAGAAATTTCTATCCAAAAAATATTCTATTGGGATAAGGAGAGCTTCCAAGTAGAAAATATTCAAATATTCCTAAAAAGTAGAGAGAAAAAGTCGCTAGTAAAAAAATTCTTACTCTAGTAATTGTTGTCGTTGTACTGTCTTTGTCTTGAGTGTTGCTGTTTTTTTTTTTGTTTTTCTTCAGTTTTCCTTAGTTTCCTTTGTGTTTTTTTTTCTTTTTAGAGATTTTTTTATTCAAATATTCTGTCTTTGTCTTGAGTGTTGCTGTTTTTTTTTTCTTCAGTTTTCCTTAGTTGTTTCCTTTGTGTTTTTTTTTTCTCTTTAGAGATTTTTTTTTTCTTTTCCGCCAGGCAGACTTCACGTCCTAAAGTTGATTTGCTTATCCTGGTCTTGGCTGCTTTCCTTTTTTTTCTTTTTTTTTTTTTTTCGTTGTTTTATGTTTACTTTGTTTTTCGTTGTTTTATGTTTACTTTTTTTTTTCTTCTTCTTATTTGGTTATTTCTCTTGTGTTCTCTTTTCTTCTTATAAACATTTTTTTTGTTGTTTTAAATTTTGTTTTCTGTTTTATTTTTTTTTCTTCTCTTGTTTCTACGTCATCATTATTATCGAGATCATCATCGGGATCCCGTTATCTGGGCATCCCACCGCTGCCACCAGTGTTGTACGTCCACCGCCGTGCTTCCTCGGTTGAGGGAAGAGCGGGGACCTTTTATTTATTGAGATTTCGAAACACTAAGAACAATTTTTCTTTATAAATTTTATTTAATTATTTTCTTCTACATTTCGACTTTCACAACTAAACTTGAAGTGAACTGATTCTTTTCTATTCATATATTCTTCTTCTCTCTGTATCTTTTTCTATGAACTGTATATTCTTTTCTGAACTTCTTTTTTTTCGTTTGAACTGAACTGTCCGAACTGAATTTTTTCTATTTCTATTTTCTCTCTGTGACTTTTCACATTCAATCAAATTTGGACGAAAATCCAAGTTACTATGTTTTGAATAAATAAAAAGGTGCAGGTTATTAAGTGTGCTGTAACTGGTAATATTGTGAATGTTTATGAATGGTATGTATTAAGTGAGAATGTAATATATGTTAAGTGATGTTTTTAAGGATGTGTTAGGAGATTCAGTGTTAATTTTAATAAGGGTAGTATTCTGGAATACAACACGGGCATAAGTTGCTGGTTGGTAGTGACGTTCGAAGAGTTTGGACGGGAGTGTTCGTATGAGTATGAGAGATTCAACGTGCACCTCGGCGAGAAATGTAAGAAATTAACCGGGGTAATACCAGAGTTGTGATCTCCGATATTATCATTTAATATTTGGTTATCAGAAATAATGTGTGATTAAATTATTTATATTTTCTTATTGGTTAAATTATTTATATTTTATTAGGCCCCACGTTGGGCGCCAAAATGTAACACCAGAGTGCAAACCTCTGATGTTGACATTTAATATTTAGTTATCTGAAAATGTTTTATTTTGTTTAGTCCCTGTATCACGTCGGGGGCCACAGGGTAATAGCGTTTTTATGGCTCGTACCGCATTTGGTTTCAATATTTATCCATCAAAGATTGTAAAATCGGGTTTTAGCTTTATTATTTATTCCTTACGAATACCGTATCTAGATTTATCATTTAGTCATTAAGGATTGCTTACGTGTTTTGGGTCAGCGGGCTTCCTTCCGGGTTTCCCTGTTGCTCTGATGGGGACTTGTCTTCCGTGGTTGTGGCTTCTTCTATTGTCTCTTTGCATCCCTCCGGTTTAGACTGGTTGTAATTAAAACCACGTTTCTTTACTTTTATTTAGTCAATAGTCTTCTATAATATCAAAAGCATCACTTTTACAAATAGTCTTCTCTTTACCAATAGTATTCTTTAGTATCAAAAGCATCACTTTTACAAATAGTCTTCTTTAATATCTAAAACATCACTTTTACAAATCGTCTTCTTTAATATCAAAAACGACACTTTTAGTTTAAATTATATACTTAAACTTAGTAGTAAGAAGGCCCGCTGTACACACCCTAAGGCCGCAACCTTCTTACTACGTATTTCACTATATATTACTATAATAATCTTCCCGTTCGCAACCTTCTCTTTATATACCAATTTACTGGCGAATTACTGTAGACGATGCATTTCCCTCTATCAGAACGTGTAAACTATTTTGAGGTTATTTGCCTGTCAGAGGTTATTTGCATTTTCAGTAATTGTTAAGTTTGCCCTGCTAAAATGCATCGGTAATGAATTGCGCAATTACTTAATTGCTTTCATGCAGAGAACCAATTATAGGGCATTGCCCGTGTGCTCTAATCGTATCATGCGATTAATTGCGCCTCACTGCTGTGTTCGCTACTTCGCCGAACTCAGCACTTTACCGACGCTCGATTACTTCATCGTTGGTGGCCTTTGACAATACCGCTTGTGTCATATATCTTGTTTAACATCGTAACGACGTGTAGTCGAAACATGATCTTGCCAGGTGCTCGCTTGGTTTTTGACGACACAGCGGAATGGTCGTAGCGAGCGACCATGGGATCGTTTGTCATGATCGGCGCCTTGCGTGGTTGGTGTTTATGAATAATATGATATCGGAATAAGTCGTATTTTGCATTGTATGCAAAATACTTGTGAGGGTTAATTGTTCGAGAGGCATGAATTGCATTGTGTGCAGACTGGCTGTTAGCTTGTTCTGGGAGGGGTTGCAAAACGAGGTGTAATACCGGCATATATGACAAATAAGCGTTAAACGGTTCCGAAGCAAAGTTAAATGCAATTTGGCTGAAATAAAATAAATACAAATACCACGTGTATTGTGATTTACACACATATTAAATAAAAACATTTACAAAATTGATTAAACATTTTAACTTGAACGCTTATAAACACACATAAATTGGTATAAGAATTTATAACCAATAAATATAGCCCGTGTATAAACCCAGCTCTATTCGGTGACGACGGCTTCGAACAGTTTCGGAGTTGATCGTGGCCGAATTTCTTCGCCGAGACAACGGTACCAGGGAAACTGGTAGGTAAGGGGACTGGATGGCGTGTTTTTTGTTCTGTAAAAAGAGGGGAAGAGAGAAGGAGAGTTGAAGTTTGGCCTTCGGAGAGGTCACAGCGAAGATAAAGACAGTATTTTTTGTTCCGTAAAAAGAAGTGGTTCTTTTGTTCTTGGGTGTGGTTTTTTGTTAAAAGTACTAGTAGAGAAAAATTTTTGATTACACATAAAAGGGGAAGAGAAAAGAAATTGAAAGCTACTCAACGTCCATAAATTTAATGAATTTGTTAAAAACTTTTATGAAACGAATTTTAAAATGAACAATAAAAACATTTATACGCACATTAAATTGAGTTCAAATTAATAGTGATGTCAAACAAGCAAATTAACTAAAGGCAACTATATCAAGTGGTGCAAAGATATCAATAGAGCCTAAAGTGAATGGTGGCGGGAAAAAGATTAAAATAGCCGATGAGAAAAGTGAAAAGAAGAAACAGGGAGGAAGGAGAAGCCAAAAGCGAGAAGTGGCATCGAAACCAAACCGCCAAAGGGTTGGATTTGGGAAAAGCGAACATCTGTCCAGAGGTCAACACCAACCTTTACACTTCAATATGGAGCATTCAATGGGACTAAACCACGAGGATGTAAATCAGAGGTAGCGTAAATCACATTTACATAACATGTCTGGCATCTTCATACAGCATTACTGCGCTCACCGTTTTGGAGTGCACCGGATTAAATCCTGAAATCCTAACATACGATTGCTTGAGCTTGGACACTGCCGTGTGGCAGACGATACTAATCCACGGCTGGCCGATTCCAGGGTTCTACTGTTGACGTGTGGATTGTTATTGTTGTTGCAGCCATTCTTTTGGTTGTGTGCCGGCACGGCACGGGTTCACCGAAAGCCCCACTGATTTAGCTGCGAATCGTCCACCAAAAACTGCTGACACTGGTCACCAAAACAAGGAAGGAAACACGGGGATATTGTTTGTTTTAAAGACTGTTCTTTTCTTTATTGTTTCCTTTCTTTCTTATAGAACTCAATTACTAGGTACACTATGGTGACTTTAACCAAAGTCGACATTCCGTTTGGCGGTCACTAACATTTAGCTTTGAATACAGAATTATGGTTCGAAATTGTTCTTCACTTAAATTAACTTGAAAATTAGGATTAGAGTTTGGTATTGGTCCTTACATTATTTAATTTAAAAAAAATAGAATTATTGTTCGAAATTGATCTTCACTTTAATTCTTGGGAAAACAGAATCATCGTTTGTGATTGAACTTCACTTAAATTACTGAGAAAACAGAATTATTGTTCGAATTGATCTTCACATAATTTGACTTAAACAAATGAAATTACTGTTCGGTATTGATCTTCACACAATTTAATTTGAAAAGAAAACAGAATTATCGTTCGGAATTGATCTGCACATAATTTAATTCAAAGACACGGAATTACTGTTCGGAATTGATCTTCGCACAATTTAATTTGAACAAAAATAGAGATGACTCCTCCGGTGGTTGTTACTCGACCCTTTGGCGGTTGGAACGCAACTCCTTGTGTGCACTGGTCAGAGGATGAAACGCGACTCTCCGTAAAACTCACACGTAAGCGTCCGCCATGCTCTAAGGGTGGGTTCCAGTCATTCGATGGTAACGTGCAGTTACTCATACGGTGACCAATCAGAGAGGATCTCTCTGAATTGGTGACGGCGAGGGTGCATGATATTCATGTTGCCTGTGGTGGCAACGATTATTGAAGAAAAAGGAATGAGAAGAAGGCATAAAGGGAAGCAGCTGCATCTGGACTGTGGTTTGTCCGTCCATAGGGCGACTTGGGGTATTGGCTGTTGGTATACCCACGCTACGGCGATTGTGTGTTGCATCAATGCTGGTGGCCGATGCTGAGTTCTTCATGGCATGTTATAATGCTGAAAGAATGAATTCTCGGCAACGTGGCGCGAGACGTGCGAACAGATTTTGTCGGTCGGACGAAACTTGGGGTGATTTGGAATAAGTCATAGAAATACACTGCGCATGTGTTATGACAGTGTAATTATGTTGGCAATGGGCGCCGATTGGTTTCCCTGGTGTGTATGGTATGTTAGTCCATCCGTTTCATGGAATTGTTGTTATGCAACACTCAAGCGAACGATTCTTCGTTTAGGGAGATTTAGCTGTTGCCCCAGAGTAATGCAGGCATGAAAACTAATCTCTCTGGTGCATTGTCTGCATGCGATGATGAATTCAGACAATGCATCCGTTACCTGAGTTATGCTATAGCGTTTGGGATAATGGTGAAGATCGTGTGATTCGAACTGACGCTATGACAGCTGGAATCACCAAAAATTGAACCAATGCGTAACACATCAGGCTACTGGCCGTGTTTGGAATTCGATTTTTAAACTCAAATATATTCAAATAATGTGAATTGTTATGTTATCGCTATGGTATACGGCTCTGATCCATTTTCTTATTAGATTTTCGTTCGGTGTTCTTCACTAGTTGCTTGTGTATTGTGTGTGTATCTGTTAGAAACGCCACACTACTCCCTTCTCAGTAACTTTGTTACGATCAGCTTCGTGTGCGAACGACGGAGGGAACGAGAGAACGCCGGAGCAGACGAGTATGCCAGTGCTCTATGCAGAAGTCGTGATCGTGTAGTGAAGTTCTATTTACTATGGGAAAGTGTGTGCTGTGTGTACAGATCACGTCGTAGTCACCAATTATAGCGTTTGAAATAATAGTGAAGAACGTGTGATTCGAACTGACGCTATGACAGTTAGAATCACCAAAAATTGAACCAATGCGTAATACATCAGGCTACTGGCCGTGTTTGGAATTCGATTTTTAAACTCAAATATATTCAAATAATGTGAATTGTTATGTTATCGCTATGGTATACGGCTCTGATGCATTTTCTTAATCGATTTCCGGATGGGAAATCTTTAGGAGGTATCGGCCACAGAAGGGGTTGAGGTTGGCGCCATGCGCGGGTGCAGGCGAAATTGTGTCTGGTTTAGTGGGTTGGTTCTCAGCGTAGTATAGAGAACCCCCACAGGTCAAACCCCTCCCGATAAACTTAAAAAAGTCAACAATAAAGTGTTAGCCAAATTCAATATATGTTCAAACACTAACTATTTCCAACCACTTCAAAGCCTAATGGAGGTCTCCCCTGAAATGGATTCGACCAACGTCGATCAGTGTGCAGAAGAAACGAAAGAAACCGTTCCGCCAATTGTGGTTTTAAAATCAACCAGTAGTAAAGTGCGAATTATTTTGAATAACATTAAAATAGACAACTACTTAATTAAAAACATATCGCTTGGACAAAAAATATGTGCCCCAACAATGGACATATATAACAAAATTAGAACTGAACTTTTGCGGTTAAAATGTGAGTTTTTTACCCACTCGCGAAAGGAAAATCGCCCATTAAAGGTAGTGCTTTCCGGATTAGACTTGATTAGCAACGATATAGTGAAAAATGAACTAATTGCACTCGGTATTAAGTGCCTAGATGTTAAAACCATCACATTAAATTCGTCAACAAAAGCCCTGTACAAACACTACCTGTACATTGTTTATATCTAACGCGGTACTATAAAACTAAGTGAACTCAAACGTAACTTCTCTACATTGTTCAAAACTATCGTTCGCTGGGACTTCAAAAAACATCATCCAGGTAAGGTCACACAATGTCATAATTGCTAGCTTTACGGCCACGGCTCGATGCATTGTCACATAAATAGCTTTTGTGCAATCTGTTCTGGAAACCACAAAACACCCGACTGCAGAATGAATGAGGTCATCAAGTGTGCAAATTGTAGTGGGCCACATAAATCCACCGATCCTGAATGCATTAGCCGAAAGCAGTACCTAGACATTCGCTGGAAATTATCTCCACGTGGACGTTACTGCTATTACTACTATTTATTGGCCTGTAGAAACCCGAAAGTTCATGACCTCACCGACTCGACTCCACCATTGTGTGCCGTGCGCGCTTCTTCCATGTTCGACCATCCGATCCAATCTCCTCGACGTCCAACCTAACATTGTCCTCCCATCTCCGTCGCGGCCGCCCTGTCGGCCTCTTTCCCGTTGGCTTACCGTCGAGAATTCTATGCACGGTCCTGTCGTTACCCATTCGCGCCACGTGCCCGGCGCATCTCAATCTTCGCGACTTGATTACTCTCACTATTGTAGGTTTGCGATAAAGCTCTTCGAATTCGTGATTATGGAGTTTCGCCCATTGCCCTGCCTCTTCATCATATTTACCGCCAAAGATACTCCTTAAAACTTTATTCTCGAATACGCGGAATTTGTTTTCTTCCCGTTTTGTGAGAGCCTATGTTTCGCATCCGTATAGAACAATCGGCATGGTTATGGTTCTATAGACACGGAGCTTTATGTTACGTGATAGTAGTTTGGATTTCAGCAGTTTACTGACTGCATGCCAACTAGCGTTGCCGGAATGTAGTCTTTTGTTAATTTCCTTCGACATTTCGTTACTGGCCGTCATTATTGTTCCCAGGTATTTAAATTCTTTGACATTTTCAAATATCTTGCCCCTGATGTATATGTGTGTTTGTGGGGGTTCTCTACACCACATGGAGAACCAACCCACAATTCCAACCAACCGTGACCGCTAACAGCGCGTCACCTCAACCCAACTCCCCATACAAAATCCGCAAGAGCATACACCCCAAACCGTGCAATAAAACACATTCCAGAACCCACAACAGAATACAATTCAACAGAATATATTCTAAATCATCCCGTATACATTTTCCCAAAATTGCTTCGGTCAATTCTCTACTTAATTCATATTCCCCGCTTGCACCCAAGCAATTCCAATTTCCCCCGAAAACCAATTCGGTTCATTTCCTCCTTAAATCATACTTCTCGTCTGCGACCAAGCGACAGCTAATTTTCCACGAAACAATCACTACGATCAAGACTCTTGATCATACTTGGCTATGCAAATTTCCCGGTATACACAACCAACGAATCCAACTCAGCTTATACGGCGAGGATTCGCTGAAACTAAATTCTTATGCAGGCATAGCAACACTTCTCGAAAATCTTAGTAAGTGGCAGTGAGTTTGTGACGCCACTGCCACGACGCGATGAACTTTTGCTTTCATTAGTCAGTCGAGCTTCAACCGCCAATGCGCACACATCGGAAAATTGTAACGGACAAATAGAGAGTGCTAAGTTGTAGCGAAATAAAAAATATTTTAGTTTTCCAATAGGGACTTGACAACTTTTTTTTAAAATCAAACACAAACCATTTGAGATATTTCAAAAACTTTATTATCGGCTTGAAGTACAATCAAAATATTTATAAATGGAACTCGACTTCGTTCATATGGCCACCGCGGACACGTTTGCACCGGTCGATTCTTTGGACCCAATTTTCGATGACTCGGCCACACATTTCGGCCGAAACGGCTGCTATTTCGCGTTCAATGTTGGCTCTGAGCTCTTCCAACGTCGTCGGCTTGTTGACACAGACCAATGACTTGACGTAGCCCCAAAGAAAATAGTCTAGAGGCGTTAAATCGCACGAACGAGGCGGCCAACCGACTGGCCCATTTCTTGAGATAACACGCTCATCAAACTTACTCTTCAATAAATCGATTTTATCGTGTGCTGTGTGGCTTGTGGCACCGTCCTGTTGAAACCACATGTCGCCCAAGTCCATATCTTCCAAATCGGGCCAAAAATAATTGGTAATCATGGCGCGATAACGATGGCCATTCACAGTAACGTGACGATCGTTATCGTCGACGAAAAAATATAGCCCAATGACGCCACCGGCATGCAAACCGCACCAAACAGTTATTTTTTGTGGATGAAGTGGTGATTCATGAAGCACATGTGGATTTTCACCCGACCAATAACGCATGTTTTGCTTATTGACGAACCCACTGAGCCAAAAATGAGCTTCTTCACTGAAGTTGATTTTGCGATGAAATTCATCATCTTGGCGCATCTTTTCCAGAGCCCAATCGAAGAACGTACGTCGCTTCAAATGGTCCATCGGCTCCAATTCTTGAGTCAGTTTGATCTTGTATGGGTATAAGATTACGCAAAATTCGCCACAAAGTGAGAACGCCATGGAATTGACTGATTTGGATCGTTTGCTACGGACGCCTGAACGGCAGCGATATTTTCGACACTTCGACCAACCTGTTGTCTCACTGGCACGGCAACATCCTACAACGAACATGTAGACTCAAATGTTTGCACTAAACTTGTTATTGCCTGCCTACTAGGGCGAGAATTACGACCGAAAATTGGAGTTAACGCTCTTAAAGTTGCGGTCACCGACTCCAAATTTTTATAATTTGCAGACGTTGTTCGTTCGTGTACTTAACCATGATGAAAATGTTGAGTTTACTGAATAAATTGACAGTGACATTTTTTTAGTGAAAGGGTGCGTTCACAAATTAAATTCAAAGTTGTCAAGTCCCTATTGGAAAACCCTTTACAAGCGATAGAACTTAACAACTATCTTACAACTAAAGAATGTACAGTATGGTTTCAAAGAAAAAAAGAAGGGGGGGGGGGGGGGGGGGGGGATGTGTTTGGCGAGTGGGTTACTGGATTTAACCATCAATTATTTATTCATTAATTTATTTAGCTTAGTACGGGCTGTAAGAGTGTAGACGGGGTGTGGGCTAGGTCAGGGGGGGAAAGAGAGGGGATGAAGTTTGAGAGCGGTAGAGGTAAAATTGAAATCGAAGGAGGTAGGATAGGAGTTAGCCCACAGCAGCATTTGCGAAATATGTTCATTGGAGCCGTAAGAAGTATGGTGGGTGGGCAGATAGAAGAGACGAGGGTTTCGCAGGTTACGGGAGTTAGTGTGAAGTGCAGTGATGTACAGCAAGATTGGGCAGTTGATTGTGCCTGAAAGGAGACGGTGGATGAAAAGGACATCGGCATGAGTTCTGCGCTCCTCAAGTGTGTTGAGGTTAATCAGATGGAGCCGGCTTGTGTACGGGGCAGAATCCGCGGGTTCTCCCAGTTCAGTTCGAGGTGGGCAAAGCGCAGAAAACGATGTTGCACGCTTTCGATTCTGTGGATATGGGACGAGTAGTATGGAGACCAGACCTGACT
Organism: Microdon myrmicae; assembly: GCA_963931805.1. NCBI lineage: Eukaryota > Metazoa > Arthropoda > Insecta > Diptera > Syrphidae > Microdon > Microdon myrmicae. Next base: position 74,558,083 of record OZ007500.1, on the reverse strand, counting down.
GGCGTATTCAAGAAGGGGGCGGACGAAGGCTATGTAGAGACGGCGGGAAACGTAAGGATTAGAGAATTCTTTAGACCAGCGTTTCAAAAGCCCAAGGGCAGAGTTGGCCTTAAGAATAATATCATCAATATGCGGGATGAAGCTAAGCTCCCTGTCAAATAAGATCCCGAGGTCACGTATCGAGGATACAGATGATATCTGCTGGTTTAGCAGGAAGTGGGGTCGCGGGGGGTGGGGGGGCGTTTGTGGGAAAAGGTGATGGGATGGCATTTGACAACGTTGAGTTCGAGGCAGTTATTACGGCACCAAGTTGAGCAGCTGTCGAGATCCGTTTAGGGAAGTGAGAAGTCGAGAGGAGAGATGATCGTTTTGTAGAGTTTAGTGTCGGCCGCGTAGAGAGAGATGGATGTGTATTTGAGAATTGAGTCGACGTCATTGATGTGAGGATAAATAGGAGGGGACCTAGAAGACTGCACTGGGGAACCCCTGACGTGGGAAGAAAAGGATTGGACAGGGAGGATCTGAATTGGACACAGTAGGATCGATCTTTCAGATAAAAAGATAACCACTTGATCAATAGGGGTTCGAAACCCAGTGAGGACAGCTTAAAAAGGATGATATTATGGGAGATTTTGTCAAATGCCTTTCTGAAATCTGTGGTGATTACATCGACTTCGTTGCCATTCTCGGCAAAACTGAACACTTTGTTATCCGTTGTCTCCAACAAATCATTTATGTGAAGCAAAAACAAGGTTGTGGTCGACCTTCCCAAAAGGAAACCATGCTGGTTGGGTGAGATGATGGATTTACAACGGAAAGATAACGCGTTGTAGAGAATCCCTTCGAACAGTTTAGGGATTTGAAACAGTTTGGCGATGGGACGGTAGTTGTTTATATTATTTTTAGGTCCCTTTCTATGTATGGGGGTGACATAGGAGGATTTCCAAATACTAGGGAAGACACCTTGTGTAAGGGATAGATTGAAGATCTTTGATATCGGGAGAGAAAGAGAAGAGGAACATTTCTTTAAAAGGACATTCGGGAGTGCATCAGGTCCAGGGCCGAGCTCGTCTTTGAGTAAGTTTAAATCTCCTCAACTACGTGATGCTGAATAATTTCAGAAATAAAGAGGCCAAGGGAGAATTCGGGCAAGTCTTTGAAGTAAAACGGATTAGGCTCAAAGGAGATATCCGTGACGGATTTATTGAAGGACGAAGCGAATAGATTGGCGATAGTTACGGGGTCGGTTGAAGAAGTCGCACCATAAGAAAGGGAATTAGGATAGGCGTCGGATTTACGTTTGTAATTAATAAAGTGGAAAAAAGATTTGGGGTCATAGATCAAATTGGATTGTGTTTTTGTGAGGTAGTTGGAGTAGAGGGAGTTGTAGAGCTCGGAAAATTTATAAAAGGAACCGAGATAGTTGGAGTAGTTCTGGAAGGAACGCGTTTTGAGGAAAATGTTCCACAAGTTATTTCTCTTGTTCCGAAGAGTGCGGAGTGTGCGGTTGTACCATGGCGGCGATGAAACCGATGCCCTATGACGAGACTAGGGGACATATAGGGCGATGGCATAGTAGATCTCCTTATAGAGAGTGACAGTAGCTTCTTCTACACCCAAATAATGAAAGCGAAACGCTGGTTTGCTAAAATGCTCATTTAGAAGGCAGAAGTTAGCTTTGTGGAAGTTGTAGGAACAGCAGTCATGAGGTGGAAAAGGCTGGGTTTCATGATCAAGATATAGGGATAAGAGCAGCGGGGGTGGTAATTATCAATGGTGGTAATTATCAATGATGGTAATTATCAATGGTAGAGAGGGCGTGAGGACTAGGGGCAACTGAGGACATGTGTGGGTCTGTTGTGAACACGAGGTCAAGTTGTCTCCCCATATGATTTGGGACATAGCTTATTTGATGGAGGCATGAGTCGATGAGCGTGGGAGTGCCAAACTGGATGACATCGGCTCGAAATCGAGACCGGTGGAGAGATTTGTTAAATAAGGCCAAGACCAGATCCCGGTTGTAGTACCGATGATGATGATGATGAGTCGGTGAGACCGTTTATAAAAATACGTTCCTTGGAACTAGTGGGGTTTGAGACACAGAAGGCTTGTTCGTCATCCAATACCGATGCCCCCAGTAAACCACTCACCAATCGTTTTTGCAGCAGAGAGTGGGAAGTTTAGTGAACCCTGCGTCCTTGCCGACGCCCTGACTAGACTTATAACCCCACTGCCCAATGACGCCGCCGGCATGCAAACCAAACAGTTATTTTTTGTGGATGAAGTGGTGATTCATGAAGCACATGTGGATTTTCACCCGACCAATAACGCATGTTTTGCTTATTGACGAACCCATTGAGCCAAAAATGAGCTTCGTCACTGAAGATGATTTTGCGATGAAATTTATCATCTTGGCGCAGCTTTTTCAGAGCCCAATTGGAGAACGTACGTCGCTTCAAATGGTCCATCGGGTTCAATTCTTGAGTCAACTTGATCTTGTATGGGTGTAAACCAAGATTCTTACGCAAAATTCGCCATAAAGTGGTCTGGGCGATACCCAATTCTTGAGAACGCCGTGGAATTGACTGATTTGGTTCATTTGCTACGGTCGCCTGAACGGCATCGATATTTTTGACACTTCGATCAACCCGTTGTCTCACTTGCACGGCAACATCACACAACGAATATTTAGAGTCAAATTTTTGCACTAAACTTGTTATTGTCTGTCTACTAGGGTGAGAATTACGACCGAAAATTGGAGTTAACGCTCTTAAAGTCGCGGTCACCGACTCCAAATTTCGGTAGTAAATTTTTATAATTTGCAGACGTTGTTCGTTCGTGTACTTAACCATGATGAAAATGTTGAGTTTACTGAATAAATTGACAGTGACAGTTTGATTAGTGTAAGGGTGCGTTCACAAATTAAATTCAAAGTTGTCAAGTCCCCATGGGAAAACCCGATATATAATAATATTTACAAATAAACAAGATGTGGACCCAAGTAGCGATTTGCTGAATTAAAGATAAACAAGGACGATCAAACTATGCACGCGAGCACGTAATTAGGTGCTCTCTGTTTTGGGCGTGTGTTTTCTCCGAAGAAACGTGGTGTTACATTCTTTTATTGCAAAATAACAAACTCAACCAAACAGAAACAAATAAAAAAAAACATTTTCAAACAATTGTTGCACATCTACTTGCGATCCCCACATGTTCTCTGAGGTCCACCTGCTCTCGCTATAATCATGTATTTCGTTTTGTCTCCATTTATTTCTAGGCCCACCTCTTCTGCCGCTTGCATGATGATTTCACAGTTTCTAGGTTATGGCCCAAAACGACGATGTCATCCGCATATTCGAGCACTTGTGTGACCCCGTTCAGCGATGATCCGGCCATGTTGTCGTCTCGTACCTTTCTGATGACATACTCGACAAGGTTAAAGAGACATGGTGAGAGGCCATCGCCCTGCGTCCGTCCCGGATTTTAAATTAAAAAAAAATAAATAAAATGTGTGGCGAGAAGGCCGAATTTAGCGAGACAAGGACATATGTGTCCTTCATCTTGTCTCGGACTTCTGGTCATCTTGCGAAAACCAGAATCACCCACATCCGTTAGGATGTTGGGCTCGGTCTCGCGGTATCTGAAAAGAAAAGAAAAAAGGGGGGGTATCCAAGGATAGTGTGGGCAGTGTTAGTCCAGGTGTTCTCTAACTACTTTTATAGAGTGATGGTGGGAAAGAAATCGTACAAGACCGGTAGGTCTTGGGTGCGGTAGTAAACGCAGATCACGTCTTTGGCGTCTGATAATCTGCGCTTTGGTCGGTGTGCATGTTTGTGTTTGTGCCGTCTTGTACTGTGCGTTCGTGTGTGTGGTTTGTTAATAGTAGACCTGTGGGGAGGAAGTATGTGCCAGACACGGACACTCGGTTCACTTCCTCCTCCAGCCAATTGTCACTAATTGTTGGGAAAACTGTTCCGTCAAACACCGAAAAGAAACTGCAGCACAGGAGAACAAAACGCAAGGGATTGTTGGTGGTGATAGTTTTTATTGTTTTTCTATTATTTAATTTTAATGAAACTATCATAACTCCCGATTTACTTTAAAGGCACCACGCACTGCAACACAACCGATTAAAAATAAGACGTTAAAACCTTAGCACGCACTCGACACCGAGGTTTATCGCTGATTATCGCTCCCCTGTGCGCACCAGGGTAGCGATGGGAGATACGACCTGGTCCGGTCGAAGGATGGAATTTGACTCAACGATATTTTGCTCGTTCAGAGCTCACTCGCTCATCGTGGTCATGATGTGTATGTGTGCCTAGAACAAAGAAAGACATAAACTGCATTCCTAGGATACGATTTCGGTAAAGCAAATAAAACCGTAATCGTCGGATGCCAATGAAATCTTTGTTGGAACATGTGCGGCTAAACAAAGAGACGATGTTCCGATGTGAAAATGTGCTAATTGATTTTAGCGAAGTTACTGGGAAATGGTGTTTATGGCATCGCTAGAAAGGATACGTATTGAATACCCATTTGCATTGATTATGCTTGGATTTTGATTGATGCCAAGGGACGCGAAATGCGTATTTGCCTTGGGTTGCACATTGTGCTGGGAGAAAAACGTCGCCAGCTAAATGTATACATAAAGAAATTTATCGTATACATGAATGAAGCTGGGAATAGGCGACGCCATGATAATTATCTCTGGCTGGAATGGTTACATGATATGTGAACCGGGGTTTTTCTTTTCAGGATAATTTATGATAAGGAAAGTAAGAACTCTTACAGGGGATTTGTAAGCGAAGGAATGTTTGAAAAGGTAAGAATTCTCTTGCAGAAGCTTTACGACTATAGCTTTGCTCCAATTAATGCGTGTAGCATTTTCAGGTGCCTAATGCGATTTGCATTGGCGAAATTATATGGGAAGATGGGTGTTATGGGGTGTTTCAGGAAAGCGTACCGTGGGATCTGGCGAAACCGCCACAGACCCTATGGGATGGGTCCAGGAATCCTCTATTATAGAGGGGAATGTTGTTGGGAAGGGTACTTTCTTCAGTTTTGTACTGAAGAAGAAATTGTGGGGGTTTGATCCGAAGAGATCGAGAGAGAGAAGGGTCAAGAACACAAGAGTCCCGTACAAGTAGGTTCTCGCTGTTCTGAATGTTTTCGAGGTACTTATATGCTAATTGAGGCAAGTACTCGTCGATAGGGGTAATGGAGGCGCCTTCGTATAGGTGAGAGTTGGGGTAATGACGACCGTCAGGCCTTCTAGAATGATTGGTGCATCTTCTGAGGAGTTTCCTTTCGAAAACCCGAAGTCTTTCCATTTGAGTCGAAGATATGCAGGACCATATGGGAAAGGCATACGATATTCCAGATCGGATTAGCTGCTTATAGCAGAGAAGCTTAACTTTGGTGTCAACTTTGTTCCTCCACTTCAAGATACTGTGCAGTTGCTTAGACCGACCGAGGCCCCTTTGGAGAATGTGGGTCACATGTTTGATGAAATTCATATTTGGGGTATAAGTGACCCCAAGATATTTCATCTAGACCGGATTTCAAATGGTTCTGAGAGGTGGTTTTCTATTCTAACTCGCCCTTTGTTTTCGTTCATGCAGATTTGAATGAGAGCGGCATATTTTTTCGGGATCCCCAGCTCAACTACAATATGTTAGAGTATTTGCCTTGCGGGGCCACGAAAGTGTACAATGGCAGAATAAATAGTGTACGGAGCGTTTTGATCTATCGAACGTTGCTGGGAATTAGACTCAGTGGGTCCGTACCAGAAGAATGAAAAAGTTAAAATGAAATGAAGGAGTAACTAAATAAATAAGTAAATAGAGTAAGGAGGTTAAAAATAGAATAGAGGAGAGAAAAATGGGAGTTGAGAGAAGAAAGAGAATTTAAAATCTAAGATAAATGAGAGAATAGAAATGACAAGAATCATGAAAATTCAAAATAATACAAGGAACAGGAAAGGAAAGAGAATATGAATTAAAATTATGGAAAAAAAAACAAAAATTAAAGAATAAAAAGTAGATTTAAAAAAGGAGAAAGAGAACTAAAACCTAAGATAAATGAATAGAAATGAGACAAATGAAGAAGATTGAGAATAGAAAGAAAGAAATAGAGATATGGTGCTAGAGACTCCGCCGTGAGTTGAACGTGTGTCCTCCCGTGCCTAAGTCCAGCGTCTTCTTCGGTACAGCGTACAGCTGCCCAATAACGATTGGATTGTTCAGCCTTTTGTGCTGAATCTTAAAATCGCTGATATAGTTGATTATAAGCAAAAGTATTGTTAAGCCTTTTGTATTTATTCGGTCATTAAACGCCAAATAGTTGAAGTTTCCGGATTAGACTTGATTAGCAACGATATAGTGAAAAATGAACTAATTGCGCTCGGTATTAAGTGCCTAGATGCTAAAACCATCACATTAAATTCGTCAACAAAAGCCCTGTACAAACACTACCTGTACATTGTTTATATCCAACGCGGTACTATAAAACTAAATGAACTCAAACGTAACTTCTCTACATTGTTCAAAACTATCGTTCGCTGGGACTTCAAAAAACATCATCCAGGTAAGGTCACACAATGTCATAATTGCTAGCTTTACGGCCACGGCTCGATGCATTGTCACATAAATAGCTTTTGTGCAATCTGTTCTGGAAACCACAAAACACCCGACTGCAGAACGAATGAGGTCATCAAGTGTGCAAATTGTAGTGGGCCACATAAATCCACCGATCCTGAATGCATTAGCCGAAAGCAGTACCTACACATTCGCTGGAAATTATCTCCACGTGGACGTTACTACTATTACTACTATTTATTGGCCTGTAGAAACCCGAAAGTTCATGACCTCACCGACTCGACTCCACCATTGTGTGCCGTGCGCTCTTCTTCCACGTTCGACCATCCGATCCAATCTCCTCGACGTCCAACCTAACATTGTCCTCCCATCTCCGTCGCGGCCGCCCTGTCGGCCTCTTTCCCGTTGGCTTACCGTCGAGAATTCTATGCACGGTCCTGTCGTTACCCATTCGCGCCACGTGCCCGGCGCATCTTAATCTTCGCGACTTGATTACTCTCACTATTGTAGGTTTGCGATAAAGCTCTTCGAATTCGTGATTATGGAGTTTCCCCCATTGCCCTGCCTCTTCATCATATTTACCGCCAAAGATACTCCTTAAAACTTTATTCTCGAATACGCGGAATTTGTTTTCTTCCCGTTTTGTGAGAGCCCATGTTTCGCATCCGTATAGAACAATCGGCATGGTTATGGTTCTATAGACACGGAGCTTTATGTTACGTGATAGTAGTTTGGATTTCAGCAGTTTACTGACTGCATGCCAACTAGCGTTGCCGGAATGTAGTCTTTTGTTAATTTCCTTCGACATTTCGTTACTGGCCGTCATTATTGTTCCCAGGTATTTAAATTCTTTGACATTTTCAAATATCTTGCCCCTGATGTATATGTGTGTTTGTGGGGGTTCTCTACACCACATGGAGAACCAACCCACAATTCCAACCAACCGTAACCGCTAACAGCGCGTCACCTCAACCCAACTCCCCATACAAAATCCGCAAGAGCATACACCCCAAACCGTGCAATAAAACACATTCCAGAACCCACAACAGAATACAATTCAACAGAATATATTCTAAATCATCCCGTATACATTTTCCCAAAATTGCTTCGGTCAATTCTCTACTTAATTCATATTCCCCGCTTGCACCCAAGCAATTCCAATTTCCCCCGAAAACCAATTCGGTTCATTTCCTCCTTAAATCATACTTCTCGTCTGCGACCAAGCGACAGCTAATTTTCCACGAAACAATCACTACGATCAAGACTCTTGATCATACTTGGCTATGCAAATTTCCCGGTATACACAACCAACGAATCCAACTCAGCTTATACGGCGAGGATTCGCTAAAACTAAATTCTTATGCAGGCATAGCAACACTTCTCGAAAATCTTAGTAAGTGGCAGTGAGTTTGTGACGCCACTGCCACGACGCGATGAACTTTTGCTTTCATTAGTCAGTCGAGCTTCAACCGCCAATGCGCACACCACGGAAAATTGTAACGGACAAATAGAGAGTGCTAAGTTGTAGCGAAATAAAAAATATCGGGTTTTCCAATAGGGACTTGACAACTTTTTTTTAAAATCAAACACAAACCATTTGAGATATTTCAAAAACTTTATTATCGGCTTGAAGTACAATCAAAATATTTATAAATGGAACTCGACTTCGTTCATATGGCCACCGCGGACACGTTTGCACCGGTCGATTCTTTGGACCCAATTTTCGATGACTCGGCCACACATTTCGGCCGAAACGGCTGCTATTTCGCGTTCAATGTTGGCTCTGAGCTCTTCCAACGTCGTCGGCTTGTTGGCACAGACCAATGACTTGACGTAGCCCCAAAGAAAATAGTCTAGAGGCGTTAAATCGCACGAACGAGGCGGCCAACCGACTGGCCCATTTCTTGAGATAACACGCTCATCAAACTTACTCTTCAATAAATCGATTTTATCGTGTGCTGTGTGGCTTGTGGCACCGTCCTGTTGAAACCACATGTCGCCCAAGTCCATATCTTCCAAATCGGGCCAAAAATAATTGGTAATCATGGCGCGATAACGATGGCCATTCACAGTAACGTGACGATCGTTATCGTCGACGAAAAAATATAGCCCAATGACGCCACCGGCATGCAAACCGCACCAAACAGTTATTTTTTGTGGATGAAGTGGTGATTCATGAAGCACATGTGGATTTTCACCCGACCAATAACGCATGTTTTGCTTATTGACGAACCCACTGAGCCAAAAATGAGCTTCTTCACTGAAGTTGATTTTGCGATGAAATTCATCATCTTGGCGCACCTTTTCCAGAGCCCAATCGAAGAACGTACGTCGCTTCAAATGGTCCATCGGCTCCAATTCTTGAGTCAGTTTGATCTTGTATGGGTATAAGATTACGCAAAATTCGCCACAAAGTGAGAACGCCATGGAATTGACTGATTTGGATCGTTTGCTACGGACGCCTGAACGGCAGCGATATTTTCGACACTTCGACCAACCTGTTGTCTCACTGGCACGGCAACATCCTACAACGAACATGTAGACTCAAATGTTTGCACTAAACTTGTTATTGCCTGCCTACTAGGGCGAGAATTACGACCGAAAATTGGAGTTAACGCTCTTAAAGTTGCGGTCACCGACTCCAAATTTTTATAATTTGCAGACGTTGTTCGTTCGTGTACTTAACCATGATGAAAATGTTGAGTTTACTGAATAAATTGACAGTGACATTTTTTTAGTGAAAGGGTGCGTTCACAAATTAAATTCAAAGTTGTCAAGTCCCTATTGGAAAACCCTTTACAAGCGATAGAACTTAACAACTATCTTACAACTAAAGAATGTACAGTATGGTTTCAAAGAAAAAAAAAGAGGGGGGGGGGGGGGGGGGTGTGTTTGTCGAGTGGGTCACTGGGTTTAACCATCAATTATTTATTCATTAATTTATTTAGCTTAGTACGGGCTGTAAGAGTGTAGACGGGGTGTGGGCTAGGTCAGGGGGGGAAAGAGAGGGGATGAAGTTTGAGAGCGGTAGAGGTAAAATTGAAATCGAAGGAGGTAGGATAGGAGTTAGCCCACAGCAGCATTTGCGAAATATGTTCATTGGAGCCGTAAGAAGTATGGTGGGTGGGCAGATAGAAGAGACGAGGGTTTCGCAGGTTACGGGAGTTAGTGTGAAGTGCAGTGATGTACAGCAAGATTGGGCAGTTGATTGTGCCTGAAAGGAGACGGTGGATGAAAAGGATATCGGCATGAGTTCTGCGCTCCTCAAGTGTGTTGAGGTTAATCAGATGGAGCCGGCTTGTGTACGGGGCAGAATCCGAGGGTTCTCCCAGTTCAGTCCGAGGAGGGCAAAGCGCAGAAAACGATGATGCACGCTTTCGATTCTGTGGATATGGGACGAGTAGTATGGAGACCAGACCTGACTGGCGTATTCAAGAAGGGGGCGGACGAAGGCTATGTAGAGACGACGGGAAACGTAAGGATTAGAGAATTCTTTAGACCAGCGTTTCAAAAGCCCAAGGGCAGAGTTGGCCTTAAGAATAATATCATCAATATGCGGGATGAAGCTAAGCTCCCTGTCAAATAAGATCCCGAGGTCACGTATCGAGGATACAGATGATATCTGCTGGTTTAGCAGGAAGTGGGGTCGCGGGGGGGGGGGGGCGTTTGTGGGAAAAGGTGATGGGATGGCATTTGACAACGTTGAGTTCGAGGCAGTTATTACGGCACCAAGTTGAGCAGGTGTCGAGATCCGTTTAGGGAAGTGAGAAGTCGAGAGGAGAGATGATCGTTTTGTAGAGTTTAGTGTCGGCCGCGTAGAGAGAGATGGATGTGTATTTGAGAATTGAGTCGACGTCATTGATGTGCGGATAAATAGGAGGGGACCTAGATGACTGCACTGGGGAACCCCTGACGTGGGAAGAAAAGGATTGGACAGGGAGGATCTGAATTGCACACAGTAGGATCGATCTTTCAGATAAAAAGATAACCACTTGATCAATAGGGGTTCGAAACCCAGCGAAGACAGCTTAAAAAGGATGATATTATGGGAGATTTTGTCAAATGCCTTTCTGAAATCTGTGGTGGTTACATCGACTTCGTTGCCATTCTCGGCAAAACTGAACACTTTGTTATCCGTTGTCTCCAACAAATCATTATGTGAAGCAAAAACAAGGTTGTGGTCGACCTTCCCAAAAGGAAACCATGCTGGTTGGGTGAGATGATGGATTTACAACGGAAAGATAACGCGTTGTAGAGAATCCCCTCGAACAGTTTAGGGATTTGAAACAGTTTGGCGATGGGACGGTAGTTGTTTATATTATTTTTAGGTCCCTTTCTATGTATGGGGGTGACATAGGAGGATTTCCAAATACTAGGGAAGACACCTTGTGTAAGGGATAGATTGAAGATCTTTGATATCGGGAGAGAAAGAGAAGAGGAACATTTCTTTAAAAGGACATTCGGGAGTGCATCAGGTCCAGGGCCGAGCTCGTCTTTGAGTAAGTTTAAATCTCCTCAACTACGTGATGCTGAATAATTTCAGAAATAAAGAGGCCAAGGGAGAATTCGGGCAAGTCTTTGAAGTAAGACGGATTAGGCTCAAAGGAGATATCCGTGACGGATTTATTGAAGGACGAAGCGAATAGATTGGCGATAGTTACGGGGTCGGTTGAAGAAGTCGCACCATAAGAAAGGGAATTAGGATAGGCGTCGGATTTACGTTTGTAATTAATAAAGTGGAAAAAAGATTTGGGGTCATAGATCAAATTGGATTGTGTTTTTGTGAGGTAGTTGGAGTAGAGGGAGTTGTAGAGCTCGGAAAATTTATAAAAGGAACCGAGATAGTTGGAGTAGTTCTGGAAGGAACGCGTTTTGAGGAAAATGTTCCACAAGTTATTTCTCTTGTTCCGAAGAGTGCGGAGTGTGCGGTTGTAGCATGGCGGCGATGAAACCGATGCCCTATGACGAGACTAGGGGACATATAGGGCGATGGCATAGTAGATCTCCTTATAGAGAGTGACAGTAGCTTCTTCTACACCCAAATAATGAAAGCGAAACGCTGGTTTGCTAAAATGCTCATTTAGAAGGCAGAAGTTAGCTTTGTGGAAGTTGTAGGAACAGCAGTCATGAGGTGGAAAAGGCTGGGTTTCATGATCAAGATATAGGGATAAGAGCAGCGGGGGTGGTAATTATCAATGGTGGTAATTATCAATGATGGTAATTATCAATGGTAGAGAGGGCGTGAGGACTAGGGGCAACTGAGGACATGTGTGGGTCTGTTGTGAACACGAGGTCAAGTTGTCTCCCCATATGATTTGGGACATAGCTTATTTGATGGAGGCATGAGTCGATGAGCCTGGGAGTGCCAAACTGGATGACATCGGCTCGAAATCGAGACCGGTGGAGAGATTTGTTAAATAAGGCCAAGACCAGATCCCGGTTGTAGTACCGATGATGATGATGATGAGTCGGTGAGACCGTTTATAAAAATACGTTCCTTGGAACTAGTGGGGTTTGAGACACAGAAGGCTTGTTCGTCATCCAATACCGATGCCCCCAGTAAACCACTCACCAATCGTTTTTGCAGCAGAGAGTGGGAAGTTTAGTGAACCCTGCGTCCTTGCCGACGCCCTGACTAGACTTATAACCCCACTGCCCAATGACGCCGCCGGCATGCAAACCAAACAGTTATTTTTTGTGGATGAAGTGGTGATTCATGAAGCACATGTGGATTTTCACCCGACCAATAACGCATGTTTTGCTTATTGACGAACCCATTGAGCCAAAAATGAGCTTCGTCACTGAAGATGATTTTGCGATGAAATTTATCATCTTGGCGCAGCTTTTTCAGAGCCCAATTGGAGAACGTACGTCGCTTCAAATGGTCCATCGGGTTCAATTCTTGAGTCAACTTGATCTTGTATGGGTGTAAACCAAGATTCTTACGCAAAATTCGCCATAAAGTGGTCTGGGCGATACCCAATTCTTGAGAACGCCGTGGAATTGACTGATTTGGTTCATTTGCTACGGTCGCCTGAACGGCATCGATATTTTTGACACTTCGATCAACCCGTTGTCTCACTTGCACGGCAACATCACACAACGAATATTTAGAGTCAAATTTTTGCACTAAACTTGTTATTGTCTGTCTACTAGGGTGAGAATTACGACCGAAAATTGGAGTTAACGCTCTTAAAGTCGCGGTCACCGACTCCAAATTTCGGTAGTAAATTTTTATAATTTGCAGACGTTGTTCGTTCGTGTACTTAACCATGATGAAAATGTTGAGTTTACTGAATAAATTGACAGTGACAGTTTGATTAGTGTAAGGGTGCGTTCACAAATTAAATTCAAAGTTGTCAAGTCCCCATGGGAAAACCCGATATATAATAATATTTACAAATAAACAAGATGTGGACCCAAGTAGCGATTTGCTGAATTAAAGATAAACAAGGACGATCAAACTATGCACGCGAGCACGTAATTAGGTGCTCTCTGTTTTGGGCGTGTGTTTTCTCCGAAGAAACGTGGTGTTACATTCTTTTATTGCAAAATAACAAACTCAACCAAACAGAAACAAATAAAAAAAAAATTTTTCAAACAATTGTTGCACATCTACTTGCGATCCCCACATGTTCTCTGAGGTCCACCTGCTCTCGCTATAATCATGTATTTCGTTTTGTCTCCATTTATTTCTAGGCCCACCTCTTCTGCCGCTTGCATGATGATTTCACAGTTTCTAGGTTATGGCCCAAAACGACGATGTCATCCGCATATTCGAGCACTTGTGTGACCCCGTTCAGCGATGATCCGGCCATGTTGTCGTCTCGTACCTTTCTGATGACATACTCGACAAGGTTAAAGAGACATGGTGAGAGGCCATCGCCCTGCGTCCGTCCCGGATTTTAAATTAAAAAAAAATAAATAAAATGTGTGGCGAGAAGGCCGAATTTAGCGAGACAAGGACATATGTGTCCTTCATCTTGTCTCGGAGTTCTGGTCATCTTGCGAAAACCAGAATCACCCACATCCGTCAGGATGTTGGGCTCGGTCTCGCGGTATCTGAAAAGAAAAGAAAAAAGGGGGGGTATCCAAGGATAGTGTGGGCAGTGTTAGTCCAGGTGTTCTCTAACTACTTTTATAGAGTGATGGTGGGAAAGAAATCGTACAAGACCGGTAGGTCTTGGGTGCGGTAGTAAACGCAGATCACGTCTTTGGCGTCTGATAATCTGCGCTTTGGTCGGTGTGTATGTTTGTGTTTGTGCCGTCTTGTACTGTGCGTTCGTGTGTGTGGTTTGTTAATAGTAGACCTGTGGGGAGGAAGTATGTGCCAGACACGGACACTCGGTTCACTTCCTCCTCCAGCCAATTGTCACTAATTGTTCCGAAAACTGTTCCGTCAAACACCGAAAAGAAACTGCAGCACAGGAGAACAAAACGCAAGGGATTGTTGGTGGTGATAGTTTTTATTGTTTTTCTATTATTTAATTTTAATGAAACTATCATAACTCCCGATTTACTTTAAAGGCACCACGCACTGCAACACAACCGATTAAAAATAAGACGTTAAAACCTTAGCACGCACTCGACACCGAGGTTTATCGCTGATTATCGCTCCCCTGTGCGCACCAGGGTAGCGATGGGAGATACGACCTGGTCCGGTCGAAGGATGGAATTTGACTCAACGATATTTTGCTCGTTCAGAGCTCACTCGCTCATCGTGGTCATGATGTGTATGTGTGCCTAGAACAAAGAAAGACATAAACTGCATTCCTAGGATACGATTTCGGTAAAGCAAATAAAACCGTAATCGTCGGATGCCAATGAAATCTTTGTTGGAACATGTGCGGCTAAACAAAGAGACGATGTTCCGATGTGAAAATGTGCTAATTGATTTTAGCGAAGTTACTGGGAAATGGTGTTTATGGCATCGCTAGAAAGGATACGTATTGAATACCCATTTGCATTGATTATGCTTGGATTTTGATTGATGCCAAGGGACGCGAAATGCGTATTTGCCTTGGGTTGCACATTGTGCTGGGAGAAAAACGTCGCCAGCTAAATGTATACATAAAGAAATTTATCGTATACATGAATGAAGCTGGGAATAGGCGACGCCATGATAATTATCTCTGGCTGGAATGGTTACATGATATGTGAACCGGGGTTTTTCTTTTCAGGATAATTTATGATAAGGAAAGTAAGAACTCTTACAGGGGATTTGTAAGCGAAGGAATGTTTGAAAAGGTAAGAATTCTCTTGCAGAAGCTTTACGACTATAGCTTTGCTCCAATTAATGCGTGTAGCATTTTCAGGTGCCTAATGCGATTTGCATTGGCGAAATTATATGGGAAGATGGGTGTTATGGGGTGTTTCAGGAAAGCGTACCGTGGGATCTGGCGAAACCGCCACAGACCCTATGGGATGGGTCCAGGAATCCTCTATTATAGAGGGGAATGTTGTTGGGAAGGGTACTTTCTTCAGTTTTGTACTGAAGAAGAAATTGTGGGGGTTTGATCCGAAGAGATCGAGAGAGAGAAGGGTCAAGAACACAAGAGTCCCGTACAAGTAGGTTCTCGCTGTTCTGAATGTTTTCGAAGTACTTATATGCTAATTGGGGCAAGTACTCGTCGATAGGGGTAATGGAGGCGCCTTCGTATAGGTGAGAGTTGGGGTAATGACGACCGTCAGGCCTTCTAGAATGATTGGTGCATCTTCTGAGGAGTTTCCTTTCGAAAACCCGAAGTCTTTCCATTTGAGTCGAAGATATGCAGGACCATATGGGAAAGGCATACGATATTCCAGATCGGATTAGCTGCTTATAGCAGAGAAGCTTAACTTTGGTGTCAACTTTGTTCCTCCACTTCAAGATGTTGTGCAGTTGCTTAGACCGACCGAGGCCCCTTTGGAGAATGTGGGTCACATGTTTGATGAAATTCATATTTGGGGTATAAGTGACCCCAAGATATTTCATCTAGACCGGATTTCAAATGGTTCTGAGAGGTGGTTTTCTATTCTAACTCGCCCTTTGTTTTCGTTCATGCAGATTTGAATGAGAGCGGCATATTTTTTCGGGATCCCCAGCTCAACTACAATATGTTAGAGTATTTGCCTTGCGGGGCCACGAAAGTGTACAATGGCAGAATAAATAGTGTACGGAGCGTTTTGATCTATCGAACGTTGCTGGGAATTAGACTCAGTGGGGCCGTACCAGAAGAATGAAAAAGTTAAAATGAAATGAAGGAGTAACTAAATAAATAAGTAAATAGAGTAAGGAGGTTAAAAATAGAATAGAGGAGAGAAAAATGGGAGTTGAGAGAAGAAAGAGAATTTAAAATCTAAGACAAATGAGAGAATAGAAATGACAAGAATCATGAAAATTCAAAATAATACAAGGAACAGGAAAGGAAAGAGAATATGAATTAAAATTATGGAAAAAAAAACAAAAATTAAAGAATAAAAAGTAGATTTAAAAAAGGAGAAAGAGAACTAAAACCTAAGATAAATGAATAGAAATGAGACAAATGAAGAAGATTGAGAATAGAAAGAAAGAAAACGAGATATGGTGCTAGAGACTCCGCCGTGAGTTGAACGTGTGTCCTCCCGTGCCTAAGTCCAGCGTCTTCTTCGGTACAGCGTACAGCTGCCCAATAATGATTGGATTGTTTAGCCTTTTGTGCGGAATCTTAAAATCGCTGATATAGTTGATTATAAGCCAAAGTATTGTTAAGCCTTTTGTATTTATTCGGTCATTAAATGCCAAATAGTTGAAGACTGTATGGTGCCGATTGGGGCCGCTGATGACGGTTATCCACCTGTATCGTGGGGTGCATCAGTGCCGTGGGTAAATTACCCTTTTTTTTTTAATATACTTTTTTTATTTGACCAATAATCAATGTTTACATTAAGTACTACAGCTAACTTATAATTCTAGTGATACAACTGTTTATATGCATACATTACACATTTTTCAAACATAACTGAATGTGTGAATAACTATTCGAGTATTATAGGTTTTAATATTAACAGTTTTCCTGGAAAAGGTCAGAAAACCAGGATTTTTATTTTTTTTTATTTAATCTAATCTAATACTTAACTGAACTCTAACTTATTCTAGCTTAACCTAATTTATTTTATAATAAGTTAAATATGTAATGTGAATTGGGGAATATAGGGATTGATGGTTAAGGAAGTAGGTTGGCGTGGGATATGGTCAGTTAGTGGCCTCAGGTGCGGTAACACTTTCCGGTTGTTCGTTAAAACGCAGAATGTTGGAGAATGGTTGTATGTTACAGTATTTGAACTGATTGGGTGCCAGCTCGGTGTTATGGTACACTACCTCGTTGGATTTGTGGGGGTATAAGGGTTGATGATGCCAGCGTACGGCACGTATTCCTCATACCTCCCATGGATCCGTGGGTAATGTTCATCTTTATTGAAGAATGTGTAATTGTAAACATTTATGGGACGCACGTCCACTTCCTGGTTGTACCGAATTCGATGCGCATATTGGACGACATCTCCTTCGAGTGGATAGATAAATAAACGATTGAAGTCTAATTCGAATAAGTGAGTTAAGACACCAAAGTAAACAATAAAAAAGATAACAGATAGCACTGCCAGCAAGCGTTTTAATTTATTGAAAATATTTACTAGAGACAACATTCCGATGCGGTCACACAACACATAACTCAGATAATATTTCTAATAATTACTATTACAACGTACTGGTTGAAACTACTTATTACACAGTGTCGGATGTCCGCGGACGAGCGTGTGCATAAGCATGCACACGCGGTGGCAATTCGCGACACCACCTCCCTTGATTAAACACGTTAATCGACTGACTTGAAAAGGGAAGAAATTAGATACAACCAAAAGAGAACATACTTCTGCTCTCTCATTGCCACGTCCTTCGATGTGTGGTAGGTTACATCGGTAATCTGATGATCGAAGAGAGCGGGACAATAAGAGAACAGAAACATGCTGTACGATTACCTTGGGGTGGATTTGGTTGTATGTGCATGAATCAATGTAGTTCTGAGCGGAACCCGTTGACCTGATTCGGTAGTATGGTGAGTTCAGTGTACATTGATCCATACGAAGGCAGAACTGAGAAAGAGAGGGGAATTGAGCTGATGATATTCACCTGCAAAAAGAGAACATTGATCCCCAGCGAATGAAGTGTCTGGAGAAAAGCCGAAGTAACGCTAGGGAAATATTATCACGTGATTCAATCGAATGTGCTGATAAATTTCCCAAGCGGATCTGCAATGATACGACAACTTTGTCCGGCTGGATTTGGTTGTGGCTAATCTACATGGACACGAGTTGCCGTATGGCAAAAAAGGTAAGCTAAACTCATTTATGCATTGTCTGCGTGGTACAATGAGTTTAGCTATGTGTCCTTGGTGGAAACATGCTTTGCAGGTGAACAGGTAAGTAGGGGGGAATGGGGTTGATTTGACGCGCTGAAAGGCGGTCGAAATTAGGTAGGAAATGTTCGTTGGAATTGTGGGTTGTTTCTCATGTAGAATAGAGAAACCCCCCACAGATTCATTAACCAATCTTCCAGAGGTGAAGAGACTTCTAGTATGGAGACAATTCAGATCGTGAGCCCTGTTATCTAGAGGAGTTGGTAGTAGTGAAGTTATTATGGGGTTGGTATTATTTGGGAGGTTTTCAATAAATTTGATAGACAGCTCTAGGAAGCGTCTATCGAGACGGTCAACATTAGCGGCATTGTAAGCAAGCTATTATTGTAATACTTGTAAGAGTTGGGTTGTCGGTTGAGGCCAGTGATCAGCCTGAAGCATTTCCTTCCGAAAGTGCGTAGCTTCTCCATTTGGGCTGGTGTTATATGATACCACAGTGGACACGCATATGTCAGTGTAGGTCTGATTATTTGTTTATAGATCAGCAGTTTGACTTTGTGAGAGAGACCGTTGGGTTTCCACATCACTCTTCTACAGAGATTCAGTTGTATTGTGGCTTTACGTAAAGTATTTTTAATGTGGGTGGAGAATGAAAGGTCATTGGAAAAGGTTATTCTCAGATATTTTAAAGTTTTAGAAGGTTTTATCTGGGTGTTATTTAGTTTGAGTCTAATTTTGTTGTGGGTGCGCCTTGTGTTGTTTGTGCAGTGCTCATTTTTACCCTTAAACACTATAAGCTGGGTTTTATCAGGATTTAGGCGAATTTTCCATTTATTGAAGTATGTTGATAGATTTGGGAGGAAGTTATTAATGCGGTTTCTTGCCTCTTTTACAAACTTGCTGCTGGAGTAGACTATGGTGTCATCAGCGTAATTCAACATTACGGTATTGGGTAATTGAGGCTGCGGTATGTCTGAAGTATAAAGGAGGTATAATAGTGGTCCAAGAATTGAAGCCTGCGTAACCCCTGCGGTTATATTATACGATTGGAAGATAGAGGAATTTATTTTGACCATGAATTTTCTACCAGAGAGGTAGGAAGTAAGAAGTTTGGTAGTATGGGTGTTTAAACCAAATATGTAGTGCAGCTTGTAAAGCAGTCCTGAGATCCAAACACAGTCGAATGCTTTAGATATGTCGAGAGAGATACAGACCGTCGGGCTTTGGTTTTGAAGATTAGTTGTGACATCGAGCGTTAGTTTTAACAGAGCATGACAGGTGGAGTGTTGTGAGCGAAAGCCAAACTGGGAATTTGGGATAATAGCGTTGTTATTAGCAAATGAGAGGAGATTTCGATATATCTTGCATTCCAATACGAGGGTAGCCTCTTATGTTTCGGGATTTGGCAACCCTAGCGTTGCAATCCGGCAATTGACAGCTCTGTCGTAAAGTTGGACATTTTTGAGGTTATACGCACTCAGAACGTTTTGACATACGAGCGCTATTTGTGTTGTTTACAGTAACTTAAAAGATTCATCTCGGCCCAAAAATGGAATTAAATCGTCAACATTTTCGTGCGATTATTTTTTACAACTTTCGGCGTGGATTAACTCAGCAACAGTGCATGGATGAACTTAATTCAATTTTTGGCGATGAAGCTCCATCAAGGACCAGTGTTTATCGATGGTATGGTGAATTCAATCGTGGTCGTAGTTCACTCCAAGATGAATTTCGTGAAGGTCGTCCAAAATCAGTTGTTGTTCCGAAAACCATTGATGCTGTGCGCGAACTGATATTGGAACATCGTCATGTGACCTATCGTGAGATTGAGACAACCTTAGGCGTTAGTGGGACCAGCATACATTCAATATTGCATAAACATTTGACTGTCAAAAAAATTTGTTCGCGTTGGATCCCACACAATTTGTCAATCGCCCAAAAAAAATGCTCGTGTCAATTGGTCGAAAGAAATGCTCAAAAAATACGGTCGCGGTGCTTCGAAACACGTCTATGACATCGTGACAGGTGATGAATCGTGGATTTACGCGTATGAGCCCGAAAGTAAACAGCAGTCGACTGTCTGGGTGTTTCAAGATGAGCCAAATCCAAAAAAGTTGTTCGCGCACGAAGCACTTCCAAGCAAATGGTCGCCTGTTTTTTCGGAAAAACTGGACATGTCGCAACCGTACCACTAGAACAACACAGAACAGTCAATTCTGAGTGGTACACAACCATTTGTTTGCCAGTTGTCTTCCAAGAAATCAGGAAAACCAACCGCCGAAGACGGATCACTCTTCACCACGACAATGCGAGCTCTCACACATCGGCTGCGACAACTGCATTTGAGAGGTCAACATTTTTCGACACCTGAAGAAGCGGTTGCTGCATTCAGAATGCATGTGTTGGAGATACCTCAATCAGAGTGGCAAAAGTGCTTCGACAATTGGTTCAAACGCATGCAAAAATGTATAGATCTTCATGGGGAATATTTTGAAAAACAATAAAGTGATTTTCGATGATCAATATTTGTTTTTGTTCTCTAATCCCGAAATATAAAAGGCAAACCTCGTATCTTGCTTAATGTGTTTAATAACGAAATTGGACGATAGTTGCTGGGGTTGTTGGAAGGACTGGACTTACTGATAGGGACTATAACCGTCGTTTTCCAGTTATCTGGGAAATGTGATCCGTTAATTATGTGGTTGAGAAGAACGAGAATAGGGACTAGATTTGACGGGAGAAGTCTTTTGTAAAGAAGGTTTGGAATTCCATCTAAGCCTGTCGACTTCTTGTTATTGCGTGATGTTATAAATTCAGATAATTCGCCTGCTGATAGGAATGTCGCATTATCCAGAGGATGAGACGCTTTGTTTGTTTCGTTGAATTCCGCGATGAAAGGGGTGAAGGATGGAATCATTGTGCGTGAGATGTAGTCGTTTACCGTATCTCGAAAATTGGAGACTGAGAGGGAGTCGTTTTGTTGATGGATTTTATAAAAGTGATTAGCTAGACAGTTTGCTATGTCAATATCTGATTGGACTGGGTGATTGTTAGTAGGGTTGATAATATAATCGATTCGAGGTTTGTATTTTCGACTCGTTAGTCTGTTGATATTTTTGAATAAATCACGATTGGGTTTAATATTTCTAAGTATAGACGTGTAAGCCTGGTCGGCAAATTGTTTTAGTTGTCCATTTATCAGGGTAGTCAAGAGTTGGATTTGATTTTTAATAAAAGGGGAGTAACTGCTATGTAGTTTTCGTCTAAGCTGTTTTTTTACGCGTAGCAGTTTTGTAAGGATGTTGGGTAAAGGTTTTCCTAGATGATTATGAGGGATGGGTGTAGGTGTGTGGCTGAAGAGGGCATTTTTTAGTATTTGCTCTATTCTTAAGGCTGCTTGATCAATTTCAGCAGGGAGTAGATTTGAAGTCTCTGGCAAAGTATAGTCTGTAAAACTGGCAGCAATGTCCCTTGACTCTTTTCCAGTTTGTCCTGGAGAAATTCGGGATCGGATTGAATGAGTAACATGGTTCGAGGGCTGGGATTTGGACAGTGGCGTGGACGGACCCATGATCGGAAGGAAATTCGAAGGATACTGTAGGGAGGTTAGGTGAGTAGACGTCTACGGATTTTAGGAAAAAATCTATTGTTGATTTAGTAGTACTAGAGATACGTGTTGGCTGTAATGGACAGTCCGCATAGATATATGGATGGAGTTGAAGGAGTGCTAGAAGTTGGCAACCGTATTTATTGCACTTAGTGTCGTTCAGTATGTATGCCTAGCATTCCAGTCTCCTCCTATTATGAAAGGTGCAGGTAGAGACTCGTGGATTATCTCAGCGATGTCGGAACTAGGGAAGTTTGGTTCCCGAGAAGGGTGAATGTATACGGACGACAGTACAAGCACTTTGTTGCTTTTGCAAAAGATTTTAATTGCCGTGTACTCAATATTATTTATATTGGTGAACCTAATTTCGGAAAATTGGAATTTCTTGTGTATTAGAATTCCAGTACCTCCACGAGGTCCAGTGGTTCGTGAATTAGAAACAAGTGTATAATTCGGGATAGATACTCGGGAGTTTGGTTTAAGCCAAGTTTCTGAGAGGAGGAGGATATCTGGAGAAAACTTTTCAACGAACAATCGGAGGTGTTGTCTGCGAATATTGGAATATATGGACTCTGCGTTGAGGGAAATTATGGTTAAATTAGCCATTAAGGGAGAGGATATGTGAAGTTTAAGAGATAAAATCTGACCTTTTTTTCTATTTCTGAGCTGTGCTTCAACGTGGGCAGCATCTTCTGTAAGCTACTTATGTATCCTGTGATGTCCAGATTCAGATCGTTACTTTTGGATTGGTGATTTCTTGTCATGTTAAGGGAATCCTTGACAACCTTAGCGTATGACATTCCTGGACTTGTAGGATTTATTGATTGATGTGATGTTGTTTTGGTTGGTGAAGGTTTGCTCGTTGCCATGGGTGTTGTTCGCCTTTCTAGAATCCTCAGCTTATGAGGACATTGCGAGAAGTTGGCAGGGTGGGGTCCTCCACAGTTACAGCATGTCACTGTGATTTTCTTCGTTGTAATGAATCCATCGGGGTTTGTTGTTTGGATTGTTCCCGGTTCCATCCCAGGCGGGCTGACCTTACATTCTCCAGGTTGATGTTGCTCTGCACACTTTACGCATCGTACACTTAGATGACATGCGGCCGCCAAGTGTCCTGAACCTTGGCATCTTTTGCAATGAAGGACGTTTTGTTTATGTGGTTCCTCAATCGCAATTTTATGCGTGAACAGATATTTTATTTGTTTGAGCCGGGTGACATCAGTTGGAGGAATTTGTATGATACGTAAATGCAGATTCTTGTAAGTCCGCATGTATGGTGTTTGGAAGTAGTCCAACCTGTTTATTTTCAGTTCCGGACAGATCCTGACCATTTCTGCTGCAAGTTCCTCATTAGTCCATGCTGGATCGATATGCCTTAAGATGAAAGTTGTTGGTTTCAACTGTCCATGTTGAAAAGTGAAAAATTCAATCTTATGTTGCGCAAGTTTTTCTACCGCCTTGTTGTGATCCGTTAAAGTTGTTGTTGTGATGGAAGTCGAAGCTCCTCTTGTGTTTGTGGTGAAATTGCGTTGGCCTAAGGTACTTTCAAGCATTCTAATTAGTTCTTTGATGCTTGTTATATTTTTAATATAGATGGGTGGTGGTCTTGTATTTTTGGCGTGCGTGTTAGGCATTTGATTCCCGGCTGTCTTCTTTTGTTGGGGCGATGGTGTTTCGGGGGACAACAATTGTTGGTTTGGAGATGATGGGGCTAGTCCGGAGTGTTGAGCAGGCGTTTCTTCCATGCAGACGTCATCTCTGATTTTACTGGTTGTTTTTAGGGAGCGAATTTCCTCGTGGAGTTGTTTCATCTGGAGTCGAAGTGTATTGATATAATTCACGGCTTCCAGATCCTTTTTTTGATAGTCCATAGCTTGTGTTTCCATGGTTGTTGGTTTCTTTGTTGCGCTCAGTAAATCGTCGGTGGCTCTTCTTTTACGCTCTATCATGAATTGTTGGTCATCACTGGGGCCGTCGCCCAGCATGCGTTACTGTTAGTTTTCACTGTTTTATTACTAAAAGTATTTTTACACGTGCACTTCACCCACGTGTGTTACAGACTTTCACAAACACGAGTTTCAGCTATGCTATGAGCGAACGTCTGTTCACTCTGAAGTACTCGATAAGAATGGTAAATTACCCTGAAAATTGAGGAACGTATTGTGTGGATTTTTAGTGTAATCGGGTTTCTTCCAGTGCCAAGGGTAGGTACCACAAGGCAAATATTTTATGTCTTTGTTGTGTGAAATAAAAGATACTACAGTTCTTGAGAAGTTAATTCCTTTATGAAGCGGTTCCAGCTAGGATGCTGTTATCGAGCGTTTAGAAGTCGCACTTTCATAAATGAGGTTCAGATTTTTTTTTCAAAAACATTTATCGTCTGATTTAATTTTATTAGTGTTCTTAATCGTTGGCGAGGGCAGATGATGTGGAGCAACAATTAACATTAAGTGTCAAAAATTGAGGGCTTCTTCAATTCGTGATTAGTTGGATTAAGATAGTCTGCGATGGTTGGTTGGGATTACTGTTCTTACTTTCTATTGTTTTACTATTAACAATACCATCTTTGGTACTAGACCACTATCTCGTTTTAGAGACATTTTCTTGCAGTTGAAGTTAAAACTGTTCCTGGACTTTGATTGACTTGTGATTAAAATGTTAGTTTCACAGCTTCTGAGAGAATATCTCTAATATCATTTTCACGTCTTCCACTAAAGGATTATGGCAATATACTTAGGTAAATATATTGATTAAGATCAAAACACGAATTTTTTAAACAAATGATCCTTTAAACCCGAACACTTTAAGTATATAGCATGTATATATTTGAATAAGCTACTCGAGAGCCTTCAAAGCACGTCTGCACTCGGAAATTTCTCCTTTTCTTGTTACACAGTAGTCGTAACCTTTTCAACAGGTTTCACTATCTTCGACTTCGTTGGAGCTCGTTCGCCTTTTACAATCCACTGTTTTAATTCTTCTTTCGTCTCAGGAGTGTAGTGGTGTCTCCATGTTACATGTACAGTTACTAATCTGCGCAGAAACTCTTCTGGGTTGCGACGCACGTCCGCCAAAAGTTCTCAGTTGCGAGCAAATGCGGCACCCATCTCGCAGATATTTTTTCATACCCAATTTATCATGCAAAATTGAAACATTAAAGAAATTGAAAATTCACAAATAGCTACAGAGGAATCATTATCATCATCATCGGCACTACAACAGGGATCCAGTTTTGGCCTTATTTAACAAATCTCTCCACCGTTCCCGATTTCAAGCCGATGTCATCCAGTTTGGCACTCCCAGGCTCTGCGCGCCCTGGTCTACGCTGTCTCTTTCCATACATCCTGCCACAAATGACTCTCCGGGCGGGCTCCTCTTCGCCCATTCGAGCTAGGTGTCCCGCCTACCGAAGTCTACCGAGCTTAATTTTTCTTACAACATTATCTTCAAGGTATATTGCGTACAACTCATGGTTGTAGCGTCTCCGGAATCGTCCTCCCTATGTGGGCCAGCAATTCTCCTTAAGACCTTCCTCCCGAACGCGGATAAGAGTTCAAAGTGCCTGTTATTGAGCACGCAGCTCTCGGATCCATACATACTGGTAAGACCATGGTCTTGTACAGTAGTAGTGTGGGTTTCTGTTGTGTTGCGGTGCCTACACGGGCACAGGTTCACATCCTTCCCCAACACTCGTACCGCTGAAATCCAAGTCGCCGATGCGGGGTGACCTGTTCGCCAGTCACCAAGTAAAACAACCACTTCCTTCATTCATTTTTATTTTTAATTCAACATAAGGATATACATTTTCTGTCATTAATAAGGATATAGATTAGATTCTGCTAGTTCACCACGTAAGAATATAATAGACTTTAACGGTAAATTCAAATTGTTATTCAATAAACGATGTTAATTCACACATAAGGAAAAATAGACTTTAATTTTAGCAGATTGTTAATTCATAGCAAACTGATATACATTTTCTGACATTAGGTTAACATAAGGATATAAATTAAATTCTGCCAGTTCACAACGTAAGGATATAATAGATATTAACTTTAATACACGCACACGGTAAATTCATATTGTCATTCAATAGATGAAACTATACTCGAAACTATAAGTAAAAACTGTGAAATCATCATGCAAGCAGCAGAAGAGGTGGACCTAGAAATAAACGAAGAAAAAACGAAATACATGATTACGACGAGAGCAGGTGAACCTCAGAGAACACATATAAACGTCAGGGGCAAGATATTTGAAAATGTCAAAGAATTTAAATATCTTGGAACGATACTGACGACCAGAAACGAAACGTCAAAGGAAATTAACAAAAGACTACATTCCGGCAACGCTAGTTGGCACGCATTCCGTAAACTGCTGAATCCAAACTGCTATCACGTAACATAAAGCTCCGTTTCTATAGAACCATAATCATGCCGATTGCTCTATACGGATGCGAAACATGGGCTCTCACAAAACGGGAAGAGAACAAATTCCGCGTATTCGAGAATAAAGTTTTAAGGGGTATATTTGGCGGTAAATATGACGAGGAGTCAGGACAACGGAGGAAACTCCACAACCACGAATTGGAAGAGCTATACCGCAAACCTACAATAGTGATAGTGATCAAGTCGCGAAGATTAAGATGGGCCGGACACGTAGCACGAATGGGCGATGATAGGACCGTGCATAGAATTCTTGACGGTAAACTAACGGGGAAGAGACCGACAGGACGGCCGCGACGGAGATAGGAGGACAATGTTAGATTGGACCTCGAGGAGATCGGATCGGATGGTCGAACGTTGAAGGAGAGCGCACAGGACAGGGAACAATGGCGGAGCCGAGTCGGTGAGGTCATGAACTCCCGGGTTCCTACAGGCCAGTAAATAATAATAATAATAATAAAATTCAATATATGATGTTAATTCACAACGTAAAGAACTAATAAACTTTAACTTAAGCACACGCATCATCATCATCATCATCGGCACTACAACCTGGAACCGGTCTTGGCCTTATTTAGCAAATCCTGAGGCTTGTTAAATTTTCCATAATGATTTTTTTTTTCCGGGCAAGGTCATTAGTCTTGCGCCAGAGGCTCCCCGACGGGGAATCGAACCCCGGTCTCCCGCGTGACAGGCGGGTATACTAACCAGTATACTATTGAGGAGCTAAAGCACACGCATACGGGAATTCAAATTGTCTTTCATTCGTGAATCGCGACTAATTCTCAATTCTGGTGGCTCGCGCACCGTCTGTGAAAATACCGATTGCTGGTGATCAGACTTGACTGAACTCCGTGGTTGTTTAAACAGGACTTAAAATTCCATCCATCGCTTCGGTGACTGTGGCGGTTCCGCTAAATCCCACGGTTCGCCTTCCTGAAAAACCCCCATAATCATCACCCAAGACGCATAAGTCTTCGCCAATGCATTCGCATCCGGCGCCTAAAAATGCTTTACGCATTAAAGAGATCTATGAGTCCCTGTAAAGAAAACTTACCTTCATGCATTCTATTCGCATACCACTGCTCCTTAAGATTTCTTTATTAGCTTACCAGGAATTCCCAATCAATTTCGGCATCTACGTCGCCAGTCAAATACCCTTAGATGAATTCCGATAAACAAAATGATTCGGATTGCATTCAATGTAACCGTCATGACAGGGATCATAAATATTGCGTCGCCTATTCCCAGCTTCATTCATGTGAACGATAAATTTCTTTATGTATACATTGGCTGGCGACCTTTTTCTCCCAGCAATAAAATTCTCTGACTCGCACAATGTGCAAACCAAAGCAAATACGCATTCCACGTCTCTTGGCATCAATTAAATCCTACAGCATAAATAAATGCAAATAGGAATTCAATACGTACTCTTACTAGCGATGCCATAAACACCATTTGCCAGTAACCTAGCTAAAACCAATTAGCACATTTCCACATCGCATCGTTATCTCTTTGTTTAGCCGCGACACACATGCATCCGATGATTTCGGTTTTGTTTGCTTTACCGAAATCGTATCCCATGAATGCTCTTTATTCCCTTTCCTTGTTCTAGGTTCATTTTTCATCCATGAAAGGACCATGCACACATACCACCATGATCAAGATTAGCGAGTGATCTCTGCACGAGATAATTATCGCAGAGTCAAATTTCATCCACTGACGGAGACGGTCGCTGTGCCATCCACCGTACCGGCAGCGGTACGGTGTGAAGCGAAGAGTTAGAGTTGAGCGGGTCAAAAAAAAAATTTTTTTTTCTTGTGCCCCCCCATTATAAGGCCATTCAATTAGAGTACTCTTTCATACATTTTTTTTGTGCATCCGTGGCATCGTAAGCGTAATTAGAATCTGTTTTCAAGTTAAATAATTGTGAACCAGTTGCAACAGTTAAATTAAATAATAGAACCTTTTATACAGGCAACCAAACCGTGTTTCATTTTATTTGTTTCCTGATTGTTTGTGTGTGCTTCCTTTTTCTCGACGAACAGTTTAGATTACGGCGGCGAAATGGACGACAGTAATCGGATGTTGGCGGAGGAAGGGAACGGAGTACCCATGCAGGTACATATTTCCTCCCCACATGACCATATAAGGGATGATCTTAGAAGATGATCACGGAGAGGATGTGCACACACTCAGATGCGGTTACCTCGCACGTTCTTGACGTGTGTCCAAGAGCAAGCGAACCGTGGATATTACATTTCCATAAGAGGAAATGTTTATCCGTTTGGTACCGCGTAAAGGACCCATGCCGATCGGGCGCACGTTGCTGGCGTCCTCAGATATGACTTGCCATGCATGTGTGTGGGAAAAAATATTTTCTTTCTGTGTGCATGGACAAGTTTGAGGATTCATATCGGTTACGTAATGTCGTAGCCGAATTGGATACTTAGGAATATGCTGCGTTGCATGCAGGCATGCCCCTGGTGGTAATCCTTATCGGATGTTGATGACTGTCGATCGGTTTACCGACCGATGTGCTTGTAGGTCAACAAGAAAGGAAGAAAATAACTCTTGCATGTGTGCAGCAGATTTCGTTCAGAGACATGTGTAATGAATTGGTTTGGATCATGTTGGTTGTTTGGTGGTGCAACCAAATTACTTATAAGGAACATGTCTGTTTGGTGCTGATGGATTTTGCATCAGCAAATATTATGAATCTACAGCATTACATGTATTTATAGTACAACTATGTAAAGGTAAGTAGTGGCGTTCAATGGAACTGCCACTATACTTGTTTTTTAAGCTTTTTGTATGCCCTAGGAGGAAGTTAGGTCGTGTACCTGGAAAAAGCGAGCGGTGACGTTATTGAAACCGCCACAGTAGCTTGGATGTTCTGGATAAATTTCGGGGTTTAAAGAGCCTGGATAGACCATAGTAGGCTTTATTGGATTTGATCAGCCGTTCGCGTATTTCTTCTTCCATATTGTTATCGGCTGGTATTATTGACCCAAGGTAATTAAAAGATTGTACTACTTCAAATTCGTGCTCCACTACCCTGATAGTTTGACCAAGGGTAGGTCTTCTCTTCGCAGAAGTTGGCACCATGTACATAGTTTTTCCATCATTAATGTTCAGTCCCAGTTTTTGTGCCGCCTACTCGATCTGGCTGAAGGAGTGCCGTACAGCCGAATCGGATCTACCAATGATGTCAATGTCACCTGCGTAGGGAAGCATGTGGCTGGAGTTGGTGATAATAGTCTCTCTAGTTGTGACGCCAGAGTCACGGATTGCTTTCTCCAACGCCAGGTTGAAGAGGAGGCAGGCCAGACCGTTCCCTTGTCGGAGTCCAATAAAGATGTGTAGCGGTTCCGCCAAACCCTACGGTCTACTTACCTGAAAAAACCCCCACAACTACTACCCAACTCCCTTAAATGTGCTAATGCAACAGTATTAGTACCTGTAAATGCTTCACGCATTATATAGATCACCATATATAATCTTAAAATCCCTATAAAGAAAACTTACCTTCTTATGCATCCCTTCGCATACAATTTTCCGTAAGATTTCTTTCTTTGTTTATCTGGTATTCTAAACCAATTCGGTATCAGACAAATTCCTGTAATCAAAATGATTCGGATTACATTTAATGTAACCGTCATGACAGGGACCATAAATATTGCGCCGTCTATTTTCCCAGCCGCGTCGTGTACCTTTTCATACACATTGCCTGGCAACCATTTTTGTTTGTCTTATCAATAAACAACCCAAGCAGCTGCATATAATTAGCGCAATAGACGCTGAAACCAAATTCTCCAGCGTTTCCTAATGCAAACATGAACCCGGTTTCTACTGCAGCCAGAGATGCCATAAACATCCAATTTGCTTTTAGCACCTTTTTTCTTCCAACGTCGATAATAGCGACGAGGCATCGCGTAAACAATGACCCGCATTACCAACGGCGCATTTGGTCATTTTTTTCCTTGTGTCTTTGCCGCCTGCCTGTTTCGTTGTTCCACTGCTGTCGAGCACGTGTGAATAGCATCGATCTGAACGATCACCACACATACTACCATGACCTTTATCACAAGATCTAGTTTCCTATACCACCAAGAGAGACTTTACGTGTCTCTGGTGTTAGGTAAAAACGATATCCTTATTGGAGAGGATATCGGTTGAGTCGTCTTCCATCCTCTGACCGCAATGGTCACGCGATCTCCCGTTCCTCGTTTCGCGCAGCGGAGGAGCGTATATATACAGGAGTCATGTTTTCATCATTAATTAAGTCGAGCGTGGTTTCTCGTTTTTTTTCTACAATTAATTGAACGGTCGGAATTATAGTGCGAGGTGTTTAGATAGTATGTGGTTGTTAACGTTGGAACAACGACCATGAGAAAGCTTAAATTAATATTCGTAACGCTCCAGATGACATCTAATACACGTGTACGTTTGCTTAATTACAAAAGATAACCATCAATTAATTAAATAAAGAGAACGTTTCGCCGACCAAAAACCATTCAGTGTTTTAATATTTCATGCTGCAGTTCCTGGGGATGTTATCGTTTAGCCTACGCGTTTGTGGACAATTTTCGGTGCTCGCATTTGTGGGGAACTTTCGATTAGTGATGGGGAGTGAAGTGAACCGCGTGCCCGTGTCCGGCATAATACATTCCTACCCCACAGATGTTTATTGGTTTGGACAGCAATCCCGCTATTTAGAATGCCGAACTCTCTCATGGCATTATATAGTTCTACCCTGGCTATACTGTCCTAGGCGGCCTTATAGTCCATAAATAGATGATATAACGGAATCTTAAATTCCAGATAATTTTCCATCGCCTGTCTAAGGGTGAATATCTGATTAACCACTGATGTGCCTGGGATGAAGCCACACTGATATTGACCAATGATCGCTTTAGCGTATGGGACTATCCGATCTTGTAGGATAGTGGAGGGTATCTTATAGGCGGTACTCAGCAATGTTATACCCCTATAGTTGCTGCACAGTGTAATATCTCCCTTCTTATGTATGGGGCAAATTATATCACGACGCCAATCTTCCGGCATCTCCTCTTGCTCCCATAGGTGCACCACGATCTCATGAATTGCGTGATGTAACGCTGTCCCTCCTTGTTTGCTCATCTCAGCTGGTATGCCATCAGCTCCAGGGGCTTTATTTGATTTGAGCTGTCTAATGGCTTTTAATGTTTCCTCAATGCTTGATGGCGGCAGCATTTGATCTTGATCTTGCATTGGTGAAACCTCCAGTTTTACTGTGAGCTGTCCATTAAGCAATTCATTGAAGTGCACTTCCCATCGCTCCAGAATGCTTTCTGGATCGATGATCAGATTACTCTCTTTATCCTTGCAGTAAGTGCAGCGGGGTGTGTACCGCGTCATTCTGCGGATTATTTGCTAGAACTTCCGCGCTTGGTGTGGACCTCGCTCTCTACTTTTCTCTATTTCACAGACTAGATTTTTTTCCCAGGCACTTTTCTTTTGTCCGTGGAGTCTTTTTTCAGATCTTCTAAGCTCTTTGTATTTCTCTTGGCGTACCCCCTTCCCATGAGACTGCTACATTGCCCGGTATGCAGCATTCTTACGTTCAGTCACTAGTTTGCACTCATCATCGATCCAGTCGTTCCGATCTCTAATACTACTGCCTAAGACGGAATAGGCAGTATTAATGACAGTATTCTTAAGGCGTGTCCATTTCTCTTCTACGCCCGGTATTCTGGCCCCAGGACTTACTCTCCTTCCGTCGAGCTCTTCGAGGGCGAGTCTTAACGCATGACCAAAGGTGTTGCTGGTGTTCTTGGTGCGCAAGGCAGCCGTGTTGATCTGAACCTGATCCACGGATACAATACGTCTCCGTAAGGCAATCCAACAAGATAGTGATCCGAGTCGACGTTGGCACCTCGGTACGTTCGTACCGTCATCAGGCTCGAGGAGTGACGGCGATCTATCAACACGTAGTCAATTTGGTTGCGAGTGGCTCCATCAGGTGATACCCAGGTGGATTTGTGGATATCTTTACGCGGAAACCTGGTACTCGTAACGACCAAGTTTTTTGATGCTGCCAGTGCGGTGACTCGTAGTCCATTGTCAATAGTGTTCTCATGCAAAATATGGGAACCTGCGTAGGGCCTGAAAACCGGCTACCGACCTATTTTCGCATTCAAATCACCAAGAACGATTTTCACATCGTATCTTGGGCAGACATTGAGGGCCCGTTCGACGTTCTCATAGTATTCTTCCTTTTCGTCGTCAGGGGTCTCCTCTGTAGGTCCGTGAACGTTTATGAGGCTTATGTTCTTAAACTTGCTTCACACGCGAAGAGTGCATAGCCTTTCGTTTACTGCATTAAAACCGATGATGGCAGGCTTCAGTTTTTGGCTGACTAGAAAGTCTACCCCGAGCACATGGTGTTTTGCATAACTGCTGTAATAAATGTCATACTCGTTTATATGTATAACACCACTCCCCGTCCATCTTATTTCTTGAAATGCTGTTATGTCAGCCTTATATTCGGACAGGGCATCGGCTAGCTGCTGTGCAGCTCGAGCTCTGTATAGTGAGCTGACGTTCCATGAGAAAATTCTCAAATCGTTTAGCCATTTTCGTTTCCATGTTCATCGTCGTGCATCCGGCCCATATCCGAGGCTTGTTAAATTGTCCATAATCATTTGTTTTTACGGGCAGGCTTATTAGCCATGCGCCAACCCTTCACGGGATGTCGCTGCATGCATTGGTTCACTACTTGGCGGATGCAAAAGTGGCTACCCAGGGGTGTCACGTGGGGACTGCATGTCAACTTGGATAGAACAGGGAAACGGATCGTCTTGGCCTTCGCCGGGTTGAAAGCAATCAGAGACTGTGCCCTGTATGTTCGCTCCCATCCCCCTAGTGAGGAATAATGCTTACTAAAAACATACAATTAGTGACGTTACGAGCGCCATCGTAGGCGTTTCTAAGGATTAATTTCTTGTGCATGTCTTGTTATCATCTCCAGGTATGCATCGTTTGGATAGAAAGCTCCCGAGATCTATACATATATATATATATATATATATATATATATATATATATGTAACTTTCTCTCATCTCGGAAGGAAACGCCAGTAGTGGAGGACCCGACTCAGATACAGACCCGACGATATATATATACATATATATACATATACGTATATGTATATATTATATATATAATCTGATGGATCTTTTCCGTGGTGCAATTAATAACAGAATTGTTTCTCTATAATAACAACGTTTTTTATTAAAATATACAAAATTTACAATATTATAGCTTAAACTAATTACTATTCTTACCTATAATAACAAAGAAACAACATTCAATGTTATTAATTCCACTATTTGAAATGCAATTTCGCGAACACGTTTTTTCTTCTTAGTCTTTTACTCACATGTGCCCTTTGTGGTTTACATGGAGGTTTACATTGTGCGTTTACATTACTAAATTTAATTATACTGAGGGTACTTTCCTTACATATATATACATATATATACATATATATACATATATATATATATATATATATATATATATATATATATATATATGCATTGTAGCGAGCTTAGAGTTCGCTGGATTAATTATTTTTAATAAATAAGAGCCGTTAAATCGTTTCTCTTTGCAAACACTTTATTAGTCCGTTAATAACAACCGTTACTTGATACTTCGCTTCTTTACTTATCGCGTCTTTGACTGCTTACTTCACTGCTTACTGCTTACTTCTTCCCGATCTGCGTGCGACGTATTTATACCGTTTTTCATCATTCTGATTCGGTGTTTCGTTTCGGCCCGTTCCATAGCCTCGAATTTTCTATTGCTCACAGTCTCCAGTTGTCCAGTACTTTCTAGAATATTCTATTACTGATTGTCATATGCTTCACACTACCCTCCGCCTAGATTATTTCTTCCCGAACTAAGTTCACTGGTCTCCTGGGTTAACAAAAAGTCGCCAGTCGGTCACGATGTACCACTTTCATCTTGGCGTTCGGTCTTCGCTGAATCCTATAGACACCGTCGTTAATTCTTGTGAGAATCTTATACGGTCCTTCCCAATGTTGCTGCAACTTCGGAGACTTTCCTTTTTGCTAATGAGGGTTATAGAGCCACACGTTATCGCCTGCATTAAATCCGGATGCGTTGGCTCGGACGTCGTACCTTGTTTTCATCCTGTCACTTGATACCTTGATTTGATTTCGAACCAAATGATGAATCTCATCGAGGCGATTTCTCCATTCGGCTACGTAGTCTTCGGTCTTATCTATGGCGTCTGAAGGTATTCCGACTCGCAGATCGGCTGGTAATCGTATCTCTCGTCCAAATATATTTCTTGCTGGAGAATGGCCCGTCGTATTGTGATTAGCCGATCTATAGCTCATGAGAAAGGTTTGTACATATTTGTCCCAATCTCGTTGGTGATCACTAACGATCTTCGATAAATGCTCTTTCATTGTTCGGTTGAACCTTTCGACCATTCTGTCTGACTGCGGATGTAAGGGTGTGGTCCTGGTTTTCCTTACGCCCAGTGTCGCACAGATGCCGTGAAATATCTGTGATTCGAAGTTTCGGGCTTAATCGGAATGCAGCTCACAAGGAACTCTATATCTGCTGATCCAATTATTGATAAGCTGCTCAATGATGGTTGTTGGTTCTTGGTTTGGAATTGGAAGGACTTGCACCCACTTGCTGAAGTAATCCACGATGACCAACATGTATTTGTTGTTGTCGTTGGTTTTTGGGAATGGTCCTGAGATATCAATCGCAATTCGCTCGAAAGGGGCACCCACGTTTTACTGCTTCACAGCGCTCCTTTGTTTTGCTGGTCGCAATGAAAGTTATGCACTTCCTACACCAAGACTCGACGTCATCTCTCATGTGAAGCCAGTAGAATCGAGATCGTAATTTTGAAAGTGTCTTATTAACTCCCAGATGTCCACCTGAGGCCCCGTCGTGCATTTCTGTTAGTACATCCTTCACTTTTGATGGTGGGACTAGAATCTACATTCGATGGGATTTTCTGTCCTCGGCTTCCCATTTCCGCTTTAGAATTCCATCTTCCACCAGCAAGGAATTCCATTGTGCCCAATATGCCTTAAATGTTCCACTCTTGTCGGAAATATTGTTCCAAGTTGGCCGCTCGTTCTTTTCTTTTTGTTCCAGGATCAGCGACATATCTTCATCCTGAAGTTGAGCTGCGCGTATAGCATTACTCGTCCAGCCATCTAGTACTTCTACTTGTA
The DNA here is from genome assembly GCA_963931805.1 of Microdon myrmicae. Lineage (NCBI taxonomy): Eukaryota > Metazoa > Arthropoda > Insecta > Diptera > Syrphidae > Microdon > Microdon myrmicae. Next base: position 74,522,787 of record OZ007500.1, on the reverse strand, counting down.
TATTTCGAAGGTCGTACGCCTCTTCTTTCTCTTCCGCTCTATGACAGTGTTTACAATCTGGCTTACATGGTCTTCTTGATAGAGCATCAACGTTATTATGCACCTTCCTTTGCTGAATTGAGCTTATCATTGATACGGGTGCACATTCTGCGGTTAACTCTCCTTTTCTTATTGCGACCGGCTCCTCGGACACATTTAGTACTCTGACAGGTACAATGCGCTTCCTCACCTCAGGTTGGTCCGTGGCTAGTCTCCTCTTATGATAAGCGCATGCACAACAATTCTCACTTAATGTTTCATTCATTCGTCGACGTTTCCTACAGTCAACAGAGATGTGGCCGGCTCCGCCGCATGTCCAACACTTCATATCAGTTCTCGGGGTTCTCCGTTGTACATGCCCGATTCTTTGGCAGGAACATTCCTGGACGGACATTTCTCGGTCTCTATATGTACTCCTGGTAGCCAGTTTAGCAGATTCATATCCCAATGCGAAGGCCAGCATTTCATTAGTCGGCTTCTTTCTCGTCAAACGAACGGCCTGTTGCAAGTCCCGATCTTGGAGTGCGTTTATAATTGCATCCGTTGCTACCTCGTTCAGAAATTCCTTAGTCATATTTGAATAAGACAAGTTTGCCAATCGCTCAATATCTGCCTGCAACTGTTGAAGATTTTCTCCGGGTGTCTGCGTTCTGCTCCGCAGTTGCACGCGGTAGACCTGCTGCATGTGGTTGTCTCCATACCTAGCTTCAAGGCCGTCTCTTACCGCTTGTAAATCTGTTTGCCTCTCTGCTGGTATGGTTTGTAGCAATTCTGCAGCCGCCCCGCGGAGTGACAAGATTAGTGATGTTGACTTTTGCTCATCCGACCACTTATTATAATTTGCCGCGGCGTCAAACTGACGTATAAATACGGAGAAGGGTCCCGTTCCATCGAAGGTTGGCGGTTGCATCCTTGTATCCTTGTAGTGATGTTGGTTGCTAGGGGATGTCTTATTTCTTTCAACACACTCAAGTCTCTTTTCGATTCGCGTTATTTCATCGGTGACTCTCTTAAATTCAGCTTCGTTTTTTAGATCCAGATTTTCTACTTCGTTTCGAATTTTTGACTGAATTTCTACTTCAAAGTGTTGAAAATTACATTTCATCGACTGCGTTTGGGCATCCAGTTTCGCATTCAGATCTGCAGCTTGTGCGTCGAATTTTGAATTTTGGGCGTCAATTTTTGTCATCATCATCTTGAACATCTCCGAAATGTCCAACTGTGGCGAACTCTTCTCCGTTACATTGGCACCATCTTGACTCGCTGTTTCTTCTACATCCGGACAGTCTGGCCCAATTGTAAAAACATATGTGTCGACATCAATGCCCTCTTCCTCCATTGCTGCTTGCAGACGCTGTCGAAGAATTTGCTTTTGTCCTCTGCTATCCAGATTCCGCTCCGGAAATTCCTTCTTAGACTTAGAAACGCAAAGATCCTCCGAATGTCGATTTGACATCACCACAACACACTTTCCCAGACTTACGAGGGTTGCCTTTTATATTTCGGGATTAGAGAACAAAAACAAATATTGATCATCGAAAATCACTTTATTGTTTTTCAAAATATTCCCCATGAAGATCTATACACTTTTGCATGCGTTTGAACCAATTGTCGAAGCACTTTTGCCACTCTGATTGAGGTATCTCCAACACATGCATTCTGAATGCAGCAACCGCTTCTTCAGGTGTCGAAAAACGTTGACCTCTCAGTTTGTTTTTTACGTACGGGAATAAAAAGAAGTCACGATGTCATAGACTTGTTTCGAAGCACCGCGACCGTATTTTTTGAGCATTTCTTTCGACCAATTGACACGAGCCTTTTTTTGGGCGATTGACAAATTGTGTGGGATCCAACGCGAACAAATTTTTTTGACAGTCATATGTTTATGCAATATTGAATGTATGCTGGTCCCACTAACGCCTAAGGTTGTCTCAATCTCACGATAGGTCACATGACGATCTTCCAATATCAGTTCGCGCACAGCATCAATGGTTTTCGGAACAACAACTGATTTTGGACGACCTTCACGAAATTCATCTTGGAGTGAACTACGACCACGATTGAATTCACCATACCATCGATAAACACTGGTCCTTGATGGAGCTTCATCGCCAAAAATTGAATTAAGTTCATACATGCACTGTTGCTGAGTTAATCCACGCCGAAAGTTGTAAAAAATATCGCACGAAAATGTTGACGATTTAATTCCATTTTTGGGCCGAGATGAATCTTTTAAGTTACTGTAAACAACACAAATAGCGCTCGTATGTCAAAACGTTCTGAGTGTGTATAACCCCAAAAATGTCCAACTTTACGACAGAGCTGTCAATTGCCGGATTGCAACGCTAGGGTTGCCAAATACCGAAACATAAGAGGCAACCCTCGTATTTACTTCACCAATAATAAATCCCACTTCTGACACCAATTGTAGCGAGCTTAGGGTTCGCTGGATTAATTATTTTTAATAAATGAGAGGCGTTAAATCGTTTCTCTTTGCAAACACTTTATTAGTCCGTTAATAACAACCGTTACTTGATACTTCGCTTCTTTACTTATCGCGTTTTTGACTGCTTACTGCTTACTTCTTCCCGATCTGCGTGCGACGTATTTATACCGTTTTTCCTCATTCTGATTGGGTGTTTCGTTTCGGTCCGTTCCATAGCCTCGAATTTTCTATTGCTCATAGTCTCCAGTTGTCCAGTACTTTCTAGAATATTCTAGTACTTTGTTTCGGGCTTTCTATAATATTCTAGTACTGATTGTCATATATATATATATATATATATATATATATATATATATATATATATATATATATATATATATATATATATCGTCGGCCCTGTTTCTGAGTCGGGTCCTCGACTACTGGCGTTTCCTTCGGAGATGAGAGAAAGTTATCCAACAATGGCTAATATTCGACTCACTGCCAGCAACAAGTCCCAACAGCCAAAACCAAACAGACTTTCAATACAAAGTCAATTGGACAACAAATTTAAACAGGGTTTTTTTTTTGCAATTTTCAGAACAAAAAAAACATTATTATTAATATCTTACCAAATTACGTGTCACTTATTACAATCCAACTTCAATTGACTCTAATTTTTTATCTATTTTTTATTTATTATTTCCCACTGCTGACTTTGGCGACTGACTGTGTGAATCGGACGCATTTCCGTTCGTTGACTGCGACTGTATAGCTTTTTGCTGACCTTGGCTATCGATGGGAATACCTGGGGTATCAGAAATGTTTGACCGTGTGTCTGGGAAGCGTTTCCGTTGTTTTGTTGTCTGCGAGTGCATAATGATATATATATATATATATATATATATATATATATATATATATATATATATATATATATATTTTTTTTTTTTTTTTTTTTTCAACGTTTATTTATTTGCCTAAATACTATTACATTTTTTTGTTTTTTTGTTTTATATCCACATTTATTAACAATTCAGTTACAGATTTTACTTAACACTAAATGTTAAATTCAATTTTACAAATATTATTCTTACATTAACTTACTGGCTCTTCGCAAGCACTCTAAATTATACATTATCAATCTTTTGTTTTTCTTATCCGATTCGGCGTACAATAATTAATGTTTTTATAACAGATCACAGTAATTGATATGTTTTTTTTTAAATTTGTTCTATTCTTTCTATATCATGTTTCCATTTTTTTTTTTGAATTTTGAATTTTAATTTTTTATTTTTTTTTTAAATACAGCAAAAATAGAAAAAAAAACGAAAAAAAAAACGTATAAACATAAACAAGGAATACCAATAAAAAGTTAGGAATTGGGGATGGGGGGAAGGAAAGCGGACAATGTTAGGTGTGGGTAGAATTTTTGGATCTCGTCTTAAAGATGATCCAGGTGTTCTCGGGGCAAAAGGGTTCAAACGCGGCTAGTGATCGGCAGATGTTCGTACATAGCTACAAAAGGACTCTTCGCTGCTTGACGAGGGAGGTGGAAGAGAGCTTCCTTAGGTTTTGCCCACGAGTGAGGCGCCATCCGGGTCGATCCTGGAGCTGGAGCAGCGTCTGAGGAACGCTTTCCAGCTGCAAGTGTCCTACGAATAGTTGTGTGCACAGCTCTTCGTAATGCGACAACTCCCTGCGGAAGACACCACAGGCTTTTTTCCCGTGTGAAGCAGGCCATTGTGCGTTGCAGGCAGGAGGCGGAGCGTTCGTATGAACAGGCGAATGGGGCCACTTTTGCCATCGATTTAGAAAGAATAGCGAAGTCCGTTATAATGAGTGACGTTAGAGAGGACCACTTCCGGCACTATTTGCTGGCATTTGGCGATGATCCTCTCGATGATATAGTAACCAGGCTCCTCCAGATAGAACGTTCCCAAAAGGAGATGTTCCGTCAGCGCGACTCCCTTTTCTTGGGAAGATTGGCCGGGGTTGGCAATCTTTCAATCGACTCATAGGCTTTCAACCCCAGCTATTCCTCAACACTTGCGCCCCAGACAACCCCGTCAACCCTCAACACACCGACTCTAAACCCATAGGCCGCTCCATTTGTGCAGGATCTATAGGTTCCATCTTTCGCTCTACTACCCCACAAGACCACCACCACACACAGAGTGATGGCAGTGATGTCGATCCTGCCCACTCAATAAATCCACCGGTGTGTTCGCAGGAAGTACACCATAGGTACCCCTTTCCTGCGAATATACAATTGAATGTTTTGCCTTACCCCAGCGGAAGCCCATTGGACATCACAATGCCTCCCGCAACCCAAAGTCAGTTCGCACAGGACTCGCTTCACAGGCAATACCTGTCAGTTAATGAGGCAAGTCAGGCTGCTGAGGACATATTTGATAGGTCATTCGATGCTACCCAGACCCTAACAGGTCAACCCCAGTAAGTTTCGGGGGTGTTACACACAGCAACCCCAGAATGTGACGGCTGCAACCCTGCCCCAAACACAGGGCGGGTTTCCACCAACAGGGCCTGGGGCCCCATTCAAACAAATTGAACCAAACATTCAATTGTCGAACATTGAATTCAATTCCTTCAAATTCAAGCATCACAACGCATATCTCCATATGCATTGTATCTACAATTATCAATTCCCAAAATCCAAAGTGTAAAATAAATATGCGATAAGCGAGCCAAATGTTCGTTTATCATGCACACACAGAATTCAGGCAATCTGAACATCACAATGCATATCTCCATATGCACTGTAACCAGATGTTTTGTGATATGCAAATAGACCCAGATTCCTATCCAATTTCTTATCCAATTTCCATGAACTTTGTCCCCATCCGAACTGCATTCAAACTTTTGTTTGCGTTAGCCAGATGGATAACACAAACAAACCTCAAAAAGGATCTGTGGCGATTCTAACAGATACACACACAATATGCAAGCAAATAGTGAAGAGCACCGAAAGGAAATTCGAATAAGCAAAGCATCAGAGCCGTATACCATAGCGATAACAATTCCACATCAATTGAGTGTACTTGAGTTTAGAAATCGAATTCGTACACGCGGCAGTGGCCTGGTGTTTTGAGCATTGGTTCCATTTTTAGTGATTCTAACCGTCATAGCATCAGTTCGAATCACACGTTCTTCATTATCGTGGCAAACGCTATAGATCTATGATAAGGGGCGATGCGTCCAGACTTTGATAAAGAGTAAAAAGTAGATTACAAGTCAGTCAGAGAGTAGCATGTGCAAGGAGAGGAGTCTCTAAAGTAAAGTGAACAGTAAAATTAATTAGTTTTTGTTTTCGGATGTATGCGGTTTTTATATCTGCGCTTCTAGTGCCATAGATAGTGTTTGAAAAACTCTCTTCGCGTGTGTGCTTTGACACTTGCGCCCATAGTGGTTAAAATTATCCTGCAAAGTCACCTGTTCGCGGACGGCGAATCCTTTGGATTATCCGGAAGGATTAAAGATACGCGTATCTATCAGGATCTGCGGGGAGGAGAAGTATTATGCCGGACACGGGCACACGGTTCACTTCTTCCCCATTCACCAAACGAAACGCCGCCACGTCTGTAAACAACCAACAAAACGAACACCAAAACACGGAACGAACAACACACCGTCCACTAGAAGTGATTAAATGAAAGACACTTTTGTTTATTCTGAAAAGTTCTTTTATTTTTAGATTCACAACAAAATTTACTGCAGGGGTCTTTACTGAATAAGTTATTTAATTGTATTACATTTGTGGAGACATCAGCAACGACGATGCCGGCCAGTGCAAAGAGTGCACCGATCAACAGCAATTCGGGGTTCATTGTTTTAAAATAAAGTTATTTTTCTCACTGATAAATTCTTTAGTTTTGAATGTACATCTAAATCGAACAACACATAAAATGACAGATTTTAATCAATACTTTCATCGACTTTAATTAAAGTTACTTGTACAACGCGAACACGACTCCAGTATATATTTGCGCATCTCCGCTGCCGGCGGAGAGTGGGAGTGACGCGTGATCGATCTGGTCTGCTGATGTGAAACGACTCAGCGATATTAACTCGCTGTCAAAAGAATCTTTGGATGCATCTCCTTTACTTGTAGTGATAACCGGATCTCATTAGAGGAGATCGTCTTGGCACACATGTATGGGTGTACGTCCGTTCTTTTCAAGGATCAAAACCATTAGACGAATGTGGAACGCAAAGAAGAGGCATAATGAGCACCCAAGAGATGTGTGTAAACAAATCGAATCTCGTCGAATGCCAGTGGGTTTGCGTATGCATCGTTCGGTAATGAGGATCAGCTAAATAAATAGCAGCCGCTCATTAAATGAAAAAAAAAATGTTTTTCGGATACCACAAACGATATGAATTGTTTACGGTATCGCAGAAAACCTATGTAGGGACAGCGTTCTTCTGTTTGCACATGGTGCCAGTTAGAGAATTTTATTGCTGGGAGAAAAAGGTCGCCGGCCAATGTGTACGTAAAGAAATTTATCGTACACATGGCGAAGTTGGAAAATAGACGGCGCAATATTTATGCTCCCTGTCATGACGGTTACATTGTGTGCAAACCGAATCATTTTGTTTACAGGAATTTGTCTGGTACCGAAGGTGCCGAATTGGTTTGGAATTCCAGATAAGCAAAGAAAGAAATCTTACGGAAAATTGTATGCGAAGAAATGCATGAAAAGGTAAGTTTTCTTTACAGGGACTTTACGATTATAGCGTTGATCTAATTAATGCGTGAGGCATTTTCAGGTGCTTAATGCCATCGCATTAGCAAAACTTATGCGACTTGGGATGAGGTTATGGGGGGTTTTAGGTGAGTGTACCGTGGGTTTTGGCGGAACCGCCACAGATCTATGCGGTAGCCCACTCTTCCCAGAGGTCCCGGAAGTACGATGGTGCACCAGGAATATAATAATCTCCCTCGGCCGGTGCACCATTTAACTGCTCGTGCGCTTGGAGCTTTTGTAACAAAAAGGGCCACATATATGGCGAGCGCCTGAAAATGCGAAATACTCCCTTCTGCCGGGATTGCAAGCAGTATGGGCACGGCATTAAAAATTGCCGTGCCCATCTCGTACATCCACAACACAATCCCGGACCTCCACAACAAAATAGGCCACTACACCAGCAGAGGGAATCCCACAGTAAAACACATCCAGGGTCAAACCCAGGGGTGTATAGCATTCGACGTTGTTGCCATAAAGGCCACACATGGGAAAGGTGTGGATACAGGGTGAGGTGAGAAAAAACAAGAAATTCCCAGGCAAGGGTAAATTCACCCTAACACGCATCCAAGTGGCCACGACTGAACGTCAACGCCAAATCCCACAGACCTGCACGGTCAATCATGGGTGGCAGGGGGTTGGAAGAAAACCCCAAAGGGCCACGGAGATGCACGCGACAAAGGCGGTAAACGCCGGAAACCCCGGCCACAATACCGTCGGCCCATAATTACTTCACTCCTATCAAATCCTATAGATGACAGGGATCACTACCTGAATTATCTCCACACAACAACTCTTCACCTCTGGAAGATTGGTTAATGATTCAAACGAAGTAGTGTACCATAAGACCGAGCTGATACCCAGTCAGTTCAAATACTGTAACATACAACCATTCTCCAACATTTTGCATTTTAACGAACAGCCGGAAAGAGTTACCCCACCCGAGACCACTAATTGACCATAAAGAAAAAGGACTTTTTTCATTATATTATGAGCAAATGGCTAGCAAGCAAAGGGCAAATCTTCGCCCCTTTCTACTACAAACAGCATCGTAGGGGATTACCTTGGAGCGTCCTTAAAATGAACTCAAACTTAAAAGTGCCCATTTCAAGGCTCACGTCAGTGAGCTCGGTGTAATGTCTAAAGCATGTTTCCCTTCCATGTCCAGATTAGACCGATGGACCAAGATGACAACAATCTCCAATGCAATTTAACGCAGATAACAATAATCCTACATACTCTTGCTTACAACTAGTTATGCGGTGACTTCTTTGTGTGTCCACTCGTTACAGCAGGAAGAGAAAAATACCAAAAAGGGGGAAAAGTGTAAAAATAAATATAAAACTTGGGCGCATTAAACCGGAACATGGAAGTATTCTCTATATAATTTCACCTCTTACACTTCCCAGGTACACGCAGGAGGACAAAACCATTCCGCATCACATATCGGCTTCTAGGTTTTCCACTAAATCCCCGCATCGCTGAGCCTCTAAAGCTAGTGGGTCCAGGGGTAACCCTCGTTGTACCATTGTAGTTGACCATTGTCATAGTAACTGTAGCATGCAGACCGCCACAATGGAACCGAACTTGTCTGTTTGCCGAAGCCCAAGAATTCCACATTGTAAACCCCTGCGGTGAGTATCTTAAAGTTGATATCCAAAGTCAAGATATTGGTTAGTTCGACTTGAGTCGTCGCAGTGAAAGGTTGTCACCGGCTACAAGAGTATATTTCAAGTTCTTAGCAAGCGTATCTAGTAAGCAAACCATTGAAGTTTACATTTATCGGGTGTTAGCGAAGGAGAGAGCGCCGATACGAATTGGTTTTTGTGTATCTTTTATACGAAGTTACGGGATTTCTAAAGTGAAAGGTGCTACTTGACTCCTCCTAATTGTAGAAACTATTGACCAAAAACAGAAAAAAAGGGGAACGCTCTCATTCACGAGTTTCGTTTTCATTTTCAACTGGAATTATACCGGCTTATAGTGATATCGTAATCCGGTCGATATCTGGAACTGGGTGACTATTAGCGTCGTTCTTCTATTCATAGTGTACTAAGTTCGAGTATCGAGTACCGTGGTGATACCGCGTAAAGTTAAAGAGACACTAGCGAGCAGAGGAGACACCCATATCGAATTCCTTTGATTGGATTATGGATTAAGGTTTCACAGTAAGTAGTCCTCTGACCTGCTATTCGAATTAGGCGAACATACGTATATACTAGATACTATAGAAATTCAGGACTTGAGGACAGAAATGGAAACCAGTTCGATTGGAACTGAAAGCTTGGGCAATCGACCTGTAGACCGAGTTTTATGATTCGAAGTAATTGGCAAGGAAACAACCAACCGGTATCTGGCGGATAGTACAACCCATATGGACCAGTTTTCTTGGTCTCGCTGTTATGAATGAGAATTTCTCCTAAACAGGAGGTGACTCACGACTTGTTCTGACTCGTGTGTTCTACGAATTGGCGAAATTAGTCTTTATTTGATTTTTATTATAATCTGTATATTATCCGGTTACACACTCTATGTATATGGTCTACCGATTAGCTTTTGGAGTAGGCATAGAGTCATAATCCTTCTTTGTTCTATATTGCATACCCATTTTGAATTCTTGAGGAGCTTTGAATTCAAGATTAATATGAACTGATCATATGAACTCACACGACTCTAGAAAACAGATGTGAATTTCTAGTATTGAGCAGAGATTATGATCTGAATGGTAGTCACGAGAATATCTGGGTATCAGTGTAGATTTCGAAACTATGTAAGGGGTACCGTGTCTATCTCACATGGTGGTTGCGTTAAAGCTGATGGAAAAATCCAGAGCAAATTATTGTGCTACCATAATGCGAGATATTAAATCTTAGTTCAGCCGACTAAGATTGAGCAAACGTTGGAGTTCAAGTTCTTGGTAGTCGAAGAGTAGTACACATCTTATTGTAACGTTAATTGTTAATTGAACCTAAGAGAGAGCGTTGGTACATGTGTTATCATCAATTTTTACTTTTCTACTGACATAATTCGCTCTAGCCAATTTAAAACGATTTGACCACTATGTGGTGCTCACTGCTTTTGTAGGGTTTTCTAATCATTACTTTTGTAGAACTTTTCAACTAGATAATGTATTTGGATTTCTTAAGAAAACACGAGGACAAGGTTTTAAAGAAACTGCCCTGAAGGATGCATTTTACTTTTATCAATCAGAGATTGTATTCAGAAACTTTGCGAAAACACGACCGGAACGTCTTAAAATAACTCCCCTGAAGGCTGCTTGCTACTTTAATAGGGTTTTTCAATTAGACGATATATTTGGCTTGTATAAGAAAACACCTTCGCTATTGAATTGATTTAAAGTAACTGCCTTGAAGTGTGCATCCTGCTTTTATCAATCAGAGAACGTATTCAGGAAGTTTGCGAAAACACGACCGGTATGTCTTAAAATATCTCCCACGAAGGGCGCTCTTTACTTTAACAGTGTTTTAGTGTTTAGTGAGGGCAGAACCCTCATTTATTTAGCTTAATACAAGCTTAATATAATATAATATCCTACAGACTAATTTAAAAACAAAAGTCACAATTTTAAAAAAATTAAAAAAAGTAGAAAAAACAAAGAAATGAGAAGAGGACTGGGTGACTGGGGTGGTAGAAGGCTAGAGAAGAGGGGATGTATGTAGGTGTGACAAATGTGGCATTTGTGAGACAGCGTCAGTGAACGGCGTATGTGAGGGTTGATAGGATGGGGCGGGGTTAGTGAGCAGGGGGTGAGGTTGTGATTGGGGGAGTGGCCGAAAAGGTGTAGGAGATGGGGATGTTGGGGAAAACTAGTTTGAGAGCGGGAGAGGAGAGGTAGGATTGAAGGGTGTGGGGGGGGGGGGGTGGGGGTTAAAAACCTTACAGACTATCATAAATCTAGAGTGAGAAGGACAAGGAGGAAAAAAAACCAGGAAGGTGAAGATTAGGTAGGGGAGGTAGGAGGCTAGGGAAGAGCGAGTGTATGCGGGGGTGGTAAATTCGGCATTTGTGAGACAGTGACAGTGAAGGGCATGTCTACGTACTGGTGGTGGGCGGGATTTGTGAGGTGGGGGAGAGGTTGAAATTGTGGGTGGGGCTGTCCGAGAGTATTGATGTAGTTAGTGAGTTGGCGGAGGGCGGCGGGGGTAGTTTGAGAGCGGGGGAGGAGTGGTAGGATTGACGGTTGACGGGTAGGGGGGTTATTGGAAGGAGGGGGCGGGGTTAGGACGGGTTTCTTCTAAGACGTCGTTTGAGAGCAGGAGTGGAGAGGTTGAAATCGAAGGAGGTGGGGAAAGAGTTGGCCTGTCGTGGCATATGCGAGATGAGTTCGTTAGCGCCGTAAGAAGTGTGATGAGCGAGCTCGTAAAACAGTCGAGGGTTCCGCACATTATGGGGGTTTGTATGAATTGTTAAAGTGGAGAGCAAGCTTGGGCAATTGATTGAGCCAGACAGAAGGCGATGGACAAAGATGATGTCTGCGCTCCTCAAGTGTGTTGAGATTGATTAGAAGGAGCCGGCCTATGTATGGTGGTAGAGTGAGCGGGTTTTCCCAGTTTAGTCCACGGAGGGGCGCAAGAAACGACGTTGAACGCCCTCGACCCTACGAATGTGATACAATTGATACGGGGACCAGACCTGACTAGCATATTCGAGTAGTGGCCGTACAAAAGTTGTGTAGAGTGATCGGGTGACGTAGGGGTTTAGGAACTCCTTCGACCGGCGTTTTACAAAGCCAAGGGCGCCGTTGGCCTTAAGGATCATGTCATCGATATGTGCAGTAAATCTAAGCTCCTTGTCGCATAGGACTCCCAGGTCGCATATCGATTCAGCCGAAGTTATCGGTTGGTCCAGCAAGAGATAGGAATGAGGCTAGGTCGGGGAGCGCTTCCGAGAGAAGGTGATTGTGTGACATTTGGCGATATTCAATTCTAGGCAATTATTTTGTCACCAAATCGAAAAGCTGTCAAGATCCGATTGGAGAAGTGAGGAGTCTAGGGGAGAGCGCATTGTCTTGAAAATGTTGGTATCATCCGCGTAAATCGAGACGAGGGAGTAATTGATGCAAGAGCCTATGTCGTTTATGGTTAGGATAAATAGGAGGGGGCCGAGATGACTGCCCCGGGGGACACCTGAGGTTGGCAGAAAAGGATCGGAGAGGGTGGATCTAAATCGCACGCTACATCGGGATAGGTAATTTGGGGTGTAGTGGGAAGAGGCGGAGGTGGGGTTACGTTTTGGAGTTCATCGTATAGCGATGACACGCATCGTGGGGAGGGGTGGGGGTTTGTTTTCTTCGAATGCATGGAAGCTAAAGTGGTGTCGAGTTGGCCAAGCAATAACCGAAAAGCCGAAAGTTCATCAGCGTCAGAATCGAGTTTGTGCAGAACAAGCTCGAGTAACGGGTTAGGTTCGGCCGAGATAAGGTGGCTATGAAGGATTGCGATAAAGCGACCTCCTCACTAAGGCTGTTAAGCTTGCAGAGAATGCCATCATAAAGGTTACTGGTAAAGTGAACAGGCGGGTTTTTGGACGTCGATTGCTGGATTTTATCCAAGTCAGTACGAATGGCGTGGATTAATTCAAGAGTTGAAGTGTTAAGGCATTCGTTGAAAGAGTGGGTAAGTTGGTTGACGATTGTTTTGTTGTTGTCTCTGAAGAGGGAGGTGATATCAGAGAGCGACTTATGGCGGAGAGAGCCAAGGTCGTCAATATACCTGAAGCTACTTTCGAGGGGTGACATTTTATCGGAGATCGTTTTAAGATTAGAGCTTAGGGAGCCGTCAATTGCCTCTCCTAGGCACTTGATTGCCAAAAGGACATGGGAAAGCGAAACATCGATGCATTCATCACAAAAGAACAAGAGGTTGTCGGGAAATTCTTTAGCGAAGTGCGTGTTACGCTTGTTTAGGCCCACGCAGGTGGCATGGAAATTTTTACCGCAGATGCCTTTACAGCGAACGAAATCGGCATTGGTGTTGCTAATCCCACAAGTCGGGTTGCCACACGACCTGCCGGTATGACGGTTATGGAAGGAGAAAGGGGGAGAAAAAATAAAAAGGTGGAGAGAAAAAAGAAAGTGAGGCCTGGAAAGGAGAAGAAAATGGAGAATACTGAAAGCGGTAGCTAGTTAGAGTTAGTGATAGGAGGGAAGTCAGATGTTTACAGGGAGGTATAATCCAATTAGTAAGTGTTGAAATATTACATACACCAGTGGTTTAGAAACCAACAATGACTGGGGAGGTTGCGGGTGTGATTAGGAGTAACAAAGAAAGTAGAGGTAAATAGTTATAAAATATAAAAGTAAAAATTAAAGAAATTAAAAATTAAAGATTAAAAATTAAATATAAATTAAAAATTAAAGTAGGTAAAAGTAAATTAAAAATAAAAAACTAAATGATTAGAGATTAACACTGAATTATTATAGTACAAAAGACAAAAAAAAAAAAAAAAAAACAAACAAAAAGTAAAAGGAATGAGACTCATGCCTAAGTCCAGCGTCTCGTTCGGTACTGCGTCCAGCTGCTGAATAATGGATGGATTGTTTAGGCTTTTGCGTTCCAATCTTAAAATCGCATATATTTGAAGACTGAAAGGTGCCAATTTAAGCCGTTGATGACGGTTAGCCTGTAACCTGTAACGTGGGGTACTTCAGCTCTGTTACCTTTAGGTTCCGTGCAGCAATTTAAACTCCGACCCTGTCCACATGCGTCTGCAGGCGAATTTCCTCGATTTTATTTTACTTTTTATTTTTCTGCTTCTCTATTTCTTCCCTCTTGGCTGATGTGCAATATGTGATACACTGCCTTTAAGTTAACAATGGCTCTGGTAACAGACCAGTGTCACGTTTTGTAATAACGTTTAGTCTAATATTCGTCTGAATATGACATATTCTGTTGATTTCATTTTTTTATTGGCAGGATTTGTATTATTTTCGAATATACACTTTGTGATGAAGGAACGCTAGTCAGTCGGCTCTTTGTACTTTTTTCAAGTGTTCAAAATAAGCTAACAATTGAATGTAGTTTCCAGCAAATACACTAAGTAATTATTGAGACAAAAAAGTGCACACACTCCAGTATTTTCCTCTATTTAATTTATTGTGATTAAACAATTTCTAAGGAATATTTTATGTAGAGTAGAGTGTTAACGATATATAACCTCTCGAGAATGTTTTTTGCCTTAACATATACATTAGTTTATAGTTATTTTGATTTTACTCAACTTCTTTTCTAAGCATTGAACTTGCTTACCCTTCCACTTCAGCTTTTGGTGTACAGGGCGTTCCATTTAGACGATATGTTTGGCTTGTATAAGAAAACATCTTCGCTAAGTTTTAAAGTAACTGCCCTGACCGATATGTCTTAAAATTATTCCCGTGAAGGGCGCTCTTTACCTTAATATGGTTTTCCAATTGGAGGATGTATTTGGCTTGTAAAAGAAAACAAATTTACTTAATTTCAGGACAATTGTCCCGAAGGGCGCTCACTGCTTTTACGGATCAGAGAACGTATTCAGATAGGTTGAGAAAACTCGGCCTCTATGTTTGAAAGTTACTGTCTTGAAGTGAATCTGACGCGACTCTATGAATCTCCACAAAAGCTCAGAATCTCTTCGCTCATTAAAAAAGCCACACCACCAAGTGCCCTACGCTGTCAGGGCTATATCGCGGCACTGCATTGTAAAACTTGAATTATCTGGTGATCCAAATGCAGAATAAAAACAATTGATCGTGGCGCACCGCCAGATCCCAGCAACATCGAAAAACCCAAGCAATAAAAGTGCATTCTAAAACGCATCAAACATACTCGCAAATAGACTTGACGATCCTCGCTTGAGCTAAGGCTGGGTTACCTTCATGGGAATCGTGCCAATAGGAACAGCATTAAAAAACTATTGTATGTAATATAGGATGGGGCAAAAAAAGTAAGTGTTGTCATAATGTTGTGCTTTGACTTTTATGGTACACACAGATAGAGAATTATTATAACATAGAGGATTATTATTGTTCACGCGTTTAACTAAACTTTCCGCGACAACACAATTCAATTTTTTCATTGCTAACAAAATGGTAAAATGACATTATTTCTACCTCATCCTACATAAAGCAGTATTTTAATTGAACGATAAAATTAATCATCACCGCTGATTCCAAAGATAAAAATACAACCGAAGAGATTTTATCATGGGTCAATCACATACCGAAAAAAGGAACACCGCCCAAGTGTGAAAATCCAATATGATTTTTATCGCATTTTCATAGCACCCACAATCATCACAATCATCATCAAGATTTTTCCATGGGTTATGAATCACGCACCGGAAAAAAGAATACCGCCTAATTGTTAAAATCCAACATGACCTTTATCACATCCTCACAGCACACACAATCATCACCGCTGAGTCCAAATATATAAATACGAGCGAAGAGGTTTTATCATGGGTTATGAATCACGCAGCGGAAAAAAGAATACTGTCCAAGAATGAAAATCCAACATGATCTTTATCGCATCTTTATAGCACCCACAATCATCGCCGCTGAGTCCAAAGATAAAAATACAAGCGAAGAGATTGAACCATGAGTTATGAATTACGCACCGGAAAAAAGAATACCGCCTAATTGTTAAAATCCAACATGATCTTTATCGCATCCTCATAGCACACACAATCATCACCGCTGACTCCAAAGATAAAAATACAACCAAAGAGATTTTATCATGGGTCAATCACATACCGGAAAAAAGAACACCGCCAAGTGTGAATATCCAATATGATCTTTATCGCATCTTCATAGCACCCACAATCATCGCCGCTGAGTCCCAAGATAAAAATACAAGCGAAGAGATTGTATAATGGGTTATGAATTACGCACCGGAAAAAAGAACACCGCCTAAGTGTAAAAATCCAACATGATCTTTATCGCATCTTCATAGCACACACAGCCAGTGACGATCATACTTGTGTACGTACCACGCTGCTGGGATATGATGCCATTGAAAAGGATGCGTTTTTCTCGATCATGGAATGAGGAAGCAAGCCGGTAACGAATTGGAGGTTGCAACTTAACAGCCTACGAAGGTCGAGTTCGGTTTACAAAACATAAGGATTCGACTACGATACGAAATTGGTCAAGTCAATAAAATCACATTTACCGATACATAATTGAACCTGACCATCACATATTTACCAGTATAATCAAATATATTCACAACCTCCTGGGATAGGCTGCAATTGAAAAGAGTGAATTTATCTTTGACATGGCGAAAGAAAGCGACCCAATAGATAATTATAAGTTAATTGGATTACAAGGAAGGAGTTCGGTTTACAAAAGAAAACGATTCTAGTGTGATATAACATTAGTCGGGTCAATAAAATCACACTAACCGGCCCATAATTCAACATATAGGGCTATCCATTGACCAGTTTGATGACCCACTAACCAAACATAATCTTTATTGCAACTTTGGCCAGCGACGCGTATTTCAGTATGTGTAGCATGCATCCGCAGCGTCCTGGGGTGGGATGCAACTGAAACGGGTGAGTTTATCTCTGATATGGCTAGAGGAAGCAGTCGATAATTAGAAGTAGAGCTGTAACGGCCTATAGGGAATGAGTTCGGTTTACATAAAAAAACATACGAATTGAAATCACATTAATCAGCCCTTAATTGAACCCGTAGGGCTACTCATGGACCAGTATGATGGCCCATTAAACAAACATGATCTTTATCGCAACTTCGGGTAGCGACGCGCATTTCAATGTGTTAGGATGTATTCGCAACGTCTTGGGGTGTGGTGCAATTGAAATGGTTCAGTTTATCTCTGACATTAGGAGAGGAAACGCACGAATAGATAATTGAAAGTAGAGACGTAACGACCTATAAGGAAGTAGTTCGGTTTACAAAAGACAATGTTTCTAGTTTTTATTATTTTTTCATTTTATTTTTCCCAGGAAAGGCGAACCTATGGCGCTGGGTCAGCGTCCTGAGTTGCTTTTTTTTTTCTAGACCGATTCCATCAGCCAAGCTCCGAAAGATGCTCAAGGATTTCTCCCAACCATTTCACGATGCCAATGGCTTAATGGGGTGGTATTTCATCGGGCCGCTGGGATTTGGGACCCTACCTACCACTCAGTAATTGTACCGAACTGCACAATAGCAAGAGTCGTCATACAACCTCCTTATTAACTTAGCCATTGAGGCGGCAGTTTTATCACATTAATCGCGTCAATAAAATCGCATTAACCCGTCCTTAATTAAACCCATAACGTTATCCCTAGACCAGTATGAAACGAATGTGACCTTTATCGTAACTTCGGTAATGTCGCTCATTTCTCTGTGGGTGGGACTCATCTGCAGCGTCTTGTGGAAGAGGCCATCGAAAAGGGTGACCTTGTCTCGGACATGGCGAAAAAAAGGGAAACCAATAGGCAATTAGAAGGTGAAATGTAACCAGCATACAGGAAGGAGCTTGGTTTACAAAATAAAACGATTTGAGTGTGGTACGAAATTAGTCACATCAATAAAATCACATTTATCACTTCATAATTAAACCCGTAGAGTTACTCATTGACCAGTATAGTAGTTATTGTTATTGTGTTATAAGAAACATTGTTAAGTTCTTATTCGTGCAGTATAATAAACCGTGAGCTAAACCGTGTCAATTTCATTTAGTGTGATCATAAAATGGGCCTTTATCACCCCGACAAGCTCACTTCTTTTATGGGATTTACCAAATTGAAGTTATATGCGCCTTTTTCCTATAGTCCGCCACGCGAGAATGAAACTTTGGCGGATTTGTGTCGGTTATGTGTCGAATTAAAGACCATTCCAACGAGTAACTTTGTTTTATTGAGTTTAATTATTAAATTGATTTTACTGGTTTTCGGTTTGTTAACTTGTAAATTAAAGGTAACCCTTTACAGGGATACCATTTATATATACTATAACTTTTAATTTCTACTTTCTCTGTTTTTGGGTCAGTTAATTGGTCCATTACACTTGATACATTGAACGTTCCTCAAACTAACTTGAAGGAAAGACAGTACTGAACTTTAACTGTGACTTGACCAAACAACACCAGACAGACTTTTTTTTTCTACTTCACCGAAGCTCACATACTCCCATATTCAGTTCCATATTGCTGTCTGTCGTCAGGGCGACAAGGATCCCACGCATCGATTGCTATGTGTGCGTTATTTGTGCTTGTACCGTCTGGATTTTTGGAGGCACGGCCGTAGGCGGCCCGTTAACAATGTAACATTGTCAGGTCACTCTCATATCGCCTGTATTTGAGTCGAAAGTTAGCCAGGCAGAGGGGTACGCTATCAAGATTGTATTTCGAAGAATTAAGAAACCCATCTTTTCTATTTAGGACGCTCATACCCGATGCTAAAGAAAAACTCAAAAGATAACGATGGAATGTATGTATGTACTGCTTCGCCGAGGGTTAATTTGCGATTTATATGGTTATCTTAATTTGTTTAACAATACGTTACTACGCAAATAACTTTACAGGCCAAAGAAATAGTGTTCGACAAATGTCAGCCTTTCTAGAAGTTTTACTGGGATTATAATGCAGCTGTAGTCGATAAAAACGCTAAACTACTTGCGATTCCATACACTCTCTACCAGAGGCACAAGTATGCCAAGATCTTTTTGTTTACTTAAGATTCCACAGTTCTAAATGCACGAACCGATAATTAACAATGCAAATGGGTTTCGCCCATTTCTTTCTTGCTTAGGACATCCATCGAACAAGATTTCGACGGTTGGCATTTGAATCCTAAGCCTATTTACATGTAGCAACAATTTTTAATGTGTATTTGAACAAAAGGAATTAGGTTAAGGGATTAACGATGCAGTAAAAACGGCACAAATAGATGTCAAGTGTTTGTCTGGTGAAATGTTGTGCTTTCTACCCAAACATTCAGAACCATTTCGTACCAAGTTCCCATTCACTGCTACACTGCGTGTAGTACTTTTGTCTAGAAACCACTTTGCTCGGCTTGTTTATGTTCCTTAAAATATGTGCGCGTTTAAAGGCGCGAGTAATTTGAAATTTGATCGCAAAGCTCAGACCGCTCGTCCAATAAAAATTCATCGAATTCGAAATTTCAAATTCAAATAAATTCAATTTAAAAGAATTCAAATAGCACACCGGACCTATTGCGGTAGATCAAGTTCAAGTTCAAGACCACGTTCATGATCACTCTCGTCATCGACATACAGAAATTCGTCATGGAAATACATAAAAGATTCAGCTGTGGTCGACTTTTGAGGGATATTAGTCTGCCGGGCATAATTGATCGCATTCTGACCGACTGTGATGTGTTAGTGCTTTGTTTCACAGACGGGTCAGACGCCAGTCAATGCAAATTGTTTTGCATTTCCAAAATGAAACATTTATCTGATGACCAGTTTACGGTTCAAAGATACCAATTTCGAGTATTCGCCGACTATTTGTGGAGCTTGCCCCAACCAGCTCCCGGCAACTTGAGAAGCAGTTGTTTTGCATTGGCGCCCAGTACATCGAAACAGAGTTGGTTAATTTTTATTAGTTTCCATTTGAGACGATTTATTTCGGAATGATGCTCCCCAGAGGTATTTAAGTCTTGTTTGAATACTAATCATGATTTACCTTTTATAGGACTATAAGCTGTTTATTGAAACGTCTTAAAATGTTGACACCGGAAAATATTGACCCCAACTTACGTTGCATTGTTATTTTAGAGCCTGAGGTAAACTACAGAGCCAGTGAGAAAGTGGAATAGGGAGGAAGTCCATAGGGCCACCAAATGAGCGAGTGTAAGGAAGGTCAAATATTAAAAATTTCCTATGGAGTTCTAAGAAAACGGTAGATGGATAGATACTCGTAATAAAATAGCTGCTGCCATTAACTATGCTCTACTTTTTTTACACTAACGCGCGAGTTAATACTTCTATCGGTTCATGGAATAAAAAAAAAAATTTCTTTGGATCCACCCAGAGTGCTCCGTGTGCTTTATTATTCTCTAGATATAAAAGGCTACATTACTTTAGCTTGCTGGCTATTTATACTATTCTGCTATCATTATCCTTTGTTTCGTTGGGGTGTGGCATACTTCTTACCGCCAACACTTGCCGGATTCATCATTAGCAGATGTGTCAACTTCTTTTGTTCCATCGGGGTGATGCATGCTGCTTATCGACAATATTTGATGATTCATAATTGGTAGATCCGTTATCTCGTACACAAAAGGCGATTTTGGTCAATTGAAAAGTCCCCGGCCTTCCATAGTAAAACACTTTTTTTTTGGCAAAATTCGTTTTTCTTATTCAACATAAGTCCCTTCGAGGGTGATACATTGATTATAGCGACCCTCCAACTTTTCAATACCTTTTTTGTAGTACGATTTGTCCTTTGCTTCAAAATAGCCCTCAGTTTCGGCGATCACCTCTTCATTCGACGAAAATTTCCTCCCAGCGAGCATTCTTTTGAGATCTGAGAACAGGAAATAGTCGCTGGGGGCCAGATCTGGAGAATACGGTGGATGCGGAAGCAATTCGAAGCCCAATTCATGGATTTTTCCCATCGTTTACACTGACTTGTGACACGGTGCATTGTCTTGGTGAAGCAGCACTTTCTTTTTCTTCAAATGCGGTCGTTTTTCGGCGATTTCGTCCTTCAAACGGTCCAATAACGCTGTGTAATAGTCGCTGTTGATGGTCCTTCCGTTTTCAAGATAGTCAATGAAAATTATTCCGCGCATCCCAAAACACAGACGCCATAACCTTGCCAGCCGACTGTTGCGTTTTTCCACGCTTTGGGACGGGTTCACCGTGTGCAGTCCACTCGGATGACTGTCGATTGGACTTCGGAGTGAAATGATGGAGCCATGTTTCATCCATTGTCACATATCGACGCAAAAACTCGGGTTTGTTACGCTTGATCATCTCCAAACACTGCTCCGAATCATCAACTCGTCGTTGTTTCTGGTCAAAAGTGAGCTTGCGCGGCACCCACTTTGCACAGAGCTTTCTCATACCCAAATACGAGGGTTGCCTCTTATGTTTCGGGATTTGGCAACTCTAGCGTTGCAATCCGGCAATTGACAGCTCTGTCGTAAAGTTGGACATTTTTGAGGTTATACGCACTCAGAACGTTTTGACATACGAGCGCTATTTGTGTGGTTTACAGTAACTTAAAAGATTCATCTCGGCCCAAAAATGGAATTAAATCGTCAACATTTTCGTGCGATTATTTTTTACAAATTTCGGCGTGGATTAACTCAGCAACAGTGCATGGATGAACTTAATTCAATTTTTGGCGATGAAGCTCCATCAAGGACCAGTGTTTATCGATGGTATGGAGAATTCAATCGTGGTCGTAGTTCACTCCAAGATGAATTTCGTGAAGGTCGTCCAAAATCAGTTGTTGTTCCGAAAACCATTGATGCTGTGCGTGAACTGATATTGGAAGATCGTCATGTGACCTATCGTGAGATTGAGACAACCTTAAGCGTTAGTGGGACCAGTATACATTCAATATTGCATAAACATTTGACTGTCAAAAAAATTTGCTCGCGTTGGATCCCACACAATTTGTCAATCGCCCAAAAAAAGGCTCGTGTCAATTGGTCGACAGAAATGCTCAAAAAATACGGTCGCGGTGCTTCGAAACACGTCTATGACATCGTGACAGGTGATGAATCGTGGATTTACGCGTATGAGCCCGAAAGTAAGCAGCAGTCGACTGTCTGGGTGTTTCAAGATGAGCCAAATCCCACAAAAGTTGTTCGCGCACGAAGCACTTCCAAGCAAATGGTCGCCTGTTTTTTCGGAAAAACTGGACATGTCGCAACCGTACCACTAGAACAACGCAGAACAGTCAATTCTGAGTGGTACACAACCATTTGTTTGCCAGTTGTCTTCTAAGAAATCAGGAAAACCAACCGCCAAAGACGGATCACTCTTCACCACGACAATGCGAGCTCTCACACATCGGCTACGACAACTGCATTTTTGAGCACCCAAAACATCGATTTGATGGGTCATCCGCCGTATAGTCCTGACTTGGCACCGAATGACTTCTTTTTATTCCCGTACGTAAAAAACAAACTGAGAGGTCAACGTTTTTCGACACCTGAAGAAGCGGTTGCTGCATTCAGAATGCATGTGTTGGAGATACCTCAATCAGAGTGGCAAAAGTGCTTCGACAATTGGTTCAAACGCATGCAAAAGTGTATAGATCTTCATGGGGAATATTTTGAAAAACAATAAAGTGATTTTCGATGATCAATATTTGTTTTTGTTCTCTAATCCCGAAATATAAAAGGCTATCCTCGTATTCGTGAATGATATGATGTACACGTTCAGTTGATATCTTTAGAGTGCCTGCTATTTCATTCAATTTCAATTTACGGTCATTCAAAATCATTTTGTGGATTTTTCATCACCACGTCTAAACTTAGCATACCAATCCTTGATGGTTGATTTTCCTGGGGCGGCGTCTGGAAACTCGTCATCAAGCCAAGTGTTTGCTTCAACTGTATTTTTTCCCTTCAAAAAGCAATATTTTATCAACACCCGAAATTTCTTTTTATACATTTTTTTCACAATAACAGAAGTTGCTTCACTCAAAATACTATAATTCACAAACTAAAGATCCGACATCTGTCAAATTTATACACGCGTCTTTGAAGGTTAGGGCTAACGAAAAATCATATGGATTTAATTCTAGTGCCGCCATCTATGTGTCAGGCCGGGGACTTTTCAATTGACCTGTTACCTTTAAATGTCAGAGCACAGTGCGAGGAGATGGAGAGGAAGTGGATAAGGAAAGGAGGTGTCGATGTATATTGGTCTTGAATGTCTGGACATCACAACGACGAGGAAACACATGCTCAGGTAGAGCATTTTACACTCGTGTGGTTCCGCTAAACAATGCCTACCTATGTTCATTTGTGCGCCTGAAGTTGACATTCAACGTAAACTGATGCGCATTCAGAGATTGACGGGTGTTGTGGATTCACTGGATGCAACCAGCGAATTCTCAATGGAATGCAGCCATTCACACAATAACAAATGTCAGCAAACAGCTGACATGAAAACTTAATTTCGAGCTGTCATTGTTGACAAGTTATTCTTTCTTCGTAAGCTTTTGACGACATAGGGTAGCAATTGTAATCCATAAAAAACGAATTAATCAGTAGAAATAAAATAACTAGTTCGGATATAAAGGACGATTCAACGGAGTTTCATTTGCTGGAGAGCAACAGTTGGTGTTACAAAGCAAGGTAACCTTTCCTTTTAAGTACATTGTAGTCATTGTTGCAACCAAAGCAAGCAAACGTCGCTGCAAGCCAGGAGACACCATTGTTCCTGGCGTCATCCCCACGGCCCACCAAAAGATCCAATTGTTGGTGGAAGTTGCGTTCGACGCTTGTGGAACGCAAAGAACGGGTATCGCGGAAAAATGTCTAAAGGGGCTGAACACATTCAGCAACTTTATCATCATAATCGGCACTACAACCGGGATCCGGTCTTGACCTTATTTAACAAATCTCTCCACCAGTCCCGATTTCGAGCCGATGTCATTTAGTTTGGGATTCCCAGGCTCTGGGCGTCCTGGTTTACGCCATCCCTCCATCGCAGACAAGGTCTGCCGCGCTGTCTCCTTCCATACGTACTGCCACAAAGAACTTTCCGGGCAGGCTCCTCTTCGCTCATTCGAGCTAGGTGTCCTGCCCACCGGAGTCTACCGAGCTTGATTTTTCTTACAATATGAGCTTTAAGGTAGATCGCGTACAACTCATGGTTGTAGCGTCTCTGGAATCGTCCTCCCTCACATACAGGGCCAACAATTCTCATAAAAACCTCCCTCTCGACCGCGGCTAAGAGTTCAGAGTGCACCCAGGTGTCTCGGATCCATACATGAGTGCTGGTTAGACCATGGTCTTGTACAGTCGTAGCTTGGATGTTCTAGAGAAATTTCGGGATTTAAAGAGCCTTGACAAACCATAGTAGGCTTTGGTGGATTTCATCAGTCCGTCTCGTATTTCTTCTTCCATTTTGTTATCGGCTGATACTATTGACCGAAGGTAGTTAAGGATTGCACTGCTTCAAATTCGTGCTCCACTACCCTGATAGTTTGACCAACGTTAGGTCTTGTCTTCCCAGTAGTTGCCACCATGTACTTAGTTTTCCCCTCATTAATGTGCAGTCCCAGTTTTTGTGCCGCCTGCTCGATCTGGGGAAGGAGTCCTGTACCGCCGATTCGGTTCTACCAATGATGTCGATGTCATCTGCGCAGGGAAGCATCTGGTTGGACTTGGTGATAATAGTCCCTCTAGTTGTAACGCCAGAGTCACGGATTGTTTTCTCCAACGCCAGGTTGAAGAGGAGGCAGGCCAGGCCGTCCCCTTGTTGGAGTCCATTAAAGATGTTAATTGGTTTGGAGAGCAATCCCACTATTTGTACAACCTACAAAGTCGTATCAATTTGTTTGGAATGCCGAGCTCTCTCATAGCATTATATAGTTCTACCCTGGTTATGCTTGCGTAGGCGGCCTTAAAGTATATAAATAGATGATATAATGGAATCTTACATTCCAGACATTTTTCTATCGCCTGCCTAAAGGTGAATATCCGATCAATCGCTGATTTGCCTGGGATGAAGCCACACTGATATACACCAATGATGGGTTTAGCGTATGGGGCTATCCGAACTTGTAGGATAGTCGAGAGTATCTTATAGGCGGTACTCAGCAATGTTATACCCCTATAGTTGCTGCACAGTGTGATATCTCCTTTCTTATGTATGGGGCAAATTATACCACGACGCCAATCTTCCGGCATCTCCTCTTGCTCCCATACGTGCACCACGATCTCGTGAATTGCGTGATGTAACACTGTCCCTCCTTGTTTGGTAAGCTCAGCTGGTATGCCATCAGCTCCGGGGGGTTTATTTCATTTGAGCTGTCTTATGGCTGTTAATGTTTCCTCAATGCTTGGTGACGGCAAAATTTGGTCTTGATTTCGCATTGGTGGAGCCTCCAATTCCTCTGTGAGCTGACCATTTAGCAATTCATTCAAGTGTACTTCCCATCGCTCCAGAATGCCTTCAGGATCGGTGATCAGATTACCCTCTTTGTCCTTGCAGTAAGTGCAGCGTGGTGTGTACCGCGTCATACTGCGGATTATTTGGAAGAACTTCCGCACCTGGTGGGGAACTCGCTCTCTACTTTTCTCTATTTCACAGACTAGATTTTCTTCCCAGACACTTTTCTTTTGTCTGTGGAGTATTTTGTCAGATCTTCCGCGCCTGGTGCGGACCTCGCTCTCTACTTTTCTCTATTTCACAGACAAGGTTTTTTCCCAGACACTTTTCTTATGTCTGTAAAGCCTTTTTTCAGATCTTCTGAGTTCTTTGTATTCCTCCTCGCGTACCCCCGCCTTACGAGACTGCTGCATTACCCAGTATGCAGCATTTTTACGTTCAGTCGCTAGTTTGCACTCATCGCCCAACCACTCGCTCCGATCTCTACGATGGAGTCGGCAGTATTAAGGACAGTATTCTTAAGGCGTGTCCATTTCTCTTCTACGCCCGGCATTCTGGCCCCAGGACTTACTCTCCCTCCGTCGAGCTCTTCGGGGGCCAGTTTTAACGCATGACCAAAGGTCTTACTGGTATTCTCATTGCGTACAGCAGCCGTGTCGATTCGAATCTGATCCGCGGATGCAATACGTCTCCGTAAGGCAATCCGCGCTCGGAAAACTGTACCAACAAGATAGTGATCCGAGTCGACGTTGGCTGGCCGACGTGCGTTCGTACCGTCATCAGGCTCGAGGAGTGACGGCGATCTATCAACACGTGGTCAATTTGGTTGCGAGTCGCACCATCAGGTGATACTCTGGTGGCTTTGTGGATATCTTTATGCCGAAACCTGGTACTCGGAATGACCAAGTTTTTTTATCCTGCCAGTTCAATGACTCGCAGTGCATTGTCATTAGCGTTCTCATGCAAACTATGGGAACCTGCGTAGTGCCTAAAAACCGGCATCCGAACTATTTTCGCATTAAAATCACCAAGAACGAGTTTCACATAGGCAGGCATTGAGGGCCCGTTCGACGTTCTCGTAGTATTCTTCTTTTTCGTCGTAGGTCTATAGCGTATTGCGACGATAGTGAAGAACGTGTGATTCGAACTGACACTATGGGGGCTAGAATCACCAAAAATTGAACCAATGCTCTACACATCAGGCCACTGCCGCATGTACGAATTCGAATTCTAAACTCAAGAACACTCAACTGATGTGGAATTGCTATGTTATTGCTTGGTATACGGCTGATGCATTTTCTTATTCGATTTTCTTTTAGTGTTCTCCACTATTTGCTTGTATATTGTGTGTGTATCTGTTAGAAACGCCACAGGTCCGTGAACGTTTATGAGGCTTATGTTCTTAAACTTGCCTTGCACGCGAAGAGTGCATCATCATCATCATCGGCACTACAACCGGGAACTGGTCTTGGCCTTATTTAGCAAGACCTGAGGCTTGTTAAATTTTACATAATGATTTGTTTTTTTTTCCGGGCAAGGTCATTAGTCATCGCCAGAGTCTCCCCGACGGGGAATCGAACCCCGGTCTCCCGCGTGACAACCACTATACTATCGAGGAGCCGCGAAGAGTGCATAGCCTTTCGTTTATTGCATTAAAGCCGATGGTGGCAGACTTCAGTTTTTGCCAGGCTTCAGTTTTTGGCTGACTAGAAAGCCTACCCCGAGCACATGATGTTTTGCATGACAGCTATAATAAATGTCATACTCGCTTCTTTGAATAACCCCACTTCCCGTCCATCTTATTTCTTGTAATGCTGTTATGTCAGCCTTATATTCGGACAGGGCATCGGCTAGCTGCTGTGCAGCTCGAGCTCTGTATAGTGAGTGGACGTTACATGAGACAATTCTTAAATCGGTTAGCCATTTTTGTTTCCGTGGTCGTCGTCGTGTATCCGGTCCATATCCGAGGCTTGTTAAATTTGACATAATAATTCGTTTTTAAGGGCCTGGCTATTAGCCTGGCGTCAACTTTTCTCAGGATGTCGCTGCATGCATTGGTTCACTACTTGGAGCGTGCCAAAGTGGCTACCCAGGGGTGTCACGTGGAGACTGCATGTCAACTTGGATTGAACAGGGACAAGGATCGTCCTTGCCTTCGCCGGGTTGAAAGCAATCAGTGACTTTGCCCTGTATGTCCGCTCCCATCCCCCGAAATATTCGCTCCCATGACGAAATGTCACTTTATACATAAACTAGTGACAGATGAGTCTCTGGTAGTGAGTCATGTTCATTTTATAGTGGCGCCACCTACTGAAAAATCCCGGGAATTTTCAGCCTATAAAGTATGATATGGCCGGAAAAAACAAATCATCATGGAAAATTCAACAAGCCTCAGGACTTGCTAAATAAGGCCAAGACCGGCCCCCGGTTGTAGTGCCGATGATGATGATGATGATAGTATGATATAGGTTCCGTGAAATGGTTGGGAGAAATCTTTGACAACCGTTTAGAGCTTGCTTGATGGACCGGATCAAGAAAAAATACGATAGCACATTAGGACTCAGCGTTATAGGATCGCCTTTCTTCAGATATGTCAATCAAAAAAATGGCCAACGCACTTTGTTGTATAGACATAACACTAGTGACATTTTTGTTTGGAAAACTATGAGACTTTGGCTTTCACCTTTGCTAAGTGATACTCGTATTTTGTTAGGGTTGTATATGATTGTCCGTGGTTGTAATGGACTTTTCGGGTGAACCCACCAAAAAGCTGTATCCCAGCGTAACGAGCAATTTAAGGAATCTCGCTTCTTCCTTTCTACCTTTTTGTGCTGCTTTTTCTAATTTTCCTATCTTCCCATTTTTATGCTTGCTCTATATATTTGGATCCTATGAGGTTAGAACCAACACTTAGATGCGCCAGACCACGATCGCGTATACACGGAGATGTTTTAACTTGCTATATAAGCTATGATTGCTATTTTAATATTCTTGAACACGGTGCAGTTGGTTATTTTTTCGATTCTCTTTTTTGGTGATGTATTCTTGACCAAGATATGTGTGCGTATGTGTCTATTGGAATTGCCGCAGGTCCTAGGATTTTAGAAAGTTAGATATGAAGTGGGATATGCGGGCGAGAGGAGATAAAAAACTTTGTCTATGGGTTCTTTCGCTGTGGGCGACAAACTTGGTTGAAAGTACTAGAATCTTCCGATACTTCAGCTAACATATCGTGTTATATCCATCCAGATTATGTCAGTCTGATTAAAACGTGCCCAAAGAAGGAAAACGTTTTTCTACGACTTATGACTGTCGTCTCAAAAGGCCAACATCCTTGGCGGCACAATAGGAAAGCATAGCTAGCACGATACCACGTTTGAAGGCGAACTTAATCTAACTAGCCTTGTATACCTATAACTAGTACCGTGTTTTGTCCCCTCGATACCCACGAAATAATATGACGGTCACCAAATAAAACCACGGCTAATCGGATTAATCACATTGTAGAGAATGACCGGCATTCCTAAAATATTTAAACCGTTCGAACATACTTAAGATTCTCTTTGCGGTTTAGTCATCGCTAAGGAGTGATTCATTTATCTACTTCATATGCACGTCCTTTTGCAGATTTATCTCGTTCAATCCCTAGTCATTACTTATCTTTCAACAAGTATACCAAACAGGGAATTATAAATTGATTTGTTATCTACTTGTAGCAGTGCATATCAAGTCATTACACTTTCAGGTTAAGAAAAAACGAGGTCATTTGAAAGGCCTCCAGTTCTCTTGACCAAATTAAATCTGCCGTATGTAGGTAAATGGTTTGTGGTAAGACACTTCCATAATGCGGTGCTGGAGCCACTAGCTTCCTCGTGAGTTGTTTAACTGGCTAACCAAGGAAAGATTGTTGACTGAGATAAGTTTCACTTAATGACCCCATTGCAGGAAACAAGACACAGCATCGCGTGTTTGGATCCGATATACTTGTGGTCCTCGTGAGGCAGAAGAAAGCGATCTCTCACTTTTACCACTCCACCATTATATCAGGCATTTGCATATATGTTTGGAGGCAGAGGTTTGCATCTGGAAGTCGATTGGATACTATGCCTTTATTGTTATTGTAGTTTGCTCCAGATTGATAGTCAACCGATCGTGTGATTCTGAGAGTTGCCAGAAATACATTTCCGTCTATTTTGATGCACGATGAATTTTCCATTAGGGCCTATATAAGCTTTGGTATGCCTTTGGCCTTTCGGTGTCGGTGCAATGTGCAATCGGTACGTGCTAACGTGGAAAAATATTATTCCTCTTCCTGTTTGGGTGTCTGTGTCTGTCGGCCAGAGGTGCCAAATGCGAGGAGTGATACCTGTCACTTGTTTTGCATGTTAACTAGCACCCCAGGCGGCAGTGGCGCTTACCGGTAAAGGAATGATAGTAATATCAATGCCTAGGAATTGGAAACAAGTACCTTAATTTATGTTGCCACCCAATGACTTTGGTGTTGCTCATTAATTTATTTTGTTGTTGCAAATGGGTGAATTGGATTCGTCGGTGCAATTTGAATATTCGCACACAAATACCATTGTTGGATAGGATTGGCAATGTTAGGGAGGTAATGGGTAAATTGTAATCCCAGAGTTGATTGTCACACAGTACAATAGCCAAGTGATTCATGACGACCTGTTTGTAGTTTGTTTATTACTTTATAGCGTCTGATTCGTTGGTCGATACAACGTGGAGCGATAATGGAAAATGAAAGTCAGTCTCGGCGAGTTGACTTTCTATTCGCTAGTTGGTTTATTAGTATAGTGAGAACTGCTATTGCCGGAAGATGTTGGTTTTATTATCATCGATTAAGTTTTATTAGAATATTGAGTGGGTTTTAGTAGAAAGTTTGAAGTAAACTATATTGTTCTTCTACCAACAACAGCTACATAAATTTATCTTAAAAATGTCAGCATCTTAAAACAAGAGAAAGTGTTCAGTCGGCCACGGAGCCATCTCATCTTTATTTTATTTCTTTATATAAATTACACCTACAAATAGCTTTTGTTTTAGTTCTTAAATGATTGGAAAGTCTTTTTCTGTGTCTTTCTCTATTATTATTATTTATTGGCCTGTAGGAACCCGGGTGGGCTCCTCGATAGTATAGTGGTTAGTATACCCGCCTGTCACCCGGGAGACCGGGGTTCGATTCCCCGTATAGACTAATGACCTTGCCCAGAAAAAATAAATCATTATGGAAAATTTAACAAGCCTCAGGACTTACTAAATAAGGCCAAGACCGGTTCCCGGTTGTAGTGCCGATGATAATGATGATGAGGAACCCGGAAGTTCATGACCTCACCGACTCGACTCCGCCATCGTTCCCTGTCATGTACGCTCTGATTCCATGCTTGACCATTCGATCCGACCTCCTCTAGGTCAAACCTAACATTGTCCTCCCATATCCGTCGCGGGCGTCCGGCCGGTCTCTTTCCCTACTACAGTTTTTACTAACAGTTTCTAGATTATCGCCCAGAACGGCGATGTCATCCGCATATGCGAGCACTTGTATGACCCCGTTCAGGGATGATACGGCCATGTTGTCGTCTTGTACCTTCCTGATGACATACTCGAGCACAAGGTTAAAAAGACACGGTGATAGACCATCTCCCTGCTTTAGTCCGTCCCGGATTTCAAATGGCTCTGAGAGGTGATTTTCTATTCTAACTCGCCCTTTGTTTTCGTTCATGCAAATTTGAATGAGGGCGGCATATTTTTCGGGATTCCCAGCTCAACTACAATATGGTAGAGTCATTGCCTTGCGACTGAGTCGTAGGCTTTTTTGAAGTCAACGAACAATTGGTGAACCGTCTCTCCGTATTCTCACTTCTTTTCCAGCAGTTGTCTTATTGTGAACATTTGGTCGCTTGTTGACCGGTTCCTACGGAATCCACATTGGTGGTCTCCCAGTATCTCTTCTGCGTACGGTGTGATTCTCGCTAGAATGACATTTGTTAATATTTTGTATGCGGTTGCGAGCAATGGTATTCCTCTGTAGTTTTCAGTCAGATCTGTCGCCTTTTTTGAAAATGGGAACGACTATTGATGTTTTCCATTCTTCCGGGGTGACTTTGTGGCGTATCTACCAACGCCACTGCTACCTTTTCAATCTACCTCAAAATCTTCCCTCCTAAAGCTCCATTAATTTCATAATTTTACCATGCAAGCGCAATAACTTCCCCAAGCATTCTCCTACCGATTGCATTACCTTTCGGTTATGCAAATAGCATCCAACATCAAGCATCTGCCCATCAAGGACATTCACGCAATTAACGCGTTATATAAATTTCCCTAGAAGAAATTCGGTACGCCAGTACCGCATACATCAATGCATCTCAGCATTGTTCTAAAAGGAAAACATTTCGGTTGCCATACTAGTTAACCGAAGTGGATTATAAAAACAATCAGCAGAACCCCTGTCTGCCTGCATTTACTGTCCCACACGTGCGCAACAGATTTTTATGTTGCACCAGTACTCACGGCGGCTTTTATGCAATCTTCAAAGCACCGGCGCAATTCGCGCCTAGCTGCCAAGAGCCGAATTCAATGCCAGTGTAAATACTCACACTGGAATTCGACCCATGACTCCCTAGGATTGCAATACACAATTAACATGGTTGTAAACACAACCATCATTGTGTAATTATCCCAAATGTATCCTAATCCCTAACGTAGTATTTGGACAACTGCAAATATTTATCCCGAAGATGCTTTTTTCAGGAATTTTCATTCCCACGGTTCGACCACCCATGAGCTCGCGTCACGAGCCAACAAGGTGATCCGCGCACAAGAGTAGTTGACTCGATGAAAGTGTTGTAAAGGAGTCGAGTCTCCTGGAGTCCATTATTACCGTGAACAACAAACTAGGCTGCGGCATTCTTTGCACAAGTCTCCTAACTCCAAAATTATATTTCATTAGTGATAAGAAAGTCTACAACTGTGTTCATGATCGAAACAATTTATTTTCTGTAATAGTGCAGTTCCTAATTTACATAAAACAAATTAAGGACCGGTAATAAAGTTAATCTCAGAGAGAGCTTGTGTGTTTGACTTCTTGTGGACGGTCCGTCGCGGAGTTTTGTTTCCTTGGAGGACAGTGTTCGGCGGAACTATCGTTAGGAAATCTTGGTGAACCTTGCCAAGGCCGGCATATAACCAAGAGAAATACCAGTGAAATACCCACAATTGGTGACCATTCGACGCGAGTAAACACAATTTTCTGATTCGGAGTCAGATCAAAACCGTGTCCTAAAAAATTTTAAAGAACAGTGACTATTCGGTGTCGCGACTGTGACAGTGACAATCTTCCGGAACCGAGTGCTTCCGGAAACGCAGTGGAAGTAAGCAATTGTGGCGGCAATTGCCGAAGATCCATATAACATTCACCGGAAACAGGAACAACAGGAGCAACTACCCAACACTACACCAGCACCAGGAGCATCCGATCAATAACACCAGGGATTTAAGCAGGTATCCTTTCTTTCTGTTTTTAAATTATTCCCTTGGTAAAACAACTGTATTTTAACGTACATTTCCTTTTTGTCAAAGTTTTATTATGTGTTTAACTGATTGTTTTGGAGATATTAAATAAAGTTTATAATAATTCTAAATTAAGTGAGACAAAAAAAGAAGAAAAAAATCAATAACATTGTAGCTGTAAAACGTTTGTTTCCTTTTTACTTTCGTGGCTGATTGGCAAAGATACAAATTCAATAATATTCCATGTCAGTTTTTGTTTTTTGTTATAACTTTATATTTTAAACATAATTTTTTTGTCATCATTTTATTGTATCCTTAAAATTTTTGCAAGCAAGTATATGTATCTAATTTCTTCACATGATATTGACAACTAAATTAAATTTGTTTAAATAAAAGCCTGTGTTACAAATTAGAAAAGAAGAAATATATTTGTATCCTTAAACAGCACGAGATAAGGGCAAAATAAAATAAATTTTGTAAGCCCCTTCAGGGTATTAAGTAGCGCACAACCTTTCTCAGCACGCACACGACTCAGCTCAACTTCTCGCAACTTCTTTTCGACACTTTTCAACCCCTTCGACTTATTTTTAGCCTCATCCGCCTCCTTTCAACACCACTCGACTGCAACCGACTCTACCAACTCTTTCAAGCTCGACTCCATTCAGCCGTCCAGACCACTTCACTCCGTGGTTTCTTTTCAGTCAGGCCGGATTGGACTAGCGCGAATACTCCGCCGTCCCAGTTTAGCTTCCAATTGGCCCCGAAAACTGTACTGCACCACCCCGGACGTTAGTCTAAATT
Organism: Microdon myrmicae; assembly: GCA_963931805.1. Taxonomy (NCBI): domain Eukaryota; kingdom Metazoa; phylum Arthropoda; class Insecta; order Diptera; family Syrphidae; genus Microdon; species Microdon myrmicae. Next base: position 74,489,180 of record OZ007500.1, on the reverse strand, counting down.
GTTCCTAGTGTCACAGCCTTTGTTTCAGTTTAGGCAAGGTAGTAAATCCTTTACTTACCCAACTCCATCGACTCCCGTGACATCATTGTTCACGCACGCGCACCCTACCTTCAGTTTCCTGACGTCGTTGTCTACGACGATTTACTCTGCCCGCTCCCCACCAAGCAATTAAATTCCTTCGCTTCTCTTCCTCTTATTCCGTTGCTAAACACCCACTCTTTCCAAATAGAAAAAATGGCCCACTCTACTAGGTCTAAGGCAGCTCAGCAAGAGCAGACCCAGCCGTGCTCGGATGATCAAGCGTTCGTAGACGCTTCCAGCATCGAGCACACCTCGCATTCCCATAGCATACACTTGCCTCCTTTCGACGAGAAGGACCCAGAGCTATGGTTCGCCGTAGCCGAACGCTTCTTCAGGGTTGCCGACATGCACGATGAGGAAGTCCGCGCAGTAGAATTGTTACGAGTGCTAAACCACACGCAACGGACGCATGTTGCTCACATAATTGGGTCAACAGAACCAAATCCCTACAGCAACATGCAAGAGACGCTCATAAATGCCCTGGACGAGCCCAGGAGCAGCAGACAGCAGCGTTTGGCGAGCGAAACAAATGTTACTGGAATGAGACCGCCCAATTTTCTGACACATTTACGCTCAATAGCTGGAACCAAGATTTCGGACGACATAATTAGGCCTCATTTCCTGAGGTGCCTCCCGCAATATGCCCGCGCGGCATTAATAGTACAACCCAACCAGAGTTTGGGTCATTTGGCGAAACTAGCCGACACAATTATGGAAAGCTCAGACCCACAGTCTGAACCCCAAGCATACCAGGTCACGGCGATTAACCGACACGCCGTTTCACCTACACGGCATCAATCCTTATCACTAACAGCACCCCGGACTTCTCTAGTAACGCCTTTTACACAAGCCGCACCAAGAGAGGTAACACAAGCTACGATTTCCTCCCGTGAGGAATTTCAGCCGCGCACCCAGCAAACAAGGCTCTCGAGATTCGAGCGAGACCTGAACCAACTACGGGCCCAAATGCGAAATGTCGAGCGCGCAATCCAAAACCGTTCTAATAACCAACGGCCACAAACGAGGAACCCCCAATGGCAGTTTAACACGCCCAGAGGAGCACCAATCACAAACGAAAACGCACCAGACAACAGGCAAAATACACCTAGTGGCGCTCTGACACAGGCCCGGTGCATATACCACAGACGTTTCGGTGCAAACGCCAGAAATTGTAGGCAACCTTGCAGCTGGACGCGGCCAGCCCCCGCGCAGAACCTCGTTCGAGTGCGAACGGCCGGCACCCCTATTATAAGTCGCTTAACAATCAGGGATTCTAGATCGAATATTAATTTCACCGTCGACACTGGCGCCGACATTTCCGTCATCCCTAGATCTTTCGCCCCGCGCAACCGAGTGCCGGGCCACCTACAGTTGTTCGCTGCGAACAACTCCCCCATAGCCACTTACGGGCGGAAAAATTTTAAACTCGATCTGGGTCTCCCACGCCCTATCTCCTGGCACTTCGTGATAGCCGATGTCAGCGAGCCCCTAATAGGATCTGACCTATTAGGAAAACACAACCTGTTGATAGACACTGCCAACAAGAGATTAGTTAGTCACAACGTCTCAACCCGTCTCTCCCCGCAAGCAGCTATAGGGGCGAACGACCCACCCGAGGACTCTACAGACCCAATCCCCGCGCTGTTGGAAGAATTTCGCAATTCAACAGTTCCCCTCTCCAACCAGCAACAACACAGATCCGGCGTGTTTCACCACATAGAAACACGCGGCCCACCGGTGAGCCAGCGCCCACGTCGCCTGGCCCCCGAAAAATTGCGAGCAGCCCGCGCCGAATTCGAATATATGCTCGAGCGAGGCATCTGTCAACCCTCGGTCAGCCCATGGGCAAGTCCACTTCACCTCGTCAAAAAACGCAACGGTGAATGGCGACCATGCGGTGATTATAGACAGCTGAACGCAGTAACAGTTCCCGACAGGTACCCAATAGCCCATCTTTACGACTATTCGTACAAGTTGCGCGGTTGTACAGTTTTCTCAACTCTTGACCTCACCAGGGCATACCACCAGATTCCGGTGGCACCTGAAGACGTACCCAAAACCGCCGTAATTACCCCCTTCGGACTCTTCGAATTCAAGGTGATGACGTTTGGCCTCAGGAATGCAGCTCAGACATTCCAGAGGTATATCGATTCGGCACTACGCGGCCTGGATTGCTGTTACGCGTATATTGACGATATACTAATAGCATCTCGGAACCTTGCGGAGCATCACCAACACCTCAGACAGGTCCTTGAACGCCTCAGACAATTTGGCCTCGTAATAAACCCAGAAAAATGCCAATTCGCCAAAGAGCAAGTTACCTACCTGGGTTACCATATCAACAGCCAAGGCATCCGCCCGCTTCCAGACAGAGTGGAAGCACTAACCCAATTTCCCCGTCCCTCCAACGTTCGCGAGCTGCGCCGTTTCCTGGGTATGCTAAACTTTTACCGACCCACACTACGAAACGCCGCACACATTCAGGCCCCTTTAAATGAGTACTTAAAGGGGGCAAAGAAGAACGACAAGCGCCCAATCGCCTGGACGGAAGCTGCAGACAACGCATTCCGTCAATCCAAGGCACAGCTGGCAAATGCTACCCTACTCCGTTACCCCGCAGAGGGCGCACCATTGGCCATCCAATGCGACGCGTCAGACACGGCCATGGGAGCAGTATTGGAGCAAGAATGCAACGGAAACTGGGAACCGCTCGGTTTCTTCTCAAGGAAACTTAATACGGCCGAGCGGAAATATAGCACGTACGACCGGGAGTTACTCGCTATGTACAGCGCCGTAAAGTATTTCCGACACATGGTAGAAGGTCGCCCCCTAGTAATCAGAACGGATCACAAGCCACTGATCTACGCATTCCGGAAGAGGTCCGGGAATGCATCCCCACGCCAGGAACGGCAGCTCGACCTAATAGGTCAATACACCACTGAGATCAAACACATCTCAGGGGAACAGAATGTTATCGCGGACGCCTTATCCCGCATCGATACCATTCAGCTACGCGCCGCCATCGCCGACGCCGACCTAGCTCAAGCACAGCAGAATGACAACCAGCTCGAGTCTCTTCTCAAAGCAGAGACAGCACTTCAGCTGCGCAAGTTCCCACTCGAGCAATCCGCAGACGAGATATGGTGTGATATCTCCACGGGAACAGTCAGGCCCTATATTCCCGGAGAGCTGCGAAGGAGCGTATTCGAGACCTTTCACGGTCCTGCTCACCCCAGCGGACGTGCAACCGCTGCAGCCATTCGACGTAAGTTCGTATGGCCTCGTATGAATAAAGACCTCACGAGTTGGGCTCGTGCCTGCCTTAAATGCCAGCGCTGCAAAATTAGCCGACACAACGTGTTGGAGCCAGCGCAATTCAAACTCCCCGAGGCTCGATTTACACACGTCCACATAGATATTGTGGGCCCCTTAACACCCTCGAGAGGATTCTCCTACATCCTCACCATGATTGACCGTTTTACTCGGTGGCCAGAAGCAACGCCACTACGGGTAGTCACCGCCGAGAGTGTCGCCAGAGCGTTTTACTCGACTTGGGTTACACGTTTTGGCGTACCAGCAACGTTAACATCAGACCGAGGTCCACAGTTCGAGGCCACGATCTTCAAGCAGCTTACTGACTTATTGGGCTGTCAAAGAAGTCATACGACCGCATACCACCCTTCATCCAACGGGATGATAGAGCGTTGGCACAGGTCGCTAAAAGCCTCCCTAATGTGTCATAACGACACGCAATGGTTCGACGCCCTCCCCACTGTCCTTCTAGGATTGAGGACAAGTATCAAGGAGGATCTGGGCGCATCCGCTGCAGAACTGACCTACGGCACCAACCTAGTGTTGCCAGGCGAACTATTTGTGGACAATGAAGCTCCACACGACCAACTACAAAGCGTAGGCTACCTCCGCGACCTGATGCGGAAGATCAGGGCAAAACCCGTAGCCCGACATGGCACCAAAAGAGTGTTTATCCACCCTGAGTTGCATAGCTGCACGCACGTCTTCGTCAGGGTGGACAAAGTTAAGAAACCACTCGATCCCCCCTACGAAGGGCCATATAAGATTCTAAAACGAATCAGCGATCGAGTGTACGAAGTGGAGATCCAAGGCAGATCAACCACTGTCAGCGTAGAAAGACTGAAACCGTGTTTCTCGGAGGCTAACCTCCCAAAGGCCACCACAAACCCCGATGCTACAGAGGAGCTACCCTCACCTTCTACGGCAGGAATACCAAACAGAAATAGCGGCCCCCTCACGCGAAGCCGCACCCGAGCGCCACCACAAGGCGCATGTACGGCCAACCTCACTTAACTACAGCCTTCTGAGTACTACTTCGCCCTACCAACAATATCGTGACTATGTCACTGGGGGGGGGAGTACTGTGGCGTATCTACCAACGCCACTGCTACCTTTTCAATCTACCTCAAAATCTTCCCTCCTAAAGCTCCATTAATTTCATAATTTTACCATGCAAGCGCAATAACTTCCCCAAGCATTCTCCTACCGATTGCATTACCTTTCGGTTATGCAAATAGCATCCAACATCAAGCATCTGCCCATCAAGGACATTCACGCAATTAACGCGTTATATAAATTTCCCTAGAAGAAATTCGGTACGCCAGTACCGCATACATCAATGCATCTCAGCATTGTTCTAAAAGGAAAACATTTCGGTTGCCATACTAGTTAACCGAAGTGGATTATAAAAACAATCAGCAGAACCCCTGTCTGCCTGCATTTACTGTCCCACACGTGCGCAACAGATTTTTATGTTGCACCAGTACTCACGGCGGCTTTTATGCAATCTTCAAAGCACCGGCGCAATTCGCGCCTAGCTGCCAAGAGCCGAATTCAATGCCAGTGTAAATACTCACACTGGAATTCGACCCATGACTCCCTAGGATTGCATACACAATTAACATGGTTGTAAACACAACCATCATTGTGTAATTATCCCAAATGTATCCTAATCCCTAACGTAGTATTTGGACAACTGCAAATATTTATCCCGAAGATGCTTTTTTCAGGAATTTTCATTCCCACGGTTCGACCACCCATGAGCTCGCGTCACGAGCCAACAAGGTGATCCGCGCACAAGAGTAGTTGAGTCGATGAAAGTGTTGTAAAGGAGTCGAGTCTCCTGGAGTCCATTATTACCGTGAACAACAAACTAGGCTGCGGCATTCTTTGCACAAGTCTCCTAACTCCAAAATTATATTTCATTAGTGATAAGAAAGTCTACAACTGTGTTCATGATCGAAACAATTTATTTTCTGTAATAGTGCAGTTCCTAATTTACATAAAACAAATTAAGGACCGGTAATAAAGTTAATCTCAGAGAGAGCTTGTGTGTTTGACTTCTTGTGGACGGTCCGTCGCGGAGTTTTGTTTCCTTGGAGGACAGTGTTCGGCGGAACTATCGTTAGGAAATCTTGGTGAACCTTGCCAAGGCCGGCATATAACCAAGAGAAATACCAGTGAAATACCCACAACTTCCTTATCCCATATTGTTTGAATGAGCTGGTGGATCTTTCGAGCGGTTGCCTCTCCTCCATGCTTCACAAGCTCTGCCGGTATGTAGTCGACTCCGGGAGCTTTGTTGTTTTTCAATCGATTTATTGCGTCTACAACTTCGTTGAGAGAGGGCTCTGGGATCTGAGGCTCGGCTGTATGTACGCTTGGTGCGTTTATTTGTGTTTGATGGGTGCGTACATTGAGCAGGTTTTCAAAGTATTGCTTCCACCTTGTCACGATATTTTTTGTTTCTGTGACCAGACAGCCGTTTGCGTCTCGAATTATTTTGACTCTCCCTCGGTAGCCATTTCTAATTGAATTCATGCCGGGATACATACCTCTGATGTTCTTTGCTCTAGAATTTTCTAAAATTATTTCGATTCGAGTCTTCTCCCATTCGCGTTTTTTGCGTTTGAAGAGTCTCATCGGCTCTCTCCGAATCGTAGCGTATCTTTCTGCGTTGATTTCATCATATCTTTCTGAATGGATCAGTCTGAGGCGTTTACGTTCTTCGATCTTCGCCCTGCAAGGTTTGGACTTAACTGTTTTCTTAAATCCTAATACCTTTTGAGCTGTTAGTTTGATTGTGTCTCTGATCGATTTCCATTTAGTGTCCACGCTATTAGCTTCCCCTTCCTCACTGCTTCCATTCTGTAGAATGCTAAATCTATTCGTTAGTTCGTCTTGATATTCAGTCCTTTTGCGCAGGTCTTTTAGTTTATCAGTGTCGAACTTTTTACTCGTCTCCCGTGACTGCCCATGTGGGATTGCTGCGAGGCGACTCCTGATTTTGCCCATCAATAGACGATGATCGGAGTCGCAATCTGCTCCTCTATATGATCTTCATCATCATCATCGGCACTACAACCGGGATCCGGTCTTGGCCTTATTTAACAAATCTCTCCACCGGTCCCGATTTCGAGCCGATGTCATCCAGTTTAGCACTCCCAGGCTCTGGGCGTCCTGGTCTACGCCATCCCTCCATCGCAGACAAGGTCTGTCGCGCTGTCTCCTTCCATACATCCTGCCACAAAGGACTTTCCGGGCAGGCTCCTCTTCGCTCATTCGAGCTAGGTGTCCCGCCCACCGGAGTCTACCGAGCTTGATTTTTCTTACAATATGAGCTTCAAGGTAGATTGCGTACAACTCATGGTTGTAGCGTCTCCGGAATCGTCCTCCCTCACATACGGGGCCAACAATTCTCCTTAAGACCTTTCTCTCGAACGCGGCCAAGAGTTCAGAGTGCCTTTTATTAAGCACCCAGGTCTCGGATCCATACATGAGTACTGGTAAGACCATGGTCTTGTACAGTGGTAGCTTGGATGTTCTGGATAAATTTCGGGATTTAAAGAGCCTTGATAGATCATAGTAGGCTTTGTTGGATTTAATCAGCCGTTCGCGTATTTCTTCTTCCATATTGTTATCGGCTGATACTATTGACCCAAGGTAGTTAAAGGATTGCACTATTTCAAATTTGTGCTCCACTACCCTGATAGTTTGACCAACGTTAGGTCTTCTCTTCGCAGAAGTTGCCACCATGTACTTGGTTTTTCCCTCATTAATGCGCAGTCCCAGTTTTTGTGCCGCCTGCTCGATCTGGGTGAAGGATTCCTGTACCGCCGATTCGGTTCTACCGATGATGTCGATGTCATCTGCGTAGGCAAGTATCTGGCTGGACTTGGTTACAATAGTCCCTCTTGTTGTAACGCCAGAGTCACGGATTGCTTTCTCCAACGCCAGGTTGAAGAGGAGGCAGGCCAGACCGTCCCCTTGTCGGAGTCCATTATAGATGTTTATTGGTTTGGACAGCAATCCCGCTACTTTTACTTGACTAGTTACGTTGGTCATGGTCAACCTACAAAGTCGTATCAATTTATTTGGAATGCCGAATTCTCTCATGGCATTATATAGTTCTAGTTAAAGGATTGCACTACTTCAAATTCGTGCTCCACTACCCTGATAGTTTGACCAACGTTAGGTCTTCTCTTCGCAGAAGTTCCCACCATGTACTTGGTTTTTCCCTCATTAATGCGCAGTCCCAGTTTTTGTGCCGCCTGCTATATCTGGGTGAAGGATTCCTGTACCGCCGATTCGGTTCTACCAATGATGTCGATGTCATCTGCGCAGGGAAGCATCTGGTTGGACTTGGTGATAATAGTCCCTCTAGTTGCAACGCCAGGTTGAAGAGGAGGCAGGCCAGACCGTCCCCTTGTTGGAGTCCATTAAAGATGTTAATTGGTTTGGAGAGCAATCCCGCTATTTGTACAACCTACAAAGTCGTATCAATTTGTTTGGAATGCCGAGCTCTCTCATAGCATTATATAGTTCTACCCTGGTTATGCTTGCGTAGGCGGCCTTAAAGTATATAAATAGATGATATAATGGAATCTTACATTCCAGACATTTTTCTATCGCCTGCCTAAAGGTGAATATCCGATCAATCGCTGATTTGCCTGGGATGAAGCCACACTGATATACACCAATGATGGCTTTAGCGTATGGGGCTATCCGAACTTGTAGGAAGGCATCGTGCCATACCGTATCAAAGGCTTTTTCGATGTCTAGAAGAACCAGGCTCGTTGACTCCATGTCGATGAATTTACCAGCTATGTGGTTTTTAATGCGCAAGACTTGGTGGATTGTGCTGTGACCACCACGGAAACCAAACTGAAAGTTTGGTAAGATGTTATTGTCTTCCACAAAACGATCAATCTTTTCCTTAATGATTTTTTCTAAGAGCTTACTCAGACAGCTAAGTAGACTAATAGGTCTGTAGCTTTCGGGGCTGTTCTTCGGTTTGCCGGGTTTCGGGATAAGTATTACTTTTGCTGTTTTCCAACAGTCCGGAAAATAGCAGTTCCTAAGACAAGCGTTGAAAATGAACGTTAAATAGTTACTTGCAGCAGGTGGAAGTGCTTTAATTAATTTGTTGTTAATATTATCAAGACCCCTGTCACCCGGGAGACCGGGGTTCGATTCCCCGTCGGGGACCCTCTGGCGCAAGACTAATGACCTTGCCCAGAAAAAATACTCGTAAATCATTATGGAAAATTTAACAAGCCTCAGAACTTGCTAAATAAGGCCAAGACCAGTTGCCGGTTCTAGTGCCGATGATGATGATGATTATCAAGACCAGCAGCCCTTTTTGATTTCGATTTTTTTATCAATTCTTTATCTTTGCTAATATTAGTTGCGTAAGTACTTTCAGCTGGTGATTGAGAAAGTACATGGATAGTGTTAGCAACTTCAGCCTCAGTATACGCGTCGCTTAGATGCATAGATATGGAATGGTTCTTACTAAACGTGTTAGCAAGTAGGTTCGATTTCTCCACTGAAGAAATAAACAACTTGTCGTGAACTTTAAACGGAGCAATACTTGACCCTCTCTTTATCATAATTTTTTATATTTTCCAGAACGGTTTGCTTGCTTTGTCAAGAGAGGAAAGGTGTTTATTCCAACACTTGTTCCTATATGCTGAGATGTCTTTTTTAATGATATTATTTAAGACTTGAACATTAACTAGAAAGTAGTCGATTCTATAACGAAGCCATTTTCTTCCTTCAGAGTTTCGTAGCCTAATCAGATCATGATCAACTGGAGCAGTAGGACATTTAGGTATCGCAAGTTCAGACCCTCTATTGATAACAGAAACCAAATTGTTACATAGGATATCAATGTGCTCGCTGCAGGTTATAGAATTTAGGCTGGTATCACCTAGAACCAAGTTCGTGTTTATATATGATTTATAACAATTCCAGTTGGCGGCGGAATAGTTGTGGTATAAACTGGTACGATTTACAGCTACTGTATGATTCACTGTGAGGCTGATCGGAAGGTGGTCTGAACTTAACGCATTTAGAGTTAATGGTACTGTGCAGTAATTTGGAATATTAGTGATATATAGATCAAGAGTTGAGGGGTTCTTGTTAGCACTCGATGGGATATAGGTGGGGAGAAGTGGATAAAGTATGGAAAAACTTGGGCTGGATTCAGTAACATCTAGTAAAATGTTACCCCAGCAGTTTGCACTAAGACAATTCCACGACTGATGTCTGCATTTTAGATCACCACCTTGTTTCGAGTGTTGAGTCTATACAATTTTTGCATATCCCGCTTAAAGTAAGTAGATTTCTCAATGTTTCCATTTCCTCCAGGGAAATAGACCGAAAAAATACTCACCTTGGAGTTATCACTTAATGTTAAATCTATACCAATTTCCTCGATTAACTTAAGGTGCAATGAAGGACGCAAGGTATGTTCTATAAATTTTTTCACAAGAATGGCGACACCTCCACCACTAGCATGTACCCTGTCTAGGCGATAACATATGTAATTTTGATGAGAGAAAGAAATGTCTTGTTTGAGCCAGGTTTCTGAAACAAGTGCAATATCAATATTAAAATTTATCAAGAAACTAAAAAATTCATGCTTTTTGTTTTTGATGCTTCTCGCATTCCAAGTTATGATGTTAAGAGAGTTTCTTAACATGTTTTTTCCGAGTATATGTACTTAATAGCTAATGAAGTAATGACGTTAAATTGGTCAGCTTTAGTTTGACAAGCACTAAGCTTGGTTACAACTTCATTAAGAAGAGAGTTTATCTCGCTAAATGAGAACAAGTTATCATTAGTTATAGTTTCAGACGGATTTTTGTTCGTGTGTGTCGTATCACTGTTGGAAGGTTGCTGGGTTTGATGGAGGCCAGAAGCCCAGGTGGATGAAGGAAGTGAAGGTTGACGCACAGATCGGGGTAGTGGAGGAAAATTATCAATGGATAATCGGTCGAGCAGTGGCTGCTGTTTGTCACTCGGAGGCTGTAGGAACGTTGTATTTCCTGTACCACGTCCACGTGGGGATAATTTGCGGCGAATGTCTATGTACTGCTTTCGGCTTATGAATTCTGGATCGGTGGATTTATGTGGCCCACTACAATTTGCACACTTGATGACCTTATTCGTATTGCAGTCGGATGTTTTATGGTTTCCCGAACAGATTGCACAGAAGCTATTTATGTGACAATGCATCGAGCCGTGGCCGTAAAGCTGGCAATTGTGACATTATGTGACCTTACCTGGATGATGTTTTTTGAAGTCCCAGCGAACGATGGTTTTGAACAAGGTAGAGTAGTTACGTTTCAGTGCGTTTAATTTAATAGTACCGCGTTGAATCTAGACGATGTACAAGTAGTGTTTGTACAGGGCTTTTGTTGACGAATTTAATGTGATGGTTTTAACATCTAGGCACTTAATCCCGAGTGCAATTAGTTCATTTTGCACTATATCGTTGCTAATCAAGTCTAATCCGGATAGTACAACCTTTAATGGACGATTTTCCTTTCGCGAGTGGGTAAAAAACTCACATTTTAACCGCGAGAGTTCAGTTCTAATTTTGTTATATATGTCCATTGTTGGGGAACATATTTTTTGTCCAAGCGATATGTTTTTAATTAAGTAGTTGTCTATCTTAATGTTACTCAAAATATTACGCACTATAGCACTAGTTGATTTTAACACCACAATTGGCGGAACGGTTTCGTTAGTAACTTTTGTGCACTGTTCATTGGTCGAATCCATTTCAGGTGAGTCTTCCATCAGACTTTGAAGTGGTTGGAAAATGTTAGTGTGAACACATTTTTTATTATTATTCACTTTATTATTAACTTTTGAAAGGGAGGGGGGAGTTCGGCCTCCAATAACGGGGTCGTAACGCAACCGTTTACGCTTAATTTTGTTTAACACACGTGGCCCAGGGGCCATAACTTAACGGTTTTAACACTTGTTCAAATTTTTGTATGCGGAAAACGAGGCAAAGAAAACAAGATAATAATAATTAAATTGTGATGAATTATTGTGATAATAACGGTTGATTAAGATAAATAGCACGAGCAAAACTGAGCGACAAGTTGTCGGTTTGAAAGTCAACCAGGTACTGAATATAATATAATAATAAGTGTTGTGTCATACATCTTCAGATGAGTTTACTCTGTCGGTGGCATTTAATTTAATAATATATAGGTTGTTTCATTTCGAGATATAGAACTTTAAATTTATATAAAATACAGAAAAATTATTTTAATGGACACAAATGTAACATTATTTAAACGACAAAATGGAAGTTGAGAGAAGAAAGAGAATTTAAAATCTAAGATAAATGAGAGAATAGAAATGACAAGAATCATGAAAATTCAAAATAATACAAGGAACAGGAAAGGAAAGAGAATATGAATGAAAATTATGAAAAAGAAAAATTATGAATATAAAGATAGTAAATAAGAGTAAGTGAAATATTAAAAAAGGAAGAAAAAAAAACGAATTAAAGAATAAAAAATTAATGATTAAAAAGTAAATTTAAAAAAGAAGAAAGAGAACTAAAACCTAAGATAAATGAGAGAATAGAAATGACACAAATCAAGAAAATTGAGAATAATACAAAGAATAGAAAGAAAGAAAACGAGATATGGTGCTAGAGACTCCGCCGTGAGTTGAACGTGTGTCCTCCCGTGCCTAAGTCCAGCGTCTTCTTCGGTACAGCGTTCAGCTGCCCAATAGCGATCGGATTGTTCAGCCTTTTGTGCTGAATCTTAAAATCGCTGATATAGTTCATTATAAGCCCAAGTATTATTAAGCCTTTGGTATTTATTCGGTGATTAAATGCCAAATAATTGAAGACTGTATGGTGCCCCTCGCAACAAATCGACTCAACCGTCACTTGGACGAACTGTATCAGTATTACAGTCGATGGAAAATACGACTTAATCCATCCAAAGCAGTAGCCATAATTCTGAGTAGTAAACACTCCCAACCTACTTCTCGATATTCACAGAATATTCGAATAAAAATGGGAGATACTACGATTAGACCACAGGACAAGATGAAATATCTCGGGGTCACTTATACCCCAAAAATGAATTTCATCAAACATGTGACCCACATTCTCCAAAGGGGCCTCGGTCGGTCTAAGCAACTGCACAACATCTTGAAGTGGGGGAACAAAGTTGACACCAAAGTTAAGCTTCTCTGCTATAAGCAGCTAATCCGATCTGGAATATCGTACGCCTTTCCCATATGGTCCTGCATATCTTCGGCTCAAATGGAAAGACTTCGGGTTTTCGAAAGGAAACTCCTCAGAAGATGCACCAATCATTCTAGAGGGCCTGACGGTCGTCATTACCCCAACTCTCACCTATACGAAGGCGCCTCCATTACCCCTATCGACGAGCACTTGCTTCAATTAGCATATAAGTACCTCGAAAACATTCAGAACAGCGAGAACCTACTTGTACGGGACTCTTGCGTTCTTGACCCTTCTCTCTCTCGATCTCTTCGGATCAAACCCCCACAATTTCTTCTTCAGTACAAAACTGAAGAAAGTACCCTTCCTAACAACATTCCCCTCTATAATAGAGGATTCCTGGACCCATCCCATAGGGTCTACAATTAACAAACCAAACACACGAACGCACAGTACAAGACGGCACAAACACAAACATACACACCGACCAAAGAGCAGATTATCAGACGCCAAAGACGTGATCTGCGTTTACTACCGCACCCAAGACCCACCGGTCTTGTAAGATTTCTTTCCCACCATCCCTCTTTAAAAGTAGTTAGAGAACACTTGGACTACCACTGTCCACACTATCCTTGGATACCCCCCCTTTTTTTTCTTCTCTTTTCAGATGCCGCGAGACCGAGCCCAACATCCTCACGGATGTGGGTGATTCTGGTTACCGCAAGATGACCAGAAGTCAGAGACAAGATGAAGGACACATATGTCCTGTCTCGCCAGATTCGGCCTTCTCCCCACCATTTTTTTTTTTTTTTTTTTTTTTTTTTTTTTTTTTTTTTACTGTATGGTGCCGATTTAGGCCGCTGACGACGGTTATCCACCTGTATCGTGGAGTGGATTATTCGTGTATTCGGGTTTCTTCCAATGCAAATATTTTGTATCTTTGTTGTGTGAAATAAATGATATTACAGTTCTTGAGAAGTTAATTCCTTTATGAAGTGGTTCCAGGTAGGATGCTGTTATCGAGCGTTTAGTAGTCGCACTTTCATAAATGAAGTTCAGATTTTTATTTTCAAAAACATTTATCGTCTGATTTAATTTTATTAGTGTTCTTAATCGTTGGCGAGGGGAGATGATGTGGAGCAACAATTAACATTAAGTGTCGAAAATTGAGGGCTTCTTCAATTCGTGATTAGTTGGATTAAGATAGTCTGCGATGGTTGGTTGGGATTACTATTCTTAGTTTCTATTGTGTTACCATTAACAATACCACCTCTGGTATTAGACCGCTATCTCGTTTTAGAGACGTTTTCCTGCAGTTGAAGTTAAAACTGTTCCTGGACTTTGATTGACTTGTGATTAAACAGTTAGTTTCACAGCTTCTGAGAGAATCTCTCTAATATCATTTTCACGTCTTCCACTAAAGGATTATGGCAATATACTTAGGTAAATATATTGATTAAGTTCAAAACACGAATTTTTCAAACAAATGAACCTTTAAACCCGAACACTTTAAGTATATAGCATGTATATATTTGAATAAGCTACTCGAGAGCCTTCAAAGCACGTCTGCACTCGGAAATTTCTCTTTTTCTTGTTACACAGTAGCCGTAACCTTTTCAACAGATTTCACCATCTTCTTCTTTGGAGCTCGTTCGCCTTTAACAATTCACTGTTTTAATTCTTCTTTCGTCTCGGGAGTGTAGTGGTGTCTCCATGTTACATCTACTGTTACTAATCTGCGCAGAAACTCTTCTGGGTTGCGACGCATGTGCACCAAAAGTTCTCAGTTACGAGCAAATGCGGCACCCATCTCGCAGATATTTTTTCATACCCAATTTATCATGCAAAATTGAAACATTAAAGAAATTGAAAATTCACAAATACCTACAGAGGAATCATTATCATCATCATCGGCACTACAACCGGGATCCGGTTTTGGCCTTATTTAACAAATCTCTCCACCGTTTCCGATTTAAAGCCGATGTCATCCAGTTTGGCACTCCCAGGGTCTGCGCGTCCTAGTCTACGCTGTCTCCTTCCATACATCCTGCCACAAATGACTCTCCGGTCGGGCTCCTCTTCGCTCATTCGAGGCAGGTGTCCCGCCTACCGGAGTCTACCGAGCTTGATTTTTCTTACAACATTTGCTTCAAGGTAGATTGCGTACAACTCATGGTTGTAGCGTCTCCGGAATCGTCCTCCCTCACATACGGGGCCAACAATTCTCCTTAAGACCTTTCTCTCGAACGCGGCCAAGAGTTCAGAGTGCCTTTTATTGAGCACCCAGGTCTTGGATCCATACATGAGTACTGGTAACATCATGGTCTTGTAGAGTAGTAGCTTAGATGTTCTGGATAAATTTCGGGATTTAAAGAGCCCTGATAAACCATAGTAGGCTTTGTTGGATTTGATCAGCCGTTCGCTTATTCCTTCTTCCATATTGTTATCGGCTGATCCTACTGACCCAAGGTAGTTAAAGGATTGTACTACTTCAAATTCGTGCTCCACTACCCTGATAGTTTGACTAACGTTAGGTCTTCTCTTCGCAGAAGTTGCCACCATGTACTTAGTTTTCCCCTCATTAATGTGCAGTCCCAGTTTTTTGTACCGCCTGTTCGATCTGGGTGACGGAGCTCTGTACGGCCGAATCGAATCTACCAACGATGTCGATGTCATCTGCGAAGGCAAGTATCTGGCTGGACTTGGTGACAATAGTCCCTCTAGTTGTAACGCCAGAATCGCCGATCGCTTTCTCCAACGCCAGGTCGAAGAGGAGGCAGACCAGATCGTCCCCTTGCTGGAGTCCATTAAAGATGTTTATTGGTTTGGACAGCAATCCCGCTATTTTTACTTGACTAGTTACGTTGGTCATGGTCAACCTACAAAGTCGTATCAATTTGTTTGGAATGCCGGACTCTCGCATAGTATTATATAGTTCTACCCTGGCTATGCTGCCGTAGGCGGCCTTAAAGTCTATAAATAGATGATATAATGGGATATTAAATTCCAGACATTTTTCCATCGCCTGCCTAAGGGTGAATATCTGATCAATTGCTGATTTGCCTGGGATGAAGCCACATTGATATTGACCAATGATGGCTTCAGCGTATGGGGCTATCCGATTTTGTAGGATAGCGGAGAATATCTTATAGGCGGTATCCGGCAATGTTATACCCCTATAGTTGCTGCACAGTGCGATATCTGCCTTCTTATGTATGGGGCAAATTATACCACGACGCCAATCTTCCGGCATCTCCTCTTGCTCCCATACGTGCACCATCATCATCATCATCATCATCGGCACTACAACCGGGAATCGGTCTTCGCCTTATTTAGCAAGTCCTGAGACTTGTTAAATTTTCCATAATGATTTATTTTTTTCTGGGCAAGGTCATTAGTCTTGCGCCAGGGGCTCCCCGACGGGGAATCGAACCCCGGTCTCCCGGGTGACAGGCGGGTATACTAACCACTATACTATCGAGGAGCCCATACGTGCACCACTATTATTATTATTATTATTTATTGGCCTGTAGGAACCCGGAAGTTCATGCCCTCACTGGGTCGACTCGATACGTGGACCACGATCTCATGAATTGCGTGATGTAACGCTGTCCCTCCTTGTTTGGCCAGATCAGGTGGTATGCCACCAGCTCCGGGGGTTTATTTGATTTGAGCTGTCTTATGGCTTTTAATATTTCCTCAATGTTTGGTGGCGGCAACATTTGGTCTTGATCTTGCATTGGTGAATCCTCCAATTCTTCTGTGAGCTGACTATTTAGCATTTCATTGAAATGCACTTCCCATCGCTCCAGAATGCTTTCAGGATCGGTGATCGGTGGTCAGATTACCCTCTTTATCCTTGCAGTAAGTGCAGCGTGGTGTGTACTGCGTCATACTGCAGATTAATTGGAAGAACTTCCGCGCCTGGTGCGGACCTCGCTCTCTACTTTTCTCTATTTCACAGACTAGATTTTCTTCCCAGGCACTTTTCTTTTGTCTGTGGAGTATTTTGTCAGATCTTCTGAGCTCTTTGTATTTCTCCTCGCGTACCCGCGTCCTATGAGACTGCTGTATTGCCCGGTATGCAGCATTCTTACGTTCAGTCGCAAAGTTTGCACTCATCATCAAACCAGTCGCTCCGATCTCTACGACTACTGCCTAAGATGGAGTTGACAGTATTAATCACAGTATTCTTAAGGCATGTCCATTTCTATTCTACGCCCGGCATTCTGGCACCGGGGCTTACTGTCCCTCCGTCGAACTCTTCGGGTGCGACTCTTAGTGCATGATCAAAGGTGTTACTGGTATTCTCATTGCGTAAGGCAACCGTGTTGATTCGAACCTGACACGTGGATGCAATACGTCTCCGTAAGGCAATCCGCGCTTGGAAAACTGTACCAGCAAGAGAGTGATCCTAGTCGCCGTTGGCACCTCGGTACGTTCGTACCGTCATCAGGCTCGAAGAGTGGCGGCGATCTATCAACACGTGGTCAATTTGGTTGCGAGTGGCTCCATCAGGTGATACCCAGGTGGCTTTGTGGATATCTTTACGCGGAAACCTGGTACTCGCAACGACCAAGTTTTCGGATGCTGCCAGTTCGATGACTCGTAGTCCATTGTCATTAGTGTTCTCATGCAAACTACGAGAACCTGCGTAGTGCCTGAAAGCCGGCTTCTGATCTATTTTCCCATTAAAATCACCAAGAAGGTTCGACGTTCTCGTAGTATTCTCCTTTTTCGTCGCCAGGGGACTCCTCTGTAGGTCTATAGCGTATTGCGACGATAGTGAAGAACGTGTGATTCGAACTGACGCTATGGCGGCTAGAATCACTAAAAATTGAACCAATGCTCAACACATCAGGCCACTGCCTCGTGTACGAATTCGAATTCTAAACTCAAGAACACTCAACTGGTGTGGAATTGCTATGTTATTGCTTGGTATACGGCTTGCTTGTTCATTGTGTGTGTATCTGTTAGAAACTTCACAGGTCCGTGAACGTTTATGAGGCTTATGTTCTTAAGCTTGCTTCGTACGCGAAGAGTACATAGCCTTTCGTTAATTTCATTAGAGCCGAAAATGCAGGCTTCAGTTTTTGGCTGACTAGAAAGCCTACCCCGAGCACATGGTGTTTTGCATGACAGCTATAATAAATGTCATACTCGCTTCATTGAATAACCCCAATTCCCGTCCATCTTATTTCTTGGAATGCTGTTATGTCAGCCTTATATTCGGACATGGCATCGGGGAGCAACAAAAAGTCACTTGGGGCTGGATCTGGTGAGTAAGGCGGATGGGCAAGCAGTTCAAACCGTAATTCGTGGATTTTCGCCATCGCAACCTCTGAGGTGTGAGACGGCGCGTTGTCTTGGTGAAACAGGATTTTCTTTTTCTGGAAATGTGGCCGTTTTTCCGCAATTTCTGCCTTCAGTTGGTCGAGTAATGATGCGTAGTATAGTCCTGTAATGGTTTTTCCTTTTCGAAGATAATCGATTATGATAACTCCATGACTATCCCAAAAAAAGTCGCCATCACTTTCCCACCCGAAAAAACAGTTTTTGCTTGTTTTTGGAGTCGATTCCCCCTTAGCAGTCCACTGTTTTGACTGTATTTTTTTTTTCGGGCGTATAATGGTGTATCCAAGTTCCACCGGCAGTCATTAATCGACGCCAAAACTCGGATTTATTGCGGCTTAAACTGCGCCAACATAGCGTTTGAAATGTTTGTGGTGGTTTTTAATGGGACATCAACAAGGATGCTAGTTAATAAAAACACCACCGACGAAAAGACGCGAAAAGGAAACAAAGTTCTTCAGATGAAACACTTCCCAAACGGAGCGAACAGAAGGAAATAAAAACACACGGGTTGTTGTTTCGATGAAAGTTCTTTTATTAATTTTCCTTGTTTTTATTACACTGTTATATTCTTTCGTTTGACTATTTATTTAGTAGACGCAAACGGGACACCCGCAAACTCGACACATCAGCCACACCAAAATCCCGACGATCTTGTGAATAATAAACGCACTCCACGGGGGATAAACTCTGACTCGTGACTAGAGCTCACCAAAGAAACGGAAAACCTCAAAAGAACTGCAAAAGGAGGAGGGGCCACACGATTAACTCGAGGGAGTTAATCGTGATTGGACCGGACGGAATAGGCATACATTATGCATGTGTGCGTATGCCTTGCATACGATCGTCCGGCGACCGTGGATGGAGGGCAACATCGCTAGTGCATTTTCCAAGAATGTAAACACTAGCATCTGGGGTGTGAAAGACCCAAACCGAAGATTTGGTCATCCTAATGGGAGGCCATAAATCATCATTTCGGTTGCCGATGATTAAACATTGCAACGAACATAGGGTGCAGCCATCGCCAGATGTTGAAAGTAAACATTTTCTGGCTGCATCTTGTTCGTTGCATGATTGCGGTCCCTGGACGTGGGGACCGATAATTGTAAACCAGCGATTGCTGGTAATTAGGGAAGTGTTTGGTTTGCGTCAGCCGAAACCTTGTCGGCGGTAGCAAACCAATGGGAGCAAATAGCCGCATGCAATAAGTGCCAAGGGCAAACAAGTAAAACGAGTCAACAAGGAACTCCTTGTTGATGTTGTTTCCATAGCATAAGGCTATGGAAACAAGCTGCCCTGGCAGAATGTATGCTTAAAGATAGGATTTCACATGCCACGGCAATGTGATGATTTTGCCGTGGACTTATGCTTTTTTTAGGAAATAATGTATGCCCGAGGGTGAGTTTTCGATGCCACGGCAAGGTGATAAGCTTTGCCGTGGACTTAATGTCTTTTAGGAATTAATGCCTGCCCGAGGGTGGGTTTTTGATGCCACGGCAAGGTGATAAGCTTTGCCGTGGACTTAATGTCTTTCAGGGGTGGTGTTGGTGAAAAAGGGGTTTAGAAGGAAAAACCCCCCACAGAATAGGTAAGCTGCCTAACAGAAATTCAAAACAGTTATCCGATTGGGTAACCGTATTAATTCCAGCGATTTGGCTGGGGGTAAATGCCGTAGCAAGGTTACGCAACCTTGCTGAAGTTCGACCGAGAGGTAAGTCGATCGCCTGGAATAGTGGGGATCGAGCGATGCATGGCTCTTCGGGCCCTGAAAAGCCCCACATCACTCCCTCCCCAGTGACGTAGTCACGAAAGAGGTAAGGCAGGTTAGGGGGTGGTTAGTTGGTTATGGGCACGCGCTTGAGCGCGAGTACGGGGAGGTTGTGCCGGTGGTGTAGGAGTGGTATCAGCAGATGGGGGTGGTTCTGGAGCGGAAGCTTCCAGAAAACAGGGCTTAAGCCTTTCGACGCTGACCGTGGATCGCTTGCCTCTAATGTCGATCTCGAAGACGCGGTCACTGATGCGGCGGAAGACTTTGAATGGGCCATCATAAGGTGGGTCGAGGGGTTTTTTGACCTTATCCACCCTGACAAAGACGTGCGTGCAGCTGTGCAGTTCAGGGTGGACGAAAAGTTTTTTGGAGCCGTGCCTGGTTACAGGGGTTGCCCTAACCTTACGTAGCAGGTCACGGAGATGTCCCAATTCACGAAGTTGGTCACGCGGTGTTTCGCCATTTAGGAAAAGTTCTCCTGGAAGAAGGAGGTTGGTACCGTAGGTAAGCTCTGCTGCCGAAGCACCCAGGTCCTCCTTAATGCTTGTCCTCAGGCCGAGGAGGACGGTTGGTAGGGCGTCAAACCATTGTGTGTCATTATGACACATGAGTGAGGCTTTTAGAGATCTGTGCCAGCGCTCTATCATCCCATTTGATTGCGGGTGGTAGGCGGTGGTACGACTTCTTTGGCAGACGAGAAGATTTGTTAGCTGCCTAAAAATTGTCGCCTCAAATTGTGGACCTCGGTCCGAAGTTATGGTGGTTGGTACACCGAAGCGTGTGACCCAAGTTGTATAAAAGGCCTTGGCGACTGATTCGGCAGTAACTGCCCGGAGAGGTGTCGCCTCTGGCCATCGCGTGCAGCGATCCATCATAGTGAGGATATAAGAAAATCCTCTTGATGGAGTAAGCGGTCCCACTATGTCTATGTGGACATGGGCGAAGCGTGCCGTGGGAAGCTTGAATTGCGCTGGCTCCAGTACATTATGCCGCGCTACTTTGCAGCGCTGGCACTGGAGACAAGCACGGGCCCAACCGGTGAGATCTTTATTCATCCGGGGCCAAATGAATTTGCGACGGACAGCAGCGGCTGTTGCTCGGCCGCTGGGGTGGGCTGGGTTGTGGTAAACCTGGAACACGCCCTTACGAAGTTTCTCGGGAATGTAAGGTCTAGCGGTTCCAGTGGAGACATCACACCAGATTTCGCCCAAAGGGTCGCGAAGGGTAATTTTCTTAAGCTCTAGTGCCGTATCGGCAGTTAGGAGGGACTTGAGCTGTTCGTCCTCCTCTTGAGCTAGGGCAAGGTCAGTGTTATTCAAGGCGGTACGCAAATGAATCGTATCGATTCGAGAAAGGGCGTCCGCCGTGACATTCTGTTTACCGGAGATATGCCTGATCTCCGTAGAATATTGCCCAATGAGGTCTAATTGACGCTCTTGTCGGGGGGAGGCATTTCCCGACTTCTTCCGGAACGCATAGACCAATGGCTTATGGTCTGTTAAGATGGACAGTGAGCGACCTTCTATCATATGACGGAAGTACTTAACAGCGCTGTAGATCGCGAGCAATTCACGGTCGTAGGCGCTGTAACGTCGCTCAGTGGGACTCAGTTTCCTTGAAAAGAAACCAAGTGGTTCCGGGCGGCCTTCAATGTCCTGTTCAAGGACGGCTCCGATTGCGGTATCCGATGCGTCGCATTGGATAGAAAGTGCCGCTCCCTCGAGAGGGTATCGGAGTAAGGTGGCATTTGCCAATTGTTCTTTGGACAGTTGGAATGCTCTATCAGAGACTTCTGTCCAATTAATGGGGCGCTTATCATTGCGCTTAGCTCCTTTTAAGAATTCATTGAGCGGAGCTTGAATCTGGGCAGCATTCTTCAGGGTAGGACGGTAGAAGTTCAGCATGCCCAAAAATCGACGAAGCTCACTCACGTTAGTAGGCCGAGGATACTTCATGAGGGCCTCCACACGGTCTGGTAGTGGGCGAATGCCCTGGTTGTCAACGACATAACCCAGATAGGTGATTTGCTCCTTGGCGTATTGACACTTATCTGGGTTGATGACAAGACCGAATTCACGGAGGCGCTCTAGGACCTGACGTAAGTGGCGTTTATGTTCGGCGTGGTCTTTGGAGGCGATGAGAATGTCATCAAGATAAGCATGGCAGCAATTAAGACCACGTAAAGCCGTGTCGATATAACGCTGGAATGTCTGTGCGGCATTCCTGAGGCCGAAAGTCATCACTTTGAACTCGAAGAGTCCGAAAGGTGTAATGACTGCGGTCTTGGGAATGTCTTCAGGTGCCACCGGAATTTGGTGGTATGCCCTGGTGAGATCCAGGGTAGTGAAGACATTGCACCCTCGTAACTTGTACGAAAAATCGTAGAGGTGTGCAATTGGGTATCTGTCCGGGACAGTTGCTGCGTTCAACAGCCTGTAATCGCCACATGGGCGCCACTCACCAGAACGTTTCTTCACTAAGTGGAGTGGGCTTGCCCAGGGACTGTCCGACGGTTGGCAGATACCTAGTTCGATCATATGCTCGAACTCCGCGCGCGCCGCACGTAATTTTTCCGGAGCCAGTCGACGTGGACGCTGGCTCACCGGGGGACCACGTGTTTCTATATGATGAAACACCGTGGCTTTATGTCGGCGTTGGTTAGGTAGAGGAATTGTTGTACTCACAAATTCCTGTACCATAACCTGGAATGGGTCTATGCACTCTGTGGCCCCTGAAGTTGCCGCTGGTGATGCCGTCATGGGCAAGGGGGGTGCGGTTGGAGCCACAAGTCTGTTATGGGTCGAATCGACCAACAGATTATGTGCACCTAATAGGTCGGAACCTATCAGGGGTTCATTTACGTCCGCAATGACGAAACGCCAAGTGATCGGACGACAAAGACCCAATTGGAGTGTCAGCTTTTTACGTCCGTACGTAAGTATCGGCGTATTATTTGCAGCTGACAATTTAAGTGCGTCTGGCACGCGGTTACGCGGAGCAAACGATCGCGGGAGGACTGAAATATCGGCGCCGGTATCGACAGTAAAAGCGATATTCAGTTTTGAATCCCGGATGGTTAGGCGACTTATCGTATGGGTGCCGGCCGATTGCGCGAGGGTGTCGGTCGGCAAAATTAGTTTAAAGAGCGCCTTTGGTTAGTGGAAGGTTGTGTCCAACCACAAGGCGCTTTGCAGTTAAATGCGCGATCACCATATCGTTGGTGATTGGCGCACCAAGGCAGAGTAACGGCATTATCAGGGATATTCTGCGTATTGCTATTGCCATTACGGGGAGGTCGAGCCGGAGCTCGCTGGGAATTGGCCCGGTGAGGGCCATTTTGAGGGATATAGGCCCTCTGAGGGGCATTTTGGGAGTAGTTTTGCCGATTAATAGGACGGCTCGGCATGGCTCGGTTCTGGGCGCTTCGAGGATTGTTCCTCACCTCCGCACGCAATTGAGTTATCTCGCGGAGGAGTGAGGTTTGGAGCGCCCGAAGGTCAGCAGGGGTTAATTGTGGTGGCGGACCTCTCTGGTTAAATACGTTGGGGCCTGCCTCTGGATTCCCCTGAGGGAAATTGGTTGAGGCGGGCCTTCTAAGAGGTAATTGAGCTTGAGGAGAATGGGGAGTCGGGACCAGTTGAGGGGCTGTGAAAGGCAGACAAGGGTGCCGTGCAGGCTGGGCGGCGTGTTGAGAAACCGCCGCTACCTGGTACGCTGGAGGCTCAGAATACTGATCTGAGCTTTCCATGATTGCGTCCGCAATTTTGGATAAATAGCCCAAACTCTGATTGGGTTGGGCTATAAGTGCCGAACGGGCATGCTGGGGAAGACACCTCAAAAAGTGAGGCTTTATTAGGTCGTCCCCAATCCTGGTCCCCGCTATAGAGCGTAAATGGGTCAGGAAAAGAGATGGTCTCATCCCAGAAAGGTTGGTTACAGCGGCTAAACGTTGTTGCCGCACACGTCCAGTTTCGTCCAAAGCGTCGAGCAGAGCTTCACGCATGTTGCTATATGGGTTGCGGCCGGCCGACCTTATTATGTGGGCAACATGCGGTCGCTGAGTGCGGTCAAGCACTTTCAACAGCTCGACTGCACGAAGTTGTTCGTCGTGCAAGGCTGAGGCCTGGAAGATGCGGTCTGCCACTGCAAACCAAAGGTCTGGGTCCTCCTCATCGAAGGGGGGAAGCCCTATATTAGCAGGACGAGTCCCATTCCCGAGGCTGGAAGCATCGTGGAATTCTTGGGACTCTGAAGGTCTTTGGATTTGTTGTGAGGTGCCGGCGCGAGATGTGGGCATGATAATGCCAGAATCCACCAATTGGCCGGCACTAGGGGTGTTAGAAGAGGTTGGGGGAGCGTTGGAAGGTTGGGGTCGGTTCACGACACTGGGGGCAACCAGTGGTGCCAGAGGGGTAGATTGCGCCGGCAAGTCTTGGTCAGCATCGACTTGCTCAGCAGGGAAATCGACGCTGGAGGCGTCGTGGAATTCGAGAGGCTCGGATTGTTCCTGAGCCTTTTTGGCCATGGTGTTTCTCGTGTTGACCATAATGGATAGTGACGCGAAACGGGAGTCAAAGGCGTAAGAGAACGCGAAGAAGGGTGGAAGGAGGCCAATGGGTGAAAAGGAGTCGCAGGAAGTTGAGAGAACCACGGATGTCTTAAAACAATGGTTTTCCCTAACCAAAATAAGCCGAGCGAAGGTCGGAAGTGGAGTCAAGAGGAGCCAAAAGGGAATCGAGCCGTGGGCTTACTTCGAGTCGCGAATAAGTGGTCGTGTGGAGTCGTGATATGAGTGTGAGGAGTCTTGTGCGTTCAAATGTGCCCAGAAGGGGCTTACAAATGGTTTTAGTTAAATTTTGTTTTTATACTTTATAGAATTTGGCAATATTCGTCTCTATTCAAGTTGGTTTGGAGTTAAAAATTTATTTGGTCGAGTACATTCGAAACAATCCTAATGTGATTATGACTTAGTGTATGAGGTGCAAACGTTTGCTTTGTTTTAAAGGGAATGTTATGTACTATTTTTGGAATGTTAATTGCATATGTTTGTTGGGCGATAATTTCCGGTTAAATATGTAAATTTTGTAATTTGGTGTTTATGCATAACTTGTACATGATCGTAAGTGTAGTTCTTTAGAATTAATAGTAGTTCCGTGTTGTTTTACATTGAACCACGAATTGCGATCTGATTCGGGTTCTTAACATTCTATGCCTGCCAAATTGGATGTGTTACTATTAGGTGCTAAGTGAAGGAGTATATCTATTTTGTTTTAGCTTTACTTAATAATTAATTGACCTTGTTCTGTCTGTTGTCTATTAACTATGGGTCTTGTTGTTTTAGGTGTTATCTGTTAATTATTTTGAATATTTAATTTTGCCTTACGGTACTTAAAACTGTTTATGTAATTGTAAAAATAGTAAACGTGAATAATAAAGGAAAACGAGTGTTTGTTTTTAAATTTATATATGGTGGCTCAGAAGGAGCTCGCCGAAAAGGAATTAACAAATTTTGAAAAATATTAAAAGAACATAAAGTAAAGAAAGAAGAAAATAAACCTTGTTCTCGTATGGGGTGCCTGGTGATGTGGTGTTGGGGCTGTTGCTCCTAGCCCAGGTGTTGTTAGATACAGCTGTGTTGTTCCGGTCTCGGTAGTCCTCGACTGCTTCCGGTGATGTTATGCCAGGTGCTGTTGTTGGGCTGGCGTTGGGGCGTACCCTTTAATTGTCTTTTTCTTTATTTTATTTAATTTTGTTGTTAGTTGTTTTCACTTTTGTGAGTCAGGAAGGTATTCTATTTGTTGCCTGGTGTTTAGCATCGGTTGGTTGTAAATTTTTAACCTCATCCAATACGCTCGGCTAAAGTGTTTCAATCGTTGGAAGTTTTTTTATGCAGGACTCCTTTCATAAATTTATGTCGATCAGTGCTAGACTAAGAAAGTGGTGGTTCTACAGGTTCAGGTACTTCGACTTTAATTGGTGTGACGATGATTGTATTGTCCACTTGATTTATTTACGATGTCCTGGTGTTGAAAATACTTCAATTTCGGCTTGAAATTTCATTGGGTTGATGTGCATTGAAACAATTATGTGCACGTGCTGTTTTCGATGTTTTCAATTTTATTGTCCAATGAGAGATGATGATAAACAAAATCGACCGAAGCCCGCTAACCGTATTGTCTGTGTTACTTCACTTTCGAATAGAAAATCTTTGCCGGATTTCACTCGGAATTGGTTTGTTCTCCGGTCACTAATGTTCGAAGGTTGCGCGTTTTTTTACGGGGTCACCAATGTAGTGGGTTTTTAATGGGACATCAACAAGGATGCTAGTTAATAAAAACACCACCGACGAAAAGACGCGAAAAGGAAACAAAGTTCTTCAGATGAAACACTTCCCAAACGGAGCGAACAGAAGGAAATAAAAACACACGGGTTGTTGTTTCGATGAAAGTTCTTTTATTAATTTTCCTTGTTTTTATTACACTGTTATATTCTTTCGTTTGACTATTTATTTAGTAGACGCAAACGGGACACCCGCAAACTCGACACATCAGCCACACCAAAATCCCGACGATCTTGTGAATAATAAACGCACTCCACGGGGGATAAACTCTGACTCGTGACTAGAGCTCACCAAAGAAACGGAAAACCTCAAAAGAACTGCAAAAGGAGGAGGGGCCACACGATTAACTCGAGGGAGTTAATCGTGATTGGACCGGACGGAATAGGCATACATTATGCATGTGTGCGTATGCCTTGCATACGATCGTCCGGCGACCGTGGATGGAGGGCAACATCGCTAGTGCATTTTCCAAGAATGTAAACACTAGCATCTGGGGTGTGAAAGACCCAAACCGAAGATTTGGTCATCCTAATGGGAGGCCATAAATCATCATTTCGGTTGCCGATGATTAAACATTGCAACGAACATAGGGTGCAGCCATCGCCAGATGTTGAAAGTAAACATTTTCTGGCTGCATCTTGTTCGTTGCATGATTGCGGTCCCTGGACGTGGGGACCGATAATTGTAAACCAGCGATTGCTGGTAATTAGGGAAGTGTTTGGTTTGCGTCAGCCGAAACCTTGTCGGCGGTAGCAAACCAATGGGAGCAAATAGCCGCATGCAATAAGTGCCAAGGGCAAACAAGTAAAACGAGTCAACAAGGAACTCCTTGTTGATGTTGTTTCCATAGCATAAGGCTATGGAAACAAGCTGCCCTGGCAGAATGTATGCTTAAAGATAGGATTTCACATGCCACGGCAATGTGATGATTTTGCCGTGGACTTATGCTTTTTTTAGGAAATAATGTATGCCCGAGGGTGAGTTTTCGATGCCACGGCAAGGTGATAAGCTTTGCCGTGGACTTAATGTCTTTTAGGAATTAATGCCTGCCCGAGGGTGGGTTTTTGATGCCACGGCAAGGTGATAAGCTTTGCCGTGGACTTAATGTCTTTCAGGGGTGGTGTTGGTGAAAAAGGGGTTTAGAAGGAAAAACCCCCCACAGAATAGGTAAGCTGCCTAACAGAAATTCAAAACAGTTATCCGATTGGGTAACCGTATTAATTCCAGCGATTTGGCTGGGGGTAAATGCCGTAGCAAGGTTACGCAACCTTGCTGAAGTTCGACCGAGAGGTAAGTCGATCGCCTGGAATAGTGGGGATCGAGCGATGCATGGCTCTTCGGGCCCTGAAAAGCCCCACATGTTCATTCGAACACGTTTTTTGTCTTACGTGAGCAAACGCGGCACCCACACGCGCCGACAGTTTTCTCATGCCTAAATCTTGATTTAATATGTGACAAACACGTTATTTGGACATTTTCATAGCCTCTGCTATCTCTCTCACTTTAATTCGGCGGTCGTCTAGCACAATTTGATGAACTTTGTTGTTATCGTCAGTTGTTGCAGTTTTTGGACATCCCGAACGTTCGTCGTCTCCCAAGCACTCACGGCCACGTTTAAATTCAGCTGCCCAAATTTTCACTGTGTTAAATGATGGTGCAGAGTCCCCATACACAGAGTCCAACTCATCTTTGATTTGCGTGGGCGTATTGCCTTTCAAAAACAAAAATTTAATCACAGCTCGTTACTTAATTTTGTCCATTTTCACAAAAACACTCACATCGACACACTCAAACGACTGTCAAATAAAAACTACGCATCCAAAATGGCTGAAATTTTATTGACGAGTGCTGCTATCTTCACGTTGAGGTCGGAAACTCTTCAGCCCACCCTCGTAAATAAAGTAAACTAACCTTTTACACTTGGGAATTGCATCACGATAATGCGCGCCCGTATGACGTGCACATTGTCAATGAATTTCAAAAAAAAAAAAAAAAAAAAAAAAAAAAAACACTCCTGCTGCGCCACGGTCGGCTTATAGTACAAATCTAGCCCGACTTTTTTTTTATAGCCCTAGGTTGGAAGAGACCTCAAGATCGCCGTCTTTCTATGTGCGGCTATAAAGGTTTTGGAGGCGGTTTTGAAGCTGCTCTCTAAGGGCGGCTTTGAAGGCATCTTTAAGGAGTGTCAGAGAGGGTGGAATAATCGCATTGCATTACATAGAGATTTTACTACATGGGTTGAAAATTCCCGGCATTTTTCAATAGGCGGTGCCATTAGAAAATGAGCATGACTCACTTCGAGAGGCTCATCTGTCACTAGTTTATGTACAGAGTGACATTTCATCCATTCGTTTACAACCAACAGGCATCTGAGTGACGCTACTTTCGCCTTCGTAAAAAAGTGGAAAAACAGGAATATCGCATCTTAATCAAACATTGTTTTTAAAGGTTTTAGAGGTGGATGGGAAAAACTTCTGAACAATCATTGCAATGGCTTGCAGACATGTTATCCCACATCTAGTCCTTCGAGCACAACAGTTTGTCGGAGGTTTAGTGAATTTAAAATGGGTCGTTCAAGCGCCGAAGACGCACCTCGCTCTGGAAGGCCAAAAGAGGCTACGAATGCGGAAATCGTAAGGCAAGTGCATCGAATCGTTTTGAGTGATCGTAAAGTGAAGTTGCGCCAGTTAGCTGAGACCGTGGACATCTCAAAAGAACGGGATACATCTTGCACGATCTTTTGGAGATGAAAAAGTTATCGATGGCTGCCGCGTTTGCTGACCGTCGACCAAACGTCGATGATTCAACGGCCGCTTTGGCGTTGTTGCAGCGTAATCGAGCGGACAATTTTCGACGTTTTGGGATGACGGATGAAACGTGGGTCCATTACCATACAGCTGAGTCCAATAGGCACTCTGGAGAGTATCTGGAAAGCCATGTAAGCAGACCAAAGCGGCCAAGAGACCAACCCTTGGTCAGGAATGTTATGGCCTCAGTTTTTGGGATGCACATGGCATAATCTTCATTGACTACCTACAGAAGGGAAGAACAGTCACACGAGAGCATTATGCAGAGTATTACTAGACGAACTGACCGACGAAATAAAGAAAAAACGGCGCCGTATGATCTGTACCACCACAATAGCGCATCGTCACCCAGCCCATTGAAAGCGATGGCTAAATTGGACCAATTACGATTAGAATTGGTTGCTCACCCACCTCATACTCCAGACTGGCCCCCAGCGACTATTATACATATGCCATACGCTTGAGTTCAATAGGCAGTCTGCAGAGTGGCTGGAATGTCATGAAAGCCCACCAAAGCGGCCAAAAGGGCAACGCTCGACCAGGAAGGTTATGGCTTCCATTTTTTTGGGATGCGCACGGCATAACTTCATCGACTACATGCAGAAGGGAAGAACATTCACAGGAGAGTATTATGCAGCGTTATTGGAAAAACTAAACGACGAAATAACGAAAAAAGCGGCCCCATATAGCGAAGAAAGAAGTTGTGTATCATAACGATAACGCACACACGTCATTGAAAACGATGGCTAAATTGCACCAATTGTGGTTTGAATTGGTTGCTCGCCCACCATATTCTCCAAACTTGTCTTTCAGCGAGTATTATCTGATCCCAAACTTCAAGCGATGGCTACAGGGAAAGAGATTCAGATCGAATAAGGAAGTCATCGCGGAAACCGAGGCGTATTTAGAAGGCTTGGACATTTCGTACTGCGGAAAGGGCACCGAAACGTTGGAAAATCACTATACCAAGTATATCACCCTCGAAGGCACATGTTGAGGAATATATCGGGTGGGCCATACATTTTTCCAAATGGCAATACTTGCTTTCTTAAAAACCGTTAGAGGGGGGGGGGGGGGGCGAATGAGGGGGGGGGGGGGGGATTGTGCGTCGCTTCATACAATTTGAGCCACGATGGAGCGCTTTACGGGACAACAGCGTGCTTTTTGTGTGAAACAATTTTACCAAAACAACGCCTCCTACGTTACTGTACGACGCCTAATTAGAATTGAATATGGATTACGCCGTGTATGTGAGTGCCTAAGTGTTAATTTTATCAAAGCTTTGGTCAAGAAGTTCGAGCAAACGGGGTAGATAACGAATATTAAACAAACAGGGCGGCCACATTCAAGAAGAAACGATGAGAACGTTCGGGAGGTTGAAATTTCCGTAAGGAACGATCTAAAATCAGCATGTGTCAGCGAGTTTTCCAAAGTTTGCGTAGAAGACGAGACGGGGTGTGGGGTACGAAGTATTATGCCAGACACGGGCCCCCGGTTCACTTTATCACACCACGTCACTGGATAAATAATACCAAAGTAAAAGCACCAAGGAAGGAGCAAAAATAACAAACACACTGTGGGAGTTGTCTAATTTAATAATTTTCTTATTTTTATTGTTTCTTAATTTTATGACTTGCCGTAGGCTTTAATAAATAATTTGCGATTGTCACAAGGTTCACTATATTACGGAAAATCCCTGTAAATTAAAAATACACTAGTGGTCGCGCAGGAACTTTTCTCTTTTGACTCAACTGTGGAAACGCGTGTGTGCACGTCGCGGGACGATTTATAACTCCTTGTGCCCGGTGTGGTGGATGAATAGCGACTGATTGACAAAAGGGATGAAGATGGATAATTTAATTTTTGCACACAGGACAACCAATAGAGATCATACTTCTCCTCTCTCATCGCCACGCCCGTCGATGTGTGGTGAATACATCGGTTAATTGGATAGCCGACGAACATGGGAGAATGAGAGAACAGACACACGATGTACTATGATCTCGGGGTGGGTTTGGTTGTGTGTGCATGAATCAATGTAACTTTGAGGATAACCCATTGACCTAATTCGGTGAATATGGTGATCTCAAAGTACATTGAACTGTAGGAAGACAGAACTATGAAGGAGAGGAAAAGTGGCCGGTGCTATTCACCTGCGAAAAGAGATCATTGATCCCAAGCGAATGGATGATCTGCGGAAAAGCCGAAGTGACGCCAAATTGGCTAGGGTAATTTATCATGAGAACTAATTAAATATTTTGATAAATTCCCCAGCGGTGGCATGAATATGCAACAGTGTCGTCTGCTTCGACTTGTTGTTGCTAACCGACATGATGTGATTTACGATGGAAATCTCATGGGCTAGCAAAAATGGAGTTGCCGTATGGCAAAAAGGTAGCTAAATTCAATTATGCATTATCTGCATAGAAGAATAAATTCAGCTATGCGTCCATTTGGGAAATATGATATTCCAGGAGAATAGCATGAACGGTGGGATAGGGGTTGATGTGACGCGCTGTTAGCGGTCGAAATAAGGCGGAAATTGTGGTTGAAATTGTGGGTTGGCTCTCCATGTAATATAGAGAACCCCCACGGGGGCACATCTCAACAATGTCATTTAAAAAAATTAATTTCAATAAACGTTTATTACGTTAAATAAATGATCAACAAAATAACATGTGTAGTTTTATTTCTATTCAAGTTTCAAATGTGCAAACATTTATGGCCCACCCTTTACTAGGTGTATGCATAAGGTTTCTTTGGTAAAAAAAATTAGTAATTTTCTAGGGAAATTAATTTTTTTTATCCAAAATATTGGCCATTGGCTTCTACACATTTCGCCCACCTTTTAGGTAATTTATGAATAGCATGCCAGACAAACTGCTTGTCTTTCGCGGCAAACCATTCGTCGAGCAATTTTCCAACTTCCTCGAAATTGCTGAAGTGCTGCTCTGCGAGCACGTGCCTCATTGATGCGAAGAGGTAAAACTCAGATGGCCCTAAGTCTGGGGAGTACGGCGGGTGTAGAACGATGTCTAATCCAAGCGATTTCAAGGTGTCTGTCACTAGTTTTGCTATGTGCTGCGTACTTTTCGCTGGCGCTGGTTCACATCCGAGTGCATTTAGAACAATTAATTAGCGAATTAAATGGATAAGTGGAACTAGTTAGTGGAACCCAATCGTCATTTCGTGTAATACGCTTCTGTTTCCCCCACAAAGGTGTCCAGTTAGGTGCATGCGTGCCGTATGTGTTGAGTGCAAAGATTTTCCCTCATTAACACGCTCCTTAAAATATAAAAAAAAAACAACAAAGGAAATTTGAAGAGGGCATTTAAAGAACATTTAAGCAAGAACGAATAAAAAGACAATAGCATTAAAGTTACACCAGTGTGTTTTCATTCCGCCTTGGACCCCCCTTGTGTACATTCGCCTTCGTCGTGACTACGTTAGGGAAGAAAGTGAAACGGTGCCCGTGTTCTGGCACATCTACTTCCTCACCCCCACAGCGCCATCTCTTAGTTAAATCGGAAAAAAAACGTATGCATACACCTGGTATTCACCATTGCTCGTAAACGTGTGCTGATTGTTTCTTGTGACACATGTAATGCTTCTGCTAATTGCCGTTGAGTTTGAGTTGGGTCATCATCCAATAACAATTGCTCGTCTTCACATTTTTGTGGTCTGCCAGAGCGCTCACTGTCTTTCACGTTGAAATCACCACTTTTAAATTGTCGAAACCATGTCTCACATGTTCTAATTGATGGAGCGTGTTCACCTTATGTTTCTACCAGCAAACGATGACTTTCAACAGCCTTTTTCTTTTGATTAAATAAGAAAAGCAATGCTTGTCGCAAATGTTCTTTTTCAGGCGTAAAACTCGACACGATAACTGAACGGTAAAACAGAGACGCTTATTTTTTGACGGACTCAACTTGTGTGTATTTGTAGTTAAATCTCAGAGGAACAAAATGACGTATGCGTCAAATTAATACGCTGCGTACTTTTCGCTGCGGTCATCTCTTAGTTAAACCGGCAAAACGTCTGCGTATACCTAGTATACTCGGATATAACTTTGCCAAAAAAATGCCAGTTTTCATTGAAAATCCCGGGACTTTTCAGCCTATGTAGTACTAATGTTTGAACTGGTACGTGCTAGGCTTATAATTACAGAGATTTATCGGTTTAGAGCTGTAGTTATTGAATACCCCCTGTATAACCGTAGGAATGGTGAGAATATAGCGCTTACGAGACTCTTCACAAATGCCCAGAAATTTCGTCCAGCTATAGGGGAGGGCCAACGCGATGAACAATTAAGATATTATTGAATGGAGATAAATACATTGAAGTAACCACATTCAAAGTGATGAAAAAGTCGAGTAGGCTCTACTCGGACCGAGTAGAAGTCCTCCAGCAGGCTCTCGCTTCTTGCCACATTTTGAAAAAAGTAAAAAAAAAAAATAAATGGAAGGCGGTTATCTCACCTGAAAACTCAAACTCAATAGAGGGTTTGCAACCTATTTTCAAGCTAAAGCTAAGAAGAGTTGGTCGTTCGACTAAGCGGAACAGGTTTATGTACTAATCAGTTTGTAGTTTAGAGAACCACAACTACAAAAAATGTCTAAAAGTCTTGCCGATATTAAAATCCGAATCAAACCCAGTGTTAATATTTATTGCATTTTTGTGAAAGTGTTTGTTTCAATCCATTAATTCGCACAGCGAAGTATTTATTTGATAGTCTATTCTGAAGACTTACTAAACATTTAAGTAGTTCTGATCATGAATCTTCATTTAAGTCCTAAAAGGTTCATTTTATATATGCAAATGCGAGTTAAATTCGGTGTGACGTATTTTCCATAAATGTAAAACAAACCACAAACTACACTTAAATGTATCCCAACCGTTGATGAGCTAAAAGAACAAGTTCAAGTCTCTTGACTAAATTAAGATTTAGGTCGTTTGCAGAAGACAACATTCTTGTGCCATTTATTTTACATACAAACGCAATAAAAGATGGGTTTCTAAATAGGATGTATTAGGAGGGGTTTAAAAAGACATCATTTTTCGCCTACAGTGTTACCTAACTGGTATTCTATGCCCATAAAGATAATGGATATTAATCTCGCTGCGAATTACACAAGAGAAATGTATGCCATTTCGAATGAATTTTAAATTATTATATCGATAAATGTAGCACATGCGCCAACACTATCTTTTTAGTTTTATATAAATTTCACGTATTTTTTTACAGATTACCAGAATTCCAGCACCTAATTCTGGTTCTTGTGTAGGATGCGTCACACAATACCGGACTACACAACGTTATAGTTTTGAAAGTATAGTTGAAAACATAATTAACATTAGCTTTAGTTTATTTTATTCGTTGGACCAAAATTTCGGTATACACGTGTTGACTTACATGGCCACACCAACCAACAAGTCCTGGTAGGTCGGTCTTTGTGTAACTATTTTCAGTTGTCAAATATTTCTGGCGCCCATCACTTACCTGTTTGAACTTATTTAGTCATTGCGAGAACTGTATAATTGACACATTTCGCCTCTACTTGGGTGACTTGTAGCTATGAAGATTCAGCTGTTATTTTTTTCACTCAGCTTTTCGATGGGAAGTTTTTTGTCCTGTTGTACAAATACATATGAGTCATTCTGCTCATTGGAACTGGTTTTTGGATTTGGAACACTGGTTGTGATCTATAACTGTGTGGAATTGGCCCTGATAACTTACGCAATACCCACTAAAACCACCCACCTTTCGTCCTTCGAAAAGGAGTCAGTTTGTTACCGGCTGTGGTTTTATTGAAAGGCTGTGTTTTTGTACTGGGAGTGTTAAACTGGATGACATCGGCTCGAAATCGGGACAAGTGGAGAGATTTGTTAAATAAGGCCAAGACAGGATCCCGGTTGTAGTGCCGATGATGATGATGATGATGTTTTTGTCCTATGCTGTCACCTTGGCGTATGGC
The DNA here is from genome assembly GCA_963931805.1 of Microdon myrmicae. NCBI lineage: Eukaryota > Metazoa > Arthropoda > Insecta > Diptera > Syrphidae > Microdon > Microdon myrmicae. The sequence continues at coordinate 74,454,313 of OZ007500.1, read as the reverse complement.
CATTGATGGAATAATTAATTTATTAGCTTAGTACAAGCCTTCACTTTAAGATTAAGGATTTAATAGAAAGTGCAGGAGCTCATTTCTTATAACAGATACAGCAAAATAGGGTTCGTGGTGTAAAGCTTCTTATCCAGGTAGACGTCGTCTTGACCCTTCATTTAGGAGAATCCATTGTTTCACCCCCTTTTTCAGATCACGTTGAAACAAACTGGACCAAAAATCAATTTTATGCACGAAACGATGATGACCTTATAAAACTTTGTTAGAAAACCCTTTCTTCTGCACTATAGAACAAGACTGATGTCTTATATAAACAGTGCCCCCCAACAGGACATAGCAAAACATGTGCATAAAAAAGATCTTATGATTCTTTTAAATGTCAAAGCGCAGTGCTGACAAAAGAAGGTGGATATGTGGCGGTTCCGCCAAACCCCACTGCTTACTTACCTGAAGAACCCACATCCCTTCAACCCAATCTGCATAAGTTTTTGCTACTGCAATCGCATTAAGCACCTGTAAATGCTTCACGCATCAAATAGATCAAATTTATTTAACTAAAAGTCCCTGTAAAGAATTCTTACCTTTCATGCATCTCTTCGCATACAAATTCCCTACAAGAATTATTTCCATTATACAGGAGCATTAAACCAAAACCTATTCGGTACCTTCGGTTGCCAGGCAAATTCCAACCTTCCTACACCTGCACCGCAATCTCCCCGCACCAAAAACATTTCCTTCCCAAGGATAATTTATGCTTTCAATGCATTACCTGGAAATGCCTAAAAAAAAAAATTCCTACAAGGGCATTCATACATGTATCAATGCATCTCTGCATTACCGACCAAGAACCGAATTTCCAATTAGTGTAGATATTCACACTAGAGTTCGATCCTGGCGTCGCCGTGGATGCCATGCATAATTGACACAGATGGTATACACAACCGTCATTGTGTAACCATTTAAATTACTTTCCGAAGACTTGCAACTATTGACTCCGCTGCAAGTACTTCTCTTGGAAATACTTCTTTGTTTGAATCTTTAAACAATCACCAACGGCGCGCTTAGCCGCCGGATTGGATTCAATAGCATAAACATATGCACACAAAAGAATCCGATTCTTCCAGTCGGCAGAGATACGATATACGATCTCCATTGTATAAAGTATCGCAATCCCGTTTGGCATCTAATGAGTGGCTGCTATTTACTCAGCTGACCCTCATTACCGAACGATGCCTTAGGTCGCTTCTCCTTTGTTCTTTTTCCCTCGTTGTAGGTTTCTTTTATCCTTTGCTAAATACATCGATAAACACGGTGATGTGTACGAACACACACGCACACCACTGCGTGCCAGAGATCGCCTTCCATTGGCCACTGTCAAAGGAAATTTCATTTCCTTTTCACCACACCACCAAACTCACCCCATTAGCGAGCCGGCTCGGCACGAGCCAAATATCGCAGAGTCCTTTACCACCCACCGACCGAGCCGGTCGTTTTGCCCCCGCTGTCCGTAGCGCTGCGGACACGCGGAATTTCAACCGCGAGTCGAGTTTTCTTGTCGCTTAATCAAGTATAATAAATAGCAATTATATAAAAAGTAATTTTTCCTGTGACCCCAGTGTGCTTCTCCCTTACCTGGTTCCTGTTAACGTGCATAATTGTGAAATTAGTGTATGACCCCACTAACTTAAATCGAACATTTGGCATTTTGTAATTAGTGTATAACATCCCACTTACATGAAGCTCTCAGTGAATGTTTGTACTGAGTCTTGAAAGTAAATGTAAACATTATACATAAACTAGAACACAATTTACAATAGAGAAAATCATACAGTGAAACAATAAATGCATATTACCATTCACCAACACAGTGCGTTTCATTAACTTTCGCTTCGGTGCCATCGGTGTGTTTTGTTTCGTCCCTTGGGGACAATTCCCGGCGAACAATTTTTGGCGGAACTTCCTTATAGTGATGATGGAAGAAGAAGAGAATCAGCGCCGTACGCCGGTGCACAACGCTTCTTTGCCACAGAGAGGCTAAGGAAAGAAGTACGGATGCACTTTGCTTTAAAAGGTTTCAATATATATAGACTTCCTCGTCACACGAGCAAGCTTGTGTGGCTCGTGAAGTTCGACGGAAAAATGGTTTTATTTGCATATCCGTACGTGTGAAGTTAATTTTTAAACCGATCTATTGCAAACATGTGGCGATCCCAACAGACACACATGCAGTGAAGAACTTATTTTGTATTGGCCTGTAGGAACCCGGAAGTTCACGACCTCGCCGGTTCGACTCCGCCATCCTTCCCTGTTCTGTGCACTCTCCTTCCACTCTTGACCATCTGATCCGATCTCCTCAAGGTCAAACCTAACATTGTCCTCCCATCTCCGCCCCGGCCGTCCCACCGGTTTCTTTCTCGTTAGTAGAAGCTGGTAGTTAAGTCGCCAAAAGACGTTCCGACAATCTGGAGGTTTCGCCTCCATACTAGACTCATAATGATTCTGGAATTGCAACGGTTGTTATAACAGCGTAATTTGCGGTAGGCCGTTATGACGATATTCTAAAACATCTACTTAATGTTCTGCCATAGTAGTTTTCATTCCCAAACTAGACCCGATCTATTTTTTTAGTTTTAGAAAGGTGTGTTGGTATAACAGCAGCAATCGGGTCCTTCAAAAACTTCTACTTATTGATCTACCATCCTATTTGTTTCTTTTTATCGCCGTTTTTTAACGTTTACGTCCTTTACTATCCCAGGGCACGGAGTCTAAAACCCAAGGTCAAACTTAACATTGTCCTCCCATCTCCGTCGCGGCCATCCTGCCGGTCTCTTTCCCGTTGGTCTACCGCCAAGAATTCTACGCACGGTCCCATCGGTGCCCATTCGCGCTACATGTCCGGCCCATCCTAATCTTCGCGACTTGATTACTCTCACTATTGTAGGTTTCCGGTATAGCTCTTCCAATTCGTGGTTGTGGAGTTTCCTCCATTGTCCTGACTCCTCGTCATATTTACCGCCAAATATACCCCTTAAAACTTTACTAGCTCGTCTCCCGTGGCTGCCCAAGTGGGTTTGCTACGAGCCGACACTTAATTTTGCCTATCACTAGGAGATGATCGGAGTCGCAATCTGCTCTTCTATATGATCTTACGTCAAGGATATTCGAGTGGTGTCTTTTGTCTATGAGGAAGTGGTCTATTTGGTTACGCGTTACGCCGTCGGGTGATATCCACGTGGCTTTATGGATTTGCTTGTGCTTGAACATCGTGCTTTTCACCACCAGATCTTTTGACGCGGCGAACGTAATGATTCGAATTCCATTATCATTTGAGGCGTTGTGTAGGCTTTACCTATAGTTGGTTGGAAGATATCTTCCTTTACAATTTTCGCATTGATGTCCCCGAGGAGGATTTTAACATCGAATGATGAGATCCCATCAAATACTTCCTCTAGAGTCTCGTAGAACGTGTCCTTCGTTTCTTCGTCGGTAGACGTGTTGGGACGTATACGTTCTTCTGTTGGGGCGTGTACGTTTATAAATATATAATTGTACCATGGGTCCTGTATTTTTAGTACAAACATTCGGTCATTAATAAATTTCACATCTTTTACATGGGGCATAATCTTCTTGCGTATGATGAAGCCGGTTCCGAAGTTATGTGTATCGGTACCTCCACACGCCAGTGTAAACCCGTTGGTTTCGATTACTTGATGTGGGAGTCGGACTTCCTGAAGCGCGACGAAGTCCATTTTATATTGTTTCGCGTTTTCTACGACCATCTGTATCGTGCCTGGTTTATATAACGTTCGAACTTTCCACGTGCCGACGCGTATATCCCGCTTTTTCTGTTTTTCCCTACGTCTTCTTTTTGCCGAGTCGCTGTTTTCTTGATGATTTGTTCCCATGTGGTAGTGTCGGCTCATCACACCTACGCCTACCGGGTTTTTCGTGAAATTGTTTTTTGTTTATTGATTATTCATTTCGTGGAAACACTCTGGGGTTTCAAATAGTCCGCCATATCAGAGCCCCTCTTTGATATGGTAAGGTGTGCTTAGTGCTCTGATTTGACCCGGTGTCAGAGAGGCGCCGTTATAATACAGCCGGTATACCCCTGGCTGCAAACCATCCAATGAGCACAGTGACGCGTAACACCCTGGATTAGGGGTGGCAGATCTTTGTGTGGTATTCCTCGCTAGCCTGTCTGACATGGGTGGCCCCACTGGAAGCGTATGCTTCCACCAGCATAGGCTGAGTGATTCATTGTAGTTTAAGCCCCCGCGCCAGGTCAATGTTTCTACCAAGTGGGGGCATGCGGTGAAGAACACAGTACTAAAACAAAATCGAAAAATAAATCATTAAATCCGTGCCTTAACATAGCAATCTAGGGATTAAGTAGTGGGTTCAATGACTAGGTGGTGAAGAAGTTGTGTCATGCCTTTCACTGTACATAGGTAGGCTTAACTGATGACTCTTGCTATTATCGTATTTCGGCACAATTACTGAGTGGTAAGTTGGGTTCATACTCCCGATGAAATGCCATCCCATTAAATTGGCACAACGTTGTTTTTTTTTAGTTTTTCTTTGTCATATAAATAAATATAAAAGAGACAAACAAAGTTCTGTCACCGAATGATAAACTGTACGACAATAGGCATATTAAGTTTAGCTTAGAGCGTCCGCGTAGGATCAATAGGTTTTAATATAATATTTTTTGTCTAGCCTGTAATTTAGAATCTAGAAAAACGGCAATAAAAATGTTGCAGAAATGAAAATGAAAATGATATCATCCCATTAGCTATAAGTTCCATGAAATGGTTGGAGGAAAATCTTGATCCGGAATATACAGAGTGACGGTATGGTATTCCACCTTGGGACCGACTACCACCTAAACCAACCTTTTCTCGAACCGGTCCATCAGCCAAGCTCCGAAAGATGGCCAGGGTTATCTCCCGACCATTTCACGGAGCATATAGCTTGATGGGGTGGTATTTCACCGGGCGACAGGCCGTTGGGACCCCACCTACCACTCGGCCTTTAGTCGCCTATTACTACAAGCCGGCCTAGCTGTGAGTATATTCTAACGCCCTACTCAGAGGGCAACCTAACATAACTACTAACTATAAACATTCCAGCACAAGATGTGCTCCACGACATTTGATTTCCGTAAAATTTCCATAACAGTCATAAACAAGTTGTGCATATCTTGACTTTATAAAAAACGCAATTTGTACACACAGTAGTATATAATCCATTGTAAAAGATATATGTCTAGAAGTAAAGATGAGTTCATACCATTCTTTGTAGCCAAGTGACCATAGCGGTAGATACATTAAGTACTAACGTTGCCCCATTCGTTGTGGCTGGTTGGCTCAGTTTTTGGAAACGAATTCTTACACAAGATTTCATCTTCGTAACATTCACTTAGAGGTTAAGATTGTAGCTCTTTTGAAATAGAGCAAAAACAAACAGTTAGCTAATAACCTCCTAACCTGACAATTACAGGTTTTGTCATTCGCTTCAATTCTCAGCTCGAAATACCTCAAGAGTTAATTAAGGTAAGGTGGCGGTCATTTAGATGTAAATGAAGTGAAACGATGATGTAATTTACCTTATTCAGTCCCCGTAGTACAGGCTTTGCGTCATCGGCCATAAAGATCAGGATAATGCAAAATTTTGATGAAAGGTAACTTCGGTTGATGGATGAAAAAGACGAAAGACAACAGCAAGTTGCCTGTCCCTGTAAGTCGATCCTTGCAAACCATTTATTCAGATCGTAAAAGCTATTTAGATGGCTACAGAACATGCGATACACATAATCCACCGCAGCTTTGCACGTACTTTTCTAAACCCTGAAAATAATATAGAAGGTTGATGTTGGATTATGTTAATAGCTGTGTTTAGGCTTTACTTGCTCTCACATTTAATGTTTGATGTGCGAATGATTATGTAAGTAGCCGATTCGGGTTCTATTGTGACTAGCGTCATAACTTCGAAATAATGAACTAGCAGTCGACTCAATGTAGGTTTTTTTTTTTTTTTTTTAGTTTTTAAACCACATTTATTTTCCTAATTCTTTTTACATGTATAATATTAGGGGTAAATGTTAAACCCTTTTCTACAATCACAGTCCTTAAATTAACTTTACTGGCTCTATGCGAGCTCTCTAAATTACACATTACAACTTGATTTTTATATATGCCTTACGGCGTACATCTTTTTTTTTTGTTTCTTATATATATATATATATATATATATATATATATATATATATATATATATATATATATATATATATATATATATATGAAATAAGTCATATATTAGAGGGACTCCTCGTTTACATCTATATGTATACATTATTATTACAATTTTTTTTTTTTTTTTTTTTTTTTGTAATTATAACAAACAAAAACTTCAAAACAAAACGAATAAAACATAAAATAAGAAATAAAAAATAAAATAAAAATAAAAGTAATGGTGAAAGGAGGACAGGGGTAGGGGGGACAAGAGGAAGGAGAGCGTTGCTCTTGAGAGACATACTATATCTGAGGAAGTGAAGTCCTCTCCTCGTTGAGAAACCACCACCATTTGGGAGATGTTCGATCTTTGGCTGATTTATCTCTTTCACTGATCGCCGTGCTAAAACGCATGCTGTCTGGGGCATTGGAGATATCACTATCATGGAGAATTCGTTTGTCCCTGGCACCACGGAAAGCGTGGTAAATAATCGGGACTCCATGCACGTCTTGGATAAGGCCTTTTTGATCCAAGAAAGGGAACGCTTCTGGGGGAATAAACCCATTTTGGAGCGTATTCTCCAGATACATATCATTGGGATAGAATGCTCCCGAGATAAGATTATTGTCACTGCACATTGCCCTTGCTGTGTGACCACGAATAATTTTAATTATGAAATTGTCTATCCTATTTAACCCTGATTTGTTATACAGGATTTTGTTGGGATAGAATTTTTTGTATTGCGACTCTGGTGTTCTATAAAGTCCGAGGCAGGAACGCAAACACTGCCGTTCGAACACACGAAACTTCTCCATATAAAGTGGAGATATATTATACCATACTGGACAGCCATAAATCAAAACTGGTCGGATGAATGCCGAGTACGAAATTATTTTGACTCTGGGGTCAAGAAGACTACTCCGGAATAGACTTCTTGTCATAGAATATGCGCTTTTAGCTGCGGAGAGGGACGCTGCTACGTGCTTGTCAAAATATAAATACTGGTCTAGCCAGATACCAAGGTATCTAACTACAGTTTTCACTTGTAGTGGAAGGTTATTGTTACCTACAATAGAGAAGTGTTTCCAGTTGTATTTTGTATCCCTCGAGAAGAATAGTCTCGGTTTTCTGGAAATTAATTTTTAATTTCCAGTCGTCGCAAAATTGTTTTATTTTGTTGAAGTCATCTTGAAGGTGCCTATTGATGTCGTCTAATTTTCCTCCTGTTCTGTACACCACTATGTCATCGGCGTACGCAATGGCGTTTTCGAGAGAACTCACTAGATCACTAGTGTAAATATTGAATAGAATGGGAGAATTCACAGCTCCCTGCTGTAAGCCATTTTTAATTTGGAAGGTCTTGTTGGAGAGTATGTCCCCGCATTTCACCACAAAATGTTTGTCCATTATCATATCATAAATAATGTATAGCAGATATTGCGGCATACCCAGGTTTGTTAACTTATAGACAAGTCGTTCTAACCATACGGTGTCGAAAGCCTTTTCAAAGTCAAGCAAGCAGGCGCCTGTTCATTGTCGCTTTGCCTTGTTCCACTGTATATCGGAAACAAGTTTCGTCGCTGCATGAACTGTATCATGTCGCGCTCGAAAGCCAAGCTGCTTGTTGGGGATGATATTATTTTCATCACACCAACCTATCAGTGCTTTGTTTATAATTTTTTCGAATACCTTGCTGATGTTGGGAAGCAGGCTGATCGAGCGCAGATTAGCTGGATTGCTCTTCTCCTTACCCTTTTTGGGGATAGGGTGGACTACTGCATTCTTCCAATGGGTTGGATAGTGTGCATTGTTTAGAGCGTTGTTATACAAAGTAGTGTATATGTTCACTGCTACGCAAGGCAAATGCCTTAGAACCACATTTGGAATGCTATCTATTCCAGATGATTTCTTATTTTTTATTGAGCTAAGTATGTTTCTAAGTTCATCCTTGCGCACAAACATATTTGTATTTTCATTTCTGACGGGAGAATCCGCCCTATTATTTTCGCCGAATGTGATGAAACTATGGTTTTCGGATCGCCAGTTGTGAAGTTGATTGCGCAGCGAGCAATGTCTTTGACGGGCATTGCTTTCAATTTCAGTGTTAGCATGAACTGATTCGTTAACTCTGTACACTGCTTCGAAACAGGCTCCAATTGCATTCGCTTTCTTTTGCGGATCTTCGACTACTACGAAGGTTGCCTCTTATGTTTCGGGATTTGGCAACCCTAGTGTTGCAATCCGGCAATTGACAGCTCTGTCGTAAAGTTGGACATTTTTGAGGTTATACGCACTCAGAACGTTTTGACATACGAGCGCTATTTGTGTTGTTTACAGTAACTTAAAAGATTCATCTCGGCCCAAAAATGGAATTAAATCGTCAACATTTTCGTGCGATTATTTTTTACAACTTTCGGCGTGGATTAACTCAGCAACAGTGCATGGATGAACTTAATTCAATTTTTGGCGATGAAGCTCCATCAAAGACCAGTGTTTATCGATGGTATGGTGAATTCAATCGTGGTCGTAGTTCACTCCAAGATGAATTTCGTGAAGGTCGTCCAAAATCAGTTGTTGTTCCGAAAACCATTGATGCTGTGCGCGAACTGATATTGGAAGATCGTCATGTGACCTATCGTGAGATTGAGACAACCTTAGGCGTTAGTGGGACCAGCATACATTCAATATTGCATAAACATTTGACTGTCAAAAAAATTTGTTCGCGTTGGATCCCACACAATTTGTCAATCGCCCAAAAAAGGCTCGTGTCAATTGGTCGAAAGAAATGCTCAAAAAATACGGTCGCGGTGCTTCGAAACACGTCTATGACATCGTGACAGGTGGTGAATCGTGGATTTACGCGTATGAGCCCCAAAGTAAACAGCAGTCGACTGTCTGGGTGTTTCAAGATGAGCCAAATCCAACAAAAGTTATTCGCGCACGAAGCACTTCCAAGCAAATGGTCGCCTGTTTTTTCGGAAAAAACTGGACATATCGCAACCGTACCACTAGAACAAAGCAGAACAGTCAATTCTGAGTGGTACACAACCATTTGTTTGCCAGTTGTCTTCCAAGAAATCAGGAAAACCAGCCGCCGAAGACGGATCACTCTTCACCACGACAATGCGAGCTCTCACACATCGGCTGCGACAACTGCATTTTTGAGCACCCAAAACATCGATTTGATGGGTCATCCGCCGTATAGTCCTGACTTGGCACCGAATGACTTCTTTTTATTCCCGTACGTAAAAAACAAACTGAGAGGTCAACGTTTTTCGACACCTGAAGAAGCGGTTGCTGCATTCAGAATGCATGTGTTGGAGATACCTCAATCAGAGTGGCAAAAGTGCTTCGACAATTGATTCAAACGCATGCAAAAGTGTATAGATCTTCATGGGGAATATTTTGAAAAACAATAAAGTGATTTTCGATGATCAATATTTGTTTTTGTTCTCTAATCCCGAAATATAAAAGGCAGCCCTCGTATTACTTCATCATTGGAGTTGATGTGCTCTAAGGTGAGTCCTGCGTTCAGCATTATCTGACAATTCTCGGGAGTCCGTGGAATTCGGAGACAGGGAATGTCATTGTGATCTTTTCTTCGACATATTTTCTTGATTTGTGAAAACATGTTCGGTCCGTTTGCTTGGACAGCTCGAATTCTGTTGCTCCACTCCTCATTTATTACTGCTCGGTAATTATCCCGGATCAGTTTTTGAAGATTTTTAATCAAGGACTTGATTGTTTTGATTTCATTGCTATTTGGGTCACTGAACTGCCTATAGCACAATTTCAGCTTTGAGAGCAGTGTGCTCTTTTGCCTATACAAAGCATCGATAGTTGCATTTCTGTATCGGTGGGTATAGCCATCCATATGAGCTACTTTGGGGATGGAACGATTCATTGTGTTAGTAACAATATCGTTCATAGTTAGGAGATAATGATCGATTTCATCATTACGAAGGTTTCTATTAGTCGGTGGGTCTATGCCAATGTTGCGTATTTCTCTTTTTACTATACGATCGAAACGCGACCAATGTGCCTTTCGGAAATCGAAAGAGTGTACCTGGTCGTACTGCTCAAGTAGATGGTACTCGTTTGGCACGTGTATTACGGCTCCAAGTCCGTAATGATCACTATCGTACTCAATTGTGCGAAGACAATTTCTAGTAGTTACCTCGGTATCTGGTAAGTGAATTCGATCATCTGTCATAAGTAAATCCAGGAAGGAGTTACCTCTTGGATAAGACGGTGTACTTGTAGCGTACAATTCTAGTTTATGCTCGATCGCATTTGTTTGCCACCAATCAAACAAGGCATTGCCTCTGGTGTTCGATGTCAGATTGCCCCAGGCACTGTGCTTGGCGTTAAAATCACCTGCCATTAAAAAGTAATTGTTTTCCAAATCTAACTTGAGACTTCGGAAAAGCGTATCGATTTCACTGATAAATTGGGTACCTTGAACAGATTCAGGAGCGTAAGCAGCGACTATATATAGATGCCTTTGACTTTTTAGCGGAATGTCTATAATGCATGCCTCTAGCACCTGGAATTTGTGTACTTCCGTGCTGTAAACGACCTTATGGTGAAGACCTTTCTTAACTAAGATAGCGACCCCACCCCCTCGAATGGAGTGTGGTCGATCTCGTCTAATTATGTTATAATTTTTCTAGCCCATTTTGTGCCTTTGGTTTAGCTTAGTTTCGCTAGCCAAGAGCACATCTGGGCATTCGGCTTGGAGCAGATTGCCTAAATTATCCCTTCTTTCGATGTGGATTAGTGAATTTACGTTCACAGCTATAATTTTTAGGTTAAGTTCAGACGGAGGGTTGAAGATTTTGATATGGAGAGTTATTTGAGAACAGGGTTGAATAGAGAGTATCTATTCGTGCTCTTTGTTCAGTCAGTGTTCTTTGAAATTCGGCAAATTGTCCTTGCATGGTTAATAACATTGTTATTATTTCTGAATGTGCCTCTGGTGCAGGCATTTTCCCATTACTATATGTATGTTCCATGGATGCTGGTTGCTTAGGAGCACCGGCCATTTGTGCATATGACACATAAGGAGCCACGAAATTGTTGTTAGAACGAGTTTTCATTTTTTTCTCTTCTTCAACTTGTTTCTTTTTGGATTCTAATTTTAATTTCATTTGTTGAAATTTAGGACATCCTCTAAAATTAGCAGTGTGACCTGTATTTTTACGGAGGACACAGGACAGTGTTTTCCTATCTGGAAGCTGTTCCTTGCCCAAGGGGCATTCACCAATGGTATGGTCGGAGAGGCACTTTACGCACCTGAATTGCATGTGGCAGTTTGATGCCGCGTGCCCGAAGCGTTGACAACGCATACACTGCAATACGCGATCGATTTTTCTAATTTTTTCCCAACTTATTGTTTGGTGGTTGAGGTGTTTGATGTATCGGAGAGCATCAACTTTACTGTTGGGACTCAGTGATACAATAAAGAAAGGCAATTTGCAATTGCGTTTTCTGGAGTTGGCGGTAGAGAAGGGTTTCACACCTGTAAATTTTAAATTATCGGTTTCGACATTTTTTAATTCCTCTAATACCTCCTCAGGGGAAAAACATGGATCAACGCCTTTTAGGAGCATGGAGATTATTTTCTCCGATTTCGGGGTGTACGTGTAGTACTCGCTTTTTGTCCTACCCAAAGCAGTCATTACTTTGCGATAACCTTCAATATCATCGCACATTAATTTTATTTTAGAATTATAATTTTTTTTGTTTTGAAATTTCTGCAAGTTAACTCACCTAATTTTATAACGTCCTTTGTTTCCATGGACGTAAGTATTATAGGCGGCGCCTTTTCCTTTTTGTTGGTTACGATGTGCTGGTTTGTTTGCTGCTTCTGCATCTCCTTTGTTTGCTGCCTTTTGTTTGCTTCCTGATGTTGTTCCTGATTTTTCCGTTTTGCTGTTGTATTTTCTTGGCTTTGTTGTTGCTGCACCAGGTCTTTTAATTTGAGGATTGCTTCTCTTTGTTTATTGAGTTCCTCTTTTTTTGTGTCAATATCCGCAAGGAGTTTTTCTAATTCCGCCGGATCTGTTGCAGTACCTGTGATATTGTTTTCTTCCTCAGCAGGTAATTCGATTTCACTTGGGTCAAGGTCAACCAATTCGTTGAATTGGTTACTTGCGCCTGTGTATTCGTTTTTCTTTCCTTTTGCATTTTTTTCGCCGTCTGAATTTGGCTTGTGCCGCTTTGTTATAATACTCGGCTGTCGCTCGAGTCGGCTCCGTGTCATCGCTTTCAGGTCTGCCTGGCCCCTTTTCATGAAAGGCGACGAGCTCTTTAACACTTTGTTTGTTTCCATAATTTTTTATTTTTTTTTTATTTTTTAAACAACCGCTCTCAGTGGCGGCCACACTGTGTAATCTACACTTGTTCACTTACACTCGCGCGACGAATTTATTTATTTATTATTATTTTTTCTTTTCTTTTGCTTTCTCCTGTTGTCAGGTATACGTCTTATCTCTTTGACGTGTTGGTAACGACGACTCAATGTAGGTCCGCCCTCCATAGTGTAGAGCAGGAATGGTCAACATTTTTGAAACCAAGGGCGCAATTAAAAATGTTCATGAAAATTGCGGGCGCAACAATGCGTAATGACATGATATGTTTATTGTTAAAGTTACATTTTCATAAATGGCAAAAAGAAACCAGACACCGCGAAATTCTAAAGAATTCAATAAAACAATTATTTTTTGTAGGGGAACTTGTTGCAGTTCCGCAACATGTATTATACCATTATACATTATACCATTACGGAAAAAACACCATTGGCACTGAACGCTGCCAATAACAACTAGCAGATTCATCGGACTGATAACGAGCCCGTTATCAGTAAAATAACACAAAAGAGAACAACGAAGTTTGATATTGTTTACCACTGTACTGTTCTCTCACAGTTTGTTTTTAACGTTAAGGTTAAGATTTTGTTTTGTATACGGTGCTTGCAGCACCTGTTGTTTTCTTAACGTTGGTAGATCATACAGTTGGTGCTACACAGTTTTACTTAAGAGATGTAACTCTAATCGTTCTAAAAATGATATAGTCTTTTTGATATATCGTTTACTTGTCAACGTGTTTTAAATCATTTTATTGTGAGTTAAATTAAAGGGAATCTTTTTACGATTTATTGTTTCGTGTTCTTATTATTACGGTGGCAGTGTTGAATACCTTAACGCTCAACAGTTAAGAAGAGTTTATTTGCCTAGTTTCTGCAGCTTTCTACAGCATGGAAAAGGAAGCCTCTGTTACGTGCGGTTTCCGCCATCACCATCATTCGATAATTGGTAATTTTAATATAATTTGTTTTAAAATGGTATGATGGTAAGGTGGTGGAGGAGTTGCGCGATCCACAAGTGAGTTTTCGAACACGCCCCGATTCGGGGTTCGAATTCGGTTTTCGAAGTGGACGTGAATGGGGAGCGAGAGAGAGAACAGGTGAATGTTTATACGGTTGTTGATATACGGTTTTGCAATTCCGTTTTCGATTGGATTGAAAAAGAGCAGCAAAGAGTACGGTTGTTGTGGGTCCCGGTAGAGAATTCGCAGAGGAAAGAAAGAAAAGAAACCCGTGCCCTTTTTTTGTTTTAAAATTAAAGAAAAGTAAAACTGGAAAATTAAGAAAGTAAAAGGAATGTTGTCAAAAAAAAAAAACACTAGATTCCCAAAAGTGTTAAAATTGTTTGAAGAATTTTAAATATATCTCATAATTACTTAAAGTTCTCAGTGTCAGATTCTTTCAATTGATTCGGTCGCCAAAATTTACCCTTCATATAAATCCTAACTCAGATATGACCCGAGTGTGAACGTGCAAAAACAATCAACTATAATTTTTTGTACAGTGTCACGAACATCTATTTGCAATTAAATGCTGATCACTGACCTGGAGAGCTGTTTCTAAAATACCAAATTGTTTCAATGGTGCCCATGGAAATAGAGGAGTTTCAATATTTGATCTATGGATTCTAACTAAATCATTCATCATTGAAAGGACTAATCTGGCCGAGAGCGGGAACACTGTACATTCCTGACCATTCCTGACATCAAGAATACAGGTAAAATAAATAAATTAGATTTAATTTTCTGTGGCAGAGACCAAAAAATACTGTCACACCTCTAGTGTATCAAATGGCAATATCAACCACGAAGATCAACATTGATATAGCTCCAGTTGTGATGAGAACTGGATTACCTGAAGAGGAATATTTTTGCTGTCACGTCGAAGAATCTTTCTCGATGCTGAACAGGAACTAAATATTTATATTTTATTATATATTGTTTGTGTATAGGTGTATATTACCTTTATTTTCTTAAATCAGTTTTATATCAGTAGGAAGTAGATGGAACTAATGATAATTTGACTATATGGTGGTTTGTGATATTGCTTCCTTTTTTAGATAACAGCCGATTATCCATAAAGTGACGGTGTGCACGCGATGAAAGACAGATGAAGGCTGCCAAGCGACCGTTGGGTTCATTTAAATCCGGTGACGCTTAGGTGGCGTCCCCCTTTCCAATGACGCCTGCTCAGCTGGCGGGTGACAGTCGTCATGTGACACACAGAAGTGAACGTACCAGATTCCTACAGTACATTCTGCGAATTCGCAACATATATAGAGGTGTTTAATGTTAATAAATAAGCACTTAATTATTTCAATTAATAAATAATTTCAAGAAAATTCTGCATAAAAGCTGGAACATGAAATTGATTGGAAAAAAATATATTTTAATTTATCGGCAATCGTGTCGTGGGCGCATATTAGGTCGCCTACCCACCACACCTTAAAATTTTTTACGATGAAAAATATATTTCGCATTTGTTTTGCTCGATTTCAATTTACACTTAAGCAGTTTGCTAGTCTCAAATGGATTTCCGATTATTCCATGAAGAAATACCAACGTCATCTACTATCGGCTTCTCAGACAGCAACTAACTTCTACTTTAGTTCTCCCGTCCAGATACGATGAATATTCTGATTGAGCAACACCTCGTATCTGAAGATCAGATCGGAATGGAACAATAAATTCCCTAAAGTACATACTGTCAAAAAAGTACCGGGAATTGATTATTTAAACAGTTCGCTTAAAAAAATAATGGTTGAAACTGTGTTTTTTTTTTTGCTATCCTGGCGTGAAGTTTGAGCGAGGTATTTCTGTGGTCCAATTATAAAACAAAAAAAAATATTTTTTCTACTCGACGAGCACGAATTTTATTCACTTGAGATTTTCACAAAAATAAGACAATATCAAAATTTTCTTACGTCTATTTATATTGTGGGGGTTCCATACAGCTACGCAAAAAACCACCCACAATTTCAACCCCAACTCCCTTTGCCAACCTGCAGTTACCTGCAAACATTCACCAACCGAAGAACATCGTTCATTAATTTAATGCACCACACCCAAAATTCCCTGAAAAGAATTCTCTAACTTCCATGCATTTAATGCGTCATCCACAATTCCCTGAAAAGAATTCTTAACGTGCATGCAATCATTATAATTAGGAAACCTTATCGGCGCCCATGTCAGCCAGCGTACCCTGTCACACACGTGCGCAGCATATTTTCCTGGCTTATCCACATCCACGGCAGCCTTTTGTCCAACCGACAAAAACAGTTTACGCATCTCGCGGCTAGCCGCCACAAACCGAATTTTCCAGCTTGTAAATATACACACAAAAGGATTCGACCCTTCCCGTCGGCATAAGATACAGTGCACAATCATCATTGTGTATCTAAATTGCTTTTAGCACCAGTTTTCCTAATGGCTTGCAGTCTATTTACACAGCTGCATGCACATCTTCTATGATCCCTTTGTTATATTTCCTTTTCTCAGTTTCGTTTACCCATGACCTCGTAGCATGAGTAAACAATGGATCAACAAGCACACTAGCTAAGATCAACCCAGAGAGATCATCTCCAATTGGTCACCACAAAGAGAAACTTCACGTTTCTCTCGAGAACAAAAACTCACCCTTAGCGAATGGCTGACCCTGCACGAATCAGTCGAGTAATAGCCACCAGAAAAGTGAGTCAAATTTTTTAACCTATGTGGAGTGCGCACGAAAACCGAGACCTAGTGCAACCATCGTCCCGGACGGACGGAGTCGAGTGTAGTCGAGAAAGTGCGCAATTCCAAGCAAGATTTGCATTAGCGGGTTAATTGTATAGAGAAGGTAACAACGTTCGATAGTTTGTTTTGTGAAGTGTTGCCACTATAACCGGAATATATCAGCTAATTAAAAACAATACGTTTGGGAGAATACTTTGTGTGTTACAGAAATGATTGATCTCGCTCACTAACATAATCCCAAAGTAAAACGGTTAAAAAACCATGTTCATGTTCTTATACAACCATCTATCCAAACAATGTGCAAAGATAATCTCCCTTAAGGAAAGTACAAATGTAGAGGCGAACAATAAACAATAGAATTCAAACAGTATATCAGTGTTTTATTGTATTAAATTCGGTGGAACAATCTGTGGAGTATAAGTGAACCCGTTCCCGTGCAGGCACATCCATACTAAATTACCCCCCACAATTTTACTTTTTAGGGCGCGCTTATCAGGGGACAAAGGACACTGGGAAGATAAGGAGTCTAAGTCACCTTGAGTAATGACGCATACTTCTTGTGAGCAATTATATTCTTATCATGTGTATGATTAGGATATTTCTTTGTTCTCGAGTAGTGAAATATATTTCTATCTTATGTATGAGCCAGGCGTTAACTAGCGCGATATGTTACTTAGTTTGTTTACAGTGTTCGATTTGGTCAGTTCATATCAAGTGTGTTTTGCGATTTTTCCTTAATTTTTTTTTTAAATTCAATCGCGTAAGTTAATTCCGACCCCACATTCATATAACGTATTATAACTGGTGATGAGATATGGGTTCGGAATGGCGTCTTCCAACTGAGTCGACACCGAAAAAACCACCTCAAAGTCGAACAAAAGTCAAGGTAATGTTGACTGTTTTCTTTGATTATCGCCTTGTTGTACACTAGAACCTCTGGCTCAAGACTAATGACCTTGCCCGGAAAAAAACAAATCATTATGGAGAATTTAACAAGCCTCAGGACTTGCTAAATAAGGCCAAGACCGGTTCCCGGTTGTAGTGCCCATGACGATGCTGATGATGATGTGCGTTAGAAATATTTGCCAGAAGGTCAGTCTTAGGTAATAATATTAGAATCATCATCATCATCGGCACTACATCCGAGATCCGGTCTTGGCCTTATTTAACAAATCTCTCCAACAGTCCCGATTTCGAGCCGATGTCATCCAGTTTGGCACTCGTAGGCTCTGGGCGTCCTGGTCTATGCCATCCCACCATGGCAGACAAGATCTGCCCCGCTGTCTCCTTCCATACATCCTGCCACAAAGGACCTTCCGGGCGGGCTCCTCTTCGCTCATTCGAGCTAGCTGTCGCGCCCACCGGAGTCTACCGAGCTTGATTTTTCTTACAACATTTGCTTCAAGGTAGATTGCGTACAACTCATGGTTGTAGCGTCTCCGGAATCGTCCTCCCTCACATACGGGACCAACAATTCTCATTAAGACCTTCCTCTCGAACGCGGATAAGAGTTCAGAGTGCCTTTTATTGAGCACAACTCCATGCATGGGTACTGGTAAGACCATGGTCTTGTACAGTAGCAGCTTGGATGTTCTGGATAAATTTCGGGATTTATAGAGCATTGATAAACCATAGTAAGCTTTGTTGGAGTTGATCAGCTGTTCGCGTATTTCTTTTTGCATATTCTCCTCGGCTGATACTATTGACTCAAGGTAGTTATATGATTGCATTACTTCAAATTCGTGCTCCACTATCCTGCTAGTTTGACCAACGTTAGGTCTTCTCTTCGCAGAAGTTGCCACCATGTACTTAGTTTTTCCCTCATTAATGTGCAGTCCCAGTTTTTGGGCCCCCTGCTTGATCTGGGTGAAGGAGTCCTGTACAGCCGATTCGGTTCTACCAATGATGTCGATGTCATCTGCGTAGGAGAGTATCTGGCTGGACTTGATGACAATAGTCCCTCTTGTTGTAACGCCAGAATCACGGATTGCTGTCTGCAACGCCAGGTTGAAGAGGAGGCCGGCCAGACCGTTCCCCTGTCGGAGTTATTTTTACTTGACTAGTTACGTTGGTCATGGTCAACCTACAAAATCGTATCAATTTGTTTGGAATGCCGAACTCTCTCATAGCATTATATAGTTCTACCCTGGCTATGCTGTCGTATGCGGCCTAAAAGTCGCAGTCCAGACATTTTTCCACCGCCTGCCTAAGGGTGAATATCCGATCAATCGCTGATTTGCCTGGGATGAAGCCACATTGATATTGACCAATGATGGCTTTAGCGTATGGGACTATCCGAACTTGTAGGATAGTGGAGAGTATCTTATAGGCGGCACTCAGCAATGTTATACCCCTATAGTTGCTGCACAGTGTGATATCTCCTTTCTTATGTATGGGGCAAATTATTCCACGCAGCCAATCTTCCGGCATCTTCTCTTGCTCCCATACGGGCATCACGATCTCATGAATTGCGTGATGTAACGCTGTCCCTCCTTGTTTGATCAGCTCAACTGGTATGCCATCAGCTCCGGGGGGTTTATTTGATTTGAGCTGTCTTATGGTTTTTAATGTTTCCTCAATGCTTGGTGACTGCAGCATTTTGTCTTGATATTGCATTGGTGAATCCGCCAATTCTTCTGTGAGCTGACCATTTTGCAATTCATTGAAGTGCACTTCCCATGCCTTCAGGATCGGTGATCAGATTACCCTCTTTATCCGTGCAGTAAGTGCAGCGTGGTGTGTACTGCGTCATACTGCAGATTAATTGGAAGAACTTCCGCGCCTGGTGCGGACCTCGCTCTCTACTTTTCTCTATTTCACAGACTAGATTTTCTTCCCAGGCACTTTTCTTTTGTCTGTGGAGTATTTTGTCAGATCTTCTGAGCTCTTTGTATTTCTCCTCGCGTACCCGCGTCCCATGAGACTGCTGTATTGCCCGGTATGCAGCATTCTTACGTTCAGTCGCTAGTTTGCACTCATCATCAAACCAGTCGTTCCGATCTCTACGACTACTGCCTAAGATGGAGTTGGCAGTACTAATGACAGTATTCTTAAGGCGTGTCCATTTCTCTTCTACGCCCGGCATTCTGGCCCCAGGACTTACTCTCCCTCCGTCGAGCTCTTCGAGGGCGAGTCTTAACGCATGACCAAAGGTGTTGCTGGTGTTCTCATTGCGTAAGGCAGCCGTGTTGATTCGAACCTGATCCGCGGATGCAATACGTCTCCGTAAGGCAATCCGCAAACGAAAAACTGTACCAACAAGATAGTGATCCGAGTCGACGTTGGCACCTCGGTACGTTCGTACCGTCATCAGGCTCGAAGAGTGGCGGCGATCTATCAGCACGTGGTCAATTTGGTTGCGAGTGGCTCCATCAGGTGATACCCAGGTGGCTTTGTGGATATCTTTACGCGGAAACCTGGTACTCGCAACGACCAAGTTTTTTTATGCTGCCAATTCGATGACTCGTAGTCCATTGTCATTAGTGTTCTCATGCAAACCATGAGAACCTGCGTAGTGCCTGAAAACCGGCTCCCGACCTATTTTCGCATTCAAATCCCCAAGAACGATTTTCACATCGTATATTGGACAGGCATTGAGGGCCCGTTCGAGGTTATCGTAGTATTCTTCTTTTTAGTCGTCAGGGGACTCCTCTGTAGGTCCATGAACGTTTATGAGGCTTATGTTCTTAAACTTGCTTCGCACGCGAATAGCGCACAGCCTTTCGTTTATTGCATTAAAGTCGATTTTGGCAGGCTTCAGTTTTTGGCTGACTAGAAAGCCTACCCCGAGCACATGGTGTTTTGCATGACAGCTGTAATAAATGTCACACTCGTTTCTTTGAATAACACCACTTCCCGTCCATCTTATTCCTTAAAATGCTGTTATATCAGCCTTATATTCAGCTGGTCAGCTCGAGCTCTGTATAGTGAGCGAACGTTCCATGAGAAAATTCTCAAATCGTTTAGCCATTTTCGTTTCCGTGGTCGTCGTCGTGTATCCGGTCCATATCCGAGACTTGTTTATTTTTCCATAATAATTTGTTTTTCCTGGCAATATTATTAGCCATGCGCCAACCTTTCTCAGGATTTCGCTGCATGCATTGGTTCACTACTTGGCGGGTGCCAAAGTAGCTATTCAGGAGTGTCACGTGGAGACTGCATGTCAACTTGGATTGAACAGGGACAAGGATCGTCCTGGCCTTCGCCGGGTTGAAAGCAATCAGAGACTTTACCTTCTATGTTCGGTCCCATTCTCCCTGAATGAGATTATAGAATCCTTTAAATTCAACTGGCGCACCGTCTAACGGAGTTTCTGTAGAAGTGCTGAGGTCTGCGAAAGACAGACATAACGACGAAACGCCAATCAATTATACGATACGAATTGCTTGAACGAGGACTATTGTACTTTATGGTTCGATTAAGTACGATTATTAATTAAGCATTACAACTGCTTAAGCCAAAGCCGCTGCACCTTAAGTGGAGCAATCAAGTGGCGACAGCAATTAAGCAATGCAGATGACTCGTGTCGGGCATCTGCATTCAATAAGGGTCAAACTCGAATAGGCGAAATCGCGCCAGGGTAAACGACTTGAGTTTGAGGTCACGCTGAATGAAGAAGAATTGGATGTATTGTTTGCAATTCTTCCTCATTAATTTTGGTATAGAAAGAGTGGTTGCAGCGGAACTAGAATCAGAGTTAATCAAGCAGAGTAAAAGATCGCAGCCTTGCGATGGAACAGCGGGCCTTTTACTCTGAATAGTAGATCTAAGAGTTAAGTGAGTTCTAAAGACGAAAGGACGTCTTGGAAAAGAACCAAATTATATAAAAATTAATCAAAGAGCCGGAGTTAAAAGCAAAGAATTTGCACTAAATTAATAAAAGAGTGACGGTCACTTATAAATATTAACAATAAAATTAAAATAAAAAAAAGGTAATATACTTTTATTTTGGCGCAAGGCTAATGACCTTGCCCGGAAAAACAAATTATGATGGACAATTTAACAAGTCTCGGATAAGGACCGGATACCGGTGGAGAGACTTGCTAAATAAGGTCGGGACCGGATCCCGGTCGTGGTGCCGATGATGATGATGAATATACTTTTATTTAATTCTGCGTTTACTCGCTCTTCCCTCAATATTGAGGAAGCACGGCGAGCGGCGTCATAACATGTCTCTATCAAAACAAAACTACCTCAAAAATCATTATACGGTATTTATTGCTGCATTTTGCCATCACAGGCCATTGAATCATAGCAATTAATGCAATTGACCTTGTGGCGTTTCTAACAGATACACACACAATATGCAAGCAAATAGTGAAGAACACCGAAAGGACATTCAAATAAGCATATCATCAGAGCCGTATACCATAGCGATGACATAACAATTCCACATCAGTTGTGTGTACTTGAGTTTAGAAATCGAATTCGTACACGCGGCCAGTAGCCTGATGCTTCAATGCTTTGCTTTTCACCCGTTTCATCGTATGTTCAAATCACCGTCTTCACTATCCTTGCTTATCGCTATAACCTCATAAAAGAGGTGCGACTCCCAGTACGATATCACTGTTTTTAAAACTTTAGCCATTTTACGTACATTTTTTTATTTTATTCTTTTCTTATATTGATCTTCCTTACTAGACAAAAACTGCTTAAATTCTAACGTATTTAAATAGTATCCTAACTTACTGGTCCCCTGCGGATGATGATAACGACTTTTCGCCAATTTTTCCTGGTATCCGAAGTAGCCCAATCCCACAGTGTTCTAAGCAGGATAGTTTTACGTTTACGGACATTGTTTTGGAGTTTCCAAACGTTCTTCAGCCGAACAGCACGCGCCTAAATGTTCTGCCTGACTAGGCATTTCCGCGTCATTGTAATATCCACGTATTTAAATCAAAGGTATGTCGATAATTCCTTCCTCATTGTATCCCTGGTCTTTGGCTTGCACTATGCTTTGACAGTTAAAAAAAAAGCTTTTGCACGCCTTTTATTAAAAATAAAAACCGATTGTGAAGGCATGGTTTTCCAAAGAGATGTGATGACAACAAGGACGATGAAGTAGATAGAAATTAATTCATATTTGCACACAAAATCACTTGAAATCTCATCTGTTATAGACAGATTGGTGAAGACGGCACAAGTTAGACTTGCCAACCTTTGCAACCTGGTTGGCAAACTGAGTGTTAGTTCCGCATCCGACATCAATTGCCGGTTACATACCTTCTCTGAATAGCCACGAAACTCCTGAATCCAACAACGGGACGTGTTACATTAGTAATGAATACAGTTTTGCTACTTTTTTTTATGGGTTGCGTGTTCCAGATGTTGAGCAACACTTAAGTAAGACAAAAGCGTCGCACCTTCCCTGACTTCCAAAGCTAATTGCAATGGTATTCATTCCGTGTTGCTCTGAAAGAAAGTTTCTCCCACAGTTTCCAATCAACACGCAGGACGCCGGTATTCGTCTCATCGCCGATGGTGCCACCAGTCGCTTCACATTCACGGCTGTTCGTTTGCACGTAATACGTTTTTGGCCAGTTAGATTGCGAAACGAACGCGTCGAAAATGATCAATTATAATGTGGATCTAAAACACCGTTCAAGGTTAGTTCAGCTCGACTTACTTGCAATTCATCGGATTGCACGATTACATGAGGGAAGTGGTTTTACTGGGGACTACAAAGTAAATTCGCGTGTTAGACAATGCGGCAAAACAATGGGCAATACATTAGGGGTCGTTGACTGTTAAAGTGTTGGAAATGTATTCCAAATATGTTCGAACAAGGTTCACCGATAGTACGCATGTGAATGAGGTTTTTAAGTTCGCATCTGATTCTGGTAACGAATGAATGCCATACGTTTGCACTTTCTATTGTTACATTTTAATAGCCACCTGCAAAAGGTTTATTGTAGTTAGCATAACATACGTGTGATATCTGCATCCATGGAAAGTTAGTTTCCCACACTGAAATCTCATGCGTTGTACGAATGTGGGTCGTTTTCAAAAACGCTGCCGATCGACAATAATTTATCACCTATAAACTTGTGTATTGTGTTTTTGTTCCCTTCTTCAGTCATCATCTTTATTCTACGCTGTACCAAAGACAAACGTTTTCGTGAGTCATCGTTTCTGAACTATTTTGAATACTGGACCTGAAAATGATCAGAACCGGACAAAGCGACTAACCGATGATCGGTTTTCTCTCTGCTAAATGCCACATGAATCACTTTCCCATATGCAAGTCGACTGGGACAGGTTCGGAGGATTTCATATCAAAATCGTGAGATCTTTATTTGGCTTCGATTATGTTGACATTGTGGGGGTAAATTTATGACCTTTTAAGACGCAGTTGAGCAAAATACTTTGTGCTCCAAGAATGTCCAAATCACCTTGAGAACGAAGCAATGAGTCGATTCATTGTCCGATCATATGGGTCGTTGTCGGCAATGTAAGTTGATTGAGAAATATGAAATTTCGTGGACGAATGGTCAGCCCTTGGACATGGTTTTGAATAAACGTCGATGGGAAGTTGACTCTTTCAGGGGCCGTGATCAGACCTTCATACTCTGTCGGATGGTCTCTAGAAAAGCCCTGTGCTCTATTTTTAATTGAAATCATGAAATAAGTTGCAAATTTCAACATAATAACATGTGAACTCTAGTGGATGTATTATGTGTAACCACTCAACTGTCAACTTTGCAAGTTGAGATCGATCTTTATTTAAGCGACCGCTTTATAGGACGAACTTTACGTAATATACAATAATTCGATACGTGATCATTTCATATATACAATAAATTGATTAAAAACGGGCTTTAATGGAGCAATTGATTAGGAGGGTGTGAATTGTGTGCTTCCGTTGGCGCAGGTTCAACTGAAGATCTGGACAATTGTGAGGGTTGGTCCATTAATTGAAGTGAGGGCAGGACCGTCTTTTATTTCTCTTAGTACATTATTATTGTTATTATTTATTGGCCTGTAGGAACCCGGAAGTTCATGACCTCACCGACTCGGCTCCGCCATTGTTCCCTGTCCTGTGCACCCTCCTTCCACGTTCGACCATCCGATCCGATCTCCTCGAGGTCCAATCTAACATTGTCCTCCAATCTTCGTCGCGGCCGTCCTGTCGGTCTCTTCCCCGTTAGTTTACCGTCAAGGATTCTATGCACGGTCCTATCATCACCCATTCGCGCTACGTGTCCGGCCCATCTTAATCTTCGCGACTTGATTACTCTCACTATTGTAGGTTTGTGGTATAGC
Organism: Microdon myrmicae; assembly: GCA_963931805.1. Classification (NCBI taxonomy): domain Eukaryota; kingdom Metazoa; phylum Arthropoda; class Insecta; order Diptera; family Syrphidae; genus Microdon; species Microdon myrmicae. The sequence goes on along the minus strand of OZ007500.1, from coordinate 74,429,710 downwards.
AAACAAGTACAAGTGAATGTAATATAAAAATAAAAGAATGAACGTACGAATTAACTTAATAACTTAATAACACTGGCAAGATTGTTTTGGGGGGTAGGGGGGGTGTGTGGTCTAAGTGGGAAGGCGGGGTGGGGCGCGAATTGGCCGGAAACTTGGATATGACAATGAGGATGGGAACACAACCCGTTAACGAGAATGTCTTTAGGGTTTTTTTTTATTTATTTACTTATTTAATTAAGTTGCATGACGGGGGGGGGGGGGGGCAGTATAGGCAACTAACAGGGATGGAGTTGACGAGGAGACGATAGTGTACGTGGTAGGACAGAGAAAAATAGGCCGGCAGCTAAGGTGTGAGTAAGAGTGCTGGTTGTGAGAGTGTATGCGGCAAGCGATGCGGGGTCAGATGGGGTAGGAGTGGAAACGAAGTTTAAGCGCGGGACAGGTGAGATTGAAGTCAAAGATGCCGGGGTAAGAGTGTACCCACCGCAGAATTCGCGAAATGGCTTCATTCGAGCTGTAATAAGTGTAAGGGGCGGGCAAATAAATGAGATGAGGGTTTCGCAGGTTTCGGGGGTTTGTGTGAAACGTGATGGAGGAGAGTAGACTAGGACAGTTGCTTGGTCCTGAAAGAAGGCGGTAGATGAATGGGATTCTGCGCTCTTTAAGTGTGTTGAGGTTAATAAGATGGAGACGGCTTATGTATGGAAGTAGAATCCGAGGTTGTTCCCAATTCTATACTCAGAGGGCAAAACACAAAAAAATACGCTACACGCTTTCGATCCTGCGAATATGGAACGAATAGTAGACTAGACCTGACTAGCATATTCAAGAAGAGGACGATCAAAGGCTATGTAGAGCGATTGGGTAACGTCGGGATTAGAGAATTCTTTCGACCAGCGTTTCATAAAACCAATGGCAGAGTTGGCCTTGAGGATAATGTCATCAATATGTGGGATGAAGTTAAGCTCCATATTACATAAGATGCCAAGGTCAGAAATCGATTGTATAGTGGATATCTGTTGGTTGAGTATTCAATACGATCGTCGCGGGGAAGCTGGGCGTTTTCGGAACAAGGTGTTTGAGTGACATTTGTCAATATTAAGTTAGGGGCAGTTGTTTTGGCACCTAGTTGAAAAGCTGTCGAGATCCATTTGGAGAAGTGAGGAGTCGAGAGGAGAGCGTATCGTCTTGAAAAGTTTAGTGTCATCCGCGTAAAGAGAGATGGTGGAATGCTTGATCATCATCATCATCGGCACTACAACCGGGATCCGGTCTTGGCCTTATTTAGCAAGTCTCTCCGCCGGTATCCAGTCCTTATCAGACACTTGTTAAATTGCCCTAATAATTTGTTTTTCCGGACAAGGTTATTAGCCTTGCGCCAACCTTTCTCAGAATGTCGCTGCATGCATTGGTTCACTACTTGGCGGGTGCCAAAGTAGCTATCCAGGGGTGTCACGTAGAGACTGCATGTCAACTTGGATTGAACAAGGACAAGGATCGTTCGGGCCTTCACCTGATTGAAAGCAGAGACTTTGCTCTGTATGTTCGCTCCCACCCACGCGGAGTGCTTGATACTGGAGTCTATATCATTAATAGTAAGAATGAATAGGAGGGGTCCAAGAAGATTATCCTGGGGAATTCCTGACTTGGGAAGAAAGGGATTGGAAAGGGTGGATCTAAATCTGACTCGGTAGGTTCGATCGTTAAGATAGGAAGAAGTCTACTTAATCAGTAGGGGTTCGAAACCAAAGAAGGATAGCTTAAAGAGGATAAGATTATGGGAGATTTTGTCGCAGGCCTTGCTGAAATCGGTTGTGATTACATCGTCATCGCTGCCGTTCAAAAAGGGACGGAGAGTGTGGGATGAGAACTCAACTAGGTTGGTGGTGGTCCACCTACCCGTAAGCAACTATGGTGATATTGTGTGAGATGATGGATTTGCAGCGGAAACATACCGCGTTGTTAAGAATGCCTTCAAACAGTTTTGGAATATGTAAAAGTTTGGCGATGGGACAGTAGTTACTAATGTCCTTTTTAGGTCCCTTCTTATGTATGGGGGTGACAAAAGAGGATTTCCAAATATTTGGGAAGACCTTGTTTAAGGGATAGATTGACTATCTTTGATAGCGGGAGAGAAAGACAAGAGGAACATTTTTTTAAAAGGACAGCCGGAAGTCCATCAGGTCCAGGGCTGGACTCGTCTTTCATCATCATCATCATCGGCACTACAACCGGGATCCGGTCTTGACCTTATTTAGCAAGTCCCGAGGCTTGTTAAATTTTCTACAATAATTTGTTTTTCCGGGCAAGGTTATTAGCCTTGCGCCACTAACTAACACTGATTAGCCTTGCGCCACGACTCGTCTTTAGGCATGTTTAATTTTTCTTCAACTAGGTGATGCTGAATAATTTGAGAGATAAAGGAGCCAAGGGAGAATTCGGGCAAGTCTTTGAAGTAAGACGGGTTAGGCTCGAAAGAGTTGGCCGTCGAAGAATTTTTAAAGAAAGAACCGAAAAGATTGGCAGTAATTTGTGGGTCGGTTGAAGTAATCGTGTCATAGGAAAGGGAGTTGGGATAGAGGTCAGATTTACGTTTGTATTTAATAAAGTGGAAAAAAGATTTGGGGCCATTGATCAGGTTGTTTTGTGTTTTGTGAGATAGTTGTCGTAGAGAGTGTTGTAAAGCTCGGTGAATTAGTAAAAAGAACGGAGGTAGTTGGAGTAGTCTAGGGAGGAATGTGTTCTCAAGAAAATGTTCCACAGATTATTTCTTTTGTTCCGAAGAGTGCGGAGTTTGTGGTTGTAGCATGGTGGCGATCCAACCGAGAATAAGGGACATATGGGGAAATGGTATGGTAGATTTATTTGTAGAGAGTGCCAATAGCTTCTTCTACCTCTAGATGAACAAAGCGTAATTCGATTTTGCTAAGATGCTCATTTAAAAGTAATCTACTGTTGATTCCTGTAAAATTAAGGCAAATTACGGAACCTGACTCAAAACTAATTGCGGTATGTTTTTGCTGTAGTGCCATTGTTTTTAATTCATGAAACATTCAAATGCATAAAAATTGTATCAACAATGACGGATCAATAAGTACCCGTGTTTGACAACAGAAAGGTAAATGTAGTTGTAGATCTCCAAGCGTGACCGAAGAACAAAAATGTAACTGCCAAGCATGATCGTAAGTCAGAGAATGTGACAGATGATCGGAAGATAAGTTCGAAGATCAGAAAATCTGTCTCAAGATAGGGAAATGTGGCTGTAGATCATCAAATGTGCCTGAAGCAAGGAAAATGTGTCTGACGATCGGGAATTTTGGTCGCGGATCAAAAAGTGTGACTGAAAATTTGAAAATGTATTCGAAGGACGGAAAATAGGAATGTGAACATAGTGATGATAGGAATGTGGTTGTAGATCACCAAGTGTGACTGAAGAGTGAAAAATGTGACTGAAGATTGGGAAGCATGGTGGTAGATCACCAAATGTGATTGAAGATTGGAACAAAAATATCCGAAGATTAGAAAGTCTCAACGAACGTCGGACAATATGACAGAAGATAAAAAAATGTGGTTGTAAGTCTCCAAGTGTGGATGAAGAATGGAAAATGTGACTAAAGATTGGCAAGCATGATCGTAGATCACAAAATGTGACTGAAGATTGGAAAAAAATATCCGAAGATTAGAAAATCTGAGCAAAGGTCGGAAAATGTGACTGAAGATAAAAAAATGTGGTTGTAGATCTCCAAGTGTAGCTGCAAAATGGAAAATGTGACTAAAGATTGGCAAGCATGATCGTAAATCACAAAATGTGTCTGAAGATTGGAAATAAAAAATATCCGAAGATTAAAAAATCTGAGCGGAAGTCGGGAAATGTGGCTGAAAACGGAAAAATGTGGTTGTAAATCTCCAAGTGTAGCTGAAGAAAGGAAAATGTAACTAAAAATCGACCGAAGATCGGAAAGTATCTTCGAAGACAGATGAAGTGGTTGGAGTTCCCTAAGTGTGGCCGAAGAATGGAAAGTGAGACTGAAGATTGGCTAGGATGGTTGTAGGTCAGAAAATGTAATTGTACATTGGAAAATGTGGCTAAAGATAAATGTGGTTGTAGATCTGTGGCGCCTCTAACAGATACACACAATACACAAGCAAATAGTGAAGAACACCGAACGAAAATCGAATAAAATAATGCATCAGAGCCGTACACCATAGCGATAAAATAACAACTCACATCAGTGGAATATCATCATCATCATCGGCACTACAACCGGGAACCGGTCTTGGCCTTATTTAGCAAGTCCTGAGGCTTGTTAAATTTTCCATAATGATTTATTTTTTCTGGGCAAGGTCATTAGTCTTGCGCCAGAGGCTCCCCGACGGGGAATCGAACCCCGGTCTCCCAGGTGACAGGCGGGTATACTAACCACTATACTATCGAGGAGCCGGAATATACTTGCGTTTAAAAAATCGAGTTCTAAGCACGGCCAGTAGCCTGATGTGTTACGCATTGCTTCAATTTTTGGTAATTCTAACTGTCATAGCGTCAGTTCGAATCACACGTTCTTCACTATCAATCCCAAACGCTATAGATCTCCAAATGGAGCTTTAAAAAAGAAAATGGAAAGTGCATTCCGGAGAAAGAAAAATGTATCTGAATCTCCGGAAAATGCAACGGAAAGAAGGACAACCTATATGACTCATAAAATCTTATTGAAGTTATTAAAATGCAGTGGACGACCACACACTGTGGCTATAGACAGGAGAGTTATTTTCCCGAAGATGGGAAAATGTGACCGAATACCGAAAAATATGGATGCAAGTCGGAAAAGAAAGTGACTGAAGATTTGAGAACAATACCCGAAGATCGGAAAATTTGACCAAACGTGGGAAAACGTGTCTGAAGGTAGAAAGATGTAGTTGTAGATCTCTAAGTGTGGCCGAAGAATGGAAAATGTAACTGAAGATCGGCAAGCATGGTCGTAGATCAGAAAATGTGACTGCAGATTGGAAAAAAATATCCGAAGATTAGAAAATCTGAGCGAAAGAGTCAACACTCGTTTGGGGTGAGTTTGGTGGTGTGGTGGTAGATATCCTCTCCACTAAGGATATGTTTTACTTACCACCAGAGAAACGTAAAGTCTCTCTGCATTAGCAGAAAGTTATGATGGCTGGGTTGTAGTTATGGGGGTTCTTCGAGTAAGTATACAGTAGGGTTTGGTGGAACCGCCACAAAGTCACTCCGGTAGAATGGAAAACCTCAATAGTCGTCCCCATTTTCAAAAAAGGCAACAGATCTTGTGGCGTACGAAGTAGGGTGTGCCGGCGTACGGCACAGGGTTCACTTCGGTGCCCATCGCTCTGCCACCGTACTATTCACACCGAAGAGAATTAAGGGGGGACAAACATCCAAATAAAACACACCGTCATTCACAAATTGTTTGGCTTTATTGTCACTTTTGGATAAATAAGGATTTTTCATAAGTTGTTTAGTTTCTATCCACGAACTGGGCCCGAATGTTTTTTTTTATTTCTCTCTGAGCTGTGCCCGTAGCAATTGAAAGGGGAAAGTTCGACTCGACTTTATTTGGCACGCGGGGGTGTGCGTGCCTCCGTGCGATTGCGCCGGTTGTCAGGGGACTCCCGATACGCGCGTGGTAGTAGTTGGAGGACGACTGACTAATGATGGAAAGAATCTATTCTAACTTCGAGTAGAATTGCTATGCTTGCATAGGAATTCAGTTACAGCGAATCCTGGCCGTATAAGCTGAGTTAGATTCGTTGGTTGTGTATACTGGGAAATTGGTTTGGCGGCATAGCCAAGTATGATCAAGGGCCTTGGTTGTTGTGATCGTTTCGTCGAAAATTGGCTGCCGCTTGGTGGCAAGCGAGAAGTATAATTTAAGGAGGAAATGAACCGAATTGGTTTTCGGGGAAAATTGGAATTGCTTGGGTGCAAGCAAGGAATATCATTTAGGTAAAATATTAACCGAAGTAATTTCGGGGAAATTAAGATTGCTTGGTTGCAATGAGAAAATATAACTTAAGTAGAGAGTTGACCGAAGCAATTTTGGGAAAATGTATGTGGGGTGATGTAATTGGTATTCGGTTGTAGGTTGGAATATGCATTATATTATGGTTTATGGATTTCCGGGGAAATTAGGATTGCTTGGTCGCAAGGAGGGAATAGAATTGACCGAAACGATTTTGGGGAAATGTATGCGGGGATGATTAGAATATATTCTGTTGGGAGTTTGGATAATGTTTTTTTATTGCAGATTGGGAGATGAATTCTTGCAAGTTCGGGCTGGATGCGCTTGCAGATTAGGATTGTTTTTGCATGGCTAGAGGTTAGGGTAGGGTGACGCGCTGTTAGCGGTCAGGATTGGTTGGCATTGTGGGTTGGTTCTCCATGGGATATAGAGAACCCCCACAATCTGACTGCGAAAACTACAGAGGAATATCATTGCTCCCAACCACATACAAAACACTAACCAATGTCATACTGGCGCGAATCACACCGTACGCAGAAGAAATACGGATTCCGTAGGAACAGGTTAACAAGCGACCAAATGTTCACAATAAGGCAACTACTGGAAAAGAAGTGGGAATACGGAAAGACGGTTCACCAACTGTTCGTTGTATTCAAAAAAGCTTACGACTCAGTCGGAAGGCAAAGACTCTCCCACATTGTGGTTGAGCTCGGAATCCCGAAAAAATGTGCCGCTCTCATTCAAATTTGCATAAACGAAAATAAAGGGGGGCTCCTCGATAGTATAGTGGTTAGTATACCCGCCTGTCACCCGGGAGACCTGGGTTCGATTCCCCGTCGGGGAGCCTCTGGCGCAAGACTAATGACCTTACCCAGAAAAAATAAATCATTATGGAAAATTTAACAAGCCTTAGGACTTGCTAAATAAGGCCAAGACCGGTCCCCGGTTGTAGTGCCGATGATGATGATGATGAAAATAAAGGGCGAGTTAAAATAGAAAACCACCGCTCAGAACCATTTGAAATCCGGGACGGACTAAAGCAGGGAGATGGTATATCACCGTGTCTTTTTAACCTTGTGCTCGAGCATGTCATCAGGAAGGTACAAGACGACAACATGGCCGGATCATCCCTGAACGGAGTCACACAAGTGCTCGCATATGCGGACGACATCGCTGTCTTGGGCGATAATCTAGAAACTGTAAGTAACAACTGTGAAATTATCATGCAAGCGGCAGAAAAGGTGGGCCTAGAAATAAACGAAGACAAAACAAAATACATGATTACGGCGAGAGCAGGTGGAGCTCAGGGAATATATATAATCATATAAAGAGGCAAGATATTTTAAAAAGCTAAAGAATTTAAATATCTGGGAACGATACTGACGGCCAGTAACGAAATGTCGAAGGAAGTTAACAAAAGACTACACTCCGGCAACGCTAGTTTGCGCGCAGTCAGTAAACTGTTGAAATCCAAACTGCTATCACGTAGCATAAAGCTCCGTGTCTATAGAACCATAATCATGGCGATTGCTCTATACGGACGCGAAACATGGGTCTCACAAAACGGGAAGAAAACAAATTCCGCGCATTCGAGAATAAAGTTTTAAGGGGTATCTTTGGAGGTAAATATGACGAGGAGGCAGGACAATAGAGGAAACTCCACAACCACGAATTGGAAGAGCTATACCGCAAACCTACAATAGTGAGAGTAATCAAGTCGCAAAGAGTAAGATGGGCCGGGCATGTAGCGCGAATAGGCAACGATAGGACCGTGCGTAGAATTCTTGCCGGTAGACCAACGGGAAAGAGACCGGTAGGACGGCCGCGACAGAGATGGGAGGACAATATTAGATTTGACCTTGAGGAGATCGGATCAGATGGTCAAGAGTGGAAGGTGAGTGCACAGGACAGGGAACGATGGCGAAGTCGACTCGGTGAGGTCATGACCTTTCGGGTTCCTACAGGCCAACAAATAGAATAAAATATAGTCAAAGACCAGAATATGTTAGCCGAGAAGCAATAAATATATCTGGAGACTAGAAAATGTAACTGAAGATTGCAAATAAATAAATTAAGACTGGAAAAAGTGGGCGAAAATCACAAAGTGGTGCGAAAGAGCAGAAAGTGTTGTCAGAGGTAGACAAATGTGTCTGACATGTCGAAAATGAAGAGGTAGCTCATAAAATGGTCTGAATACTACAAAGCATGCTCGAAGAGTGTAAAATGTGGTTGAGGATAAGAAAATATTGCTGAAGAACAAGAAGGGAAAAGAATGAAAAAATAAATTAAGCCTATAAATAAAATCTCGCTGATTTTTCGTAAAAATTAATATTTTTTTTTAAAAGAGTTGTAAGCCACATGTCCCTAAAAGTGTTGCTAATCGCTAGCTGCTACTTGTTCATCTTTCTGGCAGCATGTGAATTCGTCATCGAGAAAAGGATACGTCTTTTAAGTCCATGTACAAATAGATCCACGTGTCTGACAAATGGAAAATGTAGTTAAAGATCGGAAAAAGTGCTTAAAGACTGCACTGAAAATTCGGAAAATGTGGTTGAAGATGGGCAAACGCAGCTGAAAGAACTGACTGCATATTTGTATGTGTGACCGTGTATTGGAAATTGTGGTTGTAGATTAGTAAATGTTTTAGCAAATCGAAAAATATTACTGAAAATCTGGAACAAATCTGTTAGTTGAAACAATTGACTGCATATTACTATGTGTGACCGTATATTAAAATGTGGTTGAAGATTGGTAAATGTGGCAGCAAATCGGAAAATTTTACTGAAGATCGGGAAATCTAGTTGAGAAAACTCGTCACAGATTAATATGTTTGGCCATATATTGGAAAATGTAGCTGAAGATCGAAAAACATAGCTGAAAAAAACTAACTAAAGAATAGTATGCCAAATATTGAAATCGTACTTGTGCGGGATGGCAGCAGGACAAGATCTGTGGGTATTTTTCATTGAGACTCCAATTCCATAATGTAATACAATTAACGCATCATTTAACGATCAAGTAAAACAATGAAACCGTAAAAATTTGGCAAAATATTCTCCTTAAAGTCTTACATACTTATGCGATATGAGGTGAAAGGTTTTGTGGTTTCTTAAACACGAGTAATGGCTCCCTTTTACTATTTTATAATTAACGAGCAATTTCTTTGCTTAACATAGATGTACGTTCTTTTTTTTTCCTTTCATAACCATGTTTTACAACAAGAAGTCATCTCGACCAACAAGCAATTTGTTTCATATTTTACAGACTCACAAGAAGGATATCATTTTACCAGCAGTGTTTCTATACCATGATTCGCAAACGTATCTGCCCACGGGTAGCTTTCACTTGGCTCAGTAGTACCTTGTGCATACTTTACACATTCAGCGGATTGTTCACACCTTGCTCCGGTCATGGACGACTGATTGAACCACCAAGTAGAGCATCAGCATGGCGGTATGGATTCCAAACTCCACCGAATTACAATGATCATGAGTTATATTGCGGGGGATTTACACGCCAATGGAAGGGTAACGGTGGCAAGTGTGGCGAATGTGGAGATGCTTGGGATCTACCTGAACCGAGACCACACGAGTACGGTGGCAAATGGGGTCAGGGAGTTATTGTACGACGCTATAATCCACAAGGCGAAATGATAATTCGCGTTGAATTGACTGCCAGCCATATGGGGTGAGTAAATTGTCATCAAGCGATTTCAGTATTTTTTCAAATGGTATTTTTTAATAACATAGATATTTTGAGTTTCGATTGTGTCCAGAATCGAGTGCGAAACAGGATTGTTTGGACAAGCACCTAATGAAAATTTTAGGTGGTTCACCAATGATGCCAGGTCCAAATGACTTAGAGACAAGATTCTACCCGAGGAATGGCAGTCGATTATATGAGATTAAAGCACAAATACCAGGTAAGTTTGGGGGTTGCAATCGGATGGTTAAATATTGATGAGTTTATAGCGTTTGGGATGATAGTGAAGAACGTGTGATTCGAACTGACGCTATGACAGTTAGAATCACCAAAAATTGAACCAATGCGTAACACATCAGGCTACTGGCCGTGGGTACAAATTCGTTTTCTAAACTCAAGTACACTCAACTGATGTCGAATTGTTATGTTATCGCTATGGTATACGGCTCTGATGCATTTTTCTTATTCAATTTTCGTTCGGTGTTCTTCACTATTTGCATGTGTATGGTGTGTGTATCTGTTAGAAACGCCACAGGTTAATTATGTAGCATAGTAGTAGAACGTATGTACTCGTATGAATATAGCAAACTAGTTGTTTGTTGATTTAATTGATGAGTGTATGTGGTGCTAGATGTCAATTTAAAGTCTGAATTTATTTCAATTGCCTTGAATATTCTAAAAAAAAATGTTTTAGTTAAAAACTAAAGTTTTAGGCTTGCGAATGTGACCGAAATTAAAAACAATGTGACCGAAGGTATAAAAATGTGGTTGTAGATCGTCAAATGTGGATGAAGAAAGGAATATGTGACTGAAGTGGAAAGTGTGTTCGTGAATCAGAAAATGTGATTGAATACAAAGATATCCGAAAATCTTAATACGTGGTTTACGAAAAAAAACAGTGTGGTTTTCGATTGCCAAATATAACTCAACAAACAAAAAATGGAAAATATGATTGGAGAATGTAAATGCTTTATGTGGTGGAAAACCGTAAAATGTAACTGAAGGTCGGTGAGCGCAGTTGTAGATGAAAAAAATGACTGAAAATTTGAAGAAAAAAAAAATATCCGACGCTTGGAAAATATGACCGAAGTTTTGAAAACGTGTCTGAAGATAGGAAATTGTATTGGGTTGTACCACATGAAATGCCCGATTTTATAGTAAAAAGTTAAAAGCCAACATTCATCATCATCATCATCGGCACTACAACCTAGAACCGGTCTTGGCCTTATTTAGCAAGTCCTGAGGCTTGTTAAATTTTCCATAATGATTTGTTTTTTTTTTTTTTTCCGGGCAAGGTCATTAGTCTTGCGCCAGAGGCTCCCCGACGAGGAATCGAACCCCGGTCTCCCGCGTGACAGGCGGGTATACTAACCAGTATACTATTGAGGAGCTAAAAAAAAGCCAACATTATTTTCCGTTATTTTTTTTTTCAATCCAAATAGGATCCGTTGGCATCTATGTCATTCTTCCAACGTGATACAAGGTCAAATATTCGTCTTTCGTAGAAGTGCTGACTTTTTGAGGCACTGAAATCTTCAGAGGCTTATAGGACTTCTGCTCCATTGCGGAAGACCTTCTGCCGGCAAAATGAATCCAGATAGCGGAAAAGGTGGTAGTCCGTTGGGGAAATGTCAGGAGAGTATGGTGGATGCGGAAGAATTTCAAATCCCAACGGCAACAATTTTTGCACCGTTACTTGTGAGGTATGGGTTCTAGCATTCTCATGCAAAAGGATCGGGCCGTGCCTATTGACCAACGCAGGTTGCTTTTCAGCCAATTTGGCATGCAATAGGGTGATTTCCTCACAATGTTTGATAGCGTTTATCGTTTCTCCTCGTTGAAGAGATGAAAAGTTTATTGATCCTTTCGATGTCCACCAAATTGTAAGCATAACGTTTTTTGGGTGAAGATCGGGCTTGCGGGTATGAATTGGTTTTTCACCTGTATCCAACCACCGCCCAGGTCTTTTACGGTTATCATACAGAATCCACTTTTCATCACAGGTGTCTATCCGGTGTAAAAAAGGTTCAGTTTGGTTTCTTAATCTAAGCGAGGCTTAGGCAGTTTGGTTTGGTTTCTTAATCTAAGCCAGGCACCGTAGTTTGTGGGACTCATTCAGTTCATGGGGTACCCACTTATCGAGTTTTTTTACCTTTCCTATGAGCGAAAGGGGTCGACTTATTATCATTGGGGACACTTCCATGCTTTGTGCAATCTCCCGCACCGATTTCGTTGGGTCTGCATCCACCATCATCATCATCATCGGCACCACAACCGGGATCCGGTCTTGGTCTATTTAGTAAGTCTCGAGGCTTGTTACATTTTCCATAATTTATTTTTACCGGCAAGTTTATTACCCTTGCGCCATGCATCCACCGTTGCTCTTAAAACATCGTCGTCTACTAACGTTTTCGGCTTCCCACGTGGTTCGTTTTCGAGGGTGAAATCTCCCGAACGGAACTTTCCAAACCAACGTCGTATAGTGCGTTCGTTTGCCTCTACATCCTCAAATACGTCATTAATGTTTTTCATTGCCAATGACGCATTATTTCCCATTTTAAATTCATAAAGGAAGAGGGTTCGAAATTGATTTGGAACTCATAGTTCCGCTATGACCTGCTCTTTGGATAATTTAATTATGGAATTAGAATTGGTATTTACCACTAGTCCGAGAATATACTTCACGTTTTTTTTTATTACACTTCTCTAGGGAGATGCGAACCTATAGCGCCGAGTGGGCGCCCTGAGATGCCACCAAATAACTGTTGCAGTTCTTTTTGAACAGTTGCAAGTTGCAACCTTCCGGGAACACTCATGTGGGAAGGGAGCTCCACATCTTTCCCGCTCTGTAACGGGAGGAGTTCTGATGCAGGGATGTTCGAAGATTTGTCGAATCAGTTGACGAAACGTCCTGGGTCTCAGTTAGGGCGAGGATATCAGGTATCGCTGTATGCAAATATTGGTGGACGGCGTTTACATTCGTTTTGGTGAAACCGATGCCCCTGATGTTACAAAACGCCGTCACCAGTTGAACGTCGACAGAGTTTCGAGAACGAACCCGATTAAGCGATGACGAATGTCTTAAAGTTTATCAGAATATTCGCATGATGTTCCTCCCGACATAGTCTCACTCGGAGATCTGAATGGGAAACTAGTTTAAATCCGGAATTTTTTATATCAGAAGGTACTATCATGACTTATTTCCGTGTCAGTCCGGGCCATCAGCCATACATCCGAAACATAGTCGACGATTTCTCTCGGCGATATCGCGGAATGTACAGCGTGACGGGGTGGTATCTCACCTTGGTACCGACTCACCACTTCCACCAACCCTTTCTCGATCAGGTCCATCAGTTAAGCTCCGAAAGATGGCAAGGGATTTCTCCCGACCATTTCACGAAGCCTATAGCTTGATAAGGTAGTATTTCAACGGGCGACAGGGCGTTGGAACTGCACCTACCAATCGGCCCTTAGTCGCCTCTTATGACAAGCCGGCCTAGCTGTGAGTATATTCTAACGCCGAATGAAAAATATATCGAATACAGAAAAATGTAATCAGAGCTCGAAAAATGGGTTTGAATTATGGATAATGTGATTCAGTCTAAGAAAATTTAACAGACGATCAGAAGATGAGCCTGAGCCTGAGGAATGCAGTATATGGGCGTAGTTTGGAAAATATAACTGAGGAGTCGAAAATATGGCCGAAGATAGTTAAACGTAACTGAATCGGATTTTTGTTTTTATACAAAAGGTACGGACAGAAGTTATTTCGCTGTGTCCTTAAATATCAAACCAAGGGTGCGCACGAAAGAATAGGGCAGGGATACAAAAATGGAGTATCGGTATAATACATTGGTCTTGGATGCTAGGTTTAAGTTCAAAATGCGTAACAATTAATTTACAATTTTGATTTAGGTGTAAATGGTAAATTCTTGGCAATTACTTTCCTTACATTAACTTACTGGGTTTTCGAAAGCACTCTAAATTATATAATATGTGTATGTATTATTTTGGAGGGTTGAGCGTATTCGTCAAATTTAGCTGAAGGATAGAAAATATGTCAAAAAATCGGAAAATGTAGCTGAAGAACGGAAAATGTGTTTGAAAATCAGAAGATGTGACAGAAAATGATGGTTTGAGAAACTATGTTGATATAAAACTTGAACAAATGTACTTTCTGCATATTTCTCTGCACCTAATGTTTTAGGCATACAAAATGATTGTGCGACAAATTTGTGTTCTATTGGTTTGGCATTCCACCATAGCATTTCGTAATGTGAGATCCTCTAGGAAAGCTTTACAACTTGTCATAAAATTGCTTGAATTGACAGTTATTAAGTTGCAATCCGACAAGGCCGCAGAACTGTGGCGGTCCCGCCAAACCCCACTACTACTTACCCGAAAAACCCCATAACTGTTACTCAACTTGCGCACGGGGACGTGATAATATACGGAGTCGTTGGCGTAGTAAATTTTAGTCATCATCCATTAAGTTGAGTGGTAGTTTGTCGGGTATTGGATTCCGAAGAATTTTGTTAAGGTATACATTTCATCGACGGTACAAAAAGAAATACGTTATATAAGTTTGTGTTAATATTGGTTGGCATCGCTTTCGATATTGTTAACTAAAGTAGTGGTTTTTATGTAAAGAGTAAAACTAAACAAAACGGCACCAATAAAAAGAACATTTACTTCAACAACATCACCAGTGTTTTAATATCCCGGCTGCAGTGCCTGGGTGTTTCTAATATGTTTTCCTGATCACCGGTGACGTGCTGTTTTCGTTCGGTGTTTTAGTGGCGAAGGTTTTATGATGGAGGAGGAAGGTGAACCGAGTGCCCATGTCTGGCACAATACACTTCACCCCACATTGGTGACCCTTAAGGTCAGAACACCGCGAAACATTTGGCATCCTTTCTGATATATTTATTTGGAATATTAAAATGATTTTAAATATGTTTAGTAACATTTGTCAATCGAACAAGCACCCAACATGAAACTGTTTTCCTAATTTTTTTTTGCTTTTAAATATTATTTTAATTGCTTCTCCTCTTCTTATTCACGTTTGAGTTTAAGTAATATAAAAATATACACACAGATAAATTCTAAACAAAATATTTGCAACATATTCAGTTTTCTCAGATAATATATTAATATGTGCTTATTGAAAATGAATGAAAAGTAACAGAGTTCCATGTGACTCCATCAAATACAGTCCTTGTTCAGCTTACACAAATTATGATATTGTTCTTTTTTTATATATATATATATAAAATAAATAGCTTAAACGATGTAACAAGCGAACAGGACAAGGGCGATTTAAACTAAATAAAAAATATATTAATAATTTTAATGCCAAGAACTCTTCTCGTAGAAATTGTAATTTTAACTTAAATATACGAAAGGTTATTTTAAGAAAAAGGCAAAGAAAAATAAAAATTATTAAAACAACATTATTAAAAATAACAATTATTGTAAACCCCTTCTGGGTACAGCGCAATATACAACACTTTCCAGTTCGCACACGACTCCTTTCAACTCGCTCGACATATTTTTTTTTTCTCAACGCTAACCGACTCCACTCGACCCGTTTTAGATCTCTTTCAGCTCTTTTCATCCCCTTTGACTCCACTCGACTCCTCCCAACCTCACTTGACCCTGCAACCGATTCCTTTTTTTTCGACTCGTCTTTTAGATTGGCACACAGTGCCCCACCCCAATAAGCACCCAACTCCGCTCATCTTCCACAATCTGGCTCCTTAATTAACAACGGCTACTACGCGTAGCACATAATCTATAGGATGCCCGGTTTCGTCTAGCTCGAAACATTCCAATTCCTTCTGGCCTTCTCTAAACACAGGCAAAACTCGCCTCTACCCACCTTTTTTAGGCCTTTCCCCAAATACTGGCGCACATTCCCGCCAAGCGCGGACTTCACGCGACTCCGCTCGCCTCCGCGCGACACCCTTCACCACTCTAAATCCCGGCTCCTCACTAAACCATAGCTACTACGCGTAGCAAATACTAGTTAGGACGCCGGTTGTACCTCCATTACTCCTACGTAAGGATCTTTCCTCCTTGGGACTCTCAATGTCCCCCAAGCCGCCATGGCTCAATTCAAGCGGCAACCAAAGGCAATGTGACGGTTTCGCCAAACCCTACTACTACTTACCCGAAAAACCCCCATAACTTCTACCCAACTTCCTTAAGTTTCTGCTAATGCAATCGTATTAAGCACCGGCAAATGCTTCACGCATCAAATTGATCAAGTTAATTTAGCTAAATGCCCCTAGAAGAGAATTCTTACCTTCATGCATAACTTCGCATTTAAAACCCCCTATAAGAATTCTCCTCGATAGTATAGTGGTTAGTACACCCGCCTGTCACCCGGGAGACCGGGGTTCGATTCCCCGTCGGGGAGCCCCTGGCGCAAGACTAATGACCTTGCCCAGAAAAAATAAATCATCATTATGGAAAATTTAACAAGCCTCAGGACTTGCTAAATAAGGCCAAGACCGGTTCCCGGTTGTAGTGCCGATGATGATGATAAGAATTCTCTCCAAACTTATCATAAATTCCCTGAAAGAAAATTCATCGGTTCACATATAATACAACCGCATAATCAGGGAATCTTACCATTGAGTTGGCTAATCCCAGCCTCAACATGTGTACAATAAAAACTACCTACATACACATCGGCTGGCGACCCTAATACGATAAACAGTCCAACGCAGCTGCATGTAATTAGCGCAATAGACGTTGAGACTAATTCCCTAACTCGCGCCATGTGCAAACAAAAGAACGCTGTCCTTCAAAGGCTTTCTGGCGATACCATAAATAATCCACATCGTTTGTGGTATCCCAAATGCATTTCTCATTTAATGAGTTCCAGCTTATTTATTAAGGTGACCTTCATTACCGGAAGATGCATTCGGTCGCTGCTTCCTTTGTTCGCCATCTCTTGTGTAGGTTTCGTTCGCTTTGACCTGCGAGCGTTTGCAAACAATCTGATCTCAATGATCGACTTCACGCCCACCACTACAGGACCTCACCAGTGAGATCCTCTTTCCTCGTTTTCACCAAGAGAGGAATATTTTCTCTCTCGGGGAAACTCACCCTATTAGCGAGTCGGCTCTGCACGAGCCGAATATCGCTGAGTCCAATTACATCAGCCGGTCGGCCGGTCTCCCGCTCTCCGTAAAGCTGCGGAGATGCGTGTACGTCACAGAGTCGCGAATTAACCCCCACCGAAATTAACAGTGTGTTCCAATTTTTAACTCGGACATATTTTTCAGTGCGTTGGTGAAAGGAAACCTTTTTCCAATAAGTAACATTTACACCGGATACCAATTGCGGAAACAACTGCTGTCGTGTGAAAGGAAACCCTTATCCTTCATTAATTTGTAAAGCGTGTAACTCGGGCATAATAAACCTTAATACTAGTTAAAAGATTGTTTAAAAAAACTGTGTACTCCAAATTAAATTTAGATAACATATATTAAAATAAAAACCAATTGGACGGAGATTAAAAATCACCAACAACCCCTCATTTAGTGTTTTTATTGTACTTTCGTTTTTTGGTTAACGTTTTCTTTTGGTGCAATGGTAATTAATTTCCGGTGAACAATTGACTTGGTGTTTGCACCTGCTGCGATATTCGGCTGAACTCGTTAGTGAATGATGGAGGACGAAGGGAACCGAGTGCCACAGAACCATCAATTGAAACCTTATAAACGGCACGCATGTCTCAACCTCTGTGTCAACTATGCCTTGGTGTGTTTATAATAAGACAATTAACAGCATAAATTAGATTGATCCAACGTTGTGTCTTTTCGGCAAAGATTCCATTGATGAAAACAACCTTTTGTTTGTCTATATTTCCAGATATGAAATGTGAACATTGTGTCCTCCAATGGCGTTACATTGCAGGCAACAACTGGGGTATGTGCGACAATGGAGTCGGCGCAGTCGGCTGTGGACCACAGGAAGAATTCCGTGCCTGTTCTGATGTTAGTATAGGAGAAGGTAGTAGACCAACGATTCGTCCATTCCGGCCAACGACCAAACCAAAAACATCAACGACCGTCCAAACCTCGTCACCTGCCGAAAGAGTACCAACGGAAGAAACAACAGAAGATCAAGACTCATTACCAGAAGTGTCCCCATATCTTGCTCCTCTCATTATTGTTATATCTCTTCTTATCGTCCTATGTATCATAGCCACGATCTACCTGTACCACTACCATGGACAACGTGTGAAACAATTGCTACTCTGGCGTTACTTAAGAGGTAGTCGTAATGGTGGCGTAGCTGCAGGAAATATAATGCGAGATAATGTGTTGTCAACTGTTGAGACCAAGGGTTCGATTTTATCATCGCCGCCTATTCCTCCCCCTCGATCTAAGAAACTGGCTCACATCAAAGAAATGTCTGCTGACCAGTCGAGTGTGGCTTAGGAAAAATACATTCACAACAGCACCCGCAGCGAATGTCTTACCGTGGGAATTATTATTATTACGGTTTTTGAATTAATTTATAAAAATATGTTAATTAGTTGTTTCTCGCCCATTACTTCATTTCACTTCAAGCGATTTAATTGTCTTCATTATGCGACCGAGCCGGACGTTGGCTTGTATCGAAAACCTACGACTTAATAAGATTTTGTGTGTATTGTGATATAAGAATAAATAAAATCACCTACTGAAACTAGTTTATGTTTTATATTTTATTTTTTATTTTTTCTACTTCACATTTAGACAATGACCAGCCGAGTTTCAATTGACTGGTTCTCGTAGATTGACGCACGCGTTGCACAATCTGTGGGATATAGAGTAGACATTTCAGATGAAATTTTATATCTAAACAGTTTACCGCAATCAAAAGAATTAACTGATTAATCGGTCGCATTTATCTAAACTGTGTATTAGCCGTTGCCTTCATGCGTGATGATGCGGGATGCTTCCGTTTGATTACGTATTCGTGTATCTGCATAACAACACTGCTGTAAAAATAAACTTAAAACTTTGTTTATAAGTATGGTAAATGGCACGCAAAGAGTGTATCATTACTTTCTAAAGCATTTTATTTATTTCTTTTTACATTTATTTATGTAAGTGCGTGATAAAAACCTTTTAACAACTTTTCTTTACTTCATTTATTCTGTGGTACAACTAGAGCTTGAACTTAGCCTAATGTAGCCGACTTTTCTGCTTGCCCTGATCTCCACCTGATGTTATCCAGATTCTGCATGAAGCCGTTTTTTCGTTCTGGCCAATGGCACTGCGCCAGTGGGATATCTTCCATGGTATCGTTCATTATAAATGCTACTATAGCGTTTGGGATGATAGTGAAGAACGTCTGATTCGAATTGACGCTGTGACAGTTAGAATCACCAAAAATTGAACCAAAGCGCAACCCATCAGGCCACCGCCGTGTCTACGAATTTGATTTCTAAACTCAAGTACATTCGACTGATGTGGATCTGTTATGTTATCGCTATGGTATACGACACTGATGCATTTTCTTATTCGATTTCCGTTCGGTGTTCTTCACTATTTGCTTGTGTATTGTGTGTGTATCTGTTAGAAACGCCACACTACTCCCTCCTCAGTAACTTTGTTACGATCAGCTTCGTGTGCGAAGGACGGAGCGAGGAACGAACGAGCGAGAGATCGTCGAAGCAGGCGAGTGTGCCGGTGCTCTATGCGGAAGTCGTGATCGTGTCGTGAAGAACTGTTTTACTACGGGAAAGTGTGTACTGTGTGTACACAGATCACGTCGGGGTGACCACTTTGGCGGATGTTGGTCTGTAGGAAGAAATGTTTGCGGCTCTTTGTGTTCCGCCGAACACTGCTGCCACAAGGAACTCCACAGAGCGAAACAGCACAACTACAGCACCGAGAATTGTCATAAATGGAACACAGAGCATGGTTGTTTATTCGCATGCTTTTGTTGTTCTTATTTTTTTTTTTGTTGAAAAAAAACATGCACTTAACTTGCTATAACGCGTTACACGTGTTCGCTAGTTTTTCTTCGGACATAAGTGACGCAGAATTATTGGACACAGGGATTGTTCTTATTGTTTATACGACACCTGGTAGGCGACAGTGATTAAGGGAAACTCGGATAGCACCTAATAATTCTTGCACGCACGTAATTACCGCAAAACACAACTCTAATGTTGGCTCCTCGATAGTATAGTGGTTAGTGTACCCGCCTGTCACGCAGGAGACCGGGGTTCGATTCCCCATGTAGCCTCTGGCGCAAGACTAATGACCTTGCCCAGAAAAAACAAATCATTATGGAAAATTTAACAAGCCTCAGGACTTGCTAAATACGGCCAAGACCAGTCCCCGGTTGTAGTGCCGATGATGATGATGACAACTCTAATGTCCTGAGCAAGGATCTTGAGTCGGCGCGCGTTGAAAAGCGAATATATGTATGATGTTGCCGTCGGTGTCAGTTCGGACAAATACTTTGTTCACTCGCGGACCTTAGTGTACGTTGCACGACGTTATTTTGCAACTCTATGGCACGGCCCGAATTTACTTCCTCTAAGGGATTCTGTAACCGTACTAAATCGTAGGCTGAAAATTCTCATCCCCGTTTCGAATTTTTCGTCCCCTCATCTGAACAGAGAAAATTTCCCATCCGATCTGCAAAGAAAATTTCCCATCATAATGACCCTTCTCCTTTCCGTCTTCTTATCGGAATCTTGTTCCTTTGTTTGGAAGATCGAGCATACCGCCACTTATTTTCCGATCTTTTCGTGGGATTTGTTTGTATTACCGATCTGGCTTAAGCTAACAATGTTCTTGTGCGCTTCAGATGGGTAATAAAGGAACCATGGGATTGGTATTGGTTTCTAATTGCATTTCCAAATCATAAACATCTAGCGTGAGATCTACGTAAGGATGTTTATGATTGCATGACTGTTGGTCGGCGGCGAATCGTTATCCTTTGTTTGCACAAGTGTGCCTTTTAGGTTTTGGGTCATGCTAGGAATTTAGGTGCTAATTGCTATTAGCTACCAGCGGAGATATTTGTTGTTCGGTTTGTTTACCGAAGAACGCGTTTAATGGGTGCAATGCGTTGATGCCTTGAATGGGTGCGTTAGCTTGGATGCGTCGAATTGGCGCGTCGAATTGGCGCGTCGAATTGGCGCGTCGAATTGGATGCGTTGGATTGGATGCCTTGCATGGATGCGTTGAATTCAATATTAGAGGCTTTTTAACGTTTAGTTCGTATAGGAGTTGATTTTTAGTGTTGAATTCAATGTTGGTGTATGTAATGTTACCTTTTGTTTCAGGTGGGAGTAAGGACTTTTGGACACGTGTCTGCGGGCACGTGTAATAGATAAAGGTGAGTATGTACCTTGACGGAAAGGGCATCTCAACCTATAGTGGGTTGTGTGGCTCGTAGAACCGCCACACCACCACGAAGTACTACCCGGATGGGATCTCATACGCTCCTACGACCTATGTGCAAAGGATTAGAAAATGGATCCGAAGATCGAAAAAACGACAGTTGGTCAAGTAATGATGCGTCGTATACTCCTGTAACGGTTTTTCCTTTTCGAAGCAATCGATTATGATAACTCCATGACTGTCCCAAAAAAAGAGTCGCCATCACTTTTTCAGCCGAAAAAAACAGTTTTTGCTTTTTTGGAGCCGATTCCCCTTTTGCAGTCCACTCTTTTGACTGTATTTTTGTTTCGGGCGTATAATAGTGTATCCAAGTTTCATCGACAGTAATTAATCGGCGCCAATTATTTATTGCGCCAAAACTGCCCCAACAGAGCGTTGGATATGTTCATTCGAACACATTTTTGGTCTAACGTGAGCAAACGCGACACCCAACGGGCTGACAGCTTTTTCATGCCTAAATCTTGATTTAATATGAGACAAACACCTTCTTTGGACATTTTCATAGCCTCTCCTATCTCTCTCACTTTAATTCGGCAGTCGTCTAGCACCATTTGGTGAACTTTAGCAATGTAATCGTCAGTTGTTGCAGTTTTTGGGCGTCCCCAACGTTCATCGTCTCCCAAGCTCTCACGGACACGTTTAAATTCAGCTGCCCAAAATTTTACATTGGTAAATAATGATGCAGAGTCCCCATACACAGAGTCCAACTCATCTTTGATTTGCGTAGGCGTATTAACATTCAAATCATTATGGAAAATTTAACAAGCCTCAGGACTTGCTAAATAAGACCAAGACCGGTTCCCGGTTGTAGTGCCGATGATGATGATGATTAACTTTCAAAAACAAAAATTTAATGAAAGCTCGATACTCAATTGTGTCCATTTTCACAAAAACACTCACATCGACTCACTGAAACGACTGTCAAATAAAAACTACGCCTCCAAATAGACTGAAATTTTGGTGAGTAACTGTCAAAAAATGGACAACTACATTCACTAGCTTTTATTGATGAGTGCTGCGATTATCGCGTTGGGGAAACTTTTCAGACCACCCTCGTACTGCGCCTTGTAGCTCAAATAGTCCGAGAGGCGGATACCGGAACACCGGTAGACCTCGAGGAATGAAGGGCATCGTGCTTCGTAATACAGCAAGAGGAGCTGTCCATAACAAGAAGATTCTCGAACGGTACGAACAGTAGCGTGGCTGAAGCGGTTCATCGACAACAGTAGATGCGAGGGGGACGGCAGGTCAGTCAGGCGATCGGGCGTTCTCGATGCTGAGGAAGTGAGGGTGGCCACAGGCATCATATTGCGAGCGGCTCAGATCGAATCGTTCGAGGCGGACCTAACGACCATGAGAGCCGGGAGGCAAGTATCAAGACGAAGCGAACTGATTACGCTCAACCCATTCATCGATGACCAAGGTGCCCTCAGGGTGGGCGGAAGACTAGAAGCAGCAAGGATGGAATACCAACGCCGACATCCACCAATCTTACATCGGCAACATTACCTGACAAGGATCATCGTGAGAGATTTGCACTTGAGACTGGTGCACGCTGGAAGCCGGTTACTGCTACCCGCAGTGAACTCCCGGTACTGGATCATAGGGAGTCGAAGACTTGTCCAGGGGGTCATCGCTGAATGCACGATTTGCGTTCGTCACAAGGGACGAGTGCTACCTCAACAAATGGCGGCATTGCCAGCCAGTCGGATTAATCCCGCAAGGCCATTTAGTAACACCGGTGTTGATTATGGAGGTCCTATCACTCTTTGGACATGGAAAGGACGCGGCGCGAAGCGAGTCAAAGGCTACGTCTGTCTCTTCGTATGCTTGGCAACCAAGGCAATACATCTCGAAGCGGTTAGCGAGCTGTCCAGCGAGGCTTTCCTGACAGCATTAAGGATATTCCTCGCGCGTAGGGGTTTTTGTCACACCTTATGGAGTGATAATGGTACCAATTTCGTTGGAGCATGCCGAGAATTGCGAGAAGTTTATGAGCACATAAACCGGAAGGCTACCCAGGACTAGATCATGACGGGGTTGGTCACCAACGGGATCACTTGGAGATTCATTTTACCCGGCAGCGCCCCACTTTGGTGGATTGTGGGAGGCAGGAATCAAGTCCGTGAAACATCATCTGAACCGAGCTATTGGAAATGCGATTTTGACGTTCGAGGAGCTTACTACCGTGTTGGCCCGAGGCTTGTCTGAATTCACGACCGCTGGTCGTCCTGCCAACGGAGCCTGGCGACCCCGAGGTGTTGACCCCCAGTCATTTCTTAGTTGGAGGACCGGCTATGAGCGTCCCGGAAGTCGATCCGGGAGAGACAACAATCACTTGGCGGCCCAGATGGAAGTACTTGCAGGCATTGCATCGAGAATTTTGGAACCGGTGGAAGAACGAATACCTCCACACGCTGCAGGCTCGAAATAAATGGTATCACCCGGAACCAAACCTGTGAAATCCGGTCTTGGTACTCCTGAAGGACGAGCAGCTATCTCCGACCTATTGGCCCATGGGGAGGGTTATAGAGCTTCATCCTGGCAGAGATGGCAAGGTGCGGGTGGCAACCGTGAAGATTCAGGGGGGGGGGGGGGCACCCTTAAGCGACCCGTCACGAAGTTAGTACTACTCCCGGTTGCGGAAGATGAGGCGGTTGAACCGACAGTTCAAGGTGGGTGGAATGTTGGAGACGACACGACGGTCGACCTGGATGCAACCAGCGCAGGCACTATTGAATGCAGCCATTGACAACACAAATAACAAATGTCAGCAAACAGCTGACATTCAATAATATTTAAATGAGCTGACACACTTCGTAAAATTATTCAAGCGATATAGACACATTGCCAATTGAATCCAAATCAATTAATTTAATCAAGACAAATAAAGGAAGATTTAGTCACTAATACTCAACGCGTTTCATTGAAGAGTCGACCAAAACGTTCTGCTGGAGTTCATCCAAGGTATTCGGTCCACGTTCCATTAAATAAGCCATTGTTTTCAGGAATCAGTGTTTTTGACGCTAGGAGCTTCTTGTTCAGCAGCGGACAATATATATCACCACCAGACGCAGTTATTGGTGGACGCTGCGTACGTGTTAGCATAACGTGTAAGACACTTTACAAGTTCACGTTCGACGCTTGCTCAAGCGCGAAACAAATTGCTATTGCCATTGGGGCGAGGTTCTTGAGTACGTTGTTACGTACTCCATCTATTCCCACTGACTTTTTGTTCCTCAATGAGTCGAAGATACCCTGGATCTCTTCCCATGCTAGCAAAAGGCTATTGGCCCTAACATTGGTATTAATGTCATTTGACAAATTATCGTCACTGAATTCGGTAAAACTGGGATTCTCTGATTGCCAAGCTGAAATCGAATGTCGAAGGTGTACATTTTGTCACTAGCTTTTATTGACGAGTGTTGCTATCTTCACGTTGGGGTCGGAAACTTTTCAGTCCACCCTCGTAAAATAATATATATATTAAATATGGCCACGGCAGAATTCTTCTCCACACACCGAAACAAACAAAAAACATAATAGTTCTATTAAAGGGCGTTGACCTTGAAATGCGGCATTCGCTGTTGTTGTGAGTTTTGTGGCCGGAACAGTCAGACGAGGTTTAACTACAGGAACAAGCGGGAATATCCTAGATGCCACCAGCCTGTACACCCAACAAAATGGGCAAGGCTGTACGTCACCACCGTACCCCACCGACCTGCACGGTCAATACAAAATGGAAGAAGGTCCAGGCAAAGAAAAATTCACTGGACCACAGGCCACCAAAGGGGACAAAAGCGGTCAACAACTAAAGGCCAATACAACCCAGAACCGTACCAGTTCTAATAGTACTGAACCTTGTGAGCAGAACACTACGGATCCAGAGCAGAACACTTCGGATTGGTAATACTGGCAACACCGACCGCGACGTCGCCAACCCAAGAAGGGCCGTAGCCATTCTATTTCTACTAGTACGGATTCTACGAAGACACCAAAGCAGAGCGATCGATCTAGGAAGAGTGATAAACAGTGCACACCTTGCGGACGACAAACCCACACAGCGGTAGGGTGTCGACAAGGGACGAAGGGCGAAAGATGGGAAAACTCCCAGAGGTCGGGTCGGAAGACCCCAACCCGGCCGAACTAAACTCGCACAATATTAAAACCTGCTCTCAGTTTCCAACAACGAAAGTTCCAGCTGTCCAGTTCCCTTTATATATTGGCCGTAGAAACACTACAAGCCTAATAGTGGACACATGCGCTGAGATCAGCCTTCTTAAGCTGAAGGCACTCTACCATGAATATATAGAGGATGCTAAGAAAACAACTACCCCCCAAACGCTTTTTGGCAAGGGCAGGTCAAGAGGCAAGGGGATATTCAAATTACATCAGGAAGTCCCCTGTAGCTTCCAGGTAGTAAATTCCTTGTCAGGGTTGTCTGTAGATGGCTTGCTGGCGAACAACTTTCTGTTTAGGAATTGGTATTTCCCCAAACAAGCATACATTCCGCACCAAGGGGATCTCAGAAGATCCAGACCAGGATCGGTAGTAGCCAGAAAACTCTACCCACACAGGGGATGAGATGCGAAAACGTGTTCGGTTCCAAGTACTCCAACATAAAGACAACACCCCAAAAGTCGAAAGACGACAATGAGGAGGAAGTAGCGGTAGTACACGCACCATCAAACCCTTCAGAGGTAGACATTTTTCTGAACAGACCGGCTATAGTACCGGGACGTTTACCAACGATGATTAGACTTCCCATAGAAATCCGGGAAGAGGTAATTTTGGTGCCTAAAGAAGTACAATGAGGGATATATCTACCTAATTGTATTTTGGGGAAGGCGAAAGACTCAATATCCTAAATTACCCTCAAACCCAACAAAAGAATTATTCATCTTTCCGTTAGAAAACCGGGAGAATAATCATACCGGTGGGCGAGTAAATGCGTCAGCGGAGATTAATTCTGGTAAAGAACTTTCGGAGAGAAAACACCTCCAATATATTCGACACCTATTCCCGGAGGATGCGTCACCGCCAGAACCACCGAAGGATTCAAACTTGACACAATTATATGAGGAACCCCACTTAGGAGAAAACCTAAGTGTTCAAGAGCCTCAATCCATAGTAGAAATATGTGAGGACTTCAACGACATTTTCCACCTCAAAGGTGACCTCCTGACGTATACTAGTACAATAATACACGAAATACCTTTGGTACAAGGCCAAGCGCCCATAAACCAAAGAATATACCGTCTGCCTGAGTGCAAGAAACAGGTGATAAATGAGCAAGTACAGGATATGCTAGAGAATGATATCATTCAACCAAGCAAGAGTCCGTGGAACCCACCCCTCGTCATAGTTCCCAAGGAAGGGGGCCCCGATGGAAAAGCCCGATGGAGGTTTGTGGTCGACTTCAGGAAACTGAACGACAAAACCATTGGTGATGCGTACCCTCTCCCTCGAATAAAGGACATTTTAGACCAGCTCGGTCACTCACGCTATTTTTCCACGCTCGATTTCGCAAGCGGCTACCACCAAGTCTTAGTGGATCAGAAGGATCGGGATAAGACAGCTTTCAGCACAAATTGCGGACACTATGAGTTCAAACGTATGCCATTCAGTCTAAAGGGAGCAACGGCTATGTTCCAGAGACTCATGAACCATGTCCTAACTGGGTTGCAAGGTATCGAATGCTTTGTTTATCTGGACGACGTTGTCGTATATGGGAAAAACCTAGAACATCATAATGACAAACTCCGGAAAGTATTCGACCAAATGAGATACCACAACCTCAAACTACAACCGGAAAAATGCAGTTTCCTACAAAAGGAAGTAATATATCTGGGACACGTTTGTTCCGAAAAAAAGGGGCAATGCCAAATCCCGATACGACTTCTTGTGTGAGGCATTTCCCCATTCCCAAGATGGTAAAGAACGTCCAATCGTGTATATGCTTGGCGAAATACTATCGGAAATTTGTTCCAAATTTTTCGAAGATAGTACGCCCCTTAACAAACTTGTTAAGGAAGGGCGTTAAGTTCACCTGGGCAGACAAATGCCAACAAGCATTTGATAAAATAAAGAGGTTGTTGGTCTCGCCGCCGCTATTAATCTATCCAGATTTTACCAAACCCTTTAATCTGACCACGGATGCGACTAATGAAGTACTGGGAGCCGTACTGTCGCAAGGCGAAATCGTCAAGGACCAGCCAGTCACGTATGCCAGCCGAACTTTGAATAAGACGGAAAAGAATCACTATACCATTGAGAATGAGTTACTAGTCATTTTGTGGGCGGCTAAGAATTTCCGTTGTTTGTTACAAGGGTGCAAGTTCGCCGTATATATGGACCAGAAACCACTAAAGGGAGTATTTAACGTGAAAAGTTATCTGATTCCGATTACCAAATCGAGTACAAACCCGGTAAATATAACACCAATGCGGATACCTTGAGCCGTATTGTGATGAGACTTAAACACTACAAAGGTGCAATGTAATAACTCGCGCCCAAGCTAAGAAGCTAAGGGCAAAAGAAGGAACTCAGGGAAATCCAAAAAACGACAAGTCTTCACTTCACGAGGATCCCATTCCAGGCTGCACGGTGAGAATGGAGATAACAAATCCTGACGACATCCGGCATCGACTACGGGATTACCATGACCATCCTTTAGGTGGACACCAAGGGTGGAAGAACATGATGCCCGACATCAAACAGTACATTAAAGTATGCAAAACATGTCAAACCATGAAATCTTCACCGAACCTACGTATGCCCATGGCAATAGCCGACATTGCAAAGAGGCCTGTTGAGAAAGTATATTTAGATAAAGTAGGTCCTCTTGATCGAACTACAACAGGCAATCAATATATACTCACGTTTCAAGACAATTTGCTTCCCCGCTCTGTAACGGAACGACTTCTGATGCAGGGCTGATCGCGCCGTCGGGAGATGAAACGCAAACTGGCGCGATCCGTCGGATTGTCTTGTGGAGCGCATATAAGCCGGAACAATACCACGAATCTCCGAAGAACAGTACCCGTGATAATATCTGTAAAACAGACAGAGGTCGGCTACGCGCCTTCGATGTGATATCGGCTGTAGTCCCGACGTCAGCGCCGAGTCCTCCATCAGGCGGATCGCTCGTCTCTGTATGCTCTCAAGTAGGTCGAGGGTATGTTTAGGGCCAGAGCTCTAAACATGAGAGCAATATTCGAACGCGGGTCCAATTTGGGATTTATATAGGAGAAGAAGTTGGGCAGGAGTAAAATATTTCTTGGCTCTAAAAAGATAGCTCAGCTTTCCTGAGACTGACCTGGCGATGCTCGACATGTGTTTATGCCACGATACATTCCCACAAACCGTGACGCCGAGCAATTTCAACCTTTCCCCAGCCTCGAGGGCCTGGCCATTCATAATCAGCTGTGGAACCCTTGACTCACCATGCCGTTCAATCGCAGATGTCCATATATCAGTTATAAGTGTCAAAAGGTCTCCCGTGGACCGCCTGCCACGGAATCCGTATTGACGGTCATTCAGAAGTCCGTTGCACTCCAAATACTTAACCAACTCTGTATTGATGACTTTTTCCATTACCTTAGATAAAATAGACAGTAATGCTATCGGACGGTAATTTTGTGGGAGACACTTTTTTCCCGTCTTTGGGATTGGCTGAACTCGAGCGATTTTCCAGCAGGCAGGAAAGGTCCTCCATGCATAAGATAAGCGGAAGAGTCTGCCAAGAACCGGCTGTTCTGGAGCACAGTTCTTAAGGACTATTGATGGTATTCCGTCCGGACCGGTTGCCTTCCTACAATCCAGTTCACGTAGAATGCGTTGAATAGTGTGCGGACGAAATCTCACATCCCGCATGGAAGGCCGTACCGACGTGATCACAGGTGGCTCCCAAAAGCCGGGCTCGAGGTTTGAATTCGGGGAAAATAAATTCGCGAAAAAATTAGCCTTATCCTTTAAATTCGTGGCTGACGTACTGCTGCCTGTCACCAATGGAGGGAAAGAGAAGGATGCGAAGTTACTGCTGACAGCTTTTGCCATTCACCAGAAGGAGCGCCCCTCGATAGTATAGTGGTTAGTATACCCGCCTGTCACCCGGGAGACCGGGGTTCGATTCCCCGTTGGGGAGCCTCTGGCGCAAGACTAATGACCTTGCCCAGAAAAAATAAATCATTATGGAAAATTTAACAAGCCTTAGGACTAGCTAAATAAGGCCAAGACCGGTCCCCGGTTGTAGTGCCGATGATGATGATGATGATGAGAAGGAGCGCGAACCAGTCGGGCACCAAAGGAGTTAATTGATCACTCAGTCGTTGTAAGCTTTCTTCGCGGTATCAATCGCCTGGTTGCACGTGGTTCTGATTCCAACAAAATTCGTTCTGTTAACATCGGTGGGATTGGAGCGCCATACCTTAAAAGCTCTATTTTTTGCCGCAGTAATGTACTCGCATTTTTTATCAAACCACGGTTACCAGATGAACTTCGTTTGATGAAATGTGGAACATACATCTCCATCCCCAAAAGAATAATCTCTGATACCGACTCCGGGCAAGCGTTAACATCGGAGTCTCCGAAGCATACCTCCACCCATGGAAAGGATGCGAAGAAATCTCGCAAATCGTCCCAGTTAGCAGCCCCATACCTCCATACATGGCGAAGCTGCCTAGGCCGGTTATTCGCTGAATATGCAAGTGCTAGCGCGACAAATACCAAGCAGTGATCTGAGTTTCCCAGTGGCGCAGAAACCTCTGCGGTGTAAATACTTGGTTCGGATGTCAAAAACAGATCCAGGGTGTTCGCATAATCGCCTCGGGCATCCGTCACTCCCGTTGGTTCCTCCACGAGTTGAGTCAAATTGCGGCTAACAACGAACATCTCCGGTAGCCTCTTAGCCTTGTCGGTTCTGTTGGAATGTAGGAACCAGGCGGAACTGTGCACAATAAAATCGCCAAGGACAACAATTTCAGAAGCTGGGTGATTGATCTGTATCCAGTCGATGGTATGTGAAAGATGTTCGAAAAATGTCGCCGGTCAATTGTCATTCGGGGAGCGGTAAAGACAACAAAGAAATTTAACAGAATTCCTCAGCACGACCTTCAACCATATGATATTATTGGGTTCGAACGCCTCCAACCTCTGGCAAGCCAGATCGGACCGTGCGAAAATGCTGACTCCTGTTACGGACCGACATTGAGTCCAGGTCCCCCCAGAATCCACTAATCCCCCTTCGATTCCCCTCTTTACCTGTAAAAGGAGAATAACGCGCCAAGTAGCTAATTTGCATAAACTACTTTATGCAAATTCTACTTGGCGGAGAAATTAATAAAAAAAAAATAGTAATAAAAAAATATGTCAACGGAAAAAATTTAAAAAATTGACAATTCGCCGTCAATCTCCGAATAAGAACACTGCGAAAAGCAAAGATATAGAGGCGAACAATCAAAGTATCTAAAGCAAAGATATAGAGGCGAACAATCAAAGTATCTAAAGCAGCAGAATCATTAGTCTCGTATTACGAACAATATAACGAATTTGATTACTTTATAACTGAACTGAATAATCCCTGGCAAACGGACAGCCCTGAGATTTGGGAGGCTGAGAGGTGATCAGGGGAGCAACAATCCAACGCCCCCTGCAACGAGCCACTGACAACTTCACCAACGATCGCTCAACGGTCCAACTCACCGGTTCAATTACAAAGTAAGTCCCCTTTAATATTAAATACATATATATATATTATTACATAAAATAAATTGTTATAAGAACCCATAACACTCCGCCCTTAAAACGGAATCTGGAATGTAAGTCATATTCTGAGCAACGAAGATATGTCGAATCAGTTGACGAATCGACCTGGGTCTCAGTTAGGGCAAGGATATCAGGTTTCGTTGTTTGCAAATATTGGTGGACGGCGTTTACATTCGTATTGGTAAAACCGATGTCCCTGATGTTACAAAATGCCGTCACCAATCGAGCGTGAGCAGAGCCTCGAGAGCGAGCCCGATTATGCGGTGACGAATTTCTTAAAGTTCGGTTATTTATCGTGATATCTGCATGATGTTCCCCCCGACATAGCACAGGGAGTTTCATTTACTTTCTTTATTGGTGCATGTCTTTTGGTGAAGTTTCGTTTCTTGTTGGTGTTTTCTTCGGTGCAAGCCTTTAGTGGAAATAGTGGGTGGATGGTAGAATCCGCGTCCATGCCGACGCACAGGCCATTCCATCCCCACAGATGTCTTATTTCTCTCAACACACTCAAGTCTTTTTTCGATTCGCGTTATTTCATCGGTGACTTTATTAAATTCAGCTTCGTTTTTTAGATCCAGATTTTCTACTTCGTTTCGAATTTTTGACTGAATTTCTTCCTCAAAGTGTTGAAAATTACATTTCATCCACTGCGTTTGGGCATCCAATTTTGCATTCAAATCTGCAGCTTGTGCGTCGAATTTTGAATTAATATCTGCAGCTTGCGCGTCCATTTTTGTCATCATCATCCTGAGCATCTCCGAAATGTCCAACTGTGACGAACTCTTCTCTGTTACATTGGCACCATCTTGACTTGCTGTTTCTTCTCCAACCGGACAGTCTGGCCCAATCGTAAAAACATATGTGTCAACATCAATACCCTCTTCCTCCATTGCTACTTGCAGACGCTGTCGAAGAATTTGCTTCTGTCCTCTGCTATCCAGATTCCGGTCCTGAAGTTCCTTCTTCAGCTCAGGAACGCGAAAATCCTCCAAATGTCGATCTGACATCGTCACAACACACTTTCACAGACTTGTTTACTTCACCAATAATAAATCCCACTTCTGACACCAATTGTAGCGCGCTCAGGGTTCTTTGGATTGATTATTGTGAATAAATAAGAGCCGTTAAATCCATTCTCTTTGCAAACACTTTATTAGTCTGTTAATAACAACCCTTACTTGCTATTTCGCTTCTTTACTGCTTACTTCTTACTTATCTTCCTGATCTGCATGCGACGTATTTATACCATTTCCTAATTCTGATTCGGAGTTTCGTTTCCGTCCGTTCCATAGCCTCGAATTTTTACTGCTCATAGTCTCCAGTTTTCTAGTACTTTCTAGAATATTCTAGTACTTCGTTTTGGACTTTCTAGAATATTCTAGTACTGATTGTCATATGCGTCACAATATGTACACAAATTGTGCATTTTCCTTTTTTTTTAATTTATTTTTCCTCTTTTCTTTTTTGTTTCATTTGTCAAATGAATATATAGCGGACGCAGCGAAGCTTATAATTATTGAAATGTTTGCGTGTTTCTCCAGCTCGTGCGGAACTTATAACTTCAAAGGTAACTGTAGAATTAAACAGGAATATAAATATTCTAGCAATCGACACTGCGTGTAGGAACAAAATACAGGAGGGACCACACCTCAATCGCTTTTAATTAACTGAAATCAAAGGTTTGGTTTAGAAGTTCAACAACTTTAATCAAAATTATTAAAAATGAAATAGGAATGAGATTTTTGAACAAAAAAGTTAAATTAAAAGAATAAAAACATCACGGCAAAGTTCAATATTTAATAGCAGTTTATTGGAGGAGGTCCGTGAATTATAACAATTACAAAGCTCTCACAAATTACAAAGATTAGACTGATTAGAAGTCTATTGATGCTACATTACGGTTAATTGATTTCTTAAACATGCGGTCATCGTGCAACGTTGGATCAAACTCATTAATGATCTCAGCTAACGCCGGATTGTCCAGTAATGTTGTATGACTCCCTTCTAAGAATTCAACCGTCACTTTACCTTTTGTGAACTTGGACAAATTGTAATCCTCACTGGCGCCTTGCATTGTTTGCTCTGTGGGCCGGACTAAAGTTATTGGTGCATATATCATATCAATATTATCCAGATCATAGACAGCAACCATTTTAATACGATTGAACATGGCGTGAATAATATTTTCAACATACTCCACACTATACAGTCCTGTCTTCTTTGACAATTCCATCAGAGTAATGATTTTTTCCTCATAACTCCCGAGAGATGTAAATTGATCCCTGTCCTCTTCGGGACAGACGTTATTAAAAACTCCATTACAGATTAAATTATAGATATCCTTGTCCTCAAAGGCAACTCCAATGTGCCGAAGAGTAAGGTCTTTGAGAAATTCTGGCGAACCATCAATTAACAGGACATGTCCTCGGAAGCCCGCTTTCTCAAAAAGACCCGCCAGATGGAGAGCAACAAACGTGCCATATGAATAGCCAACTATGTAGTACTGTTCACCGGACTTCAAGACGGACTTGACACTCTGAAATTGAAGTTAGTAAAATAACAAATAAAAAATTTAAATTATATTTGAACGCTCACTTCAAATAAGGGCTGTGTGACATCGGCGACTGTTTTGCTTTGACCGGATTGGGTTAGTTGGAGGAGGTAGGTATTTGATTTCAGACCTTCTCCAAGCTTGTACCAAGCTGCGCCAACAGTTCCTTCGAGGCCTGGTATTACAAAGCATGATTTCGTGTACGAAACTGCTGAGCTCAGCGAAGTGTTTAAAGGCATGATGATTTCATGACTTTTCTCCTCGTTGCCAATATTGCGAACAAGAAACTCCATATTAAACTCTTGATGTTCTAGACTAAGGGTGCATTTAACTGGCCCTTGATCAGATACTGCTTTTGCTTCTTGGAATTCTTGAAGTTTTAGGAAAGTCAATGATCGTAAATCCTGTGGTGTAAGAATTAGGTCGAAGTCTCGTTCTAAAGTTTGTTTAATTTCAACAGCCATCAATGAATCCATTCCCATTTCAGAGAGGGTGGTACTCAATGAGATTGACTTCAAATCTCGTATACTCATAATGTTCATAACAGTTTCGGTAATACTCTCATTTCCAATACGTCCAATTCTCTTTTCAGCTACCACCATGCTTCCAACAATTGGGTCTGGAGCCACTAAAAGATTATCCAATTCGTGCAAACAGCTCTGCATTCTCTGTTGCAAAGTGCCTCCTATTTCTAAATCGATTTTATCCTCGGCGAGATTGGCAACAAGGCCAACTTCCCCCACAGCACCCCATTGGATTGCTTTACCTGGCAAGCCGTTGGCAACACGACGTTCAATGATACGTTCCATTATTGAATTAGTCATACCGTAATTTGTTTGACTGGGATTGCCACGGCCACATGATAAGCTCGAAAACACAACGAAATGTTTAAGTTGTGGACACATGGTCCTGGAAAGTTCATCGAGGTGTTGTGTAGCTGTAGACTTTGGAACGAAACTAGCTTTGAATTTCGTCGGTGTTTGGTTTGAAAAAATCCCATCATGTAAAACAACGGCGAGATTGAAAATACCTCCTACAGGTCCTAGTTGCGCTGCTTCTTCTAGCAGTGTTTTGCATCCGTCGCTAGTGGAAATGTCTGCTGTACTTATTGCTACTGTGCATCCATATGACTTCCAAACGCTAAAAATATTATGTTTTACAAATTGATTAATAGATAATAGATAAACGCATTAAACATAGAATTATATAATATATATGACACAAGTTCGAAAATCAATAAGCTTTGTACATGATACTCGATACATTCATTAATCACTGATCTACAGGCACTCGGCGACACAGGCGAAGCTTCGCGGTATCGCTCTGCCCAGCTAGTTATACCCACAAAACCTAAACTGCGTATTGAAATATACCAGAACCAGAAACAAGGCATAACAAGCACTAAACTCGAATGTGCACCAAGCCAGAAAAAACAATAATGTGCATAAAGTCAGAACTAACACAAGAACAGAATAAACACTAAGACATAATAAGCATTTTGATGGAACTGTGGGGGTTCTCTATATTACATGGAGAACCAACCCACAATTCCAACCTAATTTCGACCGCTACCAGCGTGTCACCTTAACCCAACCCCCCATTCAAAACTGGCAAGGAATACATTTCCCAATCCGCAATAGCATATATTTCCAAATCTGTAATAGAATGCATTTTCAAGACCTACAACAGAATACATTCCAAATCCTGCAATAGAATACATTTTAAATCATCTCCCCCATCTACAATCAAACTGCATTCAGTTTTCCCCGAAAACCATTTCGGCTCACTTCCTATTTAAACCATTCTTCTCGCTTGCAACCAAGCAGCATTTAATTTTCCCCGAAAACCATTCCGGCTCACTTCCTACTTAAACCATTTCTCTCGCTTGCAACGAAGCAGCATTTAGTTTTCCCGAAAACCATTTCGGTTCCCATTCTACCTAAACCATGTAAAATCACATCAATTCTCCTTCCTCGCAAGTCACCAGCGTGATGCGTTGTCTTTCCACGAAACAACTATCGCAACGGCCATGACCCATGTTCTATTGTCTAACCGACAACCCATGACCAAACTTGGCTATACCTCCGAAACCAATTTCTCCACCACACCCCCCACTCCCATACATACTACCCTCTTATCAGTACCCCCTATCAACATCCACCTACAAAACCATACATACCATATCCTCAAACTAACATTCAAACCAATGTTAGACAAATTAAACCAAATGTTCAATTATCAATTCCCAAAATGCAAAGGCTAAAACAAATACGCGATAAACGAACCAAATGTTCGTTTATCATGCACAAACAAAATCCTCCACAACCAAATTAAACATGTGTTAGACGAACCAAATGTTCATTTGGTTCGCATACACACATTTAATATATTCCTACGATTCTTATTTCTATATGCATTGTAGCCAGATGTGTATTCTCTAAAAATAAATTGAAATTCCCATTCTTTTTCCCAGTTTCTCACATACAAATGTCAATGAGGATTCGTATAAAGGGGGGATGATTCGAGGTATTATTCTCGATTGACGTCCAAGGAGCGAGGACGCCAATAAACAAATTTATTTAAATTTATTCAAGTTTGTCCAGTTTTTAGTCTTCATATCTTATCATATCAAATAAAGGTACACCAAGCAAAACTAAAAAGTATTTTCAGTCAACCACCATGTTGGATCAAACAAAGGACAGTCAAACCATCCAATAACCGGTCGCCACTCTTCCCTCTGGCTAGGGGAAGCACGGTGGCGGCCGCAACAAGCCTTCTCAGGGCCGGTCTATCAAAGAGACTCTCGCCCTTGTAAGGACAAGGAAACGCGCTCACTGAGAACAAGGCATATTACAGAACGAACATTAAGCCAGAATGCCCTTAAACCGAACTTGACCACCAAATCACTACGCGAACTAACCCAGAGCGAGTATTTAATAGAACATGTATTAAGTTATAATGAGGACTACGCCAGGGCGCAGACAGATCGGGTGTGAATACTATACCACTTTGACTTCTAACCCAGGGTGAACAATAGCTCGAACGTAACCAGCATAGCCATTAAGCCAAAGCAAATACTGATTTAACACGAGCACTAAGCCAGAATTGTCACAGTATCGGAGTGAAAACTAAATTGGAACGAGCATTAACTCACAACGACTATATGTTTGGGATACACACCAGAGCCAGAACTAAGCCAGAACGAGCACAACGTTTGCATGGCTATTAAGGCAGAATGAGCCCGAACAAAACTACTAAAAAATGTGAACTAAACCAGCACAATTACAGAGCCTGGACAAGCACTAGACCGCAATGAGAACTAAACATCAAGGAGCACAAACATAAAATGAATATTAGACTAGAATAATGGCCAACGCCGGATGAGCATTAATCCAAAGCAAAGTCTTGGCGAAAGACTGCAGCTAGTCAGAACTAAGCCAGAACGACCACAACGTTTGCATGGCTATTAAACCAGAATGAGCACAATGCGCGAATAAAAACTAGTAAAAAATGGGAACTAAACCAGCACAATTACAGAGCCTGGACAAGCGCTACACCACAACGAGCACAAACATAAAATTAATATTAGACTAGAATAATGGCCAACGCCGGATGAGCATTAATCCAAAGCGAAGTCTTAGCGAAAGCCTACACCTAGTCAGAACAAAGATTAAGCTAGCACGAACACAAATCAAGCACGAGTAGTGGACTGGTTCGCCGATTAAATCAGCGTGAAAACTCACCCATTGTAAATATTTAACCTGAATGTGCTCTAAATCGGAACGAACCTTAAATCAGAACAAACATAAAAAGACTACTCCATACCCAGTTCTTAGCCAGAACATGCATTTAGTCAGAACGAAAACTAGACCAGAAGGAACACAAAGTGATCACGAATACTCGATCAGTCCATTTCCTAAGCCACTGGAAACACTCATTTATGACGTGTACTTAACCAGAAAGAGGACTGAGGTAGAACAAACCTAAACTCAGAACGAGCACAAATAGGAAATAATCACTAAACTCATGCCAGAATTAGTAGCCCCAAGCCATCGCCAGTTGTTAGGCAAACCGTGCATTTATTCGAAACGGAAACTAGGCCAGAGGAAAAACAAAATGAGCACAAGCACAATACCAGTCCGCTTGCCTGAATCAGAGCAAACACCATCTTTGGGTATATTCGAATGTTCAACCGCATAGGTCCGCGAAACTCGTCAATCAGAGAGCGGGCACCATTTCACTTCAAAAATCACTTGCAAACATTTAAGGATAAACCCAAAGAGCCGAATAACACGAACTTGGAATTCTGTGCTTGATCAAATGTTGGTTCATCAATGAAAGCCGACTATAGACGGATGAGTATTATCGCGGTATAATCATAAAGCTTTGAAAATGAACTTTAGACTTATGAATAAATGCGGAAAATTGATATCCAGTCAAATGGAAGGATTGTAGGGTACTCTACTTAAGAGTAGAGCCCCCCCCCCCCCCCCCCCCCCGGCTTTTGATCCCCTCCTACAATCCCTTTAGTCATCTGAATGCCGCTATGCCCTCTCGAAGCTTCGAAATAGTTGGAGTTACAATAAAGTCCGCATCTGTCTACCTTACCTTCATGGCAAATCTGATGCAGTCTGCTATGAAGGCAAAACGAAAACGAGCGTTAAGGTTTCCATTCAACAAGAAGGTCTTCCCATCGATTTCCTCGACCCCTCGTAATCTGTACATACAATTCCATGAAAATTTCAAATTTCCCCACCTTAATCTAACAAAAGACCTCTCGGCTATTCGACAATACATTTGCACGAAAATGGCATCTGGTCCCCAACGCAGCAAACCCGTCAATAATAAGTTTTTTCGGCCCTAATCGACTGCTCACCCCACTCTCTGTGGGGTCTCCTAATATTCTCCCCCTAACCATTTATTATCAAAATGTCAGAGGACTTCGGTCCAAAACCCATTCGATCTTACAAAATACTCACTCCCTTCCCTTTGATATATACGCTCTGACCGAAAGTAACCTCACCCCCAGTATCAATAGCCTAGAACTGCCCCCCCCCCCCCCCCCCCTCCTGCTTCGACGTTTTTCGCTACGACGATGTTCATCGTTCCTGTCCTGACTCCCCCTGCCGAGGCGTGCTGCTTGCCACCCAAAACGGACTAACATCTTCTCTTATCACCATCTCTTCTTCTCCGCCATCTCCAATGGACCACACCCTCTCAACTATTGACAACCGCGAGCCCCGCTTCTCTTATCCTTATACCACATCTGCTCGGCTCACTCCACACCTCCCCTCTACCAATTTTCTTATAATTTCCGAAAAGCCAATTTCCGCCTCATAAAGGAGTTCCTCAGCAATATCACTCTCCGCTTAAACGATATAAGTGTAGAGGTCGCTACAGCCTCACTCTACACAGAAATCCACAACGCCATATCCCTTTATGTCCCATATTCCGGACACAGGTTATCGTTCTCATCGCCCCCTTGGTATAACCGCCAACTCCGCACCCTTTGTAACAAGAGGAATAAGCTGTGGAACACTTTCCTAAATACGCGTTCAACCCTAGACTACTCCAACTATCTCGGTTACTTTTATCAATTCACCGAGCTTTGCAGCGCCCTCTACTACAATTACCTCACCAAAGTTCAATTCAACCTGATCAACAACTCCAAATCTTTCTTCCACTTTATCAAATACAAACGCAAATCTGATGCATATCCCAACTCTCTTTTCTACGGCTCAACTACTACAACGGACCCCCATACCATAGCCAATCTTTTCGCGCCCTTCGTCAAACTATCCTTCACGGACGAATCTTTCGAGCCTAACCCCTCTTACTTCACTGGCCTGTTTGAATTCTCCTTCGGCCCTCTCATCCGGCAGGTCCACTACTACCAACCTTGTCGAATTCACATCCCACATACTCCTTGCCCTAGAAAACGGCGATGGGGTCGATGTATTCACTACCGACTTTAGCAAGGCCTTCGACAAAATCTCCAACAATCTCATTCTCTTTAAGTTATCTTCCCTCGGTTTTGAACCCCTGCTGATTAAGTGGATCTCATCCTATCTCAATTATCGAACCTGGCGCGTGCGATTTAGATCCACCCTCTCTGGTCCTTTTTTTTTCAACCTCAGGTGTCCCCCAGGGCAGTCATTTCGGCCCCCTCCTATTTATCCTAACCATTAACCACATAGGCTCTAGTATCAATCACTCCTCCATCTCGCTTTACGCGGATGATACCAACATTTTCAAGACAATCCGCTCTCCCCTATACTCCCCACATCTCCAATCGGATCTTGACAGCTTTTCGACTTGGTGCCGAAATAATTGCCTCGAACTGAATATCGCCAAATGTCACACAATCACATTCTCTCGGAAGCGCTCCCCACCCAGCCACGCTCCTATCTCTTTTACTGAACCAGCCGATAACATCGGTGAATCGATTCGCACGCGACCTAGGCGTCCTATGCGACAAGGAGCTCAAATTTACCGCACATGTCGATGACATAATGCTTAAGCCCAACGACGCCCTTGGCTTTTTCAAACGCTGGTCGAAGGAATTCCTAAACCCCTACGTCACCCGATCACTCTACATAACCTTTGTCCGCCCACTACTCGAATATGCTAGTCAGCTCTGGTCCCCGTATCAATTGTCTCACATTCGCAGGATTGAGAGCATACAACGTCGTTTGTCGTGTCATACGAACTCGCAATAAAAGCGGTAGATTACCTAACCGAGTTAAGCACCTCATTAGACGATATCGTCGTTCTTGGCGATTTTAACCTCCCCCATCTCCAATGGGCATTGGATGACGAACAAGCCTTCCGCGTCTCAAACCCCACTAGTTCCAAGGAACATATTTTTATAAACGGTCTCACCGACTCATCATCATCATCATCGGTACTACAACCGGGATCCGGTCTTGGCCTTATTTAACAAATCTCTCCACCGGTCTCGATTTCGAGCCGATGTCATCCAGTTTGGCACTCCCAGGCTCATCGACTCATGCCTCCATCAAATAAGCTATATCCCAAATCATATGGGGAGACAACTTGACCTCGTGTTCACAACAGACCCACACATGTCCTCAGTTGCCCCTAGTCCCCACGCCCTCTCTACCATTGATAATTACCACCATTGATAATTACCACCCCCGCTGCTCTTATTCCTATATCTTGATCATGAAACCCAGCCTTTTCCACCTCATGACTGCTGTTCCTACGACTTCCACAAAGCTAACTTCCGCCTTCTAAATGAGCATCTTAGCAAACCAGCGTTTCGCTTTGATCATTTGGGTGTAGAAGAAGCTACTGCCACTCTCTATAAGGAGATCTACTATGCCATCGCCCTATATGTCCCCTATTCTCGACATAGGTCATCGGTTTCATCGCCGCCATGGTACAACCGCACACTCCGCACTCTTCGGAACAAGAGAAATAACTTGTGGAACATTTTCCTCAAAACGCGTTCCTTCCAGAACTACTCCACCTATCTCGGTTCCTTTTATAAATTTTCCGAGCTCTACAACTCCCTCTACTCCAACTACCTCACAAAAACACAATCCAATTTGATCTATGACCCCAAATCTTTTTTCCACTTTATTAATTACAAACGTAAATCCGACGCGTATCCTAACTCCCTTTCTTATGGTGCGACTTCTTCAACCGACCCCGCAACTATCGCCAATCTATTCGCTTCGTCCTTAAATAAATCCGTCACGGATATCTCCTTTGAGCCTAATCCGTCTTACTTCAAAGACTTGCCCGAATTCTCCCTTGGCCTCTTTATTTCTGAAATTATTCAGCATCACGTAGTTGAGGAGAAATTAAACTTACTCAAAGACGAGCTCGGCCCTGGACCTGATGGACTCCCGAATGTCCTTTTAAAGAAATGTTCCTCTTCTCTTTCTCTCACGATATCAAAGATCTTCAATCTATCCCTTACACAAGGTGTCTTCCCTAGTATTTGGAAATCCTCCTATGTCACCCCCATACATAGAAAGGGACATAAAAATAATATAAACAACTACCGTCCCATCGCCAAACTGTTTCAAATCCCTAAACTGTTCGAAGGGATTCTCTACAACGCGTTATCTTTCCGTTGTAAATCCATCGTCTCACCCAACCAGCATGGTTTCCTTTCGGGAAGGTCGACCACAACCTTGTTTTTGCTTCACATAAATGATTTGTTGGAGACAACGGATAACAAAGTGTTCAGTTTTGCCGAGAATGGCAACGAAGTCGATGTAATCACCACAGATTTCAGAAAGGCATTTGACAAAATCTCCCATAATATCATCCTTTTTAAGCTGTCTTCACTGGGTTTCGAACCCCTATTGATCAAGTGGTTATCTTTTTATCTGAAAGATCGATCCTACTGTGTCCAATTCAGATCCTCCCTGTCCAATCCTTTTCTTCCCACGTCAGGGGTTCCCCAGTGCAGTCATCTAGGTCCCCTCCTATTTATCCTCACATCAATGACGTCGACTCAATTCTCAAATACTCATCCATCTCTCTCTACGCGGCCGACACTAAACTCTACAAAACGATCATCTCTCTTCTCGACTTCTCACTTCCCCAAACGGATCTCGACAGCTGCTCAACTTGGTGCCGTAATAACTGCCTCGAACTCAACGTTGTCAAATGCCATCCCATCACCTTTTCCCGCAAACGCCCCCCCCCCCCCCGCGACCCCACTTCCTGCTAAACCAGCAGATATCATCTGTATCCTCGATACGTGACCTCGGGATCTTATTTGACAGGGAGCTTAGCTTCATCCCGCATATTGATGATATTATTCTTAAGGCCAACTCTGCCCTTGGGCTTTTGAAACGCTGGTCTAAAGAATTCTCTAATCCTTACGTTTCCCGTCGTCTCTACATAGCCTTCGTCCGCCCCCTTCTTGAATACGCCAGTCAGGTCTGGTCTCCATACTACTCGTCCCATATCCACAGAATCGAAAGCGTGCAACATCGTTTTCTGCGCTTTGCCCTCCTCGGACTGAACTGGGAGAACCCTCGGATTCTGCCCCGTACACAAGCCGGCTCCATCTGATTAACCTCAACACACTTGAGGAGCGCAGAACTCATGCCGATATCCTTTTCATCCACCGTCTCCTTTCGGGCACAATCAACTGCCCAATCTTGCTGTACATCATTGCACTTCACACTAACTCCCGTAACCTGCGAAACCCTCGTCTCTTCTATCTGCCCACCCACCATACTTCTTACGGCTCCAATGAACATATTTCGCAAATGCTGCTGTGGGCTAACTCCTATCCTACCTCCTTCGATTTCAATTTTACCTCTACCGCTCTCAAACTTCATCTCCTCTCTTTCCCCCCCTGACCTAGCCCACACCCCGTCTACACTCTTACAACCCGTACTAAGATAAATAAATTAATGAATAAATAATTGATGGTTAAACCCAGTAACCCACCCGCCAAACACCCCCCCCCCCCCTCTTTTTTTCTTTGAAACCATACTGTACATTCTTTAGTTGTAAGATGATTGTTAAGTTCTATCGCTTGTAAAGGGTTTTCCAATAGGGACTTGACAACTTTGAATTTAATTTGTGAACGCACCCTTTCACTAAAAACTGTCACTGTCAATTTATTCAGTAAATCCACTCCCACGTAATCTGGTTCATTCTCGAAATTTTGTCGACGTTCGACTGATAAAGGCATTTTGTAACATCAGGGGCATGGGTTCCACCAATACGAATGGAAACGCCGTCCACCAATGTTTGCAAACAGCGAAACCTGATATCCTTGCCCTAACTGAGATCCAAGTCGATTCGTTATAGGGTTTTCCAATAGGGATTTCACAACTTTGAATTTAATCTGTGAACGCAGTCTTTCACTGATCATCGACCTGTCACAGTCAATTCATTCATTAAACTCAACATTTTCATCGTGGTTAAGTACACGAACGAACAACGTCTGCAAATTATAAAAATTTACTACCGAAATTTGGAGTCGGTGACCGCAACTTTAAGAGCGTTGACTCCAATTTTCGGTCGTAATTCTCGCCCTAGTAGGCAGGCAATAACAAGTTTAGTGCAAACATTTGAGTACATATTCGTTGTGGGATGTTGCCGTGCCATTGAGACAACAGGTTGGTCGAAGTGTCGAAAATATCGCTGCCGTTCAGGCGTCCGTAGCAAACGATCCAAATCAGTCAATTCCATGGCGTTCTCAAGAATTGGGCATCGCCCAGACCACTTTATGGCGAATTTTGCGTAAGGATTTTGGTTTATACCCATACAAGATCAAACTGACTCAAGAATTGGAGCCGATGGACCATTTGAAGCGACGTACGTTCTCCAATTGGGCTCTGAAAAAGCTGCGTCAAGATGATGAATTTCATCGCAAAATCAACTTCAGTGAAGAAGCTCATTTTTGGCTCAATGGGTTCGTCAATAAGCAAAACATGCGTTATTGGTCGGGTGAAAATCCAGATGTGCTTCATGAATCACCACTTCATCCACAAAAAAGAACTGTTTGGTGCGGTTTGCATGCCGGTGGCGTCATTGGGCTATATTTTTTCGTCGACGATAACGATCGTCACGTTACTGTGAATGGCCATCGTTATCGCTCCATGATTACCGATTATTTTTGGCCCGGATTGGAAGATATGGACTTGGGCGACATGTAGTTTCAACAGGACGGTGCCACAAGCCACACAGCACACGATACAATCGATTTATTGAAGAGTAAGTTTGATGAGCGTGTAATCTCAAGAAATGGGCCAGTCGGTTGGCCGCCTCGTTCGTGCGATTTAACGCCTCTAGACTATTTTCTTTGGGGCTACGTCAAGTCATTGGTCTATGCCAACAGGCCGACGACGTTGGAAGAGCTCAGAGCCAACATTGAACGCGAAATAGCGGCCGAAATGTGTGACAGAGTCATCGAAAATTGGGTCCTACGAATCGACCGCTGCAAACGTGCCCGCAATGGCCATATGAACGAAGTCGAGATCCATTCATAAATGTTTTGATTGTACTTCAATCCGATAATAAAATTTTTGAAATATCTCAAATGGTTTGCGTTTTATTTTAAAAAAAAGTTGTCAAGTCCCTATTGGAAAACCCACTACTAAGCTAAATATATGAGGGCTCTGCCCTCACTAAATATTAAATATTATGACGCATATGACAATCAGTACTAGAATATTCTAGAAAGTCCAACACAAAATACTAGAATATTCTAGAAAGTACTGAAAAACTGGAGACTATGAACAGTAGAA
Source organism: Microdon myrmicae (assembly GCA_963931805.1). Taxonomy (NCBI): domain Eukaryota; kingdom Metazoa; phylum Arthropoda; class Insecta; order Diptera; family Syrphidae; genus Microdon; species Microdon myrmicae. The sequence goes on along the minus strand of OZ007500.1, from coordinate 74,385,030 downwards.
AATTCGAGGTTATGGAACGGACGGAAACGAAACGCCGAATCAGAATGAGGAAACGGTATAAATACGTCGCACGCAGAGGAAGAAGTAAGAAGTAAGAAGTAAGCAGTCAAAGACGCGATAAGTACGGAAGCGATAAGTCAAGAAAGCGTCAAGTGTACGGTAAAAATAACGGCCGTTATTAACGGACAAATAAAGTGTTACATTAATTCAAAATCGATTTAACGGCTCTTATTTATTAAAAATAATTAATCCAGCGAACCCTAAGCTCGCTACAATATTAATATTAAATATGTTTCTTGCGCTTTACCCTCCGCGGACTAAACTGGGAAAATCCGCCGACTCTACCACCATACACAAGCCGGCTCCCTTTAATCAATCTTAACACGCTTGAAGAGTGCAGAATCTACGCCGACCCATCTTCGTCCATCCACTTCTGCTAGGCTTAATCTATTGCCCAAGCCTGCTCTCCTCTATAACATTTTACACAAACCCCCGTAACGTACGTCACCCTCCACTCTTTTACTTGCCGCTCGTCACACTTCTTATGGTGCTAACGTACCCATCTCTCGTATGCTACGACCCAACTCTTTCCCCACCTCCTTCGAGTTCAACCTTTCCACTCCCGCTCTCAAACGACGTCTCAGAAGATATCCGTCCTAACCCCGCCCCCTCCTTCCAATAACCCCCTACCCGTCAACCGTCAATCCTACCACTCTCAAACTGCCCCCCCCCCCCCCCCCCCCCCCACCACCCTCCCCCAACTCACTAACTACATCAATACTCTCGGACTCTCTTATCTATGCAAATAGTAGATAGCGCTAAAATATGAGGTCGAAATTGTTCACCTTTAGTATTCAAAACCCCAGTGCATGACAATATTTTTCATTTGAAAGGACTTACAATATCCTGTACGATTGATATGTATTTGATATCCCACGAGTTGAACTCAGCAGTAGTTTTCTAGCACCACGGATGATCATCCAATCTGCGAGCTCCAATCCAAATCCGCCAAGTCCGCCAGGGATAACATACGATAAATTTCCATCGAAATACACTTGTGGCATTATTGGTAGATCCATAAGAAACTCGGAATCAGGACTGTCTCGCATTTGCAGCACCACTTTGCCAATATGCTTGCCTCCGACCATATACCGGAAAGCTTGTTCTATATCGGTAGCCGGGAATATCGTTGATGGCAGTGGTTTTATAATTCCATTCGCTATGTCAGTCTCTATCAAGTTTTGCATATACTAAAAAGTGAACAATTGTGAAGATATATAGATGCAGATACATTTACAATGTGTAATTACTTCCACTTCCTGATTTGAAAGGAAACAGTAATCATCCGCTAAAACCGGATGGATGGTGATGTTTTTTAAGAAATGACCCATGCCGAGCTTAGTGTCTTTAGTCATATCAAATTTGCCAATTTCCAGAAAATGTCCGTGCCGCCCTAGACATCTTATTGATGCCAACAGTTTATCCCCTGCAAGGGAGTTGAGAACGTAGTCAACACCTTCGCCATTCGTTTCCCGTTGTATCATCTCTTCGAATGAAGTATCCCTTGAGTTTCCGATATGTGATTCTAAATAATAGATGTACTTATGTATAAACGCAAATACATGATTTAGATATTGTCATTGTTATACCTTTCAACTGTGGGAACATTTTGAGCAGAAATTCCCTCTTGTGTTGGGTGCTCACAGTTGTGAAGACCTCGAGACCGTAGGCGAGGGTGATTCGTATAGCAGCTAGTCCAATGCCACCGCTTCCGGCATGAATTAGAATACGTTTACCACTTTTAATTTGCGTTTTGATAAACAATCCATAATATACAGTTGTATAAACAACTGGCACAGTTGCTGCCTCCGCTAAAGACCAATGGTCTGGGATGGCAAAAACCATGCTTTGGTTATGACTATAGTGCGACGCCATGGCACCATTTAATACCATTTTCATTATACGTTTTCCTGAAGGAGAGTATCCAGAAAATTCACTCCCGAAATTGACACCCAATTCTAGACGTGATTGGGTATAAATATCTGAAGTTAAGCGACCGGTTGATAACATAATATCTCGGAAGTTCACTGCTGCATACACAACTTTGGAAGCATTTTGAGTGACTAATGGTGGGCCTTGGAACCAGCGGAATGATGTTAAGTCGCCACGATTGACAATATTAGCGTAGATGTAGTCATCTTTTGATTTAACAACGTAACGGTCAACGTTCAACTGCAAATGCCGGTAAGTGCCCCATTGACCCTAAAATTCATAAAGAAAGTAGATCATCAGAATCATAAAAATATCGAAATGTTCATTACGTTTCGGTATACGTTAATTCCTAAGCCAAGATCCAGTTGATTCTTGTAGAATGGCAGTTCAACATCGAAATCCGCCGCGGTAGGGTCATCTATGAACACACCACGAACTGCATTACCACCAGGCTCTCTTCTCAAACATGCCAGCAAGCCCAACAGTCCGTTCAGGGGTTCATTCTGAGCATATACAATCACTGGGCCCATTGCTATTGCTTTCAATGTAGAATCTATCCACGAAAATTCGACATCCTTTTCCGAAATCCTCACTACATTAACTTTGTTCTGCATTTTGTTTATTCGCCACTGGAACATCTGGAGTACTCCATCGTCGTCAGTCGGTATAGTAGCTAGCAATTTAAACTTTTCCATCGATGCGATACAGATTTCCCCATCGTCTCCTTGAGGACGACGTTCTATGATAAATCCACCGTCGATCAAATACTTCTTTTGCGAACTCTGTATTATGTTTTTAGTTATAATGTCTCGTCCGATGATCATATAGCAACCTGTTTGTTTCGATATGCTACCTTTTTCAACACGGACACCTTTCAATTCAATATTTTGTTCGCTCAGCAACAAATAGTCGCCACTGATTACAGGAAAGTCTTCAATTGCGTTCACAAAATGACTGATTATCGGAGCGCCATCACCGGTATCAAGTTCCGTAAGCTTCATTTTCGGCAGAGGCGTGTTTTCAAAGCCTATTTGGATGCAAACTCTAGCCGCATCGGCTACAGACAGAACTGGCATAGGGAAATGTGGTATAAACTGGTATTTTTCCAACACCGGTATACCGGGTGATCTCCGTCGCTGAATACTTGCCGCTTGCATACCAATTATTTCAATACCACCAGCTATTACGGTGTTATGTATTTTGCTCGCATATACTGGCAAGTAACAATCTTCCGGATCCTTAGTGATAATTTGATTAAAATGATAACTTCCATAGATGCGAAGCTTCTGAATCGCTGTTGGGACGTACAGTCCTCTTGAATCAATGCCAATTAAGTGGAGCTGAAGCATGGTGTCTATAAATGTTGTCCAGTTGTAATGCCATTCAACTTCACCGCACATACCATCACATCGTGCCGTGCGTATGCCTTTGAACAAGCCACCATAATGATATCCTCTCAGTTTGAGCTCCTTATAAAAGTCTTTCTTATTCAATGTTGGGATATTAGCATCTTCTTCGACTGTCAAAGTCATTGGAGGTGTGGGTTTTTCAATTCTTCGAATTACTCCATTTACCAATAAATTTTTAGACTCCGTGATCTGGGATAGAAAAGGACGTAAACGTTAAAAAAAACTGCGATAAAAAGAAACAAATAGGATGGTAGATCAATAAGTAGAAGTTTTTGAAAGACCCGATTGCTGCTGTTATACCAACATACCTTTCTAAAACCAAAAAAATTGATCGGGTCTAGTTTGGGAACGAAAACTACTATGGCAGAGCATTAAGTAGATGTTTTAGAATATCGTCATAATGGCCTACCGCAAATTACGCTGTTATAACAACCGTTGCAATTCCAGAAGCATTATGAGTCTAGTATGGAGGCTTCTCGATAGTATAGTGGTTAGTATACCCACCTGTCACGCGGGAGACCGGGGTTCGATTTCCCGTCGGGGAGCCTCTGGCGGAAGACAAATGACGTTGCCCGAAAAAGAAATAAAAACAAATCATTATGGAAAATTTAACAAGCCTCAGGACTTGCTAAATAAGGCCAAGACCGGTTCCAGGTTGTAGTGCCAATGATGATGATGATGATGATGATGGAGGCGAAACCTCAAGATTGTCGGGACGTCTTTTGGCCACTTAACTACCAGCTTCTACTAACGGGATAGAGACCGCGACGAAGATGGGAGGACAATGTAAGGTTTGACCTTGAGGAGATCGGATCAGATGGTCAAGCGTGGAAGGAGAGTGCACAGGACAGGGAACGATGGCGGAGTCGAGTCGGTGAGGTCATGAACTTCCGGGTTCCTACAGGCCAATAAGTAATAAAATAATAATAATAACTACCAGCTTCGCTTTATACACTGACAGCCGACATAGCCTTCTCTCAAATCTCCGAATTTTTTCACCAGTCCAAACTACTTTCAACAAGTCTAAATGTTGCGGAATCGAAGCTATATCCTCAATTATAACAATTCACCATCTAAAATGTGTCAGATTAGGACTAATAACCACCAGTCAATGACCCAACAGGGTAGCCACTTGTTACATTAGGGAAGCTGCTGGTAGAGGACACCTGCTGAAAGCCGCCTCACTTTTACTTCGGATTCCAACCTTAACAGACGCCAGAGTCCAGAGAGTTACATCAGCATTGTTGAAATTATTGTTTATTTATTTCATTATTTATTAATTTTTTTTCTTTTTCATTTTTAAACATCTGGGCAGGTTACCTCTGAGTCCAAACCCTTTATAATCGATAGAATTGTACGCTCTTTACACCTTTTATCTGACTTCAATTTTCCCATTCATCTTTTATATTGTCCCTTCCTCTTCTTTCCCCTCCTCTCGTCTTAGTTACACTGTTAACATCCATATTCTGCCATTGTTACTATTATGATACCTGGCAGGACCGTACTAATAAACTCGATTATTCCAAACTAAGCTGTGGCGTTTCACAGTGCACAAGCAAATAGTGAAGAACAACACAGAAAGAAAATCGAATAAGCAAAAACATCAGCCGTATACCAACCAATAACATACCAATTGCACATCAGTTGAGTGTAGTTGGGTTTAGAAATCGAATTCGTGCACGCGGTCTTTAGTCTGATGCTTCAGTGCTACGCTTCTCACCCGCTTCATGGTGTGTTCAATTCACCTTCTTCACTATCCTTGCTAAACGCCATAAAACAACTACCTCATGTCTATTAAAGTGCGCTCCTAAAACCACGAACTCCGATTGGATTTCTGAATTCCTTCTGAAAAACTACAGAATTCCCTTCAAAGAATGCCACTTGCTTCCGGTCTCCAAAAACATACTCAGTTTCCGCATACTCCTTCCCTCCAGATTCGATTGGACTTTCCATCCGAACAAAAACGATTTAATATATCCAATAGCAACCCTAACAACCCAACTAAACACCTGCCTCCTTTTCCTAAATCCTTAGTACTTGATAATAGCCGCACTTCTCTTCCCTAAATCAGCCCACAATGCCAATTCATTTCCTCGACCCTCCGCAGCATCCCAAATTCCAATCAAATCTCGTCCCTTAAATTCCCATTCCCAGCCAATATATACTCATCCTCCTCTCCGCATAGTCCATCCCTTCAGATACGATTGAATTGTCCATCCGAAAAAAACGGTTACCTAAGGATTGGCATATTGACTATATCCAATAGCAAACCCAACAAACCAACTAAACACCTGCATCCTTCTCCTAAATCCCTAGTACCCGATAATAGCCACACTCTCTGTCCTAAATCAACCTACAATACCAATTCGTTTCCTCGACTCTACACTGCACCCTGCAATCCAATCCTATGTCAGAGGGAACATCATGCAATTGTTTGATAAATAACCGAACTTTAAGAAATTCGGCATCGCGTAATCGGGTTCCATCTCGAAACACGGTCGACGCTCGACGCTCGACTGATGACGGCATTCTGCAACGATCAGGCGCGTCGCTTTCACCAATACGAATATAAACGCTGTACACCAATATTTGCAAACTGCGAACCTGATATCCTTGCCCTAAGCAGGACGTCACATCAACTGATTCGACATATCTTCGTTGCTCAGGATACGACTTGCATTCGAAATTCCGTTTTAAGGCTGGAGTCTGCGTCTTCACGCGGTCCGATCTGGCTTACCAGAGGATGGAGGCGTTGGTACCCAATAACATGGACATCAGGTGGTCGAGGATCGTGCTGAGGAATTCTGTTAAATTACTTTGTTGTCTCCACCGCTCCACGAATGACGATCGACATGCGACATTTTTCGAACATCTTTCAGGTACCGTCGACTGGATACAGATCAACCACCCGGCTTCCGAAATTGTCGACCTTGGCGATTTTAATGTATACATCTCCGGCTGGTTGGTGCATTCTAACAGAACCGACGAAGCTGGGAGGCTGGCGGAGATGTTCGCTGTTAACCACAATTTGACTTAACTCATGGAGGAACTTAGACGAGTGCTTGATACCCGAACACCCTGGATTTGTTTTTGACATCCGAGCCGGCCGTTTATACCATGGAGGTTGCTGCGCTATTGGGAAACTCAGATCAATGCTTGGTATCGGTCGCGCAAGCACTTGCATTTCAATCGAATAACCGATCTAAGCAGCTTCGCCCTGTATGGAAGTATGGGGCTGCCAACTGGGATGACCTGCGAGATTTCTTCGCAGCCTTTCCGTGGTTAACGCATGCGCAGAGTCGGTCGCAGAGATTATTCTGCTCGGGATGGAGATCTACATTCGGCATTCTATCAAACGAAGTCCACCTGATAAGCCTTGGTTTGATAAAAAATGCGAGCAGACTACAGCGGCAAAAAACAGAGCTTTCGGATAATGGCGCTCCAATTCCATCGAAGGTAACAGAACGAATTTTGTTAAGATCAGAAACGTGTGCAACCAGGCGAATGATACCACGAAGAAGGTTAACGACAGAGTGACTAACAAACTCCTCGAATCCCCAACTGGTTCGCGTCTCTTCTGGTCAATGACAAGAGTCGTCAGCAGTAACTTCGCTTCCTCCTCTTTTCCTCCGTTGGTGACGGGCAGCGGAACGTTAGTCACTAATTCAAAAGATAAAGCTAATATGTTCGAGAATTTGTGTACCGCAAATACAAACCTCGATCCCAGTCTTTTGGAGCCACCTGTGATCGCGCCGGTACGGTCTTCCATTCTATGTCAGGGGGAACATCATGCAGATATCATGATAAATAATGGAACTTTGAGAGGTTCGTCATCGCATAACCGGGCTAGTTCTTGGGGCTCGGCCCACGCTCGATTGGTGACGGCATTTTGTAACATCAGGGGCATCGGTTTCACCAATACTAATGTAAACGCCGTCCACCAATATGTGCAAACAACGAAACCTGTTATCCTTGCCCTGACTGAGACCCAGGTCGATTCGTCAACTGATTCGACATATCTTCGTTGCTCAGGATACGACTTACATTCGAGATTCCGTTTTAAGGGCGGAGTCTGCGTCTTCGCGCGGTCCGATCTGGCTTGCCAGAGGATGGAGGCGTTGGAGCCCAATAATATGGACATCATATGGTTGAGGGTCGTGCTGAGGAATTCCGTTAAATTTCTTTGTTGTCTTTACCGCTCCCCGAATGACGATCGACCGGCGACATTTTTCGAACATCTTTCAAATACCGTCGACTGGATACAGATCAACCACCCAGCTTCTGAAATTATTGTCCTTGGCGATTTTAATGTTCACAATTGCGACTGGTTGTTACATTCTAACAGAACCGACGATGCTGGGAGGCTGGCGGGGATGTTTGCTGTAAGCCGCAACTTGACTCAAGCCGTGGGGGAGCCAACGCGAGTACCGGATGCCCGAGGCGATTATGCGAACACCCTGGATCTGTTTTTGACATCCGAACCCAGTATTTATACCGTAGAGGTTTCTGTGCCACTGGGAAACTCAGATCACTGCTTGGTATCTGTCGCGCAAGCACTTGCATACCAAGCGAATAACCGGCCTAGGCAGCTTCGCCATGTCTGGAAGTATGCGGCTGCTAACTGGGACGATATGCGAGATTTTTCGGAGATTATTCTCCTGGGTATGGAGATGTATATTCCACATTCCATCAAACGAAGTTCGTCTGATAAACCTTGGTTTGACAAAAAATGCGAGCTGATTACAGCGGCAAAAAATAGACCTTCTAAGGTATGGCGCTCCAATCCCACCGATGTTAACAGAACGAATTGTGTTAGAATCAGAAACGCATGCAACCAGGCGATTGATACCGCGAAGAAGGCTCACAACGACAGGGTGATCAATAAGCTCCTTCTGTGCCCAACTGGTTCGCGCTCCTTCTGGTCAATGGCAAAGGCTGTCAGCAGTAACTTTGCTTCCTCCTCTTTCCCTCCGTTGGTAACAGACAGCGGGACATTAGTCACGAATCCAAAGGATAAAGCTAATGTGTTCGCGAATTTATTTTCCGCGAATTCAAACCTCGATCCCGGCCTTTTGGAGCCACCTGTGATCTCGCCGGTACAGGCTTCCATGCGGGATGTGAGATTTCGTCCGCGCACTATTCAACGCATTCTACGTGAACTGGATTGTAGGAAGGCAGCCGGCCCGGACGGAATACCAGCAATAGTCCTTAAAAACTGTGCTCCAGAACTATCGCCGGTTCTTGTCAGACTCTTCCGCTTATCTTATGCACGGAGGACCATCCCTGCCTACTGGAAAATCGCTCGAGTTCAGCCAATCCCAAAGACGGGAGAAAAGTGTCTCCCACAAAATTACCGCCCGATAGCATTACTGTCTATTTTATCTAAAGTAATGGAAAAAGTCATCAATACAGAGTTGGTTAAGTATTTGGAGTGCGACGAACTTCTGAATGATTGTCAATACGGATTCCGTGGCAGGCGGTCCACAGGAGACATTTCGACACTTATAACCGATATATGGACATCTGCGATTGAACGGCATGGTGAGTCAAGGGCGGTCGCATTAGATATCTCCAAGGCTTTTGACCGCGTCTGGCACGGGGCATTGCTGAGCAAACTTCGTTCATATGGACTTTCCCAACAGCTTTGCGACTGGACGAGGAGGTTCCTCGAGAATCGATCGATCCGGGTTGTTGTGGACGGCGAGTGTTCGGATCTGTATCCTGTTAATTCGGGGGTGCCCCAGGGTTCTATTTTAGCTCCAACCTTGTTCTTGCTTCACATAAATGATTTGTTGGAGACAACGGATAACAAAGTGTTCAGTTTTGCGGATGATAGTACGCTTGTTTCCTCCTTTTCGAGTGATCGGCCGATTGGTGCATCAACGTCGCACCAGCTGAGATGTAGACAGATTGACTCTCTGAATCAGGATCTAGATAAAGTCCTGCAATGGGGAAAGGCCAATCTAGTCGACTTCAACGCAACGAAGACCCAGTATACAACATTCACAAAGAAAACTGAATCATCGGTTCCACAGCTGATGATGAGTGGCCGGGCCCTCGAGGCTGGGGAAAGTTTGAAATTGCTCGGCGTCACGGTCTGTGGGAATGTATCATGGCATAAACACGTATCGAGTATCGCCAGATCAGCCTCAGGAAAACTGAGTTATCTTTTTAGAGCCAAGAAATATTTTACTCCGGCCCAGCTTCTTCTCCTATATAAATCTCAAATTAGACCCGCGCTCGAATATTGCTCTCATGTTTGGAGCTCGGCTCCTAAACATACCCTCGACCTACTTGAGAGCGTACAAAGGCGAGCGATCCGCCTGATCGGGGACCCGGCGCTGACGTCGGGACTACAGTCGCTATCACATCGAAGGCGCGTGGCCGACCTCTGTCTGTTTTACAGATATTATCACGGGTGCTGTTCTTCGGTGATTCTTGATATTGTTCCACGCAATTCGGTCTATATGCGCTCCACAAGACAATCCGACGGATCGCACCCGTTTGTGGTTCAACTCCTGACAGCGCGAACATCCCTGTATCAGAACTCGTTCTGTAACAGAGCGGGGAAGCTGTGGAACTGCTTTCCCACGCGAGTGTTCCCGGAGCGTTACAACCTGCAACTGTTCAAAAAGAACTGCAACAGTTATTTGATGGCATCTCGGGGCGCCCACTCGACGCTATAGGTTCGCCTCTCCCGAGAGAAATCTAATAAAAAAATTAAAATAAAAAAAAAAAAAATTCGGGATGTGAGATTTCGCCCGCATACTATTCAACGCATTCTACGTGGACTGGGCTGTAGGAAGGATACCAGCCCGGACGAAATACCAGCAATAGTCCTTAAGAACTGTGCCCAGAGCTATCGCCGGTTCTTGACATCTCCGTTCGCTTATCGTATAGACGCAGGACCTTTCCTGCCTGTTGGAAAATCGCTCAACTCTAGCCAATCCCAAAGAGGGGAAAAAAATGTCTCCCACAAAATTACCGGCCGATACCATTACTGTCTATGTTATCTAAGGTTCTTGGCAGACTCTTTCACCTATCTTATGCACAGGGGACATTTCCTACCTGCTGGAAAATCGCTAATGTGTTCGCGAATTTATTTTCCGCGAATTTAAACCTCGATGCCGGTCTTTTGAAGCCACCGATGATCGCGCCGGTATGGCCTTCGATGCGGGATTGAGGCTCCGCCCGCGTACTATTCAACGGAGTCTGCGTGGACTGGACCATAAGAAGGCAACCGGCCCGGACGAAATACCAGCAATAGTCCTTAAGAACGGTGCTTCAGAACTGTCGCCGGTTCTTGCCAGGCTCTTCCGCTTATCTTATGCACGGTGGACATTTCCTATCAGCGGGAAAGTGGTTCGAGTTCAGCCAATCCCAAAGAGGGGGAAAAAGAGTCTCCCACAAAATTATCGGCGGGTAGCATTGATGTCTACGTTATCTAAGGTGATGGAGAAGGTCATCAATGCAGAGTTAATTAAGTATTTGGAGTGCAACGGACTTCTGAATAATCGTCAATACGTATCCCGTGGCAGGCAGTCCACAGGAAACCTTTTGACCCTTATAATATAGCAATTCCATATCAATTGAGTGTACTTGAATTCGAATACGCGGACGGATGCGAAACATGGGCTCTCACAAAACGGGAAGAAAACAAATTCCGCGTATTCGAGAATAAAGTTTTAAGGGGTATCTGTGGGGGTAAATATGACGAGGAGTCAGGACAATGGAGGAAACTCCACAACCACGAATTGGAAGAGCTATAACCCAAACTTACAATAGTGAGAGTAATCAAGTCGCGAAGATTAAGATGGGCCGGACATGTAGCGCGAATGGGCAACTATAGGACCGTGCGTAGAATTCTTGACGGTAGACCAATGGGAAAGAGACCGGTAGGACGGCCGCGACGAAGATGGGAGGACAATGTAAGGTTTGACCTTGAGGAGATCGGATCGGCTGGTCAAGCGTGGAAGGAGAGTACACAGGACAGGGAACGATGGCGGAGTCGAGTCGGTGAGATCATGAACTTCCGGGTTCCTACAGGCCAATAAATAGCAGTATAGTAGTAATTCGAATACGCGGCAGTGGCCTGATGTGTTGAGCATTAGTTCAATCTTTTAGTGATTCTAGCCGCCATAGCGTCAGTTCGAATCACACGTTCTTCACTATCGTCGCAAACGCTATACACTCACCCCTGTCCTGCATCTTATCCCTCCTTTCGCCAAGTTACTCTTTCTCTTTTTACAACTTGGATTTTAAGATAGTTCGTAAGTTTATATAAATTGCTAAACAAATAAATAAATAAGCTTCCGCATTTATCAATGGTCCATTCTCGTCCTACACTTGTCCTGCTTCTCACACAACGCCTTATCCTTCCTTATACTTCAGTTTTTAAGTTAGTTGATAAGATAATCTCATATGTTATTTATTGTTTGTACTATATATCTGTTGAGAATTGATCAATTGACAGCTGGTCTTACCCAACACAACTGTCAACCTGTGCGAACTTCACACAATTCTGTTTGTACTTGGACTTGAAGTTAGCACTGATCCTATCTTCCAATCAACTGCCGGATTCAAACGACTGAAGATCGAATGGAAAAAGGAAAACGTGCCTCGAAATATAATCTGAATTTTTACAAGTATTCCTTATCAATCAGCAAATCGCTAAACGACCAATTCACTTATCCAAACCAGCGCTATTTAACAGTGTGGAAGAATTCCCGTCGTTTTTTCTTTTACATTAAATTAATAATATCAATCATTGCTAACTCTGGACTTTTATTCATTGAAGACCTACGAGCCCGAGTCGCCTATCGAGCAACAATATCTCTTGTACTAGGCAAAATAAATGAGGGTTCTGCCCTCACCAAATTCAAATCCAAATTACATAGAAATGGATCATCTGGTAACCTACAGGACCGTCTACAAATAAATTGTGAAATATGTACTTCTAAAAGGTTTTAAACAAATATGAATGTGGAATACATCTCCTGTGTTCTCTAAATAAGTCGTTACTGTTTTCTCACAGATGGGGTTACCAGAATTATGGCGCAAGACTAATAACCTTGCCCTGAAAAACTAATTATTATGGAAAATTTAACAAGCCTCTGGAGTTGCTAAATACGGCCGAGTCCGGATCCCGGTTGTATTGCTGATGATGATGATGATGACATTCATACTATGGTAAGTAGAGTCACCAAAAGTACCCACAATTGTCGTATGTATGCTATGACTCCGAAAAAATTGGACGGTACGACTCTATACACACTAATGACCACGGCTGTAAAATAAACTGTTTGTTTACCTCGTGCTGCGTTTGAAGGTAGTTGTGTTTTTTTTTTACACTAACGCGCGCACAAAAGGGGATTTTGAAGTACCCTTAAATGTCAGAGCACAGTGCGAACAGATGGAGAGGAAGCGGATAAGAAAAGGAGGTGTCGATGTATATTGGTCTTGAATGTCTGGACATCACAACGGCCAGGAAATACATGATCAGGCCGAACATTCCACATTCCTGTGGTTCGGCTAAAGAATGACTCTCTATGTTTATTTATGCTCCTGAAGTTGACTTTCAACGTGAACTGAGCCGCATTCACAGATAGACAGGAATCGCGGGAAAATGTCGGAAGGGGCGGCACACATTCAGCATGTGATGTGATGGTTACCAGAATTGCGTGCGTGTAATATGAGATCGTAACGCATCTATAAGTAGGCTTGCAATTAAGTGTATGTGAAGTTGAATTATATTTATTGGCCTGTAGGAACCCAGAAGTTCATGACCTCGCCGACTCGACTCCGCCATTGTTCCCTGTCCTATGCGCTCTCCTTCCATGCTTGACCAGCCAATCCCATCTCCTCGAGGTCAAACCTAATGTTGTCCTCCCATATCCGTCGCGGCCGTTCAGCCAGTCTTTTCCCCGTTGGTCTACCGTCAAGAATTCTGCGCACGGTCCTATCGTTGCCCATTCGCGCCACATGTTCGGCCCATCTTAATCTTCGCGACTTGATTACTCTCACTATTGTAGGTTTGCGGTATAGCTCTTCCAATTCATGGTTGTGGAGTTTCCTCCATTGTCCTGACTCCTCGTTATATTTACCGCCAAAGGTACCCCTTAGAACTTTATTCTCGTATACGGGGAATTTGTTTTCTTCCCGTTTTGGGAGACCCCATGTTTCGCATCCGTATAGAGAGGGAGAGGACAAGGAAGGGAGGTATCAATGGTGGGGAAACGTCTAACCGAAGAGATATTGAATTCGAGCCCTCCTTACCACTGGTGGGGGGAGGTGCTCTGGCCTACCTGAAAAACAAGAGAAAGGTTTGGAAGTGAATTCTCTCCGAAATGACACACGTATCTTCCTATTGTTTATTGGCCTGTAGGAACCCGGAAGTTCATTATCTCACCGACTCGACTCCGCCATCGTTCCCTGTCCTGTGCACCCTCCTTCCACGCTTGACCAGCCGATCAGACCTCCTCAAAGTCAAACCTAAAATTGTCCTCCCATCTCCGTCGCGGCCGCCCTGTCGGTCTCTTTCCCGTTGGTTTACCGTCAAGAATTCTTTGCACGGTCCTATCATTGCCCATTCGCGCCACGTGTCCAGCCCATCTTAATGTGAAGGTGAATACTACATGATAACCCTAAGCGTGGGGTAAGCCCGGCCATTCATCAACACTGTCGGCAAAGACAAATATCCATGGTTCTAGGCTTCTGCTGTGCATTTAGTGGAATCTGCTGAGTTTAATTTATTTTGAGCTACTTCAACCCAACAAGGGTACTACAATTGACGCATTTTAATACAGTATTGAGATTCGATTCTTATACGAGCAGACAACGCTTGACCACATGTTACAGAATCGGTGAAAACCTGCTTGAAAACGCTTAAATGGAAAGTCCTATCCCAGCCGCCGTATTAATTGGACACTATCCCTTCCGATCAATGGAACTTGCATTGGGTCAGCAGCACCTCTATCCTTATGAAGATGCCAAAAAATAGGTAGATTTTTAGATAGACTTGAAAGATGTATCGGTTTTCCGATATGTAATTCAAATGCTGCCAGAAAGATGGGAAAAAGTAATCACTAACAACGGACAGCACTTTCAGTGACAGATTTTCTACGACCTCTTCTAAATAAAAAATTAATTTTCACAAAAAATTAGTGGAGACTCATCATGATGATCATCATCATCGGCACCACAACCGGGATCCGGTCTTGGCCTTATTTAGCAAGTCCTGAGGCTTGTTAAATTCTCCAGAATAATTTGTTTTTCCGGGCAAGATTATTAGCCTTGCGCCAAGTGGATACTCATCCTAGATCCTAATACACACCTACTTATTGATCCACATCTCGAAGTTATCGATTCTTACCTCAAAATTTCCAGACCCATAATGAATCATCACATTCAATTCAAGTTCAGTTTTTGCTGTCACACTTGAGGCTTGTAAAAACTTGACATCCTCAAATTCAACCGGTACGTCTATATAGTTTGGTCCATCATACACCAATGAGAACAGCTCCCATGCTAATTGTAAATAAAATGCTGCTGGAAGTAGAATTTTTCCATCGATAACGTGACCGCTTAAAAATTCCGTATCTTCGCTAGAAAGGTTTATCTTGAAGGTACGTTCTCCACTGCAGCCGGTCTTCATATTTTCATACACCGTCACGAACCAATCCTCGTTGTGATCCCACTTGATTAAAGACGAAATGCCTGGTGTTCCTCGAGAAACTGGGAACTCAACCTTCGGATAGAGCTGGTCCAATCGTAACGGGATGCCATGGTTGAATAATCTGCGAATAAAACAATAATATCACAACTGTTTATCCATCTGCACATATCGATGTTGGCATACTTTCCAAGGGCAGTCATAAAGAATTGTATGTTGTTTTGATTGCCTCGATTCGTTAATGCGACATGAGCACCAGTGGGCATTGAGCGTTTAAGAATGGCTTGCAATAGGCCATGAGGTGCAATTTCTATAGTCAGAGAATTGGTGGGTAGAAGAGCAAATGTCTCTTCAAATAAGACACTATTAAGGAGATTATTTGTATGATATTCAGCTGAACATAGATCATGTCCCTCCTGCTCCCAGTCTTCCTTTGGTACACTGCTGCTTAACCATTTCGATGATCTCTTCTTTGGATGTTTTATGACTTCTCTTAGATGGTGCAGAAATTGCGGTCCCATGTGGGCGATGTATCTAGAATGATAAGCAATATTCGAGCAAGGTACTTCCTTCGCAAATATACCGTTGTCCTTGAGTTTCGCCACGAAGTTTTCAACATCTTTTGCAGGTCCTGAGATTGTGCATGAATCCGATGAATTGCGGCATGCTACCTCGATACTCGGCGGCAGCATATATGCGATATTTTTATAACTTAATCCCACAGCGGCCATTGAACCAGTTATCTTTCTCATTTCCTCACTTACTTTACCTCTATAATATGCAGCTAATATCATTTCCTCAGCTGTTAAACCTCCATCAGCATAGCCGCAGCCCAGTTCGCCAACTGAATGTCCAATAAGGTAATCAGGTTGGAAATCTAAATTTCTTAACATATCGACCAAAGCGATTTGAATGGCCGCTATGCCCACGAAACAATGGACAATGTTCTCGAAATTTTGTGGATCCTTTGAACACACGACCTCCATGAGGTTGATACCTTTTGGTAGTAAAATGTCGTGACATTTTTGTATCGAATCACGAAACATCGGAATTTTCATCAGGCTTACACCCATTTCTGACCATTGTGAGCCCATTCCGCTGAATACCCAGACAACTGGTCGTTTAATCCCTGCGAAATGGTCAATCTCCTTCGCCAAACACTTGCTGCTCTTGTGGTCGTTTTTGGCGTACACACCAAAACCACGAAAAACTAATCCGGGATCAACTTCACTCTGAATATTGTGCAACAGAGCAATGTATTCGGTGTCCAATGGTGACTCCTCGAAAGCTTGCAATACTATGTCGACACTCTCTTTTGTTCTTCCTGCCCAGCCAACAATACGAGGCAAATCATCGGCTGGCAATCCATAGTTATCCTTATTCTTGTCATTAGCTTTGAGTAATGCGTGAGCATTAGCGCCACCGAATCCAAATGAATTCACTGCTATATAAGGCTTCTTAAGTTCCGCATGATCGTTAACGACTATCAATCGGCCCTCGACTAAAGCCGAAATATTAGGTTTTATCGTTGTAAAATTGATATTCGGTGCAATTCGTCCGGTTTCAAAGGCGAATATTGATTTTATTATCGAACAGACGCCAGAGGCTGGTTCCGAATGGCCCAAATTTGACTTGACTGAGCCCACAAGTAGACTTTCCGTACGCTGTGAACATATAGCATTATCAATGGCACGACATTCTTCAGGATCGCCGACCATCGTTCCCGTACAATGAGCTTCAAGGAAACCTAATTTATTTGGGCTTATGTTAACATCGTCATAAAATTCTCGGAGAAGTTTCTCCTGAATGTCACCGGCTGGAAAAGTAATCCCCTCTGACTTGTAACCATCACAATTGGTTTTTGAATAAATGACTTCCGCATAAATTCTCTTCGCATCGCATTTTCTTTGTAGAAACAAGCAGCTAATTGTTTCCGAGCGGGTATAACCGCTAGCATCTTTGTCAAAAGGTCGACAATATCCATCAGCAGCCAAAACACCCAATCTGCAAATATTTATTGCATATTAAAGTATCAAGAAAACACCAAACTCTGTTTACCTTGCAAATTGTAACGTAACGAAAGGATGAAGAGTCAAATTCGACCCACCGATTATAGCCGCATCAATCTCCCCATTTCGCATCATTGTAAATGCAACATCCAGAGCATACATGGAACTAGAACATGCTGTATCCAATACAAATGATGGCCCGTTTAAACCTAGGGTATAAGAGATACGATTTGCCAACATGGCACGACTGCAACCAGTTATTCCAAATCCGCCACTTGAGACCTTCTCATAGAACCAAGTCTTTTCAGATTCCGATATACATGCTCCGATGAACACTCCTGTACGGGTACCACGTAATGTTTTCGGATTGATACCTGCATCGATGACAGATTCGTATGCAACTTCCATCAGAATACGGCATTGTGGATCCATAGTATGAGCCTGCTTAAAGTGAACCCCAAAGTAAGTCGCATCGAACTTTTCCAACTCCTCAATCTTTCCACTACGTTTTGGAATTTCAGGATTGAAATGTCTCCACCGGCGTTCGTCATCGTCGATCATATCAATCTGCAATGAAAAAATAAATGTCGTCAGTTTCAGGATGTTAAAGAGAACGCAGGTTATAAATTCTGTGCATATATATGAGCTTTTATGAGAATCGTGTAAGTTCACCTTTGGATAAAAATTTTTAGTAAAATATACAGAGTGTTCCAATTAGAAGAAGAGATTTTGAATGTGTATGGGACTTGAACCTCAAACGATTTTTTCCACTAATTTTTCAATTTGATAAGTTCAGTCTTTGGCAATTTGAACTATAAAAAGACAAAACAAATTAAGAGTGAATTAAAGTTATTGCAGCCCATTATGAAAATGGACTTCAAATAAAAATGCATTTCGGTTTTTTTTTTAGTCATTTAGAAAAATGATTGCAACATTTAAAGAAACTAGAATGGGAGGGAGTGGAAAAAGATCAGTACGTTCTCGTGCACGACGTACAGCCGAAAACGCTGATGCGTTGCGTGTAAATGTGGCTGAGAATCGATTCGTCATCGGGCAGGACTTTAACCTGTTTTGAGTTTTGAGAGAAGATTTGTCTCTAAGTTCGATTAAGATAAGAACTGAAGTGCAGCATCCACCAGTAAAGACAAATTCATGAGAATTTTCTACAAAATATCTTTAGTGATGAACCTGTGGGGAGCGAAGTCTGAGCGCCAGCATGGGCGAGAGTTCTACCTCGTCCCCACAAATCTCTAATATATCTGACACGTTCAACAGCGAGGGAAAAGCACAAACACCGGACAAGTAAAAACACAAAACACAGGATTTCTATAGTTTATTATTATTTATTTTACGGTTGTAAACACTACACTGTACGTGGGGAATGCGAGTTATCTGTGAGGCACACGACTGTTACTTGTTTAATTTTTCTTTCGTTACTTCACACTAGTCCCCAGTTATTATCGCTCCCGTCCGCGGAATGGGAGCGGAAGTCCGCACGACTATTGTCATCGGCAGATGGAAAAGGACTTAGCGATATAAATTCGCTGACAAGGGAATTCGGTCAGTGAAACTGGCTCTCTTAAATAAGGGGTGCGTTTTCCTATTCCAAGAGAGACGTAAAGTTTCTCTTTGGAGTAACCAAACCGATCTCATAGAGGAGATCTTCATGATACGCAAGGGTGTGTACGTCGGTTCTTTTCATAGATCAAAGCCATGATGAAGAACCTGAAACACAAAGAAAAGGCAAAGGATCGTAGAGATCTTTGTTTATGTGAGAAGGTTACTGGGAAACGGATCCAGAACTATGTAGGATAAAAGAGATTTATGACCTGTGAGTTCAACTGAGTAATCAAGTTGCAACTCATTAAATGATAGATGTATTTGGGATACGTTTATGTGAGTGGATTGTTTGTGTAGCACCAGAATGCCTGCTAGTAGACAGCGTTCTTTGTTTGCACTTTAGTGCATTGGTAAGGCATTAGTCTCAACGCAGATGATGCTAATTACATGCAGCTGTGTTGGACCATTTATCGTTGGTTAAAGTGGTCGCCAGCCAACGTGTATATTTGGTGATTTATGATACACTTGGTGAGGACGGGAAATAGGCGACGCAATGTGTATGGTCCCTGTTATGATGGTTACATTATATGTAAACCAAATCGTCTTGTTTTCAGGTATCCGTCTAGGGGGATTTGCTTGTCACTGAAGGTGCCGAATTGATTGAGATTCCTGATAAGGTAAGAAAGAAATCTTACAGAGAATTGGTATGCGAAGGGAATGCATGAAAGGTAAGTTTTCTTTACAGGGACTTAAAGATCATAGATTTGATCTCTTTAATGTGTGAAGCATTTTCAGGTGCCTAATGCGATTGCATTGGCGAAAACTTATGCGTCTTGGGATGAGGTAATGGGGGTTTTTAGGTAAGTGAACCGTGGGGTTTGGCGGCACCGCCACAAACCTCATTTTCATCTTAATGATTTTGTGAATAAGCAGAATTATCGCATTCTGGTGACTGTATAAAAGCTAAGCAACCACAAAGATCACTGTTTTGTGCGCATTTTTTCCTGGAAGAATCATTAGACCTTGAATGATGCGACAAATTCTGTCTCGGTGAATGATGAGGGTTACTGTGGGATATTAATTAACTTGCTTTTTAGCCAGAATTAAATGCTCGCGATATTGTCAACATGTGGTTTCAATATTGTGGGGTTGTGGCGTTTCTAACAGATACACACGATATACAAGCGAATAGTGAAGGGCACCGAAAGAAAATCGAATAAGAAAAAGCATCAGAGCCGTATACCATAGCGATAACATAACAATTCCACATCAGTTGAGTGTACTTGAGTTTAGAAATCGAATTTGTACACACGGCAGTAGCCTGATGTTTCAATGTTTCGTTTCTCACCCGTTTCATCGTATGTTCAAATTGCCGTCTTCACTATCCTTGCTTAACGCAACAATCCGACGTGATCTGTATGAACAGAACTTTACTACTCGATCACGACTTCCGCATAGAGCACCGCCACACTCGCCTGCTCTGGCGCTCTCTCGCCCGCTCGCCCCTCGCTCCGTCGTTCGCACACTAAGTTGATCGTAACAAAGTTACTGAGGCGGAAGTAGTGTGGTGTTTCTAACAGATACACACGATATACAAGCGAATAGTGAAGGACACCGAAAGAAAATCGAATAAGAAAAAGCATCAGAGCCGTATACTATAGCGATAACATAACAATTCCACATCAGTTGCGTGTACTTGAGTTTAGAAATCGACTTCGTACATGCGGCAGTGGCCTGATGCGTTGAGCTTTAGTACTATATTTGAGTGATTCTAACCGTGATATCGTCAGTTCGAATCACACGTTCTTCACTATCATCGCAAACGCTTTAGGGTCACAAGTCATACATGCCACAATAGCTTTATGGAACGAGAAGTTTCCCAATCGTATCATCATCATCATCGGCACTACAAACGGGATCCAGTCTTGGCCTAATTTAGGCAGTCTCTCCACCGGCATCCGGTCCATATCCGAGACTTGTTAAATTGTCCATAATAATTCGTTTTTCCGGGCAAGGTTATTAGCCTTGCGCCAACCTTTCTCAGGATGTCGCTGCATGCATTGATTGGTTCACTACTTTTAGGGTGCCAAAGTAGCTATTCAGAGGTGACACGTGGAGACTGTATGTCAACAGGGGAAAAAATGTCCCCCACAAAATTACCGGCCGATACCATTACTGTCTATGTTATCTAAGCTTCTTGGCAGACTCTTTCACCTATCTTATGCACAGAGGACATTTCCTACCTGCTGGAAAATCGCTAATGTGTTCGCGAATTTAAACCTCGATGCCGGTCTTTTGAAGCCACCGATGATCGCGCCGGTATGGTCTTCGATGCGGGATTGAGGTTCCGCCCGCGTACTATTCAACGGAGTCTACGTGGACTGGACCATAAGAAGGCAACCGGCCCGGACGAAATACCAGCAATAGTCCTTAAGAACTGTGCTTCAGAACTGTCGCCGGTTCTTGCCAGGCTCTTCCGCTTATCTTATGCACGGTGGACATTTCCTATGTGAGGGAAAGTGGCTCGAGTTCAGCCAATCCCAAAGAGGGGGAAAATGAGTCTCCCACAAAATTATCAGCGGGTAGCATTACTGTCTACGTTATCTAAGGTGATGGAGAAGGTCATCAATGCAGAGTTAATTAAGTATTTGTAATGCACCGGACTTCTGAATGATCGTCAATACGGATCCCGTGGCAGGCAGTCCACGGGAGACCTCTTGACCCTTATAATATAGCAATTCCACATCAATTGAGTGTACTTGAGTTTACTAATCGAATACGAATACGAGAACGGATGCTAAATATGGGCTCTCATAAAACGGGAAGAAAACAAATTCCGCGTATTCGAGAATGAAGTTTTAAGGGGTATCTTTGGAGGTAAATATGACGCGGAAGCAGGACAATGGAGGAAACTCGACAACCACGAATTGGAAGAGCTATACCGCGAACCTACAATAGTGAGAGTAATCAAGTCGCGAAGATTAAGATGGGCCGAACACGCTGAGCGAATGGGCAATGATAGGACCGTGTATAGAATTCTTAACGGTAAGCCAACGGGAAAGAGACCGACAAGGCGGCCAGGACAGAGATAGGAGGACAATGATAGGTTGGACCTCGAGGAGATCGGATCGGATGGTCGAACGTGGAAGTAGAGCGCACGGGACAGGGAACAATGGCGGAGTCGAGTCGGTGAGGTCATGAACTTTCGGGTTCCTACAGGCCAATAATAGTAAACTAGCCTCAATGGCTGAGTTGTTAACGGGGTTTTGTCTTGCGTTTGATCGTGCAACTGACGACTCTTGCTATTGTGCAGTTCGGCACGATTACCGAGTGGTAGGTGGGATCCCAAAGCCCAGCCGCCCGGTGAAATACCACCCAATTAAGCTATAGGTTTCGTGAAATGGTTGGGAGAAATTATTGAGAATCCTTCGTAGCTTGGCTGAAGGATCCGCTCGAAAAAAAAGAGCATCTCATCATCTGTTATATTTTTTTATGTGCCAATTCTTTTATTTTGTTATGTATATATAGCCAAATTTTTCGTAAAAATAAATTATTATGGAAAATTTAACAAGTCTCGAGACTTGTTAAATAAGGCCAAAACCGGATCCCAGTTGTAGTACCGATGATGATGATGATGATGATGATGTATAGCCAATTTTATTATTATATGATGGCTGCGCCAATTCTTTTGTGATATATTCGTATATGATCCTATTCAATTCCAATTCCTATATGCAATACAGTTGTATTCTAATCTTATATGGTCCCCCGCTTGGTAGAAACCTTGACATGGTGCGGGGCTTAAACTACAATGAATCACTCAGGCTAGGCTGACGGAAACATACGCTTCCAGTACGGCCACCCATGTCAGACAGGCTAGCGACGAGTAACACACAAAGATCTACCGCCCCTAATCCAGGGTGTTTCGCATCACCGTGCCCATTGGATGGTTTGCAGCCAGTAGTATACCGGCTGTATTATAACGGCGCCTCTCTGACACCGGGTCGAATCAGAGCAGTAAGCAGACCTTATCATATCAAAGAGTGGCTCTGATATGGCGGATTATTTGAAACCCCAAGACTCGTGGGAACAAAAAAAAAACAATAATCAATGCACAAAAAACACTCCCACGAAAAACCCGGTAGGCGTAGGTGTGATGAGCCGACACTACCATAAGAGAACAAATCATCAAGATAAAAATGGCTCGGCAAAACAAAAACGTGGGGAAAAACGGAAAAAGCGGGATATACGCCTCGGCACGTGGAATGTTCAAACGTTATATAAACCAGGCGCGATACAGACGGTCGCAGAGAACCCAAAACAATACAAAATAGACATCGTCGTGCTTCAGGATGTCTGACTCCCACGTCAAGTAATCGACACCAACGGGTTCACACTGGCGGGTGGAGGCACCGATACACATCACCTCGGAACCGGCTTTATCATAAGCAAGAAGATTATGCCCCATGTAAAAGATGTGAAATTTATTAATGACCGAATGTCGGTGCTAAAAATACAGGGCCTATTGTACAATTATATATTTATAAACGTACACGCCCCAACAGAATCTACGGACGAAGAAACGAAGGACACGTTCTACGAGACTGTAGAGGGAGTATTTGATGGGATCTCATCATTCGATGTTAAAATCCTCCTCTGGGACATCAATGCGAAAATTGGAAAGGAAGATATCTTCTAACCAACTATAGGTAAAGAAAGCATCCACGACGTTTCAAATGATAATGGAATTCGAACATTTACGTTCGCAGCATCAAAAGATCTGGTAGTGAAAAGCACGATGTTCAAGCAGAAGCAAATCAATGAAGCTACATGGATATCACCCGACAGCGTAACCCGTAACCAAATAGACCACTTCCTCATAGACAAAAGACACCACTCGAACATCCTTGACGTAAGATCATATAGATTGCCGCAAGGCTAATGACCTTGCCCGGAAAAACAAATTGTTATGAACAATTTCATCATCATCATCGGCACTACAACCGGGATCCGGTCTTGGCCTTATTTAGCAAGTCCTGAGGCTTGTTAAATTGTCCATAATGATTTGTTTTTTTTTTTCGGGCAAGGTCATTAGTCTTGCGCCAGATGCTCCCCGACGGGGAATCGAACCCCGGTCTCCCGTGTGACAGGCGGGTATACTAACCACTATGGACAATTTGACAAGTCTCAAATATGGACCGGATACCGGTGGGGAGACTTGCTAAATAAGGCAGAGACCAGCGATCCGTCTAGTCGGGGACTCGGTGCTGACGTCGGGACTACAATAGCTATCACATCGAAGGCGCGTAGCTGACCTCTGTCTGTTTTACAGTTATTATCACGGGTACTGTTCATGGGAGATTCGTGGTATTGTTCCGTGCAAATCGGTTTATATGCGTTCCACGAAGCAATCCGACAGATCCCATCACTTTGCGGTTCATCTCACAACGGCGCGAACATCCCTGCATCAGAGCTCGTTCCGTAACAGAGTGGGGAAGCTGTGGAACTTCCTCCCCGCGCGAGTATTTTTAAAGCGTTGTTATAACCTGCAACTGTTCAAAAAGAACTACAACAGTTATTTGGCGGCATCTGGGGCGCCGATTCGGCGCTGTACGTTCGCCTCTCCCGAGAGAAGTTTAATAATAAAAAAGAAAAAAAAATGATGAAGAGGCAGGACAATGAAGAAAACTCCACAACCACGAATTGGAAGAGCTATATCCCAAACTTACAATAGTGAGAGTAATCAGGTCGCTAAGATTAAGATGGGCCGGACATGCGGCGCGAATGGACAACAATAGACTGTGCGTAGAATTCTTGACGGTAGACCAACGGGAAAGAGACCGGTAGGACGGCCGCGACGGAGATGGGAGGACAATGTTAGGTTTGACTTTGAGGAAATCGGATCGGCTGGTCAAGCGTGGAAGGAGAGTGCACAAGAGAGGGAACGATGGCGCAGCCGAGTCGATGAGGTCATGAGCTTCCGGGTTCCTATAGGAATTTCCGGGTTCCTATAGGCCAATAAATAGTCAATAGTAATAGTAGAATAAAATATCTACGTTAAGTTAGGTTTAGTGAAACCGGGGTGTGATAGTCCCCTATTCATTGTCGGATAACTGCAACTATTTGTTTGGTTCGATTAACAATAGGATCGGATTTGCATTCCGGGGTGCTGGCCTTTGTATGGTGACATGTGGCTATTAATATTTTTAGATTTAATTAGTATAATTAAATTACGTCTTAAAGAAATATGTCATTCCTCAACACAAAAATAAAATAGCATATTACTCGAAAACATCAAAAGTGTTTTTCTTTAGCTATTAGACCATTATAAAAAAATTGCAAGATCTCTCCAGAGGCATTTACTTTAATAAAATACAAATTATTTTTTTCATTTCATTTAAATAGGATACGTATTTTTTAGAAAACAATAAATAAACTACTAAAAATTAATAAATAAATAGATAAAAAAAAATTAAAAAAAAAAATATATATATAGATATATATATATATATATATATATATATAAATATATATATATATATATATATAAATAAATATATATATACATACATATATATATATATATATATATATATATATATATATATATATATATATATATATATATATATATGTTTATATATATATGGTTATGTGTTTAAACTAAAATCGATTAAACTGAACAGAGTTTCGTCTTCCAACACAGACACTGTTCATATTAATATATCATAACCCATAAATTAAAGACCCCCGATCCGACAAGGGATCATAACACACAAATCAAAGTCACCCGATCCAACTAGGGATCCTACAACTCAAGTCATCCGATCCAACACAAAACGCCGACACACTCCACATAAAACGTCGAAACACTCCACTTGAACCCAGCACAAAATTTGGATCATCCGATGCGAGACACAATCCTAAATCCCGACATTTTGGGAGATGATCAACTAAAGATTTGAGTCACCGAGTTGACGATGAAAATTAGGATTTGGAGGACTAGCAGTTGAAGATGAAACTCAGAAGAGACCAGTCTCGTAGTTTTAGTGTAATTCAAAAGTTTTAAAGTTTAGTGTACGAGTAAAGTGAGTTTTTTGGTGTAAGGCAAGAGTCCTTATAGAAAATAAAGGTTCCAAAATAAAACCAAGAGTAATCATATGATAAAGGAAGAAAGGCGGAATTAAGGTGAGATCTTAATGTAAATCAAAGGTTTTAATGATTGAATATAAAGTAAGAGTTTTAATGTAAATTAAAAGTTTTAAAGTTTAAATATAAAGTAAGAGTTTTAATGTGAATTAAAAGTTTTAAAGTTTAAATATAAAGTAAAAGTTTTAATGTTTAAAAATAAAGTAAGAATTTTTAAGTAAATCAAAAGTTTAATGTCTAAATATAAAGTAAGAGTTTTAATGTGAATTAAAAGTTTAAGTTAGTTTTAGGTAATTTTAACTAAAAGGAAAGCTTAAGTAACAATTAAAGAGAAAGTCGATAACAAAGTAAAACCTATTTTACGATTGTTGAACTCTCTTTTATTAAGTTACTAGTTTGTAAGTTTATTTTAGTAAGGAATAAATATTAAAAAAAAATGAAATAAAAAAGAAAATGGGACTTTTTTCTCTCGGGATCCACTGAATTTATTGTTGTACGAAAACACCGGAAATCACTACTACCGAAACCCGGCCCGCAGGCGCAAAACTCTTTCACATCTTTAAGCAGCAAGTGTATAACCGAGTCAAGGCATAGCAATATATATGTGTATATACTTTTTATTTTTGTTCCAGCTTCGGCACTTACTTTGTTGTACAACTTTTCCCTTAATGTTTTAATATTATTAGCTCGTGGAAATTTTCCTGACATTCCGGATATTACTACACAATGTTTGTCGGTTTCCGGAAAAACGCGCACCAATTTTTTGTACCGTTTGTCGTTCACTTCCATATTGCTGCAGGACTAAAACCAGCTTGTCGTTCAAACGCCTAATTGATCCAATACAAACTATCCAATGTATGCACCTGGCTACCCGAGTTATGTGCTCAGCTATTTTATAAGTTTTGAATATAGCTATTTTGAATATGAATCATTTTGTATTCCTTCCGGTGTTGGTTGCGTCTGAGTAGCAAAAGGCTTTGTGTATTGATTTTCAATGTTAAACTCATACAAGGAAATTTAGTTCTCTTTGAAATTGAATTTAAATTCAACCGGAGAGACACTGAAATGCGCGAACTGATACAATGTCTCCTGGCTGCCGTATCAAAAAGAAACATTGTATAGCTAGTGAATGGAATTTTAAATGCACTAACATTTGTCGTATACATTTTTCCTTGGTTGTGATATAGCTATGAATAGCGCAGATTAAGGTAAGAAAGGGAAAGCCTTGAAAATAAGAATGAAATAAGGTTAAGATAAAAAAAGATGGACATAAATAACGACAGACATTACGAGTTAGAAGGGAGTGAAACAGGGAGATTGAAAAACAGAAAAGGGGATAAAAGTAAGTCGAAAAAACGGCTAAGAAATGAGAACAAGTAAGTGAAGAATCAAAAACAAACGACGGTATAATGACCCTTTGGGTCACACTGAGGTAGATATAAAATTCTGTTTAACTTAGGAGAGAAAAAGATGGAAATAAATGCTATGAAAGGAATAGAATACAGTATCCTGACTCTACATTTAATCAAGAGAGCTGGTACTCAAACAGCCCAGCAGGCAAATAATATGATTCATAGGAAAGAAGGCTAATCTGACAACACCATATCCAACAGCACAGACCACTAGGCATCCAGCATAGGGATAGACTGAGACCACAAATGCTTTTAAGTCGATTCCTATTTCGTAAACGTACACAAAAAATGAAATAACAGAAAGCTAAACAATAAAAAGACAGGTAACCAAATAATAGGGATAGCAATGGAACAAACCTTTTAAAAGTATGCCCCAGCTGAGAGAATGAATGAAATGCAACCATACAAATAAATTTACAGCTCACGTAGAACGACAACTTAGAGAAATGAAAACAACCATCATGTAACAAATTTACAAATACTAAATAATAAGTTTAGTGACCCACCTTTCCGATGGTACTTATGTCAATTAACGTAATTGCACGTCGCTTTAGTGGTGAATGGGAAGAATAATTTGTTATACTTGAAACTGCGCACATATCACCAATTCTAGGCCCACGAAAGTTCGATAATAACCACCTAGTAATGTCTATCCAATGGATATTAGCCCCATACGATAACTCGAATTCTTTTTCACAATTGAGATTAATAAACACACTAATAAAAACTTTATTACCCAAAAACTTTTTACAGATTAGCCTCAGACACTAGATACATGCCAGATGATGATTTCTGATAAAAAAAGCCGATTTAAAAAAAAAACACCCATTTTTAACATTGATACATTCTTCTATTGACCTCCTCGAGGCACTGCCCACTGTAAAGCCTTTTATACAGAGTTGTGGCAATAGTGCGAGAGTTTCGCAACATCATCAACGCAACATTTGTGGTTTGAGATGCAATTTTTCTACAGTGCCTGTAGACCTGAGCAGTTAAATGGTTAGCAGACTTTTAAACCTGTTTTTTCTGATATCCGGTTTTGAGTTATGAAATTTTTGAAAACCCGGTTATTGGCTCAGCGCAACATTCGTGGTTGGAGATGCAATTTTTCTACAGTGTCTGTAGACCTGTGCAGTTAAATGGTTAACAGACTTTTAAACTTGTTTTTTCTGTTATCCGGTTTTGAGTTATGAAATTTTTGAAAACCCGGTTATTGGCTCAGCGCAACATTCGTGGTTGGAGATGCAATTTTTCTACAGTGTCTGTAGACCTGTGCAGTTAAATGGTTAACAGACTTTTAAACTTGTTTTATCTGTTATCCGGTTTTGAGATATGAAATTTTTGGAAACCCGGTTATTGGCTTCTTGATTAAACTAGCTAAACAGTCTCAAGTTAAACGGATATTCAAGTCAAAATGTTATTTAGATTAAACGCTTTTCAAACCGTTTTCCTTTCTTTCGGTTCAACCGTTCAACCGTTTAACCATTCAACCGTTTTCGGCTAAAACTGAGAACATGGTTTCATTCGCAATCTTTTAAATAAATTACATATAACTAAATAAATTTGATATTCGCATTCAATATCATTTTAAAATCTATTATGATTGGAGTTCCATAGGTTAACTAAGATTTACTTATTGACACTTGTCCTTTAATCCCTTCACCAACACACGGATGTCAAGTCAAGTTATCTGAGAAGGTAGTGTGGCGGTTCCGCCAAGCCCCACTGTTTATTACCTGAAGAACCCCCATAACTTCGACCCAACCTTATAAATTTCGCTAATGCAATCGCATTAGCACCTTAAATGCTTCACACATCAAATAGATCAAATTTATATAACCTAAAAGTCCCTGTAAAAGAATTCTTACCTTTCATGCATTTCTTCGCATACAAATTCCCTACAAGAATTCTTTCCATTATACAGGAGCATAAAACAAAACCTATTCGGTATCTTCGGTTGCCAGGCAAATTCCAACCTTCCCACACCTGCACCGCAATCTCCCCGCAACAAAAACATTTCCTTCCCATGGATAATTAATGCTTTCAATGCATTACCTGGAAATGCCTGGAAAGAATTTTTCCTACAAGGGCATTCATACATGTATCAATGCATCTCTGCATAAGCGACCAAAAACCGAATTTCCACATAAATGTAGATATTCACACTATAGTTCGATCCTGGCGTCGCCATAGATGCCATGCATAATTGACACAGATGGTATACACAACCGTCATTGTGTATCCATCTAAATTACTTTCCGAAGACTTGCAACTATTGATTCAGCTGCAAGCACTTTTCTCGGAAATACTTCTTTGTTTGAATCTTCAAGCAATCACCAACGGCGCGCTTAGCCGCCGGATTGGATTCAATAGCATAAACATATGCCAACAAAAGAATCCGATTCTCACAGTCGGCAGAGAGACGATATACGATCTCTATTGTATAAATTATCGCAATCCCTTTTAGCATCTAATGAGTGGCTATTTACTCATCTGACCCTCATCACCGAACGACGCCTTAGGTCGTTTCCCCTTTGTTCTACATATTCCTGGATCCGTTTACCATTGACCTTCTCATATAAGCAAACACAAACCCAATTAGCATCCAATGAGATTCGGCTTGTTTGCTTAGCCGAACTCACATCTCATGGATACACATTATGCCCTTTCTTCGTTCCCATGGGTTTGATCCATAAAAGAACCAATGTATACACATAAATGTGTACCGTGACGATCTTCTCTATGAGATCTATTTGGTTACCCCAAAGAGAAACTTTACGTCTCTCTTGGAATAGAAAAATGCACCCGTTAATTAAGAGAGCCAATTTCACTGCCCGAATTTCTTTTGACAACGAATGAATATCGTTGTCTTTTACCATCCACTTACCGAGCCGGTCGTTTTGCTCCCGCTCTCCTTAGCGCTGTGCAAACGCGTAATAGTCGTCTTCGATTTTCCCGTAGCAGTATGCTTGGGGGTGCGGTCACCCCCGAGCGTTATTAACAGTGGAGTGTGGTCGAGAAAGCCGTTTCGAAATAATATACCAGATTTACATTCGCGGTTTAATACGCCCTTTTAATTCGCATTCACGTGTAACAAGTAATTGCAAATATAATAAAGAAACCTTTTATAATAAACGGTATAGCAGTGTGTTTTACTTCCTATGTTGGTGTTTCCTTTGCTTCGGCGGAATCGTCTAGTGCTCGTCGGTGGAACAGTGGATGGTGGGGGAGGAAGATGAACGGAGTGCCCGTGTTTGGCAAAATACTTCCCCCCCACAGTAGTACAGAACGAGCAACCATAGTTTTTTTTTACACAAAGGGTCGCACAAAAGGGGATTTTGGAATACCCTTAAATATCAGAACACAGTCGAGCGGAAGGAGAGGAAGTGGATAAGGAAAGGAATGTATGAATGAATGAATGAAAGTATCGATGTACATTGATCTTCATTGCCTGGACATTACAACGTTGCCTATCCGAAAGAGTTTGGAAATTAGATGGCAGTGCCATAGTAGTTAGACCGAGTTTACGTAGTTGGTCGCTGATTAGGTGACCGTTACGTAGACCCTTTTCGTAGGTCTTGTATCTTCAGACACTTTTCGTTGGTCTCGTCTTCAGGCCCTTTTTGTACGTCTCCCATCTTTTGTCCGTTATCCTAGGTCGCATACTTTTTCGTACACGTGACATTTCAAGCAATCGAGGTCACAGTAGATTGACTTTTTACCGAAGTAGCAATAAGCAGAACTTCTCAATTCTTTAGCATGTACAAATCAAGACACCGACGAGAACTCGAACATACGAACAATAGATGTTGGTGAACATCACTCTCTAAATCCCAACCACGAATCTTATCATGGTCAGCAATATTCGCATTCACCTGACTACCAAAATGGTCCACACACAGGTTGGAAAAATAGATATACAAAGATGGAAAATATGTCCTGACACTTGTTCAACAACTGCGTTCTGGATAATAGCACGAGGGAGGTATTATCTATGACAAAAAAAACCGCAGCAAATGTGTCTGAGATGCGAGTGATCTACTCGAACTGTGGCTATTGTACCAGAAGGATTTCTCTCAAGTCGATGCGGTGAACTTTTCATACACAGAATTTGTTCTGTTCACTCGGGCAGCGATCCCTTCGAAAGCTGATCTCCACATGCATCCGCAAAGAAACAACAAAAATCAAGAAGTCAGTTGGAAAATACGTATCTAACATCGTCAAGAGAAAAAAGTAACGTTGACGGATACGGCTAGAACATGAATGACATGTGAAGCGAACCGGTGCAGGTGGCTGGGAACATGTAAACATGAACACCTTGACGAGGATTGCTGACTCATTTTATGCGGATATAAATAAATGATGTTATTGAATTGACTTTATTTGGTATTGTTGTGGGCAGGGGCTGGAGGACCAACGATGTCCAGTAGTTCTCGACGAAACGGTTGCCATTCATAAACGAATTAAACACAAGATCGATTTGTTGGTTGAAATTAATAGATTCGGTCGATGGGGGCGATGCACTGGAGCTATTAACCCGACAAAGTTTGGTCTTAGTATTGGGAAACACTACAAAGTTTGGTGTTAGTGTTGGGAAACACTACAAAGTTTGGTGTTAGTGTTGGATGTTTTGGGAACCGGTGTGGGGTAATTATATCGTTTGCGACGATAGTAAAAGAGCGTGTGGATTCGAACCGACGCTATAACGGTTAGAACCATTAAAAGATAGAACCACAGTTCAACGCATCAGACCACTGCAGCGTGTATGAATTCGATCTTCATTCTCAAGTACGATCAACTGATGTGAAATTGCTATGTTTTTGACATGATATAGTTGAGGGGATGGGAACGAACATACAGGGCAAAGTCTGTGCTTTCAACCCGGCGAAGGCCAGGACGATCCTTGTCCCTGTTCAATCCAAGTTGACATGCAGTCTCCACGTGACACCCCTGGATAGCTACTTTGGCAGACGCCAAGTAGCGAACCGTTGGAGAGATTGCTAAATAAGGCGAAGACCGGATCCCGGTTATAGTGCCGATGATGATGATGATGACATAAATGGGGTGTATAATTTTATGATCAAATTTATCAGAGGACATATTGCGGGAACAATAAACCCGTCCAATGACCAAATTTTCGGGGCTTATTATTCGAATACTCTGTACATTGAGAGCGTGCGTCGCAACGGCTTTGTTCCACCAGAGGCGTTTCTTGATATGGACATGAATGGGCTTATACATGATGGATCCGGAATTCCGCTGATCTATCATGTAAGTAGATATCCCGTAGACGGGCGTTTGTGCTACGACCGGGAAGGCACGTGCACCGAAAAAGAGCTCTTGTGCTTCAGTAGGGCTATCTCCCATAAAGACCGGGACGATAATATTAAACAGCACCAACAGTTCTGGTGATTGAATGGCAAATAAAGACCTGATAACCAATGTCGGTAGAATCGCTGCATTATCAGCCAGCTTACACAGACGTAGCTTTTCTAGAATAAGGGTAGTATAAGATTTAATTAAGTTCTTTTAAATAAATAAAAAAAGGAGTAAGTTAAATTTTAAGAAAAAACAAAAAAAAAACGCCACAAAGTTTTTCTAAAATTTCTTTGTCACAAATATTCATGACTAAGGCTAACTACAGATCATCTGGTAGCCTACAGGCATCATGGCATAACCACGTGTTGAATATCGCCAGGTCAGCTTCAGGAAAACTGAGCTATCTTTTTAGAACCAAGAAATATTTTACTCCGGCTCAACTTCTTCTCCTATATAAATCTCAAATTAGACCTGCGCTCGAATATGGCTCTCATGTTTGGAGCTCGTCTCCTAAACATACCCTCGACCTACTTGAGAGCATACATAGACAAGCGATCCGCCTGATCGGGGACTCGGCGCTGACGTCGGGACTACAGTCGCTATCACATCGAAGGGGCGTAGCTGACCTCTGTCTGTTTTACAGATATTATGACGGGTACTGTTCTTCGGTGATTCGTGGTTTTGTTATGCGCCCTACGAGACAATCCGACGGATCGCACCAGTTTGCGGTTCATCTCCCGACGGCGCGAACATCCCTGCATCAGAACTCGTTCCGGGACAGAGCGAGGAAGCTGTGGAACTCCCTTCCCACGCGAGTGCTCTCGGAGCGTTACAACCTGCAACTGTTCAAAAAGAACTGCAACAGTTATTTGATGGCATCTTGGAGCGCCCACCCGGCGCTATAGATTCGCCCCTTCCGAAAGAAGTCTAATAAAAAAAAATAAAAAAAAACCACAAATAAAGTTCTGTCACCGAAGGCAAACTACACAATAGTGGTGTAATGTTTAGCTTAAAGTATCTGTGTAGGAGCAGTAAGTTATCGTCATCATCATCGGCACCACAACCGGGATCCGGTCCCGGCCTTATTTAGCAAGTCTCTCCACCGGTATCCGGTCCTTATCCGAGACTTGTTAAATTGTCCACAATAATTTGTTTTTCGGGGCAAGGTTCTTAGCCCTGAGCCAGTAAGTAATAATATAAGATAATTAAGCTAGAATTTAAGCATTTGTTGTCTAGCCTATAATTTAGAAACTAAGAATATAAAACGAAAATAAAAAATGTTGCAAAAATGAAAATGAAAATAGTGAATTGCATAGTAGCCGAATAGTAGAATAATAGAAGGAAAAAGATGGAGAAGAACAAATTCTATGCCGTAGTAACATTAGATACAAGAAACGCCTTTAAACCAGTCAACTTCCATCAGAAGAGCTATCAGTCTAACGGACACTCCATTCTCTCGTCATAAGATGCTTCACCAACAAAATACTGATACACCATACGGACAACAGTAGAGAATTCTATGACGTTTCGGCAGGAGTTCCGCAAGGTACAGTACTTGGTCCACTCCTGTGGAATATTTTGTATGATGGAGTTTTACAAATAAAACTATTACACGGTACGTGGAAATTATTGGTTTTGCAGACGACATTGTGAGTGTAACAATTGCTCAGTATGTAGTGCTCCACGGAGCCCTACCATTTCCCTCATACACACACATTTCATTTTATTATCCCCGTATACATCCACCTACTATGTCATGCATCCATATTCCCAAACTAACAATCTAATGTTAGACAAATTGAATTATTCAATTCCCATAAAGTCCTGAAAACTAAATACCACAACGCATATCTTCATATACAAAGAAACCCATGTTCCCGCAAATACTTATCTTCATCTGCATTGTAGCCAGATGGGCATATTCTAAAAAATAGATATCCCATTCTTTTTCTCCAGTACTCGACAACAGTTGAAGTACATTTTGAAATTCTGCTTGCATTTCAATGCATCCGCGATACAAAATCCGGATAAGATTTTGTATAAAAGGGCGATGAATTTTCAAATATCAACGGAGAGACCTTTGAAAATAATCACAGGCTCACTCTCCAGGTTGGCGGCCCGGATACTAATGCGATCATTAGTTCAGAGGTCCACAATAAATTAGACAACTTTAACGAGCCAATTGTTGTCTTTAATCCAACTAACAGTGCATACTTCGATGACACACGTGATAATGATCACGGTTTCATCACGCCAAATACCCTACAAAATCTAGTTAAATCTCGAAACCCCAAGAAGTCACCCGGTATCGACAACATATCGTACCACTCGTTGCGAAGGCTTCTGCTTTATTCTTCATAAAGCTCTCCATTCTGTTCAACCATGCCTACAACATGCGGTACTTTCCCCAAGCCTGGAAGCATGGTGTTGTCTGCCCAACAGCAAAACCTGGAAAAGCAACATATCACCCTTCAAGCGTTCGTCCTATTTCGCTACTCACCTGCATCAGCAAAATACATGAACAATTCATATACGAGAAGCTAAATAAGTTTATCAGTGCCAGGAATCTAATACCTGATTTCCAATTTGGATTTAGAAGAGCGCACAGCACCACCATGGCTCTCAACAAATTTTAAAACCACGTCTGCGTGCGGCTTTTTAATAAGGAAC
This sequence comes from Microdon myrmicae, assembly GCA_963931805.1. Taxonomy (NCBI): domain Eukaryota; kingdom Metazoa; phylum Arthropoda; class Insecta; order Diptera; family Syrphidae; genus Microdon; species Microdon myrmicae. The sequence goes on along the minus strand of OZ007500.1, from coordinate 74,349,839 downwards.
CCACCACTGTGGTGAGCCTGGACATTGAAAAGGCTTTTGGCACAACCTGGATCGAAGGTCTCGTTTTCAAATTACTGAATACTGGCCTCAATAGAACGCTGTGAAGTATCATCTACCAGTTCGTTCAAACCAGAACTTTCCAAGTTCGAGTGAATGGACAGCTATCCCGAACTTTCAATACCGCTGCAGGCGTACCACAGGGCTCCATTCTAGGCCCCATCTTATTTAATATCTATACCTCAGATATTCCTCGCCCTGTGGACAGGAGAGTAAACCAGATATGCTATGCGGATGACGTCCTAGTGTACACGTCATCTAAAAGCCCAAGACTCGCAACAAACCGACTCAACCGCCATATAGATGAACTGTATCAGTACTACAGTCGATGGAAAATTCGACTTAACCCATCCAAACCCAACCTACTTCTCGATATTCACAGAATATTCGAATACAAATAGGAGGTACTACGATTAGAACACAGGACAGGATGAAATATTTTGGGGTCATTTATACCCCAAAAATGAATTTCATGAAACATGTGACCTACATTCTTCAAAGGGGCCTCGGTCGGTCTAAGCAACTGCTCAACATCTTGAAGTGGAGCAACAAAGTTGACACCAAAGTTAAGCTCCTCTGCTATAAGCAGCTAATCCGATCTGGAATATCATACGCATTTCCCATATGGTCCTGCATATCTTCGGGTCAAATGGAAAGTCTTCGAGTTTTCGAAAGGAAACTTCTCAGAAGATGCGCCAACCACTCTAGAAGGCCTCACGGTCGCCATTACCCGAACTCTAACCTATACGAAGGCGCCTCCATTACCCCTATCGACAAGTACTTGCTACAATTCGCATACAAGTACCTCGAAAGCATTCAGAACAGCGAGAACCTACTTGTACGGGAGTCTTGGGTTCTTGACCCTTCTCTCTCTCGATCTCTTCGGATCAGATCACCACAATTTCTTCTTCAGTACAAAACTGAAGAAAGTACCCTTCCCAACAACATTCTCCTCTATAATAGAGGATTCCTGGACCCATTCCATAGGGTCTACTGCTGACACACTACATACACGCACGCACAGTACACGACAGCACAAGCACACACACACACACACAAACACACACGCGCGCGCGCACGCGCACGGACCAAAGCGCAGATTATCAGATGCCAAAAACGTGATCTGCGTTTACCCACCGGTCTTGTACGATTTCTTTCCCACCATCCCCCCATCCAAGTAGTTAGAGAACACTTGAACTAACCCTGTCCACACTGTCGTTAGATACCTCCTTCCCCCTTTCTTTTCAAATATCTCGAGACCGAGCCACAAAGTTGACACCAAAGTTAAGCTCCTCTGCTATAAGCAGCTAATCCGATCTGGAATATCATACGCATTTCCCATATGGTCCTGCATATCTTCGGGTCAAATGGAAAGTCTTCGAGTTTTCGAAAGGAAACTTCTCAGAAGATGCGCCAACCACTCTAGAAGGCCTCACGGTCGCCATTACCCGAACTCTAACCTATACGAAGGCGCCTCCATTACCCCTATCGACAAGTACTTGCTACAATTCGCATACAAGTACCTCGAAAGCATTCAGAACAGCGAGAACCTACTTGTACGGGAGTCTTGGGTTCTTGACCCTTCTCTCTCTCTCGATCTCTTCGGATCAGATCACCACAATTTCTTCTTCAGTACAAAACTGAAGAAAGTACCCTTCCCAACAACATTCTCCTCTATAATAGAGGATTCCTGGACCCATTCCATAGGGTCTACTGCTGACACACTACATACACGCACGCACAGTACACGACAGCACAAGCACACACACACACACACAAACACACACGCGCGCGCGCACGCGCACGGACCAAAGCGCAGATTATCAGATGCCAAAAACGTGATCTGCGTTTACCCACCGGTCTTGTACGATTTCTTTCCCACCACCCCCCCATCCAAGTAGTTAGAGAACACTTGAACTAACCCTGTCCACACTGTCGTTAGATACCTCCTTCCCCCTTTCTTTTCAAATATCTCGAGACCGAGCCCAACATCCTCACGGATGTGGGTGATTCTGGTTATTGCAAGATGACCAGAAGCCAGAGACAAGATGAAGGACACATTTGTCCTTGTCTCCTTAAAGTCGGCCTCTCGCCGCCCCATTATTATTATTTTTTTTTTTTGATTCGCGGATCATTCTCGATTAGCGTCCAATGGGCAAGGACACCAATAAATCAGTAAAATTATAAATTGTAGATTCAGTTTAGATCAGCGTCCGAATCGGTGGACAGTATTATTAAACACAACGTTTCGAATATGTTGCATCAATATGTGACATTAACCGTCACAAATTAAACAAAACTAAATCATCCATGTATGACATTAACGGTCATACATTAAAGTTTTAATAAATTTAAATCAAAAGAATTCTTTCAGTGTAGCATTAAAATTAATTTCCTGTTACAACCGACAGAATACTTCCAGTGTGGCTGTGAAACTTTATCACATGCCTACCTGTTGCTAACCGCAAATTCCTATCATAAATTTTCCGTTCCCATAACTAAACTTCATCATCATCATCATCAGCACTACAACCGGGAACCAGTCTTGGCCTTATTTAGCAAGTCCTGAAGCTTGTTAAATTTTCCATAATGATTTGTTTGTTCCGGGCAAGGTCATTAGTCTTGCGCCAGAGGCTCCCCGACGGGGAATCGAACCCCGGTCTCCCGCGTGACAGGCGGGTATACTAACCACTATACTATCGAGAAGCCCATAACTAAACTTGCAATTCTGCAATTCCCACGTTCCATCCATACCCATGCCCATACACATGCTCTAATATTGCATGCTATTTGCTATAAGTAAACAAAAACTCTCATCACCTTGATGATCACCCAACACCCCATCACCTTCAAGGAAATGCCACCCATGCCCATGCAGATGCATGCTATTTACTATAGGCAAATCAGATTCGCATCACCTTGAATCGAAATTTTCCCATGGCTATGGGGTGAAGCTGCAGCCAGAGTAGGCGAGAGGTTGCCACCTCAGGGTGAATGGCGGCAAAATTGCAACGTTGCAGTTCCCATCGTCGTTGGCATGGCTTTCGACCGGGCTGGAATTAGGTGGCTGTCTCAAGGTGAGAAATGAATCCTGGGAAGGAATGTGAAATTCTGATTTGATTTTGGGTATAAATAGGGAGTTCCGTTATAGGCATAATAAGTTAGTATCCGGCAGCACCAGTCGTGCATTCGACTTGTTTAAATAAATTAACACCAAAAAGGAAAAGAAAGCCTTTCGTTTAAATCCTGCCCTCTGGCCAACTATTGTGGAGGTTCACCAACAAGTAAGTAATACATATATATAAATAATAATAAATGTTGTATAGAAATATACAATGTATTGTATGGAGGGACCTCGAGCGCGCAGGTAGTTGGGTATGTACCGTCTATTGTTCGATTCGTTCCGGCAGACCGGTCTAGTTACCACGTTACTAAAGCAGCTGTAACTTCGTCAATTATTGGAAATTTGAAATGTCCTTTGGACAGCATATTCTTAAAAGTACAAACTATAAGTAAATATATATAAAAACGATGGTTTCGAAATTCTAGACCAGAACACCCCCTTAAGTCATAAAGTACTTTACGGTCGATTTACCCGTACCTTTACGAATGACGGTACGAACGTACCGAGGTGCCAACGTCGACTCGGATCACTATCTTGTTGGTATAGTTTTCCGAGCGCGGATTGCCTTACGGAGACGTATTGCATTCGCAGATCGGACTCGGATCAAAACGGCTGCCTTACGCATTGAGAACACCAGCAACACCTTTGGTTATGCGGTAAGACTCGCCCTCGAAGAGCTCGATGAAGGGAGATTACGTCCTGGGGCCAGAATTATGGGCGTAGAAGAGAAATGAACACGCCTTAAGAATACTTTCATTAGTACTGCCAGCTCCATATGAGGCAGTAGTCGTAGAGGACGGAGCGACTGGTTTGATGATGAGTGCAAACTAGCGACTGAACGTAAGAATGCTGCTTACCGGGCAATTCAGCAGTCTCATAGGACGCGGGGACGCGAGGAGAAATACAAAAAGCTCAGAAGATCTGAAAAAAGACTTCACAGACAAAAGAAAAGTGCCTGGCAAAAAAACCTTGTCTGTGAAATAGAGAAAAGTAGAGAGCGAGGTCCGCACCAGGCGCGGAACTTCTACCAAATAATCCGCAGTATGACGCGGTACACACCACGCTGCACTTACTGCGAGGATAAAGAGGGTAATCTGATCACCGATCCTGAAGGCAATCTGGGGCGATGGGAAGTGCACTTCAATGAATTGCTAAATGGTCAGCTCACAGAAGAATTGGAGGCTTCACCAATGTAAGATCGAGACCGAATGCTGCCGCCACCAAGCGTTGAAGAAACATTAAAAGCCATACGACAGCTCAAATCAAATAAAGCCCCTGGAGCTGATGGCATACCAGCTGCTCAAACAAGGAAGGACAGCGTTACATCACGCAATTTATGATATCGTGGGGAACGTATGGGAGCAAGTGGTGATGCAGGAAGATTGGCTGCGTGGAATAATTTGCCCCATACATAAGAAAGGAGATATCACACTGTGCAGCAACTATAGGGATATAACATTGCTGAGTACCGCCTATAAGATACTCTCCACTAACCTACAAGACCGGATAGCCCCATACGCTAAAGCCATCATTGGTCAATATCAGTGTGGCTTCATCCCAGGTAAATCAGCAATTGATCAGATATTCACCCTTAGGCAGGCGATGGAAAAATGTCTGGAATTTAAGATTCCATTATTTCATCTGTTTATAGACTTTAAGGCCGCCTACGACAGCATAGCCAGGGTAGAACTATATAATGCCATGAGAGACTTCGGCATTCCAAACAAATTGTAGGTTGACCATGACCTTGTAGGTTGACCATGACCAACGTAACTAGTCAAGTAAAAATAGCAAGATTGCTGTCCAAACCAATAAACATCCTTAATGGACTCCTATAAGGGGACGGTCTGGCCTGCCTCTTCTTCAACCTGGCGTTGGAGAAAGCAATCCGTGACTCTGGTGTTACAACTTGAGGGACTATTGTCACCAAGTCCAGCCAGATACTTGCCTACGCATATGACATCGACATCATCGGTAGAACCGAATCGGCGGTACAGGATTCCTTCACCCAGATCGAGCAGGCGGCACAAAATCTGGGACTGCACATTAATGAGGAAAAAACAAAGTACCTGATGGTAATGTGGGGGGCTACGATGTCGCGACGCCGCACGGGCGAGAGTTATACCTCGTCCCCACAAACACTCCGTTGTTTCGCAAGACACAAAAGGAAAAGTACAAACAAGACTTCACGATACAACGTCCACAACATGAAAGGAAGTAAAACGCACACGGTTCTTAATTAATTTTTATTTTGTTTCACTTTCGATCGAACACCGGACTGGAAATGATAAATTAAATACAAGTTCATATCGTTGGATTTATGAGTTTAATTCTTCTGAAATCGTTTGGCTCAAATAAAAAGTAATCGACAAAACACCGCTCGACTTAAGATATGGCGAATAAAATCCACTACACCGATTACTCCGGGTATCTGCACCTCTCCGCCGCGGGCTGAGAGCGGAAGTCAGCAACGACCACGGCGGCCGGCGGATGAAAATCGACTCAACGATATTTAATCGTTTTGAGGTGAGTTTGCCCAAGAAGAAAATGTTTCTCTGTGGTGGAAACAAGGAAGACAGACTTGGCTATGAATGTGTATGTGTGAGTGAAGATCACATTGGTTTTTTTTCATACACAAGGCCATAGGAATAAACCTGAAACTCAAGGACGGGGCATAATGGGCATCCAAGAGATGTGTGTTTGTTGAAACAAACAAATCGCATCTCGTCGGATGGTAATGGCTTTGTATTTGTTTATGCATCTAGTTCGTGAGGGAAAATATTCGGCGAATTAAAGGACAAGGGAAATATGACCTGATGCATAGTTCGGTAATGAGGGTCGGCTAGATAAATAGCAGCCGCTCATTAAATAGAAAATGTGATTCAGATACCACAAACGATATGAATTGTCTATGGTATCGCAGGAACCTATGTAGGAACAGCAATCTTCGATTTGCACATGGTGCGAGTTAGGGAATTTTATTGCTGGAATAAAAAGGTCGCCGGCCGATGTGTACATAAGGAAATTTACTTGGCGACACTGGGAAAATAGACAGCGCAGTATTTATGATCCCTGTCATGAAGGTTACAATGTATGCAAACCGAATTATTTTGTTTACCGGAATTCATCTAAGCAAATTTGACTGGCGACGTAGATGCCGAAATTGATTGGAAATTCCTGGTAAGCTAATAAAGAAATCTTAAGGAGCAGTGGTATACGAAGAGAACGCATGAAGGTAAGTTTTCTTTACAGGGACTTAATGATCATAGATTTGATATATAATGCGTGAAGCACTTTTAGGTGCCGAATGCCAATGCATTGGCGAAGACTTATGCGTCTTGGGTGATGATTATGGGGGTTTTTCAGGAAGGGGAATCGTGGGATTTGGCGGAACCGCCACAGTAACATCTGCGAAGAGAAGACCTAACGTTGGTCAAACTATCAGGGTAGCGGAGCTCGAATTTGAAGTAGTGCAATCCTTTAACTACCTTGGGTCAATAGTATCAGCCGATAACATTATGGCAGAAGAAATACGCGGAAGAAAAAATACGCGGTCGGCTGACCACATCCAAGAAAGCCTACTATGGTCTATCATGGCTCTTTAAATCCCGAAATTTATCCAGAACATCCAAGCCACTACTGTACAAGTCCATGGTATTACTCAAGTATGGTTCCGAGACTTGAGTTTTTTTTTATTAGGCTTCTCTCGGGAGAGGCGATCCTATAGCGCCGAGTGGGCCCCGACATGCCACCAAATAACTGTTGCAGTTCTTTTTGAACAGTTGCACGTCGTAACGCTCCGGGAATACTCGCGTGGGAAGGGAGTTCCACAGCTTCCCCGCTCTGTAACGGAACGAGTTCTGATGCAGGGATGTTCGCGCCGTCGGGAGATGAACTGCAAACGGGTGCGATCCGTCGGATTGTCTTGTGGAGCGCATATAAGCCGAATTGCGTGGAACAATACCAAGAATCTCCAAAGAACAGTGCCCGTGATAATATCTGTAAAACAGACAGAGGTCGGCTACGCGCCTTCGATGTGATAGCGACTGTAGTTCCGATGTCAGCGCCGAGTCCCTGATCAGGCGGATCGCTCGTCTCTGTATGCTCTCAAGTAGATCGAGGGTATGTTTAAGAGCCGTGCTCCAAACATGAGAGCAATATTCGAGCGCGGGTCTAATTTGGGATTTATATAGGAGTGGAAGTTGAGCTGGAGTAAAATATTTCTTGGCTCTAAAAAGATAGCTCAGTTTCCCTGAGGCTGATCTGGCTATGCTCGAAACGTGTTTATCCCATGATACATTCCCACAGACCGTGACGCCGAGCAATTTCAAGCTTTCCCCAGCCTCGAGGGCCCGGCCATTCATCATCAGCTGTGGAACCGATGATCCACTTTTCTTTGTGAATGTTGTATATTGTGTCTTCGTTGCATTGAAGTCGACAAGATTGGCCCTTCCCCACTGCAGGACCCTATCTAGATCCTAATTCAGAGAGTCAATCTGTCTACATCTCAGCTGATGCGACGCAGATGCACCAATCGGCCGAATACTCGAAAAGGAGGAAACAAGCGTACTATCATCCGCAAAACTGAACACTTTGTTATCTGTTGTCTCCAACAAATAATTTATGTGAAACAAGAACAAGGTTGGAGCCAAAATAGAACCTAGGGGCACCCCACAATTAACAGGATACAGATCCGAACACTCGCCGTCCACAACAACCCGGATCGATCGATTCTCAAGAAAGCTTTTCGTCCAGTCGCAAAGCTGTTGGGAAAGTCCATATAACGGAGTTTGCTCAGCAATGCCCCGTGCCAGACGCGATCAAAAGCCTTTGAGATATCCAATGCGACCGCCCTTGACTCACCATGGTGTTCAATCGCAGATCAAGTGTCAAAAGGTCTCCCGTGGACCGCCTGCCACGGAATCCGTATTGACGGTCATTCAGAAGTCCGTTGCACTCCAAATACTGAACTAACTTCGTATTGATGACTTTTTCCATCACCTTAGATAAAATAGACAATGATGCTATCGGACGGTAATTTTGTGGGAGACACTTTTTTCCCGTCTTTGGGATTGGCTGAACTCGAGCGGCTTTCCAGCAGGCAGGAAAGGTCCTCCGTGCATAAGATAAGCGGAAGAGTCTGCCAAGAACCGGCGATAGTTCTGGAGCACAGTTCTTAAGGACTATTGCTGGTATTCCGTCCGGGCCGGTTGCCTTCCTAAAATTCAGTTCACGTAGAATGCGTTGGGTAGTGCGAGGACGAAATCTCACATCCCGCATGGAAGACCGTACCGGCGTGAACACAGGTGGCTCCAAAAGCCCGGGATCGAGGTTTGAATTGGTGGAAAATAAATTCGCGAACACATTAGCTTTATCCTTTGAATACGTGACTAACGTTCCGCAGTCTGTCACCAACGGAGGAAGGAGGAGGATGCGAAGTTGTCGCTGACAGGTCTTGCCATTGACCAGAAGGAGCGCGAACCAGTTGGGCACCGAAGGAGCTTATTGATCACTCTGTCGTCGTAAGCTTTCTTCGCGGTATCAATCGCCTGGTTGCACGCATTTCTGATTCTAACAAAATTCGTTCTGTTAACATCGGTGGGATGGGGGCGCCATTGCTCTATTTTTCGCCGCTGTAATCTTCTCGCATTGTTTATCAAACCAAGGTTTATCAGATGAACTTCGTTTGATGGAATGTGGAATATACATCTCCATCCCCAAAAGAATAATCTCTGATACCGACTCTGCGCAAGCGTTAACAATAAAAGGTACTCTGAACTCTTAGCCGCGTTCGAGGGGTGGTTCTTAGGGAGAATTGTCGGACACGCTGCAACCATGAGTTGTACGCGATCTACCTTGAAGCTAACGCTAAAAAAACTAAGCTCGGTAGACTCCGGTGGGTGGGACGCCTAGTTCGAATGAGCGAAGAGGGGCCTACCCGGAAAGTCCTTTGTGGTGGATGTATGGAAGGCGACCAGGACGCCCAGAGCCTGGGAGTGCCAAACTGGATAACATCGGCTCGACGTCGGGACCGGTGGAGAGACTTGCTAAATAAAGCCAGGACCGGATCCCGGTCGTAGTGCAGATGGTGATTGAGAACAAACAGCTTATCGATGGTTTAGGGACTTAAAAGTGGGTCGTACAAGCATCCAAGACACACCTCGCTCAGGAAGCCCGAAAGAAGCTACTAATGCGGAAATCGTAAAGCAAGTGCATCGAATCATTTTGAGTTGATCGTAAAGTGAAGTTGATCGTAAAGTGAAGTTGATCGTAAAGTGAAGTTGCGTGAGTTAGCTGATGCCGTGGGCATCTCAATAGAAAGGGCGGGCTACATTTTGCACGATTTCCTGGAGATGAAAAAGCTATCGGGCGATGGTTGCCGCGTTTTCTGGCCATCGATTAAAAACAGCAGCGCGCTGGTGATTCAACGGCCTGTTTAGTATTGTTGCACCGTAATCGATCGGACTTTTTTTGGCGGTTTGTGAGTATGGATGAAACACGGGTCCATTACTATACGCCTGAGTACAATAGGCAGTCTGCAGAGTGACTGGAAAGCCATGAAAGCCGACCAAAGTGGCCAAAAGACCAACACTCGACCAGGAAGGTTTTGGCCTTGGTTTTTGAGATGCACATGGCATAATCTTCATCAATTACTTGCAGACGGGAAGAACAGTCACAGGAGAATATTATGCAGCATTATTGGACAAATTGAACGACGAAATAAAGAAAAAACGGCCTCATATGACGAAGGAAAAAGTTATGTACTATCACGACAACGTACCGCTACACAAGTCCTTGAAAGCGATGGTCAAATTGAACCGATTACGATTTGAATTGGTTGCTCATCCACCGTATTCTTCGGACTTGGCCCCCAGTGACTATTATATGTTCCCAAACCTCAAGCGATGGCCCCAGGGAAAGAGATTCAGATCGCGTGAGAAAGTCATCGTGGAGACCGATGCGTATTTCGAAGGCTTGGACGTTTCGTACTATAAAAAGGGCATCGAAATGTTGGAAAATCGCTATTCCAAATGTATCGCCCTCGAAGGCAACTATGTTGAGGCATAAATATAACTTTGCCCAAAAAGCGCTTGTTTTCATTAAAAATCCCGGAACTTTTCAGCCAATGTAGTAAATCCTGAGATTACGCAATGATTAAAAAATTGCCTGAATTATTTCTTTTAACTTCTATATTTTACGAGAATTAATAACTAACTGTCACATGAAAGTTAAAAACCAAATGCGCACTTCAGTTAACTGCTATGAAGGACATCTACGAAACTATAGATGATTAGGTGACCGACCATTTATTGATTAGGCAAAAGATATTAACTACGTAAGTTATCTAGAGAACTGGTAACTTGACCTCAACCTTGGTGAGGTTGTGCAATATATCAAATTTCCAAGGCGATACTTGTTGTGAACGACTAATAATTGGTTGGGCAAAAGTTATTACCTGGGTAAGTTACCTAGAGAAATGGTAACTGTCGGTAAGACCGTGCAATGTCCCATCCTAGACATTGTGACACATAGTTACTAACAAAAAAAAATGTCGCGACTGGGGCAGATAAGTTATATAAGAAATAAACAAATTCCCACTTTGTCGTTCTACCATACCAGATACTTCCCTATTCTTGGTATTCTTATACTATACCGTCTCGTAAACTCACAGGCAATCAAAAAATAATTTTGTTTAGAAACTTTCAAATGCCTCTAATACTGTAGTCAACTGTAGATGATTAGGGGAACGATCATTTATTGATTACGGAAAATATATTAACTACGTAACTTATCCAGGGGACTGGCAATTTGATTATGTCGGTAAGGTTGTGCAATATATCACATTTCCAGGGCGGTGTTTGTTGTGAACGACTACTAATTAATTGGGCAAAAGTTATTACCTAGGTAAATTACCCAGAAAAATGGTAACTGTCGGTAAGACCGTGCAATGCCCCATCTGTAGACATTGTGATACATAGTTACTAACAAAAAAATTTCGCGACTGTGACAGATAAGTTAGATAAGAAATAAACAAATTCCCACTTTGTCGTTCTACCATACCAGATACTTCCCTATTCTTGGTATTCTTATACTATACCGTCTCCTAAACTCATAGGCAATCAAAAAATAACTTTGTTTAGAAACTTTCAAATGCCTCTAATACTGTAGTCAACTGTAGATGATTAGGGGAACGATCATTTATTGATTAGGGAAAAGATATTAACTACGTAACTTATCCAAGGGACTGATAATTTGATTATGTCGGTAAGGTTGTGGAATATATCAAATTTCTAGGACAATAGTTGTTGTAACCGATTATTAACTGATTGAGCAAAAATTATTGCTTGGGTAACTTATCCAGAGGAGTGGAAACTATCGGTAAGGCCGTGCAATGTCCCATCCCTAGACATTGTGACACATAGTTACTAACAAAAAAAAAGTTTCGCGACTGGGGCGGATAAGTTAGACAAGAAATAAACGAATTCCCAGTTGTCGTTCTACCATACCAGATACTATTCTTGGTATTCTTATACTATACCGTCTCCTAAACTCTTAGGCAATCAAAAAATAATTTTGTTTAGAAACTTTCAAATACATCTAATACTGTAGTGAACTGTAGATGATTAGGTGAACGATCATTTATTGATTAGGGAAAAGATATTAACCTCGTAACTTATCCAGGGGACTGGTAATTTGATTATGTCGGTAAGATTGTGGAATATATCAAATTTCTAGGACAATAGTTGTTGTAAACGATTACTAACTCATTGAGCAAAAGTTATTACTTAGGTAATTTATCCAGAGGACTTTGAAACTGTCGGTAAGTGTGTGACGTAAAGTCATTAACAACAAAGAATACCACAACTGGGACGAAAAAGTTGGACAAGAAACAAACAAATTCCCACTTTGTCATTATACCGTACCAGAGTAAGTACTTCCATTTCTTGGTATTCTTGCAAAGAGTCACAAATCCTTTACCACACTCTAAATTTAATTTAAGTTAACAAAAGTTAAGTACTGAAAGTATACACTTGTCAACTTTATTAAGCCTAATTTCCCTATTTTATGGAAGTTAATAGCCAATTCACATCCAAAAACACTAAATTTACACCCAAAAGTACTTAATTTTGCAAGCTTTCTGTTACAGCTTCTGAAGGTTTCCAACATCAACACTGATACACAAAAAGGGAACAAATGCGCATTTAAAAAAGTCAACAAAAACTATAACTCAAACTGGAGCCGAATATTATGACTTGAAGACATAAAACTACCAACCCGTGGTACTAGCCAATCAGTGCAGTCAGGTAAGATGCCATCTTCAAGTACATTGTTATAATCTGATGTCACTGCACTATATTTATCAATTTACTTACCCTGTCCGAAATTAAATAAAACAATTCTAACAGAAACACTTACCTTATTGTAAAGACAGTGCTCATATTCAGATGTATTTTTACAATTTGGAAACTTCCCGGCGATTCCAGAAATAACAATTTCATCACTACTTGACTCTGGGAAAATTCTTAAGGATCGCTTTCCCTGGACGAGTGCAACGGCCTCCTGTTTTGTTTCAGTAATCGATTCGGGATGAGGTGCCATTTTGTACGACCTAATGTCCTTTAAAAATTGTATTCACAATATTTTATATAACCCGTAGGAACTAGGATTGCCACACACTAATGTACTGTTTATAATATGCAAACACCCTTCAAGTGCTTTATGATCCCTGAGTTTCAAAAGGCACGACTTGAATCTAACCACCTCAATGACAATCGAAGGTTGCAAAGCAATTGCCTAAACATTCAATGAGTAGACTTCTTTTATAATTTGCGTTACTATTAATTAAACATATTTAAGCACAATATAAATGGAATACAAGTAAAGAGAATTTATTTGTATTCATTTATAAATTAAATTGAAGAGTATTCACCCCTATAATGAATGTAATTTAAGCAGTAACTAGGCACTTTAAGGTATGTGCATAGCCACACGATGTCTTGGAAGTTCTTGAGCTCTTCAAGGTTTTTCATTCAAATGTGAGCGTTGCAAAAAAAATAAATGCAATTTAATTGGACCGCGCAGTTGCGTATTTGTTAAACAAAATTAATGTTTATCGTTAAGAAGTCGAAGCAGGAAGTCTTCTGAACCGATTTATATCACGAATCTTACATTAAGTGATATATCAAATTTTTGTAGTAAATATTTTTATTCTACGATGATTTACTGACTCCTCTCGAGCATCCTGAGTTATACGATAACCGCTAAGTATTTTTATCAATGCCTTGCGTACATTAGTTCTATATGTTGTAAAGGCTGTTCCAGTTACAAGGAAAGATGTTAAAGGTGAATGGGGCTTACATTTTTTGTTTGATAAGTCAAGTCTTTGGCCATTTTAGTTACGAAAAGGTTAACAATTCAAGAATATTATAGTTATTGACGCCAATTATACAAATTATCATCATCATCGGCACTACAGCCGGGAACCGGCCTTGGCCTTATTTAGCAAGTCCTGATCCTTGTTAAATTGTCCATAATGATTTGTTTTTTCCGGGCAAGGTCATTAGTCTTGCGCCAAATATACAAATTATGTCCAAATAAAAATGTCTTTCGCGTTCTTCGTTGACTAAAACAACATCATCGACTTATTGCAAAATTCACATTAGTTAGCCTATCATCATCATCGGCACTACAACCGGGATTCGGTCTTGGCCTTATTTAGCAAGTCTCTCTGCTGGTATCCGGTCCGTATCAGAGACTTGTTAAATTGTCCATAATAATTTGTTTTTTCGGGCAAGGTTATTAGTTAGCCTATACCATTCTTTTTTATTACACCTCTCTCGGGAGAGGCGAACCTATAGCGGCGGGTCAACGCCCTGATATATCACCAAATAACCCTTGCAGTTCTTCTTGAACAGTTGCAGGTTGTAACGCTCTGGAAACTCTCGCACGGGGAGGGAATTGCACCGCTTTCCCGCTCTGCAACGGAACGAGTTCTGATGTTCGCGCCGTCGGGAGATGAAGTGATGCGATCCGTCGGATTGCCTCGTGAATTTAATTTTAATTTATTTATTCGACTTAATTCAAACTTAGTTACAATAAATACAATACCTTATAAACTAACTTAAAACTAAAGTAGTAATTTAAAAAAGAGAAAAAAAAAAACAAAAAGAAAATTTATTTATTTATTTATTTATTATTTATTACAATGTAAGTAAATTACATAGTAACTTAAATCTAGTAGCTCTAGCAACTAAGGCTTTCGGCTAAAAAAGAAAATTATACATATATATAATTTAAAAAACATATAATTACAAAAAAAAATAAGGAAGGAGAAGACGACTTCGGGGTAGGAGAGGTAGGAGGCTGGAGAAGAGCGAGTGTATGTGGGGGTGGCAAATGTGGCATATGTGAAACAGCGAACAGTGAACGGCATATGTGTTGGAATGTGTACGGGTTGTGAGGGGATATACGATGGGCGGGGCAAGGTCAGGAGGGGAAAGAGAGGAGACGGAGTTTGAGTGCAGTAGAAGTAAGATGGAAATCGAAGGATGTAGGGTAAGAGTTTGCCCACCTCAGCATTCGCGAAACGGGTTCATTAGAGCCGTAAGAAGTGTGGTGAGTGGGCAGATAGAAGAGACGAGGGTTTCGCAGGTTACGGGGGTTGGTGTGAAGCGCATATGAACCGAATTGCGTGGAACAATACCACGAATTTCCGCACAACAGTACCCCCGATAATACGATAATACAGATATAAATGGAGATTATACTTTTTTGCTTAGCAACAAGTTGCGAACTAGATAATCTTGTGCGTGGCTGTTGTTTGGTTTATGGAGAGTAGGGTAACCGGCTTAGCTGGAGGTCGCGCTAGACTTTGTAGTCAGTACAGCCATAAGCGGGCAAGAGGTACATACTTCTGTTGCGCAACGGGTTATTATAAAATTTTTAACAAATGAAGGTGTGGCGGTTCCATGAACCGCACAAATCACCATAGGCTGAGATGTCTTCGTTCCACCAAGGAACATACTCACCTATAACCAAACTCGACGAACCGCACAAATCACCATAGGATGAGATGTCTTCGTTCCACCAAGGAACAGACACGTGTCCCGAAAGTCCACCGTTGCACCTGACCAAAGGTGACATTCATACCGGTGTCAACAACCCCACGTATCCACAGATACGTGGGCCACAAGTCCCAAACACTTTCCCTACGCCTGCATGGCGATCAAAGGACATGACCCAGCACAGAAATTGTGTATCAATCCATCAACTGGATAAACACAAACGGTTGGCACAGCTGCGCCAGATGTCGACGAAGATCACATCCCTGGCGATAAGCCAATTGCCGGAAAACAATCCGTCGGCAAAACCGTTGTCCCTGCTGCAATGCACTTTGCCTAGCAAAGGCCGTTGTGCAGCAACAGCAATAAACGAAAACGCTATTCCCATAGGGCAAAGCAAACACGATCCCTGGATCGCCTAAAGTAAACCACACATTCGATTGTTTGCATACTCGACGCAACAGAAGTGTGAAAATTTGGACGATCACAGAATGATCTACAGCAAACAGACGGCAACCTACGCGTCTGTATGTGTGAGTGCGATCTTCCCTGGTGGAGAGATTCTCAATTGAGAGAAAGTCACCACCCAGGGAAAGCGAGAGGAGAAAGACAACTATGGGGTGAATGGAATCATCCCCAGAGAAGAAACGACAGTCGACAAAAAGAACCCTCGCGAGGAGGTTGATCCGCGCAGCACGATAACTCGATAAAGAAACTGTTCGACCCGAAGTAGTAAAGCTTTAAAATACGCGAGTTAACCTGAAAACATCCTAAACGTGTATCCTAACATGTGCCGTTTTAATATTGTAAATGTTCGTGCTGATAACAACAAGTGAATGGTTATGTGCGATAAAGAGGATTAAATAATGATATTTTCAAATATTAATTCGATTAAAGTGTGGTGGAAGTTTGTTGTGCTTTTGTTCATATCTACCTGAGCTACTATCATAAACAAAAATCGACATTGTGTTCTAGACGTAAGTGGAGACCGAACTTGAATTAAAAAAAGGAAAAACAATAAAAAAACAAAAATTAAAAAACAATTACTCTCAGTGTTTCATTTGTGGCCGATTCGCTCCATGTTCTGGTTGTTTTGTTTTTCTCTTGTGTGAACAGTGTTCGGCGGAACACTTCGACTAAGGCAACAATCCGCCATAAGGGCATTAAATCCTCGGAAAAATTTTCTCGATTGAAGGCACAGTTTGGTGATGATACACTGTCTCAGAATCGTGTGTATACATGGGCCAGAGAATTTAAAAGTGGGCGAGAATGTATCGAAAATGAAAGTCATGATCGACACCCGAGGACAAGTCGTACAGATGACAGCATTCGTGTCGTTCGAGAGCTTATTGAAAGTGATCGCCGGTTAAATGTTGGAGAAATCTTACCAGAAGTGGGTATTATCGATGGAAGTATTCAAAACAAAACAACAAAAGACGAGCTAAGCCCATTCGAGATGTTATCCTTCTTCAGGTCAGGGATACATTGAAATAAATGGGCTGGGAAACCCTCGAACATCCTGCTTATAGCCCAGACTTGTCTCACTGTGACTATTTTTTGTTCGCACCTTTGCAGGAATCATTTAGAGGAAACAAATTCGAGAGTAATGAAGATGTCGAGAAGCGCCTGCGCAATTGACCGACAACTCGCTCTAAATCTTTCTACGAACAAGGAATATTAAAGCTTCCAAATCGGTGGCAAAAGTGTGTAGATCCCGCAGGAGCCTATATTGGCAAATGTTGATAGTATAGTTAGTGTGTAACATTATTCAATAAATGTATATTAATAATTATTCAATAGGTACAATGGGTTGTACCACATGAAATGTCCGATTTTATAGTAAACATTTAAAAGCCAATATTATTATTCCGTAAATATTTATTCAATCAAAATAGGATCCATCTATGACATTCTTCCAACGTGATACAATGTCATCATTATCATCATCATCGGCACTACAAGCGTGATCCGGTCTTGGCCTTATTTAACGCGTCCGAGGCTTGTTAAATTTTCCATAATAATTTGTTTTTCCAGGCAAGGTTATTAGCCTTACGTCAGTGATACAAGGTCACATATTCCTTTTTTGTAGAAGTGCTGACTTTTTGAGGCAAAGAAATCTTCAAAGGCTTTTATGACGTCTGCTCGGTTCCGGAAGACCTTCTGCCGGCAAAATGAATCCAGATTGCGGAAAAGATGGTATTCCGTTGGGGAAATGTCAGGAGAGTACAGTGGATGTGGAAGAACTTCAAATCCCAACGGCAAGAGTTTTTGGACCGTTACGTGTGAGGTATGGGTTCTAGCATTCTCATGCAAAAGGATCGGGCCGTGCCTATTGACCAACGCAGGTTGCTTTTCAGCCAATTTGGCATGCAATATATCGATTTCCTCACAATATTTGATAGCGTTTATCGTTTCTCCTGGTTGAAGAAATGAAAACTGGATTGGTCCTTTCGATGTCCACCAAATTGTCACCATAACCTTTTTTTGGTGAGGATCGGGCTAGGGGATGTGTTTTCGTTTTCCGCCTGCACCCAACCACTGCCCAGGGGTCTTACGGTTAATATATAGAATCCACTTTTAATCATAGGTAACTATCCGGTGCAAAAACCGTTTAGTTTGGTTTCTTTCGTTCCTATGAGTGAAGGGTGTCGACTTATTGTCATTGGAGATACTCCAATGGTTTGTGCAATCTCCCGCACCGATTTAGTTGCGTCCGCATCAACCGTTGCACTTAAAACATCGTCGTCAACTAACGTTTCCGGCTTCCCGCGTGGTTCATTTTCGAGACTGAAATCTCCTGAACGGAACTTTCCAAACCAACGTCGTATAGTGCGTTCGTTTGACGCTGTATCCTCAAATACGTCGTTAATGTTTTCCATTGCCAATGACGCATTATGTTCCTTTTTAAATTCATAAAAGAAGAGGGTTCGAATTTGAACTGCCGACAGCATGGTAAACAATTCTTAGAAAAAAAAATAAATGTACTCGTAACGAACCCGAAAATTCTCAAACGTCAAGCACACGTACCACTTTACTTTATTCTATTCTATTTATTGGCCTGTAGGTACCCGGAAGTTCATGACCTCGCCGATTCGACTCCGCCATTGTTTCCTGTCCTGTGCGGTCTCCTTCCACGACCATCCGATCCGATCTCCTCGAGGTCAAACCTAACCTGCGAAAATTACAGAGGAATATTATTGCAAACGGCTGTCTGGTCACAGAAACAAACTATATCGTGACATGGTGGAAGCAGTACTTGGAAAACTTGTTCAATGTACGCACCCTTCAACCACAAATAAACGCACCAAGCGTACATACCGCCGAGCCTCAGATCCCAGAGCCCTCTCTCAACGAAGTTGTAGACGCAATAAATCGATTGAAAAACAACAAAGCTCCCGGAGTCGACTGCATACCGGCAGAGCTTGTGAAGCATGGAGGGGAGGCAACCGCTCGAAAGATCCACCAGCTCATCCAAAAAATATGGGATAAGGAAGTCACTCCGGAAGAATGGAAAACCTCAATAGCCGTTCCCATTTTCAAAAAAGGCGACAGATCTGACTGCGAAAACTACAGAGAAATATCATTGCTCCCAACCGCATACAAAATATTAACAAATGTAATACTAGCGAGAATCACACTGTACGCAGAAGAATTACTGGGAGACTATCAATGCGGTTTCCGTAGAAACCGGTCAACAAGCGACCAAATGTTCACAATAAGGCAACTGCTGGAAAAGGAGTGGGAATACGGAGAGACAGTTCACCGACTGTTCGTTGACTTCAATAAAGCCTACGAATCAGTCGCAGGGCAAAGACTCTACCATATTGTAGTTGAGCTGCGAATCCCGAAAAAATATGCCACCCTCATTCAAATCTGCATGAACGAAAATGAAGGGCGACTTAGAATAGAAAACCATCTCTCAGAACCATTTGAAATCCTCGACGGGCTAAAACAGGGAGATGGTCTATCACCGTGTCTTTTTAACCTTGTGCTTGAGTATGTCATCAGAAAGGTACAAGACGACAACATGGCCGGATCATCCCTGAACGGGGTCATACAAATGCTCGCATATGCAGATGACATCGCCGTTTTGGGCGATAATCTAGAAACTGTAAGTAAAAACAGTGAAATCATCATGCAAGCGGCAGAAGAGGTGGGCCTAGAAATAAATGAAGTGAAAACAAAATACATGATTACGGCGAGAGCAGTTGGACCTCAGGGAACACACATAAGCGTCAGAGGCAAGATATTTGAAAAAGTTAAAGAATTTAAATATAAAGAACAATACTGACGGCCAGTCACGAAATGTCGAAGGAAATTAACAAAAGACTACACTCCGTCAACGCTAGTTGGCACGCAGTCAGTAAACTGCTGAAATCCTGAAATAGTGAGAGTAATCAGGTCGCGAAAATTAAGATAGGCCGGACACGTGGCGCGAATGAACAACGATAGGACCGTGCGTAGAATTCTTGACGGTAGACCAGATGGGAGGACAATGTTAGGTTGACTTTGCTTCATAAAAAAAAATTTAATGTTCTGGCACAGATGTTTGCTCGAAACTTCTTATTTCCGACTGAACGAAAATCAGACATTTCACGTGGTACGATCCAATATAAAAAGGAATTACCGTTTATATTTGATTCACACTCATATCTGTAAAACAGGCATAGGTCAGCTCCGCGCCTTCGATGTCATAGCGACTGTAGTCTCGACGTCAGCGCCGTGTCCCCGATCAGGTGGATCGCTCGTCTTTGTATGCTCTCAAGTAGATCGAGGGCATGCTTAGCAGCGGAGCTCCAAACATAAGAGCAATATTCGAGCGCGAATCTAATTTGGGATTAATACAGGAAAACAAGTTGGATCGGAGTAAAATATTCCTTGGCTCTAAAAAGATAGCTCAACTTTCCTGTGGCGGACCTGGCGGCGTTCGACACGTGTTTATGCCGCGATACATTCCCACAAACCACGACGCCGAGCAAGTTCATACTTTCCCTAGATTCGAAGGCCTGGCCACCCATAATCAGCTTTGGAACCGATGATCCACTTTTCTTTATGAATGTATACTGTGTCTTCGTTGCATTGAAGTCGACGAGATTGGCCTTTCCCCACTACAGGACCTTATCCAGATCCCGATTCAGAGAGTCGATCTGGCTACATCTCTGCTGGTGCGACGCTGATGTATTAATCAGCCGATCACTCGAAAAGGAGGAAACAAGCGTACTTTCATCCGCAAAACTGAACACCTTGTTATCCGTTGTCTCCAACAAATCATTTATGTGAAGCAAAAACAACGTCGGAGCCAAAATAGAACATTGGGGCACCCCCGAATTAACAGGACACAGCTCCGAACACTCACCGTCCACAACAACCCGAATCGATCGATTTTCGAGGAAGCTCTTCGTCCAGTCGCAAAGCTGTTGGGAAAGTCCATATGAACGAAGTTTACTCAGCAATGCCCCGTGCCAGACGCGGCCAAAAGCCTTGGAGATATCCAATGCGACCGCCCTTGACTCACCATGCCGCTCAATCCCAGCTGTCCAAATATCGGTTATAAGGGTCAAGAGGTCTCCCGTGGACCGCCTGCCACGGAATTCGTATTGACGATCATTCAGAAGTCCGTTGACTCCAAATACTTAATTAACTCGGCGTTGACGACCTTTTACATCACCTTAGATAACATAGACAGTAATGCTATCGGCTGGTAATTTTGTGGGAGACACTTTTTCCCATTTTTGGGGTTGGCTGAAGTCGAGGCATTTTCCAGAAGGTAGGTAATGTCCTCTGTGCATAAGATAAGCGGAAGAGTCTGACAAGAACCGGCGATAGTTCTGGAGCACCGTTTTTTCGGTTGCTTTCCTACAGTCTGGTAAACGTAGAATATGTTAAATAGTATGCAGGCGAAACCTCACATCTCGCATCGAAGACCGTACTGACGCGATCACAGGTGGCTCCAAAAGATCGGCATTGGGGTTGCGGAAAATAAATTCGCGAATACATTAGCTTTATCTTTTGAATTTGTGACTAACGTCGCACTGCCCGTCACCAACGGAGGAAAAGAGGAGGCAGTGAAGTTACTGCGGACAGCCCTTGCCATTGACCAAAAGGAACGCGAACCTGTTAGGCACTCAAGGAGTTTACTGGTTGCTCTGACGTTGTAAGCCTTCTTCGCGGTATCAATCGCCTGGTTGCATGCATTTCTGATTTAACAAAACTCGTTCTATTGATTTCGGTGGGATTTGAGCGCCATTGTTTAAAAGCTCTATGTTTTGCCGCTGTAATCTGGTCGCATTTTTTATCGAACCAAGGTTTATCAGATGAATTTAGTTTGATGGGTTGCGGAAAATAAATCTTCATCCTAAGAAGAATAATCTCCGTGACTGATTCACCGCATGCGTTAACATCTGAGTCTTCAAAGCACACCTCCGACCAGGGAAAGGATGCGAAGAAATCTCGCGAATCGTCCCAGTTGGCAGCTACATACCTCTATACACGGCAAAGCCTTTTATATCGGTTAATTCGGTAGAAATGCAAGTGAGTGCGCGACCGATACCAAGCAATGATCCGAGTTTCTCAGTGGCGCAGAAACCTTCACGGTATAAACGGCCGGCTGGGATGACAAAAACAGATCCATTCGCGTAACCACCTCGGGTATCCGGCACTTGCGTAGGTTCCTCCACAAGTTGACTCAAGTTGCAGCTAACAGCGAGCATCTGCGCCAGCGTCCCAGCCTCGTCAGTTCTGTTAGAACGCACCAACCAACCGGAGTTGTGTACATTAAAATCGCCAAGGACGATAATTTACAAAGCCGGGTAGTTGATCGATATCGCTGAAAAATATCGCTGGTCGATCGTCATTCGAGAAACGGTAAAAACAACAAAGAAATTAAACAGAATTCCTCAGCCCAACCCTCAACCATATGATGTCCATGTTATTGGGTTCTAACGCCTCCATCATCTGGTAAGCCAGATCGGAGCACGCGAAGACGCAGACTCCGCCCTTATAATGGAATCCTGAATGTAAGTCGTATCCTGAGTAACGAAGATATGTGGAATCAGTTGACGAATCGACCTGGGTCTCAGTTGGGGCAAGGACATCAGGTTTCGCTGTTTGCAAATATTGGTGGACGGTGTTTACATTCGTATTGGTGAAACCGATGCCCCTGATGTTACAAAATGCCGTTACCATTCGAGCGTCGACAGAACCTCGAGAGCGAGCCCGATTATGCGATGACGAATTTTTTAGAGTTTGGTTTTTATCATAATATTTGCATGATGTTCCCCCTGACATAGACTCCCTTGGAGATCCGAATGGGAAACTAGTTTACCTCCGGAATTCTTGATCTCAGAAGGTACCATCATGACTTATCTCCGTGTCAGTCCGGGACATCAGCCATTCATCCGAAATATAGTTGAAGATTTCTCTCGACGATATCGGGGAATCCACAGCGTGATGGGGTGGTAGCTCACCTTGGGACCGACGCACCATTTAAACCAACGTTTTCTCGAACAGGTCCATCAGTTAAGCTCCGAAAGATGGCCAGGGGTTTGTCCCGACCATTTCACGGAGCCTATAGCTTGATGGGGTGGTATTTCACCGGGCGACAGGACGTTAGGACCCGACCTACCATTCTACTACACCTTAGGTTAAACCTAGTTAAGTTAGTTCTTACACTCTTTAGTTTGCAAGTTATACATGGCGCCCCTGTCCAGTGCATAAAGGGATACAAAACGGAATTGGAAAAAATGTTCCATTGCAAAAAAAACTATAGTCAGATACGTGGGTGGACTGAAAAGTTTCCGACATAACAAAGATACAAGACATTTTTTCTTAAAATTTATTTTTATTTTTCTACATACTCTCCTTGTAACTATACACACTTCTCCCAGCGATGCTCCCATCTCTCTAACCCGTCCAAATAGTACTCGGCATTTTTCTCTGCAAAATAACTGTTCCCGAAGATCTCTGTCCTCCGAGCGCAATTTTTAGATTAGGGAACAAAAAGAAGTCGCTTGGGGCTAGATCTGGTGAGTAAGGCGGATGGTCAAGCAGATCAAACTGTAATTTGTGGTTTTTCGCCATGGCAACCGCTAAGGTGTGAGACGGCGCCTTGACTTGGTGAAACAGGATTTTTTTTTTCTGCAAATGTGGCCGTTTTTCCGCAATTTCTCTCTTCAGATGGCCAAGTAAGTAATGATGCGTAGTATGCTCCTGTAATTGTATTTCCTTTTTGAGGATAATCGATTAAAATAACTCCATCATCATCATCATCATCGGCACTACAACCGGGAACCGGTCTTGGCCTTATTTAGCAAGTCCTGAGGCTTGTTAAATTTTTCCATAATGATTTGTTTTTTTTTTTTGGGCAAGATCATTAGTCTTGCGCCAGAAAATAACTCCATGACTATCCCAAAAAAAAAAAACAGTCGCCATCAATTTCCCAGCCAAAAAAATCAGTTTTTGCTTTTTTGGAGCCGATTCCCCCTTTGCAGTCCACTGTGTAATGTAATATTTAAGGGTATAAAGGTGGAAGGATTTGGCAGGGTTGCCAGGTAATGTAATTGATGGGAGTAACGCCATTCAGTTGTTCATTGCATTCGCCATGCAATATGTATGTTGTAATATTTATCTTTTTGTCTGGTCATGTAATGTATGGCAAGTAATATTCAGTCTGAAGTTATATTTGACTAAAAGCCCTATTTCCCTAATTGTGCTGTTTATAGCGCAGCTCGCTGAAAGTTCATGGCGAAGTCGCCGCAGTTATTGAATCAAAAACGGATTAGGTATTTGATTGCTTTATTCTTCAAAATGCTGGGGTATTTATACTCCCAATCAATCACTCAAATATTTACAAATTTCTTAATTCACTCATACAAATTTTGCTTAACAAACTATTTCATTCTTAATTGATAATTCACTCAATATAATTCTGCTTACTGTGCTACTTTATTGCCTATCACCAGCTTGAAGCATAGTGTAAGAACAATGACACGATTTGACCCAATTAATTTGTAAATCACTCGCTAGCAGAAAGCTCGCAAGCGGGTGTCATATCATTCTTTCAAATCGTAACTGGAGCAGTTCGTTTCTTTTACTCAATGAAAAGAATCGACCTTGAATTATTGTCGGCAACGAATGCTGGTTACGTGAAACTTGCTAATTATGACAAGGGCAATTGATTTATTTGATATGATTTTTCGTGGTCATTTCGTGGGTATGTTGTTACACTACAACTGTTTTGACTGTATTTTTGTTTCGGGCGTATAATGGTGTATCCAAGACTCATCGACAGTAATTATTCGGCGCCAAAACTGGGATTTATTGCGTCTAAACAGAGCGTTGGAAATGTTCATCCGAACACGTTTTTCGTCTAACGTGAGCAAACGCGGCACCCAACGCGCGGACAGCTTTCTCATACCTAAATCTTGATTTAATATGTGACAAAAACGTTCTTTGAACATTTTCATAGCCTATGCTATCTCTCTCACTTTAATTCGGCGGTCGTCTAGCACCATTTGGTGAACTTTAGCGATGTTATCGTCAGTGGTTGCAGTTTTTGGACGTGCCGAACGTTCGTCGTCTCCCAAGCTCTCACGGCCACCTTTAAATTCAGCTGCCAAAAATTTCACTATGGTAAATTATGGTGCAGAGTCCCCATACACAGAGTCCAACTCATCTTTGATTTTTAAGAAAATTGAATGACAGCTCGATATTCAATTTTGTCCATTTTCACAAAAACACTCATGTGGGGTTTAAGTCGTGTGTCTGGCACGACACGGATTCACTAACTTCCCCAACATATACTGAAGATAACTCTTCCCACAATTATGCAGCAAGTAAAAAGCGCTGGGCGATTTTTTGTCGTATATTTTAAATTTCTTTATTTTTAAGTCAATACACTGGTTCGGAAACATTTATCTTTACAATCATACGTAGGTGCGGACAACATTTATTTTAAGTCAATGCATTGGTTCGGAAACATTTATCTTTACCACCATACACAGGTGCGGATAACATTTATTTTTAAGTCAATACACTGGTTCGGAAACATTATGAGGCATCACAATAATGGATCACCGAACCGACTGGCGAACTCTGACTCCTGTACTCGACACTATATGACTTATTTCTTTGAACGCCTCCACGGTGACGCGTGTGCGCGATTTGACGATTGAAATTGGACTCTGCGATGCAACTCACATCCATCAGATTCAATGGTCGTGAATTGCATCGATAGAGGAGGAGCAAAACGGATCCACTTGCTTGTAGCCAATGGTGATCGCGTAAAAAGGGTATATGTATGAATTTCCCATTGCTGTGTAGGGCAGGTTCGATGCCCTGCGATGAAAACGATGATCGGCGGTCAGCTGATTACACAAATGCACGATCATCAGGGGCTGCGGCGTTGTAGCGATACATCGTTGATGATGTATGCCAGAGAACGAAATAGATTTTTGTTTCAAAGTAAACAAAAACGCTAATTCACAGGTCAAATGGTGGCACGCATAATGTACATGATGTCCCTATGTTACAAAGAGGTCGTCATTGTATTTGCTTACGATTCCGGGGAAAATACCGATGTAGGCAATATCTACTGGCGTCAACAGCTCGACCAGAGATTGGGAATCTGTTTACTTTAGCCAAATGGCTCTGAAGCAGAATGGGGGAAATTGGTCCTGGACGTTAAGTCCACAGAAAACTCGACGATGGTGGCTATGGATTGTTTGTTCGGGTTGGATGATGGGTCTTCATGGGACATGAACGTGAGTAAATAAACGATCACGTTCATGCTCAAATCAAATGCATGGCTGGTTAATGGTTAGGAATTGGTCGCACTAAAGCGGACCTTAGGGTAGCATAAGATATACTATTATATAGGTGTTGTATTCCAGAATACTACCCTTATTCGCTTTAACACTAACTCATGTCCTTTCAAACACAACCCTTAAAACTACATCCTCACATATCTTACATTCTCAGTTAATACAGCACATTTCATAAATAAACAGACACTATATTCTATATCCAGTCACTTACAGCACATTTCATAAATATGCCCCTTTTCATAACAAGCACATTTTTCATTTCAAAACATGGCCACTTTGATTTTCGTTCAAAGTTTATTCAAAATTCTAAGTCACAGAGACTTCTAGATTGTTTTGTTCAGTTTATACGCCACAGTCAGTTAGAACAAAATGTTCTATATAAACAAGTAAATTTATATGAAAAAAGTAGAAAGAAGAGAGCTCAGCTTGAGATAGCTGAGTTCAATAAAAAAAATAAATAAAACAAATATTTAAATAAAAGAGATCTTTTATTAATAAAGAACAATTCTTTAATAAATATAATAACATCCTCACTCTTCCCTCGAAAGAGGAAGCACGGCATTGGAGCCGTAACATAGGTATATCGATTGCAGCAATGTCCGCAATACGCTGGCCAGCGTTTGTTTATCGGTAATTGAAGACAAGCTGAGCCGATAGGAGATGAACTGATTCATGGAGTATGAACCAGAAAAGTTCAGAATGTATGTATGCCGTCGGGTAGGTTTTCTTTTAGGTATGGAAAATGCTGCTGGGAGCTTACGCTGCCCAAAATAGCAGGTAAGTACCATGGCTTTGTATGGGAAGAGGAAGGTGGTTAATTTAAAGAGGGTGGGTGTTTCTTTGGGAATGCCTTAAAGAACCGCCACACTCACATCAACTCACTCAAACGACTGTCAAATAAAAACTAGGCGTCCAAAATGGCTAAAATTTGTCAAAAGATGCACAACTACATGCACTATCTTTTATTGATGAGTGCTGCTATCTTCACGTTGAGGTCGGAAACTTTTCAGCCCACCCTCGTATATACTTTAGTTGTAGGTGCTTATGTTGATTGAATTAAGCCAATAAATGCGATGGTGGTACCACTAAACTTGAAACTTGAAACTTGAAACTTCTAGAGTAGGCAGTCAAGTATGGTCCCCTTATCAAAAGATCCACATCCGCAGAATCGAATATATTCAATGTCGTCTCCGTGGTCTGGAATAGCAAAACCCTTTAATCCTACACCCTAACATTAACCCTCTCAAATTATTCGACCTAAAAACCCTTGAGCGGCGTAAAGTCCCAGCCGATATTCTGTTCATTCATCGGGGTCTCTCCGGCTCGCTCGACTGCACTATTCAATTCATCTCAATACAAACCCTCGAAACATTCGAAATCCCCGTCTTCTCTACATCCCCCCCACCACACCTCTTACGGCTTCAATGAACCCCTATCGCGGATGCTAAGAAATGTGAACACTAACTCCACCATGTTTGATCTTAAGTTCACTACCCCCACCTTCAAACACCGCCTAGTAAATCGTTCCTCCAAACACACGCGCAATCTTAAGCGCCGCTTCCTATACCTTTCCCATTGACCTGCCGCCACCTCCCGCCCGTACTCTTGCTGTCATAGTTAAGTTTCTACTTTAGGCTAAGGTTAGTTAAAGTAATCAGCAACTTAAAGTGTAAGAATTTTGTCGTATAAGTCTGCAGTAAGCTAATAAATGGGGCCGTAGCCCCACTAAGTTAAACTAATCTACATGCATGTGCTGAATATGACATCAAACGACCCTGGGTAATAAGCTGCTCATCGACCAAGGAAATGTTCGTCTCACCTACCGGAAGACCACAGATTGATTTCTCATCCTAACATTCTAGAAAAGAAAAGCATATTTGGCCGCACAAGATGAAAACATACGACTCCACCTAGGGACTCATCCACGTTGCTGTAACAATGCTGGCATTCAATTGCGGGACGTAAAAATCGATAAAGCGAATTGGATATCAAATCAAACTGCAGTCCCCCAAATCGATGACATTGTAGGCCCATCTGGCATTAAAGTAACACGAGTAGCTAGTACTCACCCATGCTGACCCCAACTGCCCCATTCAATTCTCGCTATAGGAATTTACATAAGTCTTTGTATTTTGAACCTATTGTATCTATTAATATTTAGAATACTAATTAATCCTGCAAACAGTTCATTTGCCCCTAAACTTGGGAATTCTATTAGCCTATAACCCGATGAAAGGTGGTCTAACTGGTAACTGAATAATCCCGCATTGTGTCGTTTAATGTTAATTAAATGGTACTCGTATAGCCATTTGTTTTTCTAACGTATAAATACCCGAAAGTGTTTGTCTGGTTAAGTGTTCCTGCAGTGAACCTTACAGGCTGCACAGTGTTTAAGCCCTGAATGGACTTTTTGCATTTTTTCCAGTGTTCAGTGAATTTGAAATGCCTAACGTCGAGGATATTCGTTACTTTGGGCATTTACAAAGAACTTTGGAGATTTTCAAATTAATACACAGCCCAGTGGAAGGTATGATATGCAAAACGAAGACAAGAAGTCAATGAACTCGCATTTATAATATCGACATAATATACTACCTAATCGGCAAAGCATTTATATCAATCGGTAGGAGAAAAATGTATCTGTGGTCTTGTTACAGTAAACTAAATTAAAAGCATTTTATGAGACTCGATGGATATATATACTAGGTGCTTGCATAAGTTTTCGGTTTCTTCGGTAAAAAAATGCGTAATTTTCTAGGGAAATTCTTCCTTTTTTTTGATTCGAAACAATGGCCATCGGCTTCTACACATTTCGCCCATCTTTCAGGTAATTTATGAATAGCATGCCACAAAAACTGCTTGTCTTTCGCGGCAAACCATTCGTCGAGCCATATAATTTGCCCAATACATAAGAAGGGAGAGGGGGAATAGGAGCGAACATACAGGGCAAAGTTACTGATTGCTTTCAACCCGGCGAAGGCCAGAACGATCCTTGTCCCTGTTCAATCTAAGTTGACATGCAGTCTCTACGTGACCCCCCTGGATAGCTACTTTGGCACCCGTCGAGTAGTGAATCAATGCATGCAGCGACATCCTGAGAAAAGTTGGCGCAAGGCTAATAACCATGTCCGTAAAAACGAATTATTATGGACAAACTAACAAGTAGCGGATATGGACCGGATACGCGACGACGACCACAGAAACGAAAATGGCTAAACGATTTAAGAATTTTTTCATGGAACGTCCGCTCACTATACAGAGCTCGAGCTGCACAGCAGCTAGCCGAGGCCCTGTCCGAATATAAGGCTGACATAACAGCATTACAAGATATAAGATGGACGGGGAGTGGTGTTTTTCAAAGAAAAGAGTATGACATTTATTACAGCTGTCACGCAAAACACCATGTGCTCGAGGTAGGCTTTCTAGTCAGCCAAAAACTGAAGCCTGCCATCATCGGCTTTAATGCAATAAATGAAAGGCTATGCACTCTTCGCGTGGAAGGCAAGTTTAAGAGCATAAGCCTAATAAACGTTTACGGACCTACAGAGAAGTCCCCTAACGACGACAAGGAAGAGTTCTACGAGAACGTCGAACGAGCCCTCAATGCCTGTCCAAGATACGATGTGAACATCGTTCTTGGTGATTTGGATGCGAAAATAGGTCGGCAGCCAGTTTTCAGGCACTACGCAGGACCCCATAGTTTGCATGAGAACTCTAATGACAATGGACTACGAGTCATCGAACTGCCAGCATCAAAGAACTTGGTCGTTGCGAGTACCAGGTTTCCACGTAAAGACATCCACAAAGCCACTCACAACCAAATCGACCACGTGTTGATAAATCGCTGCCACTCCTCTAGTCTGATGACGGTACGCACGCACCGAGGTGCCAACGTTAACTCGGATTACTATCTTGTTGGTATAGTTTTCCGATCGCGGATTTTCTTACGGAGACGTATTGCATCCGCGGATCCGACCCAGATCAACACGGCTGCGTTACGCATTGAAAACACCAGCACCACCTTTGGACATACGTTAAGACTCGCCCCTGACGAGCTCGATGAAGGGAGAGTACGTCCTGGGACCAGAATTCCGGGCGTAGAAGAGAAATGAACACGCCTTAAGTCATTAGTACTGCCAACTCCATCTTAGGCAGTAGTCGTAGAGATCGGAACGACTGGTTTGATGATGAGTGCAAACTAGCGACTGAACGTAAGAATGCTGCATATCGGGCAATGCAGCAGTCTCATAGGACGCGGGTACGCGAGGAAAAATACAAAGAGCTCAAAAGGTCTGAAAAAAGTGTCCGCAGACAAAAGAGAAGTGCCTGGAAAAAATCCAGTCTGAGAAATAGAGAAAAGTAGAGAGCGAGGTCCACAACAGGCGCGGAAGTTCTACCAAGTAATCCGCAGAATGACTCGGTACACATCACGCTGCACTTACTGCAAGGATAAAGAGGGTAATCTGATCGCCGATCCTGGAGGCATTCTGAAGCGATGGGAAGTGCACTTCAATGAATTGGTAAATGGTCAGCTCACAGAAGAATTGGAGGCTCCACCAATCCAAGATCAAGATCAAATGCTGCCGTCACCAAGCACTGAGGAAACATTAAAAGCCATAAGACGGCTCAAATCAAATAAAGCCCCTGGAGCTGATGGCATACCAGCTGAGCTGATCAAACAAGGAGGGACAGCGTTACATCACGCAATTCAAGAGATCGTGGTGCACGTATGGAAGCAAGAGGAGCTGCTAGAAGATTGGCGTCGTGGTATAATTTGGCTTTTTTTGTTTTTTTTATTTATTTATTAGACTCTCTCGGGAGAGGCGAACCTATAGCGCCGAGTGGGCGCCCCGAGATACCATCAAATAACTGTTGCAGTTTTTTTTTGAACAGTTGCAGGTTGTAACGCTCCGGGAACACTCGTGTGGGAAAGGAGTTCCACAGCTTTCCCGCTCTATAACGGAACGAGTTTTGATGCAGGGATGTTCGCGCCGTCGGGAGATGAACCACAAACGGGTGCGATCCATCAGATTGTCTTGTGGAGCGCATATAAGCCGAATTGCGTGGAACAATACCAAGAATCTCAGAAGAACAGTACCCGTGATAATATCTGTAAAACAGACAGAGGTCGGCTACGCGCCTTCGATGTGATAGCGACTGTAGTCCCGACGTCAGCGCCGACTCCCCGATCAGGCGGATCGCTCGTCTCTGTATGCTCTCACGTAGGTCGGGGGTATTGTAGCGAGCTTAGGGTTCGCTGGATTAATTATTTTGAATAAATAAGAGCCGTTAAATCGATTTTGAATTAATCTAACACTTTATTAGTCCGTTAATAACAACCGTTACTTTTACCGTACACAACGATTTCTTGACTTATCGCTTCCGTACTTATCGCGTCTTTGACTGCTTACTTTTTACTTCTTCATACTTCTTACTCTTCTCCATGATCTGTGTGCATCGTATTTATACCGTTTCCTCCTTCTGATTCAGCGTTTTGTTTTCGTCCGTTCCATATCCTTGAATGTTCTACTGTTCATAGTCTCCAGTTTTCCAGTACTTTCTAGAATATCCTAGTACTTTGTTTCGGACTTTCTAGTACTCCAAACATGAGAGCAATATTCGAGCGCGGGTCTAATTTGGGATTTATATAGGAGAAGTTGGGCCGGAGTAAAATATTTCTTGGCTCTGAAAAAAAATATATATTTCTAGCTCAGTTTTCCTGAGGCTGACCTGGCGATACTCGACACATGTTTATGCCATGATACATTCCCACAGACCATGATGCCGAGCAATTTCAAGCTTTCCCCAGCCTGGAGGGCCCGGCCATTCGTCATCAGCTGTGGAACCGATGATCCACTTTTCTCCCATACATAAGAAGGGAGATATCACACTGTGCAGTAACTATAGGGGTATAACATTGGTGAGTACCGCCTATAAGATACTCTCCATTATCCTACAAGATTGGATAGCCCCATACGCTAAAGCCATCATTGGTCAATATCAGTGTGGCTTCATCCCAGGCAAATCAGCGATTGATCAGATATTCACCCTTAGGCCGGCGATGGAAAAATGTCATTATATCATCTATTTATAGACTTTAAGGCCGCCTATGACAGCATAGCCAGGGTAGAATTATATAATGCCATGAGAGACTTCGGCAGATTTGTGATACGACTTTGTAGGTTGACCATGACCAACGTAACTAATCAAGTAAAAATAGTTAAAACCAATAAACATCTTTAATGGACTCCGACAAGAGGACGGTCTGGACTACGTCCTCTTCAACCTGGCGTTGGAGAAAGCAATCCGTGACTCTGGCGTTACAACAAGAGGGACTATTGTCACCAAGTCCAGCCAGATACTTGCCTACGCAGATGACATCGACATCATCGGTAGAACCGAATCGGCTGTACAGGAATCCTTCACCCAGATCGAGCAGGCGGCACAAAATCTGGGACTGCACATTAATGAGGGAAAAACAAAGTACCTGATGGCAACATCTGCGAAGAGAAGACCTAACGTTGTTTAAACTATCAGGGTAGTGTAACACGAATTTGAAGTAGCGCAATCCTTTAACTACCTCGGGTCAATAGTCGCAGCTGATAACAATATAGAAGAAGAAATACGCGGACGGCTGATCACATCCAACAAAGCCTACTATGGTCTATCAAGGCTCTTTAAGTCACAAAATTTATCCAGAACATGCAAGCTACTACTATACAACACCATGGTATTACCAGTACTCATGTATGGATCCGAGACCTGGGTGCTCACTAAAAAGCACTCTGAACTCTTAGCCGCGTTCGAGAGGAAGGTCTTAAGGAGAATTGTTGGCCCCATATGTGAGGGAGAACGATTCCGGAGACGCTACAACCATCAGTTGTACGCGATCTACCTTGAAGCAAACGTTGTAAGAAAAATCAAGCTCAGTAGACTCCGGTGGGACACCTAGCTCGAATGGGCCAAAAGGAGCCTGCCCGGAAAATCCTTTTGTGGCAGAATGTATGGAAGGAGACAGCGCGTCAGACTTTGTCTGCAATGGAGGGAAGGCGTATACCAGGACGCCCAGAGCCTGGGAGTGCCAAACTGGATGAAATCGGCTCGAAATCGGGACCGGTGGAGAGGCTTGCTAAATAAGGGCAAGACCAGATCCCGGTTGTAGTGCCGATGATGATGATGATGAGGATGAGAATGAGATAGAATAGATTATACAGTGTTCTTATTATCGCGGAGAAAAGGTGTTGTATAGTGAGTATAGTATCTACCCGGTGTACCGGTGTGAAGTGAGCGTCAAGATACAAATGTATCGATAGGGAACGTTTCTGGTGAACGAGCCCTTATATTTTTTTTATTTGGTTGCTATGACATCTGTCAAACATATTTAGTATGCATCAAGTCATTGTACAAACATCACTTTTTTTTAATCCTGTTAAAAATGTCGAATTTTGTTCCAGAAAATGATGATTTGCGGAAAGCATTAATTTGTTGTTTTCATTTGAAGAGAAGTGCTGCAGAGTCGCATCGAATGCTTGTCGAGGCTTATGGTGATCATGCTCTATCGGAGACAACATGCAAAGAGTCTCTGAGAGATAGTAAAGGAAGTCGGTAAAAACCCGGCATGCCTGTGGATCGGTCAAGAGGTATCTTTTGAAGATTTCCACCTTCCTACCGAAACCAAAAAAAAAAAAAGATAGTAAAGTGAACAGACATTTTGTATAATAAAATACGAATAAGTAAACGAATATTTTGTACAGTAAAAGAGGAAGATGTGAATACATACAGTCCATTTAACCAAGGATAACACATTATTTGTTTTCTGTGGAAACTTTTTCAAGAAAGAGAAATAAAGAACCAGAGCAGCAACAACTATCGCCGTTTAAAATTGGGTGGCAACAAAACTGTGAGTACACGCCCTTTTGTTTACCTTTATTTTTTGGTGGAACAAATTTTACGTGCAACAAAATTGGCGCGGCCGCTAGAATCTGACAACAAGCGAACCCTTGAAGTCGAGTCGTACTGGGCAAGTCTACAACGCCCTTCGTCCAGAGCAGACTCCGGTTTTGGAGGTACGCCACCCCGACAAAAGGAAAGCGCTTGCAACGCACTTTAAAATCAAGCAAACACCGAATACCTCTTCATTAACCCAATAAAAGTTAAACACTGTAATTACGTTATCAACATAGAAATTTATGTTTCTACAATTATCCAAAACGTTTGGAAAAACAAGATGTTAAGAATAGTCATTTATCCTTTTGTAACAAAATCTACACCTTTCTTGATGTTCTTTTGCAACTCTGGCAAAGCAGCCTCAAGTAATTTCTTTTCGTAAGCATTCAAATCTGGGATGCCAAGATTTTTTTCAAGACCGTTCCTGCCGAGAACAACTGGAGTTGCAAAGAATGCTGAATCCGCACAGTCCGATTCGACGTATGCACACTCGACGACACCAGAATCTCCATTTAATCCTTTCAATAAAGAAGAAGCAAAACGTGCACCAGCATATGCCATAGAAAGAGTTGCAGAGCCAGCTCCAGCTTTTGCTTTGACTACTTCAGTTCCAGCATCTTGAATCCTCTTAGTAAGAGCATCAATATCTCCCTTGTATTGTGGATTAGATTGAGATAAAACTGGCAAAATTGTTACTCCAGAGTGGCCACCAATAACTGTAACTTGAACGTCTTGAGGATTCTTTTGAGTTCCATGACCAATAAATGCACGAGAACGGACCACATCCAAAGTAGTTACACCAAAAAGACGCTTGGGATCATGAACTTTGTTCTATAGATATAAAAACAAGGAAGAAAAAAACATTACTTTTGCAAAACGTCCGTTTTTTATACTTGTTAAAGGAAATCTAACCTTCTTCAAAACCTCGGCAGCAATTGGTACTACGGTGTTGACGGGATTTGTGATAATAGCAACCAATGCCTTAGGACAGTTCTCAGCAATGCTCTGGGCGATGTCTCTAACAATACCGGCATTCATTTTAAACAGATCATCTCGATCCATTCCGGGTTTGCGGGGGACACCAGCTGGGATAACAACCACATCGGCACCTTACAATAAATAAAAGTTTTTTTTATTGCAGTAATATTTGCTAATTTACTTCAGTATTAATTAAATGAAACGAACAATTACACATAAATGATTATGTATCTAAATGAATTCACTTCACGAAACAACATAATGATTAATTAAACTTTAGGTTACTAAAAAATCTGATAAGCGTCATTGCACAATACAAGCTGAAAAAGAGAGTGTGGGGGTTCTTTAATGAATTCCCAAAGAATCACCCATTCTCTTTAAATTAACCTGCCTTCCACTTACCATTTAAAGCCATTTTACTACCTGCAAATGAGCAGTGTAAGCTACCCTGCATCATCTTCCACCTGGAAGCAAAACCCTAGCATGCATACACATCATTAGATTATCCTGTTCATAATATACGAACCATTCCATATCCCCTATCGGCTCAGCTCGTCAGCAATCATAATCGATGAACATACGCCAATCTTTCAGCGTGTTCTTGTTCCAACAATCCGTTGGTCCAAGAAGACACGCCGGCCAGTATACTTGTTGACACAGCTGCAGCCGATATTTTTCCTACCATTACGTAATCAAATATTGCCCCCATATCCATAGGTTCGCAACAGTTGCAACCAATTCCCTTTTATCGGCCATCAACCGATTATGGGATTAGGTATGAACATGATTGTTACCTAAGCAATCATACCGATGTTCATGTCCTATTATGCTCCTTCTGAAAATTAAAACAAACACACAGTAACCATCACTATGTTGATTCTTACTACCAACCGCTGATCCATGGCCACCTTGGGTGAGACGTATGCTTGCACATCTGCAAGTCAAATTCCTCACCACCGTACCCATGCACCAGCACATTAATTTAAACAACCATATTAATGGCCATGCCCTACGATGCTTGCCTAAACTAAACATACAGCCGTCCAGCCTGGTCTCTTGCCATCGCCGGCGAAGTTTCTGTTGAATTAATGTCAACAAAATATCTATCCTCCATCGTTCACCAGAACAATACGGCTAAACCACAAACAATGTGCATTTAACGTATGACCCTCGAAATAGCGTTTCTGTTTACATAGGACACAGAAACCTATTTCGTTCTCAGGCGATCATCACGATGATTTACGACAACAATGCCTGCGACTCCTGATGCTTGTCCCGTTGTTTGAACTAGTGTAGATTCCTTCGTGTTCGGTATTTCGGGCCAAAGTGCATCGTACTTGACCTGTACGGTCATATGGGGGAAATCCTCCCATTTAACGCCGTTTCGATCGCCCATTGATCGTCGCCAAGTAGATCCGATTCGCCCCTCCTACATCGGTGTGATCCACCACCGTTGCATCTGATGGGATGTGAATTGCCTCGAGGAGTCAAATTTCAACCCCGAAACGGTGCACACGGAGTCGAGTGTTTAACGGAACAATTATCGCTCGCGAGTCTAGTAAAAGTTAAATCGGTTTTGCAAAGAAGAAGTTAAAATCTATGTTAAACAATTCCAATGTTTCGTGGACGTTAAGCAGTGATCTAATAATGCGGATAGACTGAAGCGTACGCCAAGACAATTCGTATCTACCCCAGTACAAGTTGGGGTATTAATTAATATAGACGAACATTAATGTGTACTGCAATCAATCGATGTAATTAGACCCTAGTGAACTTTAAATGGCCGATGTGTAATGTAAAACACGAAAGGTTCAATAAAAGTGAAAAATAAACATTAAACAGAATAACAACTAACTGCGTTTCATTGCTTTTGGAAACATCTGCGTTTTTTTATTCTTCTGAAGTGCACAGTATCCAGGCACTTGAGAGTGGAGATCAGTGTTCGTCGGATCAATTTTCGTTGGTATCCTGTGTTTCCTTTATTTACTCATTTCTGTAGGTGATAATTTCCCGTGAACTATCCGTGGTGTTTTTACGGAACCCGCGTCCGTGCTGACGCACTGGTAAAAACATAACCCACAAGAGTGTGATAATTTCCCGTGAACTATCCGTGGTGTTTTTACGGAACCCGCGTCCGTGTTGACGCACTGGTAAAAACCTAACCCACAAGAGTGTCGATGGACATTGCTCTTAAATGTGTGATGACTGATATCACGTCAGAATCCGTGATCTGACTGAGGTCTTTGGGAAAATTACATCGCGAGAGTTTCCCGGTTACATTAAGAAAAAATAAATGTTGCATGATTCTGTAACGTTATAAAATTAATTTCCATACATAAACCCTTTTTCTTTTATTCAATATATATTTATATTTAACTTCTACGCAAACTTGTTTAATATATTATAAATTACACGACTAAAATGGCAACGGAAATTTTCACTTGCCAAGTAAACTTTGACAGCAAGAAATAAAAAAATATTGGACCTCAGAGCTTAATATTAAGGGGGTATTATACTGGTGTAGCGGCTTCAAAAACCCGATTTTTTTTTTTGGCTTAATCGATTGTATACCACTTGTAGGATATCCTCTCAAAGCCCCAAGTATGAAATTGTACTTTAGGGGGTCAAAATGAGCTCGAAAAGTACGCATGCCCACGCACACTGTACAGTAAAATTCGAGAGGGAGCCGTGCAACGGCTTTTACTAGCATCCTCAGCCAGCTGGTGTTCAACGTATAGTATATACGACAGTCACGGTGCAAACGTCGTCAGGATCGCACGAAAGCAGACGGTCGTGAAGAAAAAAAAAACGAAAAAAAAGTGAAAATAAAAGTGTGTGAGTAACACGTTAAGTGTGAACGTGTGAACGGTGTTTACGTGTGAGCGCGAGTTAAGGCGCTGCACTATCATCGAATTGACCAAACAAAGAGTCCCTTAGCATATCCATGAATAGAGAACCTCTTAGCGTACCCACTAATAAATAATCCCTTAGCATACTCATTAGAATCCCTTAGCATACCTACAAATAAAGAACCTCTTAGCATACCCATAAATAAAGAATCCCTTCTCATTAGAATCCCTTCTCATTAGAATCCCTTGACATATCCATGAATGACTATGACGCCAAGATACCTATGCAACACACATGGGATACATGACCATCATAGCGAGTAAAAAATATGGAATACAATCTGCATCGCTGGTGTGTTGTGTACGAGAACTCCCCCAGAGAAGTATTGTGTGTGAGAACTCCTCCAGTATCACAGTGAAGTAGAAATTAACCTTATCAACTAGTTTTAAAATTAAAATTAAAGAATCATACGAGACTAAGTTATAGTCTTGTAGGAAATAATGTTTAATATACTAGAAAAGTGTTATTATTTAATTCGCGCGCACATTGTGAGTGCGTGCGCGGGGCCGCAATCTATTTGTCCTTCGCGAGTTAACACACCCAACCCCCAACTAGAAGATAGGATTCATTGCAGCACCCGACATGACACAGCTGTCCAAACAATGCAACAGATAAACCTTCAGCATTGAAGATAGGATTCACTGCTGCAGCTGTCCAAACAGTGCACCCGGACATGACACAGCTGTCCAAACAATCATCGAACAGGATTATCAAAACGATCCCACGACCCAAATGAAGTGCGAGATAAGAAACCTTCAGCATTGAATGCATCTGTATGCGGGCACATCCTCGCCGTGACCAGGGTGTGAAAGATCATCCCTTATTGGTCACCGAAACGATGGATGGAATTTGGTATTCTGTCGCTTCGGTGGCAATCACCAGTCTCAAATCAGATTCCGTGGAGGTAAGTCGGGCCTCCACGTTAAACGCAAGACGAGAATCAGAGTCAGTCGCGATCGAGAGTTGGAAGAAGTCCGTCGAGAAATAGCATTTCACATCAAATTCAGTGCACCTCGTTTATATTCGTAAAAACATTAAGTTACTCGTTGTAATACATTTATATGAAAGTCAGTGCACCTTGTTTACATCGTTTAAGAACACTATTGCCCTGTGAGTAGGGCGTTAGAATATGCTCACAGCTAGGCCAACTTGTCGTAAGAGGCGACTAATGGCCGAGTGGTAGCCGGGGTCCCAACGCCTTGTGCGCCCGGTGAAATACCACCCCATCAAGCTTTAGGCTCCGTGAAATGGTCGGGAGAAATCCCTGGCCATCTTTCGGAGCTTGGCTGATGGACCGGTTCGAGAAAAGGTTGGTTAGGTGGTAGTCGGTCCCAAGGTGAGATACCACCCCGTCACGCTGTATATTCCGCGATATCGCCGAGAAATCTT
Organism: Microdon myrmicae; assembly: GCA_963931805.1. Taxonomy (NCBI): domain Eukaryota; kingdom Metazoa; phylum Arthropoda; class Insecta; order Diptera; family Syrphidae; genus Microdon; species Microdon myrmicae. The sequence continues at coordinate 74,310,549 of OZ007500.1, read as the reverse complement.
CGACGGTGTTTCGGATGTGTGGCTGATGGCCCGGACTGACACGGGGATAAGTCATGATGGTGTCTTCTGATATAAAGAATTCCGGAGGTAAACTAGTCTCCTATGCGGATCTCCGGGGGGGGACTATGTCAGGGGGAACATCATGCAGATATCATGATAAATAATGGAACTTTGAGAGGTTCGTCATCGCATAACCGGGCTCACTCTCGAGGCTCAGCCCACGCTCGACTGGTGACGGCATTTTGTAACATCAGGGGCATCGGTTTCACCAATACTAATGTAAACGCCCTCCACCAATATTTGCAAACAACGAAACCTGATATCCTTGCCCTAACTGAGACCCAGGTCGATTCGTCAACTGATTCGACATATCTTCGTTGCTCAGGATACGACTTACATTCGAGATTCCGTTTTAAGGGTGAAGTCTGCGTCATCGAACGGTCCGATCTCGCTTGCCAGAGGATGGAGGCGTTGGAGCCCAATAATATGGACATCATATGGTTGAGGGTCGTGCTGAGGAATTCTGTTAAATTTCTTTGTTGTCTTTACCGCTCCCCGAATGACGATCGACCGGCGACATTTTTCGAACATCTTTCATATACCGTCGACTGGATACAGATCAACCACCCAGCTTCTGAAATTATTGTCCTTGGCGATTTTAATGTGCACAATTCCGACTGGTTGTTACATTCTAACAGAACCGACGAGGCTGGGAGGCTGACCACAACTTGACTCAACTCGTGGGGGAGCCAACGCGAGTACCGGATGCCCGGGGCGATTATGCGAACACCCTGGATCTGTTTTTGACATCCGAACCAAGTATTTATACCGTAGAGGTTTCTGCGCCACTGGGAAACTCAGATCACTGCTTGGTATCTGTCGCGCAAGCACTTGCATACCAAGCGAATAACCGGCCTAGGCAGCTTCGCCATGTATGGAAGTATGAGGCTGCTAACTGGGCCGATATGCGAGACTTTTTCGCATCCTTTCCATGGTCGGCGGTGTGCTTCGGAAACTCCGATGTTAACGCTTGCGCGGAGTCGGTATCAGAGATTATTCTCCTGGGGATGGAGATGTATATTCCACATTCCATCAAACGAAGTTCGTCTGATAAACCTTGGTTTGACAAAAAATGCGAGCTGATTACAGCGGCAAAAAATAGAGCTTCTAAGGTATGGCGCTCCAATCCCACCGATGTTAGCAGAACGAATTTTGTTAGAATCAGAAACGCATGCAACCAGGCGATTGATACCGCGAAGAAGGCTCACAACGACAGGGTGATCAATAAGCTCCTTCGGTGCCCAACGGGTTCGCGCTCCTTCTGGTCAATGGCAAAGGCTGTCAGCAGTAACTTTGCTTCCTCCTCTTTCCCTCCGTTGGTGACAGACAGCGGGACATTAGTCACGAATCCAAAGGATAAAGCTAATGTGTTCGCGAATTTATTTTCCGCGAATTCAAACCTCGATCCCGGCCTTTTGGAGTCACCTGTGATCTCGCCGGTACAGTCTTCCATGCGGGATGTGAGATTTCGTCCGCGCACTATTCAACGCATTCTACGTGAACTGGATTGTAGGAAGGCAACCGGCCCGGACGGAATACCAGCAATAGTCCTTAAGAACTGTGCTCCAGAACTATCGCCGGTTCTTGGTAGACTCTTCCGCTTATCTTATGCACGGAAGACCTTTCCTGCCTGCTGGAAAATCGCGCGAGTTCAGCCAATCCCAAAGACGGGAAATAGTGTCTCGCACAAAATTACCGTCCGACAGCGTTACTGTCTATTTTATCTAAGGTAATGGAAAAAGTCATCAATACAGAGTTAGTTAAGTATTTGGTGGGCAATGGACTTCTGAATGATCGTCAATACGGATTCCGTGGCAGGCGGTCCACGGGAGACCTTATGACACTTATATCGACATCTGCGACTGGGCGGCATGATGAGTCAAGAGCGGTCGCATTGGATATCTCCAAGGCTTTTGACCGCGTCTGGCATGGGGCATTGCTTAGCAAACTTCGTTCATATGGACTTTCCCAACAGCTTTGCGACTGGACGAGGAGCTTCCTCGAGAATCGATCGATCCGGGTTGTTGTGGACGGCGAGTGTTCGGATCTGTATCCTGTTAATTCGGGGGTGCCCCAGGGTTCTATTTTAGCTCCAACCTTGTTCTTGCTTCACATAAATGATTTGTTGGAGACAACGGATAACAAAATGTTCAGTTTTGCGGATGATAGTACGCTTGTTTCCTCCTTTTCGAGTGATCGGCCGATTGGTGCATCAACGTCGCACCAGCTGAGATGTAGACAGATTGACTCTCTGAACCAGGATCTAGATAAAGTCCTGCAGTGGGGAAAGGCCAATCTTGTCGACTTCAACGCAACGAAGACCCAGTATACAACATTCACAAAGAAAACTGGATCATCGGTTCCACAGCTGATGATGAGTGGCCGGGCCCTCGAGGCTGGGGAAAGTTTGAAATTGCTCGGCGTCACGGTCTGTGGGAGTCTATCATGGCATAAACACGTATCGGGTATCGCCAGATCAGCCTCAGGAAAACTGAGTTATCTTTTTAGAGTCAAGAAATACTTTACTCCGGCCCAACTTCTTCTCCTATATAAATCTCAAATTAGACCCGCGCTCGAATATTGCTCTCATGTTTGGAGCTCGGCTCCTAAGCATACCCTCGACCTACTTGAGAGCGTACAAAGACGAGCGATCCGCCTGATCGGGGACTCGGCGCTGACGTCGGGACTACAGTCGCTATCACGTCGAAGGCGCGTGGCCGACCTCTGTCTGTTTTACAGATATTATCACGGGTGCTATTCTTCGGAGATTCTTGGCATTGTTCCACTCAATTCGGTCTATATGCGCTCCACAAGACAATCCGACGGATCGTACCCGTTTGTGGTTCATCTCCCGACAGCGCGAACATCCCTGTATCAGAACTCGTTCCGTTACAGAGCGGGGAAGCTGTGGAACTCCCTTCCCACGCTAGTGTTCCCGGGGCGTTACAACCTGCAACTGTTCAAAAAGAACTGCAACAGTTATTTGATGGCATCTCGGGGCGCCCATTCGACGCTATAGGTTCGCCTCTCCCGAGAGGTCTAATAAAAAAAAAAAGTCTAATAAAAAAATTAAGTTACTTGTTTTAATTCATTTCACATCAAATTCAGTACCCAGTTTTTACAGCGTAAGTGAACATATTTATGATTTTTTTTTGTGTAACGGAGCTGTCTCTTTTACGCCCCTGATAAATAAATTAAGAGGAAGACGAAGAAGCGACGTTTTTCTATTTTTTTTTGTCCGTGGGTTGTTGTATTCCAGAATACTACCCTTTATTAAATTTAACACTGAATCTCCTTACACATCCTTAAAAACTTCCCTTAACATATATTACATTCTCACTTAATACATACCATTCATAAACATTCACAATATTGCCAGTTACAGCACATTTAATAACCTGCACCTTTTTATTCATTCAAAACATAGTAACTTTGATTTTCGTCCAAATTTTATTCATGTTAAAAGACACAGAGACCTTGTTAAAAGTTGTTTTGTTCATGTTATAATTTCCAGTAAATTAGAACACAATGTTCTATAAGTATAGAGAAATTTATATTGTAAAGTCAGTTTGAGTTTGGAGTTGAGTTCAGTTAGTTGGTTGCCAATCAAAGAGTTGGGGAAGTTGAGAAGTAGTTTGAGTTTTGTCATTTAAAAAAAAGGAGAAGCTGTAATAAAAATAAACAAAGTAACACACAATAAAAGAAAAGAAACATTTTTCAATTCAAAACCGGACAACTTTATATCAAGAATTGAAATAAAACAAAACGCGAATTGATGAAAGAAGATTTAATAAAGGAATAATAAAAGGTCCCCGCTCTTCCCTCATTCCGAGGAAGCACGGCGCCGGACGTCAACAGGGTTAAGGAACCCAGAGAGCAAGACCGGGATTCCATACTAAACCCTCGCATGAGTAAAACCCCCTACACGGCGAGGTACCCGCGACAGATGTGCTTTGGACACTCTGATGTTAACGCATGCGCGGACTCGGTCAGATTATTCTTCTCGAAATGGAGATTTACATTCCGCATTCCATCAAACGAAGTTCGTCTGATAAACCTTGGTTTGATAGAAAATGCGAACAGATTACAGCGGCAAAAAATAGAACTTTTAAACAATGGCGCTCTAATCCCACCGAGGTTAACAGAACCAATTTTGCTAGAATCAGAAACGCGTGCAACCAGGCGATTGATACCGCGAGGAGGCCTACAGCAACAGAGTGACCAATTAATTCCTTGAGTCCCCAATTAGCTCGCGTCCCTTCTCGTCAATGGCCAGGGCTGTCAGCAGTAACTTCGCTTCCTCCTCTTTTCCTCCGTTGGTGGCGGGCAGCAAGACATTAGTCACAAATTCAAAAGATAAAGCTAATGTGTTGCAAATTTATTTTCCACGAATTCAAACCTCGATCTCGGTCTTTTGGAGCCACCTGTGATCGCGTCAGTGCAGTCTTCGGTTGTGCTTAGTGTTGAGTCTAGCTTGAGACTTTGTAAAAGGGTATCAACTTCATTGATAAACTGTATACTCTGGGAGCTTCGGGAGCATAAGCAAGAGACCACATATAGATACCTTTGACTTTTTAAAGGAATATCTATAATGCAGGCTTCTAGCACCTGGAACTTGTATACATCTCTGCTGTAAACAACTGTGTTGTAGCCCATTTTTAATTGAGACAGCGACCCAACCTCCCTGAGTGGAATTTGGACGATCTCGTCTAATTACTTTATAACTTTGCTACCCTTTGGTTTAGCTTTAGAATAGAAAACCACCTCTCAGAACCATTTGAAATCCGGGACGGCCTAAAACAGGGCGATGGCCTCTCACCATGTCTCTTTAACCTTGTCCTCGAGTATGTCTTCAGAAAGGTACAAGACGACAACATGGCCGGATAACCCCAGAACGGGGTCACACAAGTGCTCGCATATACGGATGACATCGACGTTTTGGGCGATAATCTAGAGACTTTAAGTAAAACTGCGAAATTATCATGCAAGCGGCAGAAGAGGTGGACCTAGAAATAAATGAAGACAAAACAAAATACATGATTACGGCGAGAGCAGGTGGACCTCAGAGAACAACATAAACATCAGGGGCAAGATATTTGAAAATGTCAAAGAATTTAAATATCTGGGGACAATACTGACGGCCAGTTACGAAATCTCGAAGGAAATTAACAAAAGACTGCACTCCGGCAACGCTAGTTGGCACGCAGTCAGTAAATTGCTGAAATCCAAACTGCGATCACGTAACATAAAGCCCCGTGTCTATAGAACTATAATCATGGCGATTGTTCTATATGGATACGAAACATGGGCTCTCACAAAACGGGAAGTAAACAAATTCCGCGTAGTCGAGAATAAAGTCCTAAGGGGTATCTTTGGCGGCAAATATGACGGGGAGGCAGGACAATGGAGGAAACTCTGTGGCGGTTCCGCCAAACCCCACGGCCCACTTACCTGAGAAACCCCCATAACTGCTACCCAACTTCCTTAAGTTCGCTAATGCAATCACATTAGCACCTTAAATGCTTCACGCATTAAATAGATCAAGTTTATTTAGCTAAAAGCCCCTAGAAAAGAATCCTTACCTTCATGCATCTCTTCGCACACAAATTCCCTATAACAATTCTTTCCTAACTTATCATAAATTCCCTGAAAGAAAATTCATCGCTTCACATATAATACAACCGCATAATCAGGGAACCTTACCCTTGAGTTGGTTTATCCCAGCCTTAACATGTATACAATAAAAACTACCTACATACACATTGGCTGGCGACCTATACCCAAGGGACAAAAACAAATATACGCATCTTGTGTCTTAAGGCATCAATTAAATCCTACAGCATAGGCAAATGCAAATAGGAATTGAATACCTACCCGTACCAGCGATGCCATAAACACCATTTCCCGGTAAACAAGCTAAAACTAATTAGCACAAAGTTCATGATGCATCGCGGCTGTTAATACAGCTGCTATGCATATTGTAGACAACGATCATTAACGGTCCCTTTGTCTTACATATTTCTGGATCCGTTTACCATTGACCTTCTCACATAAGCAAACACAAATCCAATTAGCATCCAATGACATTCGGCTTGCTTGCCTAGCCGAACTCACATCTCATGGATGCACATTTTCCCTTTATTTGTTTTAGATTCGTCCCCATGGCTTTGATCCAGAAAAGAACCAATGTACACACATACATGTGTACCGTGACGATTTTCTCTATGAGATCTGTTTGGTTACCCCAAAGAGAGACTTTACGTCTCCCTTGGAATAGAAAAATGCAACCCCTAATTAAGAGAGCCAGTTTCACTGGCCGAATTACTTTTGATAGCGAATGAATATCGGTGAGTCGTATTTCAACCACCGATTCGGACAGTGTTTCTTTTCCGCTCCCCGAAACGCGCCGGAGAGGCGTACATACCTGAGTCGTCTATTTGTAAAGTGATTAAGGAAGTCGAAATCCAATTTACACATGCGGTTTTCTAGTGCGGAATTTAACTAAAATAAATATCATAAAACAAGCGTGTCTTTATGAATATTGCCTTCGGTAAAAATAAGAATTGTGAACAAAATGTTATTGACAACAATAATACATGTATACATGCCCTTAACTATGAAAGAACGCAAATAAAGTTTAGATCCTGTGAAAGCCTGCGTGTTTTATTTCCTTTTCTTCGGAATTCGACGGAACAATTGGTGAGTGTCATCGAAAGGTGAATAGGATGATGGAGGAGGAAGGTGAACCGAGTGCCCATGCCAGGCACAAAACACTTCCTCCCCACAACTCCACAACCACGAATTGGAAGAGCTATACCGCAAACCTACAATAGTGGGAGTAATCAAGTCGCGAAGATTAAGATGGGCCGGACATGTAGCGGGAATGGGCAACGATAAGACCGTGCGTAGAATTCTTGGCGGTAGACCAATGGGAAAGAGACCGGTAGAGCGGCCGCGACGGAGATGGGAGGACAATGTTAGGTTTGACCTTGGGGAGATCGGATCAGATGGTCAAGCGTGAAAGGAGAGTGCACAGGACAGGGAACGATGGCCTAGTCGAGTCGGTGAGATCATGAACTTCCAGGTTCCTACGGGCCAATAAATAATAATAATAATATAAAATATATATATGTTATATATAAAATATATATATATAAAATATATATATATATAAAATATATATATATATATAAAATATATATATATATATATAAAATATATATATGTATTTATATATATATCCGGTGTTCCAATAGGGACTTGACAACTTTGAATTTAAATTGTGAACGCACCCTTTCACTAATCATCGAAATGTCACTGTCAATTTATTCAGTAAACTCAATATTTTCATCATGGTTAAGTACACGAACGAACAACGTCTGCAAATTATAAAAATTTACTACCGAAAAAATGTTGTCATGTCCCTATTGGAAAACCCTAGGGTTATACAATAAGGTTATACAATAGGGACTTGACAACTTTGAATTTAATTTGTGAACGCACTCTTTCACTAATCATCGAACTGCCACTGTCAATTTATTCAGCAAACTCAACATTTTCATCGTGGTTAAGTACACGAACGAACAACGTCTGCAAATTATAAAAATTTGCTACCGAAAAAAAGTTGTCAAGTCCCTATTGGAAAACCCATTATTATTGCAAATAAACTCTACTTATCAGTATCAGAAATAAAGGCTATTTGTATTTGTAAAGTTTTAGTAATAATAATAATAATACTTTTTTTTTAATTACACATCTATTTTCTCACTTATCAGTTGCCTTGAAATCTATTCTCTGACGCAATTTATTGCTTACTCCTTTTTTGGACTTTTTCACGATTTCTGCTAAAAGTTAGCACTGTACGAATACGAGTATCAGAATCTGTAGATAAAAAATGAAATCCAACCAGTGGTAGGATATAAGACGGAACACTACAAACCAATTGTTCAAATACTCGGAGAGTTGCACTTCTAACCACGTTGGCGTACGTGTCCGATAGCTTGATTCATATACCTAATCCAATGAAGTCAGCTACAGATTAAGCCAAGATGCTGAGAATTGACGCAGATTCTACATGTTTCAGCCGAAAACGAATAATTATCATTTACAAATACATCGGTGCAAACAAAAGCTACACTTGCCGGAAGAATGAGATAACAATAATAAAACTTCTTCAGTAAATATGAACAAGTAGTGAATTTTTGTTAGCCACAGTCCTCCCGCGATTCCGTTTTCCAGATAATTTCTCAGCAACTTGGCGTAGATAAGACGTTATACGTATTGAACTGACCAGAATATATCAAATATTAAGCTTATCGCTTATTTCAAATTGCTATAAATAAATTGTTAAAATTTGATTATGATTGCCAAAATTTGTACCAAATATATGTAACCCTTGAATTACGTAAATGAGATTACAACCACTCGACTTACTTTTCAAAGCTTTTGCCAACTCTTCGGGTCCTTTAAATCCCAGGACTTCGCTGGATGTGTCAATATGGGATAGATCGGCGGCAACGCCTGGTGTTCCAACAATATCATAGAGACACAACTGACTCACTAATGGGTTTAATTTTAGCAATAATGCCAACGGCTGTCCAATTCCACCGGATGCTCCACAGATAGTCACTTTGAAGTTATTCTGTTAAATGGAAAACAAGTAATTTTAATCAAAATGTTATTAGATGGGCATCCCCATAAGATATTACGTAAACTTTGTGTAACAGATATAAATGAATACGAGATTCAATAATTCTTACCTGTCTGCTGGTAGAAAAGTTCCTAGAGGCATGGATTGCCAATTGTTTGCTAAGTTGTTTAAACATTTTACTGAAAATTTAGCAAGTGTTATCCAAAAAGTGAAGAACTTAGAAAATCACCACCCAGCGCCCTGCAAGCTTCGTGTGTCGAAGGTTATGCCAAAGACAAATCGTTGTCACAATTTAACATGCTTACAGTTTGGCAGCCATAAAAAAGTACAGTGTTTAAAAGTCTCTATTTCACAGTAAGAAAACAGGGAGGAGCGCACAGTGTTTTTCTCTTATAATCGTTTTATTTAACGGATTTTGTTTTATACTTGCTAATGCCTCGTTCAAATTTTATAATGAAACTTCGTAGATGCAAGTAAATCAATCACTAATTTTCAAATGTATGCTATGTGCGAAATAGTAGTGTTTAAGTAGCAGGCGTAATAGTTTGAAAGAGTGGCGAGAGTCGAAGAACCAGTCAATATATATTAGAATGTAGTGTTTTTTTTTTTGTAGGAAGAAGAAAATCTTCAAAAAATACCTCTGAATGGATCGAGACGCAAGTTAAAATTACCTCCTGCCAACAGATAATCTAGCTGTTCTTTGTGGAACTTCCTGATCAGTACAAGTGCGGATGTAAAGCCTTTAGAGGCGAAATTTTACTTATACCTTACTGTACGGTTCACAAGACTATTCGAGGTATCGTCGCCAAACTTAACCCTTAAAGAACCAATACCGTCAAATAAGCAGCATGGCACTTTTACTTACTGGGTGCGTATATGGCGGCAAAAACCATTTTATTATTTTTATCACTGTTATTGTTGTTATAATTACTATTAATGCGGACCCGTTAGAGTTTTCCAAGCTTTTTTTCGCAGACGAATTGGTAGATAGTATAATAAAGATGTCACGCGGGAGACCGGGGTTCGATTCCGCGTCGGTGAGCCTCTGGCGCAAGCCTAATGACCTTGCCCGGAAAAAACAAATCATTATGGAAAATTGTTGGATTTTTACAGTGGGCAGGGAACACCAGAGAACTCGCCAATTGTAGAAAAGAATTGTTTATTCATAACCGTTGAACAAAAATGTAGAGTGAAAAATTGAACACAAGAAAAACGTGGTGCCAAGAATACCTTTCCGTTATTAAACCTTTTCCGATGTACGCCAACCAGCTCCTGACAATGCTTCCAGTCGACCACTTATCTTTTACAATAATGTCCTAGATTACAATTTTGGAGCACACCTGTCACTTTTCTCTTTTCTTCTTGGTATAAGACTTTAAGGTTATGTTTACATTCTGAAATTTGATTCAAACTCAACACTCCTCCTTAATCAAATATGAACGATTTAACTCAAACAAAGCCTTACAAAATGTCTGCAATTTGCCTTTTTCCTTCAATGTGCTCAATGTTAACAGTGACTTCAGTGTGATACTTTATAAACTTTCTCAGAATCTCAATGTTTTCTTTCCCTTATTTAATTTACCCTCGTGTGTGTTTTGCAACATGTGGACAGCTGACTTGTTGTCCACAAACATTGGGATCGGATGATCTTCTTTCAAGATGCCAAGTTCCAGAGCCAGTCGTTTCAGCCAACATACGTCGTCGATCACTTGATATGCTGCTTTGTACTCTGCCGCGACATTGACACAACTTTCTGTCTCAAGGAATACCAGACGATTGGACCTCCTCTGAATATCAGACCGCCACTGGTTGACTTCATTGACTCTTTCTCTCCTCCGAAATCAGCATCTGTGTACACCTTAATTGTTCTGTCTCCTCCAAAGTAGATACCTGCCTCAGGTGTAGCTTTCAGATACTGGAAGACCCGTTTTGTCATATTCCAATGACTCTTCTTTGGATCACAACAATGTCCGCTGAGATAATTCACCGCGTAACTGATGTCGGGCCTTGAGATGGTCGCCAGGTAGAGCAGACTACCGATGGACTCGCGGTAAGATGTCCCAGCATCATCATCATCGGCACTACAACCGGGAACCGGTCTTGGCCTTATTTAGCAAGTCCTGAGGCTTGTTAAATTTTCCATAATGATTTATTTTTTCTGGGCAAGGTCATTAGTCTTGCGTCAGGGGCTCCCCGGCGGGGAATCGAACCCCGGTCTCCCGGGTGACAGGCGGGTATGCTAACCACTATACTATCGAGGAGCCCAAGATGTCCCAGCAGACACTTGTTAAATAAGGTGTCGCAGCAGGACTTGTTAAATAAGGACAAGACCCGGTTGTAGTGCCGATGATGATGATGATGATAATAAAGATGTGGCGCAAGGCTAATAACCTTGCCCGGAGAAACCAATTATTATGGAAAATTTAACAAGTCTCGGATATGGGCCGGATACCGATGGAGAGGCTTGCTAAATAAGGCCAAGACCAGATCCCGGTTGTAGTGCCGATGATGGTGATAATAAAGAGAATAACAGTTATGTTAAGCCAAAAATAAAAGCCTTGGAACCTTTGTCAAAGGAATCATTTTGGAAAACATGGAAGGATGTAGAGGGATGAAGAATATTTTGGCTTCCTTGGAGTAATTTGCAATATGGAAACAATGACTCTAGCCAACGTAAGAGAATATTGGTCAATCAGGACCAAGCCCTGTGAGTAGGGCGTTAGAATATACTCACAGCTAGGCCGGCTTGTCATAAGAGGCGACTAAAAGCCGAGTGGTAGCCGGGGTCCCAACGCCCTTTGCGCCCGGTGAACTATCACCCCATCAAGCTTTATGATCCGTGAAATGGTCGGGAGAAATCCCTGGCCATCTTTAGGAGCTTGGCTGATGGACCGGTTCGAAAAAAGGTTGGTTAGGTGGTAGTCGGTCCCAAGGTGAGATACCACCCCGTCACGCTGTACATTCCCCGATATGGCCGAGAGAAATCTTCGACAGTGTTTCGGATGTGTGGCTGATGGCCCGGACTGACACGGAAATAAGTCATGATGGTACGTTCTGATATAAAGAATTCCGGAGGTAAACTAGTCTCCCATTTGAATCTCCGGAGAGTCTATGTCAGGGGAACAATATGCAGATATCATGATAAATAATGGAACTTTGAGAGGTTCGTCATCGCATAACCGTGCTCACTCTCGAGGCTCAGCCCACGCTCGACTGGTGACGGCATTTTGTAACATCAGGGGCATCGGTTTCACCAATACTAATGTAAACGCCCTCCACCAATATTTGCAAACAACGAAACCTGATATCCTTGCCCTAACTGAGACCCAGGTCGATTCGTCAACTGATTCGACATATCTTCGTTGCTCAGGATACGACTTACATTCGAGATTCCGTTTTAAGGGTGAAGTCTGCGTCATCGAACGGTCCGATCTGGCTTGCCAGAGGATGGAGGCGTTGCAACCCAATGATATGGACATCATATGGTTAAGGGTCGTGCTGAGGAATTCTGTTAAATTTCTTTGTTGTCTTTGCCGCTCCCCGAATGATGATCGACCGACGACATTTTTCGAACATCTTTCACATACCGTCGACCGGGTACAGATCAACCACCCAGCTTCTGAAATTGTTGTCCTTGGCGATTTTAATGTGAACAATTCCGGCTGGTTGGTACATTCTAACAGAACCGACGATGCTGGGAGGCTGGCGGAGATGTTTGCTGTAAGCCACAACTTGACTCAACTCGTGGGGAAACCAACGCGAGTGCCGGATGCCCGAGGCGATTATGCAAACACCCTGGATCTGTTTTTGACATCCGAACCGAGTATTTATACCGTAGAGGTTTCTGCGCCACTCGGAAACTCAGATCACTGCTTGGTATCTATCGCGCAAGCACTTGCATATCAACCGAATAACCGACCTAGGCAGCTTCACCATGTATGGAAGTATGGGGCTGCTAACTGGGACGATTTGCGAGATTTCTTGGTTCGAGGTGTGCTTTGGAAACTCCGATGTTAACGCCGCGCGGAGTCGATATCAGAGATTATTCTTCTGGGGATGGAGATGTAAATTCCACATTCCATCAAACGAAGTTCGTTTGATAAACCTTGGTTTGATAAAAAATGCGAGCTGATTACAGCGGCAAAAAATAGAGCTTTAAAGCAATGGCGCTCCAATCCCACCGATGTTAACAGAACGTATTTTGTTGGAATCAGAAAAGCGTATAACCAGGCCATTGATACCGCGCAAAAGGCTCACAACGACAGGGTGATCATTAAGCTCCTTCGGTGCCCGACTGGTTCGCGCCACTTCTGGTCAATGGCAAAAGCTGTTAGCGATAACTTCGCATCCTCCTCTTTCCCTCCGTTGATGACAGACAGCGGGACGTTACTCACGAATTCAAAGAATAAAGCTAATGTGTTCGCCAATTTATTTTCCGCGAAGTCAAACCTCGATCCCGGTCTTTTGGAGCCGCCTGTGGTCGCGCCGGTACGGTCTTCTATGCGGGATATGAGATTTCGTCCTCGCACTATTCAACGCATTCTACGTGAACCGGATTGTAGGAAGGCAACGGAATACTAGAAATATTCCTTAAGAACTGTGCTCCAGAACTATCGCCGGTTCTTGGCAGACTCTTCCGCTTATCTTATGCACGGAGGACCTTTCCTGCCTGCTGGAAAATCGCTCGAGTTCAGCCAATCCCAAAGACGGGAAAAAAGTGTCTCCCACAAAATTACCGTCCGAAAGCATTACTGTCTATTTTATCTAAGGTAATGGAAAAAGTCATCAATACAGAGTTGGTTAAGTATTTGGAGTGCAACGGACTTCTGAATGATTGTCAATACGGATTCCGTGGCAGGCGGTCCACAGGGGACGTTTTGACCCTTATAACCGATATATGGACATCTGCGATTGAACGGCATGGTGAGTCAAGGGCGGTCGCATTAGATATCTCCAAGGCTTTTGACCGCGTCTGGCACGGGGCATTGCTTAGCAAACTTCGTTCATATGGACTTTCCCAACAGATTTGCGACTGGACGAGGAGCTTCCTCGAGAATCGATCGATCCGGGTTGTTGTGAACGGCAAGTGTTCGGATCTGTATCCTGTTCATTCAGGGCTGCCTCAGGGTTTTAGTTTTGGCTCCAACCTTGTTTTTGCTTCACATAAATGATTTGTTGGAAACAACGGATAACAAAGTGTTCAGTTTGCGGATGATAGTACGCTTGTTTCCTCCTTTTCCAGTGTGCGGCCGATTGGTGCATCAACGTCGCACCAGCTGAGATGTAGACAGATTGACTCTCTGAACCAGGATCTAGATAAAGTCCTGCAGTGGGGAAAGGCCAATCTTGTCGACTTCAACGCAACGAAGACCCAGTATACAACATTCACAAAGAAAACTGGATCATCGGTTCCACAGCTGATGATGAGTGGCCGGGCCCTCGAGGCTGGGGAAAGTTTGAAATTGCTCGGCGTCACGCTCTGTGGGAATGTCATCATCATCATCGGCACTACAACCGGTAACCGTTTTGGGCCTTATTTAGCAAGTCCTGAGGCTTGTTAAATTTTCCATGCTAATTTGTTTTTCCGGGCAAGGTCATTAGTCTTGTGCCAGAGGCTCCCCGATGGGGAATCGAACCCTGCTCTCCCACGTGACAGGCGCGGATACTAACCACGATACTATCTGTGGGAATGTATCATGGCATAAATACGTGTCGAACGTCACCGGGTCAGCCTCAGGAAAACTGAGCTATGTGTTTAGAGCCAAGAAATACTTTACTCCGGCTCAACTTCTTCTCCTATATAAATCCCAAATTAGACCCGCGCTCGAATATTGCTCTCATGTTTGGAGCTCGGCTACAAGACATACTCTCGACCTGTTTGAGAGCATAGAGGGACGAGCGATCCGCCTGATCGGGGACTTGGCGCTGACGGCGGGCTATAACCGCTATCACATCGAAGGCGCGGAGCCGACCTCTGTCTGTTTTACAGATATTATCACGGGTGCTGTTCTACGGGGAATCGTCATATTGTTCCACGCAATTCGGCTTATATGCGCCCCACAAGATAATCCGATGGATCGCACCAGTTTGCGGTTCATCTCCCGACGGCGCGAACATCCCTACATCAGAACTCGTTCCGTTACAGAGTGGGGTAGCTGTGGAACTCCCTTCCCAGGCGAGCGTTTCCGGGGCGTTACAACCTGCAACTGTTCAAAAAGAACTGCAACAGTTATTTGGTGGTATCTCGGGGCGCCCACTCGGCGCTATAGGTTCGCTTCTCCCGAGAGAAGCGTAATAAAAAAAAAGAAAGAAAGAGTTACCATTCCTATTAAAATAGCAATTAAACCATTAAAGAGTTTTCACAGAGTTGGTGCCGCTTGACAATATTTTGTCCCAAAACTGGTCATAAGAGTTTGCTACTCATTCCAGGAAATTTACGTTGGGGTCTTTAATTTTCCACAGCACTGTATATACAAAAATTTTTTCAAACAATTTAAAAAAGGCTGAGAAACTAAGAAATTACTCTTTAAACTCACTTTTTATATTACTCTAAAGTTGAGAATTCTTAATAGATTTGTGAAAATATAATCCACGATGTAAACGCAGCGGCAGAAATATTCATTAACAGCTGGAATAGAAATGTTGCATTTGTTGCATTTTATTTTGTATACATTTAACGGACTGCTTTGGTGCAGTGTTATTCTAACAGTAGTCATAGATAGGTAGAAAGGTGTCCAGCGTAGATTGTTGTAATTTGGAAAGCGGGATAATGGTAATGCTTTAGTACATTTCTTTAATTGGCTTAGCTAGTACAGATTTATATTAATTTCGTTTTTCGTGTAGCAACTGTACAAAGAAGACGTTCGATTGAAACAAATTTTCTACTCACAAAACGGAATAGAGAAACATAAATACATTACCTTTGCCTAGCAATAATTGTCTTCCTAAGTGCCTCTTCGTGGAGATTTCCTGCTGGCGATGGTATTCATGTATCCAGATAACTTGGACACGGATCAAGTCGAAAGCATGGAAGGCAACGATATAAATCTGATTGATGAAGCCAGCAATGAACAATGTAATTACACTGATTTAGTTAACGAATTCCTAGATAAATATAGAAAGCCTAGTCCTGAAAATGCACTCAATATGAATAACGAGTTGCTAGCTTTACTAATGTTATTTAAACACAAAATCGTCGGGATTGTAAATGCTTTCCGGAATGAATATTCAGAGAATCACCGTAAACTGCAGATCTACTTTGTTGACCCAGAATTAAGTGGCCATCCAGATTGTTTTGTTGTGCCGTTCTTTAAGGATGCGAATGGCAAAAGTTGTCCAAGGAATAAGGATTACTATTGGCGCAGATACAGACAAAAGGAATACTTTCCCTGCAACACAGACGATCAACATGTCTTCGAGTGGACAGAAAAGGATAAGTTGTCTGTTCTGCATGGCGTTAAGGAACAGGTAAGTAATGCTAGCAAGTCATTTGTAAATTCTCAGTTCAATAATGTTCTCTATTCAAGGCTATCGAATATTTAGAGAACGGAAAAGGTCAACCGGAAAGGAACACAAGCGATGAATTAATTTTAATGTCCAAACGTGTTCAAATACACACTGTGAACATTGAAGATTTGCTCTCATCAGTAGGTAGCGATTTTGAGCCAAACTGGCGTCGTATAAGTAAACGAAATTTGATGTCAAGACATACTCCGAATACCTGTCGTGCGATATGGAACGCTCTGCTGAAGCCTGATATAAATCGAAATGACTGGACAGACGAGGAAAACCAGAGGCTGTATGATACTGTAAAGATGTACAACTTCCAGAATTGGTCAACGATAGCTGAACGAATACCTGGCCGATCAGAATACCAATGTTTTACTCAATATCAAACAGTCGTATCCGTGCGGTGTCCGGCGGACGTACTCAATAATAAAGTGAAGTTTTGGAATAAGGAGGAGGACGTGAAACTACTTTCTTTGATCGAAAAGTATCGAATAAACAATCAAATATCTTGGAACGATGTTTGCTCAGAGATGCCGAATCGTACGAGAACTCAATGCTTTACACGATACCAGTACAGCTTGAATCCATCTATCATAAGAAGTAAGTTAACAAATCACCCCATTAGTTCTCTTTCAGGAAACATTGAAACTTATGTTTGGTCTTTGTTTGTTTCTAGCGAAATTCACGCCATCGGAAGATCGAATCATCATGAAATATGTGACAGAGAGGGGTGAGAATTTCTCGAATTTCCCGAAATGGCTGTTGCCAAATCGCAGTCGGGTACAAATTCGGAATAGATATCACAATACGCTTCAGATTGCTAGTATGGTTCGGATGTGGTCACCAGAAGATGATGAAGTACTTTTAAGTTTAGTCGAAACTTTTGGAGAACACGATTGGAAACAGATCGCGGATATAATTGCTTATCATTCGCGCACGAGTTGCCGAACGAGATATTACGTTATAAAGAAGTTCCTCGATGAGAATCCGCAAATGGATGTTTATGACTTACCCCGAAAACAACGCCTCAGTAGGGCATTCGCCAAACCAAGGTGCATTCAAAAAGCCATCACGGATAGGAATGACCATGAATGGAATTGGTACAATAACCTCAAGTATTCGTATGATTACAGCCTTGGACGGCGCCCTATAAATGTATTTACGAACCTCGACGCCTTGAACTTTATAAAGAGAGCTTTGTGTTTTAACCCGACAACCAATCCCCCTCAATGTCAATCAGATAGGCTAGACGAAATAAAAGCGGACAGACGTATAAAGTACCACAACACTGCCATCACAAATACCCCGCATCTTTATTTCGAAGAAGTTCCGCCCAACTATTGCACTCTGCTTGGTATGCGTGGAATATGCATCGCAACCTCATCTACCATCTACGATTCGACGGATGTCGCTGACTCTTCCAATTCAGATACCAAATACAGAGAAGCGCAAGAGCTGTTCCGCAACCGCTTGCATGCCTTATTTTACAAAACAGCTCTTCTATGTCGATTCCAACCGGATGACGTGCGAATCGAAGATCAAAACGTCGATGAACCGCCAAACTATTGCGAGGATGGTCAAACGAAATACATCACCCCAAGCACTGACCAAACTATTGTGGAACCGACAAATGGCTGCGAGGAAATTCGAACAAAACAAAAAGCCTCGCGTACTGAGGAAATTGCCAAATATTTAACCATCGTCCTGAATAAAGTCCAAAAGGTTGATTACGAAATCAAATTCGAATATGTAAATCCAAAGAGAAGTAAAGACAATGAAAAAACGTATAATGGTGTTGCTTCTTGAATCGGTTGAGATTTATTTGTTTACCCTGAAATTAAAATCAAGAATTCGTATTATTATCCGGATGGGTGGAGCACACTCACCACCCTGTAGTTGTATTCGCTAGGCGTCTCATTCTCCTTGTGTTCCTATCTTGATCTCGAATCTTCTTCTCCATCTCTGCATCGGTCAGTGTCTCTAGGAAAGGTGCCCAAGCATCGGCGTCACTGGGATTCCGAAATGGTACATCAATCGTTGATAAAGGTGCTTCCGAGAATGCATACGTCCGTAGATGCCATGATAATTGTCCACGAATTGAATATGCGATCGCTGTAACAAATTCTCCGCCTAAACCCAGTTCAGCACAAAGTTTCATGGCGAATTCTTCGGGATTATTATTCTTTTCCGACATATCCCACTCGACTTGATCCACCAACGATGTATTGCCAACATGGATATTTAATTTGACAATGACACGTTGGTCACAACTCTCTTCTAGGATGGGTGGCTCATTGGGGAAGGCTTCAATTTGTTGGCGTATTGCTTGTGCGATCGCTGGAACAAATGGTACTGGGTTCAAGTCTAAATCATCGCATAAAACTTCGGCGAATTGTTCTGGCGTGATCATACTCTCTGGGAAGAACGTAAAAATCGTTAATTATTCAATGATGAAATCAAGCATTTATTTTCACCATTTTTATTCCATGTAAAGGTGTCTCGAAGTTTTTGTCCTTCCAATTCCATATCGAGACGTATAGGTACAAGACATTCACGCTGTGCGGCGTTCTCCATGTTTGCCGTTGGATCAGTATCATCGAAACACATTGGGAAGGTTCTCACCTTCTTAGTGTGCACACGATTTCGATTGATCGGCGTAGCTTGTGGTACTGCATCCAAATGGCTTGAATTTGGCATTGTTGGCACCCATTGTGGTAGTTTCTTTGATTTGCTCTCTCTAGGTAGTGGCGGTTCTGATGTATTTATGGAAACAGCCCTATACCTGGAGATAATTACATGCAGTACATGTTAGGATGTTTAAAAGAGAGGTGGCATTTTTAAGACGTTTACTTCTCGTCATTTCCAGCAATAATTTCGTCAACTTCTACAGCCTTAAGCAGGGACACAGAACTGGCAAGAATGTGATTACTTAATCCAGCGTCTGCTAGCCGTTTCCTTTCATCATTAGAAAGCACTATCCTGGTCATGCCAGGATACTTTTTGTATAAAATACCGCGAAACAGTCTGAGGTAGTTGCCGACTTCGGAACCTACATAGTAATACTCGCCACCTTCTTCGAGTTGGAAGCTCACAGGCTTATCGCCGTATGTTGGAATAGCCATACCTGTAGGTTATTATTTAATTGTTTACTTCGATAATCTAATGGAATTAAACGAAATAATGTTTTTCGGCCTTTACTTCGTATAATGGCGTTGCATCGATTTTGACAGCTTTGCATTTGATATTACTTGTCACGTCTGAATTTTGTTCAGTGTCATAACATTATGCGACCAACAGGGTGGGTGTACATGTCACTGACATTGTTCATAAAGATATTTAATAATTGTTATCAAAATTTAAGGAGATTTATCTATAAGAGAAGTAGAACGTATAAAGAAGGATACCGAAAGATAAGCCGCATCTATAAATAGTCTGAAAGATTTATCAAAAAACTGTACATAACAAATAGTTGTAAAAAATGATTGCAGGAAATATTTAATCAAAATTCTTGAAACGGACACATTAATGTTTTGTAATAGGTCTTCCAATAGGGACTTGACAACTTTTTTTCGGTAGTAAATTTTTATAATTTGCAGACGTTATTCGTTCGTGTACTTACCCATTATGAAAATGTTGAGTTTACTGAATAAATTGATGGTAACAGTTCGATGATTAGCGAAAGGCTGCGTTCACGAATTAAATTCAAAGTTGTCAGGTCACTATTGGAAAACCCGATATAAGACAGAAAGCAGATTAAGTCAGTGTAACAGGTTATCCTGAACGACCAAGTAGTCAACCAAATGAATTTGCTTGAGGCCACACTCATTACGTACGTATTTATTATTAATTACTTTACATAGGAAACGCGAGTTATACGAGGGTTGCCTCTTATGTTTCGGGATTTGGCAACCCTAGTGTTGCAATCCGGCAATTGACAGCTCTGTCGTAAAGTTGGACATTTTTGAGGTTATACGCACTCAGAACGTTTTGACATATGAGCGCTATTTGTGTTGTTTACAGTAACTTAAAAGATTCATCTCGGCCCAAAAATGAAATTAAATCGTCAACATTTTCGTACGATTATTTTTTACAACTTTCGGCGTGGATTAACTCAGCAACAGTGCATGGATGAACTTAATTCAATTTTTGGCGATGAAGCTCCATCGAGGACCAGTGTTTATCGATGGTATGGTGAATTCAATCGTGGTCGTAGTTCACTCCAAGATGAATTTCGGGAAGGTCGTCCAAAATCAGTTGTTGTTCCGAAAACCATTGATGCTGTGCGCGAACTGATATTGGAAGATCGTCATGTGACCTATCGTGAGATTGGTGGGTCCAGCATACATTCAATATTGCAGAAACATTTGACTGTCAAAAAATTTGTTCGCGTTGGATCCCACACAATTTGTCAATCGCCCAAAAAAAGGCTCGTGTCAATTGGTCGAAAGAAATGCTCAAAAAATACGGTCGCGGTGCTTCGAAACACGTCTATGGCATCGTGACAGGTGATGAATCGTGGATTTACGCGTATGAGCCCGAAAGTAAACAGCAGTCGACTGTCTGGGTGTTTCAAGATGAGCCAAATCCAACAAAAGTTGTTCGCGCACGAAGCACTTCCAAGCAAATGGTCGCCAGTTTTTTTCGGAAAAACTGGACGTGTCGCAACCGTACCACTAGAACAACGCAGAACAGTCAATTCTGAGTGGTACACAACCATTTGTTTGCCAGTTGTCTTCCAAGAAATCAGGAAAACTAACCGCCGAAGACGGATCACTCTTCACCACGACAATGCGAACTCTCACACATCGGCTGCGACAACTGCATTTTTGAGCACCCAAAACATCGATTTGATGGGTCATCCGCCGTATAGTCCTGACTTGGCACCGAATGACTTCTTTTTATTCCCGTACGTAAAAAACGAACTGAGAGGTCAACGTTTTTCGACACCTGAAGAAGCGGTTGCTGCATTCAGAATGCATGTGTTGGAGATACCTCAATCAGAGTGGCAAAAGTGCTTCGACAATTGGTTCAAACGCATGCAAAAGTGTATAGATCTTCATGGGGAATATTTTGAAAAACAATAAAGTGATTTTCGATGATCAATATTTATTTTTGTTCTCTAATCCCGAAATATAAAAGGCAACCCTCGTAGTTTTCGGGTTCTATTTGAAATTCGAGAATCACGACTCGAGGGGAAAGTCGACCCAATCTTCCATTAACACCAAAATAGAAAAATCAAGGAAATCAAAACTCGTAGTTTTCTTTCTTTATTGTCACTTTTTATTGTATCTTATGTTTACATTAACTTTCCTAGTCATTCGTCTTCCTATTTTATTCAGTTTACACTTATTTTTATTTTTCCTTAAGTCTATTTGCCCCCGCTTGGTAGAAACATTGACGTGGTGCGGGGGCTTAAAATACAATGAATCGCTCCGGCTATGCTGACGGAAGCATACGTTTCCAGTAGGGGCACCCATGTCAGACAGACTAGCGAGGAGTAACACACTGTTACGTGCAGTTTCCGCCCCATCATTTGATTGTTTTAAATTAGTTTTGTTTGGTATAGTTTGATGGTGGCGTACGATCCACATGTGAGTGTTCGAACACGCCCCAGTTCGAGTGTGGATCGTTAGCGAGTTCGAGTTCGAGTTCTGTTTGTTTTTGTTTTCGGAGTGGACGTTGAGGGAGAGCGAGAGAGAGAGAACAGGTTAGTGTTTTGAAGGAATACTGTCTTTGAAAAGATTCCGTTTGTTGTCGAGTCGGGGAGATACTGTTTTTTTCATCCCGTTGAGTGTGGAGTTATAGTCGAGGAAGAGGTAGAGAATCCCCGTTCCTTATTGTCGAAAAGAAAAGGTGAAGTTTAAAAATTAAAATAAGAAAGAAAATCCCCGTTTATTATTGTCGAAAAGTAACAAGTTAAGTTTGGAAATTGAAATAAGAAAGAAAATCCCCGTTGATTATTGTCGAAAAGTAAAAAGTTTGGAAATAAAAAGGAAAAAGAAGCAAATCCCCGTGCCTTATTGTCGAAAAGTAAAAAAGGAAAAATATAACATATTCGATCGACTAGTTTCGAAGGGCAAGTGTTCAGTGTTTTGCTTGAGCATGTTACTCCAGTGCGGGAAGACCATATAATGGAAAAGACATAAGGAAGCTTCCGGCTCATAATTCTCATGCACAGTGGTTTGTCTCGTCATTGGGTGTGCACCGTCGTCTTGTGCTTCCTCCCGTGTGCCTGTGAACCTTATCTAAGATAAACGAGGAACAAAGGCAAATCTATTCATTTCCCCATCAGCCCGGGACCAGTGCAAAATTGTTAGTTGCGAAGGCGTTGGAGACCTCAGCCGGAAGGAAGACTGCAACTCAGACCGGAGCCGAGCAAAGAATATTTCAGAACGAGTCTCCTGAACATCAGGTAATTTATCTACATATATATATATATATAATTTTCTGTGGCAGGAAAAATGCCACAACACAAAGATCTACCACCCCTAATCCAGGGTGTTACGCATCACCGTGCCCTTTGGATGGTTTGCAGCCAGGGGTATACCGGCTGTATTATAACGGCGCATCTCTGACACCGGGTCGAATCAGAGCAGTAAGCAGACCTTACCATATCAAAGAGGGGCTCTGATATGGCGGATTATTTGAACCCCCAAGACTCGTGGGAACAACAATGAATAATCAATATACAAAAAACAATCCTACGAAAACCCCGGTAGGCGTGGGTGTGATGAGCCGACACTACCATAAGGGAACAAATCGTCAAGAAAACATCGACTCGGCAAAAAGAAGACGTAGGGAAAAACGGAAAAAGCGGGATATATGCGTCGGCACGTGGAATCTTCGAACGTTATATAAACTAGGCGCGATACAGACGGTCGTAGAAAACACGAAACAATATAAAATGGACATCGTCGCGCTTCAGGAAATGCGACTACCACATCAAGTAATCGAAACCAATGAGTTTACTGGCGTGTGGAGGTACCGATACACATAACCTCGGGACTGGCTCCATCAGAAGCAAGAACATTACGCCCCAAGTAAAAGATGTGCAATTTATTAATGACCGAATGTCGGTGCTAAACATACAGAGCCCATGGTACAATTATGTATTTATAAACGTACACGCCCCAACAGAATCTACGGACGAAGAAACGAAGGACATGTTCTACGAGACCCTAGAGGAAGTATTTGATGGGATCTCATCATTCGATGTTAAAAACCTCCTCGGGGACTTCAATGCGAAAATTAGAAAGGAAGATATCTTCCAACCAACTATAGATAAAGAAAATCTGCACGATGTTTCAAATGATAATGGAATTCGAATTATCACGTTCGCAACGTCAAAAGATCTGGTAGTGAAAAACACGATGTTCAAGCACAAGGAAATCATAAAGCCACATGGATATCACCCGACGGCGTAACGCGTAACCAAATAGACCACTTCCTCATAGACAAAAGACACCACTCGAATATCCTTGACGTAAGATCATATAGAGGAGCAGATTGTGACTCCGATCACCTTCTAGTGATGGGCAAAATTAGAAGTCGGCTCGCAGAAAACCCACATGGACAGTCACGGGAGACGAGCAAAAAGTTCGAGATTGATAAACTAAAAGACCTACGTAAAAGGGCGGAATATCAAGACGAACTAACGAATAGATTTAGCATCCTAGAGAATGACAGTAGTGAGGAAGAGGAAGCCAATAGTGTGGACACTACATGGACATCGATCAGAGACACAATCAAACAAACAGCCCGAAAGGTATTAGGATTTAAGAAAACAATTAAGTCCAAACCTTGGTTTGACGATGAGTGAAGGGCAAAGATCGAACAACGTAAACGCCTCAGAATAATCCACTTATCAGCATATGATGAAGTCAACGCAGTAAGATACGCCACAATTCGGAAAGAGACAACCAGACTTTTCAAACGCAAAAAACGCGAATGGAAGAAGACTCGGATCAAAAAAATCATAGAGAATTCCAGAGCAAAGAATATCAGAGGTATGTATACCGGCATAAATTCAATTAGAAATGGCTACCGAGGGAGAGCCAAAATAATCCGAGACATAAACGGCTGTCTGGTGACATAAACAAAAAATATCGTGACAACATGGAAGCATTATTTTGAAAACCTGTTCAATGTGCACACCCATCAACCACAAATATACGCACCAGACGTACATACAGCCGACCCCTAGATCCCAGAGCCCTCTGTCGACGAAGTTGTAGACGCGATAAATCGATTGAAAAACAACCAGGCTCCCGGAGTCGATTGCATACCGGCAGAGCTTGTGAAGCATGGAGGAGAGGCAACCGCTCGAAAGATCCACCAACTGGTTAAAACAATATGGGATAAGGAAGTTATTCCGGAAGAATGGAAAACCTCAATAGTCATCCCCATTTTCAAAAAAAGCGACAGATCTGACTGCGAAAATTACAGAGGAATATCATTGCTCCCAACCACATACAAAATATTAACAAATGTGATACTGGCAAGTATCATATCGTCAACCACTATACTATCGAGGGGCTCCTCGATAGTATAGTGGTTAGTATACCCGCCTGTCACCCGCGAGACCGGGGTTCGTTTCCCCGTCGGGGAGCCCCTGGCGCAAGACTAATGACCTTGCCCAGAAAAAATAAATCATTATGGAAAATTTAACAAGCCCCAGGACTTGCTAAATAAGGCCAAGACCGGTTCCCGGTTGTAGTGCCGATGATGATGATGATGATGATGATGATGATGATGATGATGATACTGGCAAGAATCACACCGTACACAGAAGAAATATTGGAAGACTACCAAAGCGAATTCCGTCGGAACCGGTCAACAAGCGACCAGAACTTTACAATAATGCAACTGCTGGAAAAGAAGGGGGAATACGGAGACACGGTTCACCAACTGTTTGTTGACTTCAAAAAAGGCTCTACCATATTGTAGTTGAGCTGGAGATCCCGAAAAAATATGCCGCCCTCATTCAAATTTGCATGAACGAAAACAAAGGGCGAATTAGAATAGAAAACCACCTTTCAGAACCATTTGAAATCCGGGACGGACTAAAACAGGGGGATGGCCTCTCACCACGTCTTTTTAACCTTGTCCTCGAATATGTTATCAGAAAGGTACAAGACGACAACACGGTCGGATCATCCCTGAACGGGGTCACACAAGTGCTCGCATATGCGGATAACATCGCCGTTCTGGGCGATAATCTAGAAACTGTAAGTAAATCAGTGAAATCATCATGCAAACGGCAGAAGAGGTGGGCCTATAAATAAATGAAGACAAAACAAAATACATGATTACGGCGAGAGCTGGTGGACCTCAGAGAACACATATAAACGTCAGAGGCAAGATATATGAAAATGTCAAAGAATTTAAATATCTGGGAACGATACTGACGGCCAGTAACGAAATGTCGAAGGAAATTAACAAAAGACTACACTCCGGCACCGCTAGTTGGCATGCAGTCAGTAAACTGTTGCAATCCAAACTGCTATAACGTAATATAAAGCTCCGTGTTTATAGAACCATATTCATGCCGATTGTTCTATATGGATGCGAAACATGGGCTCTCGTAAAACGGAAAAAAAACAAATTCCGCGTATTCGAGAATAAAGTTTTAAGGGGTATATTTGGCGGTAAATATGACGATGAGTCAGAACAATGGAGGAAACTCCACAACCACGAATTGGAAGAGCTATACCGTAAACCTACAATAGTGAGAGCAATGGTAAACTAACGCGAATGGGCGATGATAGGACCGTGCATAGAATTCTTGACGGTAAACTAACGGGAAAGAGACCGACAAGACGGCCGCGACGGAGGTGGGAGGACAATGTTAGATTGCACCTCGAGGAGATCGGACCAGGTGGTCGAACGTGAAAGGAGAGCGCACAAGACAGGGAACAATGGCGGAGCCGAGTCGGTGAGGCCATGAGCTTCCGGGTTCCTACAGGCCAATAAATAATAAATAATAAACTTAAGTCTATTCACAATTCTTTCTGGGCAAATGTTTAATATGCACTCTACTTAGCTCTTTGTTTGTAATGTTCGTTTCTTTTTTTTTTAATCTATTCGCAAATTTCTTTTAGAAGCGGTTTAATATCCACTTTGCTTAGTTTTTTTAATTTACATCAAGTAACATTCACTTCGTATCCCTTGATCTAACCACTTTGTTTAATTTTTCTACGTACATCAAGTAACATTCACTTCGTATTCTTTGATTTATCCTCTTTGCTTAGTTTTTTCTATTTACATCAAGTAACATTCACTTCGTATTCCTTGATCTATCCACTTTGTTTAGTTTTTCTATTTACATCAAGTAACGTTCTCTTCGTATTCCTTAATCTATCCACTCTGCTTAGTTTTTCTATTTTACATCAAGTAGCATTCACTTCGTATTCTTTGATCTAACCACTTTGCTTACTTTTTTTATTTACTTCAAGTAACATTCACATCGTACCTTTATTTTTATTTTTGACTTAACGTCCAACCTTCACTCTTACGACCAAACACCGACTTTCATGACCGACCCCGGACTGACTTCTTATCGGCTTTCACCTCTTCTCGACACCTCGGGGTCAACACTTCCCGATTACGATAATGCAATTTCGCAATGACCTAATTTCCGATTTTCGATTTCAATTCGCAATTGCTTTGTACCGTGGTGTCAGCCAATATTTCTTCATCGATTTGCACCACAGTTCAACATCCGCAATTGCGAATTGACCCAATTAATTCTTTTGCAATTATTTTTTTGCGTTTTGTCATTCGTGCCGAAATATGCTATTGATTGCTTTTCCGTGATTTGTTAATCGTTCCGGAATATGCAATTAATTGTTTTTATGCGATTTGTCAATTGCTCTGAAATGTGCAATTAATTGCATTACCGTTCTGGGGGTCATCCGAGCTTAGAATCGGGTGGCGTTTTTTTGTTTTAGTGTATCGATGACCTCATGTAAATCATCTTTGTCTATGATGTCACTAACACACTTAACACGGGCGACTATAATTTAAAGATATGTAACTTTTGGTATTTCATTTTTGAACAGTTGTAAATTTGTACGAGTTATATTATTTGTTAATATGGTAAAAAGACCATATTTGATTCCTCGAGAACAATTTACTTCCGAGAGTTCAACCTGAAACTAAATTGATGTTTGACTAACAATTGATGGCTACCTACCGATAAGAGGAGTTACGTTCACTGAAGCAACTAAAGCTGGTGCTACGCGAATTATATTTTATGGGGAATCGAGATAAAAGTACTTCCCACATACTACGGAAGGGAAAATCATCTCTGATCGATGTTCCAGCACGGTCTCGTATTACAATTACTATTTATTGGCCTGTAGGAACCCGGAAGTTCATGACCTCGCTGACTCGACTCCGCCATCGTTTCCTGTCCTGTGCGCTCTCCTTCCACTCTTGACTATCTGACCCGATCTCCTCAAGGTCAAACCTAACATTGTCCTCCCATCTCCGTCGCAGCCGTCCTGCCGGTCTCTTTCCCGTTGGTCTATCGTCCAGAGCTCTACGCACGGTTCTATCGTTGCCCATTCGCGCCATATATCCGGCCCATCTTAATCTTTGTGACCTGATTACTCTCACTATTGTAGGGTTACGGTATAGCTCTTCCGATTCGTGGTTGTAAAGTTTCCTCCATTGTCCTGCCTCCTCGTCACATTTACCGGCAAAGTTACTCCTTAAAACTTTATTCTCGAATATGCGGAATTTGTTTTTTTTTCCGTTTTACGAGAGCCCATGTTTCGCATCCGTATAGAACAATCGGTATGAATATGGTTCTATACACACGGAGATTTATATTACGTTATAGCAGTTTGGATTTCAGCAGTTTACTGATTGCGTGTCAACTAGCGTTGCCGGAGTGTAGTCTTTTGTTAATTTCCTTCGACATTTCGTTACTGTCGTCAGTATCGTTCCCAGAAATTTAAATTCTTTAACTTTTTCAAATATCTTGCCCCTGACGTTTATATGTGTTCCCTGAGGTCCACCTGCTCTCGCCGTAATCATGTATTTTGTTTTGTCTTCATTTATTTCTAGGCGCACCTCTTCTGCCGCTTGCATGATGATTTCACTGATTTACTTACAGTTTCTAGATTATCGCCCAAAATGGCGATGTCATCCGCATATGCGAGCGCTTGAGTGACCCCGTCCAGGGGTGATCAAGCCATGTTATCGTCTTATACCTTTCTGATAACATACTCGAGCACAAGGTTAAAAAAACACGATGATAGACCATCGTTTATCTCTGTGACTCCATTCAGGGAAGATCCGGCCATGTTGTCGTCGTGTACCTTTCTGTGAGAGGACATCCTCCTGTTTCAGTCCATCGTGGATTTCAAATGGTTCTAAGAGGTGGTTTTCTATTCTAACTCGCCCTTTATTTTCGTTCATGCAGATTTGACCGAGGACGGCATTTTTTTTTTTTTTTTGGACTCCCAGCTCAACTAGAATATGATAAAGTCATGCGACTCAGTCATAGGCTTTTTTGAAGTCAACGAACAGTTGGTAAACCGTCTCTCCGTATTCTCACTTCTTTTCCAGTAGTTGCCTTATTGTGAACATTTGGTCGCTTGTTGACCGGTTCCTACGGAATCCGCAATGGTAGTCTCCCAGTATTTCTTCTGCGTACGGCGTGATTCTCACCAGTATGACATTTGTTAGTATTTTGTATGTGGTTGGGAGCAATGATATTTCTTTGTAGATTTCGCAGTCAGATCTGTCGCTTTTTTGAAAATGGGGCCGACTATTGAGGTTTTCCATTCTTTCGGAGTGACTTCCTTATCCCATATTGTTTTAATCAGTTGTTGGATCTTTCGAGCGGTTGCCTCTCCTCCATGCTTCACAAGCTCTGCCGGTATGCAGTCGACTCCGGGAGCTTTGTTGTTTTTCAATCGGTTTATCGCGTCTACAACTTCGTCGAAAGAGAGCTCTGGGATCTGAGGTTCGGCTGTATGTACGTCTGGTGCGTATATTTGTGGTTGATGGGTGTGCACATTGTACAGGTTTTCAAAATAATGCTTCCATGTTGTCACGATATTTTTTGTTTATGTCGCCAGACAGCCGTTTATGTCTCGGATTATTTTGGCTCTCCCTCGGTAGCCATTTCTAATTGAATTTATGCCGGTATACATACCTCTGATATTCTTTGCTCTGGAATTCACTATGATTTTTGTGATCCGAGTCTTCTTCCATTCGCGTTTTTTGCGTTTGAAAAGTCTCGTTGTCTCCTTCCGAATTGTCGCGTACCTTTCTGCGTTAACTTCATCATATTCTTCTAAGTGGATCACTCTGAGACGTTTACGTTGTTCGATCTTTGCCCTGCACTCATCGTCAAACCAAGGTTTGGACTTTATTGTTTTCTTAAATCCTAATACCTTTTCAGCTGTTTGTTTGATTGTGTCTCTGATCGATGTCCATTTAGTGTCCACACTATTGGCTTCCTCTTCCTCACTGTTCCCATTCTCCGGGATACTAAATCAATTCGTTAGTTCGTCTTGGTATTCAGCTCTTTTGCGCAGGTCTTTTAGTTTATCAATGTCCAAGTTTTTGCTCGTCTCCCGTGACTGCCCTTGTGGGTTTGCTGCGAGCCGAGTCCTGATTTTGCCCATCACTAGAAGATGATCGGAGTTGCAATCTGCTCCTCTATATGATCTTACGTCAAGGATATTCGAGTGGTGTCTTTTGTCTATGAGGAAGCGGTTTATTTGGTTACGCGTTACGCCGTCGGGTGATATCCATGTGGCTTTATGAATTTGCTTGTGCTTGAATATCGTGCTTTTCACTATCAGATCTTTTGACGTTGCGAACGTAATAATTCGAATTCCATTATCATTTGAAACATCGTGTAGGCTTTCTTTACCTATAGTTGGTTGGAAGATATATTCCTTTCCAATTTTCGCATTGAGGTCACCGAGGAGGATTTTAACATCGAATGATGAGATCCATTTATGGTTTCCCGGAATCGGTGCGCCGCTGATCGTCGTTTCCCTGGAAGTGGTATGTTAGCGCTTGCCTTGCCTTTCCTGGGAATTCGTGATCCATCGCCAACACATCTCTTGGCACCAATTAAATCCTACAGCATAAGCAAATGCAAATAGGAATTCAATACTTACCCTTACCAGTGATGCCATAAACACCATTTCCTGGTAATCTTGCCAAAACCTATTAATACCATTCTTCATTGCGCCGTGTCTATTTATTTAGCCGCGACGCACATCTCAAACAAAGATGCAACTAGCATCCGACGAGTTTCGGTTTTGTTTGTTTTACCAGACTCGCATCCCATGAATGCACCTCTTCCTTTCTTTATTTATAATCCTTCCCATGGTTTTGATCCATAAAAGAACCAGTTTACACGCATATATGTGTACTGTGGCGATCTTCCGTATGAGATCTGTAGGTTGCCCCAAAGAGAGACTTTACGTCTCTCTTGGAACAGGAAATATATCCTTAATTTAAGAGAGCCAGCTTCACTGACCGAATTCCCTAGTCAGCGAATTTGTATCGCCAAGTCCTTTTCCAACTGCCGACGACAACAGTCGTGCGGACTTCCGCTCCCGTTCCGCTGCCGTTCCGCGGACGGGAGCGATAATAACAAAAGTCTTATTACAACCTCTAAAGAAGTCGGTCGAGTTTCGTGATTACTTTAACCTCCCACTGTATCGTGTGCACGCGTACCTAATCCGAAGTAACATTAATTTCGTTGACGTGAAATAGGTCAATAGACATTAATTACATTTAAGAACTCTGTTAAACGTGTCTCAAATTGAACTAGTAATTTTTCTAGTAAATACAGTGATGTTGTGGCGTTTCTAACAAATATCGTAAATACACAAATCGGACAATAAAATGACCATTTAATATCTATTAGACAGTGCCTTTCATTTTTTTCCTATTGTTGTTCCCCTGGTGATCGTTCGTTTGCAGGCCGCGGAACAATCGTAAGTTACATCAGGACCTTGTTGGACAGCGGAGTGAATGATGAAGGAGGAAGTGAATCAAGTACCCATGCTGGTACATACTTCCTCCCCACAGGCTCATCGCACCTACGCCTATCGGGTTTTCGTGGGATTGTTTATGGTATTGTTGAGTCGGTTGATATAAATAATACTAATAGAGATTTCATTTATACAATATATACATTTATTGAACTATAATTTCACAATGACTCAATAACTGCGCGCGGCGCTTATAGCACGTGTATTCCTCACGGCGTCTTATGATACTCTACTGTCAATGCTCCTCGCATGTCTTGTTTCACACATGCCGGTCTCTCTCTCTCTCTCTGCGTTCATACATACATTCATAAGAGCGCTCTCATGCGCCACACAGTAGGCAATGTAAATGTATATTCTCAATAGGTATATTGATTCTTCATTTTTGATCCCACGAGTCTTGGGGTTTCAAATAGTCCGCCATATCAGAGCCCCTCTTTGATATGGTAAGGTCTGTTTACTGCTCTGATTCGACTCGGTGTCAGAGAGGCGCCGTTATAATACAGCCGGTATACCCCTGGCTGCAAACCATCCAATGGGCACGGTGACGCGTAACACCCTGGATTAGGGGTGGTAGATCATTGTGTGTTACTCCTCGCTTGCCTGTCTGACATGGGTGGTCCTACTGGAAACGTATGCTTCCGTCAGCATAGCCTGAGTGATTCATTGTAGTTTAAGCCCCCGCACCACGCCAAGATTTCTACCAAGCGGGGGACAGGAGTAATAGAATACATGCTAAATTCTAAACAAATATGATCCGTAGCAAATGATACGTGATATGATGCAGCTGTTGCGACGCGACAAGCTGAGTAACAGGTAAACTCCGTCCCGCCCAGCGATGGAATATCTAAAAGAAAGTTCCGCGGGGATCAACGGGAATATGTGCCTGGCGGGAGGTGGTTTTAGTCGGTAAAAATCGGCATGCCTCTAGATCGGTCCAGAGGTATCTTTTGAAGATTTCCACCTTCCTACCGAAAACAAACAAAAAACAAGTCCCACTTTATACCAAAATTGTGTTCTCACTTAAAACGTGTAAGAAAACATTTATTTCAAAATACAGATATTTATAAAATGCTTGAAAATCCTAATCCTGACAATGTTATAATTATAAATACTTTTGTAAATATAATCAAAATGAAATTGTAAATTATTGATACAAAGCCAATAGTTTCAACTATTTGGCTAATATTTTGTTAACTTCATTGATGTATATATATATATATATATATATATATATATATATATATATATATATATATATATATATATATATATAATAATTTGAAATTATTTGCTAATAACAATAATATGCAATCAATATTTACAGTATAAAACAAAAATACAATTATTTGCAAATTCTATTATATAGTGAACAACAATAGAGTATCGAACTTGAACAAACCCTCAATCTCGAATGAACCTGAATCTCGTAGGCTTTGAACATCTGATCGACTGTCAAATGAATTTTTTCTTCATTTAGAACAAATAAAAAATGCAGTATCGTTTGTTTGTAAATGATTTTAATAAAAGCCTAGTTTTGTCACCTTAAAATTAAAAGAAAAGTTTACAATCAATTATCGATGGGTTGGCTCACGAAAACAACTATTATCGGCCGTATAACATTTTGTGATATTTATATTCGGAGAATATCTACACGCAATGCAAAACTTACAAAGTACGTTGCAGAATTTGCAAAAGCGCAACTAAAACCGATACGAGTGCTTTTTTACTTCCTCAAACAATCGACATACATACAGACATCACATAAATGCGCATTGCTAGATATTCTGTGACCAAATCGGAATTAATTACATAATTTTCTTAAATTCTTAATACAATCGCAGATTAGCCGAAGTGGGAAAATTCGAAAGTCCGAAAATTGAAGGAAAATACTTGACTGGCCAATTGTTCCTTCATCAGATATTTGGCTATCGTGGCGTTGTGTTATTTCCATGGATGGCAAGGGTGTATGATCGTGATTTACATGCCACTGTTAATGCAGCCAATGAGAATGGAGGAGGTAAGCAACGTGCTGCTAGCATAAAGCCATCCTCTACTACTTCATCAAGTGGAATTATTGATGGGACTGCCAAGGAATTAAAGGGCAAAGTATGCACTTATTACCAAGTCCTGATTGACTCTAGAGACTGTCCATTTATTGTACGTATCACTTAATATTTTCAATTGTTTATTACAGAGAATCATGTCTTGTTGTTTTATAGAGAGCACAAACTGAAGCGGTTACATTTCTTGGTAATCAAGATTCAAATAGGAACCTGTATGCTATACCTGGGCTAGACTATGTTTCTCATGACGACATAATGCCGTACTCTTCGACGGAGAAGAATCCACTGCATCATGAGTTGTTTGATAAGTTTCTGGCTCGTCTTGATGGCCACGACCCCGCTTATGAAGCACGTGATACTTTAAAAGCTTGGCAAGAAAAAAATAACCCTTGGCTTGAGCTATCTGATGTACATAAGGAAACAACCGAGAATATCCGAGTGACTGTAATACCATTCTACATGGGATGTCGTGAGACTCCAGCTTCGTCAGTTTATTGGGTAAAATAAGTATATACCATACAAGGTATTTATTATTGAAGGTATTTATATTCTCTTGCCAGTGGCGGTATTGTATACGTTTGGAAAACCTCGGAGAGTTGAGTGTACAACTAAGAGAACGACACTGGAGAATATTTTCTCTATCTGGTACATTAGAGACTGTACGGGGGCGAGGTGTCGTCGGTCAGGAGCCAATTTTGAATAGAAAATTACCTGCTTTCCAGTATAGTAGTCATGTTAGTCTTCAAGCCCCGAGTGGTCATATGTGGTAAGCATTTCTTGCCCCCTTCCGTCCATTACAGCTTGTGTTCTCTTCTTTTGTTTTTAACTTATTTCTCTCCTTCGTCCTAGGGGGACCTTCCGACTCGAGCGAGAAGACGGTTATTCTTTTGATTGTAAGATTCCGCCATTCTTTCTGGAGAGCAAGCCGGAACAAACACCAACGCCACCAATGAAGACAACAACAACCACCAGCCACAAACCAGAAGCAACGATTTAAAGCTAAACAAAGACATACATGTAAGAAGTATCAAGGCCAATTCCTCAGGGCGATCCATCAATTATTATTTAGGTTACGTTTTGAAAAAAAAAAAAGCAATCTAACTACTTGTACTAAATAAAAGAACCCAGAATTCTGACAATTGCGGACTTCAATTTATTTGCCTGCCGATACAAGTCGCTCTTGTTTCTGCTGCTTCGTAAACAATTTATCCGCGGGTATGGTGAAGTCAAATGGTTTGATGTTGTCCCTAATGCCGAAAAATGTTCGCAATGCATCAAGGGAAGCCATGTCAATCGCCGCCGCGACATCCTCACCAAAACCTGTAGAAATAAATTGTCATGTTTTACATTGTTCAACAATCTAACCTTGTGAATCAACTTTACCGTGTCCAATCTGGTTCTTGTTCACATAAATGGCGACGTGATACGCTGCTAGGACTGTGTTCTTTCCAACCTCACCAATCAGACGAGGTTCAGGTGATGCCATTTTAAGACTGGTTAAAACCTCTTTCAGATAATCTGTAGGATTTCTAATTTCCCATATTTCAGTTAGGTCCTTTTGATTGAGTTGGGTGCATATGAAATCCCGCACGAAATTGTACGCTCGTTCCAAGCCAGATGAATTTTCTAGAGAACCAATAACAGCCAATAAACTCTTAGCCATACTTTCATTCGATGGAGGATATTCAGCCGTGAGAATTAAATCTTTCAAGCCTAAATGAAGACTAACATGAGCAAGAATCTCCTCCGACAGCAAATAATTGCCCATCGACTTGATGCCTTCGTCCGGGACTCGAGGCAACGAATATTTGAGATATGCATTCACGTAGTCAGTTACAATTCGGGAGCCAGCCTCCGATAGTCGGCTGTTATCTGTTAAATTCAATGCAGGTGTCTCAATGCCAATCGCTTGTTGTTTCATTTCTTCACGAATGATGTACGACCGATTCGTGAGAGCAGATTGAAGGGCTGCCATATCAAAACTTTCATTTAAGCGGCTACCAAACGCGAATAGTTCTGCCCGATAGTTCCATTCAATAAAACCAGATCTGGGATTTTCTGGCTCGAGGCCCATTTTCTTTTTCCGGTGTTGAAGTTCTCGTAATGTTGGAGCAACCCATCTCTTTATATGTCGGACACTGTCTGTAGGTAGCATGGAGTGGTTAAGGGTTACATTTTGTATAGATTATTTCTTACTGAATTTGGAGCAACCCGACAACTGTGAAACCTTTAATGCCACATTAAGTGTGTTCAGAATCAACGACATTACTTAGTTTATCTATTTAATGTAATACTACAAATAACAAATTAACAATAGTCTTTCCCATAAGGCCAAGAGAATTAAATGTCATCGGGAGACTTTGACAGCTAGCAATTGTGACAGTGGGATTGACACTTAAAGATTCTCCTACATCCCGCTCAAAATATCATCTATAGATGGTTTATCAATTATTTTACTTATTAGCTATTTTAAAGCGTCTTTTTAAAGAAGATTAATATTCACGAAGATGGGGTCAACTTACTCGCATACACTCCTTTTTGAAGCTAACGTGAGACTAACAATCTAACCTGTAAAAACTGATTATTACTGAACTAAGGAGGAACCTTCGATAACCAATGGGATACTATCTATGAAACACAATTTAAACTTAAATATACTTTATATAAAAATATTTAAAATATTGATCAGTTAGAGGCGACCCCTTCTGATGATGGCTGCCAGAGAAAGCGCAGAATCTAACAACAAGAATAGACAGCTAATATCCAATCAATGGTTGAGTTTGATACTCTGACGGTTCAAAAACAGCCGTCCCCTTTAAGAGGTAATGAAATGAATTGATCCCCGGCGATAACTGCATGAAATAGCTCGGAAAATAATGTCTGAGTCCCACAGAAGAAAAGCAGCTAGGACATCGACAGAGGAGTCATACGGCGGAGATTTAGACGTGTGGCTGAAGTTAGTTTGTTATACAAAGAAATACAGCAATAATAGAAATAGCAGGAAGGTCTACCTACCAATTTTCCTAGCCTTCGCAATTTGTTTATTAAATTCCACAAAAATTTCTATATGCTTCCAAATAAAGTGTCAAAAGATCTCTCGGCGTTTCGCCAATATATTGACAATAAAATGACCTATGAGGCTCCTCTATAGTATAGCGGTTAGAATACCCGACTGTCACGCGGGAGACCGGGGTTCGATTCCCCGTCGAGGAGCCTCTGGCGCAACACTAATGACCTTGCCCGGAAAAAACAAATCATTATGGAAAATTTAACAAGCCTCAGGACTTGCTAAATAAGACCAAGACCGGCTCCCGATTGTAGTGCCGATGATGATGATGATAAAAATGACCTATCCCAATAATGGTAAGTCTTTTTGACCCTAATCAGTGCCCCACTCTTCGTCTCAAAACCCTCAATACTCTCTACCTAACCATCTACTATCCTTTCCCTAAATTCTTAGTTCTTGATAATGGCCGCACTCTCGTTCCTAAATCAGTCCAAGATACCAATTCATTACCTTGACTCTCCGCTGCACTCCGCATTCCAATCGTAGCTCGTCCCTTAAATTCCCATCCCCAGCCAATGTATACTATTCCTCCTCTCCCTAAATCTAACCCGTCTTTCCAAACCAATTAAAACTCAAGCCATAAAATCCTCTCACAAGCCACGGTATAACCCAGCTCCTCTCCTTAAATCTAACCGCATTAGCACCCTTCACTCTAACCCATCCTCCACACCCACCCGAACAAAAGTCCCTCTTAATATTAACAAAACTGCTCGTATCACAACAAGCCCCCCCCCCCCCCCCCCCCCCCACCCCAAGAGACATGCCAGTCGTCTTCTGAACCCAACTCAAGGCTGAATTTCACATCCCCTATCCTACATCCACATCTCGTCCCAGCCCAACACCCCCTTCCCGCGGACCAATTATTAATCTCCTCTTACCTCCAACGTTTAAAATCACACAGCGATCCATTAATTCATCTGAATGTCGCTACGCCTTGTCTAAACTTACAAATAAATTAACCTACGAAAATGTCCATCTTTATCTTGCTTACCTCCATCACAAATCTGATTCTGTCTACTATGAAGGTAAAACGAAAACCAGCCTCATGATTTCCATACAGCAGGAAAGGCTATCTGCCGACTTTCCTAGCCTTCGTAACCTGTTTATAAAATTCCACGAAAATGTCAATATACTCCCACAAAAAGCGTCAAAAGATCTCTCGGCTTTCGTCAATATTGTCACACGAAAATGACCTTCCAACGATGACAAGCTTTTTTGGCCCTAATCGGTCGCCCCCCTAAACACTCTTCTATGACTCTCAATAGTCTCTCCCTAATCGTCTTTTATCAGAATGTTAGAGGTCTCTGCTCTAAAACACAATCGAGTCTGGAAAAGGCACATTCCCTCCCCTTCTATATAAACGACATGACTGAGACCAACCTTATCCCTAGTATTAATAGTGTAGAACTATTCCGTTCCTCCTTTAACGTTTTTTTGCGATGACAATGTTCATCGACAAGGTCCCAATTCCCCATACCGTGAAGTGCTGCTATCACTCAAAACAGACTCGCCTCATCTCTAATTGCCATCTCTTCTTCTCCCAATTTCGACTATAATCATCATCATCGGCACTACAACCGGGATCCAGTCTTGGCTTTATTTCGCAAGTTCTGAGGCTTGTTAAATTTTCCATAATGATTTGTTTTTTTTCCGGGTAAGGTTATTAGGGTTGCGCCAATCTCGACTATGTCTCAATAGAAATCAACCAGCGCCCTGTCTTTATACGTTATTTGCTTCTATATACCTCCTTGACGACCTATCGACTCATACGAACTCGCAATAGAACCGGTAGATCACCTAACCGAGTTAAACACCTCCATAGACGATATCGTCGTTCTTGGCGATTTTAACCTTCCCCTTCTCCAATGGATATTAGCAGACGATCAATCCTTTTACTTCCCAAACCCCACTAGTTCCAAGGAACGAATTTTTATAAACGGTCTCACCGACCCATGCCTTCGTCAAATAAGCAATGTCCCAAATCATATGGGGAGACAACTGGACCTCGTGTTTACAACGGACCCCCACAATTCCTCAGTTGCTCCTAGTCCACACGCCGTATCTACCATTGACAATAACTGTTTGTTGGGATAGCTCTACGTAGCACAAGATGGTGTTTCCTTAATTGTTTGTTGGATAGCTCTGCGTAGCACACGATGGTGTTTCCTTAATTGTTTGGTGGATAGCTCTGCGTAGCACACGATGGTGTTTCCTTAATTGTTTGGTGGATAGCTCTTGGTGGCACACGATGGTGTTTCCCCTTTGACTGCTGATGGTAGAACGACGAAATGGCATAACTGCCAATTCAAAAAGTGACGCCATGACATCATCGTGGTGACAATGATGGCCAGTTGGTGCCAGCTGCTGCGCAACTGGTATACATGCGAATGTACTAGATTTCTCCAGTACATTCCAGCACATTTAATTGCCAATCCGCAACAATAACCACCACCGCTTCTCTGATCATTATATTGTGATCACATAGCCCAGCCCTCTCTACCTCATGACAGCTTTTCCTACAACTTCCAAAAAGCTAACTTTCGCCTTCTAAATGAGCATCTTAACAAAAGCGCATTTCGCTTTGATCATCTGGGGGCAGCAGAAACTATTGCCACTTTCTTTAAAGAGATCTATTACGCCTCGCCCTATATGTCCCCTATTCTCGATACAGGATACAAACCGCACACTCCGGACTCTTCG
This sequence comes from Microdon myrmicae, assembly GCA_963931805.1. NCBI lineage: Eukaryota > Metazoa > Arthropoda > Insecta > Diptera > Syrphidae > Microdon > Microdon myrmicae. The sequence continues at coordinate 74,271,468 of OZ007500.1, read as the reverse complement.
GAACAAGAGATATAACTTGTGGAACGTTTTCCTAAAAACACGTTCCTCCCAAGACTACTCCAACTATCTCGTTTCCTTTTATAAATACACCGAGCTCTACAACTCCCTCTACTCCGACTACTTCACAAAAACACAATCCAACTTGATCAACGACCCCAAATTTTTTTCCACTTTATAAATTACAAACACATCGAGTCGGCAAAAAGAAGATGTAGATGAGTCAGTGAGGTCATGAACTCTCAGGTTCCTACAGGCCAATAAATAGTATAAATCACAAACGGAAATCCTACGCCTGTCCTAACTTCATTTCCGATGACACGATTACTTCAACGGACCCCCAAACGATTGCCAATCTATTCACTTCGTTCTTCAAAAAATTCTTCACGGACATCTCTTTCGAGCCTAACCCGTCTTACTTCAAAGGCCTGCCTGAATTTTCGCTTGGCCCCTTCATCTGTCAAATTATTCGGCATCACCTAGTTGAGGAAAAATTAAACTTACTTAAAGACGAGTTCAGCCCTGGACCTGATGGACTTCCAGCTATCCTTTTAGAAAAAATGTTCCTCTTCTCTTTATCTCCCGCTATCAAAGATCTTCAATCTATCCCTCGCACAAGGTGTCTTCCCTAGTATTTGGAAATCCTCCTATGTCACCCCCATACATAAAAAGGGACCTAAAAACGATATAAGCAACTATCGTCCCATTGCCAAACTGTCTCATATCCCTAAACTGTTCGAAGGAATTCTTTACAACGCGTTATATTTCCGTTGTAAATCCATCATCTCACCCAACCAGCACGGTTTCTCTGCGTGTCTTAGAGAATGGCAACAATGTTGTAATTACCGGGCAGTGCAGCAGTCTCATAGGACGCGGGTACCCGAGGAGAAATACAAAGAGCTCAGAAGATCTGAAAAAAAGACTTCACAGACAAAAGAAAAGTGCCTGGAAAAAAACCTTGTCTGTGAAATAGAGAAAACTAGAGAGCGAGGTCCGCAGCAGGCGCGGAAGTTCTACAAAATAATCCGCAGTATGACGCAGTACACACCACGCTGCACTTACTGCAAGGATAAAGAGGGTCACCGATCCTGGAGGCATTCTGAAGCGATGGGAAGTGCACTTCAATGAATTGCTAAATGGTCAGCTCACAGAAGAATTGGAGGCTCCACCAATGCAAGATCAAGATCAAATGCTGCCGTCACCAAGCACTGAGGAAACATTAAAAGCCATAAGACGGCTCAAATCAAATAAAGCCCCTGGAGCTGATGGCATACCAGCTGAGCTAATCAAACAAGGAGGCACAGCCTTACATCACACAATTCGTGAGGTCGTGGTGCACGTATATGAGCAAGAGGAGATGACATAAGATTGGCGTCGTGCAATAATGTGCCCCATACATAAGAAGGGAGAAATCACAGTGTGCAGCAACTATAGAGGTATAACATTGCTGAGTACCGCCTATAAGATACTTTCCTCTATCCTACAAGTTCAGATAGCCCCATACGCTAAAGTCATCATTGGTCAATATCAGTGTGGCTTCATCCCACGCAAATCCGCGATTGATCAGATATTCACCTTTAGGCAGGCGATGGAAAAATGTTTAGAATGTAAGATTCCATTATATCATATATTTATAAACTTTAAGGCCGCCTACGACAGCATAGCCAGGGTGGAACTACATAATGCCATGAGAGAGTTCGGCATTCCAAACAAATTAATATGACTTTGTAGGTTGACCATGGCTAACGTAACTAATCAAGTTAAAACAGCGAGATTGCTGTCCAAACCAATAAACATCTTTAATGGACTCTGACAAGGGGACGGTCTGGTCTGCCACATCTACAACCTAGCGTTGGAAAAAGCAATCCGTGACTGTGGCGTTACAACTAGAGGGACTTTTGCCACCAAGTCCTGCCAGATACTTGCATACGTAGATGACATCGACATCATCGGTAGAACCGAATCGGCTGTACAGGATTCCTTCACCCAGATCGAGCAGGCGGCACAAAAACTGGGACTGCACATTAATGGGGGAAAAACTAAGTACATGGTGGCAAGTTCGGCGAAGAGAAGACCTAACATTGGTCAAACTATCAGGGTGGCGGAGCACGAATTTGAAGTAGTGGAATCCTTTGTCTACCTTGGGTCAATAGTATCAGCCGATAACAATATGGAAGTAGAAATACGCGAACGGCTGATCAAATCCAACAAAGCCTACTATGGTCTATCAAAGCTCCTTAAATCCCGAAATTTATCCAGAACATCCAAGCTACTACTGTATAAAACCATGGTGTTACCAGTACTCATGTATGGATCCGAGACCTGGGTGCTCAGTGAAAGGCAATCTAAACTCTTAGCCGCGTTTGAGAGGAAGGTCTTAAGGAGAATTGTTGGCCCCATATATGAGGTGGGACGATTTCGGTGACGCTACAACCATGAGTTGTACGCGATCTACCTTGAAGCAAACGTTATAAGAAAAATCAAGCTCGGTAGACTCTGGTGGGCGGGACACCTAGTTCAAATGAGCGAAGAGGAGTCTGCCCCGAAAGTCCTTTGTGACAGAGTGTACGAAAGGAGACAGCTTGGCAGAACTTGCCTGCGATGGAGGGAGGGCATAATCCAGGACGCCCGGAGCCTGGTAGTGCCAAACTGGATGACATCGGCTCGAAATTGGGATCGGTGCAGAGACTTACTAAATAAGGCCAAAACCAGATCCCGGTTGTAGTGCCGATGATGATGGTGATGATGAAAAGACGACTCTAATCAGCCTGTCAGCATCACTCCTTCCGCTGACGTGACAGTGCCAACACCACACGGTGATTTGTGTGTGGAAAACGCAAGTAAACCAATAACGAATAAAAACCAATCGTTTAATAATAATAATTTTTCTGCAACGGCTGATCCTACTGTATTGTGTGATGCTAGTAGTGCTAACAATGAGGAACCTCTAGGAGTGAAGATACCTGAAAATGTTGTAGCGGTTCCGCCAAACCCTACGGTCTACTTACCTAAAAAACCCCCATAACTACTACCCAACTCCCTTTAGTTTGCTAATGCAACAGTATTAGTACCTGTAAATGCTTCACGCATTATATAGATCACCATCTATAATCTTAAAATCCCTATAAAGAAAACTTACCTTTTCATGCATCCCTTCGCATACAATTTTCCGTAAGATTTCTTTGTTTGCTTATTTGGTATTCTAAACCAATTCGTTACCAGACAAATTCCTGAAAAGAAAAACCCTCGGTTCACATATCATGTAACCATTCCAGCCAGAGATAATTATGATGGCGTCGCCTATTCCTACCCTCATTCATGTATACGATAAATTTCTTTATGTATACATTGGCTGGAGACGTTTTTCTCCCAGCAATAAAATTCCCTGACTCGCACAATGTGCAACCCAAAGCAAATACGCATTTCGCGTCCCTTGGCATCAATTGAAATCCAAGCATAATCAATGCAAATGGGTATTCAATACGTACCCTTTCTAGCGATGCCATAAACACCATTTCCCAGTAACCTAGCTAAAACCAATTAGCACATTTTCACATCGGATCATCGTCTCTTTGTTTAGCCGCACATGTTCCAACAAAGATTCCATTGGCATCCGACGATTTCGGTTTTATTTGCTTTACCGAAATCGTATCCTAGGAATGCACTTTAGGTCTTTCTTTGTTCTAGACACACATACCACCATGATCACGATGAGCGAGTGAGCTCTGAACGAGCAAGATATCGTTGAGTCGTTTTCTAACCGCCGATCCGGTCGGGTCGTCTACCGTCCACCGTACCGTACATGCGTCGGTGGAGTTGTTATTGAAATCGTATTCTTGCCGATACCAAATAAAACAACCCCACAATGTAATAAAAAGTCAATATCGCACAAGAAGTGGCCACAATTGAAGTTTCTTCGCCCTTGGGCACTTCAGACCACTGTGTCGTGTCAGCTAAATTTGCTCTGACCAACAGTAACGTTAATGAGAAAGCTCCCAAAAGAACAGAATGTTTCTACGAGAAAGCCAACTGGGAAGGTCTGAACGACTTTTTTTTTTAAATTAGTCGTTATTTTTCCTTAAAAATGATGTTGACTCTATAGCGGACACATTGACATACAGGATCCTATTGGCATGCGGACCTTTATGTCACACAGAGTAAAGAGTATCAAACCCAAGAGAAATATGTGGTTCGATTTCGGGTGCAGAAAACCCATTGATTAAAAGAGCCGGCTGTATGGCGGTAGAATCACAGGATTTTCCAGTTTAGTCCTCGGAGGGCAAAGCGCAACAAACGACGTTGAATGCTCTCAATCCTGCATTCTAAATGTGAGACAAATGATACATGGACCAGACCTGACTAGCATGTTTGAGAAGAGGACGGACTAAGGCTATGTAGAGTGAGTGTGTCACGTAGGGACTTAGGAATCCTTTCGACCAGCATTTCACAAAGCCAAGGGCGGCGTTGGCCTTGAGGATTATGTTGTCAATATGTGCGGTAAAATTGAGCTCATTGTCACATAGGATCCCCAGGTCATGAACCGATTTAACCAATGTTGTCGGTTGGATAAATAAGAGATGGGAGCATGCCGGCGTGGGGGAGCGTTTCCGAGAGAAGGTAATTGTATGACATTTGGTGATATTCAGCTCTAGGCAATTTATGTTGGCACCAAATCTAAAAGCTGTCACGATCAGATTGGAGAAGTGAGGAGTCTAGGGTAGAGCAGATTGTCTTGAAAAGTTTGGTAACATCCGCGTAAAGCGAGATAGAGGAATGATTGGTACTAGAGCCTATGTCGTTAATGGTTAGAATCAATAGAAGGGGACCAAGATGACTGGCCTGGGGAACTCTGAAGTTAGAAAACAAAAATGGATTGGAGAGGGTGGATCTAAAACACACGCCGCAGGTTCGATTATTAAGATAGGATGGAATCCACTTAATCAGAAGGGGTTTAAAGCCGAGGGAAGATAACTTAAATGGAAGGAGGTTGTGGGGGATTTTGTCGAAGACCTTGCTGAAATCGGTAGTGCTTACGTCGACATCATTGCTGTTTTCTAAGGCAAGGAGTGCGTGGGATAAGAATTCCACAATGTTGGCAGTGGTGGACCTGTCGGAAAGGAAACCGTGTTGGTTGGGAGAGATAATGGGTTTGCAGCGGAAACATAACTCATCATATACGAGGGTTGCCTTTTATATTTCGGGATTAGAGAACAAAAACAAATATTGGTCATCGAAAATCACTTTATTGTTTTTCAAAATATTCCCCATGAAGATCTATACACTTTTGCTGCGTTTGAACCAATTGTCGAAGCACTTTTGCCACTCTGATTGAGGTCTCTCCAACACATGCATTTTGAACAACTTTTGTTGAAACACCCAGACAGTCGACTGCTGTTTACTTTCGGGCTCATACGCGTAAATCCACGATTCATCACCTGTCACGATGCCATAGACGTGTTTCGAAGCACCGCGACCGTATTTTTTGAGCATTTCTTTCGACCAATTAACACGAGCCTTTTTTTTGGGCGATTGACAAATTGTGTGGGATCCAACGCGGACAAATTTTTTTGACAGTCAAATGTTTATGCAATATTGAATGTATGCTGGTCCCACCAACGCCTAAGGTTGTCTCAATCTCACGATAGGTCACATGACGATCTTCCAATATCAGTTCGCGCACAGCATCAATGGTTTTCGGAACAACAACTGATTTTGGACGACCTTCACGAAATTCATCTTGGAGCGAACTACGACCACGATTGAATTCACCATACCATCGATAAACACTGGTCCTTGATGGAGCTTCATCGCCAAAAATTGAATTAAGTTCATCCATGCACTGTTGCTGAGTTAATCCACGCCGAAAGTTATAAAAAATAATCGCACGAAAATGTTGACGATTTAATTCCATTTTTGGGCCGAGATGAATCTTTTAAGTTACTGTAAACAACACAAATAGCGCTCGTATGTCAAAACGTTCTGAGTACGTCTAACCTCAAAAATGTCCAACTTTACGACAGAGCTGTCAATTGCCGGATTGCAACGCTAGGGTTGCCAAATCCCGAAACATAAGAGGCAACCCTCGTAGTAGCCCTTTGAAAAGTTTTGGAATGTGCGAAAGCTTAGCAATGAGGATATAGTTGGATATATCGTTTTTGCGTCCATTTTTGTGTATGCGTGTGACATAAGAGGATTTCCAAATGCCAGGGAATACACCTTGTGCAAGGGATAGATTCTAGATTAACGCGAGCGGAAGAGAGAGAAGAGACATATTTTTTTAAGAGGATAGCAGGGATTCCGTCTGGGCCGGGACTGAAATCGTCTTTCAGTTGTTTTCGTTTTTCTATAACTTAGTGTTGTTGAATGTGTAGGGGGATGAGAGGGCCGAGTGAGAATTCAGGCAGGACAGTGAAGTAAAAAGGGTTAGGCTCGAAAGAATTCTCCGTGAAGGATTGCTTGAAGAAGGACGCGAAAAGATTGGCTATAGCATGGGAGTCAGCTAAAGTAGTCGAGCCGTAGGAGAGAGATTTAGGATAAGCATCAGATTTGCGTTTGTAGTTGATAACGTGGAACAAAGATTTTGGGTCGTTGATCAAGTTGTGTTGTGCTTTAATGAGGTAGTTGTGGTAGAGGGAGCTGTAGAGGGAGCTGTAGAGCTCTGTGAATTGATAAAAGGAACCAAGATAGTTCGAATAGTCTAGAAGAGAACGCGTTTTTAGGAGAGTGTTCCACAACTTATTCCTCTTGTTACGAAGGATACGGAATTTGCGATTATTCCAAAGGAGCGATGAGAACGAAATCCTGTGTCGGGAAAATGGAACATATAGGAATATGGCGTTGTATATTTCTGTGTAGAGAGAGGCAGTAACGACCTCTGCACTTATATTGTTAAAGCGAAGTGTGATATTGTAAGGTACTCATTTATGAGGCGGAAGTTGACAGGTGTGGGGTGGGCTGACTAGTTATGGTATAGTTTTGTTTTGTTTTGTGAGAGCAGAACCCTCGTTTATTCGGCTTAATTCAAGCATTATAAATAGTCTTACGGACTAACTTAATATCTAGAGTATTAAAAAGACAAAGAAGAGAAAAAAAAGAAAAAACAAATGACGTATATAGGATAAGAAAAGCGGGAGGTGATCATTGTCAATAGTTGAGGGGGTGTGGGGACTAGGGGCAACTGAGGGATTATGGGGATCTGTCGTGAACACAAAGTCAAGTTGCCTGCCCAGATGATGTGGGGCATTGCTTACTTGACAAAGGCTTGAGTCGTTGAGGCTGTCTACAAAGAGACATTCCTTGGCAGTTGTTGGGTTAGATATGTAGGGGATTTATCGTCTGACAGCGTCGATTTGAGAGGGAGGAAGTTAAAATAACCAAGGACTACGATGTCATCTTGGGAAGAGCTCAGCTCAGTTAAGCGGTCGATTGCAGCAATTGCGAGTTCGTATGACTCGATAGTTCATTTTCATTTTTCCAACAGTGTTTATTTCCGTTTTTTTTTCTTAGATTATAAACAACAGGGCTCCTCGATAGTATAGTGGTTAGTATATCCGCCTGTCACGCGGGAGACCGGGGTTCGATTCCCCCTCGGGGAGCATCTGGCGCAAGACTAATGACCTTGCCCGGAAAAAACAAATTATGGAAAATTTGACAAGCCTCAGGACTTGCTAAATAAGGCCAAGACCGGCTCCCGGTTGTAGTGCCGATGATGATGATGATAAACATCAGGCTAGACAAAAAAAAACGTAAATTCTAGCTTAATTATCTTATATTATAACCTACTGGTCCTAGAGCAGACGCTCTAAGTTAGACTTTATAAGTCTATTGTTTAATTTGCCTTTCGACGACAGAACTTGTTTGTTTTTTAATTATGTTAATTTTAATAACAAAGAAAAACTAAAAAAAGCCTTGTGCCAAATTTAAAATTGCCATACATTTATATACATATGTACAATTTTTTTTTATTTAAAAGATCTTAACTTAAATCTTATACTACCCTAATTCTAGAAAAGCTAAGTCTGTGTAAGCTGACTGATGATGCAGTTATTCTACCGACATTGGTAGGTCTTTAATTGCCATTCAACCACCAAAACTGTTGGTGCTGTTTAATATTATCGTCCCGGTTTCTGTGGGAGATAGCCCTCCTGAAGCACAAGAGGTCTTCATCGGTGCGCGTTACTTCCTGGTCGTAGCACAATCGCCCGTCTACGGATGATCTACTTAGATGATAGATCAGCGGAATTCCGGATCTATCCTGTATAAGCTCTTTCATGTCCAAATCAAGGAACGCTTCTAGTGGAACAAACCCGTTGCAACGCACGCTGCCATAATACTGAGTGTTTGGATAATAAGCCCCGAAAATTAGGTCGTTGGAAGAGCTTATTGCTGTCGCAATATATCCTCTGATTAATTTGATCATAAAATTATCCACCCTATTTATGTAGGCTTCATTATATAAAGTCTCATTTGAATAATACTTTTTATAGTCCGATTCCGGTGTTCGATATAATCTGAGATAAGTTCTGAGACACTTCCTTTCGAACACCCTAATCTTTTATATCAAATTTTGACCTATGTTAAACCATACCGGACAACCATATAATGCCTCGATTTTTTTTTTTTTACACTAACGCGCGTACAAAAGGGGATTTTGAAGTACCCTTAAATGTCAAAGCACAATGTGAGCGGATGGATAGGAAGTGGATAAGGAAAGGTGGTATCGATGTATATTGGTCTTGAATGCCTGGACATCACAACGGCCAGGAAACACATGATCAGGCAGAACATTCCACATTCGTGTGGTTCGGCTAAAGAATGACTCTTTATGTTTATTTGTGCGCCTAAAGTCCACTTTCAACGTGAACTGATGCGCATTCACAGATTGACGGGTATCGCGGGAAAATGTCTGAAGGGGCGGCACATTCAGCAAGTTCAGTTGAGCAACGACCGTAATAATACCTATAGAAAAGAGATAGGCATGATACTTTGCGCCTGTGTTCTAACGACGGAATTGATCGACTTACGGCTGATTCCCCAATAAGTTTCACAGCTCGTTTTTGCATCCTGTCGAGCACGTGTAGTGCAGTTTTGGATGCGCCTGACCAAATATGAGAGTTGAACTCCATTTTTGGACGGATATACGCCTTTTTAATCGTGGCCAGGTTGGATGGAATGAAGTATCTTTTGCATCTCTTAAGGAACCCCATACATTTGGCTGCACTTTTCGCAGCTTCAAATATGTGGTCATTTCAGTTAAGAGTCGAATTGATTCGAGTGCCGAGGATTGATAGTTCCTTGGCTTCGCGGATGCAAGGGCCATTCATAGACAGTATATTTACTTTGGCGCTCGCCTTTGACGACAAGAAGCAGCACTGAGTTTTTTGGGCATTGAATTCTACTCGGTTAGATAATCCCCACTGATATATCTTGTTGAGGTCTGAATTCAATGTGTCAAGCACAAGTTGCTGGTTGGTAGTGACGTTCGAAGAGTTTGGACGGTTGTGTTCGTATTAGTATGAGAAACTCAACGTGCTATCATCAGCAAACGAGTGAATTGGATAGTGAGTAATTGGCAAGAGATCATTTATGAAGATGAGGAAGAGAGTGGGTGAGAGTACCGAACCCTGGGGAACACCTGCATTAATTTGATGGGAGACAGATTTGACACTATCAAGAACCACTTAGATTTAACGGCCAGAAAGATAGTCTCTTATCCATTGGATCAGGGAATTGCCCACTCCATATGAATGCAATTTTGATAAAAGGGCTAGATACCAAACTCTGTCGAAGGTTTGTGAAATATCCAATGCGACTACCTTGCTTTCACCTAGGTAGTGGGTGGAATGGCTCCACTTTTCGGTAAGGTACGCCATCAGATCTCCTGTGGACCTGTTGCTACGAAAGGCATATTGGCGGTCATTGAGGAGGTCATTTGATTCCAGATATTTCGAAAGTTGACGGTTGATAAGTGATTCCATTAGCTTCGAGAGAATAGAAATTAGTGTTATGGGTCGATAAGAAGAGAGGGATGATTTGTCGCCCCTTTTGGGAATTGGCTGAGTGTTCGCTGACTTCCATCTCTTTGGAAAACGTCCAGTAGAATAAGACAAATGGAAGAGTTTCCGCAGTGGTTTGGCGAGTGAAGAGGAACATCTCTTCAAGAGGATTGGAGGAATGCCATCCGGACCAGCGGATTTGTGTGCGCGGGCAACAGTACGCGTTCGGAAGCGAATCTGGCTCTTGGTGTGCTGCTTATGCTCAAGTTGAGGTGGAACTGATGTGGTATCAGGCAGCGTTGAGTTGGCTGCAAAACGTGCAGCAAGTAGATTCGCCTTCTCTATTGCAGTGGTGACTAGTTTGTCATCGACTATAAGCGATGGAATGGATGAAGAGACTGAATTTTGAATATTTTTCACGAATGCCCAGAAGTTTATACTACTTGTGGGAGAGTGTACTATTTTTTGTCTCACTCTCTGGTCATGCAAGAACTTGGCGCGTTGAATATACGCATTGCAGTCATTTCTAGCTCTTTTAAATCTTTTTTGGTTTTCCTCAGTATTGTTAGATTTATACAACCGGAAGGTCAACTCTTTGGCCTTAATGGGTTCCCTGCACCCGGAATCGGACCACATATTTCTCTTGAGTTTCATACGCTTTACTCTGTGTGGAATAAAGGTCCGCATGCCAAGTAGAATCGTGCCTGTCAATGTGGCCGCTATATAGTTAACGTTGTTATTTAGGAAAAAATACGACCAATTTCATCATCATCATCATCGGCACTACAAGCGGGAACTGGTCTTGGCCTTATTTAGCAAGTCCTGAGGCTTGTTAAATTTTCCATAATGATTTGTTTTTTTCCGGGCAAGGTCATTAGTTTTGCGCCAGAGGCTCCCCGACGGGGAATCGAACCTCGGTCTCGCGCGTGACAGGCGGGTATACTAACCACTATACTACCGAGGAGCCAACGACCAATTTAACCACCCAAAAAAGTCGTTCAGACCTTACTGTTCTTTTGGGAACTTTCTCATTAACGTTACTGTTGGTTAGAGCAAATTTAGCTACACAACACAGTGGTCTGAAGTGCCCAAGGGCGCAGAAACTTCAATTGTGTATTTGTTTGGGTGGGAGGAGAGAAACAGGTCCAGTGTGTTGGCGAAATTACCATATATATCTGGTACCCGTGTTGATTCATTCACAAGTTAAGTTAAGTTATTTGAATTAGCAAAAAGCTGGACATATTGACCTTTACGTGTTGTGTGTCCGTAGTGACGAAGCCACTGAGAGTTATGCACATTAAAATCACCCTCAATAACAATTTCAGTGTGCGGTTTGTGAAGGCGGTATATAAAAGTAGATGATGTATAAGGACTTGAAGCAATATTCAATTTTTGTTGCGACATAGTCGAGGTTGGCGGAAGAAGAGATGGTAATAAAGGAAGAAGTTAGTCCACTTTGGATGGCAAGCACCACGCATGGCATGGGGAGTCAGCATAGTATCGAAGAACATCGTCCTCACGAAAAACGTTGAAGAAGGAGGAGAACAGTTCTTGGCTATTGATACTGGGGATGATGTTACTTTCGCTCAGAACGTATATATGAAAGGGAAGGGAGTGTGTATTTTGTAAGATCAAATGGGTTTTGAAGCATAGTCCTCTGACATTCTGATGTGGTCAGGGGGAGAGTATTGAGAGATCCAGCAATGTGTAGGGAGGGCAACTTATTAGGGCCGGAAAAAATTGTTATTAACGGTTCCAGTGCGTTGGAAACCAGAAGCCATTTTCATGCTGATGTATTGACGAAAAGTCGAGAGGTCTTTTGATACTTTAAGTGGGGGCATATTGAAATTTTTGTGGAATTTTATATACAGGCTACGAAGGCTAGGGACCGAAAATGTGCCCAGTATGTTCGAGCAAATGGCCTATTCTCCAGAATATTTATTGTGACGCATATGACAATCAGTACTGGAATCTTCGAGAAAGTCCGAAACAAAGTACTAGATTATTTTAGGAAGTACTGGAACACTGGAATAGAACATTCAAGACTATGGAACGAACGGAAACGATACACCAAATCAGAATAAGGAAAACGGTGTAAATACGTCGCACGCGGATCGGGAGTTGAGTTATAAGTAAGACAGTGAAGCAAGTGAAAGTCTCGAGTGAGAAGTAAGCAGTAAAACACGCGATAAGTACGGAAGCGATAAGTAAAGAAATCGTTAAGTGTACGGTATAAGTAACGGTTGTATTACGGATTAATAAAGTGTTATATTAATTCAAAATCGATTTAACGGCTCTTATTTATTTACTAAAAATAATTAATCCAGCGAACCCTAAGGTCGCTACAGTATTTATATGATTTCCTGTAACTGATTTCTATTTCCAATACTCAAACTAGCACTTCATTTAAGGGGTCCGTTTTGAATCGATTATAGATATAAAAGGAAATTTGGTGGGATATCCGAAGGCTTTTTCGGAGTATGCCTACAAACAATATTGTGACGCATATGACAATCAGTACTAGAATATTCGAGAAAGTCCGAAACAAAGTACTATAATATTCTATAAAGTACTGGAAAACTGGAGACTATCAACAATAGAACATTCAAGGCTATGGAACGGACAGAAACGACACACCGAATCAGAATGTGAGCAAACGGTATAAATACGTCGCACACAGATCATGGAGATGAGTAAGAAGTAGAAAGTGAAGCAAGCGATAAGCGCGGTAGTAAGAAGTAATACGTAGAAAGTAAGAAGTAAGCAGTAAGCTGTGAAATACGCGATAAGTACGGAAACGATAAGTACGGAAGTGATCGTTAAGTGTACGGTAAAAGTAACGGTTGTTATTAACGGCCTAATAAAGTGTTAGATTAATTCAAAATCGATTTAACGGCTCTTATTCATTCAAAATAATTAATCCAGCGAACCCTAAGCTGGCAACAATTGGTGTCAGAAGTGGGATTAATTATTGGTGAAGTAAATAAGTTTGTGGAAGTGTGTTGTAACGATGTCAGATCGACATTTGGAGTATCTTCGCGTTCCTGAGTTGAAGAAGGAACTTGAGGACCGGAATCTGGATAGCAGAGGACAGAAGCAAATTCTTCGACAGCGTCTGCAAGCAGCAATGGAGGAAAAGGGTATTGATGTCGACACATATGTTTTTACGATTGGGCCAGACCGTCCGGGTGGAGAAGAAACACCGAGTCAAGATGGTGCCAATGTAACGGAGAAGAGTTCGCCACAGTTGGACATTTCGGAGATGTTTAGGATGGTGATGACAAAACTGGACGCCCAAGCTGCAGATGTTAATGCAAAGTTGGATGCCAAACGCAGTGGATGAAATGTAATTTTCAACAATTTAAGGAAGAAATTCGAAACGAAGTAGAAAATCTGGATCTTAAAGTCACCGATGAAATAATGCGAATCGAAAAGAGACTTGAGTGTATTGAAAGAAATAAGACATCCCCTAGCAACCAACATGACTACAAGGATACAAGGATACAGCCGCCAACCTTCGATGGAACGGTACCCTTCTCCGTATTTATACGTCAGTTTGACTCCACGGCCAATTATAATAAGTGGTCGGATGAGCAAAAGTCAACATCACTAATCTTGTCACTCCGCGGCGCGGCTGCAGAATTGCTACAAACCATACCAGCAGAGAAGCATACAGACTTCCAAGCGGTAAGAGACGGCCTTGAAGCTAGGTATGGAGACAACCACATGCAGCAGGTCTACCGCATGCAACTGCGGAGCAGAACGCAGAAACCTGGAGAAAATCTTCAACAGTTGCAGGCAGACATTGAGCGATTGGCAAACTTGTCTTATTCAAATATGACTAACGAATTTTTGAACGAGGTTGCAATGAATGCATTTATAAACGCACTCCAAGATCGGGAGTTGCAACAGGCCGTTCGTTTGGCGGGAAATAAGATGACTAATGAAATACTGGCGTTCGCATTGGCATATGAATCTGCTAAACTGGCTACCAGGAGTACATATTGAGTCCGAGAAACGTCCGTCGAGAAATGTTCCTGCCAAAGAATCGGGCATGTACAACGGAGAACTCCGAGACCTGATATGAAGTGTTGGACATGCGACGAAGTCGGCCACATCTCTGTTGACTGTAGGAAAGGTAGACGAATGAATGAAACATCAATTGAGAATTGCTATTCATGCGCTAATCACAGGAGAAGCCTTCAGCATGATTCAGACTTGGACAGCACCACGACCGAATGTAAATCCTTGCATCAACAAATAATTGCTCTCAAGACCAGCAGCGAAAAGGTCATTGAAGAAAACAATCGTTTATCAAGTGATCCAGGAGAGAGGCAAGTTGAAATTTTGGCCCTAAAGCGTCGCATTCAGGATTCGGAAGTAGAAATTGATCGTTTAAAACAAGAGGCGCACGACCTCCGAAAAGTACAAGTAGAAGTACTAGATGGGTGGACGAGTGATGCTATACGCGCAGCTCAACTTCAGGATGAAGATATGTCGCTAATCCTGGAACACAAAGAAAAGATCGAGCGGCCAAATTGGAACAATATTTCCGACAAGAGTGGAACATTTAAAGCATATTGGGCACAATGGAATTCCTTGCTGGTGGAAGATGGAATTCTAAAGCGGAAATGGGAAGCCGCGGACGGGAAATCCCATCGAATGCAGATTCTAGTCCCACCATCAAAAGTGAAGGATGTACTAACAGAAATGCACGACGGGGCTTCCGGTGGGCATCTGGGAGTTAATAAGACACTTTCAAAATTACGGTCTCGATTCTACCGGCTTCACATGAGAGATGACGTCGAGTCTTGACATAGGAAGTGCACAACTTGCACTGCGACCAAAGGACCAATAGCAAAACCGAGGAGCGCTATGAAGCAGTACAACGTGGGCCCCCTTTCGAGCGATTTGCGATTGATATCTCAGGACCATTCCCAAAAACAACCGACAACGACAAATACATGTTGGTTATCATGGATTACTTTAGCAAGTGGGTGGAAGTCCTTCCAATTCCAAACCAAGAAGTAACAACCGTCATTGAGCAGCTTATCAATAATTGGATCAGCACATATGGGGTTCCCTGTGAGCTTCATTCCGATCAAGGCCGAAACTTCGAATCACAGATATTTCAAGGCATCTGTGCGGCACTGGGCGTAAGGAAAACCAGGACCACACCCTTACATCCGCAGTCAGACGGAATGGTCGAAAGGTTCAACCGAACAATGAAAGAGCATTTATCGAAGGTCGTTAGTGATCACCAAAGAGATTGGGACAAATATGTACAAACCTTTCTCATGAGCTATAGATCGGCTAATCACGACACGACGGGCCATTCTCCAGCAGAAATTATATTTGGACGGGAGATACGATTACCAGCCGATCTGCGATTCGGAATACCTCCAGACGCCATAGATAAGACCGAAGACTACGTAGCCGAATGGAGAAATCGCCTCGATGAGATTCATCATTTGGTTCGAAAGCAAATCAAAGTATCAAGTGGCAGGATGAAAACAAGGTACGACGTTCGAGCCAACGCATCCGGATTTAATGCAGGCGATACCATGTGGCTTTATAACCCTCATCGGCAAAAAGGAAGGTCTCCGAAGTTGCACCAACATTGGGAAGGACCGTATAAGATTCTCACAAGAATTGACGACGTTGTCTATAGGGTTCAGCGAAGACCGAACGCCAAGATGAAAGTGGTACATCGTGACCGACTGGCGACTTTTTGTTAACCCAGGAGACCAGTGAACTTAGTTCGGGACGAACTAATCTAGGCGGGGGGTAGTGTGACGCATATGACAAACAGTACTAGAATATTCTAGAAAGTCCAAATCAAAGTACTAGAATATTCTATAAAAATACTAGAAAACTGGAGACTATGAGCAGTAGAAAATTCGAGGCTATGGAACGGACGGAAACGAAACGCCGAATCAGAATGAGGAAACGGTATAAATACGTCGCACGCAGATCAAGGAGTAAGTAAGAAGTAAGCAGTAAAAGACGCGATAAGTACGGAAGCGATAAGTCAAGATCGTTAAGTGTACGGAAAAAGTAACGGTTGTTATTAACGGAGTAATAAAGTGTTACATTAATTCAAAGTCGATTTAACGGCTCTTGTTTATTAAAATAATTAATCCAGCGAACCCTAAGCTCGCTACAATATGATTTCCTGCAACTGATTTCTATTTCCAATACTCAAACTACCACATCTCTTTAGGGGTTCGTTTTGAATCGATTAAAGATATAAAAGGAAATTTGGTGGGATATCTGAAGGCTTTTTCGGAGTATATATATATAATGTTTATTGGAAAAATTTACCTCCTCCAATGAATCCTATTTCGAACGAAATAATAATATTTTGATAAAGTATGATTTTTCAAACTCATGTGAACAGACCCTTACAGAAAAATCCACCAGCAGCACTTTCGTAATGTTCACACTGTGAACATCTGTGTGTGCGCTATTCAACTGTCATTTTCGATAGGAAAATACGATTATTCTGGATGTAGTTCTGATCAAAAAGCGTTTGGCTTTTACGTATTTATAAGGAGAAGTCTTCGCTAGTAGTTGAGGTTGAAATCGGTAGAAAAAATCTTCGGGATTTAACGATATATTTACCTAGATATTTCAAACGTTTCAAATTGCCTGAGTGACATCCAAGAAAGTACAAATATCTAATCGTGGCCAGAATCTCGCAAGTGACGTGAGGCGTGCAAATAACAAAGTGCGTGCTAAGTATAATTCAAATCAAATACATCTAATTCGGAGGCAAGATATATCTGCAAAAATAGATATCAGCATTTCCCCTGGAACAACATTTTCGATGATTTGTTAGCGGTTGGCGGATATTTAACGTGCATCTCAGGCAAACATCCTAGCCAGCCTTGTTACAGTGCTCAAGAATGGTAAGTGGTGAAGTGATAAGAACACACCAGAGAAGAATACAGAATTAAGGTATACAATTGGGAAAACGTAATCCAATAAATGCATCGAACTGTGTCCTTGGGTCCCGGGACTACTTTATCAGTTTGCTGAATCGTTCTTTGTTTAATGTACTCTCTTTTGTGTTCTGCTTTTTGTAAATGAATATATTTTATTTTACATAATATGAGTGAAAGTGGACGAATATTTCTGTTTGATTACATTCCTTCAAACGTTATCTTGCTTCTTGTGTTATTATTATCTTTGATGTGTGTTAGTTGCATTTATTGCCGGTTGCCCAATGCAAATAAACAAAGTGCAAAGTCGGAAGCCGAAATAAAGTGAGACTCTTTATTAAGCGCAAAGTTCTGATCTTGATCTTGAATCATCAACAAATCTGCGATAACTCAATATCACATCTAGTTGTATGCTTGTTGGATTCATTTGAATACTGAAGCCAATTTTGTTGCATTAAATCGCTTACGCCATGAACCTGGAGCTCGGTTGTCTGGCGTAACGTAAGATTTCTCCTGACTTCGAGGTTTTCTTTGTCGTTTGTCTTTGTTCGTGAATTGATCGCAACAGCAGACTACCCGATCGCACATTTACTGATAGACCAACGCTTCGAGTGTTATTCGTGATTCCAGTTGGGTTTTATTATTGTATCTGCTTTAGAATTAAGTAAAGCTAATAAGGAATTAACGGCATGCACTTCTGATGTCATGCTCCAAATGTTTGCATATTTTTAGTGCCTTTTTTATTGGCTTTTTATGGTTTTGCAACACATTAGGAGATCCATTAACGTTATTCGCAGAACCTAATACCGTCAGAAAGTTTTGGAACGTGCCTAATAATTACTAATAATGTATCCACTCATTTCCGGAAATTCCATATTCAATTTTTTCATTTCAATATACAATTTATGATTACTTTGTAGTTTCAGTAATTAAATGAATGGTTCTTTGAACTGTCCATCACCCATCACAAACAATACGTCAACTTTTACTGGATTTTCGTCTATCGTCTGCAAAAACTCCAGTTCCACGTAAATTGCTGTTTGTTACACATTAGTATGCTGATTACGCGGTCCTATTTTTGCTTCATATCAAACAAGATTTACTGATCAGAAACAAATGAATCATATTCAGGATCCAAGAGTTTTTGTTTTTTATAAATAATAGACACCAAAGGAAGCATTATGATAGTATTCGGAACTCAGTAGAAAACCATAACAACAAACTGAATGATATTTGGAGGTTTCAAATGATACGAGTTAGGGTTGTAATATATTTTATTTAGTTATCTCCTTTAATATGGACCTCTCCGCCATTCTACAACGCACTATAGCTTCAATTCTTTGAGACAGTATTGGAAGTCTTCTTCTGTGAGTTTCTTCGCAACGCATACCATTTATTCGTTCACTGCTTCATCATTCAGAGATGTTATTTCTTTTAATGCAGATTTGACCTTGGGGAAGAGATGAAAGTCAGCTGCCAGTTTAGGCAAACCAGGTGGATGGCTTAATATTGCGATGTTATATATGGCCAGAAATCCCTTGACAGGACAGTGAGAGCCGGTATGTTATCACGATAAAGATAACATGAATTGCACCTACTTGGCTAATTTTTTTTTCATGGAGTTGTTCAAGAATTTCAAGGCAATAACAATAATAATAATTGTGATATAAATGAAATATTCACAATGTGGTATAGAAGTATCTACTTTAACGGGTCAATTGAAAAGTCCCCGGCCTGACACATAAATGGCGGCACTAGAATTAAATCCATATGATTTTTAGTTAGCCCTACCCCACGCGTGTATAAATTTGACAGATGTCGGATCATTAGTTTGTGAAAAAAATAGATAAAAAGGAATTTCGCGTGTTGATAAAATATTGCTTTTTGAAGGGAAAAAATACAGTTGAAGCAAAAACTTGGCTTGATGACGAGTTGTCCAGACGCCGCCCCAGGAAAATCAACCATCAAGGATTGGTATGCTAAGTTTAGACGTGGTGAAATGAGCACCGAAGACGGTGAACGCAGTGGACGCCCAAAAGAGGTTGTTACCGACGAAAACATTAGAAAAATCCACAAAATGATTTTGAATGACCGTAAATTGAAATTGAATGAAATAGCAGGCACTCTAAAGATATCAACTGAACGTGTACATCATATCATTCACGAATATTTGGGTATGAGAAAGCTCTGTGCAAAGTGGGTGCCGCGCGAGCTCACTTTTGACCAAAAACAACGACGAGTTGAGGATTCGGAGCAGTGTTTGGAGATGA
Source organism: Microdon myrmicae (assembly GCA_963931805.1). Lineage (NCBI taxonomy): Eukaryota > Metazoa > Arthropoda > Insecta > Diptera > Syrphidae > Microdon > Microdon myrmicae. The sequence continues at coordinate 74,252,262 of OZ007500.1, read as the reverse complement.
TCAAGCGTAATAAACCCGAGTTTTTGCGTCGATATGTGACAATGGATGAAACATGGCTCCATCATTTCACTCCGGAGTCCAATCGACAGTCATCCGAGTGGACTGCACACGATGAACCCGCCCCAAGAATTGGAAAAACGCAACAGTCGGCTGGCAAGGTTATGGCGTCTGTATTTTGGGATGCGCGCGGAATAATTTTCATCGACTATCTTGAAAAAGGAAGGACCATCAACAGCGACTATTACACAGCGTTATTGGGTCGTTTGAAGGACAAAATCGCCGAAAAACGACCACATTTGAAGAAAAAGAAAGTGCTGCTTCACCAAGACAATGCACCGTGTCACAAGTCAGTGAAAACGATGACAAAAATCCATGAATTGGGCTTCGAATCGCTTCCGCATCTACCGTATTCTCCAGATCTGGCCCCCAGCGACTATTTCCTGTTCTCAGATCTCAAAAGAATGCTCGCTGTGAGGAAATTTTCGTCGAATGAAGAGGTGATCACCGAATCTGGGGCCTATTTTGAAGCAAAGGACAAATCGTACTACAAAAAAGGTATCGAAAAGTTGGAGGGTCGCTATAATCAGTGTATCACCCTCGAAGGGAATTATGTTGAATAAAAAAAACGAATTTTGCCAAAAAAATGTGTTTTACTATGGAAGGCCGGGGACTTTTCAATTGACCTGTTATTTATTCATCCTAGAACAAAATATTAATTTGAGTCGACAATCACTCCGAATCACGAATTGCCCATCTAAAAAAAAATGGGTGGAGAGGGCCGACTTTAGCGAGACAAGGACAGATGTCTCCTTCATCTTGTCTCCCACCCACATCGGTGAGGATGTTGGGCTCGGTCTCGCGATATCTGAAAAGAAAAGTAAAAGGGGGGGTATCCAGGGATAGTGTGGACAGTGTTAGTCCAGGTGTTCTCTAACTACTTGTATAGAGGGATGGTGCGAAAGAAATCGTACAAGACCGGCAGGTCTTGGGTGCGGTAGTAAACGCAGATCACGTCTTTGGCGTCTGATAATCTGCGCTTTGGTTTGTGTTTGTGCCGTCTTGTACTGTGCGTTCGCGTGTGTGGTTTGTTAATAGTAGACCCTATGGGATGGATCCAGGAATTCTCTATTATAGAGGGGAATGTTGTAGGGAAGGGTGCTTTCTTCAGTTTTGTACTGAAGAAGAAATTGTTGGGGTTTGATCCGAAGAGATCGAGAGAGAGAAGGGTCAAGAACGCAAGATTCCCGTACAAGTAGGTTCTCGCTGTTCTGAATGTTTTCGAGGTACTTATATGCTAATTGAAGCAAGTACTCGTCGATAGGGCTAATGGAGGCGCCTTCGTATAGGTGAGAGTTGGGGTAATGACGACCGTCAGGCCTTCTAGAATGATTGATACATCTTCTGAGAAGTTTTCTTTTGAAAAATCGAAGTCTTTCCATTTGAGCCGAAGATATGCAGGACCATATGGGAAAGGCGTACGATATTCCAGATCGGATTAGCTGCTTATAGCAGAGAAGATTAACCTTGGTGTCAACTTTGTTCCTCCACTTCAAGATGTTGTGCAGTTGCTTAGACCGACCGAGGCCCCTTTGGAGAATGTGGGTCACATGTTTGATGAAATTCATTTTTGGGGTATAAGTGACCCCAAGATATTTCATCCCGTCCTGTGGTCTAATCGTAGTATCTCCCATTTTTATTCGAATATTCTGTGAATATCGAGAAGTAGGTTGGGAGTGTTTACTACTCAGAATTATAGCTACTGCTTTCGATGGATTAAGTCGAATTTTCCATCGACTGTAATACTGATACAGTTCGTCCAACTGACGGTTGAGTCGATTTGTTGCGAGATTAGAGCCTTTGGTTGACGTGTACACCAGGACGTCATCCGCGTAGCATATCTGGTTTACTCGCCCGTCTACAGGGCGGGGAATATCGGAGGTGTAAATATTGAATAAGATGGGGCCTAGAATGGAGCCCTGTGGTACGCCTGCAGCGGCGTGAAAAGTTCGGGAAAACTTTCCATTCACTCTAACTTGGAAGGTTCTGTTTCGAACGAACTGGTAGATGATACTGTAGCGATTCTACACACACAATTCACAAGCAAAAATAGTGAAGAACACCGAACGAAAAATCGAATAAGAAAAATACATCAGAACCGTATACCAAGCGATAAATAAAAATAATTCACATCAGTGGAATATAGTCGAGTTTGGAAATCAAATTCTAAACACGGTCAGTAGTCTGATGTTTCACTGCTTCGCTTTTCAACCGTTTCATCGTGTGTTCAATTCACCTTCTTCACTATCCTTGCTTAACGCTACAATAGTACATAGCGTTCTACTGAGGCCAGTATTCAATAATTTAAAAGCGAGACCTTCGATCCAAGTTGTGTCAAATGCTTTTTCAATGTCTAGGCTCACCGCAACGGTGGGTTCCTTATTAAAGAGCCGCACGCAGACGTGGTTTTGGAATATGTTGAGAGCCATAGGGCGGAAGCTTGGGGGGGTGATACGTTGGTTTCCCAACTTTATTCGACAGACAACAGCATGCTTCCAAGCTTGATGAAAGTACCCCATGTTGTAGGCATGGTTAAACAGAATGGAGAGCTTTATAAAGAATAAGACAGAAAGCCTTCGCAACGAGTGGTATGACATGTTGTCGATACCGGGTGACTTCTTAGGGTGTCGAGATTTAACCAGGCTCTGTAGGGTATTTGGTTTGATGAAACCGTGACCATTATCACGTGTGTCATCGAAGTATGCACTGTTAGTTGGGTTAAAGACAACAATTGGCTCGTTGAAGTCGTCCAACTTACTGTGGACCTCTGAACTAATGATCGCATTAGTATCCGGGTCGCCATCTTGGAGAGTAAGTTTGTGATTGTTTTCGAAGGTCTCTCCGATGATATTTGCTTTGTTGGTGTCGTTATTAACAACAACACCATTGTGCACGATTAGCCCAGTGATACGGGAAGTGCCACATATCTTTTTGACATTTTTATTAACGTTCTGGTCCATCTGTATACCCTTCAGTTTGTCTTCCAATTGTCGGGTACGATTGTTTTGGATTCTCTGTTTTATCAGTGTACCAATATTGTGAATAATGGATCGCAATAATGGCTCCCTTTGCGTAAAGCGGTGACGATATCTCATTCTGCAGAGCTTTTTACGCTCCCGGATGAGACGAAGAGTGATGTCGTCATGGGAAATCTGATAGGTCTTTTCAAGTTTATACTTCGGGACATGAGTCTCCGAAGTTTCAACTAGAATCTCGTGAAGTCGTTTTGCAACATTGTTTATCTCAACCGTCGTTAGGTTCCTGTCAGTGGGAAGAGAGAAATGGTGGAGTTTATCGTTCAATGTAATATTGAAGTTGTCCCAATTTGTCCGCCCATAATCGGGTATGTATCTGATATGAGCCCGGGATGCTCGATAGCCGCGAATGAATGTGGTCACAGCATTGTGGTCAGATACACCCACTGAAACTTGAGGAGGAGTGATTTGTGGAAGTAAGTCTTTGGACACAATAAATATGTCCAGAATAGAGTTACCTCGAGTACCAACCGTAGGTGCGACTATTTCGAAGTTGAGGGCATACATGTTTGCGGTGTACCATTGGTACAGTTTTGTGCCATTTGGGCAAGAGACAGAGTTGTTCCAGTGGGGATGTCTGGAGTTAAAATCGCCGCCTATGATGAAGGGTGTATGCCCCGAGGTCCTTATTAGTTTGCCGATATCTTCGGGATTAATGGGGCCATTATTGGTTTTATGCGAGTGGTATACGGAGTATATATTCACTCTACCATTATTAGCATTATTAGATGCAGTTCAACCCCAGACACCTCTATTGACTCAAAGTGTGGGAGGTCAATAGCTTCATGGCGAAGTCCGCTATTAACCAGTATACAAGTGCCACCTCCGTTGATGGTGGGACCGCCAGTGAGGGTTCAATCTCTTCGAATCATGGAGAAGTTTGGGAATACGGGACGGTGACATGGATGCAACCTAGTTTCGGTTACAAGTACCACGTCCGCCCGGTTTTCCTTTATGAAGTCAGAGACTATCATACGCTTGGAATGCGAAACAAGGGAGTTGACATTTATGAGGATAACTTTAATTTTGGAAGCCATTGTGGAGGGTATGTCTTGCATATGCAGTGAAAAGGAGTGCCTCCCTCTCAGCCTCGGTTGATAGTTTCTCATATCGGGATCGAATGTCTTCAATCAGGCGGGAGAAACTAAGTAGTTTCTCGAGCATTGAAGATTGTCCCCTCGGAAGCTTTTGCACCGCCGCTTGAATTTGAGGCGTCATGTTGGCCTTTGCCGGGGGTCGCTTAGGGACTTGAATATGTTTTTGAGGGGGAGGAGTTGGGAGAGTTTTTATATTCTTTGCCTGCTGTCCCCTAAGCATGTCGGCAAATGTAAATCCATTTTGGATGAGGCTTTGTGTGGCCTGTTTTTCGAAGTCTGACTTGGCTGTTTGCTTAGCTCGAGTCTTCTTGGATTTTTGTATGATTTCTTTATATTTAGGACAATTCCTGTAACTAGCCGGATGTCCTTTCTTGCCGCAGTTGCAGCAAAATGTGTTATTTCATCCTGCACATTTGTTGCGGGGTCGTATATTGCTAGCGGTAGTTCGCACTTGCCAATATCGTGGGATTTTCCGCAACGAACGCAACGGCGACTCATGTTGCAGTTTCGGGAAACATGCCCGAAACGTTGGCAACGTCTGCATTGAGGCATTTCTCTGTTATGAAATACCTCGAAGACAACTTGCTGATGCAAAGTTGGAAGCGACTTTGTCCGTATTATGGAATCTATGTCGGTTCCTGTGGCAAGGAGAAGCTGCCATATGTTCAGCTTGCTGTATTTTTGTGGTCTGATGTTCACAAACCGTTGTGGGGGAGAGCATTTTTTGACGTCAATGAATCTGACGTTAGGAAATGTTGTCTGAAGAGCAGTTACGATGTCGTCCTTTTCCCAAGAGGCAGCGACTCGTTTTAAGAAGATTGTCCTCGATTTTTCGTCGGCCGGGGTGAAGGTGTAATAATTTACCTCCTTGGCCTTGCGGTTGTCGTTAACCTTGTGGTAGGTTTCCCTATCGTAGGTTATGATTTTGTTTAGGGATGGGCTTAAGGTCTTTGCCTTGAAGTTGGAAATCCCTAGTCGGTTCATGTCACCGACGAAATTTTTTAAATTGAGGTCTCGTGCAAAGACCCCGGGTTGCTGCTTCTTCTTAGAAACAGGTGGGCGGACCCGGCCCTCTGGCTGGACAGTGTTGGGAACCGGAGTTGTCCTCGGAGGGCAAGGCAAGGAGGCACGATTTTCGGGTAATTTGGGGTTACCGCGGGGTTCGACAACTTTTTGGGGACAGATGATGATGATGATGGGGATGGTGTTGGCGGGCAGCCGGTAACGACGCGCTTATTGAAGGGACCTCCCTCGCAGCTTGTTGTTGGGAGCGGCGTTTTTCGCTTTGGGGCCCTAGATGAATTTGGGGTAGGGGTACGCGACTGACCGTCGTCCACTTAATCATCAGAGTTGTCAGTGACAATCTCTAACTCGGGCTCGAGCTCTGATTCTGAATCAGAAGCTTCCGAACCGGCACCGAACGGGGACGTGGATGGGGCAGCCACCAGTCGCGACAATCTATTTTTTAGGACCGCGTTCTCAGCCCCGAGAGCCTCGAGGTCCTCCTTCAGTCTCTTTATGAGAGCCATCATGCCCTGATCCGGCTGATGGCCCACACCACGAGAAGAGCAGGTGTCCATGTTTTATCAGTCACAAAACATGTGAACAGATGCGACAAAAGACAAGAAGCGCGCGGAAAGAAGGAAAGAGAGGGGGAACAAACAAAAGCCAACAAATAAAACCAACAACAAAAACGAAAGAGAAACAAAAACCAACAAACGAAAAAGAAACAAAAAGCAACAAACGAAAACAAAAGGAAGAGAAACAAAAAACCTAGTCGCAAGGTTTTTTTTTTTATTTTTTTTTTTTAATAATTTAAATTTTAAATTTTCGGATTTCCTTTATTTTTTTATTTTTTTTAAATTTTTTATTTTTATTTATTAATGTTACTCCAAGGATTTACTATTACTATACTATTACTATTTATTGGCCTCCGCCATCGTTCCCTGTCCTACGCGCTCTCCTTCCATGCTTGACCATCCGATCCGATCTCCTCAAGGTCAAACCTTCCAGTAGGGCCACCCATGTCAGACAGGCTAGCGAGGAGTAACACACAAAGATCTACCACCACTAATCCAGCGTGTTACGCATCACCGTGCCCTTGGGATGGTTAGCAGCCAGGGGTGTACGAGCTGTATTATAACGGCGCCTCTCTGACAGCGGGTCGAATCAGAGCAGTAAGCAGACCTTACCATACCAAAGTGGGGCTCTGATATGGCGGACTATTTGAACCCCCAAGACTCGTGGGAACAACAATGAATAATCAATATACAAAAAACAATCCTACGAAAACCCCGGTAGGCGTAGGTGTGATGAGCCGAGACTACCATAAGGGAACAAATCATCAAGAAAACATCGGCTCTGCAAAAAGAAGACGTAGGGGAAAACGTAAAAAGCGAGATATACGCGTCGGCACATGGAATGTTCGAACGTTATATAAACCAGGCGCGATACAGACGGTCGTAGAAAACGCGAAACAATATAAAACGGACATCGTCGCGCTTCAGGAAGTCCGACTCCCACATCAAGTAATCCAAGGATTTTCAAAGATAAATGACTGCCTTCGCAAATGGTAGATGACTTCTGCGGATGCCGTCGATTTCGTGCCATACAGCTAAATGTACTTGGAAAAAGCGTCCACAATGACCAGGATGTAAGTCTTCCTGGTTGACGCCAGCGGACCCAACTGTCGAAGGGCACGCTCCTCTTCTCCACAGGATTCAGGAATCCGTATCGTTTTTCTCGTTTTCGCTCCGCCAGTATACACGAAATACAGTTCCGAATTACCTTTTCAATCTTAATCCTTAAATCGGGGATACAGCAATCATTCTGGACCAGCGCCTCTGTCTTATTGATCCCGAAGTGACCTCGTTCATGGGCTTTTTGTATCACCTGTAGCTGCATTGACTTCGGAATCACAACGCGCACCTCGTCACGAACATCTTTATATAATAAACCACGTTGCAAGGTATAGTCATCGAGCTTTCCTTCTTCCAACCGCTTGACCTTCTCCTTCAGGTCGTTGTCGTGCCGCTGTGCTTTCTTGAGTCGCGCAGTAAGGCATTCGTAGTTCTCATTATTAATTACCAAGCATCCGGGAAGTGAGTTTCGGCTTAATGCGTCAGCATGCTTCATACCCCTTTCCGGTCTTCTATGCTCTATCGAATACTGGAATTCTAACACAATGCCCATCGAGCTTCTCAAACGCAAAGATCTTTCTTCCTCACCGTCATTGTAAAGCCTTTGCAATCGGTTACATTCTTAAAATGTATATCCAGCAGATATACTCGGAATCGCCGAAATGCCCCGATAACTGCAAAAACTTCAAGCTCATAGCTCGAATACTTCTTCTCCACCAGCGTTGTTTTACCGCTAGCGAAGTATATTGCATGCAGCAGGCCATCGTTTTCGTCACGTTGCAAGAGGTTGGCTCCGTATCCATACTTCGATGCGCCCGTCTGGTGTTCCGTCTCAGCTCCTATTCGATACAAATTAAGCACAGCTTTTTGCCTTAGGCACGTCTTCAGTAGTTCGAAAGCTTCTTTTTTGTCGTCTCCAAAATTAAATTGGACATCTGCTCGCAAAAAGCTTGCACTTGTCGGATATTCTTAGGTTGGGAAAAACGTCTAACCGTTTCAGTTTTCCGTTCCGTGGGCCGGACGGTTCCGTCTTAGGTAATGTGGCCCAAGAATTCAACACGTCCTGTCAGGAAACAACATCTCTTCCAGTTGATACTCAGCCCAGCCTTCCTTGCGGTCTCCAGTACGTCTTTCAACCTTTTCAGCCCATCCTCGCGATTGTAGAAAAGAACATTCAGATCATCCATGTACGTTAAGACATGCCCATCACGAATGGCGTCTCGAAATATGGCATTTACAGATCGTTGAAGAACTGATGGTGAATTACACAGGCCAAAAGGGATACGCAGGAACTCAAATTATCCGTCTGGAACAATAAATACGGTATATTTAATACTTTCGGCATCGACTGGCACGTGGAAGAAACCATTCTTCAAGTCGGGTGTACTGAAGATCTTCGCGTCTTGCAGTTTATGCAGTTGGTCGTCGATTATCGGCAGGGGATATCTGTCTCGGATAATTTTTGTTATTCAGAGGTCGATAGTCAACGCGCAATCGGTGTGTTCCGTCTTTCTTCTTGACTAACAATTGGACTGGCATAGTCAGATGATGAGGGTCGAATGTGCACTGGTTCTGCCATTCCGATATTTGATTGTTGACTATGTGCCTTTCGTTGGGCGCAGGCCGCCTTGCCTTTTGATATACTGGTTCGTTGTCTTTTAATATGAGTCTCATACTCAGTCTTGTCTCCAACGTCTTGTTGGGCCTGTCATTTTCTATGCACGTCATTATTTCTTCACAAACAACACGTATGAGAGTTGGAAAACAGAGCCCATCTATCATGGCTTCTGTTTGGAATTCTCCTAGCGCCTTATGAGCAGGTGATCCTATTCCTGTGAACTGTACTTCAGTCAGCTAAAGCGGTGGTGATCCAATTCTCTGGTACTCGTCTCTGCGGATGAGAGTCAGATCGCTCCCGGTGTCGATGAGTGCGTCGATATTCTTGCCATGAATCGTTACAATCTTCATATACTTCTTCCGTGGACTGCGTATTACAATGCAAACCTCTTTATTCTGCTGACATTTTGTTGCGAGGTGACCGTGTTCGTTGCAATGGAAACATTTCGGGCCTAGCTCTTTTGCGGGACATGTTGCGCTTACACGACCTGCTGCCCCGCAATTGAAGCAATTTTTACGATATGTGTTTTCTTCGTTGCCAGTGGCTTTGTTCTTCTCGCCTCTAGCATTGGGTTTTTTAAGTGACTTTTCATCCTTTTTATTAATGCGTTTGCTGACGACTGTTCCCGCAAGGTTTTTTTATCGAATGCGTCGATTAAAGATTCCTTCGTAGGAAAGCACTGCATGCGAGCTTGATTGCATAACAATTTGTCAGGGATACATTCGATAAGATAATCTATCATATCTTCACTATTGCACACGGTAACCCATCACAATCTCATCTTGTGTGTATTCTCGGAAGGCCTGGTCTTACTTCCATATTCGTCCTTCAATTTTTTTGCGTAAGCCAAAATCCCCAAAACCCCCCCTCTCTATAATTATAATCGCGACAAGTAGTAAATTTGCATTTTGTTCAATCCGACGGATCGCACCAGTTCGTGGTTGATCTCCCGACGGCGCGAACATCCCTGTATTAGAACTCGTTCCGGTACAGAACGGGGAAGCTTTTGAATTCTCCGGAGCGCTACCACTTGCAACTGTTCAAAAAGAACTACAACAGTTATTTGGTGGCATCTCGGGGCGCTATAGGCCCCCCTCTCCCGAGAGAAGTATAAAAAAAAAAAAGGAAATTATCGGTGGTACCGTCGAGCTCACTTACTAATTCAGCAAACATCTTTATGCTCATGTTTGATTTTGATATCTTGGTTCTCCTCCTCTTTGATGATTTTCCTCCAATTGCCCGATGGATCTTGTACCAGTCGGGTGATTGTCTCGGCTTTCGTACCCTCATTATCGGCACTACAACCGGGATCCGGTCTTGGCCTTGGGCGTCCTGATTTACGCCATCCCTCCATCGCAAGCAAGGTCTGTCGCGCTGTCTCTTTCCATACATCCTGCCACAAAGGACTTTCCGGGCAGGCTCCTCTTCGCTCATTCGAGCTAGGTGTCCCGCCCACCGGAGTCTACCGAGCTTGATTTTTCTTACAACATTAGTTTCAAGGTAGATTGTACTTCCTTTTCCCCTCATTAATGTGTAGTCCCAGTTTTGTCCCGCCTGCTCGGTCTGGGTGAAGGAGTCCTGTACAGCCGATTCAGTTCTACCGATGATGTCGATGTCATTTGCGTAGGGAAGCATCTGGTTGGACTTGGTGATAATAGTCCCTCTAGTTGTGACGCCAGAGTCACGGATTGCTTTCTCCAACGCCAGGTTGAAGAGGAGGCAGGCCAGACGGTCCCCTTGTCGGAGTCCATTAAAGATATTTCTTGATTTGGACAGCAATCGCACTATTTTTACTTGACTAGTTACGTTGGTCGTCGGGGAGCCCTCTGGCGCAAGACTTATGACCTTGCCCGGAAAAAAACAAATCATTATGGAAAATTTAACAACCCCCAGGGCTTGCTAAATAAGGCCAAGACCAGTTCCCGGTTGTAGTGCCGATGATGATGATGAGTTACGTTGGTCATGGTCAACCTACAAAGTCGTATCAATTTGTTTGGAATGCCGAATTCTCATCATCATCATCATCGGCACTACAACCGGGGACCGGTCTTGGCCTTATTTAGCAAGTCCTAAGGCTTGTTAAATTTTCCATAATGATTTATTTTTTCTGGGCAAGGTCATTAGTCTTGCGCCAGAGGCTCCCCGACGGGGAATCGAACCCCGGTCTCCCGGGTGACAGGCGGGTATACTAACCACTATACTATCGAGGAGCCTCATAGGTCATTTTATTGTCAATATATTGGCGAAACGCCGAGAGATCTTTCTCTCATGGCATTATATAGTTCTACCCTGGCTATGCTGTCGTAGGCGGCCTTAAAGTCTATAGATAGATGATATAATGGAATCTTAAATTCCTGACATTTGTCCATCGCCTGCCTAAGGGTGAGTATCTGATCAATTGCTGATTTGCCTGGGATGAAGCCACACTGATATTGACCAATTATGACTTTAGCGTATGGGGCTACCCGATCTTGTAGGATAGTGGAGAGTATCTTATAGGCGACTCTCAGCAATGTTATATCCCTATAGTTGCTGCACAGTGTGATATCTCCCTTCTTATGTATGGGACAAAATATACAACGACGCCAATCTTCCGGCATATCCTTTTGCTCCCATACGTGCACCACTATCTCATGAATTTCGTGATGTACCGCTGTCCCTCCTTATTTGGTCAGCTCAGGTGGTATGCCATCAGCTCCAGGGGCTTTATTTGATTTGAGCTGTCTAATGGCTTTTAATGTTTCCTCAATGCTTGGTGGCGGCAGCATTTGGTCTTGATCTTGCATTGGTGGAGCCTCCAATTCTTATGTGAGCTGACCATTTAGCAATTCATTCAAGTGCACTTCCCATCGCTCCAGAATGCCTTCAGGATCGGTGATCGGTGATCAGATTACCCTCTTTATTCTTGCAATAAGTGCAGCGTGATGTGTACCGCGTCATTCTGCGGATTACTTGGTAGAACTTCCGCGCCTGTTGCTCTCTACTTTTCTCTATTTCTCAGACTAGATTTTTTTCCAGGCACTTTTCCTTTGCCTGTGGACACTTTTTTCAGACCTTTTGAGCTCTTTGTATTTTTCCTCGCGTACCCACGTCCTATGAGACTGCTGCATTGCCCGATATGCAGCATTCTTACGTTCAGTCACTAGATTGCACTCATCATCTAACCAGTCGTTCCGATCTCTAAGACTACTGCCTAAGATGGAGTTGGCAGTGCTAATGACAATATTCTTAAGGCATTTCTCTTCTACGCCCGGCATTCTGGCCCCAGGACTTACTCTCCCTCCGTCGAGCTCTTCGAGGGCGAGTCTTAACGCATGACCAAAGGTGTTACTGGTATTTTCATTGCGTCAGGCAGCCGTGTTGATTCGAACCTGATCCGCGGATGCAATACGTCTTCGTAAGGCAATCCGCGCTCGGAAAACTATACCAACAAGATAGTGATCCGAGTCGACGTTGGCACCTCGGTACGTTCGTACCGTCATCAGGCTCGAGGAGTGGCGGCGATCTATCAACACGTGGTCAATTTGGTTGCGAGTGGCTCCATCAGATGATACCCAGGTGGCTTTGTGAATATCTTTACGCGGAAACCTGGTACTTGCAACGACCAAGTTTTTTGATGCTGCCAGTTCGATGACTCGTAGTCCATTGTCATTAGTGTTCTCATGCAAACAATGCGAACCTGTGCAGTGCCTGAAAACCGGCTCTCGACCTATATTGGTATTCAAATCACCAAGAACGATTTCCACATCGTATCTTGGGCAGGCATTGAGGGCCCGTTCGACGTTCTCGTACTATTCTTCGTTTTCGTCGTCAAGGGACTCCTCGGTAGGTCCGTGAACGTTTATGAGGGTTATGTTCTTAAACTTGCCTCACACGCGAAGAGTGCATAGCCTTTCATCTATTGCATTAAAACCGATAACGGCAGGCTTCAGTTTTTGGCTGACAAGAAAGCCTACCCCGAGCACATGGTGTTTTGCATGACAGCTGTAATAAATATCATACTCGTTTCTTTGAATAACCCCACTCCCCGTCCATCTTATTTCTTGTAATGATGTTATGTCAGCCTTATATTCGGACAGGGCATCGGCTAGCTGCTGTGCAGCTCGAGCTCTGTATAGTGAGCGGACGTTCCATGTAAAAATTCTTAAATCATTTAGCCATTTTTGTTTCCGTGGTCGTCGTCGTGTATCCGGTCCATATCCGAGGCTTGTTAAATTTGCCATAATAATTCATTTTTACGGGCCTGGTTATTAGCCTTGCGCCAACCTTTCTCAGGATGTCGCTGCATGCATTGGGTCACTACTTGGCGGGTGCCAAAGTAGCTATCCAGGGGTGTCACGTGGAGATTGCATGTCAACTTAGATTGAACAGGGACAAGGGTCGTCCTTGCCTTCGCCGAGTTGAAAGCAATCAGTAACTTTGCCCTGTATGTTCGCACCCATCGCTCGGATATTCCTATAATGTTTATTATGATGGTTTTGTAAATTTGTGATAAGCAACCCAACTCCATGGAGTCCTTTTGTTTGGCCAATATAGCACAGGATATAGTCATTGTATTCTTCAATATTAGAGCCCAATTTTTTTACTTCTGGCAGCCCTAAAATTTCACATTTTACATTCCTAAGTGCATATATGGGTTAAAAATATCTCCTTCTACAACTAAAGGTAGATTTTTTAACCCGAATATGCATTCAGGAATGTAAAATGTGACATTTTAGGGCTGTCAGAAATAAAAAAAAAATTGGGCTCTATTATTGAAGTCAAGACAAGGATCTTACGTTGTAACTACAAATATTTAGCGTCGTTAAGTTATTCGTTTCTAGTTCGTTACTTACAGATGGAGGGTGGTGGCTAATTTCCCACGATGACCAGAGTCGGCTTGGGAAATGTTTTATCCTTATAATTTAGTTGAGGTTTATTTGTTGTGTTATTCTGGTGGCTGATGGATATTTCCTATGGTTTTTGTTCACTTGAGGAAGGAGTTAAAAGAGAGTTGCTTCTTCCTCTCATCTTGTCAAATGTGTTTATCGTGTTCGTCTTGGTGGTAGCATTCTGTTTCTTTGATTCGTTTGTTGTAGCAGGCGAAGTTGAATGATCTCTCTTCCGTTTTTCGTTTCCAAGACAATAATATAGATTAATAATGGTTTGGTGGAATGGAATTTCATTTTTTTAAATTTTATTTCCAGACGTTTTTGACTTGATTCGGATTGTCCGAACTAAATTAAATATGCACCATTTATGTTCTACAATTTGTTTCCATTTTAAAAGTGGTTTCATAATGTATCTCATAAAAACCTTGACTCCTATTTGAAAAAAACTCGACCAAGCCAGTTTTACCATCTTCTGCTAATATTAATTTTTTATCACTGAAGAAGTTTTCTAATGAGAAGAGATGATCATCGCTAGGTCCGGACTATAAAGTGGATGCATCAAAACTTCCCAACCAAACTCTAAAGTAGTTGCACCAAAACTTCCCAACTAAACCCTAAATGGATTAATCAAAACTTCCCAACCAAACTATAAAGCGAATGCATCAAAAATTCCCAACTAAATTATCGGAGTTTCTGGCGAATCATTATACATGTGTGTGACCTAGCATTGTCCTGATGAAACACAACACCCCTTCTGTTGGTCAATTCAAGCCATTTCTATTCAATCGGCAGCTTCAAGCAACCCAGTTAGTTAACAGTGAAAGTCCGGATTTAGAGGGTGTTTTTTAAATATATTTTTAATAAATATACTTTCCTCGGGGCAGGCGAACTTACGGCGCCGCCACGGCGCCCCGAGTTGCCACCGAATAACTTCCAGTTCTTTTTGAACAGTTGCTGGTTGTAACGCTCCGGAAACACTCGCGCGGGGAGGAAATTCCACAGCTTCCACGCTCTGTAACAGAACGAGTTCTGTCCCAGAGATGTTCACGCCGTCGGAAGATGAACCGCAAATTGGTTGGATCCAACGGATTGTCTTGTGGGGCACATAAAAACCGAATTGCGCGGAACAATACCACGAATCTCCGAAGAATAGGACCCGTGATAATATCTGTAAAACAGACCGGGGTCAGCTACGTGCTTTCAATGTGATAGCGATTGTAATGCCGACGTCAGCGCCGTGTCCCCGATCAGGCGGATCGCTCGCCTTTGTATGCTCTCAAGCATACTTAGGAGCGGAGCTCCAAACATGAGAGCAATTTTCGAGCGCTGGTCTAATTTGGGATTAATACAGGAGAAGAAGTTGAGTCGGACTAAAATACATCTTGGCTGTAAAAAGAAAAGAAGCCATGTTTGACACGTGTTTATGGCACAATACATACCCACAGACAGTGACGCCGAGCAATTTCATGCTTTCCCCAGATTCAAAGACCTGGCCATTCATCATCAGCTGTGGAACCGATGATCCACTTTTCTTTGTGAATGTTGTATACTGTGTCTTCGTTGCATTGAAGTCGACTAGATTGGCTTTTCCCCACTGCAGAACCTTATCCAGATCCCAATTCAGAGAATTGATCTGGCCACACTCAGTTGGAGCCACGTTGATGCACTAATAGGCCGGTCACTTGAAAAAGAGGAAACAAGCGTACGTACGCAAAACTGAACAACCTGTTATCTGTTGACTGAACAATCTGTTCTGTTGTTTTTTTTTTTGCCGCTCACATTTCTTATCAAACCAATGCTTATCAGACGTACTTCGTTTGATGGAATGCGGAATGTAGATCTCCATCCCGAGAAGAATAATCTCGGCGACAGACTCCGCGTATACATCGACATCGGAGTCTCCAAAGCACACCTCCGACCACGGAAAAGATGCGAAGAAATCTTACAAATCGTCCCAGTTGGCAACCCCATACCTCCATACATGGTGAAGCTGCTTAGATCGGTTATTCTCTTGAAATGCAAGTGGTTGCGCAACCGAGACCAAGCAGTGTTTGGAGTTTCGCAGTGGTACAGCAACCTTCACGGTATAAATGCTCGGCTCGGGTGTAAAAAACAGGTCCAGCGTCTTCGTATAATCGCCTCGGGCATCCGGAACTCGCGTAGGATCCTCCACAAGTTGAGTCAAATTGCGGCTATCACCGAACATCCCCGCTAGCCTCCCAGCCTCGTCGGTTCTGTTAGAATGTACCCACCAGTCGGAGTTGTGTACATTAAAATCGCCAAGGACGACAATTCCAGAAACCGGGTGGTTGATCTGTATCCAGTCGACGGTACCTGAAAGATGTTCGAAAAGTGTCACCGGTCGAGCATCGTTCGCGGAGCGGTAAAGAGAACAAAGAAATTTAACAGAATTCCTCGGCAGGACCTTCAATCACATGATGTTCTAACGCCTGCATCCTCTGGCAAGCCAGATCGGATCGCGTGAAGACACAGACTCCACCCTTAAAACGAAATCTCGAATGCATGTCGTATCCTGAGCAACGACGATTTGTCGAATCAGTTGACGAATAGACCTGGGTCTCAGTTAGGACAAGGATATCAGATTTCGCTGTCCGCAAATATTGGTGGACGGCGTTTACATTCGTATTGATGAAACCGATGCCCCTGATGTTACAAAATGCCGTTATCATTCGCACGTCGACAGAGCCTCGAGAACGAACCCGATTACGCGATGACGAATTTGTTAAGGTTCGGTTATTTACCAGAACATGTGCATGATGTTTCTCCCAGGCATGGTTCTCCCCGGAAATGCGAATGGGAAACTAGTTTACGTCTGGAATTCTTAATCTCGGAAGGCATCATCATGACTTATCTCCGTTTCAGTTCGGGCCATCAGCTATACATCCGAAACATAGTCGAAGAATTCTCCCAACGATATCGCGGAATGTACAGCGTGAAGGGTGGCATCTCACCTTGGGACCGACTATCACCTAACCCAATCTTTATCGAATCGGTGCATCGCCAAGCGAACCCGCCCCTTCGTAACCTTCTGCGACATGCCTGCCTAGCTGTGACTATATTCTAGCGCCCTACTCCAAAGTTAGAATAAAATACAAAATTATTCATTACGATTACGGAATTTGTAGATGAAGGTATACAAATTGCAGGTAGTTAGCAGTATGCCCGCTCTACCAGAAGTTGTACGTGATTTACCTTGAAGGTAACGCTATAGCGTTTGGGATGATAGTGAAGAACGTGTGATTCGAACTGACTCTATGACAGTTAGAATCACCAAAAATTGAACCAAAGCGCAACCCATCAGGCTACTGGCCGTGTTTACAATTCGATTTTTAAACTCAAGTATATTCCACTGATGTGAATTGCTATATTATCGCTATGGCATACGGCTCTGATGTATTTTCTTATTCGATTTTCGTTCGGTGTTCTTCACTATTTGCTTGTGAATTGTGTGTGTATCTGTTAGAGACGCTACAGAGGCATAAAATCGAGCAATCAGAATGACGTTGCCATTAGCCCCTTGAGAAGACTAAGTAACTTAAAACAGGTGTGCCTCGCCGGTGTAGCTCGAACTGCCCTCGGCATCAACCCACTTGAACGCCAAAAGAGAGGAATGCACCACCTCAGATGACCCACACAAGTGGTATGAAACCTCAACCAACTTTGCATGCGACGCTAGAGGCAGTTAGACCAAGACCGGTCTACCGGAGTATATTCTAACGCCTTACTCACAGGGCTAAGTGTGGCCAAATGTGTGGTGTTTCTTCACCCTTTCCAATGTGGCCACACTTTATACTACATATACTCGTCCTAAACTAATATTCAGTTTCCTTATTTGATCAGACGTATCCGAAACAGCATTTCACGTGCTAGATAGGTTGCAACAAAAAAGGGGCAGTAAAATTCAGGCGCAAGTCTATCAATTCCGTCAGTAGAACATAGGCGCAACGCATGCCTTTATCCCTTCTACTTAAGTAATTAGTAAATAAAAAAAAGAAATCTATGATTTTCGTATGAAATTGAAGGCTTTATTTAACATAGTTAGAATGATCCGATTTAGGTCAAATATGCACCGTTTTGTTCGATACTTGTTGCCATTTCGAAGGTAATTTCATTATTCCTCTCTCATAGAGACCCTCGTCCATATCGGCAAAAAAATTGGACAGTCGATTTGCACAAGCTTCTCTTCAGGCGAATTTTTTACCAGCAAATTCATTCGCCATATACAGAAACAAGTGGTAATCACCTGGTGTCAGGTCCAGACTATAAGGTGGATGCATAAGAACCTCCTAACCAAGTTCCCAGAGCTGCTGGCAACTCACTCAAGAGACTCAGCAGCGATTCGCAGATGGAAATTCGGTCCATAAGCTTTTTTTGCGTTAACTCGTGTGGTACCCATACATCGAGCTTCTTTTTTTTCTGGGATCACTAGGAATTAATCCCAAAAAGGCAAAAATCCGCCACGCGTCTTCGATCTAACTGTGACTTTAGCGTTAATGTTAGTGCTGTGTTGTCAATTTTGCCATCGAATAGGTTAAAGGTATGTTTTGGAACAAAACTCTAAACATATCTAATAAAAATGCTAAGCGGAACCTTACTAAGCTCTAGTCTTAACAAGTATTCAGTTTTAAATATATTTGGAATCCTTTTGGCCAACAATCGAGGCTTAGAAGGCATTCATGATTCAGGAGCCTTTGCAAAAACCCACAATACCATATATCGCAACATTTTCTTATAAGGAAAATGATTCTTCTCCCGACAAAAATAAACTATTGAATCAAACGAGTAACCTTGTTAGGGTGGATGTAGATATTTAACTTATTGCCATATATTAATGATTCTATCATTTTCTTTCAGACTGCCCAAGTCAAGACTTATCCGAGTAAAATGAAATTCATCTAGGATACACCTGAAGACAAAGGGGAACACACCAATCCTCGAAATCACAACCAATCACTTTGCAACAGTTCTGTTCTGTTTTTTCTTGAAAAACACATCAAACGATAACTTGTTCATTTTAATCGACAGTTGCCTAAAACACTGGAATAATGTTCTCGCAATTTTTATTCTTGAGTGTGTGCTCTCACATAACGATGCTGGTCACAGGACACATTTTAGTCTATTCCAAAAATACAAATCAGGTAAATATCGCCCTTTATCATAAGTAATCCAATAACTTTACCAGGAATAAAAATTGTTTTGTATTTATCAGTTCATAAAAGAGTTTTATGATATACCGGCAGAGTTCGGTAAAACAATACCACCGAACGGAATAAAAGTATCCTCCGTGAAGGCAAGCGAATTCAACGCATGCACACGCATTGCAGATTCACCAGGACCTAAGTATGCTGTTATTATTGAGAGGTGTGCATAGTTTTACATATTCTTTGATACATTTATAATAAGTATTTCCTTCCAAATAAATATACTATAGGTATGTTTCCATATTTTAGGGGTGACTGCAATTTTGAAGTAAAAGTTTTGAACGCACAGGCTGCAAAATTCGATGTCGCTATCATATACAACTCTAAAAACAACGAAGACCTGGGTAAGTTTGAAGCGAACATGTCGAGTTGACGTTGGATTTCGTCTGATTGGGTGATTTAGTGATGAGGGTTTTCCGATGGATGTGTACAATCTTTTTTTTTATAATGTGCTAGCGAACCTTGTTTTGGCAAACTCACTCTGTCCTTCATATCAGGTTTATCTTTCATTTTCCTGTTCGTATTTTGCCTTTTCATAACTTAGTAAATAGTTCCTCTAGTGCGTTTAAAATAGACATGAAGGTTGGAGTAGGTTTTATCCATGTGGAACTAAGTGATGGTCTTACTTGCTTGGGTGACAATACCCACTGAAATTAATCTCGCCATCAACCAACGCTTTCCTCCACTTTAATTTTTACTCGAGAATATTCAGCACTCAATACAGATTTTTGCAACTAGAGAAGGTGGTCAATGCGCCGACGAGGTAGTACCTAGAATGCTGGTGTACTAAAGGAAATCGGCATTCCGTGACTGAACTTCTTTCCGGTAGACCGGTCTTTGTCTAACTGCCTCTAGCGTCACATACAAATGTGGTTGAGGTTTCATACCACTTGTGTGGGTCATCTGAAGTGGGCTATTCCTCTCTTTTGGTGCGCCAGTGGGTTGATGCCGGGACAGTTGGAGCTACACCGGTGATGCACATCTGTTCTCAGTTACCTAGTCTTCTTTATGGTATACTTGGCAACGTCCTTCTAATGCCGATGGATAGCTCGGATATTTTAATTGCTCGATTTTATCCCTCCATTTCCAAATGCCGTAATCGGATGAGTAATTGTGTATTTGAATCTGACTTGTGAGTAGAGTGCTGGAATATACTCATAGGTAGGCCCGCTTGTCGTAAGAAGCAACTAAATGCCGCGTGGTAGGTGGGCTCTCAACGCCCGGTCGCCCGGTCAAATACCACCCCATCAAGCTATAGGGTCCGTGAAATGGTCGGGAGAAATCCCTTGCCATCTTTCGTAGCTTGGCGATGGTCCAGTTCGAGAAAAGGTTGGTTTAGGTGGTAAAATAGTCCCAAGGTAACATACCATCCCTCACGCTGTACATTCCGCGATATCGTTGGGAGTAACTTTCGACTATGTTGCGGGTGTATGGCTGATGGGTCGGACTGACACGGAGGTAAGTCATGATTATGCCTTCCGAGATTAAGAATTCCAGAGGTAAACTAGTTTCCCATTCGCATTTCCGGGGGGAACCATGTCTGGGAGAAGCATCGTGCAAATCATCGCATAATCGGGTTCATTCCTGGGGCTCTGTCGACGTTCGACTGATAACGGCATTTTGTAACATGAGGCGCATCGGTTTCATCAATACGAATATAAACGTCGTCCACTAATATTTGCAAACAGCGAAACCTGATATCCTTGTCCTAACTGAGACCCAGGTCGGTTCGTCAACTGATTCGACAAATCGTCGTTGCTCAGGATACGGCATGCATTCGAGATTTCGTTTTAATAGTGGGGTCTGTGTCTTCACGCGACCCGATCTGGCTTGCCAGAGGATGGATGCGTTGGAAACCAATGACATGGACATCATGTGGTTGAATGTCGTGCTGAGGAATTCTGTTAAATTTCTTTGCTGTCTGTACTGCTCACCGAATGACGGTCAACCGGTGACATTTTTCTAACATCTTTCACGTACCGTCGGCTGGATACAGATCAGCCACCCGACTTCTAAAGCTGTCGTCCTTGGCGATTTTAATGTACACAACTCCGGCTGGTTGGTACATTCTAACAGAACCGACGAGGCTGGGGGGATAGCGGAGATGTTTGCTGTTAGCCGCAATTCGACTCAACTCGTGACGGAACCTACGCGAGTTCCAGATACCCGAGGTGATTATGCGAACACCCTGGATCAGTTTTTTACATCCGAGCCAAGCCTTTATACCGTGGAGGTGGCTGCGTCACTCATCACTTCTTGTTATTGGTCGAGCAGTCACTTGCATTTCAAACAAATAACCGACCTAAGCAGCTTCGCCATGTATGGAGGAATGGGGTTGCCAACTGGGACGATTTGCGAGATTTCTTCGCATCCTTTCCGTGGCCGGAGGTGTGCTGTGGAGACCCCGATGTCGATGTATGCGGGTAGTCAGTCACAGAGATCATTCATTTCATCAAACGAAATTCATTTGATAAACCTTGGTTTGATAAAAAATACGAGCAGATGACAGTGGCAAAAAGTAGAGCTTTTAATCTATGGCGATACAATCCCACCAGGTTAACAGAACGTATCTTGTTAGAGTCAGAAACGCGTGCAACCAGGCGATTGATACCGCGAGGAAGGCCTACAACAACAGAGTGACCAATAAACTCCTTGAGTGCCCAACTGGTTCGCGTCCCTTCTGGTCAATGGAAAGAGCTGTTGTTGCATAATAAATCCCACAGTTAAACTTTGGAGGAATGTTATAAAAAAAAAATTACAAGTATAAATATTAATTGGGATACACATCCTATTGTGAACTTACAATCGAATGTTAGCAATGGAACACACTTGCATTGTTGGGTTGCCACTCGTCGAAGACACAGTAATGACGAAGATTGTGTCCGAAGGTTGACGATGAGCGAGGAATAGGGAGAGAGAGTGGATCTGAATAAGAGTCTGAATTTTGATCTCCTCAAGGCAGGAGCCTTTTTCTGTTTGATCAATAATTTTTGTCGCACGAAGCGAAATAATTATTTTAACTTTTTCTTTTGTTAATTTTTAATTGTAAAAGTGTGTCAAGTTTAATAACCTGTGTATTTAAAATTAAAGTTAAAATCTATGTAAAGCTAAAATTGGTCAAAGTGAGAAAATAAAGGAATACACGCCCGTTGTGTGTGAAAGAGTATCCCGTTTGATTAGAGTTGATTAGCTGGAATCCGAGGTGCATCTACACGAGTGCAAAAGGAGACGACCCTTGTTTAAAAGTCCCCGGACACTACGGGTAAGTGCATTGCATTAAATACAGTATCAGGGCGTATCCAGGATTTAGACCGAAAGATGTACTGTGGCCGCCAACGGCACGTAACGGGCCGTTATGTTGCACTCAGTTGCCACTGGACTTGCGGTTAACGGGTAACGATAGTCCCAAATACGCTCCGTTGATAGAATTACCGCTAACGAGGGAAGTACCTGCATGCGCGCCCCTGAAGCTTCTTGCAATTTTCACTCGGCCACACGACTGCTGAGGAATGGAATTTCTAAAATAATATTGAAGATACTTTCCCCAACACCTAACGCAGCTTTCTGTTATACTACAACCTTTTATTATCTAAACGGCTGGACCCTATGTTACAACTGGCCCTCAGGACTGCGGCTGAAAATACTATATCAGAACCTTTTATATAAGAACTGGCACTGTGGAAGCTCTTATGTATCAACGGGTGCTAACCTTTGTATTATGTTACAATTACTCCATATGCAACAACTAACTTCTTTATACTATGTTACATCCCCCATGTAACAACTGGCGGTACTGCGGACAGTGCTGACAAAATATATATAACAACTTTATTATATAACAACTGGCCCTCAGGACCCAAATAAAATATTATAACAACAGAAAATATTGTAACAACATTCTTCTATTATGTTACAACTGGAAGATTGTAACACCTCCCATGCCCTTCCTCTATTACGTTACACTGTCACCAATAACTTCGCTTCCTCCTCTTTTCCCCTGTTAGTGACGAAGAGCGGGACACTAGTCACAAATTCAAAAGATAAAGCTAAAGTGCTCGCGAATTCAAACCTCGATGTCGGTGTTTTGGAGCCACCTGTGATCGCGCGGTACGATCTTCGATGCGGGATGTGAGCTTCCGCCCGCGTACTATTCAACGCATTCTACGTGGACTGGACTGTAGTAAGGCAACGGACCTGGGCGGAATACCAGCAATAGTCCTTAAGAACTGTCGTCGGTTCTTTGCAGACTCTTCCGCTTATCTTATGCACGGCGGACATTTCCTACCTACTGGAAGGTGGGTCGAGTTCAGCCAATCCCAAAGAAGGGGAAAAAGTGTCTCCCATCAACCGATACCATTACTGTCTATATTATCTAAGGTGATTGAAAAGGTCATCAATATCGAGTTAACTAAGTATTTGGAGTGCAACGGACTTCTGAATGATCGTCAATACGGATTCTGTGGCAAGCGGTCCAGTGAGACCGTTTGACCTTTATAACCGATATATGGACATCTACGATTCAAGGGCATAGTGGGTGAAGAGCGATCGCATTGGATATCTCCAACCCTTTTGACCGCGTCTGGCACGGAGCATTGCTGAGCAAACTTCGTTCACACGGACTTTTCCAGCAGCTTTGCGACTGGACAAGGAGCTTCCTTGAGGAATCTCGAAGGCGCATGCCTAACCTCTCAGGTTTACAGGTATTACCACGGGTACTGTTTTTCGGAAATGCGTGGTATTGTTCCGCGCAATGTAATTTCTCCCGAGAGAAATGTAATTAGAAAAAAAGATCCACCTCTTTTGTCGAAATAACATTCCTATGGAGTTGATAATTCACTGATCCCATTGATAAGAGACTGTTTCTGACCGTTCAATCCAAGTGATGCTAGATGATATCAAATCTGCCTCCCATCAAATTAATCAAGGGTTCTGTACTCTCACCCACTCTCTTCGTCAAAATGATATTTTGTCCATTACCCACATCTCAATTTACTCGTTTGCTGATGATAACATGTTAAGTTTCTCGTAGTCATACGAACATTCCTATCCAAACTCTTTGAACCTCATTACTAATCACCAGGTTATGTTTAATACACTGAATCCGACCTCAACAAGAGACATCAATGGGGATTACCTAACCGAGTAATATACAATGCCTTAAAAACTCAGTACCACCTCTTGTCGTCAACGACGAACATCAAATATACTATCGATGAATGGCACTTTCGCGCCAAATCCTTGCATGACCAGAGAGTGAGACAAAAAATACCACACTCTCCCACAGGTAGTATAAACTTCTGGGCATTTGTGAAGAACATCCAAAATCCGGTCTCCTCATCCATTCCTTCGCTTATAGTCGATGACAGATCTGTCACCAGTGCAATAGAGAAAGCGAATCTACTTGCTGCATATTTTGCAGACAACTCAAGGCTGCCTGATACCACATCAGTTCCGACTCAATTTGAACATAAGCTGGAATTCCGACTCCAACAAGATATATCAATGGGGATTATCTAACCGAGTAGAATTTAATGCCTTAAAAACTCAATGCTGTCTCCTCCCGCCAAAGGAGAACCCCAATGTAAATACACTGTCGATGAACGGCGCTTGCATCTACGAAGCCAAGGAACTGCCAATATGGGCACTCGAATTAATTCGGCTCTCTCTTGTAAAAGATACAAAAAATGCTTCACTCCATCCAACCTGGCCACTATTTACAAGGCATAATTTCGTCCTAAAATGGAGTTCACCTCTATGCGCTAGACGTGCTCAATAGGATCCAAAAATGAGCTGTGAAACTTATTGGGGACCCAGTCGTAAGTCATTCAATTCTATCGTTAGAACACAGGCGCAACGTATCGTGCCTATCTCTTTTCTATAGGTATTACCACGGTCGTTGCTCAACTGAACTTGCTGAATGTGTTCCGCCCCTTCAGACATTTTCCCGTGATACCCGTCAATCTGTGAATGCGGATCAGTTCACGTTAAAAGTGGAGTTTAGGCGCACAAATAAACATAAAGAGTCATTCTTTAGCCGAATCACACGAATGTGGAATGTTCTACCTGATCATGTGTTTCCTAGTCCCTGTAATATTCAGGTATTGAAGACCAAAGTACATCTACATCATCATACACTACCTCTTCTTCGGTTCGCACTGGGCTCTAACATTTAAGGGCAACCTTCAAAATCCTCTTTTGTGTGTGCGTTAATCAAAAAAAAGTACTTGAAATGGTCTCTTTTCCTGCTGGAATATCCAACAGTTTCCATACTTGGTACTACTTCCGTAATTCCATTTTCTCCACAGCTGCTGTCTGCAATAATTTCCGCTCTTTATCACCTTCCACCCGCATTTCAAAATCTCCCTTTGTGCGCGCGTTATTGTAAAAAAAATTTCGAGTCATAATAAACATTGATAGGTGTCGACCAATTCACTGAAATAAGACTTCAAACGACCAGCAAGGAAAATCTTGTATGCCGTGTTTGCGGGTGTATGAACCACAAAGGCGACTGAGCTTCCCGAAGTATACTGCATTTCTTTATTATGAGCGGTTGTCAAGAGCCAATATACTTATATTCTTCTACTTGGTGGTGCTCACTATTCAATGACAATGGGGGAAAAAATGGGATGGCGAGAGGCCTACTTTAGAGAGACAAGGACATACATGTCCTTCATCTTGTCTCTGGGTTCTGATTATCTTGCGATAACCAGAATCACCCACATCCGTGAGGATGTTGAGCTCGGTCTCAAGATATCTGAAAAGAAAGGGGGAGGAGGTATCTAAGGATAGTATGGACAGGGTTAGTTCAAGTGTTATCTAACCACTTGGATGGAGGGATAGTGGGGAAGAAATCGTACAAGACCGGTGAGTTTTGAGTGGGGTAGTAAACGCATATCACGTCCTTGGCCTCTGATAATCTGAGCTTTGGTCGGTGTGTGTGTGTGTGTGTATTTGTGCTGTCTTGTACTATGCGTGCGTGTTGGTAGTGTGTCAGCAGTAGACCCTACGTTAGTGGTCCAGCAATCCTCTATTACAGAGGGGAATGTTGTTGGGAGGGGTGCTCTCTTCAGTATTGTACTGAAGAAGAAATTGTGGTGGTCTGATCCGAAGAGATCGAGAGCGAGAGAAGGGTCAAGAACGCAAGACTCCCGTACAAGTGGGTTCTCGCCTTTCTGAAAGCTTTCGAGGTACTTGTATGCTAATTGTAGCAAGTACTCGTAATTGGGATAATGGAGGCGCTTCGTATAGGCGAGAGTTAGGGTAATGGCGACCGTCAGGCCTTCTAGAGTGGTTGGTGCATCTTCTGAGGAGTTTCCTTTCGAAAACTCGAAATCTTTCCACTTGGGCCGAAGATATGCAGGACCATATGGGAAATGCTTACGATATTCCAGATCGGATTAGCTGCTTAAGCAGAGAAGCTTAACTTTGGTGTCAACTTTGTTGCTCCACTTCAAAATGTTGTGCAGTTGCTTAGACCGACCGAGGCCCTTTTGAAGAATGTGGGTCATATGTTTGATGAAATTCAATTTTGGGGTATAAATGACCCCAAGATATTTCATCCTGTCCTGTGGTCTAATCGTAATACTAATGCATGAAGCAAGGATTGTGAAAACGGTGAGTTGAACACTCGATGAAACGGGTGATAACCGAAGCATCGAAGCATCAGACTAACTGTCGCGTGTACAAATTCGATTTTTAAACTCAAGTACACATCAACTGATGTGGAATTGTTATGTTATCGCTATGGTATACGGCTCTGATGCTTTGCTTATTCGAATTTCCTTCAGTGTTCTTCACTATTTGCTTGTATATTGTGTGTATCTATTAGAAACGCCACACTACTCCCTCATCAGTAACTTTGTTACGATCGACTTCGCGTGCGAACGACGGACCGAGGAACGAGCGAGCGAGAGGACGTCGGAGCAGACGAGTGTGCCGGTGCTCTATGCGGAAGTCGTAATCGTATTAGTAATAAAGACCTGTTTACTATGGGAAAGTGTGTGCTGTGTGTACAGGTCACACTAGAGAATTGTTGCGTTAAGCAAGGCTAGTGAAGACGGTGATTTGAACATACGATGAAATGGGTGAAAAGCGCAGAATTGAAGCATCAGGCTACTGCCGCGTGTACGAATTCGATTTCTAAACGCAAGTACATTCAACTGATGTGGAATTGGTATGTTGTTGCTTGATATACGACAAATGCTTTTTCGTATTCGATTTTCGTTGGGTGTGTGGGGGTATGTGGGTCAGATGTCAGCAGGGACATGGATTCACTACACTCCCACCGGATTAAAACTGCGGAAAGTTCACCAAAACGGCTAAATGAAACGCTAGGATAATTGTCTTTTTTTATTTTCGAGCACGTGCAACTGTAAATCTCCTTATTTCTATTTCCTTAATTATAAGTACACACTTTCAAATGATCAACTTGTCCTTATGTTTTCAAATTGCTTTCGTTCGCGGACGCACGGGTCTACAATCCCAGTTGAATGGATGGGGCGGATTGTCATTTAATTTCACTACCGAATTTACTATTTATCGGGCCGTATACAGGGTCGCGACGTTCCCTTGATAAAGGTTAAATCTATGTTGATTAAATTGAGTTCGGTATTCCGACACGTTATGTGCGCACTCCGGTGGTTTGAACTCGACTCCGTGTATGCGCAATGATGGCTATTTATCGATTAGTTGTGTGTGCCCCCGGTGGCGGTTGGATTGCGACTGACTCATAGAATTGAAAATCCATTGCGTTGTGGCAGTGGCGTCGTAAATTCATTGCCACTTCCTAAGAATTTAGTGGAAGAGTTGCTGTGCCTATGCATATGAGTTTAGTTCCAGCGAATCCTTGCCGTATAAGCTAAGTTGGATTCGTTGGTTGTGTATACCAGGAAATTGAAATTGCTTGGGTGCAAGCAAGGAATATCGTTTAGATAGAATGTTAACCGAAGTCATTTCGGGGAAATGTATGTCGCTTGGTTGGCTGTTAATGTTCCGTTGAGGATTTGGATATGCGCTTTGTTAAGGCATATGAACTACGGGGAAATGTGTGCGGCTTGGTATACGTGCTAATGTTCCGTTGAGGATTTGGATATGCGTTTTGTTAAGGCATATGAACTTCGGGGAAATGTGTGCGGCTTGGTATACTTGCTAATGTTCCGTTGAGGATTTGGATATGCGTTTTGTTAAGGCATATGAGTTTCGGGGAAATTAAGATTGCTTGGTCGCGAGGAGGAAATATAGAGAATTGACCGAAGCAATTTTGGGAAAATGAATGCGCGGATGGTTAGAATATATTCTGTTGAATTATATTCTGTTGGGGGTTTGGAAAATATTTTATTGCAGATTGGGAGATGTATGCTATTGGCGAGATGTGTCCTATTGCGGATTGGATTTTTGCATGTTTGCAGGTTAGGGTTGTGGGTTGGTTCTCCGTGTGATGTAGAGAACCCCCACAGGTGTTCTTCACTATTTGCTTGTGTATTGTGTGTGTATCTGTTAGAAACGCCACAGTATCTCCTATTTGTATTCGAATATTCTGTGAATATTGAGAAGTATGTTGGGAGTGTTTACTACTCAGAATTATAGCTACTGCTTTAGATGGGTTAAGCCGAATTTTCCATCGACTGTAATACTGATACAGTTCGTCCAGATGGCGGTTGAGTCGATTTGTTGCGAGTTTAGGGCTTTTGGATTACGTGCACACTAGGGCGTCATCCGTATAACATATCTGGTTTACTCTCTTGTCCCCAGAACGAGGAATATCTGAGGTGTATATATTAAATAAGATGGGGCCTAGAATGGAGCCCTGTGGTACGCCTGCAGCAGCGTTGAAAGTTCGGGAAAGCTGTCCATTCACTCGAACTTGGAAGGTTCTGTTTCGAACGAACTGGTAGATGATACTACACAGCATTCTACTGAGGCCAGTATTCAATAATTTAAAAACGAGACCTTCGATCCAGGTCGTGTCAAAAGCCTTTTCAATGTCCAGGCTCACCGCAATGGTGGGTTCCTTATTAAAGAGGCGCACACAGACGTGGTTTTGAAATATGTTGAAAGCAATAGTGGTGCTGTGTGCCCTTCTAAATCCAAATTGGAAATCAGGTATTAGATTCCTGGCACTGATATAGTTATTTAGCTACTCTTATATGAATTTTTCATATATTTTGCTGATGCAGGTGAGGAGCGAAATAGGACGAAAGCTTGAGAGATGATATGTTGGTTTCCCAACTTTTACAATTGGACAAACGATAGCATGCTTCCAAGCTTGGTGAAAGTACTCCATGTTGTAGGTATGGTTGAACAGAATATCATCTTCAGCACTACAACCGGGATCCGGTCTTGGCCTTGTTTAACAAGTCTGAGGCTTGTTAAATTTTCCATAATAATTTGTTTTTCCGGGCAAGGTTATTAGCCTTGCGCCAGTTGAACAAAATATAGAGCTTTATAAAGAATAAGGCAGAAAGCCTTCGCAACGAGTGGTACAACATGTTGCCGGGTGACTTCTTGGGATTTCGAGATTTAACTAGATTTTGTAGGGTATTTGATGTGACGAAACCGTGATCATTATCAAGTGTGTCATCGAAGTATGCACTGTTAATTGGCTTAAAGACAACAATTGGGTCGTTAAAGTTGTCTATTTTATTGTGGACCTCTGAATTAATGATCGCATTAGTATCCGGGTCGCCAACCTGGAGAGTGAGCCTGTGATTATTTTCAAAGGTCTCTCCGTTGATATTTGAAAATTCATCGCCCTTTTATACAAAATCTTATCCGGATTTTGTATCGCGGATGCATCGAAATGCAAGCAGAATTTCAAAATGTACTTCAACTGGAGTCGAGTACTGGAGAAAAAGAATGGGATATCTATTTTTTAGAATATGCCCATCTGGCTACAATGCAGATGAAGATAAGTATTTGCGGGAACAGGGTTGGGTTTTTTTTTTTTTTTGTTTACACTAACGCGCGCACGAAAGGGGATTTTGAAGTACTTTTAAATGTCAGAGCACAGTGCGAACGGAGGGAGAGGAAGTGGATAAGGAAAGGAGGTGTCGATGTATATTGGTCTTGAATGTCTGGACATCACAACGGCCAGGAAACACATGATCAAGAATGACTCTCTGTATTTATTTGTGCGACTGAAGTCCACTTTCAACGTGAATTGATGCGCATTCACAGATTGACGGGTATCGCGGGAAAATGTCTGAAAGGGCGGTACACATTCAGCAAGTTTAGTTAGGCAACGACCGTGGTAACACCTATAGAAAAGAGATAGGCATGATACGTTGCGCCTGTGTTCTAACGACGGAATTGATCGACTTACGGCTGATTCCCCAATAAGTTTCACTGCTCGTTTTTGCATCCTGTCGAGCACGTGTAGTGCAGTTTTGGGTGCGCCTGACCAAATATGGGAGTTGAACTCCATTTTTGGACGAATATGCGCCTTGTAAATAGTGGCCAGGTTGGATGAAGTGATGTATCTTTTGCATCTCTTAAGGAACCCCATATATTTGGCTGCACTTTTCGCAGCTTGCTGTTTTTTCTTAGAAACGTGCGCGGACCCTGATCGCTGGCTGCACAGTGTTGGGAACACAAGCGGCCTTTGGTTTTGAGTCAATTGCCGGCGTTGGTCTCGGTGGGCAAGGCACCTGCGGAGGTATAATTTGTAGCGTATTTGGAGTTACCGGGAGGGTCGACAACTTTTTAGGGACAGATGATGATGATGGAAGTAGTGTTGGCGTGGAGCCAGTGGCGATGCGCTAACTGGAGGGGCCTCCCTCGCAATTTATTGTTGGCAGTGGTGTTTTTCGCTTTGGGGCCCTAAATGATTTTGGGCTGGGGGTACGCGAGTCGCCGTTTCTAATGTTGATAGTTTCTTTTTAAGGACATCGTTCTCAGCCCTTAGAGTTTCGAGGTACTCTTTTAATGTCTTTATAACGAGCCATCATATCCCGATAGGGCAGATGGCCCACACCATGGGAGGAGCGATCATCAACCGGAGAATACATTTTAAGGACAGGTCGGGGAGAGCAGGGAGGAGAAACGAAAACAAAACAGAACATGAAAACAAGAGGACAGCCCAAATTACGTCCTCGCTAGGCGAACGAAAAGCAAAGAAAGGAAGCATGGCAAAGAGACAAATGGGCAAGCTGTAAACAAAGTAAATAATATATAGAACCGCAGACAAAATAACACAAAACAGAAATTTGAAATGAAAATTAAATTTGAGATCAGGATTAAATTGAAATGAAAATTAAATTGGGATAAAAATTAAATTCAGTGTTCACTTGACGTTCGAACGGCAAAGACGTTTAAAATCGCGCTCCTCGCCACACACTGAATACACACAAAAAAAAAAAAAACAAAACAAAACTGAAAGTAAATAAACGCGTACGCGGGTTCTCTATCAATAGTGCTAAGTGAATAGTGTAAATCACAAAAAAAGTGCAAAAAACGTGTAAAATAATACGTAATATTAATAATGGACACTACATCATTCAACCAACAAAATATCCAGCTAAGTAATACGAATAACGGCAACATTATGACCTATGAACAGCTAGCAGCAGCATACCAACAACAAGCAGCTATGTGCCAACAACAACAAGCGATGATAAATCAAATGCTCCACAAAATCAACACAATGGAAAACCAAATGCAATCGCAGGTATGTGCCACTATCCCTTTGCCAACAGAATACCACTCAGATGAAGAAGAGCTGGAAAGGGAAACCTCTATAGTTTATAAGAAAAGAAAAACTGATAACAGCCATAAACAAATTACAATACCAACTGGAAACAATATGACGTCAGTTCGTGAATCAACAAATGCGGTTACAAAAGAAAGGAAAATTCCCCTGCCACCACCTTTCAATGTGAGGAATATAAGGGATTTTAATGCATTTAGAAATGCCATTTTGTCTGTAGTGAAAGACAAAATTCAATCTAAAGCATTATCTAATAATGATATAAAAATAACATGCGAAACAGAAAATGCATACAGACCAGTTAAAGAGAAATTACAATCCCTTAAGACGGATGTAAGAACCCAAGATTTAGAGTATCATACCTACCAACTAAAAAGTGAGAGACTATTTAGATTCGTAATCAGAGGACTTCCAGCTTCAATGTCCATAGATATGATTGCAAACGAATTATGCTCACTAAACCATAAAGTGGTAAAGGTAACAAACATCAGGAAAAGCACCACGTCAAATAATGGAGAAAAAACCTTTAAAGCCTTTCCTTTGTTTTATGTCAATATAGTTCAAAAAGAGAATAATAAATCGGTTTATGAAATCTAAGAATTATTATGGTGCAAAGTATCGATTGAACCACCCAAAAAGGTCAGATCGATACCTCAATGTAATAATTGCTAACAGCTTGGTCATACCAAAAATTTCTGCAACTATAATTCAAGATGTGTTAGTGTGCTGGGCCTCACCACACAACCCAGTGCTCGAAACAACGCAACAGCATAGCAACATGTGCGCTTTGCCACGGGAATGGCCATCCAGCTAGTTACAAGGGATGCTCAGTGTATCAAAAAAAAAAAACTAAAAGCACAGCATCCAAAGAAAACTACAGTCATTCAAAGACTGCAATCCAAAAATACAGAGCGAGCGGGGCCAACCACAACCGGTACTAACAACACACAAATGAACAACAAACCAAATGAGAAAACAGATAATAAAAGCAGACAACAACCTGTCAATAACGAGCCTACCATCATGGATATGATGAAGATGCTCGGTGTATTTCAGGACGACATCAAAAAAAGCATCAACCAGCTAGAAGAAAGGGTAGGTAAACTTGAAAATTTTCAAAAACTACCGAGCAAGAAATCCAAGAAATAAATACAATGAGTAATCGGCTCCTAAGAATAATCGCTTGGAACGCAAATGGGCTCAAGAACTAGAAATATTTATAAGAGAGCACAACATAGATATTGTGTTGATATCAGAAACACACTTTTCTCATATGAGCTTCATAAAAATCAGGGGTTATATGGCCTATTGGACTACGCACCCCAGCGACCGTGCCCGTGGAGGTACAGCTCTGATAATAAAACAAAATATACATCACTTCCAACAAGAAGAAATAAAAGAAACTTTTATTCACGCCTCCATTGTTACTATCAACCTTAATGGAGCTGATTTAAATGTAGGTGCTGTATATTGCCCACCTAGACACACAATCTCAAAACAACAATTCGCGGATATCTTCAAGAAGCTCGGACCAAGGTTTATAATTGGTGCAGATTTCAATGTCAAGCACACTGCTTGGGGGTCAAGGTTGATTGCTCCAGGCAAGGGAAAAGAATTGCTTACAGCCATCAAAGAAGCAAAGTGCGAATTTAATTCGTCTTGTTCACCAACATACTGGCCTACTGATAGCAACAAAACTCCTGACCTGATCGATTTCTTTATTTCGAAAGGAGTGTCATCGAATTATATTGAAACGGATAGTTTAGTTGATTTAACGTCTGACCACACTCCAGTACTACTAAAACTGAATGCAGCTGTTCCCAGAAAGAACAGAAAACTAAATCTTACAAACAAATATACAGATTGGGAAAAGTTCCGAACAGAGCTTGACAATCAGATTGAATTAAACGCTAAACTTCAAAATTGTGAAGAATTGGAACAACAAGTACAACAATTTATCGAAACGTTGAAAAGCGCAGCCGCAACAGCAATTCCGGTGCCAAGTGATAAACCAGAACCAGCAACCACATACCCTATTGAGATTACAGATCTAATCAAAGACGGGCGCAAAGCTAGACGAACCTGGCACAGATCCAGACACCCTAACGATAAAAAGGTATTCAACAAGGTGAGCAATCTAGTTAACAAATTAATTAAAGACCATAAACAGAGTTGTATAGATGAGTATTTAAGTGAACTAAGTCCGTCAGCGGATACGGATTACTCTCTCTGGAAGGCAACACGTAAATTTAAACATCCCCTGATCCAAGTGCCACCTATAAAAGATACGCAGGGACTGTGGGTACGCAGAACTGAAGATAAAGTTGAAATATTTGCACAACACCTGGCTTCAGTGTTCAAACCACACAACATCCACAGTAGTATTGATCTATAGCGTTTGTGATGATAGTGAAGAACGTGTGATTCGAACTGACGCTAGGACAGTTAGAATCACCAAAAATTTAACCAAAGCGCAACCCATGAGGCCACCGCCATGTGTAAGAATTCGATTTCTAAACTCAAGTACACTCAACGGATGTGGATTTGTTATGTTATCGTATGGTATACGGCTCTGATGCATTTTCTTATTCGATTTTGGTTCGGCGTTCGTCACTATTTGCTTGTGTATTGTGTGTGTATCTGTTAGAAACACCACACTACTCCCTACTCAGTAACTTTGTTACGATCAGCTTCGTGTGCGAACGACGGAGCGAGAGAACGTCGGAGCAGGCGAGGGTGCCGGTGCTCTATGCGGAAGTCATGATCGTGTCGTGAAGTTCTGTTTACTATGGGAAAGTGTGTGCTGTGTGTACAGATCACGTCGGGTTGTTGCGTTAAGCAAGGATAGTGAAGAAGGTGAATTGAACACACGATGAAATGGGTGAGAAGCGAAGCAATGAAGCATCAGGCTACTGGCCGTGTGTTCGAATTCGATTTCTAAGCTCAAGTACACTCAACGGATGTGGATTTGTTATGTTATCGCTATGGTATACGGCTCTGATGCATTCTCTTATTCGATTTTCGATCGGCGTTCTTCACTATTTGCTTGTGTATTGTGTGTGTATCTGTTAGAAACGCCACAGATCCTTCACCCAGGTATCGCTGAGCAAACAATCAAACCAGTGACCCCAATGGAGATTGCCCAAGAACTCGACAAAAGTTTGAACCACAAAAAAGCACCAGGTATCGATGAAATATCACCTGGCGTGTACAAGAAATTACCTCGAAAAGCTGTCATTATGCTAACATATCTGTTTAATGCTTGCTTTCGACTAAAATACATTCCAAATTCATTCAAAACAGCCCAGATAATAATGCTCAAGAAACCAGAGAAACCAGCAGAAGAAGTAACGTCTTATAGACCCATATCGCTATTACCATCCATTTCAAAACTGTTTGAGAAAATACTCCTCAAGCGACCCAAGCCTCTCATCAATATTCCAGACTTTCAATTTGGCTTTAGGAATAAACACTCAACTATTGAACAGGTTCACCGCGTGACCACAGCAATAGAAAAGGCTTTCGAAAAAAAGAAATATTGCCCAGCTGTCTTTCTTGATGTCTCCCAAGCGTTCGACAGAGTATGGCATGAAGGTCTTATATATAAAATGAGTAAACTGTTTCCAGCAAACTATTGTCATCTACTCGAATCATACTTGTCTGATAGAACCTTCAAAGTAACACACGAAGGAGCTCACTCTAGTTTCTATCCAATAGAAGCAGGCGTACCACAAGGAAGTGTCCTGGGGCCTTTCCTCTACTTACTATACACAGCGGATATCCCAACAACCAAGAACACATTCATAGGCACCTTTGCAGATGATACAGTTATAATATCAGCTGACGAAAATCAAAAAAAAAAGCTACACAATTGCAACAGGCACTCAACGAAATTAGCCAATGGACCACTGATTGGAAAATTAAACTCAACGAGATGAAATCTATTCACGTAACATTTACATTGCGACTATCAGATAACAATATTTCTACATATCTCAACGGAATTCCAGTTCCCAAAGCAGATTCAGCGAAATATCTCGGTATACATCTAGATAGCAGACTAAACTGGAGACATCATGTGAAACAAAAAGCTGAGCAAATGAAGCTGAAACGTAGACAGATGTATTGGTTAATCGGGAATCACTCTCAATTCAATCTATCAATCTATCATCAAGCCGATCTGGATATATGGAATCCAATTATAGGGCTGTACAAGGCAATCCAATAGAGATATAACGCAACGAAGCCAGAATAAATTCCTTCGCATTATCACGAATGCCTACCGTTTTGTGACAAATCAGGAAATTCACGATGACCTAGAGATGAAATGGATTTATGAAGTTATCCAAGAATATGCTGTCAAACACGAAAAACGCCTACATAATCATACCAACGTAGAAGCTATTCAGCTATTGGATATTACCCACGAATTGATACGGCTAAAACGGACGAAACCTCATGCATTAATATGTTAAAATCTAACATACTAAAATCGAGTTGGGAGCTGAACACTGGTCCAGTGAACCCTTACACGCTCTACTTAATTAAACTAAATTAAGTACAATTTAAACCTAGTATTAAATTAAATTGTTAAGATTGTACTATCAATAAAGGATGTTATTAAAAAAAAAAATTAAATTGGAATGAAAATAAAAATTAAGATAAGGAAAAAATAAAAATTAATATACGAAAAAGTTCACCCGTTCCTGGTTCCTAATGGATGCTGTTGCTGTTGTTGTGGTTGTTAGTGCAGGTCAGATTTCCGATGTCCAACTCTCACAACGTGTGATTAATCAATGATTAAAATGATGTGATCGACTCCGATTCTTTGGTATGCG
This sequence comes from Microdon myrmicae, assembly GCA_963931805.1. Classification (NCBI taxonomy): domain Eukaryota; kingdom Metazoa; phylum Arthropoda; class Insecta; order Diptera; family Syrphidae; genus Microdon; species Microdon myrmicae. The sequence continues at coordinate 74,216,182 of OZ007500.1, read as the reverse complement.
TTTTACACTTTTATTATAAAGCTTCGGCACGCACAAGCAAAAATACAATGTATACTTTAGCAAATGTTATTGCAACACGTGTCGTGACACTGGAATGACTGACTGATGACTGATAGGTTCGATGACAATGCCTCCTTGAGCCGATATTTATAGTTCCTCTGCAACTAGCATTTGTAAACAAACTAAAAAGGCTAAATGTTGGTGTGGATTTCTCTAAGAGAAGCGACTTTTCAATAGTTTTCCAATAATTCTACTCATGGGCAAAAATATCCAGATTCACCGAAAAAGTCGACAATGCAATAACTAAAACAAAGAAAGAAACTTCAAAGTAATAAGGAGAAGGGCGCAGAGCCTATTTAGCGGAGGCACATAACAAACCAATAATACAGTTCCTGGAATTAGTGCATTTGCACAAATCTATGGAAGTAGGAATAAATAAACTAGAATTTAAACCTTTTTGCGTCTAGCAAGTAAGA